>OW964829.1:46939186-48216686 GCA_943142095.1 Ophonus ardosiacus
CCTTTTGTACTCTCTTTTAATGAATTTGCTTTTTTTCTTTGCCATCCGGACATCTTTATTTTAATTGAACTCATTATTAAAATGATATTTTGAACTTAATAAAACAGCATAGAAGATAATACACAGTAGACAGTAGCATAGAAAACACGCCAGACGCCTGCATTTGCAACTTGTGTCTTGTCAATGTGGCGATATGAAAAAGAAAGTAGTATTCAACAAATAAAATTAATTAAACTTACTATTTAATTATTTATGTTAAAATTAATAGGTATATTAAAATATTAAAAATATTAGGAGGAAAATGATTTCAGATTGTATTAATAATTTCTTTTATTTTTAAGTTCAAATTTAAAAAAAATATTAATGATTTTAATTAAATTATTGAAAAAGGCGCCTATATCTTGAAAATCTTCACAGGGGGGTGAGCGCACCCACCTAACCCCCCTTAGTTACGCTACTGATTTGGTACATTAAAATTTTTCACCTACCTAGAAATTTAGTATTTTTCTTGTAATCTTTCAATATTATTGTATGCATTAGACATGAGAAAATAATGAAAATATGCTAGCGAAATGTATAATAATTATAAATTTGTTAATATGAATATTTATATAAATTTGACAAGGTCTTCTTTGCATCATGTATAATTTTCTCTATTTACTGTTATTTTATAATGGCAAAATATAATTACAATTATCTTTTGCATAATTATTTTCCCGTAGTTTATGAAAGTTCACGAATTGTTTACTATGAATATTAATAATAATCAAATATATTTCATAGTTCATAATTTTTTGCAAATTTGTGGCTAGTTTTTACCATAAGATAATATGTAATAGTAAATATTTAATTATACCAGGATGTACTTTTACTTATGTATTTTTTTTTAGGTGCGCATCATTACAATATTACAAGAACTTCATTATGTAAGGACATCTTAATGAAGCCAAGGAGATGAAGAAAAGTAACGGATGATATGTTTAAATAAGATTTTATCTGTTAATCAAAAAAAGAATATTATAAATACTATAATTTAAAACATATCTAGACATTATTAGAAACATCGTCATTTTAAAATTGTACAAATATGACTGAAATACGTACAATGATAAAAATGATTCATAGGCTTCAGTTATCACATTACAAGTAAATATACTTTTAAAACGTAATAACAGAAGCTATATATCTTTTCCCTATTTTTAAAGTCAGTATTTGTCAATATATTCCGTGTACTAATTAATATTTTTGATAAATATTATGACCGCTTGTGGTTCGGAAGGCTCGGGTTTGATTCCGACCAATGTCAAAGTTATTAATTAATTATTTCCAATTTTTAAATAGCATAAAAATAGTAGCGATATTGCGATATATCGTCAAAACTGTGTATATATATATATATATATATATATATATATATATATATATATATTATTTTTTAAGGGTACGTACATATATTTCAATTTTCTGATTCATCAAAATTTTTAAAAAATCCGAAAATTAATGCCTGTTTTTGGTAGTGATCATTTTAGTGCCGCAATAATTGCCAATTAATTTATTTGTTATTCAACAGATCACTTACGTGGTTAAATAGTTCATTATTTTTATTAAAAATTTCGCGCCCCCAAGAGGCTAAACACTTCCAGCCCGATTCACAAAAAAGTTTAAGCTAATCCTTATTTTTGGATTAGCGAAATCTACTCTAATTTTGACAGTTTATATCTTAAAATATAGTCAAATCTATTCCTACTATTTTAAATACCGGAATAGAATAGAATTTACTAATTCAAAAATGATTAGCTTAAACTTTTTTGTGAATTGGGCTGTTCAAGAACTGTGCCTTTATTTGCGAATTTTGGAAAAAATCTGTTTGACCCCAAAGTTTATATCTTTTTTTATCGCCCTACCCTATGTATGCATAGGTACTTTTTACATTTTCTAAATATAAATGTTAGTAGTTGTACATAAATATTCAATTAAGATCGTATTTGAAATTTGCATTTTCATAGGTATAATGACTACAATTTGTGCTGCATCCTACAGATTGAACAATCATAAGAGAAATTAGTATTTGCAAAATAGATGACAAATCATAACTGTATATCGTTTTTACAATGAATTCTAAATGAATCATTAAAAAAAATAAGTATTGTGTAGTACGATCAAAGTTTATCGCAAATTTGTATTTATAAGTCATCATCTTAAAAAAATGTACAAATACAAAACCTGACACCGTTTTTTTGTATACTATGCGCTATGATTGATATTTTCAAATAATTGTATTGACATTGACATTTTGCTAGAAGTTTAACGAGAGACATTTGTGTTAAACTTTTAAAAAGAAAATACAGAAAAATGCTTTTATTTTGTCAAAAATTATTAAAAAATCTTTCAGAACGCATAATAACAATTAGAATAATACTACCCTTCAACCAATATGTCTGCCGTTCTATATATCTTTTAGAAAAAACGTGTGAATATTTTTGACAATTAGGATAATACTACCCTTTAAGTTTAATTTCTGTATATATTTTAATTTAAATTAACGTTTCGGCTGCATACAGAATATAGAACTTAAACTAAAAGAGTAGTATTATTCTAATGGGGTATTACACCATTTTTTTTTATAATTTCATCTGAAAATATTAGGAAAACTAAGACTATTGATGAAAATCCGGCGAAAAAATTCCTATTAATAAGCGAGTTATGGTCTCCCGAATTTTGAAAAGATTGACGTGACGTCACATTTACGTGTTTTTATATCAAACTGTTTTCATCATGGACCTAAATGTTCTTGAAATATATGCTATTTTAAGTTATATTTACATAAAAATATTATAACACTGTATAAGTGTACATACTTTATAATTACAGCTGTATTTAAATTATTAAGTTTAATGCAAGAAATTTATGTTAAAATAAAAACTGTTTGGAAACTGTAGTACAGGAATGTTAGCCCCTCCTTTCGAATTTGAATTTCTTAACTTCCATTGGTAGTAATCCCACCTCCTAACATGCTATTTGTAATGCATGTATAGGCGGTTTCTCGGTCGCCAATCAAAATATTTTCATATTAGTGTCGAAGCGTTATAACAAAAAACCCTTTATTTCCGAAATATCTCAATTATACCATTTAATTTTTTTAGTAATATTCGTTACTCAGCATATACATTCGTATTTTTTTACTATTTTCCTTTAATTCGATTGAGCCGTAATCCCCCATTGTCAAAAATATTTACACGTTTTTCTAAAAGATATATTGAGCAAAATAAATATCATTTCCGCTGAACCAATTACCGCAAAAAACAAATCATATAATTATTTTATTGGGATTCCATATTTTCTGTATTCATTTACGTAGAATTAAATGTAAATCTAGGAATTATAAAATTCATTTACAAATAATCGATTTTTTCCACGTTCGTAATTCCTCCATTTTTGGCGGAAGCGTAAAACTAATTAAATATACCTTGTATGTTAGATCACACGGCACTTTGTACATCTGTTTTACTATTTCCACACTTGGAGTCAAACTTTTATAGTAATAATATTAAATTCTTGTTTTTCTTCTTCTAAATTTAGGTGTACATCTTGATTTCATAAACCAATTATAAATATTCATGATAGATCAATAATTATTTTAAGAAAATAGTATTTTTCTAACAAATAGTAATTGTTATTGCTAGAGCCGTTTTTATAAATATGAATGCTTGAAGCTGGGTCTTTAATAATGGCGATTTTCTAAAATAATTATAAAAATAGATCTGTGGCTTAAAAGAAGAACAACCAATATCAACAATTCGTAATGAGGTCATGCACGACTTTTTTTATAACTTTAATCGATAGAGTAGTGAAAAATAATAGACCCGTATTTTTTATTTTTCCTCAAATCGATCTTTAATCATGAAAAAGTTGTAATTGAAAATGACATTCTTTAAAATGAGGCTGCTAGACCCCCGCTTCGTTCCTTGTCCAATGACGTCCAGAGTGAAAGGCACGACCATTTTGATTTTCACCCTGGTCTTAAACGTCAAAGTGCCATTTAAAGATAACCTAAAATTTATGAAAGTAAACATGTTGATGGAACGTTGTTTCGTGCCAAAATAAAGAATAAAATAATATTCTGCAATATATTCAATGTCTCACATGCGTTTATAACCTTCTAAATCAAAGATTCAAAAGTGAAAGAAACATCTGATGTAACGTAGATAATTTCACGCCAAATGAAAATTATATTTATAAAAATAAATAGAACGATGTTATATTAATATATTATAGCATATTCAGATATGTAATCCTCAATTTATAGTTTATATATATTTTTCTTTTAGAAATTGTGTGTCCATATAAAATGTTTGTTTGAAATGAATCTGAACTTGGTTCGTAACGTTGTGACGACAAAACATGGCTGGTTTTTGCAACTTTTTAAAAATGGCATACTTTAAAACGATTTTATGCAACAAAAAATATGATTGAAAAATAATTTAATCATACTGATCGATGAATTAGACTATCCTTTTTCGATTTAAACAGAAAAAAGGTACAATTATTTTTTTGCATGACCTCATTGTTATTAAACCGAGTGCCTTCCTGAGAAAGAGGGCATTCTGCACTATTATTGACTAAAAATTTCAGTAATTCTGTTTTTAAATCGTCTGTAGAACTAAGGCAACTTATTTTATATTATGTGGAAGTAGCATAAAATTTAATCATTAAACTTATTTAATTTTGTTGCCGATTATTTTCTAAATAAAATCGTAACACAATACAATCAGTTTTAGGACAAAATTAGTGCTTTACTTGTCAGTATAGTGATCACAAATACATAATCTAAACTATACCTAACTGAAGCTAAACGCAAATTATTCAGCTAAACATTATTCTTTCATAATAGGTGCGTCAAATACTTTTTATCTGAGAAAACGTATCATCTTTCAATATGCAGTTAGTAATAGTACTAGTATTTTTTCCTTAAAAACTAAATAAGTAAATTATTCATAAGCGTGATTTTTTTTTATTTACCTGTTGGCAAACGATTTCTTACTATGATGAGACTGATGCATAATGCCAAACCAATTAAAAAACTTGAAACCACTAATACCAAGAGCAATTTTTCTAATCGAGTTCGTCGTTTCCACCATGATGGGTTTCTAAAATTAACAAATTAACATTTTGATTAGGATACCTACTTATGTGTAAGTGTAATTACTATGAATGATGAGTAAGAGCAGTATTAATTTTTCAAAAGACGCGACAATTTAAAACATTTTTGGATGTTCCATTAAAATTAAAAACAATTAAGTATGTAATCATTTGTAAATTATGATATTTAGATTTTGTTTATCTTTATTATACTAATATATTTTCTTACTTGATACTTATTTACGCAAATATGAATTTTATATTTAGATTAAACAGAGAAATAAAAAATGAATATAATGTAAGATTACTTTTATAATCTAATAAATATAATTGTACATTTTACAGTTTTTTTTTTGCAAATGTACTACTTATTATTAATATAAAAATATGGAAAAGTCTAATAAAAATGTTCAAAGACTTACTTCGTATCTTTATTTTCAACAATTTTCATTTTTATAGAATTAATAAAAGTTATTTCTTAGTCTTGATATACTTTGTGTGGGAAAATAAAAATTAAAAGTAATTAATTTTTATATTTTATAAACATTAATAAATTTTACATAAAAGTTTTTTTCATAATAATTATCGATAAATATGTTTGAAAATAATACCTATATTATTTTTGTGATAAATTAAAAGAAAAATCAACTTTTCAAAATTGCCAGAATTTATTATACTCGTATTAAAGAAAATTTTTTGATTATAATTCCATAAATATTTATTAGATTTACAAGGTTCCGATGTTTATAAGAATTATTTTATTGTTTTGTAGTTATTTTCATCACTTTTGTTTTGTATTTGTAAATAAATTTGTACAGCTTCATAAAGGTGTGGGATGTATTTTCAAACAGAACAAAAAACAGTTTTTATAAACTGTTAAAGTCCAAAAAGGTGATATTAATCGAATCCAAAATTTTATTTATGAAAAATTAAACCGGTTTTTTAATCCGCTTCTAAGGTGAAAGTGCTTCTTTTTCATAATTTTTAACTTGTTTTTAAACTGTAATAGAGTAATTACTTTTTACAATAAAATGAATGAAAACACTTTTTAACGGGCGTAGAAAAAATAATTTCTGTAAACAAAGACTTTATTTTTGTAAATAATTTTATTAAACTAAATTAAGTAGAGCGAACCAGTTTTTGAACAAAAAACCCTTTTTAAAATTAACTTCTTTATTTAGGTTAACCATTAACTGTTACTATTTCGGATTTCTATCCTGTTTTTTTTTTAAATAATATATTTTAAAATGATTTACTGGAATTTTATTTAAAAAAACATACGCCTAAATAAAATGTAAATTATATTTAAAGGTATAAAAAAATATATATCTTTCTTTGACAATGGATAACCGAAAATAATCTTAATTACATACAGTGTTGTATAAAAACTTGCAAAAACGTATTTCAAATAGAAAATACAAAATACTAAACAAAAGTACTTGATGTTTTTGGTAAAATACAATTATTTTTTTAGTATTTCAAATATACCAATATTTCAAATACTTTTAAGTATTTCAATTACTTTTAATTTTAATAATTTGATTATGAATAAGATATGTTAGAATATTGTAAAAATGTTTTTCGTATTCAACTTATTTGCGTATTTTTATTAATATATATTAAAAAGAAACTCTTACATTGCCATAGGCAAGTGTTTATTTATGAAAAAAATTATGAGTTATTCCTTGTTATTACTAACAGATTACACGGTCAGAGGGTTTCTATTTCAAATACATAAATCTATTTCAAATACTTGTGTATTTTAAATACAAAAACGTATTTTAAATAAAAAATGTATTTCAAATATTGACAAATAGTATTTCATACAAATAATAGTATTTTAATGTATTAAAACATAAAATACTTGAGAAAAATATTTTTTTTATATAAAGTACAAAAATTTAATTAAACTTTGTACGAAATCAAAAATTATTATAGCTCTTGGTAAAAAATAATTTGTTTGGGTGTATAATCAATGTAAATTACATAAATCTTACTTTACAATTCTATCTTGCATGTTGTCAGGAACTTCCGGCAATTGTAAGACAAATCACTAACAAATACTCTAATCAGCACAATAACAAAACCATTTCGTTTTTGAATGAGTCGCTAGTAACAGATGAGTGTTCGTCCACCAACTGCCAGCGCGGTTCACAGAGAATCGCTTTTAGATTGGGGACAAGACACAGCACCTCCACCCGCCGATGTGCGTATGACGAACAAAAATTTATTTTTTGTGAAAAATGGAACAATATCTATTAACTCAAGGTTAATTGGACGATACAATGGATGATTACTACACTACCTATTTATCTATTTTCAGTCACTTATACACTTTAAAATATAGTGTCATTATATTTATTTAAAGAGGAAGTTTTTAATTTATTGCTAAATTTTAACAATTTGTTATCCTTTTTATTTTTATAGAATATCTAAAAATATACAAATTTTAATGTATTGCTAATACTTTTCCCTACAATATTATAAATAATTTATTTGTATTTACTCGCATATTTGAATATCTTTGCAATAATTTGTACGAGTAGGGGAGATGTGCCTAAAATGACATACCACTTTTTCAAATTATGAATATAGTTTTATTTGCCATAAAAAAATATTTGTTATTAAACCATACGTACAAGAAAAACTAAAGCTAATATAAAATAACAAATTAATGCAATATTCTTACAAAACCGACCAAAAATTCTAATTTTTAAAATACGCCTTCTATGTCATTTTAAAAATACTTCGATAAATTTTAAGACTTGCAAATGTCACGAATATATATTGTTTTCTAGATTTTGTTATATCCGCACAGCAATGAGCCCATTTGTAACAAGAAGCACATTGAATTCCCTGTTCTCCTGATTTTGATCTTGAATATAGTTCGTTACAGAACAAACAGGGTGCGTCATCATCATCTTTTTCTTCGTACAGTGTCTCAATTACTTACAGTGGCGACATAAGATGTAAGCCGCCATATTTTTGCTAAATTAACACGGGCGATATATGAAATTTACACACATTTACTTGTTTAATCTTTTAAATGTTTATATCTTCTGAAATATGAAAGATACAAGAAAAAGATATATAGAAAAGTTATTTGATACAACCTGGTCTATAATTTAGAATAAACAATTCTTTTCCAAGGCCTACCAATTTTCCAGAAAAATATTTAACTTTGATTTTTTAAATGGAACACCTGTATATTTTTACGGAATAAAATTTTAAATAAATTTCTCTTCACAATGATGTATAACAAGTACGGGTTTACCTTTAAATTATGTCTAATAAAGCAAATAGAAATACGATAAAAGTAGGCTGTGATATTTTATTGTTTATACCAGTAACATCTGTCAAATAAAAGTATTAATAATTTTGTAAATCATCAATGCTAGTAATTCTATTACTTGCTTTATTAGACATAATTTTATTCAAAGGAAAACCCCTACGTAGCCAATGTTCATGTGTGTCAGAAGTTACAGGTATAAACAATAGAATATCATAGCTTACTTTTATCATATTTTTATTTGCTTTATAGGACATAATTTAAAGGTAAATTATTACTTGTGTTACACATCATTGTAAAGAGAAATTTATTAAGAATCTTATTCTATCAAAATATACAGGTGTTCCATTTAAAAAAATAAAGTTAAACATTTTTCCAAAAAATTGGTAGGCCTTGGAAAAAAATTGTTTATGCTAAAATATAGATCAGGTTGCATTAAACAACTTTTGTATTTAACTTTTTTTGCATCTTTAATATTTCAGAAGATATAAGCTGGACAATGAAAAATCAACCACCTGTATAACAAATTCTTTTTACCTCGTTTTTCGCTCATTTCGAAAATATCTCATATCTTATTTATTATAATAGTTAGAGAAAAATTGTTTGAACAAATTTTGTACCGTTTTGTAGGTAGAATAAAATGGCGCAATTCGATTTTTTGAAATATTAATAATTTTCGAGATATAACACAAACTTATGATTTTTTAAATAGCAACCTATGTTGAAAATAGTATCATCTTTTTCTATTTTTTATAAGCTTTTCAATGATATGTAACAAGTATACATTCTTTTGTTTTATAGATGAATAAAAGATGAATTATTATTTTTTTAGAGTAGAAAAATTTGAAAATTATTAAGAAATAAATGAAAAAATCTATTACAGTTCTTCATTCGTTTATTTCTAATATTATTTGTTAAATTAAACCAATTTTTTCAAATTGTGTCAAAGCCAACTGTGACGTCGATAAATAATAATTTAACTAATCCGAAAATAATTGGTTTAGAATAATTTTGAGAACATAATTAATAGATATGTAATCAAATGATGAATTATAATAGATTTTTTCATTTGTTTCTTAATAATTTTCTATTCGCCCCGAAAATTAATAATTCATCTTTTATTTATTTGTATAACACAAGAATGTAGATGCTAATATATATCATTGAAAAGCTTATAAAATAATAATTATTTTTTTTTTAGTTTTATCTATTAGAGTGTTTTATAAATTGATGTATGTATAAAGTGATATTAGAATTTTCGTACACTCTGACCCTATTCCAAATAAATATTCGTTTGCTGAAATTCGGAATAAGAATATTCGGCTGTTGAAAATAGTCCCCAGCTGTTGCTGTTGCCAGTGTTGCTGCCGTTGCCGGTATGTCGCTGTTGCTTCAATAGTTTGACAGCTGCTATTTGTGTTCAAAAAGTTTTTCTTGTTTTTGCTTATTGTTAATACTTTATTTTCTTTTATTTAATATAATAAATGGACAAAGATTTGGATTTTAGCAAAACATGCAGAACATGTTTAACTCAGAATTCAAGTTTATATTTACTTGAAGACTTCTGTAATGAATATGACAAGAGCCTCAGAATTTACGAAATGATAATAGAGTGTACCAATGTTAAAGTAATGCTTCGGTTTTACATAGTGTTATTAAGATTATTAACGAATTTTTCATTGCAGATTTCACTACATGATGATTTACCTCAAACTATATGCAACAATTGTGTACAAAACTTAAATATTATGAAAACATTTAGAAAAAAATGTGAAGAGAGTGATATATTTTTAAAACAATATAAGACTATTAGATCACAAATTGAAGAAAATAAAACAAATGACTGTGATGAAGAAACAAAACAAAATCACCCGAACATAAAAACAGAAACAGATGATGAAACATATGAACCAAAAACATGTGATATATGCCTCAGAACATTCCAAACTGATGTATTATTAAAAAGACATCTTAAAAATCATAAGACTGCAAATGATTTTCACGATGAACTGGATGAAATCTTTAATACCAAACATGTTTGTAAACTTTGTAAGAAAACCTTTACTCAAGCTTGTTCTCTTGCTGTTCATATGAAACGACATCGAGGGCAAAAAGATTTTAAATGTCATTTATGTCCAAAAGCCTTTACAACTTCAGGGAGTTTAAACTTGCACATTAAAACCCACACTGGCGAGAAACCATTTGAATGTAGCCAATGTAAAAAATGTTTTATTACGAAAGATAGTTTACGAAAACACCAAAGAAGGCACAGTGGGGAAAGACCTCATCTTTGTTCAGTTTGTGGAAAAGGGTAGGATTTTAACAAATGTATATTTTATTTTGCTGTACTTATTAATTTTCTTTTTTTTTAATAATAAATTTCTTTTAAATTTTAATTATTCAATTATCTTTTTTTTCTCGAATGGGGTATTTCGGTGATATGGAATTAATGCAAAATAATAACTTTTTTCTATAGTTTCCATCTTCATATAGTAGAAAAATATAATAAAACATGTTTAATAAAGTTTTAATTCATAATTTAATGTTACAAAATTGGAATTTTTACAGCTCTAGAAACGTCCTTGAAATTTGTGACGTCAAGTTGATAATGTGTTGCTTATTTCAAAGTAAATATTTTCGTTTAAAAACACAGATGGTAGATGGTATATTTCTTGTTTGACATTTCGTCCACTTTATAATTATTACTCCTATTTTTACCATAAACAAGCACAGGACAAACACCGAAATACACGCTGCTACTAAAATCATATGTAATCAAACAAATGGCTGTCATGAACATGTGGATTTAGGCGCTGAAATTCGTTGCAGATGTCACCATCGAGTTGACGTCATAAGCGCGCCATGATAAGAAAATTATAATTGCGATGAAATTTTTTAAAATTCATATCTCACGTGATGCATACATTTTCTTACTTAAAGTTAGGTATTCAGAGTCCTACTGGTCTGTACTAATGTAAAAAATATTTTTAAAAAATGTCGGAATACCCCATTTTTCACATAGTTGAAAAGAAAAAAAAAAAATGGCGGATTATTAGTAAAATAATGATGGGTTGCTATGAGGTGCGGGAGGCCACGTGACTTTGACAAGTGCTTGTGGGGCCCAAACA
The DNA here is from genome assembly GCA_943142095.1 of Ophonus ardosiacus. Classification (NCBI taxonomy): domain Eukaryota; kingdom Metazoa; phylum Arthropoda; class Insecta; order Coleoptera; family Carabidae; genus Ophonus; species Ophonus ardosiacus. The sequence continues at coordinate 46,950,743 of OW964829.1, forward strand.
TGGTTGCCAAGAATACGGCTTGTGTACATTGCCTGTGTTGCCAAATAAATTTGAGTGTAAAATTAATAAATAAAATTGTAAAGCTAGTTATTATTAATGAATATCATGTTTTGCTTTCTAACGCATGAACTTATTTTTAAAATATTTTTTTTTAATTATGCGACTTGTGCTGCCATCTATGACACAAAGGCCCATATTCTCACATCTTGTAGTAGTGCTACTTCGATTTTTTAAATTTTATTTTATTTTACGAGTAGATAAGAATAGGTTTGATGTTTTTATAAATGAAGCCTATAATATTTGAAATAAGTGCTATTTACAATTTAATTTATTTGTATTTCTCTAATTTATAATATTAAAGTTGACATTTGACAGTTGAAGTAGCGATTTTCGGAAGTAGCGATACTTCAAAATGAGAGAATACGGGCCAAAGATTTCTTGGCGCGCTAAATTTAAGGAAAACCATCAGATGAATGTTGAACGTCTTGTATATTTTAAAAATTAGTTTATATGTTAAAAAGTAAAACAACATGATATTCATTAATAATAACTAGCTTTACAATTTTATTTATTAATTTTACACTCAAATTTATTTGGCAACACAGACAACGTACACAAGCCGTATTCTTGGCAACCATGTTTGGGCCCCACAAGCACTAGTCAAAGTCACGTGGCCTCCCACACCTCATTTAAAAAATAAAAGTTGCTAGTCGTATCTTGTAAACTGGACTTTATAAAAATACCTATATCTGCCATTAAATAGTATATTTAAAATAATAAAACTTTTATATGAGCCATTTTTTTCTATTATAATAAAATAGTTAGTGGGATTTCCTCGGACTTATATCCAATAATATATAATTTCTTAACTATTTTTATAGTACCTACCTACATTAATATATGATTTTAATATATTTTTAATCGAAATCCATTATTATTTATTTATTATATTATAGGTTTGGAGCAGCCAGCACACTTATGGTCCACATGAGACTCCATTCGGGACTAAAACCTTTAAAATGCAAAGTTTGTGATTTGCGATTTGCTTCCCATGCTGGTCTTTCATTTCATATGAGAAAACATTCTAGAGAGACTCCGTATTTGTGTTCACATTGTGGTAAGAAATAAGTATTAATGAATTTGAAATAGTTTAAAAATAAAAATGTGCAGGAAAAGGATATAAATCGAGTACAGATTTGACTGTACATACAAGGAAACATACTGGAGAATGTCCTTTTAAGTGCGAATTATGCGATAAGCGATTTCGGACGTCATATTTACGAACAGGTAAAAAAAGATCTAATATAAATCGCTAATAATCATTGAAGTTTTATTTTATTGATTCAAAGAATTGAATAATTTTCCAATAAAATTAAATTATTTTAAATTGAAATTCATCAATAAAAATATGTAATTTCCTCGGCCGTTTTGAGTATTGCATTGAAAGCTGCAACATACTATTAATATACAGGGTGGGGCAGAATGACCTCCATGATTTGAAGGGTTAATTGTAAGAAAACGGTTCAAGATACATAAAAAAGGTTTTTATTGCTCAAAAGTATATATAATGCCGTTTTATTTTCACGATGTTTGGAAAATGATATCGTCCAAATGGCGGCCTTGGCGAGTAATGCACATATTGAGCATTTCAAAGAAGTTTTCGGCTACTCTTCCCAGTATATCTTGCGAAATTCCAGCGATGACGTCCTCAATCGCCTCCTTCAGAGCTTCAAGCTACAGCTTTGACATATCCCCACAGAAAAAAGTCACACGGGCTCAAATCGGAGGAGCGAGGGGGCCATGGAACATCCTTCCGGTGAGAGATCAGGCGACCGGGAAAGAACTCTTGCAGAATTTCGCGTGATCGACGGGCAGTATGGGCCGTGGCTGAAACCAGAAGGCTTTTGTGTCGTATTCCTCGCCATACTCTTCCATTTTGGTGGCAAAAAGTACTCCATGTCACAGAACAGTTAATCCTTCGGATTCAAAAAATAAGGCCCAATAATGCGTATAGAGGACACAGCGCACCAAACTGTTACTTTGGGGCTGTGAAGAGGTCTTTGATGCAGTACAAGAGGGTTCTCAGATGCCCAGTAACGAAAATTTTGTTTATTTACTGTGACACAAAGATGAAAATGCGCTTCGTCGAAAGGCTCAATATGTGCATTACTCGTCAAGGCCGCCATTTGGACGATATCATTTTCCAAACATCATGAAAATAAAACGGCATTATATGTACTTTTGAGCAATAAAAACCTTTTTTTTATGTATCTTGAACCGTTTTCTTACAATTAACCCTTCAAATCAGGGAGGTAATTCTGCCCCACCCTGTATAATAACTTTTATAGGACTTGACGTTTAAAATATATTTTCGTAATTTCCTGTTGTCCTAATTATTTTAGCTATAAAAGCTTCAGATAGAAATTGAAGAGCATAAAATGCAGCATCTGAATCAATAAGTAAAATTAATTTTGTAATGGCAGAAATTAGGTATGAAAATGTCGAAACATCCCAAAAAGTTTATAAAATTGACGAGTTCGCGCCTTTACAATATTTCTCATAATTTTAGTGAATATTCATTTAATATACATATTGTATGTGTATAAGTGTAGAACTTATATTTTTAGTTCATCAAAGATCTCATACGGGGGAACGACCCGCAAAATGTTACATTTGCAATAAAAGGTAAATAAATTACATAATTACTCCTTTGAATATATATTGCTGACTTATTATTTTACAGTTACTCCCTTGGTCATCTGTCAATCCATGTACGAACTCATTTGAAAGATAAACCACATACTTGCTCAGTTTGTAACAGAAGTTTTAATTTCGCTAGAGATCTGCAGACTCACATGTACGTACATTCTGGACAACGACCTCACGTATGCCCACAATGTGGAAAAGGGTTTAATAGACGGAATAATTTAAATAAACATTTAAAAATACATTCTGGGATTAAGCCCCATGTTTGTGAAGTAAGAACTTTATTAAAAATTATTATATATGCCATATTTTGTATCTAAATTTATTTTAGATATGTAAGTTCGCTTTCAGTACAAACAGTGAATTAAAAAATCATTTTCGATCCCATACTGGCGAAAGACCATATCACTGTAATGATTGTGATAAAAAATTTGCCAGTTCTAGTGGTCTGGCCCGTCACAGAAGAAGGCAACATATTCAGAAGAATAAAACTAAAATTAACGAAGTATTCATTGATCAAAGTAATGTTTTGAATTCGCCAGATGATGAATTATTTGTAAATAAAACAACTACAAGTACTGTCATTCAAGATAGTATAATTGTTGAACAGTTTACGATATCAGAAAATTCTATTGTTACCTCCCAAAGCGATAAACTAACGTTTGAAACTCTACAAAATGTTCAAACGGACGTATTGAAATTTGATAACATAGTTCCTATAAGCGAGCCCCAAATTTTGGAAGTTGCTGCGCCAATGTTTGTGACCTTAAATCGGCAAAACATGGATGATATTTTTAAGTGAGCTATAAAGTTACGTATGGGATATCCTGGTTGCTGTTAAGCAGGGTTTTATTTTTTTAAGCGATAGCGATAACTATATTTATATTCTGATTGTGATACAAGGTTAAATAAATATCATACAGCCAGTTCGGTAGTCGTGTTTTCATTTATTAACAGTCAAAAGTTTAGCAAAATGTCAGAATTACCAAATAGCTTTGTTCCCGGATTTCATGATGAGGATAAAGTACGAAAAATGAAATATAATCCTCTAGGTCAAACCGGTTTAAAGGTATCTCAAGTTTCATTAGGAACCGGCGGTTTTAGCTGGCTTTATGGGTAAAATATGTTTTAATTACTAATAACATTATATTTTACATCTTTTTATTTAGTAATTACGATGAAACTGAATGCATAAAAACTGTTCATGAAGCTTTAAAATCCGGAATAAATTATATTGACACAGCTCCGTGGTATGGGCAAGGTTCTTCCGAAGAAATATTGGGAAAAGTAAAACAGAAATGTTAAATAAAAAACATTTTAATCCTGTAAATGAATATTACAGGCACTAAGAGGCATTCCCCGAAAATCATACTACATTGCTACCAAAGTTGGCAGATATGAAGTTGATCCTAAAAAAATGTTTAATTTCTCGGCCGAAAAAACAAAATGGAGTGTTGAAAACAGTTTACGAAAGCTAGGTCTAGATTACGTGGATATAATTCAAGTAACACTTAATCACTTTCTTGTAAAAGTGAAACAATAACCTACAATATTTCTAGGTGCATGATATTGAATTTGCTCACGATTTGGATCAGGTGATCAATGAATGTTTACCGGTTTTGGAAGAAATGCTAAAAGCCGGTAAAGCAAGGTATATAGGATTAACCGGGTATCCTGTGTCTGTGTTGAAGGAATGTGTACAACGTAGTAAAACACATATTTCCACTGTTTTAAGTTATTCACGAATGACACTTATTGATGATACTTTAAATAGTTACATGATGTACTTCAACGTAAGACATATTTCCTACTTCTAACTGTTCTAATTCCTCTTAAATATATGAGTACTAATAGTATTTTACGTTTTAAGTACGAAAAATATATAAATGGATGAAGGAAGCAGTGACATCTTCCCAAATCAGTAAAATAATATTTTAGACAACGCTTAACACTTTTTTTTATTTGCTTCCGACTGTATCTTCGAAATACAATAATTATAGGAATAGAATATGCGGCAATAGTGAAAACAAAAAACCGAAATATCTTGATAAAACCTCATAACTTTAATTTTTTCTAATTTTTGATGCCATCTGATATAAGAAATAACTTCCCATCGATTATGAAAAACGTGTACTTCCGATTTTATTAAATTTTGTGATAAAGAAAGTAGAACACAACATATATTTGTCGCGAAAATCTCGGTAACACCCTTCGTTGTGTTAGACAGATAGGTTTACCTACAGATATTTATATACAAACACTTACCTTAGGTTTAGGTTTGATTCAACAGCTGACGGTTTGGGATTGATTTTTTCGTAACGGTATTTTTGTTCGAATCGGTTTTTTCACTGTAATCATTAGTGGCACATGTATGTATATGTGTATGTTCACACAACCCGATTATAAATCGTACGCAGTAAAATATACAAGTTCAGTCTCCACAACATTCGGTTTTGCCATCGAATTATGGACACCACATGACTTCCTTGTACGCCTATTAAACTCATGAAACTATACATATTTTTAAATAACTATACTCGTCAAATTAATATGGACTGATGCTCATTTTTCCCTTCACCCCGCCATGTCCCTTGCCCTGCGGTGTTGTCGCGTCTCCATAAAATAGTATTTTTAACATTGCTTATAAATTGACAATAGTGTGGAAATTTCCAGTCCATATTTATTTGACGGCAAGTATAAAATATGTGATTTATAACAGACCCAATCATAAAATTGCACGTATTTAACATAATCATTGATGTTAAATTTTTTATTTTTTTATTTTTTTGTCGTAATTCATAACAAACTTAATTACAAAAACCATAAAGTATATAATTTGTAAATTACATATCTCGCTTATACAAAGGGCTAATTTAATAATACTTGATGTTTTAGGCGCAGAATTTAATTCTCTAAAACTTTTATTTGAAGCATTTATTTCTATTTTTTTTCAAGAAAAACTGTATGCTTCAGATAATGTATCACTTCCGGTTAGCACATTTTAACGAAAATCTATTATGTTATTCCCATTGATATAAAAGTCGTATATACCAAATTTGAAAAGTTTTGGATTATATTTTAATATAGTTTTTCATCAAAATCTATTTTAAGCTTCAAGCAAAGTACCACTTCCAAAAGTTATGTAATGATTAAAAAGGGAGATGCACAACTAGATGTTATAACAGTCCTAAATACAAAATTTCAACATTCTACATCTTACCGTTTTTGAGTTATGCAAGAGGTACAGACGTCACGACGAAATTAGTCAAAATGATTTGGGAATGATCAGTAATTTACTCAAAAATTTAGTAACTAATTAGCCTAAGGCTGTGTCCGATGTTGCACTTTTATCACCCTAATATCTAAATCCTAAATTTACATGCCCTAAACCTAGTGATTATTTAGGATTTTAGGAATTAAATTTTAGGGTTTTGCAGTAGCACACTATGCCTTGAAGTTGACGCGCACTAATTAAACAAATCATGTTCGTTGCTATAATTTGTACAAAACATAAAATCTACTGTCATAGAATAGCTTCTATTTTATAAAATATAGTATTAACATTTACTCTCAAGCATCCAATTGAATCGAATTGTATAATTCATTTTTGTTGTTCTAAAGTGTTGCCATACAAACAAATAGATATCACTAGTGTGCCATTCGGAGTTGTATTTATGTGAAGAAGACCTAAATCCTAAATACCAAATGCCAAAATGCGACATCGGACACAGCCTTAGACAGCAATATATAATAATTCATTTGATATTTTATTTCGATGCAATATTGTCAATTTATATATATATATATATATATATATATATTTATATATATATATATATATATATATATATATATATATATTAGCTCGGCAGGCCTTGCAGCCCCTGGGTTTGGTTCACAATTCTTTTCTACTGTTCACAATTGTTGACTTTAGCTTTCCAATTCCTCTGTCCTATTGCATTTAGGTCCTTTTTTATCTCTTCCAACCATCTTCCTTTTGGTCTGCCTATTTTCTTTTTTCCATCTTGTCTCTTAATAATACACTTGGCGGTCTTTCTTCTGTCATTCTTTCGATATGACCTAACCACCTTATTCTCTGCATTTTAATTCGTGTTGTGATATTCGGTTCTTCATAGATTTCTTCCAATTCTCTATTCGTTCTTCGCCTCTATAGATTTTCTTCTTTTATTCCTCCGTATATTTTCCGCAGTACTTTGCGTTCCCAGATTGTTAATTTAAGCCAAGTTTAAAATTTAAGTTACGTTGGTGCAACCGGGCATTAGGATCTTTTAGAGGGAGTATGAAAAATACGGCCTTCATAGTGCTCTGTGTCTAATACACGTAAGCATAATAATTTTGAAGACTTAATTATCCACAAATACTTGTCAAGACTATAAACACTGAGACAACTTTGTAATGCCAATTTTTAAACTGAATTTGACATTTCTAACTTAAGCAGATAATCAGGGTTGAAATAATTGTTACTGAAACTATACTTACTTAATCCTGCACCTTTCTCCCCTCACGGGTGTAAGGAGTTCCCCCGGCTTGCGGGGGAGGGGGTTGAGTTTTGGTTCGTTGGTCTTCTCCATATTTTTTTTCCACTCTGCTCTATCTTGTGTTGCTGTCTTCGTTTCTTCCCAAGTTAGACCTCTTCTTTCCGCTGCCTCCTTTACTTTTTCCACCCACTTTCTTCTTGGTTGTCCTGGTGGTTTCTTTCTTCCAATTTTTGCTTCAAACACTTTTTTAACTATTTTCTTCTCTCCCATCCTTTCTACATGACCATACCATCTCATCTGTCCTTCTGCTATCTTATCTTCTATTGCTTTTACTTTTAAGTTTTGTCTGTAGGTTGTGTTTTCAATTCTGTCCAGTCTTGTTTTCCCCTCTATTTTTCTCAAGAATCTCATATCGATAGCCGTAATTTTTTCTTTTTGTCTTTGCATTAATGTCCATGTTTCAGCTCCGTGTATGAGTATAGGTGTCACCGTGACACTACTTTCTTAAATATTTGTACTCTGGTTTCTTTCGGTATTTCTTTCTTTCCTAAGAAGCTGTGTTTGATGCTATTGAATATTTTGCCTCCTGTTGTTCTTCTTTCTTTTATTTCTTCATCAAATCTTCCATCTTCTGAGATCATTGACCCCAGGTATTTAAATTTATGGACTTGCTGTAGATGAAACTATAATTTAGAAAAGTTCATTTGTCGTCTGCTTTCCACAATGTTACAATACGGACTAGGGTTGTTTCGAAAACTGTACCACAAGCACAAGATGCATCAAAAACAATAATTTTCATTCGAAATTTCAAGTAAAATTAGCGAATATTATTAAAATATTTAAAAAGTCCATTTCACTCTCTGAAAAGCAATCTTCTTACAACAAGGAATAGTTTAGAAAATGTCATTTTTGCAGTTGGTTGCAGATAAAATAATATATTTAGGAAATATTTAAAGAAAGAATTTTCATGTTGGTATTTCTTTAAAGACTCAAGGAATCGGGGTAATAAATGCAGCTGCACCAGCAATGGGTCTTTTGACCAATAATGGACCTCAATCATGGCATCCAGCTTCTCAAGAGACTAAAGATATTTGTAAACAGGCTGCTGAATACTGCAAAGTAAACATTAACAGCCCGATTCACAAAAAAGTTTAAGCTAATCCTCATTTTTGGATTAGTGAATTCTATTCTATTAATTAAAATTTAATTTTCATGATCTTATCAGCAAAGGTAGATACTAGGAATAGATTAGACTATATTTTAAGTTATAAACTGTCAAAATTAGAGTAGAATTCGCTAATCCAAAAATGAGGATTAGCTTAAACATTTTTGTGAATCGTGCTGTTAAAAGTTATTTTAATTAAAACTTACATTACATAATGTTTGTATTTGAAGTCTCAAAATGTGGAATTATGCCGTCTAGCCATGAACCATGCGTATGTTCAGAAAAATGTAGCTACTAATTTGGTTGGAATGAATAATATGAGTCACTTAAACTCCAATTTGGATGTTTATTATGGTGGATTAACTGATCACGAAAAAGACGTTTTGAAAGTTATTAAAGAAAGGTAAATTGTTGAAACATGTATATTATTCGTCTAATTTTATGATTTTTGCTGTAGATTTTTCAGCAAGTTGACTTCTAGGGACTGGGAAGGCGTGGATATATCAAACTTTCGCAAAACATTGGGCATTTAAAAATATGGAACTTGTAATCTTATTTTGTACTGATTTATTTTTAATCTACAATTATATATTAAATAAATAAAGCTATTAAATAAAAGCAATCTGTTTTTCTTTTATTTCTTTAGTGCGCTTATACTGATTTACTATGTTATCTGCGTAATTGTAAGATTTGTTTATATATTCATTTGTAATAAAAACTTTATTGGTAACCATGAACTAATAATCTAATAAAAGTAATTTATTGAGTGTAGAAAATTGAATTAAAAAATATGTCATCGCAAAGTAATTAAAAAAGATGGTATAAAAGAATGAGTAATTGAAATTTTTACTCATTTGTAAAGTTGCCAATACTGAAAAGTTGGTAAGTAAAAATACAAATCTCAAAATTTGCTGATTATCAAAATTGCAGTATGTCGGCGAGATAAGAATTGTTTTGGTATGTTACATTTTATTTATATATAAAATTAAATGTCACATTTCACAACATAGTGACAGTAATATGAATTACGAATTTTTGGGAAATTTTTCATTTGGAAAATAATAATAAATATGAATTAATTAAAACAATATAGAACTATAAATAAATATTTATAAGTAAACAATGTTATTATTATTACTTTAGTTATATATTATATTTTTTACGTCTACAAGTAATTAAGAGTTGGAAAACCTAATAAATTCTCATTATAAACTAGTCATTCATACAAAAAAAAAAATTTAGAATATTTTTCATTGACACGTGGAATTTTTCTGTACCAATAAACTTTTTGAACCTTGAGATGGAATTTGTTTTCTTGAAGTGACCGTGGCCGCGTGTAGTGTTAATGAAAAAAATGATATAACATGCATTTGTTTTTATCACTGCACGCTTTGCCGGTCCACGCGTTTCATAATTTTTAAAATCATTATATATAAACGTTATTTTTTTAAAAGCGACTGTTTACGTTATTTCATATATGAAATGTTATCTTTCCCACAATAATTAAAGAAGTTTAGAATACGAGCCGTATATTGTAATCATCCGAATGTAATATACTCATTTTACGCGAGTCACATACTATACTTTATCTACAACTATCAATTATACAGATTATAAAAATATTTGTAGGTTATTGTTATTACTTCCGTTATATATTACATTTTTTGCTTCTTCAAGTAATTAAGAGTTGGAAAACCTAATAAATTTCTCACTAATTATTTTAACAAAAAAATTGAATTTAGAATTATTTTTCATTAACACGTGGAATTTTTGTGCCAATAAACTTTTTGAACCTTGAGATGGAATTTGTTTAGCTAAAAATTATATAACATGCAATTGTTTTTCTTATCACTGCACGCTTTTCCGGTCCACGCGTTTTACAATTTTTAAAATCATTTTGTCGATAGATTCAATGATTAACAAAGGTTAAAAACAATAAAGTAAGTATTGCTCATTATACAAAGTTCATAGGGATAACATATTAACTTTATTTTCGTAAACTATATATGTATGTATTAAATTCGGAAACTATCTATAATTTCTGCCATATCTAGTAGGAAGAAGCATAATATAGTTATTTTTTTTTTATAAAAGACGATAATATTCTATTTTATCGATGCACCGCACGTGAATTATTTTTCGCGATTTTCTTTGAAACCGTCGCTAAAGTGCCAGACTGACAGTTACAAAAACATAACCTATAAAAATAAATATTCCTTTCATTTTCACAAATTTTCGATTTCAAATAAAATTTAGTATGCACTCATATGGTTCATTTTCCTCGGCCTTATGGCCTCGCCAACTAAATTCCGTATTCCTGATATTACATTAGATTTTTGAAAATTTTGAAGTTTTTATCTAAATGTGGGGTATATTGACTTTTGGGGCAATAATTCAAAAATTGGTAGTTTAGAGTATTTATATATGAGTATACGTAATGTATATTCATGTGATAATTTTATTGGATTTATAGAATACTTTCCAAGGAACTTTCTGTATGGAATTTGTAAAAAAAATTGTATTATGTTCGTGTTACAATTTTACTGGATATATAGAATCTTTTCCAATGAACTTTTGGTATGGGATTTGTATAAAATACATCAAATTAACGGAAGGTCTTGTGCTGGCCACAACAGATTTTTTTATGTTGATTTTGTAAATTTCATATTATATATTATATATATTATCAACTTTTAAGTTTGTCTTTTTCTTTTAAGTCCAAAAAAATTAGAAATCATATTTGTAACGTGTGGTGGCGCTCTAATCTAATTTGGCTCAGGGCGCCTATATATCTTGAGCCGGCCCTGGTAGCTTATTTATTCAAAAATGTCTTACCGTGCAATATGAATATTTCATATTCCACATGTGCAATGTAAGTGGTCTATTATATCTTTGGATACGCGCAAACTGTACGTATAGCAATTACAATTTTTTTTACGTATGCAGTAAAATGTGAAAAAAGTGCCATAACGTTTCATTATTTGACTCGTTTGCTTTAAAAAATTTCACTTTTTTGACACTTATTTTGCTAAAAAATATACACTTTATAAACTCAATTTAATGAAAAACGTGTAATTTTTTTAACATAAATAAATAAATAAATATAAATATATCATCACGGCATATTACCCATTTCTGGGTGTGCCAGTATCTACAACACATGTAGACATCGGTAATGATGACGATATATTTTACCGTGTGGGCGCTTACCAGGCGTCACCTCACGGGCACTCATAGCTGGTGTGGAGAGTGCACCACAGGGATCACTTTTGTGCCATTTTAAAATTGGAAATATTTGGCGTCTGTCGGGATCGAACTCGGTTCCCCTGGGTTCGCGACCAAACACTCAGGCACGCGGCCACGGGACCCCATTTATTTATTTTTTTAACATATGTAAACAAAACAATTTTTGTAACAATATTTACTTTGAAATTGACATAATCGTAATTTTCTGTTTAGTAATGATAGTATCGTATATTTTTACGTAAATAAAATATAAAACATTTTTATCTTTGAGTAATTTATATTTACACTATAAAGTGCTTTTTATAGTTCACAGATTATTATTGTATAAAAATAACTTCGTAAATTTTTTTTTGTTTGTTAATTTTATAAAAAATATGATCGAACTCTATTACGATCACAATTGAAAAGGTTTGAAATTATAGCTTGTTACAACAAATTTATATTTCAATAAATATAGAAGATTGCTGGTAGTTAAGTACATCATTATAATAATAGTTATTTATGTATCAAGGTAGTTATACTTTTTATCACGAATACGGAATTTAGGTGCAGAGGCCGTAAGGCCGAGGAAAATGAACCATATGAGTGGTAAAATGGAATATATATTTTTATAGGTTATGTTTTTGTAACTGTCAGTCTGGCACTTTAGTGACGAAAAAGTGCTAAAAGCTTTTTATGAATATATGGTCAACATAGCAGTCTCATTTGGAGCTTACAGAAAATTTGCAGAAGGAGAAATATTTATATTATATTTTAAAAATAATAATTTCATTATGTAGTACCCAGGGCCGGCTCAAGATATATAGGCGCCCTGAGCCAAAAGTTAATATACCCCACATTTAGGATAAAAACTTCAAAATTTTCAAAAATCTAATTTTTATGTATCTAGATACTTCTCAATGCGCTGATTCCAAATTCCAAATCGAATGGTGTTGTCGCCAAATTCATATCTCGGCCCATTTTTGGGTTATTACCCAAAAATGGGCAGTTTTGAGCAAAATTTTAAATCTAAATATCTCGAGAACGAAACGAGTTATCGACCTGCGGTTTCAAAATTTGGAATCAGCGCATTGAGAAGGATCTAGATACATAAAAATTAGATTTTTGAAAATTTTGAAGTTCTTATCTAAATGTGGGCTATATTGACTTTTGGGGCAATAATTCAAAAAATGGTAGAGATATAAATTTGATAGTAATATTATTTGATTGTAAAGAGAATGTTACGTAAGTGTACGCATTTTTATAGTATTTGAACAACAATACCTTCCTTACCTAAAGGTGACGGAAGGTAAAAAATCTATCAGAATTTAAAACTAACGAGAATCCAAGAATGATTAAATTATATGGTAAATTTTCATGCCTTCACTATTGCAAATTTATGTATCATTTCTTCCTGTCTTGATTATTTCGCAATGGCATGTTCAATAAATTACACAATTTATTTACACAAAACTAACTTTGAGGGGCTCCAAAATTTAATAATACAGGACAGGTATATATTCCATATATTGACTTTTTGTTTATTTATATATATATATATATATAAGATGTAATGTAAAATACGGTTACTGAGCCCCTGTGGTATTGAAAAATGAAAATGAAACAATTTAAAGAAAATTGCATTTACTACACGTGAAACAAATCAAACTTGGAAAATACGGGATTTATAATTTACAAAAAATAATTATTTCTAGGAACCAAAAATTTTCTTCGGGCATCTTTTCTAAAAATGAGTTTTTAATTATAATTTTTTGCTAATTGATAGGTGCTGTCTCACTGCTCTTGTCTCAAGGTCAAATTACATTTGTTATGCATTAAGTACATATATGCCGCCAATGCGCCAATATTAATTAAATAAACAGCTATAGATGAATCATGATATAAATAGTGCAATTAATTATATTAATTGATTTCTAACAAAGCAATAATGATAGTAAAAAGTAATGTGTTATGACAAAGTATAGTAGTAATTACATTGTTCTAATTCAGAAAATTATCAACATGCACATTAATAGAAAAATACTAGTAAACGTTTTGTTATGCAATTTATGTAAAAAGTGAAGTATAGTACCGTACAAAAATTGATAGGTGTATTTTCAATAATAAATAAATAAATAAATAAATATATCATCACGGCATATTACCCATTTCTGAGTGTGCCACAATCTGCTTTATCGCAGATATCGGTAATAATGATGACATATTTGTACCGTGCGGGTGCTTACCAGGAGTCACCTCATGGGCACTCATTGCTGGCGTGGAGAGTGCGCCACAGGGGTCACTTTTGTGCCATTTAAAATGGGAAATATTTGGCGTCGGTCGGGATCGAACCCGGTTCCTCCAGGTTCGCGAGCAGACACTCAGGCACGCGGCCACGGGATCCCATTTTCAATAATATATGCTTGAAAACAATGTTAATAAATGTAATACTTTAAAAAATCTATTGTGGCCAGCACTGTACCTCCCGCCAGTATTTCTGATGATGCCGTTACTGGCGAAATTCTTTAATAAAGTAAAAATATACTTCTTTTGTGTTATTTGTAATTTATAACTGTTGTTTTATTTACTATTACAATTTTCTTTTAAAAAAGTTACCATTAATAATTTGAAATGACAGGTTCTTGGACAGTAACATTTATCTGTCAGTTACGTACATTTAAAACCTGCTCCGGGATTTATAAAATATATCATTTTATACATTTATCTCTAAAATATAGAGAAAAAGTGTGAATGCATACCTGTAGAAAATTTAATAATCTTTAATTTCTATAATAACATAAATCCGACAAAATTATATTTAAAGGTATTTTTCGAAGAATAACTATTTTGTGCTCCAAGTAAAGTGCCATTTCTGGTTTCTGGTTACATGATTTACACCAAAATCTAATGGCTTCTTTCCATATTAGAATAAGGTAGGATTACAAGGTTTCAGATTTTTTTGAATGATAGTTTTGAATTTAGACATCATCGTGAAAATGTTAAAATCGGATTCTAGGGACCTTAAAACGTTATTTTTCAAAATCTCGACATGCGATTTTTAGCACGATCCCGATACCTCCCTTACTTAGATAAAAATACTGGTATACTTTTATCTCTGTCTGGCTGGAGAGTGCAGTGGACATTTCCTAGCAAACAAATTAGATTTTGTTTATAAACGATCAACCGGAAGTAAGTGTCAAGAAAGATCATTTCTGATACACTCAAAAATACATATTTTCTTTATATCTATTTTTTAAATCATTCTATTCACTCTTATTCTTCTAATGTTCGAGATTCTTCCAATTCATTGATGAGATTGGCGGTATTTCTGAAGGGTATATGCATTATAAATATTTAATTAATAAAAAAATAAGAAATATTAAATGTACTTCCCAGAAAAAGTCTTCAGTAATGTCTCTGGCTTTTTGACATTCACATTTATCTGTCAATTACAAACATTTTAATTTTTCCACTTGTTTTCCATGGGATGCGAGATACATTTACAATTTATTATTTTATATATGTATTTATATGTCTCTATCTTTAACTCCATAGAAGATATAATAAAAAATTTAAATGTATCGGATAGAGATTTTTATATTCTTTAATATTAGTGATAACAGAAATTTTCAAAAAATAATATTTTGAAGATTTTTTAAAGAAACTATATTTCTTCCGGTTGTTCAATTATTATCAAAATCTAATCAGTTCGTCCCAGGAATGTTTAAATATTGAACGGCTTAAATTGACAATATTGCATCGAAATGAAATGCCAAATGAATTATAATATATTGCTCTTAAAATTTCGATTTGCATTTTTTTTATTTAAGCCTTGTTAATGCAACTGTGCATATGGCAAAGATGAAGTTATTAGACATACATATCGAAGATAGAATTTGAGAAACCATGAGTAAGGAAGAGATAAATGTTCAATGACTTGTTGTTTTGCGGATCAGAAATCTATGACGTGGGGGTCAAGTGAGAAAAATCGGTGTAGGTATACCGAGTGCAACACGAAAACCGGGCTATGGGCGTTTAACACCAGAAAACAATTTTTCCTTGCGTAAAAGTGGCCTACTAATTTTAGTCAATAATGCTTCAAATAAATATTTTAGAGAATTAAATTCTTGTAAATTTTACACTTTTTTATTTTTCCGAATATCATCCAAATGTAAAATAATACTGCATTTTAGTTTGCACATCTTTAGGGCACTTTTAATGTACCTTTGAATGGCGTTGTTCAATTTTTTTTTATCACTTTTGGATTTCGAGTTATGATATCCGAATTTTAATTTTTATATGGACGCTATATTGGAAAATTGCACCATTGAAAAGAGAATTTTTTAGCATTCGAACGATATACATGTAATTTGAACATTTTCATTTGTTTCGAACAGCAAAAATGCATGGATAATAAATAAATAAATAAATAAATAAACATTTATTGTTAAAAACAATGGTTGTTCAATAAATTTAATTTGTTAAAAATTCTAGTTTAAATACGGGATATAGTCGCATAAGTACTGATTAACATTATAGGAGTAAATCCGCGAAAATTAATTTTATTTTTTCCGCCACAGGAAATGATCTTACCTATTAGGTTACATAAACCAAATCATACAAAAAATAGTTTTTGAAAAATGATGAAAAATCTAATTACGTTTTAAATTGCTTGCAATTCATTTTCTGGTTACAAATGAAGGAAAAAGAATGAATAAAATTTTTAACGCGAAACTAGATTTGGTCTTCGTAGGTGGGGTGCTCATAATAAAAGTGGATTTTGTAAAAAGAGGGGGCCACATTCAATGATCACTACGCTAGAATCTTCCGATACAATTAGTTCAATCACAACAAGCAATCTGCTGATCTTACCACACTAGATGGTAAGTCTGACACAATTTAAATTAATTTCTGATAGGAAATAAAAAAAATATAAATTAGCATAGAATTTTGTATAGTAGAAAATATAGTTTATTTTAACAGTATCATTAATTATCACAATTTTCATTTAAAAATTTAACTTCCAAATAAATAAACCATATTAACGGCCTAATTCACTGAGCAAAGTTGTTAAAATTAACAACCATATTCAGTTAAATTGAAGGTCTGTTGCTAAGTTCAAAATCCCAATTCTCTGTTACATCAAGTTTAACAACGATAATTCACAACGACCGTTTTTAACAATGTTGTTAATTATTTATTTACTTTTATACAATTGAGTGACAGTTGTTATAAGAGTAGCTAAATATCTTTGTTAACTCTCATAGTGAATTAGGTCGTAAATTGGGAGAGCAATGATAAAAATGAAGAAATGTTAATATTTAGAATGCCTCGAAAGAAAAAAGTGAATATTTTATGCGCATTGACGTCTCGATTGACATTTGTGAGCGATTAAAGGCGGATTTATGCAGCCATTTTCATTTACATTTAATTTAATTTACTTTTCATTTAAAAGATAAATGTATGTAAACCAGTGTAGCCATGCATACACCATTTTCATTTACGTTTTCATTTATCTCTCATTCTCATTTATTTTTAAAGAAGGCGAACTTTTATCTAATAAATGAAAATTATAAATGGCGCATGCGTGTGCAGGGTCGAGAATTTGAGTTGATCATTATGTATCTCCGTTATCGTTCCTTTTTACGGTTTTTTTTATTGCAATTGATACGTTTAAAACTAAACTCATAACTTCTTCGTTGTCACTATTGTTGAACATTTTTATTAATAAACTTTATTCCAATGAAAGTGGGGTTATAACGTTCATCAGCGTCAGTGTATTTTTATATGTGCGCATGCGTTCATTTTCATTTATTTTTGTTATATATTTTTGCATGAATAGGTACATTTAAAAATTATAAATGAGAATTAAATGAAATTTAAATTAAGAAGTAAATGTACAAAACAAAATATTCACTTCTTCCTGTCAGGGCACTCTAAGTTTATGTAAAATAATTAACATGTAGGTATTTTATATGCATATCAAAAAAATCGTTGTGAGGTGATGAAAATATTATATTTTTTAATTCAAAATTAAATTCTCTAATGAATGATAAAATAAAAAAAAATATGTTTCTATTTAAAATAAAAAAATTAGGGTCCCGTGGCCGCGTGCCAGAGTGTCTGGTCACGAACCTGGGGAACCGGGTTTGATCCCGACCGACGCCAAATATTTCGAATTTTAAATGGCACAAATGTGACCCCTGTGCACTCTCCACGCCAGCAATGAGTGGCTGTGAGGTGACGCCTAGTAAGCGCCCACACGGTACAAATATGTCATCATTACCGATATCTGCGATAAAGCAGATTGTGGCACACTCAGAAATGGGCAATATGACTTGATGATATATTTATTTATATTTAAAATAAAAAAGTTAGGTTCCGTATTTTAAGAGCCGCTGGTCGAAAAATATTTTTTCTGCCATTTAAATTTACCTTGTAAACTTTAATATCTTAACATTATACAATAAAAATAAACTTAAATAAGATTATGTATTTAAAATTATAATATCAGATTAAATAGGTATGTATTATCGAGGATATCTATAATCTTCATCTATATCAATGAATCCTTATTTTCTAATCTTTTCTAATTTTAAAATATTAAACATGATTATCATGTGAATTTTTATCCGAACAAATTTTCTAATTGCAATTCTCATTACGTAAAAATAACCTTTACATTGTTCAAGATCAAGAACATAACATTCAAATGCTTTTAACAATGTAAATAGTTATCTTATAAATTTTTGTATGAAAACTTGAAGTTCAGAAGTTTGTTTTTATTTACACAGTTAAATGATACAAGGTTGTTTAAAGGTGAACAAAAATAATTGACAATGACAATGAAATCAGATGTGTTTGTAATTTTTTAATGATGTAAGGTGATAATATAATTTAAAAATCATGTAATCATTGCATCTGAAAATTAGGTACTAATATATAGTTAGTTGAATAATCATTAATTACATAATCATTATGATGGATTATAATTCGCGGTATGCAGATTTCATTCTGAGTTTATAATTATTAATAAAATTTATTAAAATGACGCTGTAATTTGGTGAAAATATTCCTATTAATATGTTTAAAAAAATAGAAGTGACGTCATGAATATACGTTTTCTTCGTGGGCCTAAATATTCTAGAAATATATGAAGGAAAGAAAATTACTGGATTTCAGTCAATTATGAAATATATTTTCCGCCTCTACCGGTTTCGACACCTCATGTGTCTTCTTCAGGAGGTCTCGAAACCGGTAGAGGCGGAAAATATATTTCATAATTGACTGAAATCCAGTAATTTTCTTTCCTTTATCACCTTTCCAGTCAAGAAGTTCTTGCAGCTACTTGAAATATATGTTGTTTCTAAATACTATTTACAAAAAATAAATGAATAACACTGTATAAGTGTACATACTTTGTATTGCAAGTGTAGTTAAATTATTAAGTTTAATGCAATACATTTATATTCAAGCAAAAACTGTTTGAAAATTGCAGTGCTGGATTGATAGTTACGCCTTCGCTTCTTGAATTTCTTGACTTCCATTGGTAGTAAGGACCTCCTCCTAACTCGGTGTTCGTTATACATTTATAGGCGGTCTTTCACTCGCCAATCAAAATAATATACATACATATATAGAATTCATATTCTTGACGAGCCGCTATAATAAAAACCCCCTTATTTCCAAAGTATTTCAATTATGTCATTTTATTTCTTTATTAATATTCATTATTAAGCATATACTTTCACTTTTTTTTTACTATTTCTCATAATTCAATTGACCTGTAGGTAATCCCCCATTTGTAATATTAATAAATTGCAGTTTAATAATTTTTTAAAGATATGTATAAATATTATTGCAATATTTCGCATTTATATACTGATTGATTTCAATATTTATAAAAGATGAATAATCATTAATTACATAATCATTATGATGGATGATAATTTGCGGTTTGCAGATGTTATTCTGGGTTTATAATTTACATTTATGACTGCAGATATTTTTTTTTAAATTAATATGGATAATATAATTGATTAAAATGAAGCTGTACCTATATGCAATAAACATATTAGAAAATCAATGAAATTGAAAATGACTTATGTAACTTATTATGTATGTATTATTTTTTTTATTGCCGTTTACAATAATTAAAATATAAATTTGGAATACGTTAACAAAATTAATTCGGGGCATAGAAAATGTTGAAAATATAATATATTTACGTGCAGCACGCTAGAATAATGGGGTCATACCACATTTTCCAATTTATTTTTTTTCTGAAAGTATACTTAAAACCACTCAGAGAACTATATATTTTCTAGTTTTACAGAAATAATTTTTTAAGGTTTATATTAAATTTCAAATGACGTCATGGGTTTGCGACCGTGACCGTAGTCCCTCCTATCGAATAAAAATGGAACTAGGTTTGACGTTTATGTTATTTGACTTGAAAGCAAACGTGATAGCAAGTTATTTTGTATTCGTGCTTTTGTTTTTATTGTATATTGAATAATTTGATTATGGAAATTAATCTTGAGGTTTAGGAATACGAACAAAAACTTTGCTTCTCATCGAGATGTTCTCGCAAGACGGCACAGAACAATATTATACCAACCATGGTAAATCACACATAATTTGTATTTATTAGAACATTTCGTTATTTGTACTTACATTTAAACAAAAACAACTTGTTGCAAAGATATTTACTTTGAAAATGTTGGTTATGTTCGAAAAATGTGACATCTCTGCGCTGCACTGACATTCATGTACAGTACGTGTACGAGTACATGTGTGCGTGACTATCATTGTATGTGTGTACAAACCCATGACGTCACAAAATAAGACTCAAAATGTTTAGAAAGAAAATCATGAATGAAAAGTATAAGAATATTACATATTTTTCATGTATATATGTATAAAATTATGTAATTTTTTTAATTATATAAAAAAATCAATATAATTTTAAAAGAAGCCAAATTAATTTCTTATGACTTAAAAACTGCCAAGCCGAGCAAGTAATTACTGAAGGACTTAAAAAGAGACAAATTAATTTTAGGCTGACCATGGTTTGAAAATGCTCCCTGGTTAATTCTATATATTTTTTAAAAATATTTTAAAAACAGATTAACTAATTTCTAATTTAAATTTCGCTACTTATTTAAATAAATAAATGTTTATGACAGTGTAAATTTTACTTTCCACGGCCGACCTGATTTTTTATTGTCAATGATTCTAGCTTAACCCTCATATCTAGGCGAAATTCAATTTTTACGACAACCCTAGTTGCTTAACATGCTAAGCAACACGAGGAGCCTAGGATGTCTCTTGTTGAAATGATACTAATGTAGCAAAAGCAAAACTCATTTCCCTAGTCATTAGTAGAAAAAGATATTTATTAATTTTTTTCATCTATTTTTTGTACAATTTTAATGTAATAAATTTAAATGATGACGTAATTTAAGTCTAGACTCTAGTGAAAATATCATCTTTATGTATTGTTCTATAAAAAAATAAATACGAGTCCAATTTCATAATATTACAGCAGGCTTACATTTCTAACAAATTATAAAACCTACATATAGGCGAGAAATTTTTACAAAATTCTTTCGACTACTTAAAATATAGATTTAAAACTTATAAAAACTTTGGGCCAATGAGCCAAATAACGGGTGATAATAGTTTTTATGCACGGACGTATCATAATTTGACAATTATACACGAATTTCTTTGACATAAACGTCATTTTATAGCCCGCGGGCCTCATTATAGCTCGCCGGGCTATAATTAAACGTCAAACCAAATTATAACCTACAATATAAACAAATTAAACAGGCAACATGAAAAGTTTTTATTACAAATCGAAAATTTTTATATTCTTTAATGAAAAATTAAAATTAATTTTGTGATATTTATATGGAAAGCACGGAGATACACAAAATAAAACTCAAATGACATACCTAATAAACAAACAATAACCTGTTTCATGGCAATACTAGATACTGGATGATGTACGAGGACAAATTATTTTCGATACAAATTTTCTAACACTCATAATTTGACAATTTTCGTCCGTGCATAAAGTTTTGTATGTACCATGAGCGTAACTTGCTTTTATGGCCTTTGACGTGTTTTTATCCCCCGGCTTACGCCTCGGGCTCAAAATCCCGCCGCAGGCCATAAAAGCCTCCTTACGCTCTTAATACATAAATAACTATTTAAAGGGTCATCCTCTGGCATCCGCCGACTTTATATATTTCTGTCGGGTGCTCTAAACCTAAAAAGTAGTATTCTATATTCTATATTTTTTTTTGAAAAATCTGAAATACAATTACACAAATGTGATTTGAGTAATAGTAACAAATGTGAAAATTTTAAAAAATATTTTTACATTTTATGTATACAGGGTGTTAACACTAAGTTGTAACACCCGAAAACGGCAGTTAGAATTCATTGAAACAAACATTTTTTGATTCAGTTTTTGGAAGCAATTAAAAAAATTTTCTATACGAAGAGGTTTTTGGATAAATGCTTCATTTATTTCAACATAGTCAAAATTTAGAAATGCGACGTTTCGGTTGTGGTTATAACAATTTTCAAGCAATAAATAAATTATTACAACATATGAAAATAATACATTTTAAATATAAAAGATTTTGTAAAAACCAATAAGTTTAAAGAACTACATGGTTAAAAGTCAACCATTTTTTCTTGGTTCAAATTTTTGATTTGGAGCCCTAGTCCCTAGCTATTGGCGCTTTTTGTTTTTCGAAAAATCATCAAGACTCCCTTATTTTAAAGAAATAAATAAATATATCATCACGGCATATTACCCATTTCTGGGTGTGCCAGTATCTACAACACATGTAGACATCGGTAATGATGACGATATATTTTACCGTGTGGGCGCTTACCAGGCGTCACCTCACGGGCACTCATAGCTGGCGTGGAGAGTGCACCACAGGGGTCACTTTTGTGCCATTTAAAATTGGAAATATTTGGCGTAAGTCGGGATCGAACCCGATTCCCCCAGGTTCGCGACCAGACACTCAGGCGCGCGGCCACGGGACCCCATATATTATAATAATAATAATACCTTAGTACCTTCATACAGTAAAACCTACCATGCAGACATATGGGCCTATACTCCACCATTTTCGTAGGTTTTATAATTTGTTTGTTGAAAATGAATACCAGCCAAACGATTTATGAGCCTCATTTTTAGTAAGATTTTTTTCATTAACGGATAAATATAATATAATATAATATATATATATATATATATATATATATATATATATATATATATATATATATATATATATATATATAGTCGGCAGTGTGGTTAGAGTGCCAGCTTTGTGATCGGCAAGTCCGAGCAGGCTACACAGCAGCAATATTTTGCTAAATCATACTATGCATAGTACAAACAGATTAGAAACTAATTACTATACAAATATAAATAAACGCTAGACAAGCACTCTCTACGTCATGTTTTGCTTTCAGTTGTTTTGAACTGAAAAACTTAGTAGTAATCACATTTTTTATGCATATTTCATTAATTTCATCATATTCTACCTATAGCATTAGATAAATTATAAACTTGTGACATGTTGAATATTTTTTAATGATAAATTTGCCAATATTTTAGTAATATGATTTATGAAGTATGATCTAATTGAATAATTAAAAAAATGTTTTTAATACCCTGATAATAGATAAATAATTAATTGGTGAATTAAATGTAAAGTTCAAATAAATTTATTTCTAAATAAATTGTGTTGTCATATATAATTAATTATCAATGTAAAACAATAAGTCAAATATGAATTAATATTTTAGCAAAACATAATAATAAATACAATATTTTTTCAATAATTTTGTAGTTTTGAAATATAGGTATCTTTTATTTATATGTTACAGTCAAAAACATGAAAGAGAGAGTACCTACAATAATAGTTTAAGTTGTTAGTAACTCGCAAACCTCTCATAAAAAACCATTTAAAGGCTCATTCACAGCTACGAAAATAAGAAATATAAATAAACTTATAAATAAAACTTTATTGTTGGTGTTCACCGCTTCAAAAATAAAACATCAACTGTCATTTAATGCATTCATAATTAACAAGCAATAATAACAACTTCATACCTTTTAAAGCACTGTAAGTAATCATATATGGGAACCTTTGTTTTTAGACAGCTTTTTAAAACTATATTTAAATTGAAATCCTTTTGCCAGAACGTACATTGACAGCTCAAATGACAGTTGTTATGTATATGCTTATTTTTGTGTAAAATATGTAACATTTGTAAACCGTTGTGTTTGTCTTGTTTAATTTTATTTTCGAGAACAATGAACACTTTCATAAGAATCTGTTGTTTATATTGTTATTTTTATGTATAATTTTATTTTTATTTTCGGAGCTGTGAATGAGGCTTAATACATGATATGGAGAATTTCATGCCGAATTCAAATAATTAGCCCTCATAATCTTATCTTTAAACATCTCAGAGTGGTGGATGAAAAAACAAAAATATGTAGAAAATGGATGACAAAAATATTTTTTATTCACAATCATTATAGTAATATACAGATTCCTAACCTTTTGGAGGTTGGAAAATACGTCATTCCTAACTTTAATGACAATCTCTTGGGTTGGAAATAACAGATTTCACTTCCATCTCTTGGGTTGGAAATGTTTATGTAGGGGTTGCCTAGCAACATTGCCGTAGATCCCCATAATTAAGTAGGCTAAACAAATTTTAAGACAGCTGTCAAAATATTAATAAAATTAAAGGTTATAATTCATTGATTTATTTTGAAAATTATTGATTTAAAATGAGGATGATTGTGAATAAAATAGTATACATAATCTCTGTGGGAGTTTCATAACAGCCTCGCGCATTATCTCATGAGCCCTCGGCTGTAATGAAACATCTCCCACCTCGGATGTAATATACTATTTCGTGATACTATACTGTTATTATGACATAACAGGACTAAAAACAAAAATGAAAAGAAAATAACGACCTAGGCCGTTATTTTTTATAACAGTCGCCTACAATTAAGGATCAAAGTGTTTTTAGGAAAATAACAGCATATTGATGGACTGTTGTGCAGGAGAATTTATAAATTAACACGTTCACTGCCGATCATCTGCTCTGTTATTGCATGTTATGCCGCGTCTTAGTTATGGAAACTAACTATATCACAATTATTTTTACTATGCCATATGACAGAACACTTGTGTCATTACATTTTTGGTAATGGGACTCTAAACATTAGTGATGTGAGATGTATTATGAGTTTTTTATACCAGCTCATGGTTTTCCTTTCACTGGCATGTCAGCATTTAGTCCTGGCAATTTACTCCCGACATATACTGATTATATTATATTATCGCTTTTGGTTTTCTAATACTTCTCCAAATTTTTTGTTCTGTAATTCTGCATCTGATATAAGCTTTTTGTCACGACTAGAACGTACTTTCTTTTGCACCGATGGTCCCGGCAATTGATTGTCCATTGTAGAACTCGAGTCCCCAAAACCAACTATGTACTTGTATAAAGTGTACCTGAGGTACAACAAACCTCAGTCGCGTCCGTTATGTGCCTCATATTTTTTGTGTAATTTAAATTTCTTTCATAAATTGTTATTTTGGTAGGTAAAAAAATTAAGAATCCTTTTTTATATAAAAAATAGCTCCAATTTCGTTCTCTTTTACTTTGTGTTTACTGGAAAGGAGATTTGTCAAAAACACTTTAGTCGCCATTGTTCCAATATGGCGGAGCAAGCGGCAGCGCCACAAGGTCATACATTTATTATTTTATTCAGGATTTGAAACTGTACTAAACTGCCAATTTGCAAAACTCCAACAGCCCGATTCACAAAAAAGTTTAAGCTAATCCTCATTTTTGGGTTAGCGAATTCTACTCTAATTTTGACAGTTTATAACTTAAAATATAGTCTAATCTATTCATAGTATCTACCTTTATTGATATCATGAAAATTAAATTTTAAATACCGGAATAAAATAGAATTCACTAAACCAAAAATGAGGATTAGCTTAAACTTTTTTGTGAATCGGGCTGCTAGATTTTTTCCAGGCAAGATTACTTGCGCATATCTCTTTTAATTGAAAAGGTCTGTTATTGATTATGGTTAGAGTAATTTATAATTGATTTGTTATTTATTTAGTCTATAATATTTGATTTTAATTTATTACTTAAACAGTCTATAAAAAGTTAAAATAATTACGTTTCCCATATAAATATATTTTGACTAATCCGTTATCCTTCTCAATAAAATGAGGTAATAGACATCTTATTAAATGTCATTTTCGAGGTAAAGGTACTGATACAATGTCAAAAATTACATGTAAACGAAAACGAGGACAATGTTATAATTCGGCTACTAATATTTCAAAACAAGTTCAGATCTCCTGAGTTTTATATCGACCAAGGTCAATTATTCGCAATTATTTATCGGAGAGTGACCTAGGTATAGAGATGCATTCGGGCCGGGCTTTGCAGTTTGGATCGACTCGGGCCGAAAATGAAAATTACCGGCCCGACGCGAAGATCGACTCGACAAAAAAAATAGCTAGCCCAGCTCGAAAATTGACTCGAAATCGGGCCGGGCTTCAGGCCGGGCCGAGCCAAAGCTCGAAATTGGATGCATCCGGCATTCCTAATGCTGATTTTTATCTTAAGGCGAAATGTTTAACTTTTTTCGTGTCAAACTTATAAAAAACCTCTACATTCTTATAACTTTCAACATTAGTTAACATAAGTAGTTAAAAAAGAGACCCTTCTAGTATAAGTTTGTTATAAAAATTACAGACCTACGAGTATTTAACACTTTGTTTATCAAAGAATTTAAGCAACTTTTTCATAAATCTTATATAAAAAAATATAATTTACCTAAGGATTTTTTATCTAACTTTGTTTCTGCTCAAAAATAGGACAAGAAATTATTATGGTAGGAACAAAAATCAGTTTTATTTAAGTATACGAGTAATAACAATAATAATAGCAACATCACAATATAATTATTGTGCTTTAATGAATAACCTTGAATTCTTGAAGTAAAATAATACATTTTTATTTAATAATATGTGAAGTGTGTTGTTATTAAATCATTTTGATCCTTTTTAACTTCATCCATTTTCATTAAAATATTAAGGAAACTGTGCATTTGATTGAACTATAAGATTTTTCGGGCCGGCCCGAAAAGCTCGAATTTTCGGGCCGGGCCAAAATCAAAAGTCCAACTCGCCTCGATTTTTGAAAATGATTAGCCCGATAAAAAATATCTTCGGCCCGGCTCGATGATCGACTCGAAATCGAGGCGGGCTTCGGGCCGGGCCGGGCCAAAGCTCGAAATCGAGTGCATCTCTACCTAGGTATATTGAATACTCGCCCAAAAATTTAATGTCCGTATTTTGTCCAAAATCTGTGAAGAGATAATAGATACATCTTGCAACGCAACTGTTTAAAATCAATTTTGAACCTAGCACTATTTTCTTCTTCCGAGGTTGTGAGTACAAAAAATACTAAATATGGCACCACTTATGATAAATGTGTGAAGATAATATTTTTTTTAAGTGTTTACAAGTAATAGAAATTTCCATTTCAAATTAAAGTTAAGCAGACTCCTACTTAATTTTAAATATGAATTAAAGATCTTAATCCCAACATGATATGCTGTGGCTTTCAACGTATTGGACACGGTGTAAAGTTAGCACCAATAATGCATGATTCCTAAAAAACGGAATGAAGTTAGTTGCTGTAGCTGACTGTTGCCATTTTGTAAAAATTAATAACCTAAAAAGTATGTTTTTGTATTTCTGCTGTATTAATTTGCAGTCGTAGCAAAAATATGGTGTGAGTCGTTTACGTGTTTATAAAACTTGTTACAACATATACTATTAATACAAAATTGTTGGGTGTCAACATAAATGTGAAAAACGTCATTATTTTATTGATTTGATTTTATTAGATGACCAATGGACCTGAATCACATTTGTTGCATGTGTAAATGGATTAGAAAAATATTAGATAATATATGTTTTCGAGTAAAATTTTGCTCATTGAGTAGAATTTTCAGATCTGCAAAAATGCATTTGCAAGCGTTTATTATATATTTAGCACGCTGATTAAAAAAGGTTATCATTTATCAAATCCACAATAAATTACATAAATTTTATTTTTATAACATTGTACTAGTTTGCATTTTGATTCAGTTGTAAATAATTATTACTACTGAAAATATCAGGTCTTAGAATATAAGAAATTTTGTTCATTTTAATAAATAAAATTTAAAATATACTCTTTATCGAAATGACAATTAGTGAAGTACCTACTACTTTCATTTGGCTGGTGTACCAAAAGTAATTCAAATTGAAATATTAATGTACTAATGGAGTAAGTTTAAAATAGAATGTTTTTCCCTTAAGTAGACTTTGGTATACACGTGTCTACAAACAGCACATAAATAAACATTAACCGCAAGGCTGATAATCGTATTCCGGGAAACTTCAAGACAATAAACGTGGAATGCAAAAATTGCTGCGATAACAATATTTCTCACCCATCTGTTGGATAATAATGTGTTTCTGCCACTAATACATTATCTATGTGCATAAGTAGATAACATTTTTTTAATATTAATATACATATAAGTATATATATACCGAGTGTCCCATTTTAATGTACCACCTGGAATATCTTCAGGATCATGCATCATTTGAAAAAATGTTTCAAATAAAAGTTTAACGATTTGGAGGGGGACATTCATTCCTGTAAATAAATTCGCCCCCCACCCCCGGGGAGGTTGGGGAGCGGGTAGTTTTAAAATTTTAAATAGTAATCCCTATTTTTTATAGCAGAATCGGATAGAGCGTGAAAAAATAAGTAAATTTTATCTAAAAAAAATTTTTGTGACTTAAGTAGATGGCGTTGCAATTAACAAAATTGTTTTCAATACATAATTTTCCGGAAACAATCAAAGCAGTGTGGGTGTGGGTATGTGTGTTTGTGTGTGTGTATGTGTGTGTATGTGTGTTGGTGAGGATATTCTGACAACAATTTACCGCCGGCATTAGCACTACCCGAGACGTACCTCGAGGAGGTTGCTCGGTCGGATTTGCTTCTCGTGTATATGTGTATTTGTGTTTGTGTCTGCAAAAAAAAAATTTTAGATAAAATCTATTTATTTTTTCACGCTCTATCCGATTTTGCTATAAAAAATAGGGGTTACCATTTAAAATTTTAAAACAACCCCCTCCCCAGCCTCCTTTGAGGGTAGGTGGTTGAATTTCTTTACCGGATCGGATGTCCCCCTCCATATCGTTAAACTTTTATTTGAAACATTTTTTAATGATAACGGACGAGTTATAGAATCCCACCCCAGGTCAGGATTCAATCTTCTCTCTCGACAAATAATGACGAACTTTACTCCCTTGATATATAAACTAGTATTATTTTCATTCAATGAAATAAAAAGAGCTTATTGTAACATTTAACATCTCCACGATTCACAATCTCTTGAATTTCGTGTCCAAACAATAACAAACTATCAATTTTTATTGGCTATCTTATTCTTATCTTTACATGTATAAACCATCAAATGCATTTGCTTTTTGCACTTCAGTTTGCGTATTTCAGTGAACATGTGGCGAGACGTAGCGATCGTAGCAGTGCTGTGCGTGTTTTGCGCTCCTGCAAATGGAAGAAGTCCTATCGTCGATGAGCCCTGCACAAGGGTGGAGCAGGGCGCGATCTGTGGGGAGCTTGTAGTCACCAGACAGGGCAGGCCATATGCAGCTTTTAGGGGAATTCCGTATGCCAGACCGCCGCTTGGGGACCTCAGGTTTAGGGTAAGCAAATTTTTATTTTATAGATTATTTTTATTACGGGTTGATTACGATGATCGGCTGATTGCAGAATGGAAAAATTGGAAAATAATCAGACACGCAGTCACATATAAATGGGCTACTTGCGTGGTACTGAAAATCCAATTTCTATCACTTAATACGTAATGTGATGAAAACATGTATAAAAATATAAATTTTGTTTTAAAATAAATATTTACTTTTTAGTAAAATAAGAAAGAAATTTTTCTGTGACGTCATTATATTGAACGGAAAAAGGGAACCATATTTAAGAATGTAACTTATAAATGGCATTGCGTACGAGAAAGTTTTAATTTAAATTTGACATTTTTCTCTCTCTGGGCTCTCAAATATATTAATTATTTCACAAATAAACACATAGGTAGTTACAAGTAATTTAAAATATCGATATGGAAAAGACAAACTAAAATACTAACCTCCAAACTATTGTTGAACCGTCAAACAGGAGATCTACATTACCTGTACAAACAAACGCTATGGCTTTACGACTACTCATTGGTGCGGCGTAATTCTACGTCATACATGGCGGTAATTCAAATAATCAAATTTCGTTATTTTTTTTCTGGCTAATTAATAAAAAGAAAAGAAAAAATATGGGTAGTAAGTTTTTACCTGCTCTTCAAAAATATGAAATAAAAAAAATGCAAGTAGCCCATTATTTATTTCCAGGCCTACGTTTCGACTGTGACAACAGTCTTCTTTCTAGCCCTGAAGAATACAGTTGTCACAATCGAAACGTAGGCCATAAATAATTTATATGTGACTGCGTGTCTGATTATTTCCCAATTTTTCCATTTTTATTAAGGATATTCAATAGTTATATTCCAAGTGCACGGCAAATACTTGAATATTTTCTTGAGTGCACGAAGGTGCACGATTAAAAATATTGAGATATTGCCCGTGCATGAAGGGTATATTGGTAGAATATTTCACTCGAAATACCCAGGTATACGCACAAGTTCAAATATTCAGTGATATTCGATTGTCATTGGGCGAAAGCAAAAAATACCGTAACGTGATTGGTTGAAATTTTTCGAGTGAAATATTCGTTTCTACAATACTGATAAATTTATAATTTCTTATAACACGATATTTAAATTGATATCAGATATACCGTACATAATACAAATTTTAGTTGTTAATGTTATGTATTTACCAAAAGTATTGTCATGAAATACTTGTCTTTTATGGCCAGTTACACCGCCTGTAGTTAAATTTTTGTTAAATTGACAATATCGCATCGAACCGAAATCTCAAATGAGTTGTATCCGTTCTATTGAATGGCATACAAAATTTATCTACATCTCTCTAAAGTAATTCTAAACAAGGGCGTAGCCAGGATTTTGAGTAGGAGGGGGGTGGGGGGCAAAGCAACAGAGTCAAATAGTGAAACATTTATTTATTAGAAAACACATTTTTCATAGAATATGACTATTTAAAAATAAGCCTACGAGGGTCCTGGCTAAATGTGCCAGGGGGGGGGGGGAAGCGCCCCACCCTGCCCCACCGTAGCTACGCCCATGCTTCTAAATTAAAATTAAAGAAAAAACATTAAAAAAAAAAAAAACTCAATACTGTATCAATTTTTGTAGCTAAAGTGTACTTTCTAAGTAGGTAATTGAACAAAATATTTTTATTCGAGAAACAAGCATTTAACAAAAATTACTTTTAAAATAAGATTCTTGCAAATAACTTAACCTTAACTTACTCTAAACCTTAGAGTTTAATGCCTGAGTTATGCGGTAGGTTAGATTTGTTTAGAAAAATTGCACAAGCAACGACTATTTTGTCGTTCTCTTACATTTTTATGGTTAAAACAAAATTTTTCAGACGTGCAACTATCCTATTTTAATGTGCAACGTTTAAATTTTCATTGTTCAAACCATTATTTTAGCGTGCAAATGTGCATAAAACTTTTTTTTTTATTGTTATTTAGTCCTACCTTATTATCAATGTATTCGTTTTTAATCTGCAAATAAAATGATAGTCGGCAGAATAGCTAGTCGCATGCTTAATATTATATCACACATTGTTATTAAATTGCAGATAAAATAAGATAAAAAAATGTTTATCTCAAGTAAATTTTACATAAACATTGATTACAGTTCTATAGTATAGTTTCTGGTTGCCAATCTGGTAACCCGGGTTCGATCCCGGCCAGTGCAGACTTTTAATCGCACAAAAGTGATCCCTGTGGTGCATTCTCCACACCAGTTATGAGTGCCCGTGAGGTGATGTCTGGTAAGCGCCCACACGGTAAAATATATCGTCATCATTACCGATGTC
The DNA here is from genome assembly GCA_943142095.1 of Ophonus ardosiacus. Taxonomy (NCBI): domain Eukaryota; kingdom Metazoa; phylum Arthropoda; class Insecta; order Coleoptera; family Carabidae; genus Ophonus; species Ophonus ardosiacus. Next base: position 46,982,542 of record OW964829.1, read on the forward strand.
TACATTTGTTGTAGATACGAGCGTATCCAGTAATGGGTAATATGCCGTGATGATACATTTATTTATTTAGAAAATTTTGGTCCAATTTTAATTTGAATCAAGCTTGCTTCAAAGATGTAAAAATTATGGCAGATAAATTTTGTCAAAATAAATCCCACACGTGCTAGAAAAAGTCCCGTACAAGTCCGGGTTCAATCACTTTTCAGCTCCATGAATAAGTCTGTGAAAGATTTCCGTACAACGTGCTTAGAAATTTAATAAATGTAAGTCATTTACCTTTGTTTTCACTTTCATCGGCAAATAAACTATTTAAAAGTAAAATTTTATAAATCAAATCACAGAACTAGTTAGATATTTTATAAAAATTTCCATTTTGGGAATGTAATGAGGAGAGATGAAGACTATTTTGGAAGGAGAGTAAGCGAAATACAGGTAGTGAGTCGAAGAGTGAGAAAAAGGGCAAAAAAAGGTGGAAGGATTGTGTGGAAAAGGAAAATAAGGAACAGCGAGCCCTAATTAAAAAGGGAAAAGCTGAAGAAGAATAAAAATTTCCATTAAAGTAAAATTATTTATTATAATTACAAAACCATGTAATACAAAATGCACGTGCGTCCTTGGCAAAGACTCTTGTTTACTTAAAATTGCATAAATATTTATACATCATTTTTTACCTATTGTGCATTTACAGGTATCCATAATATACAGGATGTTCCGCGACTCGACCGATAAACTTATACCATATATTCCAGGGCTCATTACGATCAAAAAATGTTATATGATCTATAGGTGAATTTCTCTTTGTTTTGAAGATATCGAAGGAATTTAAAAAAAATGATAAAAGAAAATTTATTCGTCAATGGATAGCTAATTAACACAAAATTACAGCAACCGTTCAAAACGAGAACCTCCATTTTTTAAACATTCAGGTATCCTTCGAGTCATAGAATGTTGCCAGTTAATTACTGCTAATTCATTCATTAGAGAATTAGTAGCTTCAACTATACGGTCAGTCAACTCTTTGCGTGTATCTGGTTTACCATTACTATACACACGAGATTTGAGGCAACCCCAAAAAAAAAAAAAATGTATAGGCGATAAGTCAGGTGACCTTCCCGGAAAATTTTCATTAAGTAACACCGTCACTAGTCTCCCAAAATGTGGTGGTGCCCCATCTTGCTGGAACCACTGCATTTAAAACTATTTCAGCGTACCCATCTTCATCTCTTTCTACACGACGACGTGGGAAAAATCCTGTCTCTCTCAAGTGACGAAAAAGTTTGAAAATGTTGTGTGGTGTGGAATAATGCAGTCTGGGTATCGCCTGTGGTACTCCGCAGCTACAGCACGTCCACCTCCATTGCAAAAATCATACACGAAAATCTTTTCCGCATATTCTGCATTAGTAAAATGCGGAATAATAGCTTAAATTAATAAGACAGCGCAAAAATCATTCATTTGTCAAACATACGTTAATTCGTCAAGGCTAACTCAATTATAATTTTTTTTTTTCGGTTCCCCCAGGTTCGCGACCAGACACTCTGGCACGCGGCCACGGGACTTCATAAAATTTGGTTTCACGAATTCTAATTATTGTTTTAAAGCATGTAAAAACGGTCGGCTCTCAAGCGCCATCTGCTTTTTCTTACGTGTCATATTTTTTTAAAAAGTAAATTTTAAAAAATTTAGGAACCAGAGCCTGCTGACCCCTGGAATGGAACCTATAGCGCAATAAAAGATGCACCATCCTGTATCCAAAAAAATTATCTCATTGCTGATCCTTTCATAGAAGGTCAAGAAGATTGCTTGTATCTCAACGTCTATACTCCAAAGGTAATAATTACTAAATGTTTATATCAATAAATTATTTTCTTATTTTCACTTTTTGTTCAAAGTGAAGGACAAAGGAAAACAGCTAAATAATTAATAACTAATTTGTCGTTTAGTTTGTCTTATTTGATTACAAAATTTCCGTTTCAAAGTACATTTAGCAACACTGGCTGGTAGCACAAGTTTTGTTTTAACTAAAACTGTATTCAAAAATGTCAAATTTCATTATTTAATAATAGTAATAAATAACATCAAATTTATCAAAATATGAGCTTGAAGCAGATCATAGTTTGTATCTAACAAAGATTTTTTAAAAAATCGTTCTTTAAACATAAGGGTGAAATTAAATATTTAACTTTGAATTTGACCTTTTTTAGAACAGTGTTTCAGTTAAAACAAGGCTTGTGCTACCAGACAATGTATCTAAATGTATCATTAATAGTAATGTAACTATCAACAATGTTAATGAGAATTATTAATGATTGAGATATTTTAACTAATTGTTGAGATCATTAATCGCCAATTAACACAAGTATTAGTTACAATATTTTTCCGTTGACGGTATTGTATTGTAAAAATTTTATTCCATGACAATTTTTTTACGTTAGTAACGTTTGACGTAAATTCTGACAATGGGGTATGTGACTAAATTTTGATTTAGACCAAAAAATAAAATACCCGTATTTTTTAAATTAATTAATTATTCGTAGTTTACGAGAAAATAATTATTAAAACTTTGGAGAAAGGATCTGTGACGTCAGTAGGGTAGAACGATAGAAGAAGACAGTTAGACTGAGATAGACATATTGTGGTAGGCGAAAGTGACAGCAGCTGTCACGGTCGCCATTCCATAACCTATCACAACATATCTATCTCAGTCTAACTGTCTTCTTCTACCATTCTACCCTACTGACGTCACAGATCCCTTCTCCAAAACATTAAATTGCTAATAACAATATTATTACAAACTAATGTTTAGTTTTTATTATTATAATGAGAAGCTATAGAGGTTTGTTTTTATATATTATGACATATATTGAAATTCGATTATGGTCACATACCCCATTGTTCAACAATATGCGGTATCTATGGTTACCCACTAAAATCGTTTATTAATAAATATCATGCAATAATAGGGGTCATTAATGAATGATTTTCTATACATTAACATAACCTATTCATAAACGGTTAACGGAAAAATTGTATTTAAATTAATAGTTAATATTTTTTTGTATTTTCGTACGAAAATTATTAAAGAAACTAAAAGAAATTGTATATATTTTTACAAATATACATCAGTGAAATTATATTTAAATAAATAGTTTTTTTTTTGTATGTTCTTAAGAATATTATTGAAGAAAGTAAAAGAATTTCAAATAGTTGCATTATTTTCCTGCAAAATGTTTTACAAATGAATAATGTATAATTTATGACATTTTTAGACACTACTATTAAACGAAAATATCAAGACGCCATACCATGTTATGGTTTATATTCATGGAGGTGGATGGTTCAGTGGTGCAGGCAATAGTTCTTTACATGGACCGGAATATTTGCTGGACGAAGATATTGTTCTTGTTACTTTTAACTACCGACTTGGAATATTTGGTAAATAATAATTAACAGAACCTATTCATTAACTTTTACTAGTAGTAGGTACCTACTAACAGTAATATTTTTTTTTTATTATTATTTTAATTTATGAATGGCTATGCATCTGTTTTGGTCATATGCAGCCGATGTTGATGAGATGTTGAAAGATGAGATGAGAAAACCATGAGACTTGAAATTTGGGCCCACAATCCTTGGGTCGCGAAACGGAATCGCTAACACCGACCCTATCGGCGGCGACAATATATTTTTCTAAAGTAGAGCCCGTATATCCCTATTACTTGATAATATATTAAAAATATCTCTGATACCTATGAACTACTTTTTACAAGTATTATTTCCTTTGCATTACCAACATTTTTCTGAAATAAAACCAATATATAACACCTAATACACTAATAATACCTAAATATAACTTAAATTTATTCAAATTTTTAATCTTAACAACATATTTAGTAGAGAAGCCATTGAGATTTTTAAACCAAGATTAATAATCTAACTAAAAATGTTATAAATTGTTTCTTGTCTCGTGGTTGCGCGCCATAGTGGTCTGGTTGCGAACCTGGGGAACCGGGTTCGATCCCGACCAACGCCAAATATTTTGAATTTTAAATGCCACAAAAGTGACCCCTGTGGTGTACTCTCCGCTCCAGCAATGAGTGCCCGTGAGGTGACGCCTGGTAAGCGCCCGCACGATACAAATTGTCATCATCATTACCGATATCTGCGATAAAGCAGATTGTGGCACACTCAGAAATGGGTAATATACCGTGATGATATATTTATTTATAAATTGTTTCCTTAGTTACTTGTTAGCTTTTGTTTTGCTATTATTTATTTTTGTACCCCTAACAAGGCAACAGTATATGCTACCAAAACATTTATTTTATATATTTTAACGTCTAGTTAAGTAAACAATATTGCATCGTTTTGTTGTAGCAATGATAAATCTGTTATTTGAGAGTTCATTTCGTTTCAATTTTGTTTATTTAACTCTTAGTCAAAATTTTAACCAGGCATTGAAAAACTGGCCCTTAGTATATTTAATTCCAACATCATTCTGCAAGAGTCAAATATGAAAGAATTAAAAAATAGGGAGTTGAAACCGAACCTAAACCTGAACCGAAAACCCAAATTAACCCGAATTTTTGGATTAGTGAATTCTATTCTATTCCGGTATTTACAATTTAATCTTCATAATATTATCAAAAAAGGTAGATACTAGGAATAGATTAGACTATATTTTAAGAAATAAACTGTTAAAATTAGAGTAGAATTCGGTAATCCAAAAATGAGGATTAGCTTAAACTTTCTTGTGAATCGGGCTGTATATGTTAAGGTCAATAAACCTGAATCAAATTTAAATTCAGATTCAGGTCAGATTTGCTAAATATATACTGGGCTACTTGCGGGGTACTGATAATCCGATTTCTATTACTATTCTAGGGGTCTTATAGGTCTTACGGAATACAGTGGATGGATCCAAAAGATGACCCGTTGACTCGTATTTCCCCGAAAATTAGTTGATTTATTTGATTAAACATTTGATATAATATTACTTTTAAAAATTAGTAATTTGTACAGTAATAGAAGTAAAGAAATCTCGATTTGTAAAACAGACACCATTATGAATAATTTAAATGTGTATTTAAATGCAACAAGATATGTGTATGGTCTCAGTGCGGCGAAGTATGCCCCTTAAGGCAGGCATTCATCACTTCACATATAACGTCAAGTACCGGTCGTACTGTTCTTATGGGTCTTACGGTTCTTGTGAGTGGGTTTTTCATTTTTAACTAAATACCCAGTTCTTTGTCCTAGCCCTACTATATACCTAATGTTATGTTGAAAACGTATAGAAAAATATAAATTTTATTTAAAAGGTGAGGCGTAATTCGACCTCATATATGGCGGTAATTTAAATATTCAAATTTCATTATTCTTTTTCTGGCCAATCAATAATGTTTTTGTCAAAAGGAAAAATATTAAATAAAAAAAATTGCACGCAAGAAGCTTATTAAAAATTATAAATTCAAAATAAATTGGAGAAGAAAATAAAGTACACGGAAACTGCAGTCAGTATGGTTTTATTTGATTAGAACCTACGTTTCGACCACTACAATGGTCTTCCTCAGGGTTAAATCAAGTCATAAACTATGAAGAAGATATTTGTAACTCATGTTAACAAACATCAAAATGTAATATATGAATTACAACGTTATACACTTGATGAAAAACAACTTTTAAATAAAATATAAGGTAACGAACCAGATCGAATGTAACAATTTTATAAAACTGACTGCAGTTTCCGAGTACTTTATTTTCTTCTCCACACATCAATCTCCAGTCGATCATCGTTACTCCAATCAAAATAAATTATTGATTTTCAAAAAAAAAAAATAAATAAATATAATAAATATTACCATATTTTTACGCTTGTACTTTCAACAATTCTAACCCCAACCCAAAACCGATGAACCGTTATAATTTATCAATTTCTTGAATCAAAACTGAATATGAAGCGACATTATTTATTTCCTGAATTTAAACCAAACTTGAACCAAAAGTACGTTTCGGTACAGGTCCCTGTTAAAAAATATTAATTAATAATAAGGTACGGAAGTAAAAATAAAAATTCCATAATCAAATCATTAAAAATATAAATAATAATAACAGGGCATCGAACGCGAACTTGAACCAAACCGTAACATTTTGGGGAACCCAAACCGAGAACCGAACCTCAGATATATTTTTAATTCAACCTGAGTCGAAACCGAACCAAGTATTAAAATTCAGGTTCGGGGTTCAACTCCGGTTCAGAGTTCGAAAAGTAAATACAGCCGATAATCCACGTCTTAGGCGTCTGCGTTGCTATGTCTGGGCTGACTTTTCGTGAAAATTGTGTTCGTGTCTTGTTGCGTTTTGCGTAAATTCCGGCTCTCATTATACATTATTTCGAACCTGAAGCGCGAACAAAACCGCAAATTTTATTAATGCTTGAACCAGAACCGCACCCGAACCTATCTTTCAAAAAACAAATTAACCTGAACCTAAACCGAACCCAGTTTTGGCGGGTTCGATGCCCTGAATAATACTCCGTTAGTAATATGTGCAGGTAATATTATATTTATTTAATGTTTAGGATTCTTCAGTACGCAGGACGACGAAGCCCCTGGAAACTGGGCCTTTAGGGACATGACACTTGCTTTAAAATGGGTACAAGAAAACATCAAAAATTTCGGTGGAAAATCCGACAGCGTGACCATTTTCGGCCAAAGCGCAGGATCGTCTAGTGTTCACTATCTTATGTTAAGTCCCCAAACAAAAGGTAAAACAAATCTATATATTCATCTCAAACTTTTTCTAATTTATATTTCTGCAGGTTTATTCCATAAAGCAATCGCTCAGAGCGGTTCAGCTTTGAACCTATTCGCTACTCCTATCGATTCAGTCATTGTGGCACGAGCCGAAGCACTGTTTGTAGGATGTGCACCTAATGTTACTACTGTAGAACTTGTAGAGTGCTTGAGAAAAGTAGATGCGAGTGCTTTAGTAGCAGCATCAGATAAATTTAAAATATGGTCTGTTGATCCATTGACTGTTTTTATACCTACAGTTGAGAAGAAAACAGAAAGAAATCCCAATCCATTCATTGATGATATGCCACTCAATATTATCAGTAAAGGAAATTATCATCGTATTCCTTTTATCATGGGAGTTGCTCAAAATGAAGGAATTATTCGAGCTGGACGTAAGTTACAAAATTTCAAAGAATGCTTTTATTATATTTTGTAAAGAGTGTGAATAAACCAGAAAGTGGTAGTAAGAAAACGATAAACAATAAAGTGGCAGTATTTAAAGTACATATATATACAGTGTGAACACTGAAAACCGTGACATAGGCGTTTAACATGAGAAAGCAGTTTTTCTGAAATATTATCTGTCCCGCAAGAGTATAGTGGGAGTTTTTGATATGTTTAGAAAGATTATTTAATTTGGTATCGAAGAGTATCTAAATACTCCTAATTTAATGCTTTATTATTGGAATATTTACGAAAATATAATGCTACTTGACAGTTATTACTTATAACTTACTAAAAACAGTAATCATGGAAACGTATTCGGTTAAATGAAGGTTCCGTGATAATTTTTCACTAGTTCAAATCCCTCCCGGTTCAAGTTAATATTTTTATTATTTTTATATTTATTTTGTACAATATATTATTAAATAAATTACAATATTAAAACAAATAATTTTTTGGTACATCAAGTATTTTATTGACTAAATGTACAAGAAGTGAAATAAATATGTAAATTTAAGCCAAATAAATAATTAAGTTTAGTTTTATGTTCGTCATTAACGCAACTGGTTTTTTCAAATTTTAAAATGATTCGTCTAGTTCGTTCATGGGATGCAATCCCTTGATTGTAAATTTTAATTATACTAATTTTTTCTTCTAATGAAAAATCCATTGGATTTACAAAGTTTTCGGAAAGAATGTATTTAATAATACAAAAATAAATATAAAAATAATACAAATATTTACTTGAACCGGGAGGGATTTGAACTTGTGAGCCTTGATTTAACCAAGTCAGCTACCAAACACGTATCTATAATTACTGTTTTTAGTAAATTATAAGTAATAATAACTGTCAAGTAGGATTATACTTTCGTAAATATTTCAATAATAAGGCATTAAATTAAGAGCATTTAGATACTCTCCGATGCCAAATTAAATAATATTTCTGAACATATCAAAAACTCCCACTATACTCTTGCGGGACAGATAATATTTCAAAAAAACTCTTTTCCCATGTTAAACGCCTATGTTACGGTTTTCAGTGTTCACACTGTATATATATATGTTCTGTTTACCGCTGCAATAATTCTCCGATGCTGCCCAAAAATATTTTAAAGTCCTCAAACATTTTTAACTTTTTGTAAATTTACATTTTTTTGTTTGTAGCAATCGCATCTCAAACCAAATTAAGAACAGATCTGAACAGCCAATGGCATGAATTAGGTCCCCAACTTTTTGCTGTAGCCCAAAGTGTTCCAAAGAATATTTCCCTAGTTCCAATTTTATGGGAAAATATAACCAGCTTTTATATGAAAGGACAGCCATGCATTAATTACGAAGACCAAAGTAGTGTTCAAGGATTTGTTGATGTAAAATTATTTAGTTATTATTTTTGACGTTGTTTAATAATTTTAATTAATGTGCAGATGTACAGTGACAGAGCTTTTGTATATGGGATTTATCAAAGTGCTACTAAGCATGCAAAATTAGGACTACAGCCAACATATTTCTATAAGTTTAACTATGCTGGCATTAATACGTGGAGTACTGTTTTTCAAGGACATGTTGATACGGATATCAATTTTAAATTCAGTAAGTATTCTCATTGTACGATTGTATTTGATAAATGATAGTAAATTTTGGGTATGGATGAAGAAGCATAAAAGGAGAATGATTTAATATATTTAATAATTAATTAATGTCATCATGAGATGTTACAAACCTAATAAATTATTATCATATACCGTGAGTATTTTTTAACGTGTAACATTGGGTTTGTCAAGTCCATGGTTACGATTTGATATTTGATTGACAGCAATGTATTTGCGTGTCCCATTTAAAATGAAACATAGGGAACGAATTTGACAGATGTATTATATTATGTAAGAAATTTAGTTAAGTCAGAAAACCACTCAAGAGCACTAAACATATTTCGGGCACACAATATTTTTTTTGCAACTAAATTTAATTTTTAGAAAACAGGTATAATTATTTAAACAAAATTAACCTCTAATGACGTCTTGTCAATATGACAGATAACCGCTGAATTTTCCTATAAGTTACGACTACGACTTAACATTTGATTGACAGTAATATATGAATACGTATACGTAATAAGAGTATATGCAGCTATACTAAAAATGGGTTTTAAGTTACAAAAATGTAACACTGCTGAGTATTTTTATTAGCGAATACAAAATATAATTGACGTATTATTTCATTTCAGCTAAAAGCCACTGTGATGACCTGATATACTTATTCAGAATAACTGATTTCTTTCCCAGACCGTTAGAAAAAGGTACCCCCGATTATGAACTCAGTATTCAAATGGTAAAATTATGGACCACTTTTGCTAAAGAAGGGTAGGTTTCATTTCTATTATTACCAATACACTACATAATTATTATTTTCTTGCCAGGCGACCATCCAAACACTGGGAACAATTATCTGCAGATAAATTTCAATATTTAGACATTGGAGGTCCTAACAACATGACAATGCGAACAGATTTCTTCCCAGAGAGAATGAAGTTCTGGCAACGTCAACATATTGAAGAAAATAGATAAATGAAATAATTATTAGTGACAATAAATATTTGAAAGTATAATTTTATGAACGGGGATAGGTTTAATAATAATTTTATATAATTAGTATTGTAATGTTTTCAAATTAATTTAACACTCAAGACTGAATAGATAAAAGACATTTTATTGTATAACATATTTTTTTTTTATAATTTTATTCTTATAATTATAAGGAATGGCGCTAAAATTTGAATGTTTTTGTATGGACATGCGCAAGATTCTGATCGAAAAAGGGGTCAACGTTCAACATCGTGAACGTTAGTTTGCAACATGAATTCATGGAACATGTGATATATGTGTACATAAATAACCTAGTACATCTAGTTCTTTGTATTTTCCTGAGATTTCCACAGTACCACAATGAAAAGTAATATAAAATTATCACAAGTTTTGACTGTGTATAATTATAATTAATTGTCACATGATCATAAGTAAATATATTCACACTGTACTTGTTTTATTTTTGAATTTCTCCTAATGTTATTAATATTAATTTATGAAACTTATTAAAATATTTTATTATTAATATATAGCAATATATTAAATCAAAGTAGCATGCGTTGCATGTTTTAATATAATCTCTATTAACAAAGATAAGATAAATGTTTCAAAATATTAAATTGTTCAAAATAGACTTACTAAATAACACGGGGATTCAGTGTTGCCAGATTTGGCGACTTGTCGCCATTTGGGCGACTTTTTAAAATGTTTTGCGACAAAATTTTTAGTTTGGCGACTGGCGATTAAATTTGCGACTAATTAGAAATAATTGGCGATATTTGGCGATTAAAACTTATGGATTTGTTTAATTTCCATTGTTTTAATATTGGGACTTTCCAGATGTTAGTTTTACATATGTATAGTTTTGGTTGCATAATAAATAGTTATTTTTTCTTATGATACCACTGCCGCCCTTGCTACCATCTGCAAATTATTCAAAGTACCTACTAAACAAATAATCTCAATTTTATATCTTTGTATTGTCTACTAAGGCCCAATCTTACCATCTCCGGTTAAAATTTTAACTGCTAGTTAAATATTAAATCGGATTATTGACAGCAATTATAAATTTGTTATTTGACAGTTTAGTTCGTTTTGGTTTTGTTTATTTAACTGGTAGTTGAAATTTTAACTATAAATGGTAAGATTGACCCTAAATAAATGATTTATTTTTCAAATGTGTTTTTTTACTTATTGGAAAAATGAAAAACAGTATTCCAGGGTGACCCTCTCAATTTTGATTTTTGAACTTGGCGACTTTTGGCGATATTTTTAGTTTGACAAGGCGACTTTGCGTTGTAGCGATCTGGCAACACTGCGGGGATTCCTACTACAGTATCGATTCATATGATTTGAAGGATACATGGTGTCAGTGTCATTCTCATACATTGCAGTTGTTTCGCGGTACACAAGAAAATTGCATCACATTTTGAAAATGTCTCAGGATTACAACGAAATTGTTTATAAATCATTAGATGCTGTATTGGAACATTTAAAAAAACCAGATGTAAGTACATAAATATTTATTGATAATGTGTAACAATCTTTTTACTTGCAGTACCGAAATTTGAACGGTATACGAGAATTATTAAATATCTATTCTTCTGTAGTATCAAAAAATAAAACTTCAATAAAAGATAAAAAATATCCTTTGGTTGTTCTGGAAGGTTTGGACGGGTGTGGTAAGAAAAAATAATTTTGCAATGAATCATCAATAGCATTGAATTAATTGTTCAAGGTAAAAGTACTCAAACCAAACGACTAACCAGCGACTTAAATGGAGAATTATTTTGTACACCACCTCCGTGTATCAAGATAATTCGGGACAAATTTGATAGTCCTGAATATAAGGATGTTAGGACTGCGTATTATGCACTTGGGAACTACATAGCAGCAATAGAAATGATGGATTTGTTGCAGCATAGGCCAGTGGTTTTGGACAGGTAAATGTCAAAATAAATATGATTTTACTCACTGACATTAAAATAAAAAATCTGTTGTGGCCAGCACAAGACCTTCCGTCAATTCGATGTATTTTGTACAAATCCCATACCAAAACTTGGAACAGATTCTATATAATATGTAAAATCGAACACGAACACATACTATTTTTTACAAATTCCATACCAAAAGTTCATTTGAAAAGGTTCTACATAAACACACACTAAGTAAAATGCACTTGACACTTCCTTCATTTCTTCTTCAGCTTTTCCCTATTTTATTAGGGGTCACTGTTTCCTCTTCTCTTCCACTCATTCCTGCCCAACGCATCTTCTTCATACAGTCCTTTTTTTCTCAAGTCTTCTGCGATACAGTCTTTCCATCTATGTCACTTGCGAGGAACACTATGACATACCAATTTTAGATCCTATACTTTCTATATTTGGTTTTGCACTTGCAACTGATATCTGTCAATTAAATTTTTTTGAATATACCTATCAGCTGTTTACATGATAAATAGCAAAGCTGACTAATTTTTGAAAATTAATTCCTTTATAACGCTTTAAATCTACATCTATTGAATATGAAGGAAAATGTATAATCAAACTTTAGAGAAGAGTATTTTCTTTAATATGTATAATAACAAAAAGTCAAAAAATAATATTTAACTGCGTTTTTTTAAGAAAAACTGTTAAAAACTTCAAATAAGGGTACTTCCGGTGAATCAATTATAACCAAAATCTAATCAGCTCTTCATATGGTTGTACAGAAGAGGAATACGAAAGAATTATAATTTTTAGAATTGTTGTATTGGAGTTATCGTCGGAGAAAAATTTGTCACACACGGACACACTTACACACACACGGACACACACACACGGACACACACACACGGACACACACACACTCGGACACACACACGGACACACACTCGGACACACACACACGGACACACACACACATACATACAGACAGACATCATCTTAAAAATGGTATATTCGTATTGCAGGGACCCTAAAAAGGGACTCACCACCGAATTTTTTGACCAAACACAATACCTTCCTTACCTAAAGGTGACGGAAGGTAAACATCTGATGTGGCTAGCACATTACCTTCCATTAATTCTATGTATGTATTTTGTACAAATTCCATACCGAAAGTTCCTTGGAAAATATTTTATAAATCCGAATTATAACACAAATATACACAATTGATACTGACATCTGTTAATTAGAATTATTTGAATATATCTGCTGTTTCCATAATTTTAGCAGAGCTGACTGATTTTTGAAAGTTAATCTCTCTATAACTCTATATCTTTTGAATATAAAGAATAATTTATAATCCAACTGTGTAGACAATAAGATTCATATTAATAATCCCATAAAATGTCAAAAAAAGATATTTAAATGCGTACTGGTACAAAATAATTTTAAAATAGTATTTATTATTCATCTAGTATTTATCTATTTGTTTTATAGATTTTGGCATTCTACGGCATCTTACGCCCTAGCCCAAGCTATAGCCGACAATAATGAACTCACTCTGCCTCCAGAAGGCCATGATATTTATAAATGGCCAGAAGATCTACTTATTCCTGATTACATAGGCTTTTTATGCGTTAATGAAGAAGTTCGTTTAAATAGAATCAGAAACCGTCCGGAGCTTACTAACCAAGAACATTTACTGCAAGCTCAGGCCGAATTTCGGTCGAAGTTAGTTCTGTGCACTACACTCATATTATTTAAATATCTAATATTTGTTATTTTCAGTGTACTAACAGTTTATAATCGAATTACACCAAAGTTTCATCCAGTCAATGCACAACTGTCAAAAAGGAAGGTGGCAGAACAAGTTTTGGAGCGTGTGCGCCCTTTACTTCCAAAAGATTAGAAATAAAAGTATGAATATTTTTAAACTTAACTTACAAATTAGGAATAGTATTTTAAAGAACTTAAAAATTGTAAATAATGAATGTTCAATTATTCATTATCGGATTATCAAATTGACATTTTGCATTTCATAGATTAGTTTATACAAGTTAAACCTCTATAAATATATGTTAAGAATGATGTACTTCCTTTATTTTATTATTTAAGGCAGATGTAAATGTTGAACACTGAGCCAAATTTATACATATGTAAAATAAATAAAGGAAACAATAAAAAATTAACATTGGAATATATATTCGTATAAGATGATTCCTTTCAACAACCAGAGCTTCTTTTCGTGAACGAATATCTAGAGAAACTGTTATATACAAAAAATGCGTAACGGACTAACAATAACAAATCGAAAATTCAACCAGTGATTCTCAAAAGGTAGAACAAAATTACATATTTTTTAAATAGTAACCTTCATAATTTTTAGTGTATTAGATAGAGATTTTTTTCTGGTTTTAACGACATAAATATTTTGTAGGGTTGTACAACAATTATTTCGTCAAAATTGTATTAAAAATTAAATAAATCTTATAGATATTGATGACTACTGCCTATATTACGCTAGTATATATTTACTTACATCAAAAAAGCAACGTATTTAACAAGTACTATATTTCAAAGTAATATTAATAATTGTGCTACAATAACAAAAATAATATGAAAATTATGCATATAATAATTATTTTTGAAATTTTTTTCATATTTTTTTTCACAATTTATTGAAAAAAGTATGTTCTTTATTAAAAATGAATTATTAATATTTTACCAAAAGTGTGGTTCCAAATCAAGTTTATATCTCTACCAATTTTGAATTATTGCCCCAAAATTCAATATAGCCCACATTTAGATAAAAACTTAAAAAATTTTCAAAAATCTAATTTTTATGTTTCTAGATACTTTTTAATACGCTGATTCCAAATTTTGAAACCGCAGGTCGATATCTCGTTTCGTTCTCGAGATATTTAGATTTAAAGTTTTGCTCAAAACTGCCCATTTTTGGGTAATAACCCAAAAATGGGCCGAGATATGAATTTGGCGACAACACCATTCGATTCTACAGACAAAAATAGATAAGTATAGCAATTTTCATAATTTTTGTCGAGCCGGTTCATTTTTTATTTATAAAAGCTTGAAAATCCCTGAAAATGACCAAAATCTGAAAAAATTGTAAGGGGTACCCCTTACGATTTTTGCGATTTTTGGCCATTTTCAGTTATTTTGCTTTAGAGATTGTATGCGGTGTTCAAAAATTCTGAAAATTGGTGTACTTATGTAATTTTGCCCGTAGAATCGAATGGTGTTGTCGCCAAATTCATATCTCGACCCATTTTTGGGTTATTACCCAAAAGTGGGCAGTTTTGAGCAAAACTTTGAATCTAAATATCTCGAGAACGAAAAGAGATATCGACTTGCGGTTTCAAAATTTGGAATCAGCGTATTAAAAAGTATCTAGAAACATAAAAATTAGATTTTTGAAAATTTTGAAGTTTTTATCTATTATATTATATTGACTTTTGGCTCAGGGCGTCTATATATCTTGAGCCGGCCCTGCTATAAGCGTATCTTTTTTAACAACTTATCTTACGTTAATCAGTGTTGAACGTTATAAGGATGAAGAGGTTTTTTTTTGGTTTAGCACAAGAAAAAACATATAAAAATTAAAATTAGAAATGCCGGATGCACTCAATTTTGAGCTTTGGCCCGGCCTGCCCTGATTTCGAGCCAATATTCGAGCAGGGCCGGCTAATTTTTTGTCGAGTCGGGCGGGAAATTTTTATTTTTGGGTCGAGTCAATCCAAACCTCAAAACTCGGTCCAGCCCGGCCCGAATGCATCCCTATTTTAAATTATTATTTTTGAAAAGTTTAAAAGATAGTTTCTTCTTTTTTATTATTTATTTAAAATAAAAATGCAGTAAAATAATAAAGTAGTAAATATTCCAGACACTTTTTTCAAACTGTGTCCCTTAAATGTATAAATATTTGCATATATTTGTATAGACATGGTTTATAGATATTATATTGTAATTGTTTTACAACAATCGAAATTTTAAGGATAACAATGTTCAAATTTTAGGAGCTGTCATGTAAATTTATTATTTCCATAAATAAGACTTTATTGTATGACCTTGTTCAATAGAGTATACCCAAAAATGGGTACGCGTTCTAGACCTATAGATTTTATCCCCGAACAGTCTTTATTTTGAAAATGACTGATAACATAGTTGGTAGAGCATTCTGCGAAGGTCCTGTGTTCAAATCCCAGTGGAATCTAAGAATTTTGCACAAAATTTTTCTCGTATTTCAAAAATGTCTTTGGATGTGACAAATTAATTTGTAAGGAAATTACTATACTTGATGAATTAAGACCTAAAACATTTAAGAATCACCATTTATTACCAAATTTAATTAATGCAAGACTGAATTTAATCTATTTTTCCAGTTTTAATTAAATACATTTTTGGTAGGAAATAAATGAAATAAAATGAGTTCAGAGGAAGTAAGCCCAGCGTAATTCATAACAACTTTATAGGTTTTATGCTGGGTTGTTATAAAGTTCTTAGGGAGTTTTAAAAATTAATGAGTCTTTATTATCTACGGCTGAAAATGTGGGTACTGCGACGGTTCGCTCCCAAGAAACTCGTCAGTGTTATTAAGAAATTATTTTGCTGATGGAAATTAATAGCTAAATATGTGCTGCGAAAAACTTATTGATACTAAGATAAATATACGCGTTTAACAACAATTTATGCACTAGAACGTTTTTCACTTAAAATTCGCATCTAATTCCACATTGCGATAAAATTTATAACAGGAACACATTATGGTTATCATCTTTTTCAAAAACACAATAAATTTTAAGCAAAATGATTGTTCTCGCTCAAAGAGATCCCAGACATTCAATATTATTGTAAATCGAAAGTGAGACAAAGGCGTATCAGTTTTTCTTTGTGCAAATGTTATTTTATGTAAAAATATTTCAAATAAAATTTTAGCATCTAAATCATGCTAAATGATTATTCTAGCTCTTCATATGAACGTAAAAATTAATTTTTTATTATACATGCATCATAATCGCTCTTTAAAACACGCAAAAGCGTGCGTAAATCGACCATTAAAACACGCTAAATTTTTGAGTTACTTAGGCAACGAAAAATGACAATAAATATGAATAACAACTAAAACAATGAAAAAAAAAATATTAACTTGTTGACTTAACGAAAACAATATCAGTAATTGCTAACTGTCTCAAACTCACTAGATCAAAAATCAAAACCGTACGATTTGCAATAATTTTCAATTTTAAATGGTTATGATGAACTTATAATAAAAAATCTGTTGTGGCCAGCACAAGACCTCTCGCCATTTCCATATTAGGCTATATAAGTATTGTATTGCACTTCGCTTTCCAACCGTCGTTTTATAACAAAATCTTACAGAACATTACCCAAATATTGTTTCTTACTATATTTAGCATGTCTTCTGCACACATATAATTCAAATTATATCTATTTTTCATTGTATGAGGAAGTTTCTAAATGTCAAATATTGTTCCAATTCATTAACCAGATTGGCGGTATTTCTGATAGATATATGCATTTTATCACAATTTTACCTATAATTTCAAATATTTAATTAATAAAAGAATAAGAAAAGTTAAATATACTTCCCAGGAAAAGCTATCAGAATGTCACTAAAACTGTTGATATTTGACAATGACATATGTCATGTTATAAACATTGGAATTTGTCAACTGGTTTCCTTAGTGCCTTGGCCTCTGCGATTAGTATACTCTATAAATTATAGAGTCTTTATCTCTAAATCTATACAAGATATAATAAAATTTTTAAGTGTATTAGATGGAGAATTTTATGTTCTTCAATATTTAATAAAAAAAACTCCCAAAAAATTATATTTAGAAGAATTTTTCTAAGAAACTACTACTTCCGGTTGTTCAATTGTTACCAAAACCTTTTCAGCTCTTCCCAGGAATGTCAGATTGAGGAAACTGCAGTTAAATATTTTTTAAGTCTTATAGTTTTTGAGGAATCGTGACTACAACATCCAGACATACATACATACATACATACACACACACACACACACATACATCCACACACACACACACACAGACATCATTTTAAAAATGTTATAATCGGATTGTAGGGACCTTAAATCGTGCTTATTCAATAAAATCTGGATATGCGAATTTTAGCATGAATCCAATACCTCTCTTAGCGAGAGGTAAAAATAGCGTATGATACACGTGTATAAGCTAGCCTTTGAAGCACTACGACATTAAAACCACTCCGCTACGCGTCGTGGCTTTAAACTTATCGTGCGTGCTTTAAATACACTTGTATCATAATATACTATTAAAGTTATAGTTCTAGTCTAGGCAACCATGAATTTTATGATAAAAAATAAACAAATGCGTTATTATTAACTGTCATTTATAAATAAATTTGGATTAGAGTTAAAATTCACACAAAACACAAAAAGATAGTGTTTTATTTCTAATTGACAGTTAAAAACAATGCATTTGTTTAATTTTTGTCACAAATTCATGGATGTCTAGATTAAAAGTTTATAAAAATTTTAACTTTATAATTAATTTTTACGTTTATATAAAGATCTAGAATAATTGTATACCATGATTTAGATGCAGAATTTAAATCTCTATAACTTTTATTTGACGTATTTTGAATAAAATAATAAGGTAACTTTTCGAATTATATCGAAATATATGCATGTATAATTAATATTGTCCATTAATATATTGATACTCTCCCTATGCAAAGTGTCCAGAATAGCTTGAGTATTTTGATCTTATGATACCAGTTATTTTAGACGAAAGTTGCCCCATTTTAGCGGTGTATATAAGCGAAACTATAAATTCATCTCTATATTAATATCAATGCGACATAGGTGGGAAATAATTTTGAGAAATAGTGAAATACATTTGACAAAAGAGGAAAACCAAAAGAAAAAAACTATAAAACCGAATATAAAACGTAACTACATAGTTCAGGGAAACAACAATTTTAATAATACAAATATCTGCAAAATAAATTGTATGAAAACCTGAAATAATTTTCCTGGTATCAAAAAATTCAATAACATTTACTAATGGAATCCACAGCTTTTATGAAAATTCAACATATTTTTACATCCCCGGCTTATAATCAATATAAAACTGTTGACAGTTGCGTATAACAAAAATATTTCCTCTGCTGAGAGCGCTCGTAGTGTTGTATTGTCCAAGAAAGAATTCTATTAATTTTATTTATTGTTATGTGCGTTGCCAGCAACGATCCAGTAATAAAAGTAATAAGAATATTTCTCGATGTAAGCGAAAACATCAATTTCTCGTGTGAATGAGAGAATACTGCAGTCGCATTTTCTCGAAAACGAATGTCTCCGTTTTCTTATCAGATCTTCGACCAAGTAGAGCATTCCCAAGAAAAATAACAATCGAAATCTGTTATTTGATTCACGGATGGAATGTCAGTGCAATATTGTAATATTTTTTACAAATACTTCTGTATTATTTATATTTTATAACAAAAAAATACAGAATTTTACCCAAATACTGATTTTTATTGTATTTAACATGTCTTCTACACACATATAATTCTAATTATATCTATTTTTCATTGTATGAGGAAGTTTTTAAATGTCAGAGATTCTTTCAATTTCAAATATTTAATTAATAAAACAATAAGAAAGATTAAATATACTTCCCAGAAAAAGCTGTAAGAATGTCACTAAAACTGTTGATTTTTGACACTAACATGTGTCATTTAAAAACTATGCTATAAACATTGGAATTTGTCAACTGGTTTCCTTAGTGCCTTGGCCTTTGCGATTAAATTACTCTATATATTATAGTGTCTTTATCTCTAAATCTATACAAAATATAATAAAAATTTTGAGTGTATTAGATGGAGAATTTTATGTTCTTCAATATTTAATAACAAAAATTTCCAAAAAATTATATTTAGAAGATTTTTTCTCAGAAACTACTACTCCGGTTGTTCAATTGTTACCAAAACCTTTTCAACTCCATAAACAATTTTTAAGTCTTATGATTTTTGAGGAATCGTGTCTACAACATCCAGACATACACACATCCACACGCACACACACAGACATCATTTTAAAAATGATATAATCGGATTCTAGGGACCTTAAATCGTACTTATCCACTGGAATCTGGACATGCGAATTTTAGGTTGAATCCAATATCTCTCTTAGCGACAGGTAAAAAACACGAATAGCTTACTTTTAGCTTCTATATTTCTCTAAATATAACAACAATAACCTAACCTAATGAACAGAAACTAAACTAAATTCGGGCTAAGGTTCGGATTTAGTTGATTTTGAAATTACTGTACTTGTCGATAAAGCAAATTTTGAAATTACTGTACATGTAGGTTGGTAGTAACTGAATTCTATAACAGGGATCAGAATGCTGAACATTTAATTTAATTTGTAATTTTTCGCATTAGATGAGATTTTTTGTTTATTTTATAATTTTTAAAAAGGGCTACTTTCCAATATGAAAAGGGCTACATTTGCGCACCCCTGCTCTATAGGTATATCATTGGCAATTGTTTTGGTGATAATTAGATATTCAAAATTATTAAGCTTACGTGCACTAGACGCAGGGGCATAAGACACTGGTACTGTGGATGTCATATGATACCCTGCACACCTGTAAACTTTCAGTATTTTAAGTTAATCTGTTTAGATGCTCATGTCGTGAAGACATATAGTCAGATTTTGGTTTGAATGAGCGTTACACGCTTGCACGTAAATAGTTTAGTTTCGTTTAGTTATGATTAATTTAAACGTTAATAATAAGTTAGTCATTTGCGCACCCCTGCTCTATAGATATATTGGCAATTGTTTTGGTGATAATTAGATATTCAAAATTATTAAGCTTGTCTGCACTAGACGCAGGGGCATAAGACACTGGTACTGTGGATGTCATATGATACCCTGCACACCTGTAAACTTTCAGTATTTTAAGTTAAGCTGTTTAGATGCTCATGTCGTGAAGACATATAGTCAGATTTTGGTTTGAATGAGCGTTACACGCTTGCACGTAAATAGTTTAGTTTCGTTTAGTTATGATTAATTTAAACGTTAATAATAAGTTAGTCTACGTGTAAATGAATATATGTAAATAAGTAGTATAAATATCTGGATATCAAAGAATGTCCAGTGTCCATATAGAATAAATCCAATCATCTCCCGCCAGCTAGTGTAAAGTGTCATTGCCGATAAACCAATAATGGCCGTTTGCACCAGTTTCCCTTAAATTTTAAGTACACCTTAAGAATAAAAATTCGTTGCACCAATTGTTAAAGGTACCTTAACTTACAAATAGGTACCCTTAAGTTAAGCGCAAATTTTTCTTCCCCTTAAGGACCCCTTAATTCAAAAATGCACTTGATCGAAATTATTCTACAAATGTCACTTGACATTTGTGTTTTTAATAGCTGGTTGATATTAATTTATAAAATGGAATTAGAGCTAAATATTATAGAAGATGATGATATTTTGGAGTTAGAGATGTAAGAATTTGTGGAAAATCGAATTCCGCTACAAATTTATGAGAGAGCTAATTATTTTTACCCATTTGAAGAACTAAAATTTTTTAAACGTTTTCGCCTTAGAAAAAATACCGTACTAGACTTAATAAGAA
The DNA here is from genome assembly GCA_943142095.1 of Ophonus ardosiacus. Lineage (NCBI taxonomy): Eukaryota > Metazoa > Arthropoda > Insecta > Coleoptera > Carabidae > Ophonus > Ophonus ardosiacus. The sequence goes on from OW964829.1 coordinate 47,003,961, forward strand.
GCAATGAACATGAATTGGAATTCCCTTATAATTTGTACATATTTTATGTTCCTCATAAAATTATTTCTAAAATAACTTTCTTCAGGAATAATTGCGTGTCACCAATTAATCAAAAACTGATGACTACGATATTACGCAACAGGAAATCATTTAGCTTTGCCGATTTTAGTGGGATGCATACTTTAAAATTTTATGAATTCACATTTCTCTTTGGCAATATATTTTCTTAAGTTTTTGTTTTTGTAAAATTTCTGAAGAGAGCTTTTGGTTCTTTTGATATAACTTGACGAATTAAATTTATTTGTTATCGGAATCCAGGCAGGTTCTTTGTCCTTCCAAGTTATTGTGTCAGTTTTTTTGCACTCAATTATGTGTTTATATTCATTAATAATATTTAGAATCAACATTTTTTCTTCCTCAGTATAATTCGGTGCGCGTTCTCTTATGGACATGGGTGGACAGTTACAGATAATGAAAACAGCACTCAAAAAATTCAGAACACTGATACATATCGTCGGATTTCTGGTAAAAAGACTTAACCGCCTTTTGACTAGTTTTGAGATAAACAGGAAAAACTTGTTTTTATTTACAATATTGATTTATTTAACAAGATATTGTGTTATATCGATGAGATTAATATTTTATACATTTTTCAACATACTTTCGCAACATTTTGAAGCATATATCATGAAATATTTAATAAAAATGTTTTTTTTTTTTGTTCAATATAGCTTAATACCTAAATTTTTAATATTTATATAGTTGTGAACACCAGATTAATAAATAATATCAAAATAAATTAACTTTTGTGGAACACAACTCGTTAACATCTCCCATTACATTAATACAGAATGGCGTTTAAGACATTTCGTATAAAATTTCTGTGCGCATCAAATAGTGTCAGATGGCGTTTACGAAACTTTAGAATGAATTACCTTCTAACATAAATTTTTTGGCGCTCAGATATTGTGTTTAGAGCATGCGTCGTGAAGAGACGTATCCGTTTATGTGCATAACTCATTTTATCATTTTTTGGCGGTTAAGTCTTTTTACCAGAAATCCGACGATATGTCATGTCACATTTGACATATAAGTTACTATATTTATGCAATATGCAAAGTAAAAAAACACTAGAATTTCTCCTAAGTGACCCTTAGCTAAGCGACAATCAAGCTGCAACCGTGCAAACGAACTAAGCTTAAGGATACCTTAGAAATTAAGTACCCCTTTACTAAGCCGAATATTTAAGGGAAACTGGTGCAAACGGCCATAAGTCCACCAGCATTAGATCAGATCGTCGTTACCCCCTCATGTTACACTAATTGATAATTTTGCATAAGTAATTTCCCAAAATATAAAATAAAAAAAGTAGTAGAGTAATTAAAATTGGTTGTTGAATGGTGTTCGCGCGTGGGACAACATAACATCCGTTATGAGCGCATGGTTGTTGCGCAAACGGTAACGATTTTTAGCGTCGGTGTTCACGGCGCCTCTGGCGGAGCGTCGTGGAAGCTCGCAGTCTCCGGCAGGCGTCGGTGCACCCGGAGCTCGCAGCTCAGTCAGTTCGCGCACCTTGCAGTGTCGCGTGCGCGTGGCGAGGCCAGCTGTAGAAGTCGCGCCGCACCGTCGGGCATGAACCACGACGCCGCCCACGCAACCTACAACCCCCAACATGTGATTCCTTCACGCTGTGTTGTACTGTGACTGTGCCCAGTGCTGACCTATAAACAACTAGTGTAGTGACAGTGTTGCGTTCTTTCCCCAGGATAACCCTTCTTCTCGACGATGCTAACAAGGTCAGTTACTTACCCCCTCCCCTGCCCCTTACTACGCTGTTACTACTCCTTCACGTTAAGTTCCGACGGATGAGCGCGTGATTTCTCATAACGACGGTAGAAATGGGACAGGACGCCTTGAAGGGATTTTGGTAATACCCCTCTTTTCACATCAGTGGCAAGATGCATTAATTACCGCCGGGTTAGGTGCTTAAGTGTCAACATAGTATATTACACAGGAAGGGAGGGAAATACAAGTGAAGCCCGCGGGATACAAAGCATCGAAAGAAAAATAACAGTCTTTCCTGAGGTGTATATGCTTATACACTCCAGACCTGGATTCGGGCATTGCCTAAAAAAATTGCTAAAAACTTGTTTTGAACCCAAAAAACAAGCTTAGAAACTGATATTTATTTATTTTTTTAAATCTTAGTATAACCTAATCTAACCATTACTAGTATTGTTAAATTCTGATTGAGTACCTAATATCAACTAAGTGATAAAATTTGGTTTTGTTCAAATTTAGTTCTGAACAAATTTTTAGACCAGGTCCGTATTCGGGTATAGAGTACAGCATATATACAATAGTTTCCAAGACCTGGGGGTGGATACAGGCCAGTAGCCAGTCCAAATTCTAGAGTGGGCTACTCAAATTTTAGAGTGAGCAAGTAAAATTTTAGAGGAGACATTTTTTAAAGTGAAATAATTTGCTGTAGAGATTATATTTTTATTAGAGCAATCTACAGGGTGGTGGTGGTTAAGGGTCAACATAGGGATTTATATTTTATGAAATTTCCTGCTCTCCTGTACATTTCATGGGAAAAATACAAAGTTGTACAAAATTAAAAGTAAAACTGTTTTTACATGTTTTATTATGTTTTTAGTTTCTTCAAAATTTTACAACGAAAAATAAACTTCGGTTTATTAGTAGCAATGGCCATGGAATTTGTTTTCTTTTTCTGTTTTATTTTTAATTATTTATACACGTCAAACGTCAATTTGACATATGGAAGAGATATAATAGTTATTTATGTATTAAGAGCGTAAGGAGGCTTTTATGGCCTGCGACGTCAAAGGCCATAAAAGCAAGTTACGCTGGTGGTACATACAAAACTTTATGCACGGACGAAAATTTTCAAATTATGAGTGTTAGAAAAATTGTACCGAAAAGAATTTGTCCTCGTACATCAAGTATCTAGTGTTGCTATGAAAGCGGAGTACAACTGTTTATTGTTTGTTTATTAGTTATGTCATTTGAGTTTTTTTTTGTGTATCATCGTGCTTTCCATATAAATATCACAAAATTAATTTTCATTTTTCATTAAAGAATATAAAAATTTTCGATTTGTAATAAAAACTTTTCATGTTGCCTGTTTAAATTGTTTATATTGTAGGTTATAATTTGGTTTGACGTTTCATTATAGCCCGGCGGGCATAAATTAAATAATGACTGTTTATTCGAGTGACAAATGTGTGTATATTGTAAAGGAATATACAATGTTGATGGTTATAAAACAATACGGAACTTATTTTCCGTAAGTCAAATTGACGTTTGACGTTTATAATTAATTTGTGAAAACTAGAAAAAAAGAAAACAAATTCCACTACTATCGCTATTAATAAACCAAAATTTTGAAATTTCTTTTTAAAATTGCACAGAAACCAATGTACTGTAATTTATTTTCTTTATAAATCACAAAACAAAAAATACTTGTACAAAAAACTTAAAAAACACTAGAATTTTCTTTAGACTAGTCAACTTTTTCTTCCAGAATGGACCACCCTCCTGGGTACAGGCCTGTGTAGAAAACATTTTTACAAAAATATAGGATTTAGAAATATTATTTTTTCCCATTTGAATCGTTACAAAAGACAACAGAAATTTGTTGACAGTTCGTTGAAAATTGCATTCAGTAATTGTAATTTAGTTCTGGATCCTCATTGTTCAGCTCTAAATTTTTTCAATAAATAGTTGATGCTGCTGGTGGGGCCCCCGAAATTCATTTGATAAAACACTAGAAAATAATAAAATGTCCACATTTCATCTCTAGAGGCAAAATGGCACTTCTCTTTAAATTTTGATACCATGGAAATTGACTCTTACTCTCGGGCACGGAAAAAATGAATTTTTAATATGGAAAACAAATCGCAGGAGATTAATAAAATCGAAATACATGTTCATCTAAATTTAAAATTTAAATGTTACTTGTTTTGCGTCCATTGTTAACTTTTGAGTAGGTTCGGAAAGAGAATAGAATATGTCATTGTTAGGATGCATTATGAAAGTTCTGTGGCTATCTATATGAAATGTCTTTGAGAGAATAGTTGGGCGCGTAGTAATTACGTTTATTACTAGTGGATATTCATCTCCGGTTAACGCATTGCATAGCCTGCAGCGTCAGCATGTATGCGATGCAGCACAGAGGGCACTACCGTTACTCTGGCGATCGGCATACTGTAATTCCCTTTTAGTGAACTTTCCTATTGTTACACGCATCCATGGTTTATTGCTAGCTTTGTGAAACTTGTACACTGAACACTTTTATATGTAGCTTCACTCTCCCAACTTGGACTTGTTTTTGTTAGAATTGTAAATAAAGTTTACGTTTTTACTTTTCTTTCGATTTAGTGCGATACTTTACGGGGCTGTAATAAAAAGGATAATAGGCAATGGTTGCCGCTGAAGGAGCCGAATATCGAGCGATATTCAATTTTTACTTCAACGTCGTTAAATCTAACCTCTTTCTTCCATTTTATTTTTATCCATATACGTCAAATAAATTTATGAACGTTTTAATTTTTTAACTCCGGGTTTAATAAGTTTAATATGTATTTATATTTCCATTCCTCAATTTTGAGCTTATTAATTCTGCAATAGTTACGATTGATATGCCAGAACTTTCGTATAATAAATGCCTGTTTATTTTTGCATATACAGGAGGTCTCTTAAATAAGGGGACATGGATTAACCACAGATTCCTGAGGCTAAAATAAGACGATTTAACTAAACTTGCTCCTATATACAGGGAATTTATTTTAACATGCAACATATGGTGAATCTCTTCCATGATTACTCACTATTGTCAAAAAATGACAGCAATATAATATTTGTCAATTTTAAAATGCAACATACAAAATTTGTAGTTCTGTATTTTCAAAACTAATTTCCAATAAATTAGCCTACATACGATTAACAAATAATCAAAACATGAATGTTGTACATCTTAACAAACTTTAGCTTACAAAAATTCATAACTTTCATGTAAGAAATGTTAAAAAATACCCCCAATGTCACTGAGGCAATATTCTAGTCGGTCGTAATAAGAATTGACACCATTTGTGATGTGTTTTGGAGGTATCTCCTGTGCTGCAATACTATTTATAATGTTGCATTTTAAAATGGACAAATATTACATTGCTGTCATTTTTTGACAATAGTGAGTAACCATGGAAGTGATGAACTATAATGTTGCATTTTAAAATAAATTCTCTGTATAGTAATTCTTTTATATTATGTAAAATATATTTGTTATTTAATGTCTTAGACACACAAAAATGACTTTTATACCGAAAAGTCAGAATTATATGAAACGTCAGATTCAGACCCTGCATATCCAACTTGATGCATAAATTTTCCCTTCTTTCTACTCTGTCCCTTGCCCTGTGGTGTTGCCGTTTCTTCATAATTTAGCATTTTCAATATAACCAATTGATTTGGCAACAGTGTAGAAATCTCCAGTCCATACTTATTAAGTATAGCAGATGTTTACTTCTACTCAGCTGATTTTGGCATGAACGTCAACGTGACGTACACGTACTTTATCGTCTACCTTTGTTTATAAATTAAAAGTATCGTATAGGGACTAAACAACATAGAGTACACTAATTCGAAATCTGTCCAAAAGTTTTTTGACGAGACTAGACACTTATCCCTCTTGGGACGGCACTGTGTCAATTCTACGAGCTAGTTTTCTATATCTTTTCGAAACATACGAGATGTGAGATGGAATTTCGTTTGACCTAGTCAGAAAAAAGAAATAATTCGTAACATTGAGCTGTTTTAGAATATTTTTTCACTTTTTATTAAAAATTATTTTTTTTCTTCAAACGTCATAAAAATGGCATCTTTTGTGACTTGATTCACAAGGTTGAAGTTTCATTTCTACGCCGCCGGAGTAGAAATGAAATAAATAAATATCCATAGCAACTATATAAAATGAGCGAATAAGAAGTGACTTATAAAATAGAAACCTGTAATATCGCCTCAAGTTGCACTATAAATACACTAGATAACCTAAGAATAAAGTTACTAAAAACCTCCAACAGCTGTCAAATTTGAATTGATAATCTACAAATTGAAATATAAACAGTTTATATTTAACGAAATAACATATTAGAAAATAGCAGACTTACATATTGGTAATGACGATAAGAATACTTAGAATTAAAGTGATAAAAAAGTTCATATTGTTTCTCAGCGATTCCTCGACATATCATATTCTTCAGCCATATTGTTGAATTTCCATCCGATTAAACAACTTCAACGGCCGTACATGGCAAAACTTCAAATTCTGATATAATTGCACATAAGGAGAATATAAAATTGCATTGTTTTCATTTAAACGTCAAAACGTGAAAAATTTCACTTGAATGTTTATAACAAAAAGTGAACAAACTCGAATGTATCCATAGCAACAGAGCAAATGAAATCAGCAAACGTCCTTTACGTAAAATATTTATAATTATTTTTACGTCAAGTTGTAATTATTTTATTTAAATATGTACGTTTGAAGAAAAAATATAATATGTCATTCGGAGTAAAAGTGTCATTGTGTGCCTCGCATGTAATTGTCCGACTCGCTAAAGCTCGTCGTTCAAACTTACATGCTCGCCACACAAAGTTTCACTTTTACTCCTAATAAGTAAAAGCTTTTAAAAAAATTAAGTAACCCAAATTTTAATTTTACTTATTAATTTAAATGCTTCTGTCGAAAGATGAATTCGGAACTCCAATTCATAAAATAAATGAATCAAATTGTTATTTGTTTGTTATAGGGGCATCATTAAATTAAATGAAATGCTGAATTACGTTTTCATAAAATCTTGAACAAACAAGAAAATACGAAGTACATCCCAGTAATAAAGTTCTTGATACATTAACATTTTAAGTAACTTGGGATTGATATACAATGTACTATCGCTTTAAGCATTCATTTACTACTCCGAGAATGAAATACCAGATTAAATTCTTCACTAACTACAACAATTTAAGTGATATAAACTTGTAAGCAGCTCAGTAATCAAATTTTGTTTTTCGTTTGTAATAATGCTTTACTTGCTTTGCAATTGTCTAAGTTCTATCCAAACAGCAATTGTTAGAAACTGTGGCTTTCTATGAGATTACCTGGATGAGTTTCTGTCGCTGAAACATTGGACAGGCCTCATTAACGGTTGTATATGCTGCCATCTCACTTAATCGTTGCGAACTACACTTACTGACCGCTTGAATTTCTCGTTTTCATTTGAACAATGGCCAATTGAGAATTGTGCCTTTATTGTATATTTAACAAGCGTATCACTAATTTTAATCCATTTATGCCCAGTTGTACGGATACCACTTAAGAATTTAAATTTAGTTTAGCCTTAAGTTTAGTTTTATTTAGCTGCACGGTGCGCTAAACTCTCCATAAATATCTTAAGGCTTAATGCTTGAAATTGACAGTTTATCTTGCAGTTAAGTAAGTAGTGAGGTTATATTGAATGGAAACGTTTTTAATTTCTATCAGAATCATTGAAGTTATTGATTTTATTGACGATGATGGCGATTTAGATGCGTTGGATTTAATTGTATAAGGAATACCAAGGCAAATATACGACAGATCTGATCATTTTCATACTCTATCTGATCACGCTTTTTTTCAACGGTTTCGATTAACCATTTCTACAATATTGGAATTGTTAATTTTAATATTAAATTTTTTAACATGTAAGTACACTCTAAGAAATTCTGTTTAAAATAAACACTAATATTGGTTTTTGCCCTCCTGAAGTGTAATGGGAACTTTACAATTGTATATACAGCAAGTGTAACCTACATTTTACGCTTACTGTGTTGCAACTTGTCTAACTATGCGATAAAATAATCAAAATACACTGGACGTTTATAGGCACTTAGAAAAGAAATCATCTGTACTATAATAAAGTTCATGTAAAAAAGTACTACCTACATAAGTTATTTTTATACTTTAACATTTCCTATATATAAAAATGTCAAATATCGACACATACCTATTATTTATTACGAAGAAAACATGAGCAAATAAATATATTATCAGTCATAAACAACGTCTATTATTACAAATAAATTTTAGCTAGAAGAAGTACTCTAATAAAGGTAAGTAAAATCAAATTTTGAAATTGACTTAACCCCAGTATTTTAAACTAACCCTTTTCAGAAGTACAAACTATCTCATTAAAAAAAGTGATTTTCATTATCGTCGGCCAAAAAATTTGATACAATTCTCGTGCGTGAAGTATTTTATACGCACTCGAATGTAAATAACTATTATATAGGTCCACACCAAGTTGTGTAAATTTAACCACATACAAATTTGGTATAAAAGTACACTTTGAAGCGGTTCAAAATTGAATAAGAATATATCGTAGCATAGCACCAACTTATGTATTTTAACTATGAAATGATGTTACAAGATACATACATATATGTATGCGTGAATGTATGTATTATAAATAAATAAAAACAATGACCGGTAGTATTTACTCTTAAACAGGGGTGATTAAGCGTTAATTAAAGTAACAAATTCAGTTGTTATTTAATCACCCCAATGTATTTCTAAATGGTAGTCATGGTAATTAGTTAGTTAGGGTGACTAAAATTTTGAGTAAATACTACCGGTCAATATGTTCAAAGATCTCATTTATAGAACGCATTTTACATAGATTAAATAATGATAGAGTACTTACCAGGTAATGGGAAATCTTCAAACCTGACGCCATCGTTAAAGGAAACATATTTACACAAATTTTTATATTTCACTTTGAATGTTAGTTTATATTATCATTTAATATACAAAACACAGAAATATACAACCGAACACTTCGAAGTACCACAACAAACTAAACTATCGGGCGATTTTTAACTTGTTTCATTAGGAACTCGACAAAACTGATCAGAGTGTAGAATGAATTTTCTTTAAATTATTACTATAAATAGTGTAAAAAAATTATAAATTATTTAGCACTACATATTTTACTGCATTTTATTATTTACAATTAGCAAATTTTATAAAATTTAATGTTGATTTTTACACTAATATATTTCACCACTTACCAAATCGGTTTTTACACGGCGAAAATTTCTTAGACTGTATTGCATTCATTTTTCTTTCAATGTTTTACTTATTAATTTAATTAATTAGCACTTCGTGTTCGCATTCTTTTTTCGTCTGATACCATTTTTGCTAAAAACAACGAATATATTTAATTACCCTTTAATTTTAAAAACTATAAATCTATTTGAATCGAACTTAAATATAACCTCCAAACCCAAACTTTGACACATACAAAATCAATTATGAAAAATCCCTAAATTTTATTTTTCTTGTTACTAAAAGTACAATTTAAACAGCTTAAAAATATATAAACTACACTTAAGGTTATTAAAAAATTATGTGTGCAACAGTACATAAAAATTAAGTGATGATACTTAATGTAAGTTCAGTTTTATTAAGTGTAAATTTAAGAAACGTCGGTGCAACCGGGCATTAATTGTATTTATATTTTAGAAATTTGCGATTTGCTTATAAACTTGTGAGCACTGACAGTGAGCAATAATAATAGGTTATAGCACGAATGGTGATTAGGAGATGACTAGGGAGAAGATAATTAGCAGTGTTTTAACTCTGTCACTAGTTTATGGCATATTTAGAGAAAAATACTACAATTATTTTTTCTATAACTGTTATTTGATGTTTTTTTTTCTCTAAAATAAACCATAAACGATGACAGAGTTATTTTTAATTGTATGATAGGGAATATCAAAGTTAAAATTTTTGTTGTGGCCAGCACTATACCTGTTGCCAATTTCATATTGTTCTTGGCTTCACCAATACCAACATCGAGGTTCGCTTCGGTACGTTGTTTTCTGTATTATGAAATACGCAGTTTTTATTGTCATATATTATTCTTCGGAATGGAAAATGGAATGCACATTCGCAAATGGTTCATTTATAATGTACCAAATCTATAATCAGTGCACAAACTGAAATAGCAACGGTTGATGTTCTGTCATCTGAAGATTTATGGAAGTTCACTTATACTAATTCTGGAACTTGCAGTTTACATCCGGAGATGAGAGGTAATTAATTACTTGTAACTTAACCAAGTAATCAATTACAATTCTCTAGTGTGTGATGGTTAGTTTTAAATTGAATTGATTTTCAACTTTGTTCGACTGATGGAAATTACTTGTTCCATGTGATTGGCTTTTTATGCATAATATTTGAAGTTATTTAGTTGAAATTACATTATATTTGTACCCTCTATCTAAAATATAGGTATTTGCCCAATTGTATGTACAACCAATATATAGCTAGAACTGTGGAATGCATACGTATAATGATTCACAGTAAAATAAAATGTTGATTGACATTTGAATGACAAATGACAGATGTCAATGTGATATTTATGCACGATTTAAAATATACTGGTTATGCCACTTGTCATGTTTTTCATTGTTTCTGATGGTCCGCTTGATACGTGTTTCCTTGAATAATCCGCTAGATGCGCTACATGAGAACGACCCTACCACAGAAAACTCTTTTTACATAAAATATAAAAAATGAAATGCATAATGACTTTATTTTTTATAGAAATTTATATATTTAATGGAAACCTGAATCAATACATTGTTAGAATTTAAAATTGGAGAAACTAAATATAATGGATTTCTTGTAACCGGTTTCACATACAGGAATGAAATATTTTCTATTTAATTTTCTTTTCATTTTGCATTAATTGCAATATCTTTCAACAAAATATTTATATTACATTACATATAATACGAATATATACTTCAAAACCTGTTTTATTTACCTTTCTATAAGATATAACATGTAATATTTTCAAAATGACATGCAAATGACAGGTGTCAGTTTTATCGTTCTCACATTGCGCCTCTAGCGGAAAAAACGATGAAACACGTATCGCTTTGGACCCTCGTTTTGTGTAGAGTAGCACAAACAGTATATTTTAAATAGTGTATTTATGTAAAGCGCTTCAAATATATTGTCTCTTTCTTCGTCGTAGAAACATGGTAGAGCTATCTCTGTTTAATCGCTAAGGCCTGTAATTTTACATTCACACACACATATTCTAAGGCCGCATACCTACTTCTTGCATCCTATTTTTTTCGCAATACGCTATAGTTTATAGAAAAAATAAAAATACGTGTCTCTTATTTTGTACATTTATATAAAATTTTCAAAAACTTGTACCTCAATAGATTGCCTTATGATTCGCGTATTTTAATGTATTGTTTATTAATTTAGAACTATATATTTTCAGATTTAAAATATATATTTGGAAAAATATATTTACAAGTAGGTACTTATAGGTGTTTCACAACTTCTCAAAAAAATCAAAAACACAGCACTAAACCCACAGCACTGCACAAAATCTACACAATTTAACACTGCTTTGAAATAGAACGGTAAAGGTGTGATCATAAACTTCCATAAGCACTTTTAACAACTTGTATTTCACCCCACGACAAAAGCTACAAAATAATCAGCGGCCATTCTCTACAAGCGTCAAGTGAATACTAAACGTACCACTTCATGACTGCTGGCGGCTGAAAACAAATTATGTAAAATGACAAAAATATAAGAATTAAATAAAAATCAATTAAATCAAAAATTAAATGATCATTAACTCTTTCCTGTTTAAACATGACGATTACATTATGAAATCCCATGTGGCGAATTCGGCTGCTAACACTATTAGTTTTGTTGTTTACATTAGCTCTGTTCGATGAGAAGTGCTTGAAGTGCAGAGCAGAATAGTGCAGTGCAGTGTAGTGTACACTAGTACAGTCTAATTCTTGTGGTTTCATAAAACACACTAGTGTATATTTGGGCAAGTTTGCTCAGCTGTGAGTAATCAAGCCAAGCATAGCCAAAGGTGTAAAAGGTTAGGTTGTTTATAAACACAGTCATATCACAAAGCTGCAAAGAAGTGACTGCAGAAATGTCTGTTTTAAAGAGCATAGTGTTTGAACTAATAAACGATTCTGACAAAGATCAATCATCACTTGAGTCTTCATCAGATTCAGAGAAAGATATATTAATTCTTTATATAACAAAACAAAGAGAATATTATACTATATCTGAATCCATTATTTTAATTTCTCAATGTGTAAAATTTTAGGTTAATAAACAGATGTGTAGATAGGATAGAATTAAAATGTCTACCGAACAACATTTAGTTACCCCCACTCCTACTCTGCACTTTCTTACACCACCTCGCGAGTCAGGTCAGAAACGTGAGCACTAGTTCTTAAAATTTTTGTCATCGAACAGCCTGCCAGAAGCTGCCCGTTTCTCATAAAACATGTTAGTGTAAGAAAGTTAACACTAGGGCGGCCTAGTACATGTCATCGAACAAAGCTATTATATTTTTGCTACTTTTCTGTATTCATTGTATCACTATACCTTTGTCGGCTCCAAACAAGTTGTTGAATATCTGGTCATTTTCGCTTCTATTTGATGGTTGTTTCTGCAATTTTATTCATTCATTCCTTCTTTCTTTCATTGTTTTATATTATTTTTAGGAATGTGGATTTCAATTTCCCCACCTCTCAAGCTATAACAAACGAACTTTATTTTTGTTTGAAATGAAAGGCTAATAAAATAATTCTTTTCAATAAAAAATGTATAATTCTATTTCCGAAAATCAGCCACGCCCTTTAATTTCCCGTTCCACGTTGTTCTTTCACATTCTCTTCGGAGGGCTCTTTGCATAACACGCGTGCCATCGATCTCGAACTAAATTATTCAATCCGTTATATTTGTATAATAGGCTTCCCTGAACGGCAAACCTGTCACAATAAATATGATTGTACAGATAATTTTATCTGTTTGTTGAGAAAATAGAATGTCAGGTGTCAATTTTTGGTTTGGGAACTTTTAGTTACGTTGCAGATAATATTTTTATACCCGTCACGTACCATAATCGGTGCTTGGTGAATATTCGATGAATGTTGATGGAACATTGGAATTTTACTTCAGGGATTAACATGTTATTTCATGGGGAATTCAACAGTGGCAGATTTTATTGTTAAATTATGGATTGTATTTTTGATTTGTTTTTCTTGATTACCAAAAGATCATGTCAGCTTTTATCATTTCTGGTACACACAAAAACACAAATCTTCTTTATATAGTTTTATAATTTTAATTCATTCTATGAGCAAGTTTCCTCTTATTCTTCTAAATACTCGAGATTATTCCAATTCATTGAGGATATTGGCGGTATGTGATACTCGGTTTAAAGAACATTTCTGTCATTTAAAAAGCGGTAATCCTGATAAATCATAAAATTGACAATTCTAATATAAAATTATGGAAACAAGTTGATAATAATAGATATTTAGACGCACATGAGAGTTTGATAATACATAAATTTAAAGATAAATTGATGTACGCGGACCTAGGTCACATCCCAAATTCTAAATTATATGAGTTAATATAAGACAGTTACTCTGTTTAATCTTAGTTACCCAATTAGATATCCACTCACCTATGACTCCTGTCCCTATATAACCTGTGTTCTCTCCCTTATTTCTCAGAGCCGTTTTGATATCTGGCATGGTTTACATGCTGAGTAATCTTAACTTCTCTGTTTTTACTTTGTAGTTTCTACTGATGATGAGAACTTAGTTCTCGAAATACGTATATAGTTTTTAAATTTGTTGTTAAGGTTAAGGGGTTTTTTCTTTAGTTATAACTTTACCTTAAGACTCCATTTTAGTTTTATAATGTTATCATTTTGTTATTTATGAAGAGTTCTGTCACATTGTCTTGACTAAAAATGAGTGTCATTGAAAAATAAGTCCAACTAATACAGTTAATTGGACAATGTAGATCTATTTATGATAAAAAAGACGTGTCGATTTTACAAGAAGTGACATTACCGGCCTGCTCTTATTGGTTTGCCCTAAGAAGTAAATAAACCGGACAGCGTAATGTAAAGTTTAATGCAAAGCAGCCTTCACGCTAGAAATACAATGAATAATTATTATTATTATTAGTTTAACCAGAGATGAAAATATCGGGCCATATTCCACGACAATAGAGTACATACCACATTCCATTTATCGTCTAGGTAAAGGAGATAAACACAAATGGAGACTGTCTAATCTTAAGCGAAACAAAGTTTCTAGAAACGATTGCTAGCTGCGGTTCATAGCACGGATAACTAAAGCTTACCCGAAGAATAGTGAGGTATAAATCTAGGTAAAAGCAAAACCAAATTTCATCAGATAGCAAATCAAAGGTAAACCGTCGATAACCGCAGTAGCACTACGATAGTTCGTTGAAAACTTTAAATGAATTCCGTTCGATCAGACAGAAATTTCCTAAGATATATTCACGCGTTTAAACTTTTTGAATTATTCATTTATATTGCTCGATATGGCATTGTAGAACCAAATTATGAATTTAAAAGTTTTCAACTTAAATAAATTGTAACTAAAAGTATAAATTTCAACTGGAAAAAATCAAAATAATAATTATTTACTTTAAAGTGTTTTTCTTCAAACGTAATGCTTAGGGCTGTTCCAAGAATTTTTATATGACTTCTAAGAATTAATTTTTAAAAGATATTGTTCTTTAAAGAGCCTCAAATTTGAAAATATCACGAAATATTCTTTAGATATTTTACAATTAATTTTTGAAATTTGTTGTTCTAAGGTGTCAAGTGTATTGTCAAACAAGTGTCAAATTTTTAGATTGGTTCAAGTTGTATAATATGTAGGTAATCAAAAGTTCAAAATAAAATAAGTAATTTACTATATTGCATTGTGCCTCCTTACAAAAATACTGTTAGGAACAAACCTACTATAGAGTTTATAAATTTTACAAAAGATGCGAAGAAAAGAAAATTGTGGCTAGAAGCAGTAGGCCAAAGATCTGATAATTTGTCAGAAAAATCGTGTCTTCATGTTTGTGAAGATCATTTCAACTTTCATCCACCTTCACGATAACAATGTATTTTTGTAGCTTCACGTTATATTCAGGGGAATCTTTACATCTGACCATTCAGATATTTTTTTCTCGACATAGATCTACATGTCCTATAGCAGATTCAATGTAAGAATCACGACCAGAACTTTAAAGTAAAATATATTATCAATTTATATAGTAAATTCAATTTTTATATTTTATTTTACTTCAACTCTTTTACACCCCTTATTTCGGGAGCAGTAAAACAATCGTTCTGATAAATTCAGCCATCATCCAGCTATCGACCTTCGGTAAATTGTCTGACTTAGCTTGAGTGTAATTTGAATTAGCCATTATTACTTTATTATTCATTTACAATGAGCAATGTCAGCGTCAAATGTCAAATTAAAAGATTTTGTTATTAACATGTGACAAACTTTAGCCTACGTTTATTTATATGAATAATATGAATAAACGTAGGTGATGGAAAAACTATTTTCCTATTGGCTATTAATGGTGTAATGTATGTGCTTCTACGTCACAGGAGTGGGGGTAGTTTTTCAGGACGCCAATCTTTTTATTTAATTATTTCCACAAATAACAACAAAATCATTCCATAAACTTTAATTTAAAATAGTTTTTGAAAAATGTGAAACAGGCTTATTGTAAGAACTTGGCCAAGCTCAATAAATTGAACATCAAATTGTATCAATTTCTAGCCAACTGCTTACATTTATCAATTTTGTTTTCAAATTGAAATACTAAGTCCTATGTTTACTGATAAAATAAATTCTCGGTACATTATTTATTCAAGCAGAAAAATCATGCCGGGAAACTGATCTAAAAGCAATATCATCAAACCAAACACTTCAAACAACACCAAGAATGCACCATTGCATACAACTAAAACAACAACCTGAAAAACAATTGCATGTTGTGAGACAAAACACCGTTGGAAAGACATCTAAACAAATGAGAATCCAGTCTATTTCCGGCGTGATTGCCGATGCGAGGTTGTTCAATTGTCCGCGCGATTACGACTGTAGAACAAATGAGAGGGCTGTCTTCAAACAAAACACAGCTGAGATTAGATCGGCGTCGCAGGGTGTTGGGCAAGGGCGACTAGGACTAGATCGTGTTGGCTACCTTACCGCAACGTCTATGTGCATGGATGGTTTGCACGTCGCAGCCGTTAATTACGGGACGTGTGGACATTGCAATACCCGTGACAGTAGAACACAACACAAACACTTCGATCGATAAATGACCACATGGAATTATTAAATAAATAAATTTCAGATGAGATTGACATGCATTTAATTGAATGTAATTATTTATTATGTACAGTGTGTCTGCTGTAAGCGGGCCACCATTGCTAACTTTCTTATATGCAGAGATAGAAAGACGATTAAATGGACAAAGTTGGGCGATATTATACAATTGAACATCATATACGCGACTTATTCAACAAAATAACATTTTTTTAAATGGAATGCCATATTGAAAATGGCACCATTTTTATTATCTGAATATAAAAGTTCATTATCACTATGCCTTTGAAATTAAAAACAAAAGAGTTATTTCATGTTGAAATTTAAATATTTTATTTCATATTTTGGCACAAATACAATATTGTTGCTGTGGAAAGATCAAAAACAAATACCGAAATTAATTATTAACTAGTAAACTTAAAAAAAATGTTTAAAATGTTGACCATTTCTTTCACGACAAATGTGTGCTCTTTTTATCACAGACTTCATTGTTTTAGTCAACATCCTTTTTGATAGTAGAGCACAGGCAGCAGTAATTCTGTTTTTTAATTCATCAACCGTATTTACTGGTCTTTGATATACTTTATCTTTAATAAAACCGTGCTGGCCACGGAACAGGGCCATATGTGCCAATCCATTTTTGAGGGAATCTATCATTCAAATAGTGCCTCACTGCTAGCGAATTGTGTGCTGGAGCACCATCCTGTTGAAAGAACTTCATATTTCGTGCAACGTTTAATGGCATATTATCAAGATAGCTCGAAAGTATCTTGAAGAAAATGTAAATATACTTCTTGAGTCAAACTTCTTTCAAGAAAATAAGGGCCAATCAAATATGTATCTAATACACCTAACCAAACGTTAACACCGTAATGACCTTGAAAACTTGTCTGTTGGGTCCAAAAATTATTCACCGATAATGAATATTACTGTTAAAGAAGCCAATTTGCGAAAAATAAGATTCATCGGACCATAATATTTGATGGCTAATTCTATAATCCCGTCGATGCTCGTTTAATATCTACTGGCAAAATTCAAGCCTTCTTTCAAAATCACGATCTTATAAATGATGAATTTTAAGACATTTATATGGTTTGAATTTATTTTTCTTCAAAATTTTTCTTACCGAATTTTTATTTGAGTAGTAGAGAGAAGTTCGCTCGAATTCATCCAAAATTTTAATATAATAATAATCGATTTTGGCCAAAGTCGCTGCGTTTACAATAATTAAGCTTTTGTTACAATTTTCTTTTAAGGCTGTGTCCAATGTCGCATTTTGGCATTTAGTATTTAGCATTTAGGTCTTCTTCACATAAATACAACTCCGAATAGAACACTAGTGATTCCATGGGTTTGTATGGCAACACTTTAAAACAACAAAAATTAATTATAAATTCGATTCAATTTGATGCTTCAGATTAAATGTTAATATTATATTTCATAAAATAGAAGCTAATGACAGTAAATTTGAACCCTAAAATCTAATTCCTAGAATCCTAAATAATCACTAGATTACAAATTTAGGATTTAGTTATTAGGGTGATAAAAGTGCAACATCGGACACAGCCTAAGAAAAACTCAACTATATATTATATATTTTTTATTTGCTTATTCGATAGAGAATTTATTGTGTATTCAGTGATATTTTATTTTTATACCTTTACATATATATATTTTTTTGAGAAAAATGCATATGTAGTTTAATGTTAATTTGATCAAATTATGGCTATAATAATAGCGTGACGAATTGAAAAATTAATGTGGTATTTTTATTTACATGGAAAGAAATACGTGAATATTTTATTTGTTTTAACATTTATGAACAATTAAAAAACAAGATATTAATTTCTTTCTGTCAGGGCAATATAAAACTTTATATCCATTTTTTTCAAAAAAAATTGTTGTATAAGGGTAGGTATTACATCAATGAATTCAGAATAATATTCTCTATCTAATAAGTAGAGGTATATAAAAAAATTCACTGCTCAAAATCTCACAGGGATGATTTACAAAATTAAAAGTATTAAGAATACTTCCGATCACAAAAATATTTGTTTATTTACAGTATGATTTAATTATAATGGTACAAAAATAACAAATTGAAATTTTAAAAATTAGTTTAACTCAAGTATTTAATTTTGAATTATGTGAACAAAGAAATAACTTAAAATGTAAGATGATTAAATGTAATATAATATAACGACACTAAGATCCGGTATTTTAATCTCCGGTTAAACAGCCTGTTAATTTAGTTGTCAGTTAAAAGAAAAACACAGCATCGATATTATAACCTAAATTGTAAAAAATACAAAATCGTGTCATAAGGAACAATATAATATGAAAAATAGTTTATACGGATTATTTTTCTCAAAAATTATTAAAATATCCTGTACAATTTTTGAGCAGTGTATATGGTCCCATTTAAATTAACAAAGTTGAACCCTAGAGTAAATCACAGGTTGAAAAAAATTTTTGCTCATTATTATTGTCTATATTGCCGCTTCTTCATAACTTAGCATTTTCAACATGACTTATAGAACTGGCAACAGTGTAGAAATCTCCAGTCCATATTTATTTGAGGCCAAGTACAGTACAGTAGAAATTGTTTGTTTGTTTAACCGACCTCGTAGTTTTTATAGTTCTCGAGATAGCAATAATGGACAAAATGAAATGAACAACCTGTACATTTAAAAATATTAATTAAATCTTTTATAAAGCTACACTATCCTTCTCATAAATTTCATGTACGCCCTAATAAAATAAGAATCTAATGTTGATTACATTTCCTTTGTAGAGCTTTTTATTTAATTAAAAGTTATGTTTATTTCATCGCATGCTTTATTCCTATCTTCCATGGTTTGCATCAATATTTCAGTGAATTATTCAGGCCTTACTTCAGACGTAATTTCAGCGGTAAGACACCAACCCTTGTTGCTATTACAAAGTATGCATTGTTAATGATTGTGCGTCATCATAATGGACGGAAATATACATCAAAAGAGACGAGTTTGTTGTTTTCTTGAAGCAGACAGTCGTGAAAAATGTCATAAAGAGTGCGTGAGAGAATTATGAGAACTATATATTATGAAGAATGTAATTAGAGTAATGTGCTTTGTCCAGATTTTACGCTCATTTTATGGACACGCATTTTTATTATTAAATTATGCTCATAAATGGTGGAGATTCGATTTAAAACGATTTTAAAAATAGGGACATTTATCTACTGCTAGTATGAACAACTGATTAAGGATAATAAATGAGTGAAAATTAGATTTTAATCAAAATTCATGTTGTATACTAGTACAAAATTTTATATTTATAGAATTTTTACTCCAGATGACGATATCAAAAGTAGAGGGTAGTCGATGTAGGGAGTAGTCGCTGTAAAGATGTAGTCACTGTAAAAGAATAGACCATCGACCTTTAAACTAATAGACGCAGCGTACGAGCAAAATGCTTGTCCCGCCATAACGGTGCAGACACAGTATCTCCATCCTTCAACAGTACGGAAGTTAAGAAAACGCGGCAAAATAAAAATTTTATTTGTCCCTAACTTGTTATATTTGGTGCATAATCGCTAAGAGTATATATTTATTTTTTTTTGTGCATAATTACTTTCATTACATATTTTTAATACAAATATTATATTATAGGGAACAAGTAATAATTAATAAGAACTTACATATGAAATGACACAGCTAAACGGCGTACGTACTGCTGACTGCACAAAATACACCGTTTCCCCATTATTTTGTCGCATATGCACCTCAAAACACATATTCGTATATGTTGACAGAAATAATTGTAAATGTTCTCCAAAATAGTAAAATAATACACAGTCACGAAACGTCAAATGTAGATTTTGACAACTATTTAGTGATAGAGAGCGATGTATAGAGGTTTACATATGGCTGAAAAAGATGTACAATGAGTACGAACGCATGCGCAGTATACTTTAACTGAGAACTTCCGTATTGTTGAAGGACAGAATATATATTTCTATCCTTTTATGTTGGAGCATAATTCTAACAATAAAAGAATAGGAAACACTTGGTCCATTAGTTTAAAGGTCGATGGAATAGACGCTGTAAGACTAGAAGTTTGCCGAAGGGCGTACGCTTAGAAGCAGCTATGAAGTATTGTAAGTTACCTTTTTATATTTAATAATATTTGTGTTTTAATTATATCTGATGTGCTGAAATCATTGTAAATTGTTTCGACACCATATTTTTTTAATATACACCCAGTTACGATAATCTCTTGGTTTATACTCAGACCCCCTTTCCTTCAATTAAAATCCTGCCTGTAACTCGCTCTGTTATGGGGAGGTTGGTGGCAGAAAAACAATCGACTCCTTAGTTGTCCTGTGACAAATACTCAAATATAAACTTGATACTAACATGGACCATTTTCCGAACCGGTACATTCGGCGACAATCTGTAGTCTTGGTCTGTAAATAGCTACTTTTAAACCTTGGTATACAAATAACTATCGTAGAAACCGAAAAGATAAAATTAAAAATGAAACTAAAATAGACCTTGAAAAGGCCTGAATGATCAAAGAGATTGAAGCAATTAAAACATTATTCAATTATTTAAATAAAACAAACAAAACCGTGTTTGTTCTACAGTACCGGATAATCCAATTAATTTCGACCGTGACCCAGTTTGCAGTTGAACTAAACCACAACAACCCTTATTTTATTTCAATACGCAAAGAAAAAAAGACGAAACCATTTTCATTATATTCAAACTGTTGCTGGATTAATTTTTACTGAGAGGAACACAGAGCAGGGCGAATTTAAAACATAGCAACCGCAAAACCGTCCGGACGACCAGACTGTGAAAACAGTCGCCGCGAATTAAAACACACAAACGACCAGCGAGTGTGACTGCCGAGCACGAGAACATGCACAAGAGGATGTTTTGTGCCTGTACGATTCTGCACACCAACGAGAACAACATTAATATGAAACGAATATATTAGAAATTAGAACGGCCCCAGCAAATTACAACTTTTGCATGTTTTTGGTCGTCAAGCAGCTCGTTTTCCAAACCTGGACTCCTGCGTCAATAGATTGCCGTATGAAACTTGTTTCTCAATATACTTTATATACTGAATAAAAACCATTTTAAAAGGATATGATTTGGGATAATTGATAATATTATTATATCACATTGATAGGCTGTTAAATGGTTAATGCCCAGTTGCACCACCTACACTTAAACTTTAAGGTTGGTTTAATTCAGTTAGTCAATTCAATTTTACAACAAACATCAATTTATTTGTTCAACTGAATAAAGACAAGTTTAAATTTTAAGTGTTGGTGGTACAACTGGGCATTACATTTTTAAATGAAAGTATTTTATAATTTTCTAGCATTTAAAAGATTAAAAAATAATTAAAATCCAAATTCCAATTTCAGAAGAAATGTTAAAGTGCTGCCGTCTTAGGCTGTAAAAACGTACCTATTAAACGGATACTAGGTTCACATAGTTTATATATATATATAAGGAAAAAAAATACTAAAATATATATAAATGTTTGAGTATTGCTACTGCCGTAAAGACATAACTTACAAATTTGTCAAAATCATATGTAAATTTTTATAATTTTGTTATAAGTTTTTTCAAATTCGATTAGTTACCGCGCTTTTGAACACATCAACCTGTTACCAACTTTACTAGTTTCGCAATAGTAAAACTATTTTAAATTGTCAAGGACAACATGTTTGTAACATGTGACAATTTTTTATAAAGTAACTTTTAAAATTTTTAACATTATTTAACCTGTAAACTACAAATAACAATTGGTTAATATTGTCATGTTTTTGTATATGAGTACATCTTTTATCGTAACTTCAACTAAAACGTAAATCAAAAATTTTACATGTTTTGGATTTAAACATTTTATATATTTTGTTCAAAATTTGTACACTTTTATAGAGTCCTGATGAAGCCTTAAATCATTAGGCGAAAGCTTGGCTGATTTAAAAAGAATCAACTAAAATTATTTAGCCCAATAAAAACACTGCACACCCACGAAAAGTTTTTTTCCTTAACTATTCGGACCAGTGACGAGTACCATAACCTCTATATATATATACGACATGAAAGGAGACTCCCTGAAGAATGCATTTAATGCATTCGGACGTCCCCCGGGCAACGGCTTAGCCGGCAAATCCTTTCATACCAGAAGCATATAAAGCGTATGAACAAAAGTACCACCAAAAAGGATCTTGGTCAAGAGACCCATGGAGTTGGTACCCAGAGCCAGAGAAGACCAGACGTCCAAAGGACACTTCTTAGTAAATCCTAATTAAAATATGCTGTATTGCTTCTGACACGTATATATATATTGTTAATACAATAGTAAATTGCAATTTTAGTGAATCGAATTAGGCTTATTGGACCAGGGAAAATTCCCCAAGGAGCACAAATCAGTTTGTTATTAGTTCTATTTACTTTAAAAAACCTTTTCTTAAAACTTTTTAACTTGCATTATACCTGTTGTGCAACGATTTATTGATTCTGACGTTTATGCGACGTTTATATCAGGCGGGTGAGGCATCTATTCAACTAATTTACAAGAAACTGAATTATAAAACGTTTTAATACAGTTACTACATTATTAATATATATTAATAAAAACTCTGTGTTCCTTGGGTTATATATACGAAGAAAGAATTTGAAATTTGACCTCACAAATTTCAAATTCTTTCGTTGTATATATAAATTCTCCCTGATCCAATAAGCCTATTATCTATACATCAAACTTGTAGATAGAATCGCAATTAATTAATAATTATAATTTATTATCAATTAGATGACGAATGATAAACTCCCTCAATAGTAAAGATATATCGTTTTTTCAGAAATCTACGAATAGATGCTCATGGGCTTACCCTAAAATGTGTAATAAATAATGTAGTGTAGCACGCACTTTAGAATTCTACCATACAAATCAGGCGAATGTGATTTTACTTTTACGAATATTGGTAGCATGCACTTTAGAATTCTATATTCACTTTTTGTTTTGGAAATTTTTGAATTTTATACTATTAAGAAAATATATCATGACAGTCGATCCCGACCGACACCAAATATTTTCGAATTTTAAATGGCACAAAAGTGACCTTTGTGGTGCACTCTCCACGCCAGCAATGAGTGCCCGTGAGGTGACCGATATCTGCGATAAAGCAGATTGTGGCACACTCAGAAATGGGTAAAATGCCGTGATGATATATATTTTTTTTATATAAATTATATATAGGTAAACTGGCTACACTACCCAACAGGCGTAGCCTAATAAGAGGGTAGGAAAAAAAATACATAGAAATATACAACAATGAAGGAACAAACAATATTGAGACACACATGCTACCAAATTTTCGCTTCGTAGCGAAAAGTGAAAACAAATGCCTCATTTGATAGAATTCTAAAGTGTGCTGTCACTAATGATGATCTATTTTATTGTATTAACAATTTGTAGAGCCGCCAAAGTTAGCATTGAACATATGAACAGTTTATAGTTCATAAAAAAGACAGGCATCCTGACTGGCCAAATCCTCAGGGCCAAAAAGCTAGTGATCCGCACGCAAAACGTTTAACGACGAGGACAGTAGCAGGAATAATTAAAAGCGGACAGAGTTATCTGGGCATCTCGCATGCCCGTGCTCCCGTACCCAATTACAGTTATTACATTTACACGACTGTAGATACATGTATATTTACCTGCGCGCGCAAATTACTATCATGTCGCATTTTATCAGCAGTAACGGCCGTTAGGGCCGCAAAATGCTGCCCATTCGCCACTTCTGGAAAACAAAATTATAAAATCCACTAGAAGCGAACGTGAACACCAACTTGCGATTAAATAATTATTAGTTGGTTTCAAATTAGCTGATGTACCAGTTGTAATTTCATGTTTCGATAAACATTATGCTATTTAAATATTTAATTTATTACTAACAGAATGCTTATTACCTTCCGTCAAAAGGAAGGTATTGTTTTTGGTCAAAAAATTCGGTGGTGAGTTTTTAATGTATAAGCACGTTTTAGGGTCCCTACAATACGAATGTACTATTTTTAAGATGATGTCTGTATGTGTGTATGTGTGTCCGTGTGTGTGTCTGTGTGTGTGTGTCTGTGTGTGTGTCTGTGTGTGTGTCTGTGTGTGTGTGTGTGTGTGTGTGACAAATTTTTCTCCGACGATAACTCCAAAACTACAATTCTAAAAAATATGATTCTTTCATATTCCTCTTCTTTACAACCATATGAAGAGCTGATTAGATTTTGGTTATAATTGGTCAACCGGAAGTACCCTTATTTGAAGTTTTTAACAGTTTTTCTTAAAAAAATGCAGTTAAATATTATTTTTTGACATTTTCTTATTATATTTATTAAAGAAAATAATCTTCTCTATATGGTTTGATTATACATTTTCCTTCATATTCAATAGATGTAGAGTTAAAGCATTACAAAGAAATTAATTTTCAAAAATTAGTCAGCTTTGTTATTTATTACGGAAACAGCTGACATAATTATTCAAAAAAAATTAATTGACAGATGTCAGTTGCAAGTGCAAAACCAAATATGGAAAAAAGTATAGGATCTAAAATTGGTATGTCATAGTGTTGCTCGCAAGTGACACGCAGAGAAAGGCCAAAGAGAAGATGGAAGGACATTACTTAGTGTAGTTTATGTTATAATTTTATTGGATTTATAGAACCTTTTCAAATGAACTTTTGGTATGGAATTTGTAAAAAATAGTATGTGTGCGTGTTCGATTTTACATGATAGTATATAGAATCTGTTCCAAGGACATTTTGGTATGGGATTTGTACAAAATACATGAAATTGACGGAAGGTCTTGTGCTGGCCACAACAGATTTTTTTTTTAATTAAATGAGAAAACTTGAGCAGTATAATTATAATGGGTGATCCAATTTGAATTTCTTATGTTTGCAGCACTATAAATCAAACAGCTGTCAATAAGCACGTATTTTCAAAGTGTCAAATATTAATTTACAACTACACATTTACGAAATGGAGCATGTTTTGGAGCACCAGGAATTTAATGCTAATTTTTCTAGGAAAGTTTTCTTCTCTGATGAGGCACATTTCCACCCATCTGGATATGTTAATAAGCAAAATTGCAGCATATGGAGCGAGGAAAATCCAAATGCGATTCACGAGACACTATGCCCAAAAAGTTGCTGTTTGGTGCGCAATTGGTCAGGCGGTGTTACAGGACCTTACTTTTTTGAAAACGATGTTGGTTGCACTGTAACAGTCGATGGTGAGACATGTGGTTCCAACAAGACGGCGCAACTTGTAACACCTCGGGTGCAACGTTGGATGTTTTGCGTGCAAAGTTCCCAGGTTGCATTATTTCACGTTTTGGTGACGTCATCTGGCCGTCAAGATCATGCGACTTAACACCGTTGGATTTTTTTATGGTGTTACGTTAAGAATCGTGTCTACAAACAAACCCAAAACGTTGGAGCACCTAAAGAACAACATCCGGCAAGTTATAGATAAGATACCACACAAAATGTACAAAAAAGTATTTGAAAATTACCTCGAAAGGATTGGCTGCTGGAAATGTTCAGATAGTTTCCTTAAATTTGTTTTTTTTTTAAAAAAAGTTCCTGAACTCTAATTGGATCACCCATTACATCAACAATATCAAGATTTTATACCAGGTTTATATACATATATGCTCTTCTGTAATTAATTAATATTGCCGACAGGGAATATTTACTAATTACTCTACATAACACACTTTAAATATATGGAATATAACTTAATTTTGACGACTTATTCATATTAGGTAAACAAGCTAATTACAGAATTCGTTCTTAATTAAATGTTTGTTTGGAAAGATTCTGTTTGTCACATATTTACTACAAAGTGTTATTAGGGCTACTAAGACTTTCTTGAACTCACATCTGATTAACTCTTGAAAACATGATTAATTTACGTTATGGCTTTACGACCATTCATTGGTGCGGCGTAATTCTGCATCATACATGGCGGTAATTCAAATAGTCAAATTTCATTATTTTTTTTCAGGCTAATTAATAAAAAAATTGTCAAAAGGGTAGCAAGTATTTACCTGCTCTTCAAAAATATTAAATAAAAAAGGTATACAAGTAGCCCATTGTACATATTTTTGTCTTTTTAACATTTCATATCATCTCTTTAATATTTGTAAAATATAAATCGCTCAGGAAACTGTACTAGTATTACACAAAGAACTAATTACTTTTATCATGTTTCTTTGCGGGTGAAACCTGTTATATTTCATTTCTTAAAGAATTGTTAGAGTGAAGATAAAGAAAAAGAGAGAAAAATCTCAAATATTTGAACTTTTTAAAAATTAATAAAGACATCGTTGTGTATGTATTCTCTTTATTCATTTTTCTACTGCATATGACCGAAGAAGTTGCTCATAAATTAATTAAAAAATGAAAAACTGGGTAATAAATTCATGTGTCGTAGCTTTCTTCTAGTTTCTTACATAAACATGTATGTAATATATTATTTTTTAAAGACTATGGAAGTTTCATATAATAAAATATTCTTGAGAAAATAATTCCAGTAATTTATAAAGATTAGCTTCTAGGTAAAAATGAAACCATTTTTTAATAAAAGTATTAAGTACTCATTATACAAGATGAAATATTTAGCTCTCCTGTATTTTATTTTAAAACTTTTTTAATTCTGTCTACACAAATACTTCGAAAACCAGTATATCCATTTATTAGAAGGTAGAATTCACATTTATTATTGTTATAAATAAACGACGCTAGTGGTATTGTGGGCAACGTAATTGTCTCTCGACCGAAGGGTACCGAGTTTGAGTACCGGATAATGTATTGATGGAAGTAGTTTGTCTCTTTTTAAGATTTAATTAGACATTTGTTTACGATTTTTCTTTGACGAAACCTAATATTTCTCTTATATTCTTAGGAAAATTATAACAGTAAAGTAATAACAACTTGTAGAAACTTATATAATGCCGGGCATTTGTTAGCAATACTCAATTCCATTCAATAGATGTCGCTAACGTCACTTCAAGAAACTACATAGGTATTTTATTTCTGAGCAACTATTGGTTCACGTGTTTTTCAAAGGTGGAAAATGAGGATGAGTGGGAAACATTTGAATTTGATTAATGATGAACAAAAGTATAATAAAACACTAAATTTGTGCACATGCATTTTAATATCTAAATAAATTTACATCAACCAACAAAACTAAAATATTTTGTATAAAAATCAAAAGCGGTTTGCCTAAATTCCATTTTAGTTCCATTCCAACCACCAGGTGTAATGTTCAGTGTAAATATATATGCACATGAGTTTCAGGTCTATAGAGTATTATTTGTCTATGGGTAATAATAATAAAAAAATCTGTTGTGGCCAGCACAAGCCTCTCGCCATTTCCATATTAGGTTATATAAATATTGTGTGGCACTTTGTCATCGAACCGTCGTTTTATAACAAAAAATTACAGAACTTTACCCAAATATTGTTTTTTATTATATTTATCATGTCTTCAGCACACATATTTTTCTAATTATATCTATTTTTCATTGTATGAGGAAGTTTCTAAATGTCAGAGATTCTATCCAATTCATTAATCAGATTGGCGGTATTTCTGATGGATATATTCATTTTACCTATAATTTCTAATATTTAATTAATAAAACAATAAGAAAGATTAAATATACTTCCCATAAAAAACTATCAGAATGTCACTAAAATTGTTGATTTTTGACACTGACATATGCCATTTACAAACTATGTTATAAACATTTGAATTTGTCAAGTGGTGTCCTTAGTGCCTTAGTCTTTGCGATTAGAATATTCTATATATTATAGTGTCATTATCTCTAAACCTATACAAGATATAATAAAAAATTTAAGTGTATTAGATCTAGAATTTTATGGTCTTCAATATTTAATAACAAAAATTTCCAAAAAATTATATTTAGAAGAATTTTTCTAAGAAACTACTACTTCCGGTTGTCCAATTGTTATCAAAACCTTTTCAGCTTTTCCCAGGAATGTCAGATTGAGGAATCCATAGTTAAACAGGTCTTAAGTCTTATAGATTTTGAGGAATTGTCCCTCCAACATCCAGACACACATACACACACACATACACACATACACACATACACACATCCACACACACACACACACACACACACACACACACACACACACACACACACACAGACATCATTTTAAAAATATTATAATCGGATTGTAGGAACCTTAAATCGTTCTTATTCAATAAAAGACTAATGAACGTATTCATAAACACTAGTAAAAATTTTAAATGGTTCGTTATAATTTTTATCCAATAAAAACAGTCGACATTGAAAGTAAAATCTAAATTTTATTTGTCAAGTTTGATTCTATTTGTCAAAAATTATAACGAACCGTTTTGAAACTTTACGAGTGTTTATGAATATGGGCATAAGGATAATTCGAGTAATTGTTATCGCCTAATCCTATACTTCGATCGAGAAATTTCTCAATTTTATATACATAACTAACTATTATTTTTCTGATTTTGTTCTAGAATTATTTAAATATATTGCGATTGTTACATTGATAAAAATGCTATTGAGCAAACTTTTTCCCCCCGCGTTACCCACATTCCATTGACGCATCTTGACGCGAGAACACCGCATTTGATGCCCAGGCCCTGAGAAGTTTGGTCTATGCCTCCTTCCGCATCCCAACTCCCTGGGTATGAATTTATCAATGTTATTCTGTCAGACCGGAATCCGATTATTCGGGGCAACGTCGAAGGACCTCGGTTGGGAGTCGGAACCGAAGGCGGGCCGGAATTCTCCCGCCAGAGGAGAGAAGAATAATAAATGATAATCTGGAAATTTAGTGTAAAGTACGTGTAAGACAAAGAAAATAGGAGGGTAGTTAAATATAAATATCAAATCACGAATAAAAAAATTTCGTAGCTTTATTTTGATTTTTGCAACCCAAACATGTATTTCTAGTATTCGCAATAATCTGAAGATGATTTGTATTTTAAAATGTTATTTTTCTGGAGATTCATGTGTAGGTAGATCAAAGTGACAGAATCTTCTTTTGATGAACAAATTTTTCAACCGCATACAATCCTGGAAAAACTTATCTTGATGTTTTATATCGAGTTACTGTTCCACTTATTGCTGTTGTCAAACCGCACCAGACAAACCAAAAAGGGGCAAAAAATACATTAAGAGTGGAAAAAACAGTTATTCCGGTATGCTTCACAAATATCTTATTAAGCATGAAAAAATAAACACGCCGAGCGAAAAGTGTCCTAAAAACGGGCGCATCACATTCATCGCCCTCTGGAAGAAAAGAGAAAAAGAAGGAAACTCTAAAAACACTGATGTTATTTTGCTAAAACAAAATAAAACAATTTTCATATAGGATCAACGATACCTATATTCTCTCTATATAATTTTTATATTGATAAATTCCAACGACTAGTTTTTAACCAATCATGATGCAAAACACTTGAAAATTCAACCAATGGGAACAGTATTATACTGATAAAACCCCGTTACCCCGATAATTTTCCGCTACCAAGTAAATAAACAGTTGTTATGGTTTATAACTGTCAGTGTGACAATTAATGTGTCAAGTTTTATTTTGCGTTGTCTTTGGAATTTATCTCACCAAATACCACACGACCTCTCAGATTTTCTCAGATAAACTTTTATTTTTAAGCACTCATTTTTTTTGCTTTTAAGCAAAATCACTCAAGCAAACTGACATTAGGTAAAACCCCTTCTCCTTCGGAGTCGGGATTTTACCATGCAGTTTGCTTTCGTGTTTGTTGCTAAGCAAAAAAAATTCGTGCAAAATAAAAATTTATCGATAAAATCAGGAGGTCTTGTGATATTACTTCTGATACTTTTTCATATTTTATTGGAGAATATATTTTAAATACATCTTATTACAATAATTGATATAATGATTTTTTTTTCCTAAAAATGGTATTTAAATGTGATCACGTGGTTATAGACTATAAAGCAGGGATGAAAACTATGAAAAATATTGGTTTGGGTTACGATTTCGGTCATCGTGAAAATAAAAATTCGGTTTTGATTTGGGTTTCGGTTTTTATACAGCAATCGGTTTTGATATATCGGTTCTACTACATGGATATTAATATTAATTTTGATTATTATAACGATGCAAAAAGTGTCCACAAACAGGTGTGCAAAGTTTTATAACAATCAATTTTAATTGGAAGCAAATATTCAAAATATTCTAATTTCCCATGTTAAATGCCTATGTAAATATAACATGTAACGGATTTCGAGTGCCACCCGATTGATGTACTACATGTTGAAAATTGAAATACGTTTCGACAAAAAAAAAATATGTTTATACTTTTTTATACATAAGTATTTTAATAATAAAAATTTACAATATTTAACAACTAACGAGAGACCTGTATATAATGCGGTTAACCGGTAAATAAAAAAGGGTTTTGCTTTCGGTTCCGGTTTTGTATCTGATACAGGTTTCGGTTTCGGTTCTCATATTTTTCCGGTATTTTTCGGTAAATGGTTTCGGTTCTGATTTCTGTTACCATCCCTGGTATAAAGAGAGAAATAATACGTGCTTTTAGCCTAGCATCGTGTTTGTCTTGATTGTTTTATTTTTACTCTACGTTTGTTTCCGTAAAGAAATTATTTTGAATGCTTCTGTATAGTACTTTAAAGAAGAGAAACGTATTTACTCGTATATGTTACTGTCAAACACCGAAATCGTTCAGTGAGAAAAAAAAACAGCCACAACGCGTTGTGAGCGTTTTTAGTGTGTGAGCATATATATAGCCCTCTAATTTCATTTTCTACTGTTGAAGATGTATTATATTTAACTAAAATGAAACGGAAGTAGGTACAATTGAAATACTTTATGTTTATTGTACTAAAAAAATTCTTTGTCATAAGAAGAAAGAGAAACTGGCAACCCTTGTCATAATCTAAATCCTAAGCAGAAAACTTTACAACACGAAAGAGCACCTTTAAATATAAACGTTAAACGTGGTTATGTTCATCTGTAGTTCTTCCCTTTGCCGCGGACTTCTCTGGCGACGCTGCGTTTGTCCCGGGGGGTAGACACAATCCGCTCCGATTGTCTTGCGTCAGGACGCCGGCGTAGGTGCTGCCAGCTAACGGCGCGCGCCAGATTTTCAATTTGTTTTTTAATTCGTCGGGTCGTCGTCTCGAACTGCAGGAGACTCGAGCTAGCAGGACAGGAGTGGAATAATAAGGGTTTTGTTTTTATGCCAGAGCTTAGTTAGATGCTCACTTTTTTCTTTTGTTCACTAATTAGATATTCTGATTAGTTTTTGTTCCGTTTTTTTGTTGTTTTATTTTTATTAATTATTTGCAATATGACATTATAAGAATCGAAGTTTGTTTGTTTTCTTTTATATATATATATATATAACAAATAAGTAAGGTAAGACAGTAATACGTAATATAAAATATAAAAATCTGTTGTGGCCAGCACAAGACCTCTCGCCATTTCCATATTAGGCTATATAAGTATTGTATTGCACTTCGCTTTCCAACCGTCGTTTTATAACAAAATCTTACAGAACATTACCCAAATATTGTTTCTTACTATATTTAGCATGTCTTCTGCACACATATAATTCAAATTATATCTATTTTTCATTGTATGAGGAAGTTTCTAAATGTCAAATATTGTTCCAATTCATTAACCAGATTGGCGGTATTTCTGATAGATATATGCATTTTATCACAATTTTACCTATAATTTCAAATATTTAATTAATAAAAGAATAAGAAAAGTTAAATATACTTCCCAGGAAAAGCTATCAGAATGTCACTAAAACTGTTGATATTTGACAATGACATATGTCATGTTATAAACATTGGAATTTGTCAACTGGTTTCCTTAGTGCCTTGGCCTCTGCGATTAGTATACTCTATAAATTATAGAGTCTTTATCTCTAAATCTATACAAGATATAATAAAATTTTTAAGTGTATTAGATGGAGAATTTTATGTTCTTCAATATTTAATAAAAAAAACTCCCAAAAAATTATATTTAGAAGAATTTTTCTAAGAAACTACTACTTCCGGTTGTTCAATTGTTACCAAAACCTTTTCAGCTCTTCCCAGGAATGTCAGATTGAGGAAACTGCAGTTAAATATTTTTTAAGTCTTATAGTTTTTGAGGAATCGTGACTACAACATCCAGACATACATACATACACACACACACACATACATCCACACACACACACACACAGACATCATTTTAAAAATGTTATAATCGGATTGTAGGGACCTTAAATCGTGCTTATTCAATAAAATCTGGATATGCGAATTTTAGCATGAATCCAATACCTCTCTTAGCGAGAGGTAAAAATTGTCTCTGTGGAAAGTTTCCACACATCAAACTAAGGTCGCGTTTGCGTTAAAATCTAAATAAAAGGTAAAAATAATTGATTATTAGGTGAACTGTAGATCTGCCAACACAACATGCTTCTGCAGTCAAATTCAAAGTTTTCTTGTTATTTAATAAACTATCAAATTTTCAGGTTGTAACGCCGATTTTTTCAAAAAATTGTGTACATTCGCAATAATTGTTTTTGCCTGCCCTTTTATATCATATTTTCCTAAACATTTGTTATAAGTACCAGGACTATTTAATTCATGAGTTTCGCTCATTTTCTTTTCAAAAGTCTAAATATAATGCAATTTATGGGATTGGGAATAAAAAGTGCACGTAAGTACTAACGAAAATGTCAGAATATAAAACAGCATTGTCAGATTACAGCTATTTGTACAGGTAGACACAAAAAATTGGCATCAGTGTAGAAATCTCCAGTCCATAATTATTTGACGGCAAGTATAGTAGGTATTAATACAGAGAAATGAACATAATGAAATATGGATTTATTGAAGTAAATATTAAATTAAATGTAAGTCCGGTCCTGCAGCAATTTTATACAAAACAAGGACTGTGTACAGAACGGTCTCTTGGCACCGCGCTTGTTACAACTTTTGCTTGCTTTTCTGCCGTTGGAGAAACGAATTTTGAATAAATATAATACAAAATTTTAAATTGAGTCTTGTGGATTGTAACGTATTTAAAGAGACATACAAAAATACTGCGGAATACAAACTATATTGAATTAATTTTATCATTCGAAGGTCGAAACCCGAAAACACCATAAGCCTTGTTTTGAAAACGCTGTTTTGAGAATGCCAAATTTCAATATTCAATTTCAACCTTACGTTTAAAAAATCTGTTGTGGCCAGCACAAAACCTTCCGTCAATTCGATGTATTTTGTACAAATCCCATACCAAAAGGTCCTTGGAACAGATTCTATATAGTATCATGTAAAATCGAACACGAACACATATTATTTTTTTACAAATTCCATACCAAAAGTTCATTTGAAAAGGTTCTATAAATCCAATAAAATTATAACATAAACACACACTAAGTAAAATGCACTTGACACTTCCTTCATTTCTTCTTCAGCTTTCCCCTATTTTATTAGGGATCGCTATTTCCGCTTCTCTTCTACTTATTCCTGCCCAACGCATTTTCTTCACACGGTCCTTTCTTTCTCAAGTCTTCTGCGATACAGTCTTTCCATCTTGTCTTTGGCCTTTCTCTGCATGTCACTTGCGAGGAACACTATGACATACCAATTTTAGATCCTATACTTTCTATATTTGGTTTTGCACTTGCAACTGACATCTGTCAATTAAAATTTTCTGAATATACCTATCAGCTGTTTACATGATAAATAGTAAAGCTGACTAAATTTTGAAAATTAATTTCTTTATAACGCTTTAAATCTACATCTATTGAATATGAAGGAAAATGTATAATCAAACCGTATAGAGAGGAGTATTTTCTTTAATATGTATAATAACTAAAAGTCAAAAAATAATATTTAACTGCGTTTTTTTAAGAAAAACTGTTAAAAACTTCAAATAAGGGTACTTCCGGTGGATCAATTATAACCAAAATCTAATCAACTCTTCATATGGAAGTACAGAAGAGGAATACGAAAGAATTATTATGAAGAGTTATCGTCGGAGAAAAATTTGTCACACATGGACATACATACACACACACGGACACACACACACGGACACACACACACACACGGACACACACACACACACACGGACACACACACACACACGGACACACACATACATACAGACATCATCTTAAAAATAGTAAATTCGTATTGTAGGGACCCTAAAACGTGCTTATTCATTAAAAACTCACCACCGAATATTTTGACCAAAGACAATACCTTCCTTACCTAAAGGTGACGGAAAGTAAAAATCGATTTAAAGAATATTTTTTACATATAAAAAATGTTTTTTTTAACTTTAATCGTTATTTATTGAGTAATTCTTCAAGTATGAAGTGTACATTTTATTACATATTTTTGTTATGGTGAAGAACCCCATTGAAGTTTCCACTTAGGCACTAAACTCCACAATTGTAGATTGGAAAATAAATCTTGCCGAAGGAATAATATTAAAAATATTAACATTACATTTTCTCTTTCTATTGGTGTTTATGAAATTGAACTATAACAGTCATTCTATCACCCATCATTATCATGATACACCGAAGTGCAATTCACCCTTGGTATCTCATGATACCCTGGTATTACAGATAATTGATTAATGATTGTAATATAATAGCGAGGTAGCAAGGTGGCAGAATTAGGAATAAAGTCTGGATTGGAAACAGTCACGACAGGTGATGTTAATATCTGATTCGCGTTGTAGATAACCAATTTGATGTAAATGGATTTAATTCGTATTTATTATGTACTTACTCCTACAAGTTTATTATAATTATTGAGACTTAAGCATCATTTCCACCGAATGTTTTAATGCTTACTGCATACTGGTTAGTGCATATAGCTTAGTGCATTATTGCAATTTACTAGAACACCATTTCCATCTATACTTTGTTTTTAGTGACTAATTCAACAGAAATGTCACGATTTTTTCCCTTATTACATGTTGTCTAGCAGACTGCCATTGCAGCGGCAATTCTTTTTTTTTTAAATATGTTCTGTACACAACTTTTTGTATCTATATCCATACCCAAAAATTAAAAATTTAATAATTATAAATAATAAATAAAAGTTGTCAATTCAGGTTAGAAGTTTGCAAACATTTGTTTTTATGCATTGCTCTTAGTTCTTAAACATTAATCCTTATGCAAAGCTGGAAATGGTAGTAAGCGTTGCTATATGATAAACATTTTTACGCATTGCACACATTAATTATGTCTTGTGCATACTTACAGATTATTTAATTTATTGATATGAGACCCATCAAAATGCATTCTAGCATGCAATTTATTTGCAAAAAGTTATCCTAATTAAAGAAGACCAAATAGTAATCACACGAAATAAAAAACAACAAATTTTGAAATATTTCGAAAAAATAATTTAATAATTTGTAACAATGACATACGAAAATACAGATAATTTTCTATTGTTTTAATAGTTGAATGTTTGCTTAGCCTACCTACTCAAAAAATTGAATGTAGAAATGAAATACTAACTATAAATTAATTTTTAACAATTTTTTCACAATATTATTTAATGGTTGCATTTTGAAAAAAATCCCTATTTAATGAGATAAAAAATGTATAATGCCATTTAAAAAAATATAACATTGATCCATAAATTAACACTGGTTTAAAATAATAGTGATTATGCCAAAATGTGTCCCCCTCTATGCCATACAAAATATCTTAATCACTTGTTTGTCGTTTTTATCATATACATGAATAAAATGCACTGTTCCATTAACATAACTTGATACACCCTGTACGTCAACTTTGCGATTTGAAGGTTAATGTAGTGAAATAATGAAATGCAGTGAAAATATGAAAGGAAAAGGAGAATCACTTGGGAAAATGAAGGGGAAATACACCAGGGACGGATTAGGTAAGAATATAGTGAAATATGACTCAACAACATGTGATCTGAGTGAAAAACCTAATGAGTGAATTTTCAGAAAAGCGAAGAAAGGATCAGGACACGAATGTCACAACTTTATTGCATTTACAACTTAAATTAATAGTTGAAAATGATTCTCTGATTTTTCTAAACATGCCGTAACATAACCTAACCTAATGCAGAATTTTGTAATTCTACACATCTATTCTTTTATCACCCAATTGACTGTCTAGACGACAGTGGCTCGTATTGGTCCACGGACGAAACACCTGAATATTTTCACTGAATAAATTTCGTGAAAAATTAATCGGCAACCGCAGATTTGAAGCCACGGGCGATATAAAAACATTTCGGCATTTTTATATTAAAAGGCCAGTTTAATGAATTTAGTCAGGTCGAAAGATTAATCACAGTGGTTTGACATTATACGATGCTTAATAAATTCCGCTAATAATCCACGCATATTCCAAGTAATATTTGATCACGAATCACGAATATTGGCTCCGGCTGGCTAAATATAATATCGCGTGAACGACAACTTTGTATTCAGAGAAATGTTTCATTTTTATTATGAGAATATAGCAGTGCAAATACACGAAATGCCTTTGCCGTATTCAAATACGGAAACCTTTTAGCAACTGCTGCAAGATTAATATTGAATTTCTTCTTGTCACGCTAGGAGTCTAGATAGATTTTACACAGTCAAATAATAGAATTACAGTGTCAAAGTTAATGGCTTTAGTGATATCATTGTTATTTCATGTGAAATATTACACCAAAGTTTCTTTTTATTGGCCGAATTAAGGTTATTTCCAGAAAGTTTAGTAATTTTTCAAACACGAATCCCGTAAAAGAAATTTTCCATATTTTAGCTCAATTTTTCTCAAGTTCTTTTATTTACTGCCCTCAATAAAAATGATTTAAAAAAAAACTCCATCATTTTAAAAGTAGACAATAAAAGTATTAGAAAATATTTTTATCTTCACGTCTATGCAATAATTTATTCGAAATACTCTAAATTTTTAACTGAAATAATAATATCGAAACCATGCATACAGTGCAAGACGATAGTGCAGACACAGTATCTCTATACTTCAATAGTACGGAAGTTAAGAAAACGCGGCAAAATAAAAAAATTGATTTGTCCCTAACTTGTTATATTTGGTGCATAATCGCTAAGAGTATAGATTTAATATTTTTGTGCATAATTAGTTTTATTATATATTTTTAATACAAAATATTATATACATATTATATTATAGGGGTCATGTAATAATTAATAAGAACTTACATATGAAATGACACAGCTGAACCGCGTACGTACTGTTGACTGCACGAAATACACCGTTTCCCCATTATTTTGTCGCATACACACCTCACAACACATATACGTATATATTGTCAGAAATAATTGTAAATGTTCTCCAAAAAAAGTAAATAATACACAAGCAGTCACGAAACGTCAAATGTGGCTTTTGACAACTAATTAGTAACCAATGATAGAGAGCGATGTATAGAGGTTTACATATGGCTGAAAAAGATGTACAATGAGTACGAACGCATGCGCAGTATACTTTAAATGAGAACTTCCGTACTGTTGAAGGACAGAATATATATCTCTATCCTTTTATGTTGGAGCAATATTCTAACAGTAAATTAATAGGAGACACTTGGTCCATTACTTTAAAGGTCGATGGCCGGCAACTTCGTACATTCGATACAAGTGAGTAAATACATCTATGTGGAGTAGATAAATAAAGAGAAACCTTTCAAAATGAAATGAGAAATAGTATTCAATTAGAGGAAGAGATCATGCATATTATTTATATTCTGTATGTATGCATACGACGTAGTTATTAATATGAATATCTCATATATGAATATCAAAATTGTTTCACAACTAGTAGAAACTCTCCGTTTTCGCAACCGCGAATGGAACAGGACACGAGAACAAAATACAGAAACATAGGAGGTCCTTGTCCACAGAATTCAACCCTAGTCTGATGCAAGTTGCCGTATAAATTTTCCCTTGCATATAAATTTAATTAAATCATAATTACCGCTATAACAGTAGTTGTTTCACCCGGATGTTCTAATAAATTTTAACAGCACTTCAGCAGATTACCTATTTTCAGAATTTATGAAATCATTACGAAACAGAATAAAAATATGCAGCACTTTTCTCTTATGATTTATTATATTTATCATATAGGCTAATTGCAACACTATAGAAATAGTGATAATGAGGAAAATTAATTATAACTTTAAGTGCTGTGTTTAATTCATTTTTTAAAAGTAACAATCTGGCGGAGTAATTACTTTTAGATAAGATTAAATATTCTTTGGTTATTCAGAATACTGGTAACCAATTTTTTGTGCTCCCGTTGTAAATTGGTGTCCATGGCAATAAACAACATTTTAATCACAATTTGACAAGCTTTGGCTTCTATTGTTTTGGACACGGCGAGAAACTAGCAATCACTAACAGCTGATTCATTACGCACAAACTGAAGTAGTTTTCATTGCATCACTCACACATGACAGCTATTATTACACAAATGATTCATAAAGAGTATGCCAAAATAATACCATATATTGGGGGATTCATTTTGAGTAAAAAAATGTTAAATGAAGCTATGTTCGGAAATTTTTGTTACAGAGTTACAGTCCTTTGAACGTGCACTTCATCACAGATTTTTACCTTACATCACTTTTAGGTAAGGAAGGTATTGTCTGGTCAAGAAAATCGGTGGCGAGTTTTTAATGAATAAGCACGTTTTAGGGTACCTAGAACTCGGTTTTACTGGTTTTACGATGATATCCGTATGTGTGTGTGTGTTTCTGTGTGTCCCTCTGACAATATTTTTCTCCGACGATAACTTCAGTACTACAATTCTAAAAATTATAATTCTTGCGTATTCCTCTTTATAATTGGTCAACCGGAAGTTCCCTTATTTGAAGTTCTTAATAGTTTTCCTTGATAAAAATAAAACGCAGTTAATTTCATTTTTTGACATTTTATATCTTATTGTCTGTACAGTTTGATTATACATTTTCCTTCATATTCAATAGATATATGCCCGATTGCACCAATGTATCTTAAATACTATACACGGTTTAAATTGACAATATTGCATCGAAATGATATGTTAAATGAATTATAATATATTGATGTTAAAATTTTGATTTGCATTTTTTTTTGTTTAAACGTAGATTGAACGTAGATTAAACGTGATTAAAATTAATTTTATGTGGTGCAATTGGACAATAGAGTTAATGTATTATAAAGAGATTAACTTTCATAAATTAGCCAGCTTTGCTATAATCATGGAAACAGCTGATATATTCAAATAATTCGAATTGAGTGTCAAGTGCAATTTATGTAGTGTTTGTTCGTGTTATAATTTATTGGATTTATAGAAACTTTTCCAAGGAATTCTCGGCATGGAATTTGTCGAATATAGTATATGTTCGTGTGACAATTTTACTGGATATATAGAATCTTTTCAAGGAATTTTTGGTATGATATTTGTACAAAATTCATAGAAATGACGGAAGGTACTGTCTTGGCCCCATCAGATTATTATTAATAACTCTGGTACTAGTTGCCCAAAAAATTTTGAAACTTGCTATAAGGGTACTACTTTTTAGAAGTATAACTTTCTCTTGTAGTCTAGAATAGTTTCATATGAGGCTACTCTGGTTGAGATCTTTTTACTCCTAAAATATTACGTACAATACAAAAATACACAAAAAGGTTCTCTTGCTACAATTTGATAGTTTTTGAGATATTTTAGAAAAAATAAATTATGCAAAATATTTAGTTAATAGTGAATATACAAATAAATGAGAATACCGTTGCCCCTATTACTTTATTCCAACAAGATAGCTAAAGTCATTAGACTTATCATTTCTCACAGAATGTTTGTCACGTGAGTCCTCGTATTTAAACTAAAACAAAGTATTCTCCATGTCCTAATTCCTAATACATCCGGTAGATGCGTAAATGTAGGCGTTTGTTTTGAAGGTGTAAATATTTACAGAGTTCTAGTTGTGTGTCTCGCTCGGCTGGTGAAATCGACGAACACGCTGCCTCCGTCAGGAGATCAAACAGCGCTTAATTGGCAGAAGCTAGCAGTGCGGAGAAGGAAACGGGATGAGGAGCAAGAAGCTACGTACATGAGAATCCCCCGTCTTCCGTCAGCGAACATGCTAATTAATTTAATATACTCCCTTTGCTATCAACAGGGGTGGCAGTTTAGGGATTTTTCAAAATTTTAATTGATTTCGTTTGAGGTGATTCTAAAATGTTAACATATATGATTTAATTAGATACCTTTTGGCTTGTGTTGCGTACTCATTAGTCTGTCGTAAAATTTCCAGGCCTGTAGAATATAATTTTTAAAGAAGATTTATCCTGAAATGGATTTTAATTTCGTTAGAGATGATTTGTATATGTTGTGCCCATAAAAAGTGTAATCACCAGTTTTCTTGCGAATGGTTGACTTCTCATTTTCATAGTAAGTTGTCATTCCATACTTTGTTCCCATATTGTCCAGAAAGCCTACGGTGTATTTCGGCCGGTGATACACTCTCGGACCACAAGATCAAAATACGAGTGCAGTTGATAAAGAAATCTACCTAGCCATGAACCAAAGACGAACGATAATAATTTTTGTTGTCAGATTTGTGTGACGTTTTTAAGTTCATACACTAAGTTGCATTCAAATCATATTATTTATTACAGTTTAGCGTTTGGGTTAAAAAATGAGTGAAACTTAATTGGAGCATCAGAGTGTAATGAAATTCTTAATAAAAGAAGGTAATGGTCTTAAAATTATTCATCAGCGAATGTGGCCTTGTATGGCCCAAGTTATTTTAAAGGAAAATTTTGGTGCTGGCCATATACGAGCCCAGGCTCATAATAGTTCTGCCGGCTTACAATTTCAATTAAACTTCTCAACAAATGATAAAACCTGCACGAATGGTGAGAAATTTCTAGAATTTTTTTTCTCCTTTAAAATATATGCTTTGAACATACTAAAACAGAATACTTTATTAAAGTAACTAACTAAGTACAAGTTATAAAACAAAAACTGTGGTACAACAGTCGGATCATAAGAGTTCGGCCGGAATTTAATATTGAGTTACATCGCCTTTATTACTTATAACACTGTTTATTCTGCTAGGTATTGTGTCCACGAGCTTTGCACATTCTTCTGGTAGAATATTATCCCATATGTGCTGCAATGTATCTTTTAATTGGGGTACTGTA
The DNA here is from genome assembly GCA_943142095.1 of Ophonus ardosiacus. NCBI lineage: Eukaryota > Metazoa > Arthropoda > Insecta > Coleoptera > Carabidae > Ophonus > Ophonus ardosiacus. Next base: position 47,045,563 of record OW964829.1, read on the forward strand.
CGTGCCGGATTTTTCCGAAGATGTTTCTTCATATATCGCCAAAGGAACTCAATAGTAGATAAATCTGGACTAGAAGATGCCCATTTTTAAACGGATATTTCATGCTCCTTGAACCATGCGCCGTCCTGCTGAAAGATGAACTCACCTTAGGTCGTTTCGCAATTAGCGATTGAAGGTCTTCCAATATGTCTGGGTGTTTCTGTGAGTTCACTGTTCCATTAATAAATTGTATTTACCCACTCCCCTTCCAGACATACAATCCCAGACCATAACAGACACTGATAACTTGACTTTTTTCACTAAACAGTCGTTTTGGTAAGTCTCCGCAGATGTGCGCAACACTCGTTTCTGCGAATTTTCTAGGTAAACGTCGAATTTGGCTTCGTCACTCCAAATTACGCTGTGCCATTGTCTTTGAGTGTCTTTCGGTGTTCTCGAACCCATTTCTGTCTAAAATTATTTTGTAATTTTGTTAATAATGGTTTTTCTTTTGCTTGTTACAAAAATTAAATAAGCTATTAACAAATTGTACAAAAAAAAAGATAGTAGAATGTTACCTTATAGAACTTGTATCCTATATTTCGAACAGTCCTCTTCGTTATAGACATCAAAACTTCCTTTGCTATACTCCCCCTCTATAGCATAGTTATTTCTTTAGTATTTGATCGCGGATTTTTTTTGCTATTCTAATGTTATTAGTAAAGAAATATATAAACTTTCATCCTGGATCACACTGCAGGGTTTTCAGTATTTAGAAAACAGTAATGAATTATTGTGAGTTGTGTTGTTTTGAATAGTCTCGAAATACTATGTACCTACCTTTGATATTCTTTTTTGAATTTTTGATCGTAATGTTTAATTTAAACGTTTCTGTAATAGCTGTAATTAGTTAAGAAGACTTCTGAAACTCAAATACTGATATTTTCTTCTGCAAATACAAAGTCCCGCAGTTGACTTTTACTGGATTAGATTTTAACGGCACGTGAATAATCAAGCTGCGCATAATGTCTCTAACTTTGTCTTTTGATTGCTAGCGAAAGTCGTGCGTTGTGCCCTGAAGATCACAGTAACACATAAAACTGCGCCGAATTTAGGATTGAGCAGCATCAACGGCTGGTTATCATTGGAAACTTTCATGGAGCATTTTAGTTTAATTGTGTTATAAAGAGATTTGATTTTATCAATTTGATTTGTATAATTAGCAATGTATGTTGAAGGATTATAACTGTTTTATTTGTAAAACCGAAGTAAAAATATTTATACTCGTATTTATTTTTAATTTAATATGTAAGTTTGGATACATGTTTAAAAAAACATGAAACTGTTTGATTCAAAACAACATTATTATTATAATGTTTTAAATACAAATTTACTTGTTTTTCATTGCATTATATATTATTTGGAATTAAAGGGTTTTTAGTTTTATTTATTATTTTTAAGTTCCTATCAACGTATCATTGAAATATTTAAATATTTTATTTTGATTAAAGCAATACTCAAATAAATAATGAATATATTAAAATTTATTGTTAAAATATATACAAAAGATAATACGCAGGTTTTTAGTAAATATTGATATATAATTTAAAATATGTACCGGAATAACAATAATTTAGATTTGAATAGTATTAGTAATCTATTTCCTCTAATTCAAAGTATTATAAAATGATTAATTTTCAAAAATCAGTTAACTTTGCTATTTATCATGGAAACATCTGATATATGCAAAAAAAATACAAAGTTCATTGGAAAATATTCTATAATTCCAATAAAATTATCACATGAATATACATTATGTATACTCTAAAAATGCGTACACTTATGTAACATGCTCTTTACAATCAAATAATATTACTACCAAGTTTATATCTCTACCCATTTTTGAATTATTGCTCCAAAACTCAATATACCCCACATTTAGATAAAAACTTCAAAATTTTCAAATATCTAATTTTTATACTTCTAGATACTTCTCAATGCGCTGATTCCAAATTTTGAAACCGCAGGTCGATATCTCGTTTCGTTCTCGAAATATTTAGATTTAAAGTTTTGCTCAAAACTGCCCATTTTAGGGTATTAATCCAAAAATGGGCCGAAATATGAATTTGGCAATATCACCATTCGATTCTACGGGCAAAATTACATAAGTACACCAATTTTCAGAATTTTTGAACACCGCATACAATCTCTAAAGCAAAATAACTGAAAATGGCCAAAATCTGAAAAAATCGTAAGGGGTACCCCTTATGATTTTTTCAGATTTTAGGCATTTTTAGGGGTTTTCAAGCTTTTATTCATAAAAAATGAACCGGTTGGACAAAAATTGCTATACTTATGTATTTTTGTCCGTAGAATCGAATGGTGATGTTGCCAAATTCATATCTCGGCCCATTTTTGGGTTAATACCCTAAAATGGGCAGTATTGAGCAAAACTTTAAATCTAAATATCTCGAGAACGAAACGAGATATCGACCTGCGGTTTCAAAATTTGGAATCAGCGTATTAAGAAGTATCTAGATACATAAAAATTAGATTTTTGAAAATTTTGAAGTTTTTATCTAAATATGGGGTATATTGACTTTTGGGGCAATAATTCAAAAATGGGTAGAGATATAAACTTGGTAGTAATGTTATTTGATTGTAAAGAGAATGTTACGTAAGTGTGCGCATTTTTAGAGTATTTATATATGAGTATACATAATGTATATTTATGTGATAATTTTATTGGATTTATAAAATATTTTCCAATGAACTTTCTGGATGAAATTTGTAAAAATTTGTAATATGTTCGTGTTACAATTTTACTAGTTATATAGAATCTTTTCTAATGAACTTTTGGTATGGGATTTGTACAAAATACATCAAATTAACGGCAGGTCTTGTGCTGGCCACAACAGATTTTTTATTAAAACATTCGTTTTTACCAGGTACTTATAAATTTCGTACTGTCAGTATATAATATATTGTTTTATTTTAAACAATTCCTATATGTTATTTACTAAACTCATAGGACTTCGTCTTTTTAAAGGGACATCAATGTTATAATTTGAATCGAACAATCGAAAATAAATTATTTTTAGATTCGTAACAATTAATGAAAAAAATGTAATTAAAAATGTTTTGTTACCAAAACTTAATCAGTGGTGATATATATTAGTGTGAAAATCTACACTAAATTTTGTTAATAATAGAATGTAGTAAAAATTGTAGTGTTAAATAATTTATAAAAAATTTACGCTATATGTTGTACCTAATAACTTAAAAAAATTTCATTCTACACTCCGATCAGCGCTGTCGTGTTTTTTATGAAACAAGTTAAAAGTCGCACGGGAGTTAGTTTGTTGCAGTTCGTTATGATATTTTGAAGAGTTCGGGTGTATATTTCTGTGTTTTGTGTATGATTATGTACAAACTAACATTTAAAGTGAAATACCAAAATTTGTGTAAATGTGTTTTCTTTAACGATGGCGTCAGGTTTGAAGATTTCCCATTACCTGGTAAGTACTATATCATAATTTATTTTATGTAAAATACGTACTATAAATGAGATCTTTGAACATATTGGCCCGTATTCAGCACTTTTCATTAGCGTAGTGATTGTTTCTAGTAACTATAGAAACAGCTTGTATTTTCCTCTTATTAATGTCTCAATGCATCTCTTTATTTTGTTATTTTTAGAGAAGCTTCTTTAGTTAAAGAAGTGTACAGTATTCGACACATTGTTTTTATTTATTTATAATACATACGTTCATGGTATATATATATATATCTTGTAACATAATTGCACAGTTAAAAATACATTAGTTGGTGCTATGTTTTGAAATATTCGTTTTCAATTTAGAACCACTTTCACGTGCATTTTTATACCAAATTTGTATGTGGTTAAATTTACACAATTTGGTGTGGACACAGATTATCTATACTACCGTCACACAAACAAACCCTTTCTAGAACACACAGTTCTGCACAAAAGTCCTAATTTTGACTTTTTTGTAACATCCAACTACCCGAAACATAACTTTATTCTCTGTTTCGTAAATGTTGCAACCTGAGATATCACAAAACTACAATTTCAACCATTACAGTCATCGCTATAGATTTCATGTTATGAGTAGGGTCATTCTAATTAGCCCATTCATTTTAAAAGAAGTCAATAAAATTCGTATTATACAAGAAATTACATATCTTGTCAACTTCACGGCAAGCACAGAAATATATTGATTACAAATCAAACGAAAAACTCAATAGTAATCAAAGCTGAATAATACGAAGTGACATTTAATTACAACATAAATCACTATATTATTTTTAGTTTGAAAGCAAAATCTATATTTCCACCAATACCAAACAAATTTTTCAATACTTCTAAGCTTCATCAATATTAACTCGAATGTCATATGAAAAACATCTATTTTTATTCAACCTAGCGTGTATTTGTTTTAAAATTCCAGAACAAATATTTGACTATTTTTAAAACTTCGAAAAATTTAATTGAATCGCAAAGGTAATATTTATTCATCTTCAAACATTAAACATTCCAAAACCACTGTAACAGAATTAAATGAATTAGATACTTTAAAATGAGTCAATAAAGAAAATGGAATAGGTAACCAAAACCAAAGTCTGTTAAATTAATTATAAATATAACTGCTACTCGTAAATGGAAACTGGCTAAATAGCGTATCATATAAGAGCCGGGTGTATTTTCTGTCAAGTTGTTAGGAAATTGCGGTTTGGGAGGGTCAACATCTGTGTAACTATTATTCTGTCCATACGAATTTGTCCAATGTCGAAATCATAAGTATTGAACCCAAGAAGAACATATACCCTGTATAAGACCTATGCAAAAGATATATAACGACAAGGTTTTTTTTATCAAATGATGTTAATTTTAAATACCAATTAAAAAGATTTCAAATACCTACATCTTAATCTAATTTAAAGGAAAATTTGTCAAAAAAATATTGCACTCATTAATTACACATTACACTGGGCAGATTAGATTGGACAAGAAATGAATTAAAAGCAATCAAATTTAGATAAAGAAAAGTGTTGTCTCGTAAAAAATAACAATGGAATAACATTATTTTGTCATCGTCCTTGTTAGTAAAAAACAATTTTTAGCAGGGCATCGAACCCGAACCTGAACCGAACCAAAACCGGAACCTAACCGTAACATTTTACCGAACCCAAACCCAGAACCGAACCTCAGATATATTTTTCAATTGAACCCGAGTTGGAAATGAACCGGATATTAAAATTCGAAAATTGCGGCTTTCATTTTAAATTATTTTTATTTGTTTGTCATTCAAAAAACCTGGTTTATAATTTTAATGTTTTTATTATCGTTCGGAATTTTGTTGTAATAAAATTATGAATACTTTCAATAATTACAAGTAAATAAAATAATTGTATGTTTGTCTATTTTTTATATTTAATATACCAAATAATGCTTTTAATTCTGAATTAAAACAAAATATATTATAGACTCTCCAAACATTCATCTATTATCGTATACCTACTGCTACGTATTTTTGTGTCAATGTAACCTAACCTTTTGTTACATTAAAAATATATAGTTTTAAATGAAATAAGCTATGGAAATATTGTTATTTTTATAAAAACATTTATAATAAACAAATTTTAAAACAAAATACAATATCTAACCTTTACAAAGTCAGTCTTTGCTTCTTTCCTTGGACTGCAAGCTACGGATCACGGATCATAACCACATTTCACTATTAAATAAACAAATATAGTATAAATAACACATAAAACACTTGATAAAGTTTATAATAATAAATAAAACGCTCAAATTGTTCATAAATAGCAACAAAAACACCCATTTCACGTCACAAAAACATTGGGAACTGAGGACTGATGCTGCCACGCGAACTCTAATGCAAGAATAAACCAGAGAAACAAATGAATGAACAGACAACCGACAGAATTAATATTTAAATAAAATAACTATATTGAACTGTTTTATCGCGGTAAATTTAAATGTTTGAATATGTAAATAAATATTAAAAATATTTTTTCATTTTAAATTATTTTTATTTGTTTGTCATTCAAAAAAACTTTAATTCAATTTTCATTAAGTCGAACCGAACCTGAACCCCGAACAAAACCGCAAATTTTATTAATGCTTGAACCAGAACCGCACCCGAACCCATTTCTCAAAAAACAAATTAACTTGAACCTAAACCGAACCCAGGTTATTGCGGGTTCGATGCCCTGATTTTTAGATATCAAACTGACATAATAATTGTAAAAAACAAATAATATAACGTAAAAAGTTTAATATAAATACAAAACCCACATCACCTATCAACCTGTCAATACCTGTTAAAAACATTTTATTATTCATGCAATTTCGCATGTCTGATAAAAATTGACGTTTTTTGCACTTCTCATTTCTCATTCCTCGCCGGGCCAAGTTTTCTAAATTTTGGCGCGTACGAAAAAAAAACATGTCTTATAAAAATCTTTCTTCACTATACTATTTTGTGGTCAGTATATAATGTAGTGTCTGCCATTTAATTTCTACCTTAAATTGTGAAACAGCCTGTATAAGTATTGATTTTAATTTATTTTTTGTATTTAATAATCGTGCAACTGGTTATAAATAGCAAAATTCAAACCTAATTTGTTGAAATTAAGAATTTACTGAGAAATAAACCAATCAGATTTGTTTCACTATGTAACTGCATATTGTCTGACCCATCAACTTTCATTGTGTCGTCATGACTTGCGTCTGCTTTTAAGGTATAATTGATAAAAATTTCGGTCCTAATTACGTAAATTCTAAAGCAGTGTCAAATTTGCACGAGTCGAATTAAGAGGACATCAACAGTAACACCAACAGTGAAAATACATTTTGAATGTTGGAGCTGAAATTACGGCACACAAAACAGGCAGTTTAATGTCGTGAGACAAGGGTAGGCGCGCCAATGTGCGAGCCTCTGTTGAACAATGCCGTGAATGTATACCAAGCAATGTGAAAAACACGCGTGTTTACATGAGAACTCTGTAAACAAGGCGTTCACAGTAAATTCCATCTGTTATTACATTATATACGTTATGGAATAATTTAATTATGTGGCATTGTATGAGTTTTTTGTCAATAATAAACAAAGTATTCATTCATTTTAATGAATACACCGAACTTTTTTCACGAATATACATTTTTACACCAAGTGAGCTAAGGTAATGTCTATTCATGAGGAGAAAGTTTAGCTCACGAGCCCGTAAGGGCGAGGGAGTTAATTTCTTCCGGTGGTTTACATCTGTCATCAACATTATTCTTTTTTTACCTCTCGCTAAGAGAGGTATTGGAATCATGCTTGTAGAGACCGATAAATAATAGTAATTAATTGTATATAAATTAATAGCTAGGAAAGGTATACATAAGAGTTTGTAGACTTTATAAGGTGAACAAGATAGGAAGGGGGGATTAGTTAGTGAATAGTGAACGCCAGGGTTGTATTGTATGATATGTCTGATTGTTATATTTATAAGGGGAATAAATAGTGCACAGTTGTGAAACAGTGTTTTCTTAGTGGTACCCGGTTAGCACAATGCTAAAAATCACATATCCAGATTTTAATGAATAAGCACGTTTCAAGGTCCTTGTAATCCGATTATAACATTTTTACAATGATGTCTCTCTGTGTGTGTGTGTGTGTGTGTGTGTGTGTGTGTGTGTGTGTGTGTGTGTGTGTGTGTGTGTGTGTGTGTGGATGTGTGTGTGGATGTGTGTATGTGTGTGTGTGTGTGTGTATGGCTGGATGTTGGACGGACGATTCCTCAAAAACTATAAAACATAAGACCTGTTTAACTATGAATTCCTCAATCTGACATTCCTGGGAAGACCTGAAAAGGTTTTGGTAACAATGGAACAACCGGAAGTAGTAGTTTTTAAAAGAAATTCTTCCAAATATTAATTTTTGAAAATTTTTGATATTACTAATTTTGAAGAACAAAATTCTACACCTGATACATTTAAATTTTTTATTATATCTTCTATAAATTTAGAGATAAACACGCTATAATAAATAGAATATCGGGATATAACAAGTCGAGTAGGCGAAACTATACTAAGGAAACCAGTTGACAAATTCAAATGTTTATAACATAATTTGTAAATGACAGATTTCAGTGTCAAAAATCTACAGTTTTAGTGACATTTTGATAGCTTTTTCTGGGAAGTACATTTAATCTTTCTTATTGTTTTATTAATTAAATATTTGAAATTATAGGTAATATGCATATATCCATCAGAAATACCGCCAATCTGGTTAATGAATTGGAAGAATCTGTGACATTTAGAAACTTCCTCATACAATGAAAAATAGATATAATTAGAATTATGTGTGTGCAGAAGACATGTTAAATACAATAAAAGACAATATTTGGGTAAAGTTCTGTAATACAATACTTATATAGCCTAATATGGAAATGGCGAGAGGTCTTGTGCTGGCCACAACATATTTTTTACTACAATTTTCAATTCAAGTTACCTGTGATTATTTTCCTAGAAATGTAAGTAAATTTATTGAGTTCCGTCGTCAAGGAAAAATTATAAACAAATATAAAAGGTAACTTACATACGTAGTAACTATGGTTGCAATACATACTTACAATACAAGTAGCGCGAAAAAATTATTTAATCATCTTTAAAGTCGGTTTAAGCAACTGGATCTCATATTGTGCACTTAAAGTACCCACTAAACTCTTCATTCTAACAATCTATCAACCAGTATAAAGAATCACTCATTTTGTTCATTATTTAAGCGACAGAATTTGTAAATGGAAATATTCCATCTTCATCTGAAATTATTTCGCTCGGCTAAACACGATTACAATTCTGAGCAAGGAAGTAAACAAATACATTTGAAACAATGTCTTTCATCTTGCGAAGGTCACAATTGTCGCAATTCGCTGTGCTGTGCATAATTGCTAGGAAAAGAGGGTAAAACTGCTGCCGCAGTGTCCAGTGATGCGAACTGGCGGACTGCGTTTCGTGAAAGCCTTAGCGAGGCATCCAAAGCCAGAAATTGAAATTTTAAACCCCTTCAGAAATTTTATGCATAATTAAATAAATCCGTATGAAGTCGTACTCGCACAGCAGCTGTGGGAATTTGGCAATGAGGGGAATTAACTTTGGATTTGCATCACAATAACGGCAAGTTTTGTTTTTCTGTAAGAACGTTCACTCAGCGAGGCACGAAAGCGTTAGATTGCCAGTATGTATGCATAAATGCAGTGCAGTTTTTGCTTCTGAAACCATGCTATTTGCAAAAATCTTCCTGTTTGAAATTTCAGTTATACAGCATTTTTACTTTCTTGAAGCTTATAATGAAATAAATATAAATATGTCATCACGGCATATTACCCATTTCTGGGTGTGCCAGTATCTACAACACATGTAGACATCGGTAATGATGACGATATATTTTACCGTGTGGGCGCTTACCAGGCGTCACCTCACGGACACTCATAGCTGGTATGGAGAGTGCACCACAGGGGTCACTTTTTTGCCATTTAAAATTGGAAATATTTGGCGTCTGTCGGGATCGAACCCGGTTCCCCCAGGTTCGCGACCAGACACTCAGGCACGCGGCAAGCTTATAATAGATTTTAATAAAAAACTATATTAAAAAAATCTGATGTGGCCAACACAAAACCTCCCGCTATTTAATTTTTATTAATTTAAATACATACCTACGTTTTTACTAATACTGCAAATTATATTATGTTCCATTGCATATAACTGTGATTATTTTTTTGACAGTGATATTTACCTGTCAGTTACATTCATTTGAAATATGAACTGTGTAACAAAGGAATTGTGTTTATCTTAGGCTTCGGGATTAATAAAAAATATGATTTTTAAATTTATCTGTAAAATATATAGAAGTATTAAACTATTCCTGCAGAAAATTCAATTATCTTTACTTTTCATAATGACATAAAATGCGAAAAAATGTCATTTAATGGTATTTTTTGAAGAAAAACCATTATGAGCTTCAGGTAAAGTGCCATTTCCGGTTATCTAATTTACCTCCCGCTATTTAATTTTTATTAATTTAAATACATACCTACCTACGTATTTACTATTATTAATTTGAAGTGATAAGTTTTCTGACAGTGACATTTACTGTCAGCTACATTCATTTGAAAAAAGAACTGTGTAACAAAGGAATAGTTTTTATCTTAGGTTTCGTGACTAATAAAAAAAATTATTTTTAAATTTATCTGTAAAATATATAGAAAAAGTATTAATGTATTCCTGTATAAAATTCAATAATCTTTAATTTTCATAAGACATAAAATTAGAAAAAATGGCATTTAATGGTATTTTTTGAAGAAAAACCATTATGAGCTTCAAGTAAAGTACCATTTTCGTTTATCCGATTTACACCAAAATCTAATGGCTTCTATTCCTATTAGAATAGGGTAAAAATACAAGGTTTCAGAATTTTCAGAATGATAGTATTTGAGTTAGAGTGCAAACAAAATTCGTACACATACACACATACACACATACACACACACACACACACACACACACACACACACACACACACATACACATACAGACATCATCGTGAAAATGTTAAAAATGGATTCTAGGGACCTTAAAACGTGGTCATTTATTAAAATCTCAATATTAGATTTTTAGCATGATCCCTATACCTCCCTTACCAAGGGTAGCGGGAGGTAATTATATTTACAATGAATAATATTATTATATAAATAGATGAAATAGAATATATAATATGAGGTAAATTTATATAATAAAATGAATTAAATTTCCAGGAAATGTCTCATATTAAATATAAATCAAAGCAAATATATTACTCAATGTTAGAATAGAATAGTAAACTGCCGATGATATATTTGTACCATACTGGGCTATTATGAAACGTCATCTCATAGACCTCATAGAGAAAACACCAACCAGGACATTTTTATGCAATTTGAAATAATTTTCAATACGGATTCGGATCAGATTCAAATATCATGTAATATACATACTCATCTTTTCGATCATAATCCTAGTTGAAACAATTTATAAATTTAGAATTTGTGTAGAGTACTTACATTAGAATTTCTCGTACTCTTTTCAATCTTGATTCATACTAATAATATGACGTACAATATTTAAACGTTTGTGTATATTCCTGTAAAGTGTTACTAATGGAAATATATTGTTTTGATATGGTCTTAACAATGCAAGTTGTAAATGAAAATACAACCAAATATAAAGCTTAAAAGTAGTAAATTGCGCAAAATGAAAACGATTGTAAATCAAATGGCGCGGCAGTATGTTTTGTGCAAGCAATTAAGTACAGCACGCCATGTTAATTACTTGATTAGTGAATACCGTTCGCGAAAGCAGATTCCGGCGAGCGATAATAGCGAAGGAGGTAAGTGGCTGCAGACACACTAATTGCACAACAGTCTAGTGCTTAATTTGGTCCTGGCTCTCTTGATTGAAGCACTTCGTATATTTCACCATTGACAAATGGCAGCGCAATCACCCAATATGCATTGTTTTCATCTCGAAACAAATGATTGTTTCGTAACTTTCCTCGATGGTGCTTTATGCCTCGCACCCGATCAGACAGAAATATTCTTGAGGGTTACAATAGACCCGTTCAAATTATTTGAAGTTTTGTATCTCGTTTGAAATATACAAAATTTTTAAATGGAACTCTCATTGAATTACTGTCAAAAATTATTTTCAGTGAACTTTCATATATTTATCAAAAGCTTTTATAAATATAAATAGGTTGATATTTTACCGTGTTTGGTTTGAAATATGGAATAATAAATGTATGAAATAAATAAATAAAATCCCGAACAGTGAGGTTTATAAAAATGTTATCTGCAAACATTGAAATAATCATACATTAAAACATTTTGCTAACAAATATAATGAAACAGTATGGCTCCATTATAAATAAAATAAAATTGGAGCACGAAATTAATTGAAACGTACCTGCATCATAAATTTTGTATGACAGGTATATTTTACGTGTTGCATATTTTGATTTATAATCTATAAATTAATTTGTGTTAATATATGGCTGATATGAGCTCACATGTAGGGCTTTCAGATCCGTATTAATTTTGGTTTATTGTATTATTGTAATATTAACCAGATTATAAAGACGTTTTATGAAACGACGAATAGCTTACAGCCACATTATAATATGGCTATTATTTTCGCTTGCAATTTCTCTAAATTTAACAACAATATCCTCACCTAACGCACAAAAAAAAAACTGTTGAAAAACTAGAGACGATTTGCCCAATTGTAAATCATCGTTAAGTTAACGAAGATGTGACAATCTGGCGGCATTTTGCAATCTGGCTATGACGTTCTATTATGTGACGTCATTTAAAAATCAGGATTAATAGGCTAGACATAACCATATATTGTTTTTATATAAGTATAAGAATAATTAAAGTGTGAGTGCTACACTATAACGGAACATATCGTAATCGGCATCCATTGAATCAACGTCGTATGATAAAACAAAAAATAATATATATATATATATATATATTACTGTTCAGAGTAAAATGATAGATTATTCGTGATGAATTTTCACTCAATATCCTACCGACTGCGCCAATTAATTGATAGATTTCTTGGTTATTAAAAACTATTGCTTTCTACAATAAAGTATTTTCTAAGTTTATTGTTTGAATTCACATATAGATTGAGTAAAAGTTTAAAAAATCATGTCGTATACAATGTACAGAGATAAGGTAAAATGTGATCTTCTTGCCGCTTGCGGGAACGTGACGGATACCGAGGAGTGCTGATGTCCGCAGAATATGGTTAGGTAACATAATAATGCTCTTTATTGTATCCAAAATTTTACACCTTATTGTAATTTAATAGGGGCGAGTTAATTTTTACAAGTATTTATATATCATTCCCGTAGTATATATTGCATTAATGGAGATGAGATTCGAATTCAGAACCGCTGGCATGTGAAGCTAGTACGCTATGACCAAGCCACCTCGGTCGGTTTATAAAACAAAACTAAATTATTAGATTAATATTGATTGTAGATACGTCAGTAAAATCTTGACAGGCTGTAGACAATTTAAATTAAAAATTTAGTGATATTTGTATTTAATACCAGGGTTGTCAAGTACTCTCTATATTATAAACACTGATAGCCCGAGTCACAAAAAAGTTTAAGCTAATCTTCATTTTTGGTAGCGAATTCTACTCTAATTTTGACAGTTTATATCTTAAAATATAGTCTAATCTATTCCTAGTATCTACCTTTATTGATAATATCATGAAAATTAAATTTTAAATACCGGAATAGAATAGAATTCACACTCAAAAAAAATTTGCTTTAATTTTGAAAAAATTGCAGGTAAAATCAAAATATTTTGCATTCAACTTTGATCCAACAAAATTTTTATTTGTTTTGAAATTACTTCTGTTTTTGATCTTTCAAACGAAAGTCATTACTGTTAAATTAAATGTATTATATCATTAATTACTTTATAAATCAAAAGCCATTAAATTTCACAAATAAAATAAAAGTTTTTGATATGAATTTATAATTCTTTTGTTACTAATTTATTTACTTTTAAGTGAAAGGTCAAAAACCCTCGATATAAAATTATGTTACTTTTGAATCGAATATTTTTTCTTTTGGTTTGATTATTAATATTGTTTGGTACAATATTCCTATATTCTTAAAAGAATTGTATATATTTTTTTCTAGAGTATATACTGTAGAATAGAAAGCAAAAATAATTTGGATTTTTTTTATAATATTTTTATAGGTACACTAGCTGACCCGTCCCGGCTTCGCACGGGTAAAGCTAGAATAACGATTATCTATACGTGTACTAGTAATTTTTCACATTTTCCTTCGGAAACATGCGCTGCGTGGGGAGCCGACAACCTGCCTCGCATCATACATGTAACAGGCTCCACCCACTGCCCTCCCGATCCTCGCACCGCACCTAACAGGGCCCTTTTCTAAACATGTCTCGGGTACTTTTGCTTATATACATTTGATGCAAGATATCTCTCCGACAAATATCGAAATATCTGCTAACGGTTATAACTTAAGTATAGATACGAATATAAAAAGATAATAATTGAAATCATCCCCTATTGTACCGCCTTGAAGGATTATTTTTCAAAACCCTAACTTGAGAAATGATGGGTTCTCCATATAAACTTTGAACCTCAACTCACCCCCTTCAAGTTTTATTTTCGCGACAAAAAGTAGCCTATGTGCTTCTCCAAGTTCTAATCTATCTCTACTAAAATTCATCAAAATTGGATTTTTAAAATAAAAGTAGAACTTCTTGTTTTACATATTTTTATTGTAATTCATTGAGAAAAATAAACATTATTAACATGTACATAAATTATGATAATTATGATTTTTTATAAGGATATTTGCTTAAAGAAATTTACTTCTTATGATGACATACTTATGTGCTACTTTATAAAAATGAATAGGCGGACTAGTGAAAAGACTGATAGGATTTATGGAAATACAATTAGTGTTAAATCTAGTTTCAAAACACTGGAAATGTTCATTAAAGCAAATAATTTGAATTTGAGTAACAATTAAATATATTTCACTTTCGTTACTCAATATAAAGTTCAGAATTTTATACAATTCTAAATTATTATGTTCATAGTACTTTGATAAGTAATAATTTACTTTATAATCACAACCTTTAAAGATTATTCTTCTTAACGATATTGAATTATTATAGTCAACGCTATGCATAGAATTGAAATCCAGCGATGGGTATCTTGAATATTCAGAACTATTTTATCTTCTTCTGGATATTGCAATTCCTTAATTTCAGTGTCATCCATTAAAATAAGAATATTAAGTCACGTGTCCACGTCGAATATAATGAGCCAAACACACAAAGAATATGCGCATCTCTTAATACGAGACTCGTATCGTGTTTGAACAATTCAGCACACGTCAAATGCATATACTTTTGATTTGAAAATAAAAATGTTGGCACAAAAGTAAAATGTTTTGACACCAAAAATAAAGCTTTTAAATGTAATATTTTTTATTCGTTTCAAATGCCATAATTCATAATTCAAAATATTGATTTTTTGAATCAAAAGTAAAATAATTAAAATGAAATCAGCTACGTAGAAAAAATTTCTGTTTAAATATAAAGTAAAATATTTTAAAATAATTGTATATGACTTTTAAACTAATGAAAATATTATTTATTTTAAGTACGTGTAGTATCAAATTGAAAGTAAACTTTCAGTTTAAAATAATAAATTTGTAAGTGAATATCACTTTCATTAGAAATAATTATAAAAAGATTTTAATTTGAAATTATCCAATTTTTTGAATTAAAATCTTTTTTCAAAAGTACATGTTCCCGAAAGTTTTTAATTTTACCTGCAATTTTTTTAAAACTATAGCAAAACTTTTGATTTTTGCAGATTTTAGAAATGAAAACATACTATTTTGAAAATAAAGTAAAAATTTCTTTCAGTGCACTAATCCAAAAATGAGGATTAGCTTAAACTTTTTTGTGAATCGGGCTGTGAAAGTTTATTTTTTATTTTAAAAAATTGTTAACATTGGTTGATTTTGCATTAATTCAACTATAATTAAAATTAACCTTCAACCCAACTAAAAATTCATTACCGGTAGCTAGGTGGTCTGTCTCATTCTAGTCGCCTTTGGAAGGAGGTGAGAGCAATTGTTTGCTGTCGCCCAGCCTAAATTAGAAATCAAATTAATCCTAGAAGGCGGCATTGTGAAGGCATCTAAGCGGGGTGGGCGACGCGCGGAGCGCGACATTCGCGAATTACATCAAATTGCAATTTGCAAGTGATCCCTCCTCGGTGTGTAACCGCCTGTCGCCTGCTGATGTTATTAAACGCGGTTGCGTTGCTCGCACGTGTGGGAGAAATGATGTTTGTTTTCTCATTCTCAGTCGAGAGGAAGTGTGTTGTCTTGTACCAGGGAACGAATAAAGTTGTTTCTTTGATATAATTAGGGGAGTACCTTCTCCCTATTGTAACACTCTCTCATGTGGATACTTAGGGATATAAGGGGAGCCTTAATGTTTTCCAACAAACAGATTTCTATGTGTCAAGGGTGCCAAGATGAGGCAATTGGTTAAAATGAAACGAGAAACCACGATATAGAAAGGATATGGACGCAGACATAAGGAAACCAGAATATGTAATGTCCCGCTACCACATCTATACCGTGTTTTTAAACTATAGACAGCATTAGACGAAGTCACATTTACACCGCTAGAAGTTACCAAAAAAAGTCACTAGATTTATTTGGCGCGGGACTTGAAATGTTCAAATGAATATAAAATCATAAATACATAACTTTTAATTATAAATTAATTAATTGTATTATTTTTTTGTAATTCCTTGATGAAAAATTTATATATTATAACTGTTTTTATTCGTGAAATATCACAAAAAGAGAAATGAAACAAAAAACACGTGCAAATTCAACAAGTGATTTGACAACTACTGAGAGTTTGACGTTTCAATTACGTTTGAAGGTTAACTTAAAATTTCGTCTGGTTAAATGCGGCTTCACGAAATAGCGCAGCAGCCAATTACAGGCTTTGATTTTCTCAGTAGAATTTCTAGTTACTGTCTATAGTTTAAAAACAGAGTATAGTATGAAGCTGAAAGGTTTGTTGAATGATATAAGTATACGTAGTTCTTTTATTATTTTATTAAATTGCATTTTATCCAGCATATTTCTAATTATTAACCAAAATGGTTAATCATATAATTTTAGAAGTGAAATAGATTAATATATGTGATAAATATTAGAGAGCTCTGCTCAAAATACAAAATAAACTTCAGTGTCATAGAATAGGACGTGTTAAGGTCACTAGAATCCAATTTTAACATTTTTACGATGATCTGTATGTAAGTGTGTGTATGCGTGTGTATGTGTATGTGAATATGTGTGTGTGTGTGTGTGTGTGTGTGTGTGTGTGTGTGTGTATGGATTGATGAAAAGAAACCAATAAATTTTGGTGTAAATCGGATAACCGGAAATGGCACTTTACTTGAAGCTCATAATGGTTTCCATTATATGCCATTTTTAGCATTTTATGTCATTAAGAAAATTAAAGATTATTGAATTTTTTACAGGCATACATCAATACTTTTTCTATATATTTGACAGATAAATTTAAAATTAATTTTATTTGTAAATCCAGAAGCCTAAGATAAAATAGTATATTGTGCAACTAGGGACGAACGAAGAATTTTGCGATGAGTTGCGAAATGCTTTCGTCCCGTAGCGAACACGATATTTTTTTCGATACCTGCGCCAAAAATGCCACCTTGAGTGTCAAACATCCTATTGCATCCCGCTACGTCACTACTTTGAGTCACTAGGGAAACAAAGACTCGTTCAGCTGAAAATGGTCACTTTCGTCCCTCAAAACAAGCACGAAAGGTGGCACTTTCGGCGCAGGTATTGAAAAAATTCTTTTGTTACACAGTTCATATTTCAAATGAGTGTAACTGACGGGTGAATGTCACTGTCAAAAAAACTAATTATTTCTAATTAATAATAGTGACATTTTTAAAAGAAAATAGTAATTAAAGCAATAGTTATATACAACGGAACATAATATAGTTTGCAGCATTAATAAAAACGTAGGTATGTGTTTAAATTAATAAAAATTAAATAGCGGGAGGTTTTATGTTGGCCACAGATTTTTTTTCTTAAAATTCGGCTATATATCAGAAAAAGGCTAACCTCAATTATCTTACATTTTACAGTGTAGTGATTCACCTCCATGTATGACATCGATTTATCAAATTCTTCAGCTTGGTATTACCAGCATTTCTCCCATTCCTGCGGTGTAATGTGTAGCAGAGAACACTGGGACAGATTCATGCCGCGAGACAAGTGCTGCCTGCGTTGTACTGTTCGCGCTACGCTGTAACAGTAGCGCGACACAAGACGAACAGTGGATGGCATGACGCCGTTCACACGTTAATTAATGAGGCATGTGATGTCGTTCTAGACAAAAATCATCTCGCATTAACGAGATTCCAGAGATGCTTACGACCGAGCTTAAGAAATGGGAGGGTTTTAGATGATTCATAAGATTTAATATAAAAATCTGATGTGGCCAACACATGACCTCCCGCCAATTCCATGTTTAAAATAACAATGAGCGTTACGTAAAGTTTCACTTCCGATTGATCTTTTGTGAACAAAATCTACTTTGTTGTTCCAATAAATAGAAAAGTTGTAATACGATATTTGGATTATATTTTATTATGTTTTTCCTGAAAAATCTGTCAGAGCTTCAAATTAAGTAGTTTATCATATATAGTCAAAATCTAATATGATGTTTCAAATTATATAAGAGAATCAAATACCAACTTTGCGAAGTTTTGGTTCATTAATATATTTTAAGGAAAAATCGTCACACACACATTATTGTCAAAATCATCACCAACTTCCTTATGCTCTAAAAGGCAATCTGTGTAAATTCTTCACCGTAAATTATCCATTTCGTAAATGTGTAGTTGCAAACTATTATTTGACACTTTGAAATCACGTTCTTATTGAGAGCTGTTTGATATATAATGCTGCAAACATCTATATATATCTAATATTTATGTATGATGGAAAATATATTATTTTTACAAAAAATTTCATTAGAATCATATTTAAACTACTAAATTCTTCGTAACACTGTTTCATTATTAATTTTAATGAAAATTGCTTCGTGACAGTGACATTTGTTTAAATATGTCAAATTTGTCATTAAAGTTTTGTTTTTGTTTGACGCAGAGGTAAAGTGATGTACAAAAATAAATTATTTTAAAATATAAAGTTATTTCAAGTTATTTACTAAATGCTATTATAGTAGAATTGAAGATTGTACCATTATATTCAATTTGTATTGGTAAAAGATGCTAAAAAATTATATTCAACGAATTTTTTACAAGAAAAACTGTTAAAAGCTTGTATAAATGATACTTCCGGTTATCCGATATACACAAAAAAATGAGCTCTGCCCACATTAGTACAGAATGGATATACAAAATTTCAAATTTTTCTGATTGATAGTATTTGAGTAATCGTGTCCACAAGATCCACACACACACAGACACACACATACATACCTACAGACATCATTGTAAAAATGTTAAAATTGGATTCTGGGGACATCAAAATGTGCTTATTCACTAAAATCTCTATATCCGATTTTTAGCACGATCCCTATACCTCCCTTACCTAGGGTAGCGGGAGGTAAAAACAAGACATTGACAACTGTAGAGAATCGATATGACATCTGGTGACTAAATTTTAAACTAGTGAATGACGGTAGGTGCGAGCAAATACAACATATGTTAGCATATATTTTTCAAAAGTATTTATTTTATACGAAAATGAAAAAAAGCAATATTATGTGTTGCGTATAGGGATGTCATTCGCTTATGAGTAGGGAAACTCATTTAAGTTTCCACATTTTTCCAAAAATAGGTAAAAATAAAGTGACTATAACTACAAATGCAGGCATTCAACAAACATTGGATAGGTTTCAAGCTTGAAAATATGTTTTACGTTCTGGAAAACAAATTTCCAAGTATATAAGAGTATATTCGAAACATTTTAAAGACAGTGGCTGGTAGCACAAGCCTTGTTTTAACTAAAACACTGTTTTAAAAAATGTCAAATTCAAATTTCAATATTTAATTTCACCCTTATGCGTATAGAACGATTTTTTAAATATTTGTTTGAATATAAACTATGTTCTGCTTTAAAATTATATTTTGATAAATTTGATATGACCTATTTATTTTTATGATTAAATAATGAAATTTGACATTTCTTAAAACAGCGTTTTAGTTAAAACATGGCTTGTGCTACCAGCCAATGACATTATTCTTCCAGGTATTATTATTAATAATTATATTTGAAACATATTTATGACTATTTAAATTTTTAGAAATTCCTTCTCAACGGAGAAATAAAAAAAATGCTGTACCATATTTGTGACGACAGAGCAAAATAAATTCTAGCATTGTTAAAGTTAACAAAGTGATTGTTATTTATTAGTTATGCAAATAAAGTTAATTCATTTACCTCACATCATCAGAAGAGAAAGTTTTTTCGCGTTATGTGGAATATAATGCTGTTAATTATAGAATTGGCCTGAGGATGAACCCTGAATACGTTGGTGGATTTATTTAATATTCATATAGCCAATTTTCATTTCCAATTGGTACAATTAGGTCATTATAATTATGGATTATTGCGCGTATAACCAACGAACTAATTAATCAATTTATTATTAATGACAAGATTGTACACCCTAATTAAAAATCTTGTTTGTTCAGTAGTATCTGTATTACCATCAGAGTTCATTATTGAATGAAGTAAATTTTCATTACTGTAAAACTCAGCACGTAATAAATTTTACATTTGCTTGTAATTAAGGGAGGTGTAGGAATTGAGCTAACAATCACATAATGCGATTGATGAACAAGGCACATGGTTTATATTTTTTGGAATTTTATTTTAAATTTGTTGAAAGCAGTTCCCTTCAATAATAATATGCTTCATATATTTTATGTATAACTAAATATGCAAGCATATACCTTCTCATTTTGTATCTTGTATTATTTCCCTGTAATTCGACTTCTGTTGGGAATAAATAAATTATTATTATTATTATTATTATTATTATTATTATTATTATTATTATTATTATTATTATTATTATTATTATTATTATTATTATTATTATTATTATTATTATTATTATTATTATTATTATTATTATTATTATTATTATTATTATTATTATTATTATTATTATATACTTCTTACAAGCTTCTTTTGCAAAGCTTTCAAAATATAAATATAAATTGTATCAATATCGTTTTCAGTTGAAAACACTCTACTCTGTATTTTTTTTTCCAAAAAATAGCCAAAAGTCACTCGTTTCCAAATTTGGTGAGTAAAGCCATGTTCATAGAGGAAGCAGGTTTCTCGCTTCAGCTTAACAAGCGCGTGAAAAACCGGTTAAGCCGAAGCAGGTTGGCACGGGTTGTGTTCACACAGAAAACAGGCCATACTGCTCGTACTGTCAAGTGTCAAACTTAATGTCAGTATATTTTTTTGCTTCACTTTATGTTCAGGACAAACTTCATATCTCACAATTTAATTATACAGATAATTTTTTCTCTGCATAGATCTATAGGTACATATCCTATAGCAGATTCAATGTAAGAATCACGACCAGGACTTTAAACTAAAATATATTATCAATTTATATAGTAAATTCAGTCTTCATATTTTATTTCACCTTAACTCTTTAACACCCCTTATTTCGGCAGCAGTAAAACAATCGTTCTCTGATATAAATTCAGCCAACATCCAGCTATCGACCTTCGGTAAATTGTCCGACTTAGCTTGAGTGTAATTTGAATTAGCCATTATTACTTTATTATTCATTTACAATGAGAAATGTCAGCGTCAAATGTCAGATTTACTGTTTTTTTTTCTGCTGAAACTGAAGAAAATGCTCTCTGATTAATTCTATTTTTACCTTCCGTCACCTTTAGGTAAGGAAGGTATTGTCTTTGGTCAAAAAATTCGGTGGTGAGTTTTTAATGACTAAGCACGTTTTAGGGTCCCTACAATACAAATTTACTATTTTTAAGATGATGTCTGTATGTATGTATGTGTGTGTGTGTGTGTGTGTGTGCGTGTGTACGTGTGTCCGTGTGTGTGTGTGTGTATGTGTGTCCGTGTGTGACAAATTTTTCTCCGACGATAACTCCAATACTACAATTCTAAAAATTATAATTCTTTCGTATTCCTCTTCTGTACATCCATATGAAGAGTTGATTAGATTTTGGTTATAATCGATCCACCGGAAGTACCCTTTTTTGAAATTTTTAACAGTTTTTCTTAAAAAAACGCAGTTAAATATTACTTTTTGACATTTTGTTATTATGTATATTAAAGAAAATACTCTTCTCTATACGGTTTAATTATACATTTTCCTTCATATTAAATAGATGTAAATTTAAAGCATTATAAAGAAATTAATTTTCAAAAATTAGTCTGCTTTGCAATTTATTATGGAAACAGCTGAGATAATTATTCAAAAAAAATTAATTGACAGATGTCAGTTGCAAGTGCAAAACCAAATATGAAAAGTATAGGATCTAAAATTGGTATATCATATTGTTACTCGCAAGTGACATGCAGAGAAAGGCCAAAGAGAAGATGGAAGGACATTACTTAGTGTAGTTTATGTTATAATTTTATTGAATTTAAAGAACCTTTTCAAATGAACTTTTAGTATGGAATTTGTAAAAAACAGTATGTGTTCGTGTTCGATTTTACATGATATTATATAGAATCTGTTCCAAGGACCTTTTGGTATGGGTTTTGTACAAAATACATCGAATTGACGGAAGGTCTTGTGCTGGCCACAACAGATTTTTTCATACAGAACTGTACTTTAATCCTCAAATTAGACCAGAATATATGAAATACCAACGCGTTAGTGCACGTGACTATATCCGGAGCCGAGGATGAAAACTTGTTATTGTAAAATATGTAAAATGTAAGTGACTTTACGAAAAGTGCCAATATAATCCAGGCTTCATTTAGTAATGCTTTAAGCAGCAGAATAAAATATGACATAGCAGTAAAACTTTTGCATGAAAACCTTATTCAAGATAATGCCGTCATAAACGATGCGAAGTTTGCAATTCAGATTCGATAAGAGAATCATGAAAATCATAGTAAAAGCATGGAACTGCTACGTATTCCATGCGTCGTAAAACTAAAAACTCCTTATAAAATCCAATCGGAAAACGAGAGACTCCACGGCACCCCGATCTCGTCATCAGCACTATTCGCTATCACCTCATCATTGTTTTAGAGTTTCATTTGTTGGGGAGTATTGATAGGCGTTTTATGTTCTCTCTCCCGCGATTCGCTGCTGTTTCGCGAAGTGTAGCAATTGATAACGCCGCCAATTTAGATAGGCGGCGTGCAATCAGATGTCTCCGTGCCCAATGCCGGAAGTAATCTAACAATCTGCGTAAATTAGCCCGTCGAAATGAAATATGTCGAGGGAAAATATTGTTATGCACGTGGAAATAAATCACTGATGCGTTGTTTAGAAACAATGCTGTTGATTGCGTTGCAATGCTTGCTCAAAAATTCATGGAAATAATTTTTCTTGCTTGTTTTTATTTACAAAATGAATGTTGCACAGTACTAAATTTTATTAAAAATTGCGAGTTAGGTATACAGGCCTATTCTACTAAAAAAATGTATAACGATGTCGTTACTGAACGACTGTCGCTAAGCATTTGGTTAAACGACTTTAATAACGACAAATGCCAAAAACCTATTCTACTAATCATATCGTTATAAATTATCGTTATCAGGATTATAACGATAATATCTAACTTCATGTATATTTTAACAGAATAAATTTTTATATGTTTTTCAATTTAAATTTGACATATCGATTCATTGTTTGTTTATTTAATTGAATTTGACAATGGATATAAAGAAAAGGGCTTCGAGGACAACTCAAAGACAGTATGAAATATATGTTGAAGAACTGGAAAATAACAGTTCATTAAGAATTAATAAATTGTCCACTGAAGAATTGGAAGAAATATGGAGACGACTTACAAGTCATTTAAATTCTGTGGGACCGGGTAAAAGGATCTGATGTATCACGCAGTGTACGATTATATACTCTGACATCCCTATACAAATACATAATTTTTAAATACATAGATAGTGCATCTATATTCTATATTATATTATATATCAATATATTAAATAATATTATCTAAGGGTAGAAAAAAGAAAAAGTTTTTTCGTTGCAGAATGTATTTGAAAATTATTTATTTATTATTTACATTCTGCAACGAAAAAACCTTGGATTTTTCATTTTTCTACCCTTATCAACATGCAAAACAGCCTGGAGTCCTTCGTCCACTAAATATTATCTAAATCTAAATTTTTAAATATATTTCTGAAATATAAATAAAATGTCTAATACTGAAAAGTATAATATATATAATTAGTGTACAGAAGTGAATAAATACTCATCTTTGCAGAATCTCTTTCTCAGCTACAATTAACAAAATATCTTCTTCAGCCATTTTTACTTTTGTTCTCAAAATATGTCTAACTTTACTACTTCAACGATGCATGTGAACTTGTCGTTATTAAACGATGTGAAATAACGATATGTAATGATTCGTAACGATAAATAAATTAACAGAATAGGGTTTGGGCAAAAATCATTATCATAACGACTTATCGCCTAGTAACGAGTCATAACGATACATATTTTTTTAGTAGAATAGGCCTGATAGTTGTAATGTTGAAATTTATTATCGGATTATTTTCAGTGTAAAATGATAGTAAACATCTTTGTATGCAGCCTTGTTTAAAATAGTCATACTGTCAAAATTTACTACGGACATTTTATTCAGTTAATAACTAACAAATTCTCATTTAATTATTGAACAAAATATTAAATTGTAACATGTGTTGAGAGTTCAAATTAATTGTATAAATAACGAAGACAGATTTGTGAAAAATTCATGAATCTCTTTGGGATTTGAACCCATGGTCTTCCGAATTCTAGTCGGACGCTCTTCAATCTTTTTGCGACGTGTGAAAAATTCATGAATTACAGAAAAATCTCATAGCTCAGTTGGTAGAGTGTCCAACTAGACATCAGAAGGCCCTGGATTCAAATCCCAGTGAGATTAATGAATTTTTACATATCTGCCTTCGTTATCTATAATCATATGTAGTCGTATTTACTTGAATGTTTTAGTGCAAAAGATGTTATTCATTCGTTTCGCAAATGGAAACAAGAAAATAAAACGGAAGACAAATTGACCCAAGTTAAGGAATGTAATTTTAACTAGAATGCTGTCAAACGACTACATTCACTAGGGTTAGTGTCCGGTCCAAGTAGAGTACTCCAACTAGACTGTGGAATGTGTAGTGGAATACAGACAAATGATGGGGAAACATTTGCGTGTTCAATTCGATGAAAAACGCTGTACGCTATTTTGAAAATTGAATTATATATTTAAAAAGTGTAACAAAGCAAAAATAGTAGTTATTAAATTTATTCATTTCATTTGGCACTACACAACATTTCAATTAATTTTTCAACGATATTTATGAAATGTTTTAATATATTTTTTAAGCCTGTTTTAAATGATTAATGAATATATTATTTAATTAGGTTCATAATTTTTAAAAATGTATTAACAAGAATATAGAGATGTTTTTTTCTTTTGATCCGCATATTTATACGACCATCTTCATTTGGTTCGAACTATTCGCAAGTGAAGAAGAGGAGGAGCTTAGCGCGTGACGTAGCAATATGGCCAGTTTAAGGTAGATGCTTCGTTTCCCGCAGCTGTATTCTTATACACTGCGGCGTTTGAAATACAAAGTAATATTAATATTACAGTTAATATTAAATAAAAATAATGTTTCTAGTATGAATAATATTTTGAATTTTGCGAACTAGTCCGTTTCCAGAGCTGGGCAAGTTACTTTTAAAATGTAACTAGTTACAGTTACAGTTACTTCCAAAAAAAAGTAACTAAGTTACTTAAGTTCCAGTTACTTTGGCGAAAGAACTAAGTTATTTACTAGTTACTTGTTAAAAGTAACTTAGTTACCTTGAGTTACTTTCTAACTACTTTTAATGGCGTGAAGTGTAGACTTACACTGTTGACTTAGTTATTGTGTAGTATACATATCAGGGAGTTTTTGCACTAACTACGTTAACCTAAATTTTAACGTTATTGCTTGGCAATACCCAATCAGATTATTATTGTTAATGTTAACGGACCTAGAGGGCTTTATTACCGCCTAGGCCTACGAGGCCACGGCCTAGGGCCCGCTTTGACAAGGGGCCCGCAGGGCCCGGTTGCTGTGATTTTTTTTAAAATTTATTAATTTATTTTTCAATTTTGATTTCTTTTACCAAGATATAAAGAATCTACTTTCTTTCTAACATGACATGACCATTATAATGTATAAAACATGCAGACATTATTTCCTAGACTTATTAGTGGATAATGATTAATTTTTACTTTGACTAACTTAAGTTACATTCTAATTTCCGAGTAACTTTAAGTAACTTAAGTTACTCAAGTAACTAGTAACTAAAAACCGTAAAGTTACCAACTACTTTTCCGCAGCAAGTTAAGTTACAGTTACAGTTACCATATTTTAAAAAGTAACTAAGTTACGTTACAAGTTACGTAAAAGTAACTAGTTAGTAACTAAGTTACTAAAGTAACTAATTACTGCCCAGCTCTGTCCGTTTCATATAAAAATTATGTTCAACATTCTCTCGAATTTTGAATTTACATGATTCGAGTCTTGTTTTCTTGAATCTACATAGTACTGCATTATTACAGTCTTTGGTAGATTAATGGAGAGATAAGTATTATTTTATTGTCATCTTTGTGCGGGCAGGTCTACAAGTTTAGATTTCATTACGAATATTTTAATAAAGACACTAAGTAATTATTATCTTGTAGTTATACCTGGCGAAATATAATCTTGCTTTACAAAATGCAAGGAGCACGCATATTTTTACTCGGTTCCCATTTTTAAAAGATGAATGCATAACTTTCGTCTACCAACTATTTCAAAATGGCAAATTTCTCTAATAATTTTTTTTGTAGAATTTAGGTTCTTATTTTTGGGAAATTATGGAAATTAATTATTTCTGGATTTCTGTGTGCTAATGACGTACATAGGTTAAACGCAACTAAAACGTGTTGAAGTTTTAGATTTTGTTATTATACTTTATTTCACGTAAGAATAGCGTTGGTTTAGTTAGGGATATATAAATTCTACCCTTTGATTGGTCAGAATATAAACCTATTTCACAGAAACGAAACAAATATCGCCTGTCAGTTGTCAAATAAAATCTACAGAATTAAGTGATGTTTAACCATATTTTGTTGCAATTTTTGATTTTGACATTTTTACAGATAAATATATTCATTATTGACAAAGCTTGGTTTCGCAAATTTAAATTATTTATTCAATGCATGTAAAAACGGTCGGCTCTTAAGAGTAATCAACTATTGTCTTACGTAAAATGAAGTATAGCCTACAAATTTCACTCCACTCGTGATTTATTTGTTAAATAAGTGACAGAAACGATGCGTTCGCCTCTACCTCGGCTAGGATTTACTACCATGCATTAGTTCATATTATCGCCGCTAGACGTCATATTAATATAACCAGTTTCACAATCTCAAAATTATATATAAAAAAATGTTCGAAAATATGAATTCAAGCAACCAGGCGCTCATGAAAAAATAGACTATTTAATTATTAAAAACGTTATATTTTTATTCTAACTTTTTTTGTATAAAATGTCCTGGTCTTTTTCTGGTTTGAAAAGTACTGAAGTGTCCTGGTTTCTAGCACTTTTATCCTAGTTTTGTTAAAATACATCTGGTTACCTTAGTCAGAATGGTACACGATTGGTCCGAATCGCAACCAATCGGCTAACGTACACAGCCACCCATAAAGTTATTTTTATTTGTATTTCCCAAAGTCATTTATCACTATCACTCATGTTGGTCAAATAAACAACAGTAAGATATCAATATGAACATAATATGACAAAAATGAATGATTTTATCTTTTTTTTAGATTTGTGTTGTGTACGTTCGTAAATCTTCGTTATCAAATTTGTTAATTTCGCTTGCAAAACGGGTTTCACTCTTTGTAAAATCCTGTAATAATTACCGTCTTTCTAGTGTTCGTTTTTTAAGTTTATATTTTGCAAATTCGTATTTCTACGTCCGCATAAACAATTTTTCCACATATGTTACAATTAATAACAAAAACAAATTTAATTACACGTCAGGTTTAAATTTTCCAGCGAATTTTTCTACAGAATAGTTATTATTTGGAGTTGTGTCAGAAACATTTAATTTTTGTATCATTTACATGCTGCTAAAATCGTCCAGAAAATAAGAAAAACACAAACCACGAGGCATATTTTTATTTGCATAATTTTACGGACGTTGGTTGGCCATGCGTGTTTTTGTTGGAAATGGCCGTTGCGATAAACCATGTGAACGGAACAGAATTAAAAGCTTATTTGGCGCGCCGGTTTACAGTTGTTTAAAGTTTTAACCCACTGCTATCGATTATTCTGCAGTCCACTTCCAAGTCCTGCCGAACTGAGATGTGTCGGTACCGGCTAGTTCCCAACAAACACAACTATACTTTGCTAGGATTTCTACAGTAATGAATAAGTTTTAAAGAAATTCCCTCTAGTTCGTGACTAGAATTAGCTAATAAATGAAACAGGCTATTTTGTTTTTATTGCCAGAGACTTGGTTCTTGTTTTAATTTTCTTTTTTTTTTGTTGAGCAAGTGTTTCATGCTTTGCAATTTTCTTTTTTTATAAAGAATAAAACAAGATTGAAGATTTAATAAAAATTCTGCCCGCGCATAGTTTACAGATTTCATATTCTTTTAGATAGTAAACAGCTACAGAAATTACTTATTTATTAATACATTTTTATTGTTTATTTTTAAAATTTAAACCAGGTAAATCCAAAAAAGCATCTAATAATTTTAAATAAATATATCATCACGGCATTTTATCCATTACTGGGTATGCCATTATGTACAACACATGAGGAGCAACATTTCAAAAGGAATAATATCCACTTTAAAAAAATTTGCGAAAAATAACATTTTTTATTACATAAAAACAGATAAAGAAGATTTTGAATATTCTTTTACCTAAAGTTACTGTTGAAGAAAACCTATACCAAACATCTGTTCTTTTATCTGTTTTTATGTAATAAAAAATGTTACTTTTCTCAAATTTTTTTTAAAGTGGATATTATTCTTTTTGAAATGTTGCTCCTCACATGTAGATTTCGGTATTATAAAAAAAAATCTTTTTTTTTCATTGGCTGTTTTTTTAGCCCTTAGAATATTATTGTTATAATAATAAAGAAGTCAATGAAGTAATGTGCAAGTAGAAGTCCGGGAACACCGTGTAATGTTAAAAACAAAATGAGAAAGTCATATAGCTTCCTTTATAATGTAAGTGACGTTAAAATTGAATGAAACAGTTCACCTTGTCAATAATAAAAATCTGTTGTGGCCAGCACAAAACCTCTCGCCATTTTCATATTAGGCTATATAAGTATTGTATTGCACTTTGCTATCGAATCGTCGTTTTATAACAAAATATTACAGAACTTTACCCAAATATTGTTTTTTATTGTATTTAACATGTCTTCTGCACACATATAATTCTAATTATATCTATTTTATATCATTTTCATGTCAGAGATTGTTCCAATTCATTAACCAGATTGGCGGTATTTCTAATGGATATATGCATTTTACCAAAATTTTACCTATAATTTCAAATATTTAATTAATAAAACAATAAGAAAAATTAAATATACTTCCCAGAAAAAGCTATCAGAATGTCACTAAAAATGTTGATATTTGACAATGACATGTGTCATGTTATAAACATTGAAATTTATCAACTGGTTTCCTTAGTGCCTTGGCCTCTGCGATTAGTTTACTCTATAAATTATAGTGTCTTTATCTCTAAATCTATACAAGATATAATAAAAATTTTAAGTGTATTAGATGGAGAATTTTATGTTCTTCAATATTTAATAAAAAAAACTCCCAAAAAATTATATTTAGAAGAATTTTTCTAAGAAACTACTACTTCCGGTTGTTCAATTGTTACTAAAACCTTTTCAGCTCTTCCCAGGAATGTCAGATTGAGGAAACTGCAGTTAAATATTTTTTAAGTCTTATAGTTTTTGAGGAATCGTGTCTACAACAGCCAGACATACATACACGCATACACACATACACACATACACACATACACACACAGACAGCATTTTAAAAATGTTATAATCGGATTCTAGGGATCTTAAATCGTGCTTATTCAATAAAATCTGGATATGCGAATTTTAGCATGGATCCAATACCTCTCTTAGCGAGAGGTAAAAACGAGGAAACACGTATCGCTTTGGACCCTCGTTTTGTACAGAGTGGCACAACCAGTATATTTTAAATCGTGACCACACCACAGACAATGAAAAACAATAATATAATTATGTTCTTATTCTTATTCTTTTCTTTGATGAAACTATACTTTTCGTTTAGGGGGTCTCATTCTCCTGAAGTTTCGGTCTAAGAACGAACCTGATCCTGCTTGTGGATGATTAACTTATCACAAAGTTTCGTTGCCGATTCGACAGTTCGTGCAACTAAATTATTGCTTTTCATTAAAAACAAAATGGCATTTGTGGGCAGAGGTATAATTCAGTTGTCATGATTGAATTCCTAGCATTCTAGGCATCCGTCAAGGCTGCCGGCTCCTTTGCTTGGTTAGTTTTCGTGCCGTTTATTACATTCCAAAACGCGCAGGCATCTCACGAAATATACCTGGGTCTGCCACACAAATGAGTAATTCACCTAGCAACGTGACATTTGTTGCTACGCTCCATCAAGGATTCCATATCTGTTGCTAGAGAAGCTGGAAGAATGTTTACACTCATATTATATTTATTCAGTTCGGAGATTCAGATCGAAACTTAATAAAAATTTAAGGATGGAAGTACACTCCGGGACACGAATGATGGGCTACGGGAAGAATATTAGCACGAATCACTGTCCAATATATGCGCTCCGTTTAAATCCACATGAAATAGAATTAATTTACTTTGCGTTTACCTAATACAATAGTTGCCCTAATAAATTTTAAAGCTACGCAGCCTGTCTTATGTTGGCAGTTGATCTGTGCAATTCAGTACAAGTGGTCGTTCCTATTCGCTAGTGAAATAGAGCAATATGACGTCTAGCGGCGAAAATATGAACTAGTGCATGGTAGTCCTAGCCGAGGTAGCGGCGAACGCATCGTTTCTGATACTTATTTACCAAATAAATCACGAGTGGAGTGAAATTTGTAGGCTATACTTCATTTTAAGTAAGAAAATAGTAGATTGCTCTTAAGAGCCGACCGTTTTTACATGCATTAAATAAATAATTTAAATTTGTGAAACCAAGCTTTGTCAATAATAAATATATTTATCTGTAAAAATGTCAAAATCAAAAATTGTAACAAAATATGGTTAAAAATCACTAAATTCTGTAGATTTTATTTGACAAGTAACAGGTAATATTTGTTTCGTTTCTGTGAAATAAGTTTATATTCTGACCAATCAAAGGGTCGAATTTATATATCTCTGACTAAACTAACACTATTCTTACGTGAAATAAAGTATAATAACAAAATCTAAAACATCAACACGTTTTTGTTGCGTTTAACCTATGTACGTCATTAGCACGCAGAAATCCAGAAATAATTAATTTCCATAATTTCCCGAAAACAAGAACCTAAATTCTACGAAAAAATTTATTAGATAAATTTGCCAATTTGAATTAGCTGGTAGACGAAAGTTATGCATTCATCTTTTGAAAATGGGAAAGGAACCGAGTAAAAATATGCGTGCTCGTTGCATTTTGTAAAGCAAGATTATATTTTGCCGGATATAACTACAAGATAATAATTAATTAGTGTCTTTATTAAAATACTTCGTAATGAAATCTAAACTTATAGACCTGCCTGCACAAATATGACAATAAAATAATAATACTTATCTCTCCATTAATCTACCAAAGACGGTAATAATGCAGTACTATGTAGATTCAAGAAAACAAAGACTCGAATCATGTAAATTCAAAATTCGAGAGAATGCTGAACATAATTTTTAGATGAAATGGACTAGTTCGCCAAATTCAAAATATTATTCATACTAGAAACATTATTTTTATTTAATATTAATTTCAAACTCCGCAGTGTATAAGAATACAGTTGCGGGAAACGAAGCATCTACCTTAAACCGGCCATATTGTTACGTCACGCGCTAAGCTCCTCCTCTTTTTTAAACTCGGATCATAAGCGTCCCTGAATAAGTTAGACGAACAAAGTTACTGAAATAATTATATTTTGATGGCGTCTGTGGAATATTACGATTTTTCTCTTACCCCTCAACCCAAGACTGGTGTCCGCACTGTAGATGTTGGAGGGGTATTTTGTGTTTTATCATATTAATTTTAACAGTCAGTTAAAGATAGTCATCAATAGCGACAATTTTTTTATCTTCCATTTTAATTTTTTTATTCAGAGGCTGCTACTGTTATTGGTGAAAAATTTAAAAAGCATGTTAAAATGAACATGACACGGTACAAAATTCAAAATATTGTAATGTAACACAATGTAAAAAATTTTAACAACTGGGAAACTTTTTAATTATTTTTTGAGTACCCCAAAACTCATGTACCTACACCAACTTTTAGGTAAAATTTTCAAAATATTTACAAATCTATTTTTTTTTTTTTTTTGGATAGATGATTAAATATTTTGTTTATGTTACCGAAACAAGCATCCAATATACCTATTATTAGAAACTTTTCCGCGTTTTGCAGGATTTGTCTACTGGGAGATACATTGTATTCCATTATTGATTACAGACAACAAACGGTCCAGATTTATAAAAAAAATTATATAAAAAATCCAGAATGCCGGGTTGTGGCCAATCGAGTAAGAAACCGGCAACACGCGTTCGCCACTCCGCCATCTGTGATTTCAGATTCTACGCACGTACTAAATAGTGCGCGCGCGCCTTGTTGCAAATGTTGGATTGTTGGCCACATCTCTGAGTAGACGTCACACGGCGAAGTAATGAGAAACTTGGGTTCGAAGGCTGGCACTTGGGTCACGAGCAGTCCGCTCTTTGCTGTTCTCTCCTTGTCACTCGCAGGATCGCAGGCATTCCCGTGCGGTGATTTGCAAAAAGGAGCAATGCGGTATTATAATGTAGTAAAATTTAAAGTGAAAAATCTTATATTGCTATTTTATACTAAAAAATATTATACCAAATATTGTGTGTTGTTGCGAACCGTGTTGAGACAGAGATAGCTGACGTGTTAAGAAGCTGGCCGAATAGGCGCGCCATTAGATGTTTCACATCAAAAAATTATGAGTTGTTTTGTAATTTATTTTGGGCTAAAAGGATCTCTCGTGGTTTGTGACGTAAACACGACTGATGCTGTTCTAAAAAATTTTGTACATAACTGGAAACAGGTTTTCCGCCATTGACGGCGTCAAATGAGAAAATCAAAATTTATTATTTACTAACATGGGTTATCTTGTAATTTATATTGACCCTGAAAGTATCAACGATTGATGGCATCTAAAAAAATATTACACGTATCAACATATTTATGTATCTGTAACATTAACAACAGTTTTTACCAGGGCATCGAACCTGAACCGAACTGAAACGGAACCAAACCGTAACATTTTAGCACATCCAAACCCCGAACCGAACCTCAGATATACTTTATATAATCATTTAGTTAAAAAATCGGATGAAATTTACATCTCGTCCTTTGTTCTTTTGTATTGAAACAAATAAATGAAAAAATGAAAAATTCGTCCTTTTATATATTTCTCTTATGATCAATTGCACTAACGATTTAAACTTTAAGCGAGCCTTAATCAAAAATCTGTTGTGGCCAGCACAAGACCTCTCGCCATTTTCATTTTATGTTATATCGTTTTGTAACAAAAAAATTACATAACTTTACCCAAATATTGTATTTTATTGTATTTAACATGTCTTCTGCACACATACAATTCTAATTATATCTATTTTTCATTGTATGAGGAAGTTCCTATGTCAGAGATTCTTCCAATTCATTAACAAGACTGGCGGTATTTCTAATGGATATATGCAGGTTTCCTATAATTTTAAATATTTAATTAATAAAACCATAAGGAAGATTAAATGTACTTCCCAGAAAAAGCTTTCAGAATGTAACTAAAACTTTTGATTTTTGACACTGATATCTGTCATTTACAAATTATGTTATAAACATTTGAATTTGTTAACTGGTTTCCTTAGTGTAGTTTCGCCTACTCGACTTATTATATCTCGATATTCTACATATTATAGCGTCTTTATCTCTAAATTTATATAAGATATAATATAAAATTTAAATGTATCAGATGTAGAATTTTGGTCTTCAAAATGCGTAATATAAAAAATTTTCGAAAAATAATATTTAGAAGATTTTTTTTAAAAAAACTACTATTTCCGGTTGTTCAATTGTTACCAAAACCTTTTCAGCTCTTCCCAGGAATGTCAGATTGAGGAATTCATAGTTAAACATGTCTTATAGTTTTTGAGTAATCGTCCCTCCAACATCCACACATACACACAGACATCATCGAAAAATGTTAAAATCGGTTTATATGGACCTAAAATCGTGCTTATTCACTTAAATGTCGATATGTGATTTTTAGCATGAATCCAATACCTCTCTTAGCGAGAGATAAAAAAAGAAAATCGAAACTAAGAGAGTAATGCATTATAATTTGTTTGACATTCGTTTCGATGCAATATTGTTAATATAACAAGTAATTGTTTTATCGGGTCTCAGCGTCTCAGTGACCCAACATTTTAATTTTTGATAACTCTACTCAAATTAGGGTAATAGTAAAATGAATCATTTAATAACTTATAGGTTACTAACTACGCATTCAAATATAGCACAATACCAGTTTTCCTTGCAGATGTTCCAATTTGCTTTGCGTACAAATATCGGTAATGATAACGGCATATTCGTATCGTGCGTGCGCTTACCAAGCGTCACCTCACGGGCACTCCTTTTTGACATGGAAGTAGTGCTACACGATGTAAAATACCTGCATATACGTTTGAAATGTGCCACTAGAATTTTCCCAGCCAGAATGCCTTTATTATAATTTCTTTTTATTTACATTTTATATTTTGTTGAAGAATTAATTTATTTGAAATCATAGTATTTACTGCACAATTTATGAGTCTAAGGAACCGTTATTAATACTTAAGTTTCAATAACAAACTTTATGGCGCCAAATTTAATATTATATGCTCCAGGCGTCAAAATCTTCCAGCGCGGTCCTGATAATACGTATGTGTGTGGCGTGTGGCTTTGTTTGACAACCCTTCTAGCGAAGGGGGAAAGGGCGTGATTTGCATACGAGCTTAGCAGGAAATTGCAGTTCATAATCTGATTTTCATTAAAGTTTGATAATTCCCGCTTGGTGCTGATTAATTATTCCGTAGGGAATGTGAGATACAATTCTTCAATTTGCCGTAGAACGGAGTAGAGCTACGCTGGTGTGGTTTTGGATTCTCCTCATAGTTCGAGCAAATATTTATACGTTTCACGATATTGATGTTTCGTTTACGATATAGTTTATTCATTGTAATGAGTAAGGCCACGGCAAATCTACCCAAGAACAACTTGTAATTTCCTGGAGGAAAGGTCTATTAATAGCTTGGAATTCATATAATTTACAAAGTTTTAGAGTTTCAAACTTCCAAGTAATTGTTGACATTTGACAACAAGGTTGTATTATATTTATGTACAAATAATGCAGATATGGAGAATTACCTCTTCACAAGTTGTCTTTACTAAGATTCGTACAACTTTCATATATCGTCGGTTTGGCGTCACAATTCAAAAATCGTCATATTTGAGATTTTAATGTCAAACAACTACTTATTTCCAATATATTTAGGTAGAAGGCACAAGTTGTAACTCGTGAAAAAATCGCTATATGGCATTTGTAACAGTCTGTCTTTCCCGCAATTTTATACTGCCATTCTGTGTAAGACTGTCACATTTTAAAAAGTACCTCAGTTTGTATTCAAAGTTTTGGTGAATACAGTCATGGGATTTTTTTTTATAAAAATTCTTACCACTAAGAGCAATTCTTCACTGTTAATATCATAAATTTAAGACGGCAGAAAACAATATAATTTACTGTCACTGAAAAGAGCCAAGAAAGGATTTTTTATAAAAATTTGTAGTTTTTATTTTGTGCAGAATAATTTTTTTATTTTGTTTCTGCAATGTTTTTGTGTCAGTACCGAAAATACCCTAAAAACCAGATTTTGTTCCATAAATTAAAATTAAAGAATAAACTTTTTTTGGGCAAGACTGTTACATATTTAAATAAGGGATGTAAGTTTAAATAAGTTCAGAATTATTAGTCTCAAATATAGTTTAAAATGCTTATCAATCCCACATAGAGCCGCTTGTCCCTATTATTTATCCCGGTGAGGATATGAATGTTTTAACATTTTGCAAATTTTGAAATGCCTTTCCTGTAAATCTATTAATTTTTAGTTATGGCAGTCTTCTTCCAAACCGACGATATAATGATATTGGTTCTTCAGTTTTTTCTATAAAGCTTTTGTAGAATACACAATAATCTTGTTAGCTCCACAAAGAAAAATATGGTTTTGTATTTTTGTAATCACATCTTAGATATGAGTAAAGTAATGATAAGAAATAACAAGGCGATGCAAGATGACAAACAATAGAAGTAAATAGAATAAAACTAGAAAGAGTTACAGGTTACGAATTTAGAAATAAGGATAACACAAGAATCGTAAGATGGAAAAATTGGTCTAGAAATAATTAGCAGAATAATAAAAGTAAATGACATTTACTATAACCCTGTAATATCGAGTAAAAAAGAAAAAGATAAGAAAATAAAAATAAATGTATACAATACAATATAACTACACCAACATTAATGTACGCTAACGAATCCTGAAATATACAGACAAACACGAAGGAAAAATAAAGGAAACGGAAATGATATACTAGAGTAATATCCAGTGGGGGCTTAAGGCGTGAGCCACTTAGGCACTGGCTTAGGGCGCCTGGCTTTTTGGGGCGCCCAAAAAATATAAAAACTAAAGACAAATATATAAATAAACAAAAAAAACAATGTATGGAATAAATACCTGCCCTGTATTATTAAATTTTAGAGCCCCTCAAAGTTAGTTTTGTGTAAATAATCAAGTCAGGAAGAAATGATACATAAATTTGCGATAGTGAAGGCACGGAAAGTTACCATATAATTTAATCATGCTTGGATTCTCGTTGGTTTAGGTAAGAAAGATATTGTTGTTCAAATACTCTAAAAATGCGTACACTTACGTAATATTCTCTTTACAATCAAATAATGTTACTATCAACTTTATATCTCTACCAATTTTTGAATTATTGCCCCAAAAGTCAATATACCCTATATTTAGATGAAAACTTCAAAATTTTCAAAAATCTAATTTTTATGTTTCTAGATACTTCTTAATGCGCTGATTCCAAATTTTGAAACCGCAGGTCGATATCTCGTTTTGTTCTCGAGATATTTAGATTCAAAGTTTTGCTCAAAACTGCCCATTTTCGGGCATTAACCCAAAAATAGGTCGAGATATGAATTTGGCGACAACACCATTCGATTCTACAGACAAAAATACATAAGTATAGCAATTTTCATAATTTTTGTCCAACCGGTTCATTTTTTATTAATAAAAGCTTGAAAACCCCTGAAAATGGCCAAAATCTGAAAAAATCGTAAGGGGTACCCCTTACGATTTTTGCGATTTTTGGCCATTTTCAGTTATTTTGCTTTAGAGATTGTATGCGGTGTTCAAAAATTCTGAAAATTAGTGTACTTATGTAATTTTGCCCGTAGAATCGAATGGTGTTGTTGCCAAATTCATATCTCGACCCATTTCTGGGTTATTACCCAAAAATGGGCAGTTTTCAGTAAAATTTTGAATCTAAATATCTCGAGAACGAAAAGAGATATCGACCTGCGGTTTCAAAATTTGGAATCAGCGCATTGAGAAGTATCTAGATGCATAAAAATTAGATTTTTGAAAATTTTAAAGTTTTTATCTAAATGTGGGGTATATTGACTTTTGGGGCAATAATACAAAAATGGGTGGAGATATAAACTTGGTACTAATATTATTTGATTATAAAGAGAATTCTAATTATATCTATTTTTCATTGTATGAGGAAGTTCCTAAATGACAGAGATTAACAAGATTGGCGGTATTTCTAAAGGATATATACCTATAATTTTAAATATTTAATTAATATAAAAAAATAGAAAGATTAAATGTACTTCCCAAAGTTATCAGAATGTCACTAAAACTGTTGATTTTTGATACTGACATTTGTCATTTACAAACTATATTATAGACAGTACTATGTTATAAACATTTGAATTTGTCAAATGGTTTCCTTAGTGAAGTATAGCCTGTTCGACTTATTCTATGTATTATAGCGTCTTTATCTCTAAATTTATAAAAGATATAATAAAAATTTTAAATATATTAGATGTAGAATTTTATGTTCACCAATGTTAGTAATATCAAAAATTTTCAAAAAATTATATTTAGAAGAATTTTTTTCTGTTTTCGGTTGTCCAATTGTAACCAAAACCTTTTCAGCTCTTCCCAGGAATTTTTCAGATTGAGGTATTCATAGTTAAACTGATTTGTTGAATTATAATCTACGGTTAAAGAACTATCTACGATATAAACTTACATTGTATTGGAGCAGTTGAAAGACATCTTGAGCTGTTAAAATTTAAAACATAGTTTTCCCCATCAGGTTTTATTTCTTTATTAATATCTCCGTTTTAGTACGATTCGTTACGGCTCGTAAACCGTAGGACGTGGAAATACGATTTACATAGGATCTTGCCTCAATAATGCTTTTCCCAAGCGAAATGATTTTATTTTATCGGAATCGATACAGGTCTTATTCCTTCCCTGTTTGTGCACATTTACAAGACACGTGATAAAGAAAACATTACACCTGGAATCCGTCGTCACAAAATGTTTTATCTTTCACTTGATAGCAGACTTAATTTAACTTATTGTTGCAAAAAGTTTCTCCGAGTGAGAGGCAAACTTCGTGAAAATAATGAAATGGAACCGTGTTTACTGTATTTGCTGCTGGTTGGTTTGCAATCGCTTTTTATGCTAATTACTACGAAGTTTGAAATATGTATTTTTCACGGTAATGGTTCCCGCAGCAGCAAACTTTTTTTCCCAGTTGATGTATTTATTACGTTCAGTCTATTTGTAGGTTTTACTCTTCTGCAAAATGTCAAATTATTTTTTAGGAACATTCCCGAATTATGACGGACATTTTCATAATGGAACATAATCCTGTTGTCATATAAATCATGCCATTTTATAAGGTATCTACAGTTTATTTAGGACAACAGTTTGGAAACAAAGTTAATTAATAAAAATAATGTTTCCCGTACTTTACAGGGTGTTCCCACATTAAACAACCAAATTTAATATATACAGTCGCGGACAAAAGTATGGAAACTTTTAAATATTTCATTTTTTATACTATGTTTATAGTTCTCGCAAATTTGAATCGTATTTTCTAAAGTCAATATATCGAAGAATATATTCATAAAAAAAATATTTTGATATTGACTGTACGATTTAAGTGAAATAACATATACTCGTTTTTTCGGTGGACAAAAGTATGGAAACTTATTGAAAATATGATTTTAATTATCTTACTCTCAGTTGTATTTTGTCATTTATTTAGCAAGTTGATGTTAAGATGGGTAAAAATAAATATTTTTCCGACGACGTAAGAGAAAGGGTAGTACAGCTTCATAAAGATGCTGTGAAACAGCGCAATATTTAATTTTTTTTAAAAATCAGTAAAAGTGGCATATCAAAGACTTTGAAAAAAAATTCGCAGTATAGAAGTGTTAAAATTAATATAAAAGTCGGTGGTCCAAGAAAACTAGTGCTAGAATTGACAAAAACCATTCGGCGTCTATCCGTAAGTGATCCTACTTTATTATCAAGTAAACGTTCTGCAAAAATTCGGGAACAATTTCATGTAGATTTGAGTGATCGCACTGTGATACGATGGCTATGTGATGTAGGATTACTAGGAAAAATAACCGTTAAGAAACCTGTACTATC
Organism: Ophonus ardosiacus; assembly: GCA_943142095.1. Taxonomy (NCBI): domain Eukaryota; kingdom Metazoa; phylum Arthropoda; class Insecta; order Coleoptera; family Carabidae; genus Ophonus; species Ophonus ardosiacus. The sequence goes on from OW964829.1 coordinate 47,085,569, forward strand.
AAAGAAAAACAGGAGGGCCAGAACTGCATTTGCATAGGAACACTCATCGTGGACGAGTGAAAATGGCATACTGTCCTTTGAAGCGATGAAAGCAAGTTCAAAATATTTGGTTCCGACGGGAGTCAATATGTTAGACATATTGAACTTGCTTTCATATATGCACACAGGGTGCATCAAGATAATGTAACAGTGCCGTTTATTCGTGTACGTGAAAAGATAGAGAAAAAAGTGATTTCACAAACTTTAAATTAATAAATATTTGAAGGTAAGTTTATAATATTGCCTCCATTTCAGTTCACTATATAATATTTTCATTCAGGTGCATAACATACATAACCTCAAACGTCAAAATGGGCGTTCGCGGTAGAAAAAATCCCAAAACAATCTCGGATCACGCATGCGTATGCGTATTTACTAACTAATTGTATTGACGTAATGGTAATATTTTATCTCTAACTATCTATTTTCATGTTTTAATATGCATTAAGGAAAGCAAGATATGTAAGGTTATTCGAAAGCTTAAAATAGGAGTAGGTGAACATACATTTACATGGCTAAATTAGTCTAGCGGTGATTAAGATATGTTCTAATGGTACCACTAATGATGATTATCTGTAATACTACAATCTGATGATGCATCTGCTAATAGAAAGCAAGAATCTTCTTCCTTGATAGTTTATCTGCATACTGCAAACTTCAATCTGTTAAACATTGCACAATGGAAGCTTAGGAAGTTTTGTCGATGGTTCCGAGCTGCGACTGCGACTGGTTTTGCTAACAATGCTGAGGTTCTATTGCACCTGGACTTTGTTAATCTTGAGGCCACAACAAAGCCTTTTCATCCAAGTTTGCGAAAGTAAGGCTGTGATCCACGTCCTGTTTCAGATGAACATGACAATGCTATTATTAGCTACACTGTTCTACTGCGTATATGAGGGTGATCTTCAGGCGGTATTGTTATAGATTCACCGTTGCAAAAACTTCTAATCCTCTTCTTTCGTGTGTTTTAATTGTGCTTACAAGGATTAGTTACATTTATAACAATATTCTGTTCGTCTGATTACATTTTGAGAGATTTTATATTAAATGTAATAAATTTTATCACTAGTTGTTGGGTAGTTAATTAAATAGACGTACTAAACTAATCACTGTTTTTGTAATGGAACTAATTACTTTTCAAAATATGGTGACTAAAAGATACTGAGCTAGTGATAATAGGGGATTCCAGCTCAGTCGAATTATAGGAAAATAGTAAAAAAATATGAATGTATAAGAATAAAGAATATTAATAAAAAAATGAAATGGTATAATTGAGATATTTCGGAAATAAGGTTTTTTTTTTGTTATAGCGCTTCGACACGTATATGAAATCTATATATAATATTTTGATTGGCGACAGAAAGACCGCCTATACATGCATCACAAAAAAGCGTGTTAGGAGGTGGGGGTTACTACCAATGGAAGTTAAGAAATTCAAATTCGAAAGGAGGGGCTAATATTCCTATACTGCAGTTTTCAAACAGTTTTTATTTTAACATAAATTTCTTGCATTAAACTTAATAATTTAAATACACCTATAATTATAAAGTATGTAGACTTATACAGTGTTATAATATTCATTTATTTTATGTAAATATAACTTAAAATAGCATATATTTCAAGAACATTTAGGTCCATGATAAAAACAGTTTGATATAAAAACACATAAGCGTGACGTCACGTCAATCTTTTCAAAATTCGGGAGACCATAACTCGCTTATTAATAGGAATTTTTCACCGGATTTTCATCAATAGTCTTAGTTTTCCTAATATTTTCAGATGAAATTATAAAAAAAATCTTCCGTCAATTCAATGTATTTTGTATAAATCCGCTACCAATAGTTTCTTGGAAAAGATTCTATATATCCTGTAAAATTGTAACACGAACACACTATTTTTTACAAATAACATGTTGCAAGTTCCTTTGAAAAGATTCTATAAACACAATATAATTATAACACGAATGTACATTCTGTAAATTGCACTTCACACTTCCTCATTCCTATCCAACGCATCTTCTTCACACAGTTCTTCCTCTCTCAAATATTCTGCTACACAGTCCTTCCATCTTCTCTTTGGCCTTCCTCGTACTCCCGGCATTGAAACTGCAAGTCACTTGCGAGGGACACTCTGTCACTTATGTTACTTTCTGATCCTATATACTTTCCACTTTGGTTTTGCACTTGACACTGACATCTGTCAATTAGATTTTTTTGAATATATCTGCTGTTTCCATAAATTTTGCAAAGCTGACGGATTTTTGAAAGTTAACCTCTCTTAATCTCTCTATAACTCTATATCTATTGAATATGAAGGAAAATGTATAATCAAATCGTATAGAGAATAAGATTTTCTTTCATATTAATGATCATAAAATGTCGAAAAATGATATTTAACTGCATTTTTCCAGAAAAACTGTTAAGAACTTCAAATAATTGTACTTCCGGTTGACCAATTATAACCAAAATCTAATCAGCTCTTCATATGGTTGTAAAGAAGAGGAATACGAAAGAATCATAATTTTTAGAATTGTAGTTTTGGAGTTATCGTCGGAGAAAAATTTGTCACATACACACACACACGGACATACACACAGACACACACACACACATATATATATATATATGTACAGACATCAATGCAAAATTAGTAAAATCGTATTCTAGGGATCTTAAAACGTGCTTATTCATTAAAAACTCACCACCGAATATTTTGACCAAAGACAATACCTTCCTTTTGACGGAAGGTAAAAATTGTGGAATCCCCCATTATGTTAATAACGATAAAATTCATAGTCCAAATTACAGTAAAAAGTTTCATTGGTATTTCTCAGTGAAGCCAATTTATATTTTTAAATTCATCTCTAAAACCCATTATTAGGACAAATAAGATAAAAAAATAACAAGTTAAAGCTTGGCGTCTTCAGATGTTCGCTAAAATCCATTGTGCTTTAATAATAAAGAAAAGAAGATATTCTGTTTCCGCGATTTGATTATACTACGAAAAGGACAACTCCTGAGGGACGGAGACAATCTGCCGCGAATTATTTCTGGAAACTGTCGAGCTTTATGAGCCCTGCATTGGGTTCCGGTTTGCGCGACCCGAGGAGCTTTTTAAATCACCAGCGACAAAGCTTTAATTATTCGATATCTGGACGCCCTGTGATTCGTGAAATATGGATAATTTGCGTAATTCATGTCATTTCATGTACTACTGTGTAATAAAACATTTTTCATTTAAATTTCTGATCGTAGATAAGTTTCTTGTTCGGCGGAAACTTCATGCGTGTTCTTGTTTATGGTCTTGGAATTTATTATGGCACTATATTGTCGTTAGGATAATTGTTAGGTTGCCGACAAGGGTTTCTGTAATTGCCCGCAATGTTTTTTTGCTCTTTTTTGATACATTGTTGCTACTTTCCCCTACATGACAGAAGGCGAATAAAATTATTTCTGCAATTCATAAAACAATTTTAACATACATACATATATTATTAAAACTAGATGCATAGGAACAAAAAAAAATAATTCTTGTAATTGTATCAAATTTTTTGGCCGACGATAATGAAAATCACTTTTTTCAATGAGATAGGTTGTACTTCTGAAAAGGGTTAGTTTAAAATACTGGGGTTAAGTCAATTTCCAAATTTGATTTTACTTACCTTCATTAGAGTACTTCTAGCAAAAATTTATCTGTAATAATAGACGTTGTTTATGACTGATAATATATTTATTTGCTCATGTTTTCTTCGTAATAAATAATAGGTGGGTGTCGATATTTGACATTTCAGCAATGCTCGCATATTTGACAGGTATATCGATCGGTGACTATATCGGTAACGGCGGATTTTTACTATAATGACAGATGTCGCTACCGTGAGTTTGGTTTATATAAATTAATTTTAAATATAGGAAATGTTAAAGTAAAAAAATAACTTAAGTAGGTAGTACTTTTTTACATGAACTTTATTATAGTAAAGATGATTTCTTTTCTAAATGCCCATAAACGTCCAGTGTATTTTGATTATTTTACCGCATAGTTAGACAAGTTACAACACAGTAAGCGTAAAATGTAGGTTACACTTGCTGTGTATACAATTGTAAAGTTCCCATTACACTTTAGGAGGGTAAAAATGAAATTTACAAGGGAGTAACAAATAAAAATCTTAGATAGGTGCAGTTGCGAAACAGATCTAGGAAAAAGCCATTACAGCCCGATTCACAAGAAAGTTTAAGCTAATCCTCATTTTTGGATTAGTGAATTCTATTCTATTCCGGTATTTACAATTTAATTTTCATGATATTATCAATGAAGGTAGATACTAGGAATAGATTAGAAAGTGGACGTCTGGACAGCCTACGCAAAATGAATAGGAGAACAGAAAATTGCGTAAAACTAAAATCACATGTTAAATCCCAATGTTCATCCCTAACCGCCACGGTGCGTGCGCGTGTGTATCAAAATTTAGTGCGTGTATTGGAGGGTTAAGTTTATTTGATTCATATTTTTACCTTACACTGAAACATTTCGTTTTGAATATGTCGTTGCTAAGTAGGAAGTAGAGAACGAGACAAAATTTTAATAGTTATATATAGGATATATTACACAAAAAATAAAATGTTCGTATGTATCATTGACAGTTCTAGGATTCGCGGGAAATATAAAAGTCCCAATACGCCTTTGGATAAGAACAATAAATCGATTCAATTGTTCATTGCAACAACAAATATAACGGCAAAAACTGCCCGTACTGTTGTTTTTCAGCTCTGTTACTTATTTGTCGTCAGTTTTCTAGATTTATCCGCTGGAATATAACAAACACAAATAACGTTATGAGTGAGTGTTTGCTGTAAGTTGTTTACCCAGTGCTACATATGATATACCCAGGCCAAGATGACGTTATTAAAGCAGCGCTAGACTGGAGCCGAGAACTCATATCAAGTTGTCTGGCTTATCTCAGAATTTAATAAAATGGTTTCTTCTGTTAACAGCGCCTTATATATAAAACGCAAATATTTTATATTTTTATAAAGCTTGGAGCATTTTCAAATTTTATTTTCAAGTTATTATTGCGAACTTTACGATCTAGGTGGGAATATTACATTTAATTTTGGGTTTTATGGCAAAAATTTGACAATATGGAGAATTTGAATGAAGAGACTTGAAGGTATTACACTGAAGTTGGATACATTGCATGCGTGTTATTGTATAAGTACTGTGTAAGCATATATATACCGAGAGTTTTTTTTATCAGTGAACATGGGCGTATGTCATTACCATAGTTACATTTAAAATGATTGACAGCAATGTATTATCACGTTTTTTTTAAAACTGGACATGGGACGTGACATTTAGTATATCTGTCAATGTCATCAAATTGTCATATTTCAAAATGTATACAGTTGAAGAAAAAGTTCAAATTGTATGTTATAATTCTTTACTCTGACATAAGCCTAAGGCAAGAAATAATTAATATAAATTATATTTTATCCCTATTTTTTAATTGATCAATATTAATTTTGTCACCATTGTAAATACAATTTTTTAAATGGCCCCAAAGAAAAAAAATCGTTTGGTGCAAGATCTGGTGGCATTGCAGGCCGTTCCACTTCTCCACCACGTCCTATCTAGCGTTGGGGGAATACCTGGTGCAGATTTAAGTGAAAATTTTGACGACTCCAATACCTGCAATTTTGTGAATTTACTTCCCGATTAATATAAAATGTCGCTTCATCCGTAAATAAAATTCGATCCAGTCATATTTCCCCACTATTAATTTTGTTCATCATATCTTCGCAAAAGATATTTCTTCATTCTATATCGTTGTGTAATAACTCTTGGTGATTTTGATATTTAAAACTCTTAAAATGTTCTTGTCTTAAAACCTTGTATACTAGTATTCTTAATTTCAGAAAAAAAAATTGTTAACAGGGTGTTGTCACTTTCAATTAATTGCATAATTCCTTGTTTCTTACTATTAACTACAGTACTTGGTCTGATTTTCTTCTTGTGCTGTTTATTGACGCATCCTTTAGTTCTGTAGTCATTGTAAATTTTTCTTATAGTTGTTGGACTTATTAAAAGTTAATGCACATAAGTCAGAAACTTGTTGTAGACTCGTTACAATTACTCCAATTTACAATTTGAACTTTTCTTTAACTGTATACATTTTGAAGTATGACAATTTGATGACATGGACAGATATACTAAATGTCACGTCCTATGTCCAGTTTTAAAAAAAACGCGATAATGCATTGCTGTCAATCATTTTAAATGTAACTATGGTAATGACATACGCCCATGTTCACTGATAAAAAAAACTCTCGGTATATACTGTTAGTATTTTTAACGTGAAAAATTGGGTTTGTGATATCCATGGTTACGACTTGGCATTTGATTGACAGCAATGTATTTGCCCGTTCCATTTAAAATGAAACATAGGGAACCAATTTGACATTTGATAAGACGTCAATAGAGGTTAATTTGTTGAAATAATTATAACTGCATTCTAATTTAAAATTAGTTGTAGAAAAAATATAGTGTGCATCTGGTGCCCGAGTGGTTTTTTGACTCGGCTAAATTTCTTACAATATTTAAATATAATACTTCTGTCAAATTCATTCCCCATGTGTCATTTTAAATGAGACAGACAAATACATTGCTGTCAATCAAATGTCAAATCATAACTTATAGGGGAATTCAACGGTTATCTGTCATATTGACAAGATGTTATTAAAGGTTAATTTTGTTTAAATAATTATACCTGTTTTTTAAAAATTAAATTTAGATGTAGAAAAAATACTGTGTGGTGCCCGAAATATGTTTAGTGCTCTCGAGTGGTTTTCTGACTCCGCTAAATTTCCTACAATATTTAAATATAATACTTCTGTCAAATTCGTTCCCTATGTTTTATTTTAAATGGAACGGGCATCGACCTTTAAACTAATAGACGCAGCGTACAAGCAAAACGTCTGTAACGCCATAACGGTGCAGACATAGTATCTCTATCCTTCAATATTACGGAAGTTAAGAAAACGCAGCAAAATAAAAAATTTGATTTATCCCTAACTTGTTGTACTTGGTGCATAATCGCTAAGAGTATAGATTTAATTTTGTGCATAATTAGATTCATTATATATTTTTAATACAATATATTACATAAATATTATATTATAGGGGACAAGTAATAATTAATAAGAACTTACATATAAAATGACACAGCTGGACCGCGTACGTACTGTTGACTGCACGAAATACACCGTTTCCCCATTATTTTGTCACATACACACCTCACAACACATACACGTATATATTGACAGAAATAATTGTAAATGTTCTCCAAAGAAGCAAATAATACACAAACAGTTACGAAACGTCAAATGTAAATTTTGACAATTATTTAGTGATAGAGAGCGATGTATAGAGGTTTACATATGACTGAAAAAGATGTACAATGAGTACGAACGTATGCGCAGTATACTTTAACTGAGAACTTCCGTACTGATGAAGGACAGAATATATATTTCTATCTTTCTATGTTGGAACAATATTCTAACTATAAAGGAATAGGAGACACTTGGTCCATTAGGTCGATGGGAACGGGCAAATACATTGCTGTCAATTAAATATCAATTCGTAACCATGGATATGACAAACCCAATGTTTCACGTAAAAAAATACTCACGGTATATAGCTAGCTATGCTGTACTGATGAGCTCTAATAAGAGCGACACACGTGTCTACAGCTGCTATTTAGCGATTACCCTACGAGCAACATTTTTCTAGTTTATATATATATATTTATAGATTTCGGGTTATGGATAGCGATAATCACAAAAAAATTATGAATTGTATTAAAAGCGCGTTGATTAATATCCTTTTACATTTAATTTATAGTACAGTTATGCTTGTTGTTTGTCATAAATTTGGTTATAAAATATAAAAATAATTGTAATATTAGTGAAATATTTTATAGAATACAAATATTTCAGAATACATGTGCACGTAAATATTGATGAATTGTTTAGTTTACATATTTCAATATATTTAAAAAAATATATTTTACAACAAAGCCTGCAATTATGCATTTCATTAATTAAAAAGTAATAAAAACTGGTCTAAATTAATACAATGTAGAATATATACAGATATTTATATTAAAATGTAATTTTGCGCTCATGGATACACGTGTGTAGTATATATATATTTAAATTTTAATATTAATTTCAACTAACAATTAAGCAAGTTATTGAAAATGTTAATTAGTGCAATATTAAATTTCGATAGCGTTAGACTAACGTGGGTGAAATTTTCCCTATATAAGGTTATTAACTTTGTCGGTAACAACTTTTCATCATTTATCAAAAATATCAATATTTCAAACCCGAAACATTGTTGCGATTTCATTGGAATGTTCGAAGCTTTTTCCAAAATTTGAATGGGTACTTCACGAAGTTTTGTTTACGTCATTAGTCTGACTGATCCATTTAATTAAAAGTTGAAATTGATTGCAGTTTTTTTTCAGAAATTAAATCACAAATAAAACTTGACTAGCAACAATATTAATTAAATCACTTTTAAACATCAAAACATTTTTCATTTATTTATTAATTTTATCAATTAAGTTGCTTTACTACGTTTACAATGAATTCGTTTTTATTCTTTTCTGCTTTAAAGAAGGCGAAAGCATTCAATAGAATCTTTTAACGTTTCTGGATAACTCTTATAATAAAAAAATATATACTTTTGACATTTGGAAAACATGAATGTGGTTAAAGAGAAAAACGAATCAAACAATATACGATTGTAAACTTAGTAGGAAAAATAACTACCTGGATAAAGAAAGTTTATCAGAAAAAGTATCACAGCAACTTTCACTAGTCGTAATTCATATACTAGACATGAATGCTTTTCTTATGATATTGTGAATAGATATTGTTATAGTGACTGTATATACATAGTGTGGCCAATCGCCGCCATATTTAGACAAAATGCGCGGGAAATTTGAATCCATATGATGTGATAACTAAACAAAATTCGATAAACAATTAATGAAAGAGCGTATTAAATGGAAACAAAATATTTATTTTCATTTTAAATCATTTTGAAGAACTGTTTTCACAACCAACCGCCACGCAACCAGGCATCTAAAATATATATACCTTAATATTAGACATTTTTAGTAATTTTGACAGTTAACCTAAAAAAGATGTGATGTTAAAAAATATGTATATATTACTTTGTTATAAATATACAAATACACGTGTAATTTAATTATTTGCACTATCTAAAATATAAATATAATATAATTACCTTCAATTCACGTAACAAATCTGAAAATGTCACTTTGTCGGCATAATATCCGCCATATTTAGGCAAATTCGCGCCGACCAACCAAAATCGATCCCCCTATTGGCCACACTATGTATACACAGTCACTATACTTTTGACATGAATGTGGTTAAAGAGAAAAACGAATCAAACCATATACGATTGTAAACTAGGAAAATAACTACCTGGATAAAGAAAGTTTATCAGAAAAAGTATGACAGCAACTTTCACTAGTCGTAATTCATATCCTAGACATGAATGCTTTTCTTATGATACTGTGAATAGATATTGTAATAATCAATTGTATGTCCCTGGGCGAATGTGAAAGCAGGACATGTCCTGGAAAGTACGGACATCTGGTAACCTTATTATAAATTAGGTCATAAATATTTGAGGGAACGATAGTTCTACAAACTAGCGATGCGATGTTCATAATTAAAGGCAGACATGTGGTGCAAACATTTTATATCGGATCATACCGGGCCCTTTAATTAATTTCCTTGGGTACGGCCCCCGACTACGAGCACCTGAGTTACTAGGCGCAATTAAGATCCCGAACAGACAATATTACAGCGTACAGCAGGTAACCCTCTTTACGACGCATCGAAAGTTTTCCAATTACGAGAAAAAATAACGTTTAATATATAAATAACGTTACCCAGCAACAAGAAAGCCCAACAACTCCCCAGCAAAAACTGAATGTCGGCAGATAACAGTTCTTTGCCAGAAACTTTAATATTCGACCAGAATTTCCTTTGATGTGTAAACTAATTACAACCAAGTTTTACTTTTTGTGTGAAGCGTGAATTTAGATGGATCACTTGTCGGGATTTTTTAATAACTTTTTTGACGAGTTTTTAGAGTCTATCAAAATTTATCTAATTATGAAAATCTGGTAAATTATTTTAGAATAAATCAAAATATTCAAAACTTGTCGTTGTCGTCCAAAATATTTCAAGTAAAATTTATTGTGATTTTTTTTTGCATAGCATTGAAACATTTTTCCAAATTTCACTATAAATATGTAATTACCTACTCAATGACGAGCATAAAAATAGTATATTATACACCAAGGTTGTGAAGAGTATGATTATTGACCGAGCGAAAAGATTATAATCCCGAGGGCAATAATGCTCTTCATAACTGTGGTATATATACTATTTTTTTCACTACTAGCACGTAATTTTAATAATTATTTATGAAATTAATCCCACCATAACATCATTTTACTTTTAAATGTGATGGCACAATTGATGCATAGTTGGCCTAGTAAAATTGTTTATTAAAACAAAAACTGAAATTTTATCATTTCATTGTGACAGTTTTATAAAAATAATCATGATTAGTGAAGATTTAAGTTGTACACCCCCCGAATGCTATGCTTACACATACGTGCTCATTGACAGGTTGTATCATCTGATTGTGATTGCACAGTTTTTGGTTGCACGGTTCAAGCATTTGTATTATTTATTGTTAAATCACAAATATTATTTAAAAGTATTATTTTTAAATACTGTTTTTCTTACATTGAATAAGCGAAATTGACATGAAAGAAATGTCAAGTATTTAATATGTTCTCGGCGCGAAAAACAAATATTCAAATTAATCCGAATTTTTAATATTGAATTAAGCTGTTTAAACAACCATTTATATGCATAAAATATTAATAAATAAAGTCTCTTGGTTATACTTAAACTTGCAATAAACATTTCCGATTTAAAACTGTCACAGAATTATCAAAAAATGTAAATTTATTCATTATTAACTTATTATCGGTTAATAATGAAAAATTATATACCGGTAACCATGGACGGGTTGAGAAATTCAATTTCACGGCACTCTATTCGGTCAATAAATTCGGTACCTGCGTGTAGCTAGTAGTGAAAAAAATATTTTAATTTAAAAACAACGTTTGGGCAACATATACTTCTGCCTTCTTCAGGGAAATACATAAATAAATAATAACTAAGCAACAAATAACCAAGGTAACAATTAATAACATATTTAATATGTCACCATGATTGATATTATTATCTTTTGTTTTAAAAGTCTCATAGCTTCTCCAATTATTAATCTTTTGTTCGTATTTTATTTGGTGGAATTCCTATAGGGCGTGCCCTGCAACTGATGATTTCTCTGACTGGTTCATTCTAATTGATTGTTTAGGCCGATTTGATAAACAGAATATTAGTTGTGAAGTTTTAATTAGGTAGATAGTTACCTAGTTTTCTTTTTCACTTTTTCCAATTCGATGCATTTATCTAATCAGCAGTCAGCACTGGTTTGTATCTACGATTCGATGTAGTTTCATATCCCCACAGTAATTAAGGAAGTCAGTCAGTCTAGCTCATTCCCCAAATAGAGTGATTAGCTCACTTCTTCCTTTGGAGCCGGCAATATAAGATAGACCCTTCTCACTGCGCGGCATAGTGCTGCTGGTGAGTTACAAGCGACAGCTACTGAATGAATTACGCTAAATTATTAAGCTCTCTGAGGTGAAGATGCATTCACTGTAGTAAATCGAATTGGGATTATTGCACTTGCTCAACAAATCTATGTGTGTTTTGTTAAGGAAATTGCTTGGGAGAGATTTGCCACAGAGCACAGCGAAAGGCTATTTGTCCACGGAGTTTTAATCAAAATAGGAATTTCTAATCAAAATCGAATAACCCGCGAGGTATGACTTACTTTTCTTTTTCGTCTCATGTTTCTTGAAACGAGGTTGTCTAATAATGATAAACTATTTTACCAGCATATACAGGGTGTCTCACAGACGAAACCGACACTTGCCGACGACAATAGGTTGCCAACAAATAGAAGAAAATAATTTGCGGCTGCTTGCATAACGGAGTTACAAGACTTTTTAATCCACCAATCCCGGAAGGATATCTTGAGGTGTGATGATATTATTACAAAATAAGGGGCCTATTCAGAACTCAATATTTGCATAGTCGTTATGGTCTTTATGGTTGTTATGTACTGTAAAAATTGTTAAAATCAAAATTGGTGTTCTCAGTAATGAAGGTGGTTACCGTCAACAATTGTTACGTGTTTTGACAGTCTTTATCATAACGACTGCTAAAACTATGTATTTATGGTTGTTATCACGTTATTTCTAATATTTGACATGTGACAGATTATTACATCAATCATATATTATTAATAATGGCCTTTCTGCTAAATATTAGCAGGATGCAGTTGATTATTCGCATGGATCCTGCTTCGACTTAAATAATGATAATAAGAACGATAAAAACCGTAGTGGACGAAAGTTACTTTTGACGTAAATACATATTTCTTTGAAAATATTATATTCTGTGGTAGGTATTCGTGAAAACCTAGTTATTTATTCTGGTGCTAATGTGTGCTTTTCCTTCAATCAAAATAAAAAAAAAATCTTTCCATAACTTTTCAGTCACGTTGGGATCAGTGGTAGGAATTAACATACCCGTTCTAAATAATTTAGAAGTTTTCAAATATGCCACAAATGTCATATTCTTCTTTAGTTGTTTTGGCAGAATGTTTGCATTTTAAATATAATTGACAACACATTATTAAAAGAATAAAGCGTTGACATATAAGGTTAGGTTAAGTTCATATATGCATAATGAAGTTAGCTATTGTCAAATAATCTGGTTCATTCACAAGTATTATTTTGTAAAGATTGTCAATAATACGTAGGTTCTGAATTGACAAATTCATAAAGATTGTTACAAATGTCTTTATGATAACAATCTTTATATCCGTAACAACCTTTATGACTGTGTTTCTCTGAATAGGCCACTAAACTGGTTACTAGGTTTTAAAAATACTACTAGTGAGTTACAAAATTTGTTTGACTTACTGTAATTTTGACACTTTAGAGTTGACTTTTCACTGTCAACAAATTTAGGTTAGCGAAGGTGTCATCCGAGATCATCATTTATACCGTACAGTGCAACGTGTTGTAGCAGCTGTGTAAAATGTGTTAAACGAAAATATTATAATCATTTCTAAGTAATCAGCGGCCAAATACATGGTAAGAATTTGCCTTTTTTATTCACCTTGTCAAATTTAATTTGACACCAATCTCCATCTAAAACTTCCAACTAAATAAACAATAATAACATGAAATATTGACAGTAATGATGAATTTGTCATTTGACTGCTATTTGGTTTTAGTTAAATCAAGATTGTCTGATTGACGCTCAAAAGAAGAAGGAGAAAAGAGACTTGAGCGAATCTTATTTCTTAAATTATTATTGATCGTATTACTACAGCTCGAAGTGCCTCCAATGAATATTAGAGCAATAAAAACTTTGAAATGTAATCAGTACTAATTATAACTAGAAATCTCAACGTAGCAATTAGTTCTTGCATAAAAAACTTACAGATCAATATTGGTTGTTATGGTATTAGTTTCCGTTTCATTTGATACTGAATGTTGAATAAACTTGTAATTATTTTAATGATATTAGCTAATTAGTTTCAGATATCTTATTCCAATGATGTTACTCAAGTAACGGGAGTCCAAAACAAGCTGCAAAGAAGAACTAAATATTGCATCTCTCATCTCATTATAAATTATTTGTTTGAAACACTTCAAAGATTTTATGCAATATAGCATGAAATAAATAAACGAAAGTTGTATTACTATTTAATTAAAATCAGTTAAGTTTGATGTAATCATTTGCTTTGATGTAATTTCTCTCTGCTGTAAAAGTGGCATGTATTAGTTCGGTGCTCTCGCATCGTTTTAATACAACCAGATTGTTGTTTATTACCTATGTATGCAGGCGCGTTATATTGAGGAAAATTAATTTTAAACTGTTGAAAACTCGTTGTCTAACATGTGAGCATGTAATTGCTTGCAAGTTGAAGTGATGCATAAAAATGTGGTTAAATTTTTTTAATTATACGTAAAACGAACTTGAATATTAAATAGCGAGCATATTCATATTGTAGAAGAGAAGTGGCTATTTACCTAGTAATTGACATTTATTAGACATTTTCAGCATTTTTTTTTGTAGTGAAATATGAACTATGTAAAAACATATAGTCATTATAAACTCTTTTACATAGGTGTATCTTAATTACTTTTCTAATATTCAGAAACGTGAACAATACAGTTTTTAGTAGTTACCGAAGGATGATGATGTGACAAATTACTAGATAGTATCTATGGTATGTGTGAAAAATTAACAAACTTGTATTTTCAAATTTATGACGTCGTTACGGACCCTTTTGAACAAGGATTTTTTTTGGCTAATAGGCTACTTGCGAGGTACTGAAAATCCGATTTCTGTCACTATATACGTAATGTTATATTGAAAACATATATAAAAATATAAATTTTACTTTAAAATAATTATATGTTTTTTACTAAATTAAGAAAGAAAATTTTCTGTGACGTCTTTATATTGAAATGGGGGAGGGGAAGCATGTTTAAGAATGTTATCAATAGATGGCATGGCGTGCGAGAAAGTTTTAATTTGAATTTGACATTAGTTCATTTTTCTCCCTCTCTGGTCTCTCAAATACATTAATTACTTAATAAATGAACACATAGGTAGTTACTCGTAATTTAAAATATCGATACCGGAAAGATAAACTAAAATACTAACTTCCAAACTATTATTGAAACGTCAAACATGTGATCTACATTACCCGCACAAACATACCATTACTATGGGACGGCACCACGCTGTGACTTTACGACTACTCATTGGTGCGGCGTAATTCTACGTCATACATGGCGGGAATTCAAATAATCAAATTTCATTATTTTTTTTCTGGCTAATTAATAAAAATTTTGTCAAAAGAAAAAATATGGGTAGCAAGTTTTTACCTTCTCTTCAGAAATATTAAATAAAAAAGGTACGCAAGTAGCCCATTGAGAAGAGCAAGTGTATAATATTCTAACTTAAATTAATAAATGCTTATTAAATGTTTGTTACTTTATTTGCTTCAATTTCATAGTTATCGCTATTTTTGAGTTGATTTCCGACATTTTTATACCTAAATTTTGCATACAAAATTATTTTTTCTTCTTGATTCAGTTTTTATTTAATAGTTTTTTATCTCAAATAAATAAGGGAAGCAGGAAAATACGAAATATTTTACATATTAGAATCCTATGTTCGGGTGTTCGAGTCACCACCTAGTATATTTTTGACTGTTTACCTTTGGTAATATTAATACCAACCAGTATTGCGTCTATAAATAAAAATAAATAAATATATCATCACGGCATATTACCCATTTCTGAGTGTGCCACAATCTGCTTTATCGCAGATATCGGTAATGATAATTACATATTTGTACCGTGCGGGCGCTTACCAGATGTCACCTCACGGGCACTCATTGCTGGCGTGGAGTGCACCACAGGGGTCACTTTTGTGCCATTTAAAATTCGAAATATTTGGCGTCGGTCGGGATCGAACCAGGTTTCTCAGGTTCGCGACTAGTGTTTCACAAGAGTCTTGCATTTTTCTTGTTCTTGTCTTGTTCTTGCATAAAATGCAATACAAGAACAAGACAAGAGTTATATAGTTTGTTGCAAGACAAGACAAGAATCTGCATTGCAAGAAAAGTGCAAGAATAGCAAGATTTTTTAGTATTTTCTTGCATTCTTGCAATATTATATTATAATTCAATATATCAACATTTTATTATAGGTTTTACCTCTAGCTAAGCTGGCATTAATCAGAAAAGCTAAAAAAGTTTTGGTAACAATTGACAACCGGAAGTAGTAGATTCTTAAAAAATCTTCTAAATATTATATTTTGAAAATTTATAGTACAAAAAATAATAAAGAGCATTAAGTACTCAATCTGATTTAAATTTTCTTATTATATCTTCTATAGATTTAGAGATAAAAAATCTGATATGGCCAGCACATGACCTCCCGCTAATTCGATGTTTAAAATTGCAATGAGCTTGGAGTTAAATATCACTTTATCGTTTGTAAACAAAATCTAATTTGTTGTTCCAATAAATAGAAAAGTCTTTAATAAGAAATTTTGTATTATATTTTATCAAGTTTTTTTTTTTTGAAAATCTGCTAAGAGCTCTTAGTTAAGAACCACATCCGACTTATCATATATACTAAAAATCTAATGTTGTTTTCAATCATATACGAGTTTTAAAACCAAATTTGAGAAGTTTTTTTTATCATATTTTAATATATTTTTTCAAGGAAATCAATTCAGAGCTTCAAGTAAAGTACCACTTTAGGTTTACTAATATTAACAAGAATTTAATATGTCGGTCTCATTAATATAAAAGTGTTAGACACAAGATTTGAAAAGTTTTCAATTATAGCATAATATATTTTTTCACGAAAATCTCTTCACAGCTTCAAGTAAAATATCACTTCCGATTTAAATATGTTGTTCCTATTGATATGAAATTGCAAGACAAGAAATATGCAAGAGTCTTGCAAGCAAGACAAGATTTTTGCTTGCAAGAGTAACACAAGACAAGAGTTATTTAAATTTCTTGTCTTGTGAAACACTATTCGCGACCAGACACTCTGGCACACGCATCTGAGATGTCGTATTCGGGGAAGTCCTTAGTTTTCTATTTCTAAGATCGCTATAATGAATAACTTTTCAAATGCTATATTCGAAAGTTCACTATAAGTGGGTTCGTTATTTGCGGAAACAAATTACATATTTCTTATGGGACTTTAGTTCGTACGCTCTAGATGGTTTCGTTACAATCGGAGGTTCGTTTGTAAACGGGTTCCTTATAAGTGAACATTACTGTATATATTTTCTGTTTGCATCCTTTAATGCTTAATTTTGTGAGTTGTGATTCGCGCCCTTGTGTTGATTCCGAGAAATCCCCAGTTCAACAACTGCAGTGAATTTCCTCAAGTGCATCTCGTGCGTCACAGTAAATCACCTTGGTTCGTTCGTCGTCACGGATAGTTAGCTGTGATAAGTAGCCGTCGTCATGCAGAGCTGTATCTGCAGTTCGCAGCATAATCACCGCAGGTGTGTGAGTTCCGCCTGTCAGGAACACGGCTCCTGCAAACTCAATTGCTCCAGTTTTCTTATGCAAACTTGCCACCTACATGCATACAGCTTTATTGTCCTTTGTAAAGGATTACCATGGACGAAATAATATATTGTGGCTAATAACTAATGAATAGCTTGCGATGCAGGATTACAATCGTTGGTTAACTTACAATGGCAGGTTTTATAGGTTTATACATCCCAGATTTTACTTAATAACCAGAAAAACGAAATATGTGGTTTCATTGGACTTTTATTCAATACATAACAAAGAGGCTTAAATATATGTATTATCATGAAGGATGAAGGAAGGTTTTAAAAAAGAAAAAACCCCGCAGTCTTATTCACACTGTTCTTTAATTAAAACGTGGACCGGTTTCGGTTACTTACGAGGGGAGTTTTTTATGTTATCTACCTAGCTATGAAAACAACGACTTAGAGAACAAATAAAATTTTATTTTTCAACCTAAGAACCGTGAACACTAACACACTTATTCAAATGTTTTTCTAATAAAGCTACGCCTGCAAAAAAAATCTTTTGGTAATTCTGCAAAATACGACTCCACTGCGTTTTCCAAGTCATCATTCGATAAAAAGCGACTCTCTCTCAAATGTTTTTTGAGTTTTGGAAAGAAATAATAGTCAGACGTGGTCAGGACTGTAAGGTGGATGTTGTAATTCGTCAAAGCTGCATTCATTGACTACTGCTTGAACAATTCGTGCTTTATGCACCATGCAGTTGTTGTGCAGAAACAGCATTTTCTGAGCATAATTGTGGAGTCTTTTTTTCGCGTATAGCCGCTTTCAAGTTCTTAATTGTGTCTTTGTAGACATGAAAATGTCACAGTAACTTGACATAAGAAAATTGTCGCGATAGCATATTGTTTTCATAGCTAGGTAGATAACATAAAAAACTCCCCTCGTAGTAACCATCTTCAGCACCGGTTTTTGAACTAGAAAACTACAAAAGTGTAACAATACTACTGCACGAGGGAAACTGCACTGATAGACAAGCTACTGAGCTGACAACTTTTAAAAGATTTTTGTTAAAAAAATTTGTAAAAAAAAAATTATCTTTTTTTGAATGTTTTCTTGGGGTTCTTTGTGCAGTTTCCCTCATGCAGTAGTAGTGTTACACTTTTGTAGTTTTCTAGTTCAAAAACCGGTGCTGAAGATGGTTACTAAGTAACCGAAACCGGACCACGTTTTAATTAAAGAACAGTGTGAATAAGACTGCGGGGTTTTTTCTTTTTTAAAACCTTCCTTCATCCTTAATAATTCAACTTCACACTTGGGTGTATCTTCATTCATTGTATGTATTATCGTCACAATATGATTACATTAAAAATTATGATGATATTTTTAAATATATCAGAAGAATGATAAAAATTCATATAATGTACAATTGGGTAGCATGGCTGAGTGCCTTAAGTCACCAGTTATAGTTGTGACAACTTCGTTTCAATTAAGACCAGAATCAACTTAAAAATCTGTTTTCGTTATTTATACAATTTAATTTGAACTCTAAACATATGTTCATTGTAACTAAATGTTGAATGTTAATTTTCAAAAATTAGTCAGCTTTTGCTATTTATCATGGAAATAGCTGATGTATTCAAAAAATTCTAATTGTCAGAGGCTAGTTGCAAGTGCAAATTCAAATATGGAAAGTATAGGATCAAAAATTGGTATGTCATAGTGTTCCTCGCAAGTGACATGCAGTGACAAAGAGAAGATGGAAGAACAGGAATAACTGGAAGAGAAAAGGAAACAGTGACCCCTAATAAAATAGAGGAAAGCTGAAGAAGAAAGAATGAAGTGTCAAGTGTATTTTACTTAGTATATGTTTATGTTATAATTTTATTGGATTTATAGAACCTTTTCAAATGAACTTTTGGTATGGGATTTGTACAAAATATAACGAATTGACGGAAGGTCTTGTGCTCGCCACAACAGATTTTTTTTTTAAGTTTTGCAAAGCTCGAACGTGTTAAAATATCGAATTCATCGTTGAATGATTTTGAGTGTATAATTTTGTTATTTGTATACACAATTCTACGTTTTCCTTCCAAAACATAATTTGTCTATATGCAATATTTACAAATCAATAATTACTGGTATTTCGACGTAAACATAAAAACATCCAAACATTTGTTATAAGAACTAAAAAATTCTCATTTGCAGAATAAAACTAAAATATATCTCGCATGCAGAACGAAATAAAGCAATTGCATGCATCGTGGATGTTTACAATTCCTGTTTTTGCTGTTGACTTTGAGCATATACACACGTTAACATAAATATCGCCAATATCTCGGCGAATAAAGTTAATTTCAGCATCGTGAAAATGTATACTAGACAGTTCATACACTATCAAATTTCATTTTTGTTGATATTCTCATATATGAAAATAACCGAGGATGGCGCAATTAACGTTTCTTTCGCACGCCTTCCAGTTGCGCCATCTTCTCGTATAAAGATTATAAATGGCATCTCGTACGGAGTAGTACCATGCTGTACTGAGCACCAGGGCATATTTTTACATTTGCGTTAACGCGAGAATGCAAGGAACTAAGATTTATAGGAAAAACAAATGAGATGTTTACCGGCCTAAAAGCGAACAGCGCCTTCGGTGAATAGGTATTGCATCGATCTTGCCAACAAAACATTGATTTTCATTTGGGAGCGTTTTTACTGTCGCTGGTTATAAATGGCTGAAAAATAAACTAACTACTTGTGGCGCATACAAGGAAGGTAAATGATAATGTTTACTATAAAATATCAAGATATACGAGCACCACACTTTATTTTATAGTTATTATTTCGCTGGAAGGAACACGACGCCATTTCTGATTTGTTGGATTTTATGATACCTATCTCATTTTATTTTCCTTGTCAACAGTGGTCGTCATGCAATAAACAAAAGAAATACTGTATCGTGAATTGAGCTTTGTGACTAATTTAACTCAAGATTTACAGTTCTGTTTCATTCTTTGCTATTACGAGTATGACTGCAAGTTGCTACTTTTTGATACAAGTAATGTGTTATTTTCTTTTACAGTAAAATTAGTTGTAACTACAAAGGACGGTATTACGAACGCACTATTACAAGGTGGGGTAAAATGTCCCCCTGATTTGAACGGTCAATGCCGTCTTATTTTCACGATGTTTGGAAAATGATATTCGGCCCGATTCTGTAAGAAGAGTTACTAGAATAAAGTTACTAAAATAGTCTTTAAAATGAAGGTTAGTTACTACTACAGTAACTTGTTATTTTTTGTATTCTATAAGCACAGAGTCATTACAGTTTTAGATACTTAGTTGTTAAACAAGTTATTACGCTAGAGACTAGCCAAACGTAGTATTTAAAGAGTAGTAACCTTTCAGGATGGCTGGAATTTGGATGAATTTTGAATTTAATAGAGCACTGGCAGCTTTGGAAAATCGGTATGTATAAATAAGTAACTGTAAATAATTTTCGGTAACGTTTATTTATGAAATTGGAAAATTTATTTGATAAATTTATATTTTTATTTCACAGAAGAAGAAATAGGTTAGAAAATAGATTGGTAAGAGACGAGAGTAATCCTTTCTTAATTTCGGATTTAAAATTTAAAAAAGTGTTCCGATTACTAAAACCAATTGTACAAGATCTTATTGAAGAAGTAACTCCGTTAGCGGAATCTTCAATAAGATCAACAGGCGCACCTATTCATTTAAAAGTAAGCTGTACATTTTTCTTGGCTCTTTTCTTTGTATTATTCAAAATATTTGTAAGTTTTTCTCATGACAATTTAAGCTCATTAGTTTTCAGAGGATGTGTTTTCATTTCGAGCATTATTTTGTGGTTTTCTAAATAAGCTATTAATATTTTCAACTGTTCGTTGGTTGTTCTTGAACCCCTAGGCTTGTTATATACCATGATGCAAACAGATATAACACTTGTTCACTTATTATTATTATTATTATTATTATTATTATTATTATTATTATTATATGTTCAATACCCAACAGACTGCTGTCCAATTCTAGGGTAAGGAGAAAAGATAAATATTACAAATAAAATAAGTATATAAATTAAGTAAGATAGGTTATAGAGTTTTTTATGTTTTTTATACTGTCATGAAAAATATCAACATACAATTCAATTAGATGGTAACATTGTTGCATATTATTTATAGGCGATTTAATTAGAATATTTGATCGAGGAGTTTTGACATAGAATATAAACACTAAGAAATGTCACTTGTCGGATTAGAACACACGCAGAAGAAGAAATACGCATGCGCACCACAATTCGTGTTCCTCATTTCACTGCTATCTTAGTAACTAAGTTTGTTTAGTTACTCTGGTAGTAACGTTCCTAAACATATAATTACAAAATACGAAATATGTATTCAGTTACTAGGATAGTTGCTATCAGAGTAACTTCATAGTAACGTTGCTAACAAGTAACAATGTTAGATACTTTTTACAGAATCGGGCTAATTGTCAAAGGGCTGGTTTTTCAGTCTCTGGTTAAAATTTTAACTTCTAGTTAAGTAAACAATATTGCATCGTTTTGTTGACAGCAATGATAAATCTGTCATTTGACAGTACATTTCGTTTCAATTTTGTTTATTTAACTCTTAGTTAAAATTTTAACCAGATATTGAAAAACCGGCCCTAAGTGGCGGCCTTGGCGAGCAATGTACATATTGAGCCTTTCGACGAAGCGCATTTTCATCTTTGTGGCACACACAAAATTTTCGTTACTGGGCATCTGAGAACCCTCGTGTACTGCATCAAAGACCTCTTCACAGCACCAAAGTAACAGTTTGGTGCGCTATGTCCTCTATACGCATTATTGGGCCTTATTTTTTGAATCCGAAGGATTAACTGTTGTTACCGTGAATTTGGCTATTGTATGTTGGAGAACTTTTTGCGCCCCAAAATGAAAGAGTATGGCGAGGAACACGACACAGAAGCCTGCTGGTTTCAGCCACGGCCCATACTGCCCGTCGTTCACGCGAAATTCTGCAAGAGCTCTTCCCCGGTAATGTTGTTTGTCCAAATATTTTAAGATCAGTGCATTAAACAGCTATCGTAATTATTCTTTTATTACATATTTGTCTATTTGGTCTTTCACAGAAGTTGAAGATGACATTGCAATATTGATATTCTTAATATTTAATAAATTAGTAAATATTCTTTCAGAACTCAACGAATTTTTATAAGTTAAAGTTCTGTGGCCGCGTGCCTGAGTGTCTGGTCGCGAACCTGGGGGAACCGGGTTCGATCCCGACTGACGCCAAATATTTCCAATTTTAAATGGCACAAAAGTGACCCCTGTGGTGCACTTTCCACGCCAGCTATGAGTGCCCGTGAGGTGACGCCTGGTAAGCGCCCATACGGTAATATATATCGTCATCATTACCGATGTCTACATGTGTTGTAGATACTGGCACACCCAGAAATGGGTAATATGCCGTGATGATATATTTATTTATTTTATTTACTGTTTATATTTATACAAAAACAAAACTTTAACTAAAAGTTTGTTTTATTTTAAATATTTTATAGTTTTATCAATTATGCAACCTCTCTATATTTAGACGGACTTTGAAGCAGTTCAGAACAAATTTAAATAAGAATAAGAAAAAATAGTTTGACAGAGATTTGGCGATATTCAAAGAAGTTAATATGAATATTAAAACGTGATTTTTGATGTTGCCCAACGCTTTAAAACCTTGTAATCTAATTTGGATAAAAGTAGAACACGTTCTCTGAGATCCGAAGTCGTATTACATATTAACAGAGTTCTAAAGTTGGAATTGAATTATAGTAATGCCTTTGAAAGGTGTTTGCGTAGTGTCTCGCACTTTCGTGCTAGCACTTGACGAAGGGGAGGGTGGATTATGTACGAAACGTCGGTTCATCCGTGAAACGTAAAGAACCAAGAATCAATTTCGAATTCAAAGAGAAAAAATAAATTCGAAAACCAGAGGAAGTTTTCTCTGCTCGTGTATTGCTGTATTCTCGTTCGCCGAAAGAAAATATGAAAAATGCATGATTCTAAACTGCCTGGGTCGTAAGTCTAATAACCGAACGTTCCAGGGCGGAAAGGACTGCCACGTCGCTTGCCAGATACGCCGTACTTTTAATAGCTTTTACTACTATCGTCTGCATAATTCATCCGTTATTTTTCGGACGCCCGGTGGCGATTTTATACTTGAGCATCATCTCAAAATATTCTTTTTGTCGCACCTTGGGAAAACTTTAGCTTTTGCTTTTAATCATAAATTTGATGCACAAAATGTTCTAGAAAATGTAATGAATACGAGCACTCAACAAGAAAACGGGATTATGAATAATTATAATTAGACTGAAATTCTGTTTCTCTGAATTATTGATGTGACAAAATTGAAAAGGTTATTCAAATCATCCTATAAATATGCTTTCAGAACGCTCACAGTGATCCAGAGATCCAGAGGTGTAGATAAGGCTTAGTACTATCAAATTTTGAATTAGAACCTTTAAAAATATTACTTTAACATTAATGGGGTATTCCACTCAATTTTTTTTATTATTTTAAATAAAACTTCATTTACACCTTATTATTTTATATATTTTATATATTTATATGTCTATCTTTAACTCCATTGAAGATATAATAAAAAATTTAAATGGATCGAATAGAAATTTTATATTCTTTATTATTAGTAATACCAGATATTTTCAAAAAATAATATTTAGAAGATTTTTTTTAAAGAAACTATTACTTCCGGTTGTCCAATTGTTACCAAAATCTAATCAGCTCTTCCCAGGAATGTAAGATTGAGGAAACTGCAGTTAAATATTTTTTAAGTCTTATAGTATTTGAGAAACCGTGGCTCCAACATTCACACACACATACACACACACACACACACACAAACACACACATACGGACATTATCGTAAAAATGTTATAATCGGATTCTATGGACATTAAAACGTGCTTATCCACTAAAAACTGGATATACGAATTTTAGCATGATTCCAATACCTCTCTTAGCGAGAGGTAAAAATCTGAATTGTTCCTAATTTAACAGTATTTTATTTTCGAGAAATCAGTGTAACGTCACATTCCCCCTATATTTGTCTTTCTCACACACACTGCACTAAGTACGCTACGAGAGAAAGATAACAAATTGTATGACGTCAATTTCCCTTTTTAGCAAATGTGAAATATGTAGTAATTATTTAAAAAATGTTTTCATTGTTTTAACTATTTTTTATTGAGCCATACTTTAAGTTAAATTGATTTTTTTGAATTTTTTTGTTTTGGTGGAATACTCCATTGTTTAATTATGTAATTTTTATTTTCGTGTTTTTGAAATTCTTCTTCGCATAATCTTATATACAAAAACATTTTTTTTTCTATTTTACGACCATTAAGTTAATTTTGTGACATTGTTTTACTCAAAAATTGTTTTCATGTTTTATCCGAAAAGAGAATT
The DNA here is from genome assembly GCA_943142095.1 of Ophonus ardosiacus. NCBI lineage: Eukaryota > Metazoa > Arthropoda > Insecta > Coleoptera > Carabidae > Ophonus > Ophonus ardosiacus. Next base: position 47,110,418 of record OW964829.1, read on the forward strand.
TTTCAATGTTGATATGTTTTGTAAAATTTAAGGTCGCCTTTTTATTTCATCTACTAATCAATTTTTTTTTAACACTGACAAGTCTAATACGTCCTACCTCTTAGAATTTTTTTAAAATTATTTTTTGTTTTCCTTGTTAGTTTACGGGGTATTTTTGAACACCGTCAGTTTCCTTTGTGCTATAAAATACAATGAAAATAAATTTTAAAACATGTCAACTCTACTAATTATAATATAATTAACATTCCTAACAGCAGTGCAATGTGTGTTACAAAAAAAATAAATAAATAATGGAACTGTAGAAAGAATCATTCTTAAAAATCATTATCGTGCAAAACAATTTTGTTTTCAACAACAAAGTCTCAATTTTCTTAATACATTTATGACCTAAAAATAGTTTTTTTTTCTCACAACATTACCCTTATCCATGAACTGCCTCGCTCAGGTCAAGCTGTTTACGTCGCGGGTGTTGCAGCATCAGTAACGGGGGACATGAGTACACTTAATACCACTTAGAACAAAAAGAACAAGTTATTGAGTTTCACCGGAATGAGCTGAGATGAAATGAAATTTTTACTAAAAATAATGCTGTTAATTGTATTTCTTTTCTGGTCATAAATTGAGGAATAATTCCTGAAAAATCCTATTCTCAAGTATCCCCAAATTGGTGAGTCTAATTGTGCCTATGGTATGATCCAAAAATTCTTCGTTCAGCTGAAGAGCCACTGGGGACCGTTTTGTCTCCGAATAATAATATCGAAAATTACAATTTAATTTCTCGCTCCATAAATAACAAAGCGATTCCCGCTTGCCCTTCGTTGAACTTGGCTTTTAGCTCTGACTGTCACAGTTGCGAGGCATTTCTGATTGCCTTTGTATTTCTTTGCTTGTTAAGAACAGAGCTTTGGGCGGAAATCATTCACTTTGTTAAGTTTCGGTCAAAAACCGTATAGGGTAAATATAAGCTCATGTTTCCTGCAGGCATGAATTGTTCTTTCTGGAATATTGGACTTCATTATTTCATAAAGATGGTTCGTTGTATATTTTGCTTGTTTACATATTCTAGAGAAAATTTGTAAGAAAAGGATATTGTATATTTTGTTGAATATTGTAGTTATTTTTTTACCCTGAAGGAGCGAATCTTTGTAAATTGCTTTTACTTGTTTCATCATTTGCAGGAAAATGTGTTTTGATTCTAATTGCAATAACTGGATGTCTGGCGGAAAAAGATTAATGTTTGCGAACCTCTTCATTAATTTTGTAATGCTTTGTTTCTAATGAAAAGACTAGCGGTATTGTTTTTATTTACCTTATTTTATTTCCTTTGTTTATTTTGCATAAAAAGTAGGCGACGGATACAAAAATTTCAGATTTTTCTTTTGCAAAACAAGAGAACTGTTATTATTAATTGTACTGATGCAACGCATTTTTTTTTTTCATCATCATGAGTGACACGACAGCCTTAGTGTTGAACTCTGAATGCAGTTGAAAATCGGAAGCTCTTGGTAGTCACTTACGTCAGTAAATTCAAGTAAAATACTATCATATAAACTGGTTTAATTTTGACTCTATGATCTCAAATGTTATACCAGATACACAAAGCAATACTTAATATATAATTTTAACATGGGAAATATTATTTGAAAAAATGAATGTTGTTTATCTGTCAAACTAAGTAGAAGTGGTTATAACTGTTAATTCGATGTACATTTCTTTGATAGAAATGCATAGTAGATTTATTTCTTGCGAGACTTTAAATTAAACTTACTTGATTAAAAATATTGATTTTAAAAAAATTCCAGGTGTCCAGAATAACTAATTCAACATGAAGATCTCGAGAACTAAACGAGATACGATGTCAGAAATGATATAATGCAAAACAAAATGTGTCAGAGCTAAGCAAGTTAATAATTCTGTATTCTATTCGAAGTTATCACAACTTATTACAATTGATATTTATTTTTACCTCTCGCATATCCAGATTTTATTGAATAAGCATGATTTAAGGTTTTAAAATGATGTCTGTGTGTGTTTGTGTGTGGATGTGTGTATATGTGTATGTGTATATGTATGTGTGTCTGGATGTTGGAGGAACGATTCCTCAAAAAACTATAAGACTTAAAAAATATTTAACTGCAGTTTTCTCAATCTGATATTCCTGGGAAGAGCTGAAAAGGTTTTGATAACAATTGGACAACCGGAAGTAGTAGTTTCTTAGAAAAATTCTTCTAAATATATTTTTTTGGAAATTTTTGTTATGACAAATATTGAAGATCAAAATTCTCCATCTAATACACTTAAAATTTTTATTATATCTTGTATAGATTTACAGATAAAGACATTATAATATTCTAATCGCAGAGGCTAAAGCACTAAGGAAACCACTTGACAAATTCAAATGTTTATACCATAGTTTGTAAATGATTTCCTCATTCAATGAAAAATAGATATAATTAGAATTATATATGTGTGCAGAAGACATGTTAAATATAATCAAAAACAATATTTGGGTAAAGTTCTGTAATATTTTGTTGTAAAACGACGGTTCGAAAGGAAAGTGCAATACAATACTTATATAGCCTAATATGGAAATGGCGAGGGGTCTTGTGCTGGCCACAACAGATTTTTTATAGATGTTTTTGTAACTTCAATGTTGTAGTCCTTAGTTGATGACGATGATATAATGAAAGTACACACAAACAACATTGCCTTACCCGGGATTCGAACCCAGGACTTTTTGTAACCTTAAACATAGTATTTATTACTTATGCAAAAATGAAAATGGCAAAATTTATATTTTTGTCTATATCTTTAGTCTCATTTATTCTACTATATATTTCTCACAGTTATTCATAAAGCTTGCATCATGTATGTTTAAGATGGACAACTAATCAGATTATCTAGTTCTCTAGTTTACTGACATTTGCGATTATTATAAACAGGGCATCGAACCCGAACCTGAAGCGAACCAAAACCGGAACCTAACCGTAACATTTTACCGAACCCAAACCCAGAACCGAACCTCAGATATATTTTTCAATTGAACCCGAGTTGGAAAGGAATACTTTCAACAATTACTCTATACAAGTAAATAAAATAATTGTATGTTTGTCTATTTTTTATGTATAATATTCCAAATAGTGCCTTTAATTTTGAATTAAAACAAAATATATTAAATTTTAGACTCTCCAAACATTCATTGAACTATTATCGTATACCTACTGCTTCGTATTTTTGTGTCAATGTAACCTAACCCAACCTTTTGTTACATTAAAAATATATAGTTTTAAATGAAAAAAGCTATGGAAATATTATTATTTTTATGAAAACATTTATAATAAACAAATTTTAAAACAAAATACAATATCTAACCTTTACGAAGTCAGCCTTTCCTTCTTTCCTTGGACTGTAAGCTACGGATCACGGATCATAACCACATTTCTCTATTAAATAAACAAGTATACTATAAATAACACATAAAACACTTGATAAAGTTTATAATAATAAATAAAACGTTCAAATTGTTCGTAAATAGCAACAAAAACACTCATTTCACGTCACAAAAACATTGGGAACTGAGGACTGATGCTGCCACGCGAACATTAATGCAAGAATAAACCAGAGAATCAAATGAATGAACAGATAACAGACAGAATTAATATTTAAATAAAATAACTATATTGAACTGTTTTTATCGCGGTAAATTTAAATGTTTGAGTATGTAAAAAATATTTTTTCATTTTAAATTATTTTTATTTGTTTGTCATTCAAAAAAACTTTATTCAGTTTTCATTAAGTCGAACCGAACCTGAACCCCAAACAAAACCCCAAATTTTATTAATGCTTGAACCAGAACCGCACCAGAACCCATTTCTCAAAAAACAAATTAACTTGAACCTAAACCGAACCCAGTTTTTGGCGGGTTCGATGCACTCATTATAAACACCTAGCCGACCGGTAGATTCGAACCAAAGTACTTTAGTTTCGATCAGATGTTAGCGCCCCTGATTATCCGCACCGGCTCAAATACTTTTTATTAACCATAAATTTTATGAAAGGTTTAATATTTTGCATGTGATGCATATAAAGCTTTTTGCTGTGCATAAAATGATTATATTATCTGAGGTCGCATGAAAAACGGCTTCCTTGTGTGAGTCACTGCATGTAGACACCCGGCTAGTTATCGGAGGTTTATGATTTAGGAACAAGGTAACTCCTGGCAGTTTCGTGCGAGGTGGTAGTTTCGTTGATGGTTTCTCAACTTCGTCGGTGTATGCCGTGATACGTTGGGTTTTACTGTCGGAGTGCCTAACGTTAACCTAGATTGATACAAGCTTTTCAAAGTCAGAATCACTGTTCTGCGTGACAGACTGCACTTTTCTTTTGATAATTTACTATTAATGTGTTGGCGGTTGATTATTGTTCTGTTGAAAGAGGGGGAGGATCATTAATAGTTTTAGTTATGTTTAAAAGGCATGCATATTAACTTAATCTTTAATTAAATTCAGGAGATTGTAAATTGGACGCTACGCAAGAACAAATTTTTTAGCTTTGGTGGAAATTCGTTATTATTAATGTAGTCAAAATGTTGATATTTGTTAACCTAAATATATTTCTTAAAGTACCGGTACTGGCACACCTTATAATTGTTCTGACACAGTACAATAAAACTTTAATTTTTCTTGCTAATTGTCGCAGACTATATTCTTTATCTCTCAAAACTCAAAACATTAATTTTTGGCAGAAATATTGTAAGTTCTTTCCTTAATGCCAGTTTTCTTATTTATCTAAGTATTTAATAAATTTACACACATAAAAAATCTGATGTGGCCAGCCCATAACCTCCCGCTGGGTATTTAACCATGCAGTATAAATAAAGCAATCATTATGTTCAAATATTTTTACATTCACTCATAACAATTTTTATTTTACATTTAACAAATATATCATACACAAAATAAATTTTACAAATATTGACAAAACTAATAGAAACACTTAACAAAAATCAAAATAGTACTCACATCTTGACATCTTTTCAAATTCGTATTCTAAAAGACAATGAAGCATATATTATTACTACATTCTCCTTAACACGGTTTCATTATTAATTTTAATGTAATTACTTCCTGACAGGGAACAGTGACATTTGCTTAAATATGTCCAAATTGTTATTGAAATATTGTTTTTGTTTGAGGCATAGGCAAAATGATATATGAAAATATATTATATTATAAATTTATATTTAAAGTTATTTAGAGTTATTTACTAAAGCTATTATAGTAGAATTGGAAAATGTACCATTATATTTCATTATTATTAGTAAAAGTTGCTGAGAAATTATATTCAATCTATTTTTTTTCAAGAAAAACTGTTAAAAACTTGTATAAGTGATACTTTCGGTTATCCGACATACATTGAAAACTAATGAGCTCTTCCCACATTAGTGTAGAATGGATATACAAAATTTCAAAATTTTCTGATTGATAGTATTTGAGTAATCGTGTCCACCAGATCCACACATCCACACACACACACACACACGCACACACACAAACATACACACACACACACATACCCACAGACATCATTGTAAAAATGTTAAAATCGGGTTCTGGGGACATCAAAACGTGCTTATTCACTAAAATCTCTATATGTGACTTTTAGCACGATCCCTATACCTCCCTTACCTAGGGTAGCGGGAGGTAAAAAAGTATTTCTTTTTCCATGAAGAAAGCAGCAAAGTGTGTGCGTTGGTTTTAAATTAAAATAAACAAAACAGAAACTAAAAGGTTGTTTTATTCATGAAATGTAAAGTTATTATTTGATATTTGAATGAAAAGAATTATACGGGTGTCCCATTTACATGTACCACCACGAATAACTCGACAAATATGCATCTGTCAAAAATGTCTCGAATCAAAAGTTTGATGGTTCGGTGGGAGACATCCGATTCTGCCAAAATCCTTCCATACCTGAATCCTCAGGGGCGGGGAAGGGGGGCAACTTTATAATCTTAAATGGGATCCACTTTTTAAATGCAGTTTCGGATAGATTGTTAAAAATTAAGTAGGGTTTACCTTTTTATTTCTGACAGATGGCGCTATAATCTAAAAATACTGTTCAAAATTGCATCCCTGATGTTCACGACAGACGCGATTAATTGGACAACGATTTTGTTTTAGACGACTTTGACGAGCACAATATTCCCAGTCATACCTCCGAGCTTCAGCGAGAACGAATAAAATATTCACAATTACACTCGAAGTGTAATTAGCCATGGTGACTGATTGATGCGACTTTGGGCAGTTGCATAAAACGTTGTTAACTGAACATGGGTTTAGCTACATATTCTAACCATGGACACGTATCAAAAATTCATTGGAAAATAAGCCTTGTCAAAGTTAACAACTTGATTAAAGTTAACATTTTTTCCGCGGCTTGCTTGTTTTTTTGGTGTATAGGCGTAAAACTAATTTCTACATCTAAATGACTCTGCTAGGAACACAAAAAGTTCTTCGGGTAAACCCTTCTTCCTTTCCCACCCTTTTGGATCGGGAAGAGGAGTATTTTGATAGAATCGTATATGCCCCATCGAACCATCAAACTTTTGATTCGGAACATTGTTTGATCAGGTGCATATTTCGCGAGTTATTTCTGGTGGTACATTTAAGTTGGACACCGGTATAGGGGATTGATTTTTTAAATGTACTGGTGTACCCATATATTTTGGAAAATGTTGTAGGTACTGCATTTTAATACCTTTCGAATCTTAATATTATTTAATTCAAATATAAAATTTACCTAAACTGAGTTGTTAATATTAATTTTAAGTATACGATATATAAAAGTAAATATTCATATTTTTTTTTACTTTCAGGTGAGAGCTACAGTTCGACCTCTTGCTATCTTCTGAAGCCATAAAAAGGTACTTACTCATATGCACAATGTTCACTAGAAACGTTTTCAGTATTATAGTGTTTCACTAGTACTTCTCCAAGTAATTTAATTTCATTTAATGGTCATAAAATACTTTATTACTCTCGACTTTAAATTAAAATATTTTACTATTACAGATACCTAGTTCAAAATTTGTACAAGTTTTATTGAGATCAATACGGACTTCTGTTTTGTTACTCCTTACAACACATAAATTTCTTCAAGTGTTCCTGAAGTGCAATTCTTTGCAAGCGGAAGAAAGAAAACAGATTTAAAATGACTTTAATATATCAGAAACATGTTTAAAATAATGTATATCACGGTAAACATAAATTTATGATGCGGATGTATTCTTCCAGTTTTATGGTTGTGTATCAACTACTTATGGTTTATAAAAGTGCACTTTGGAAATGCATATCTCATACTTAAAAAGAACTAAACATATCGCGAAAGAGATATTTTTCATAAATTTGTTTTGAAATATTCGTTCACAAATTCAATTTTAAAATGCATAAGCAACCATATTACATATTTTGTATTGGGTTGATATTGGCTAAGTTAAGAGTTTGGTACAAAATTACAAATATAAAAGAACTAAATTTGAGGATGTAATATTGTCTAATAAATCAGTGCTTCAAATGACCTGTTTGTTCACACTAGACAGTATCAACCCTAGTCAGGATTATCGAAGGTGCACATATTACCTTCCGTTAATTTGATGTAATTTGTACAAATCCCATATCAAAAGTTCATTGGAAAAGACTCTATATATCCAGTAAAATTGTAATACGAACATAATATAATATTTTACAAATTCCATACAGAAAGTTCCCTGGAAAATATTCTATAAATCCAATAAAATTGTCACATGAATATACATTATGTAGACTCATATATAAATACTCTAAAAATGCGTACCTTTACGTAACATTTTCTTTACAATCAAATAATATTACTACCAAGTTTATATCTCTACCATTTTTAAATTATTGCCCCAAAAGTCAATATACCCCATATTTAGATAAAAACTTCAAAATTTTCAAAAATCTAATTTGTATGCATCTATATACTTCTCAATGCGCTGATTCCAAATTTTGAAACAGTAGGTCGATATCTCTTTTCGTTCTCGAGATATTTAGATTCAAAGTTTAGCTCAAAACTGCCCGTTTTTGGGTAATAACCCAAAAATGGGCCGTGATATGGCGACAACACCATTCGATTCTACGGGCAAAATTACATAAGTACACCAATTTTCAGAATTTTTGAACACCGCATACATTCTTTAAAGCAAAATAACTAAAAATGGCTAAAAATCGCAAAAATTGTAAGGGGTACCCCTTACGATTTTTTCAGATTTTGGCCATTTTCAAGCTTTTATTAATAAAAAATAAACCCGTTGGACAAAAATTATGAAAATTGCTATACTTATGTATTTTTGTCTGTAGAATCTCGACCTATTTTTGGGTTAATACCCAAAAACGGGCAGTTTTGAACAAAACTTTGAATCTAAATATCTCGAGAACGGAAATAGATATCGACCTGCGGTTTCAAAATTTGGAATCAGCGCATTGAGAAGTATCTAGATACATAAAAATTAGATTTTTAAAAATTTTGAAGTTTTCATCTAAATTGAGGGTATTTTGACTTTTGGGGCAATAATTCAAAAATTCGTAGAGATATAAACTTGATAGTAATATTATTTGATTGTAAAGAGAATGTTACGTAATAGCCGAGACAGACGACAACTGCTAATGATAATTAAACTCTAATTCTTAATTTAACATTTCGTGCAAATGTAATGATCATTATGTTACGATGTTCTTTTGAGAACATGATCGTAAGTATTCGGTAATAATCGCCACACTGATACTGTCTCGCTACGATTTTGTATTGGTAACCTTAAAAATGTCACAAATTAACAATGTTCTAAATTTGATGGTATTGTTAAACCACCAAACAAATTTGTTATATTTGCTAGAACAATAATGTTTCAATTCAACAAAAAAGTTTATTTATTAATGATAAAGTGAAAGACCACAGGAAAACTGTAATACTGCGAAACTTATCAACTGATATTTGATGTCAATCTGCGCATGCGTACCAAATTAAATTTAATATGTCGTCTGTCAGGTATTTTGATAATTAAGAATTAAGGTAAATTACTAATTACACTAATGATTATATGACAATATTTGTCGTCTGTCTCGGCTATTAGTGTACGCATTTTTAGAGTATTTGAACAACAATACCTTCCTTACCTAAAGGTGATTTCTATTTTTATAAATTCTTTTGATTAGGAAAGCTTTTGTATGAGACTGTCATGAGTACAGACTCACCTAAGTTCAGGAAGTACAAAGTGAAACAGAACAATGGTAGACGGCAAAATTCCAGAACAGCATACAGTGTAATCACAAACATCGCATTTGTTTCTTCGGTACATACAAGTTAACCAAACAACCGATCTCATGTGAACAATATTACCAAAACCTCGGGACAGCGGAACGGAGCGGGTCAGACTTAAACATGAACTCATGAACTCATGAACTCAGATGGTCTGTTTACACCGCACACCTTTGTAGTATTCCCGTAATTCTAATTAAGGCTGCAATCACGGAATCCTTAGTTCGAGACGGGCAATATATGGCACCGCAGAAGAGGGTGGCGTGGCTGGCCAGAGGCTCTCGGGAGCGTTCTCTCAGCATTGATCCGCCACTTGATTCAAATGTAAACCCACACTTTTTAAAGCAGTAAACGGGTTCGTTTTTTACCTATACTGATGTTTACACCAAACATAAACTTCAACAAAGGTGAAGTAGGTTAAAGAAACTATTTCATTTTCACTCGCAATATCTCGTTCGTTTCGATGTGTAAATAAATGGTTTAGCCAAATATTTTTTTTAAATACTGACGACACTAACATTTGTGGTGGTGAACACAAGAATTTGTGACCAATAGGAGTTTAATGTTGGAAACAGTTTTTTGAAGTGAAAACTTGACACTTTTTCCTAGGCAGTGAACAAGGCTGATCCGTCACGCATCATTCGGGTAAACTCGAGGAGAGCCGAACGTGACGTCATGTTAATTCGGGTCATAGCCTACGTTACGTTATTAATACAAAACCAGAAAACATCATAATCTGTCAAAAAGAAACTCTAGTTCAAGCCCGGGAAACGCAAATGGCGGATACCGGAATAGCATTTTTAGTTTTGCTTCCACACACTAAATGGCGACATCATTAGGTGCGTTCGGTAAATCATACGGAGTTGGTGTTTTTACGGAGCGGTGTTGGAGTGGAGTGGGAGTAGAGCTGGAGTTGGAGTAGATCGAGGGAACAAGGTACACTCCCTCATTTGTGATTAACCGAACGAGTAGAGCTAAAATTTTGGTGCACGAATATAATAACTTCCGGAAGTACTAGTTGACAAATTCAAATGTTTATAACATAATTTGTAAATGACAGATTTCAATGTCAAAAATCAAGGGTTTTAGTGACATTTTGATAGCTTTTTCAGGGAAGTACATTTAATCTTTCTTATTGTTTTATTAATTAAATATTTGAAATTATAGGTAATATGCATATATCCATCATAAATACCGCCAATCTGGTTAATGAATTGGAAGAATCTGTGACATTTAGAAACTTCCTCATACAACGAAAAATAGATATAATTAGAATTATATGTGTGCAGAAGACATGTTAAATACAATAAAAAACAATATTTGGGTAAAGTTCTGTAATATTTTGTTATAAAACGACGGTTCGATAGCAACGTGCAATACAATACTTATATAACCTAATTTGGAAATGGCGAGAGGTCTTGTGCTGGCCACAACAGATTTTTTCTTTTCGTTTTAGAGATCGAGTTATCTGCATTCAAAATTAAGAACCTGGTTATCTGAAATTGTGTTTCATTTGCTATGTAGTTAAACTTCATGTTTTAATATTTATAATTCATATTTATAAATGAAGGGTTACTGCAATTAAAAGTTTGATCTCTAAACATAAAATAGGAAAAAGTGTCGCAGTTGTTTCTGGATAAAAAATCAAAAATAAAATATTCCGTAAAAAAATGTGTGAAGCTTTTACAATGTAACAAATTTAATTAAACTTTTAATGACCGAAAAAAACTTACCAGCACAATGCTGATTTTGTTTAGAGTGATATAACCAAATACTTGCAGTAGAAAGCAATAAAACATGGGGACGTGGAACAAGAGGCTTATAAAGTTTTGGTATTCGAAGCTGCGAAATCGTTCCCCGATGGACCGTACCCGCGTTCTCCCTTCTTCTTATCGCATTTCTTCCAGTTGTTGTCAGCCGCGGACTGACCAGCGGTTGTTTGCACGTCGGTTCGTTTAGTTTAAAGTTTTCTGGATAGAAGGGTCCTCGAGGCCGGATAGGATGGAGGATTTCGCAAGTTTTTGATTTCATATGTGTCATTTCACGTTCCCTGTCCATTTCCCGTCCAGGCTTCATTTCGGATTTACCGGTTGAGTGCGTTGGCGTCCGACTCACCCAACTTCGACGTCCCCTTTTCGTTTCTTTTTTTCTGTTCGTGAGGAATAACCGTCTCGTGAACTTTTCCATAATTCATGCGTTAGATGTATTTCGTAACCCGCGGAGCAGCGGTGAGGTTACAATGTAACCTTTCCGAAGGCTTAGCTTGTTGCACTGTGAGAACGAATGATCTTTGTTTAACCGAGCCAATGGTCCCTTGTTGTCGTAATCGTTCCGCTCGAACACTATTTGTCACCGACGGAGATTTTGGATTTTGTTTTTCTTTATTCTCGGGCTTTGACGAATTTTTAACTCAGAAAGTTCTCTAAATTTTAATGAAAAATTGCTTTATTAACATTCGACAAACTGCATCGTTTTCTACATTTTTGTGTATGAGCAATAAAAATTAATTAAAAATTAAATCTAAACTCATTTTATATTTTTCTATTATTTGGTGCCGGCTGCAAATCTTAGGGTATGTTCAGAGAGAAAGCAGGTTACCTGTTTCCAATTTACCCGCTTTACCTGCTTTAACCTGCTTTTAAAATGTTCACATGTTATTAGGAGTAGGCGTTCAGAGTAAAAGCAGACAACTGCTCAACAGGCGCTTGTCAGGCAGGTACTACCCGCTTTCCGATTTTGCCGGAACGAGACCAATATTCTTATTGAGCAGGTTAAAGTAAACAGGCCCAGAATATATTCAGAAAATAACTTTGATATGGATATTCTAATATCCGAAGTTCAAAAAAGGGAAGCAATTTGGAACAAATTTCACAAATGTCATTCTATAGAAAAATTATTGAAAAATTATGAGGAGATATTTCTATCAATATGCAATGTGAAAGTATGAGACAAATATCACCAGAAAATACGATTTCTGTTATATTAATTACATAAATACATTTAACTTTTCATTTAATATTTTAAAGAAGAAATGAAATTATTTAAATGACAAGTTTTTGGTTTCTTATTAAACAGCCTTCCACTTTATGTAAAATAAAGTCGAAAGTGTCTTTCGTCATCCTCATATACGCGAAAAAACTATCTTCGTACAATTTGAATCCTTGGAATAGATGATGATACTCTTCGTATTTTACTCTATTCTTATTAATTGCGTGGAACCCTATTTTCTTTGTACGTCGTTTCAAATTATATCAGAGCAGATAATAAAATCTGCATCCGTGGAGCTTTAGAACAAAGACATTATTTTTTGTATTTATCAGTGATACTGGCACTAAGTTTGACACTTGACAGTACGAGCAGTATGGCCTGTTTTTTGTGTGAACACAACCTATGCCAGCCTGCTTCGGCTTAATCGGTTTTTCACGCGCTTGTTAAGCTGAAGCGGAAAACCTGCTTTCTCTCTGAACGTGGCCTTAGAAACGACGTCGGCAGCCAAGGCGTCGTCTTTATTGTTTTGAAAACGATGCATTTTATCAAATATCAATAAAAGTACTTTTTTTTCCTCAAATTTAAGAGTTCTTTTTATCTCTATTACTTTTCAGTAACCAATGAAGGAGTCTGAACTAAGTACCTACAAAACAATGATCTTTCAAATGTAGTTAACATGTTTCATAATTTTATAGGTCACGAAAATAAACAATCTTCAAGTGGATGGTACTCTTGTAGGAGACGAGATAGGACACATGTTTATTAGAATTTTTTTGTCCATGAAATGACCTCTAAAACACACGATGAAAATATGTCGATTTGTTCACGGAACATCCTATGTGGTAAATGAGGCGTTTACAAGTTGTTTTTGCTGTGGCCATATGCCGGCGTCGGTCCCAAGGGAATCAGTGAAGTTCGTCTTATCTAGGTCACGGATCGCTGTTCAAGTTTCACTTTGGGCCCCGCTGTAACCAACTGCATGGCCAATGCATTGAAGAAGCGGTTCATTTCCGGGACCTGTATAATTTATGTAATGTTGCAATCATGGTAAAGCCGGGCAGTAAAACGCGTTGTCTGAGCTGGAGATTACGGCGGGGAGTCGAGATATATACGGTAGTGGGTCGTCGCATCTTGTATCTCTGCTGGGATCACAATGTAGTGGGAGGTGTTGTGGGTGTCTGCCTTTATTTTCGCCTTCCGTTTTCCGGATACGAAATGGGAAATGTGAAACCGTTCCGTTGCTGTGTAATCAATACTGGCTCCACGTCGATCTCTTCGTGCTGCTTGTTCTCGAATCGAGAATATTTTCGGTTATGGCATAAACATATTTGTTTATATTTTATCCTCTGCTATATATGTCCTGGTTTATAAATCTCGCGGCATCCACGCGAAATGAGATGGGTTTCGCGGTTCTTGAAACTTTTGTCGTGGTTGTCGCTGGGCGGATTTCATTCCGGAGCACTAAGTTAGTACGATGAGGCCGGATAGCTCGCTGGTCGCTGTTGCCGGAAGGGTCCGGACGATCGCTCTCGGCAATCGCATTGTATGCTTTGTGGTTTTATAGTGGCATAAACCTGTCCTCAGGCGTTTCGGGTGCACATTGCGGAGGTCCTCTTATATATCACCTACCCCTTCTCCATACTCGTTCGCCACACAAACACACACATATCACCAACCAGCTCTCATACCCACACATGCTGACACATATACAATGGGGAATTTGCACATGATTCTCATTTCATTGCTTTTTATAAATATTGAATTCGAATAAAACTTTTCGAACTTCCTTGTCGAGATTACAATAGCTGAACTCAAGGGTTCTCTTACAATTAAAGAAAAACGTGGACGTAAATTTTCTTTACCTTAAATTACCACAGGAAATATTGAGAATTTACCGAAATTTTGAGAAATTACGCAAGTTGTTAACACTCGACCATGCAGTGCTAGTGCATATTAGAATGTAGAGGGCTCAAGGGGTGGTCTTTTCTTAACAGTGCCTAAACAGCCTTCAAGGTCTTTATTGTAAACATACAGTAGACGTTAGACGTCTGTAATGGAAAGATCATTTTGAACGTATGCCGTCTACTAATAATCAAAATATAAATCCAAGGACTACAAATATAAATATTAGTTAATTTTTTTTTGTTCTACTATCAGTGTCACGTAATTATATCAGTAATGACAATCGCAAACTTTATAACAGGGAAAGTACCGATTGCGTTTTAAAATGACGGATCAGTAGAGTCCGGTTCTCATCGCTGACAATTGAAATGGATTAACAGTTGATTCTTGTGTTTGCAGCTTGGTAATTAAAAATTTATTAGATACCTTATGAGTTGGAGTTCCCTGAACCAATATATATATATATATATATATATATATATATATATATATATATATATATATATATATATATATGCGTTAAACTATCTTCGATTATTAATCAAACACATCCAGAAATGTGAAAACTGGCAACAAATAATAATAATAATAATAATTATTATTATTATTATTATTATTATTATTATTATTATTATTATGTGTTCAATACCCAACAGACTGCTGTCCAATTCTAGGGTAAAGGAAAAATATCAACATAGAATTCAATCAGATGGTAACATTGTTGCATATTATTTATAGGCGATTTAATTAGAATATTTGATCGAGGAGTTTTGACATAGAATGTACTGGTATGTCGGGCTGATAATCTCGGTACTCGAAACAAAATGTTGTTCAAAATGAGGGGACGGTCTTTGACGGTCTATGTTGTTATTAATAAACGATTTTAACAATAATTCCTGTGATATACTTCTTGGCGGGTAACTTCCATTTAAGATATACATACCATATTTTAAAAATTTTCTTTGAACCCCTTCGAGAGAATCACTATTTTTATTATAAATAGGATTCCAAATTACCGAGCAGTATTCTAAGTGAGGTCGCATAAGAGATGTAAAGAACAGTTTTAGAACTGAAATATCATCGAAAAATTGAGCGTTTTTAATTATTAATCCTAGATTCTTACATGCGGAACCGATTGCTTGTTTTATGTGTTCAGTAAAAAGTAATTTATGGTCAAAAACAACGCCTAGATCTTTAAAGAAATTGCATTTGTTGACATTTAATAATAGATTATTATTGAAACACCAGTTATGAATATTGTTTAAATTTTCTTGTATATTTTCACAATCTGAATTAGATGATGTAGTACAGAAGAGTTTTAAATAATCTGCGTACATTAAAAAGGGAACATCTATGACATTATATATGTCATTTATATACAAATTAAAAAGAAGTGGACCCAATACTGATCCCTGTGGTACGCCCGATTTTTGATAATGGATTAAGAGCATGCGGTTGAAGTTTCAAGTTTTAACTAACGTCCGTATATTTTTATAATTAATTCAATTGAGAATTTGGGCAATGATCATTTCAACGACCGTGTGTCCAGGATATTAACGGTCGATCCGCTCCAATGAACACGGATACGGGAGAAATAGTAATATATATGAAGCTGATGACTTTAAATAATGAAATAACAGTGAAGTGGAATAGCTCGTATGCAGCTAGTCGTCGCGGTGGCATGAAAGTAATGAATATATGATTCAGAACACAACTAGAGCTTGAGCATGAGCTTTCGTCTGGCGTTGGTACTGGGTGCCTGTTGGCTTATAGCAATGATATCTGGTTGTTTAAACTGCAACCGCATGTTGTAATGTTTATATAAATGGTTGTCATTTATTAAATGAGGATTGCATTGTTGCGCAAACGTGTTTCATGTGGTTTCCCTTGGATTAAATGGTTCATGGTTTAATTAAAGTTCTCTTTAAATTGTGAAGTTTCTTGTACGGTTTGTGTAGTAAACACATTCTTGCATTCGGATTGTTTGCAATTCCTTTATGATTTCCGCATACATTTCTCAAGTATTCTGAATTAGTTTAGGATAAATTATATGTTAATATTTGCATACCAATAGTAATACAACACTTGAATCCTCTGGGGTCTAGGATCACACCGCTTACTTAGTAAAATTTTCGTATTCACGGAAATACTTTTTAACAAATTTCTAGCAACAACTATTTAAATGAGACATAGTTTTGTGAATTTTAACTGTTCCTTAATCAATAATAATCAACGAGCACAACTTATTTGTTTATTATAATCTTACAAATTGAAAAATAAAAATCTGTTGTGGCCAGCACAAAACCTTCCGTCAATTCAATGTATTTTGTACAAATCTCATACCAAAAGGTTTTTGGAACAGATTCTATATAATATCATGTAAAATCAAACACGAACACATACTATTTCTGTTCTATAAATCCAATAAAATTATAACATAAACATACACTAAGTAAAATGCACTTGACACTTCTTCTTATTCTGCAGCTTCCCCTATTTTATTAGAGGTAGCTGTTTCCTCTTTTCTTCCACTCATTCCTGTCCTACACATCTTCTTGATACAGACATACCTTTCAGTCTTCTGCGATACAGTCCTTCCATCTTCTCTTTGGCCTTTCTTTGCGTGTCAATTGCGAGGAGCACTATGACATACCAATTTTGTGATCCTACACTTTCCATATTTGGTTTTGCACTTGCAACTGACATCTGTCAATTAGAATTTTTTTAATACATCAGCATCAGCTGTTTCCATGATAAATAGCAAAGCTGACTAATTTTTGAAAATTAATGTGAAAGAAAATATATAATCAAACTGTATAGAGAAGAATATTTTCTTTAATATGTATAATAACAAAATGACAAAAACAATATTTAACTGCGTTTTTTTTTTTAGAAAAACTGTTAAAAACTTCAAATAAGGGTACTTCCGGTGGATCAATTATAACCAAAATCTAATCAACTCTTCATATGGGTGTACAGAAGAGGAATACGAAAGAATTGTAATTTTTAGAATTGTAGTATTGGAGTTATCGTCGGAGAAAAATTTGTTACACATGGACATACATACAACCACACACGCACACACACACACACACACACACACACACATACATACATACAGACCCTAAAACGTGCTCACCACCGAATTTTTTGACCAAAGACAATACGTTCCTTACCTAAATGTGACGGAAGGTAATAATACTCAAGAAGGATAGACTACATTTTTGCCAGTATTTAAATATATGTATTTAATTTATTTAAATCCAAGAGGATTCACTTCTTTACTGGCTGATATTATCATAACCTTTAATTCCGACAAATTGTTGAAGTTTGAAACTTTGTAGACAATGAGTGAATGAATTAGTGATGTAAATAATGAAGAGAACATAACAAAATCTGTTGTAGCAACACCTCAAATGCCTATTATTCCACATTGTGATGCCAGGTTTGTGAAGTTAGCGTGGTACTCCAAACGCGTTTCGCGTTACCACATCATTCACGCATACAGCAACGCATCCACGCAAACGAATGTTCTTCCGTGAGTGAATTGTGAGCACATGCACGTTGTGGGAACGACCATGAGCTCCCGAGTTATAAATGTCGCTATTAAATTATAATAACGGAATAACAAGAACAAAATAAATGTTACGACGTGATCCATAACTTATGGCAGCAATAGGGCTAGCTGGCCAGTGCGCGATTGCTGAGCTTTACGCATCGTTTGTAAAGGATCCACGAACACTCGTTGTTCTGATGTTCGCAGGCTTCGCTAGACTCGAGAGTATATCTTTATTATTGACAGAAATCCATTTTAGATGGTAGATGGTTCATGATCAAGATTAAAGATTGTATGGTGAATTATTAACACTTTTCTTTTTCCATTACATCTACGAAATGAAATGGTTTTATCAGAATTACTTGTTTCACTGCTACTATGAATTTTGGAGATTATGGTAACAGTGGCGGGACTATTATGTTTGAAATTAATTCTCGTACAAATTGCGTATTGATTAAAACGACAATTATATTTGACTCGAAGGCTTTCCGTTAAAGCATATTGAAACGTCAAATTATTGTCTTTAATAAGATTTGCAATATAGTAATTAATATCAGCATGTTATTCCAGCATAATAAAGGACTATTTTGGTTGTCAACATTAAAGCGTTGTATGCAGACCTTCGCCGTGCAAACAAACAGTTATTAAATTAAGGGCCGGTCTTATAAAACTATTTAATCAACAGTTAAAATTTAGTTAGCTATTAAGCTAATTTAACTGAAGATTTGGGTATTATAAAAGTTTAATGACAAGCAAATCGACCTATTAAAGTAACTGCGGAATTTCATGCTATTAGATTTAAATCAGTTGTTAAAGAAACGTCAAACTGTATTTTTTTATTTTTTGGTTATGTTTATTTTAAAACAATTGAAATAGGGAACTATTTACTTTTTAAATATTTTTTTAAGAAATGTCTGTGTCGAGTATGTCAACTTTAGAGTCTGTATCATCAGTGTCCTCGGATTTATAAGCAGATAATGATGATGCATTTATATTTGCATGAGATAGGCTACCAAAATTGTTCCGACACAGGAAAAAATTCATATGAAATATATGATGACAATGGCTCGTACCACGCTTTTAATTAAAACTCTGTTTTAGGGAATGTCAAATTTCATTATTTAATGATAATAATAAATACTATGAAATTTATCAAAATATGATTTTTAAGCAGAACATAGTTTGTATTCAAACATATATTTTTAAATAAATTGTTCTTCTAACATAAGGGTGAAATTACATTTTGAAATTTGAATTTGACATTTCTTAAAACAGCGTTTTTGTTAAAACCATGATCGTGGTACGAGCCATGAGTTTAAAAAGAGATTTCGATTGTCAAAACAATGTGTGTTACTCATATTGGGACAGATTGAAGGAAATATAAGACCACTAATTTCCGCAATGAATCAGCTAGTAACAACTTTACGATTTTACGCAACCGGGTCGTTTTTTGTTTTTGCAAAGGTACCCAGTCTCGCTTTATCCATCAATTAATTACATTCTGTAACCAAATAATTTCTCTGAAATAGTAATGTATAACACATTGTATTCTTTAACATTCAACATAAGATTCAAAATTTGCTCTTCGATAAACGAACTTTATTTTTTCTCAAATTAAAGTGCTTGAATTCTCAATTGATTCATTATAGAATGGATTATTTAAATATTTATAATTCAGTCTATCTCTAAATCTATAGAAGATATAATAAAAATGTTGAATGTATTGGATAGAGAATTTTATATTCTTTAATATTTTATATTATAAATTTTCAAAAAATAATATTTAAAGAAACTATTACTTCTGGTTATCCAATTGTTCCCAAAATCTAATCAGCTCTTCCCAGGAATGTCAGATTGAGGAAACTGCAGTTAAATATTTTTTAAGTCTTATAGTATTTGAGAAACCGTGGCTCCAACATCTACACACACATACACACACAGACACACACACATATACGGACATCATCGTAAAAATGTTTTAATTGGATTCTAGGGACCTTAAAACGTGCTTATCCACTAAAATCTGAATATACGATTTTTAGTATGATCCCAATACCTTAGCGAGAGGTAAAAATCTCTGAAAACTTTACGAATACCGTAAAAGCAATTCACTCGTCCGGTATTCTCAGCCTGACTATCTTCTTTAATGTGAGCACTCGTTACTTATCTTGGTAACATTTGATGTAATGTATATTGTATCGGTGTCCGGGCTCTTGATCGATGGCTCTGCTCGTGTGCAGCGTCTGAGTCCGAGCGCACGCATGTCTGCGGTTAGAGAAGTTCTCTGCTTCTGGGATAGTTTCTTTCCGGTGATAAGTGTTATTTAGAGTCCCACGAGCCCGCCTCTCCGTCACACAGAACACCGGCAGGCTCTAGAAGAAGCACCGCAGGGAATCAAGAAGTTACCTCTGGGCACGGATGATATTTTTAATCTTGTTTAGATTGCACTGGGGCGATTGTATCTAAGTAATATATTACGGGATTATGCTTTAATTTGGACGAGTTTAGATGACTTAGTAAGGAACCGGTGCATATGGCTTGTAGCATAATCATCTTCATCGTTATCATCCTCATCATCATTATCAAAATCATCATCATCATTATTATTATTATTATTATCATCAGTGACAAATAGTAATTATAGAGAAATAGATTTACTTGTGTAACAACAACTCGAGTCGACTATGCACTTAATATTTATTGACCGACGATTACACGAAATTGATGTATGAACACATGTAATATAAAAATCTGTAGTAACCAGTACTATATCCTCCACCTTCTGAGGATGCCTCAACTAGCGAAATTATATAAAATAAAAATATACTAATCTTATGAAATTGAGTGTTATTATTATTATTATTATTTTTTTTTCAACTTTTATTAATTTAAATACATATCTACATATTTATTTATGTTGGAACATAATGTTCTTTTGTATTTGTATAATATAACTATTGTTTTATTTACTATTACAATTTTCTTTTTAAAACGTTACCATGAATAATTTGAAAGTTCCAGTCATTTGAATGTTTGAATGATTTATGTTAATCTAAAACATATGCTCCGGGATTTATAAAATAGATTATTTTATAAATATATACAGGATGTAAATTTTAAAACGGGTCATAGGGCTATAACATAGAAAAACAGTTTTTTAGACGCCAAAAGTTTCTATATTAATTTATTGAAAAAGGTATTAGTGCATATTATAAAGAAAAAAATTACGATTATTTTAATACCAAACACATTACATTTCTGTTTCATATAAAGCCAGAAAATAAATTTAAAAATTTGTACAATTAAGAAAAAATAACAATAGCTATGAAACTTACAGTAACAAAACATTGTCATTTTTAATAACATGATAGGGGGGATAATTAAATATTAAAGTTATTAATTTATGAACTAATATAAAATAACATAAAATGAAGAAAACACTAGGATATTTATTTAAGAAATAATTATATTTATTGTAATAGCTATTTACGAATTAAAGATGATCTACATGTAATAAGAAATAACGAGAAAAACTGCAGTCTACAAGGGAAAAATAATTTGTAATTTTTCTTCATGGGACATATTTAACAAATAATGTCCAAAAAAAGTTTATCAATGACAGTCTTAAGTCAAAAATTGTTTTGTTTTGTTTTTGTCAGTTTCGAGGCTAATAATATTTTTTCTCAATTGCGCAAATTTTTAAATTTATTTTCTGGCTTTATATGAAACAAAAATGTAATGTGTTTGGTATCAAAAAATTCGTATTTTTTTTTCTTTATAATATGCACTGTTTTCCTATGTTATAACCCTATGACCCGTTTTAAAATTGACACCCTGTATATATATATAGAAAAAGTATGAATGCACAGCTATAGAAAATTTAATAATTTTTAATTCTTGTGCTAACATAAATCGCGAAAAATACACTTTAAAGGTTGTTTTCAGAGATAAACTATTTTGAAATTCAAATAAAATGCAATTTCCGATTACCCGATTTATATTAAAATCTATTAGCTTCTTTTCATATTAGAATAATGTAGAAATGCAAGGTTTCAGAATTTTCTGAATGATAGAGCGTTGACAAAATTCATACACATACACACACACACACACACACACACACACACACACACAATGTTATAATAGGATACTAGGGACCTTAAAACGTGGTCACGTAATAAAATCTCGCACGGTTCCTATACCTCCCTTACCAAGGGTAGTGGAAGATAAAATGTACGATATAGGCACTTGAAAACTTAATTTACATGTTAATATTAAAACTATTATTATTTTTTTCTACAATATCACTAATTAACAAGTAAAATAGAAGTCCGTAAACACCTTGTTTTTATTATTTCAAAAGTCACTTTGTCTGATGTATTTTAAAAAACTTTATAACGAGTCATTTTCTGTTCTATAAATTACTTATAAAAAAAATTATTATTATTCAAGTATTAGAAAAGTTATGTTAAAGTGTAAAATAATTTTTCATTACAAGTTTGCAATAGTTAAAAAAAAGTAATAATAAAATATGGGAAAAGTAGGTAATTAATTTTTATTCAAATTTTATGTAACAAAATAAAAAATAAAAGATGTTCAAAGGTTTAATAAAACATGGGGCAAGTAATAAATTGAGCGATTAATTTTTAATAATAATTTAAAATAAATATTTATTGAAAATGCATACGTTGTTTTTTTGTAGTTCTTTGATGTACTTTTTATTTATTAATCATCGTATATCGCGCTAACATAATATAAATTTTTTATAAAAGTAAATAAGTTATTTTTAATTGAAGTTTGCTCATGAACATCAAACAAGTTTCCGTTCCTGAATAAATTTAGCAAAAGAGCTATTCAGTAATGAGAATGATAAATTGTTGCAAATGTAATGAATAAAATTACATTTTTACTGTCATAAATTTGCAAAAGTTACTTCTGAAGGTACAGTTACAAACTATGTAAATGAATATATATTGCGTCGTCGAAGCGATTCTGTAATTGGCTTTCCAATAATTAAATTGTCGATATGAAATCAAAGAAGTTACAAACTTTCCGATAAGTTCGTAAATCAAGATGAATATTTTGAGAAAAGAATTTTACGACAAAGTCAATATTTCCTAAACTTTTACCATAAACTTAATAAAGCCATTTGTCTAGTAATCTCGAGTTTCATCTACGATTTAGGTCTAAAGTTGTGACACCTTTTTGCCTTGTAGATGAATCGACTTATTTCTAGAATCAATCTGTTTCCATAATTTGATTTGGACTTCCAATCATAATGAATACGTTTTTAAAAAGAATTATTGTTGCTTATTAGAAATGATTACATCCAAAAATGAGTTTTATTTTATTTTAATTGTTCAATAGACGCTTTGCAAATGTTTAAACAAGTGAAAATCGTTGTTCTGGAACAAAATTGTTTGTTTATTGAAAAATTCTCAACAATACCGTTTAATAACCCATCTTCAGGGTTGGTCCCCTGGTTAAGGATCAGAAACGTTTTCGTTTTCAATCTTTGTCCGACTTGCTGCTTCATTATGAACCTTATCTTATCCTGATTCTCAAAAAAGTTTAAGCTTAACCTCATTTTAGGATTAGTGAATTCTATTGCGGTATTTATGATTTAATCCTTAAATATTAACAAAAAAAGTAGCTACTAAAAATAGATTAGATTATATTTTAAGATAATGTAAATTGTCAAAATTAGAGCAGAATTCGCTAATCCAAAAATGAGGATTAGCTTAAATTTTTTCGAGAATTGAGCTGTATATGTTTATGTAAAGATTTATTATTACCGATGAGATATGGGTTCAATTTTGTCAGCCTAAATCAAAGCAACATTCGAAAAATTGGATACATAGGGGTTCATCAGCTCCCAAAAAAGTCGTTAATTCCAATTAAGTCACAAATTAGCAGATTAATGTTAATCTCTACAGAATGACAGTTCATAAACATAACCTCACTAAAATAATTGTGCGAGGAGTACTCCCTTCTCTGGTAGGCCGTAAACATTTCAATGCAGTGTATTATTAACAATTAGTGAAATTGTGAAACTAACCTAACCTTACTTCAAAAACGAATTTTGATCTTGCAAAACGATTGACAAATATTGTAATAGGCCATTCCAGAATGATGTCACCTGCCCTTCACAGGAGTGATTTTAACCTCACTTTTGAATATTTTTAAAAATTATTTAATTATATAACTTATGATATATATCGAGTATGAAATTTATTTCTGACAGCTGCCCCTCAAGAAACTTATTTGTTCTGGATTGATCTATTACTGACGCCATAACCTCTTTGACCTTCACGTCAGAAATGGTATATTGCGCTAATGCCCGTTTACAGAAACGTTAATCATCTGCTTGTTCAATCAACGGTTCATTAAAACGAACAAATTCGAATCAGTTTCCATTTTCTTATGACATTTAAATCAATATTAATGATTTTTAATATTAAAATTGTTTTCTGTTGTCAATGCATCAGGCCACTTATTGAAATTTCCATCCTATTTTGTTTAGAGAATTTTTAGTAACGTTTAATCGAAACGTAGAAACGTACAAGTTGTTATTGTGGCGAGTATTATACTCATACAAATCAGAAATCATGGTGAGGGATGTTTTAATCTTATGAATGAAAATACATATTTCAAGAATATTGGGCTTCCAAACTTAAAATGCGCCACTGGTGGCAGATTTCTGAACTGAGTGAAATGTACATGTAAACAAAAACAATTAAATAAAAGTAAGGCTATGTAGATAGAAATTAATATATTTACAACTACAGCAATGAAATATAATCTAAATAAAGGAAATCAAATATTTTTTATTAAAAGAAAACAATATACTGTTAATTAAAATATGACTAAAATACTCTTAACCTACAACTACTTACTAAAATTGACCCTATTAACTAAAATATTATTAAAACCAGGGCATCGAACCAGCCAAAAACTGGGTTCGGTTTAGGTTCAGGTTAATTTGTTTTTTAAAAGATGGGATCGAGTGCGGTTTTGGTTCAAGCATTAATAAAATTTGCGGTTTTGTTCGCGGTTCAGGTTCGAAATAATGTAAAATGAGAGCCGGAATTTACGCAAAACGCAACAAGAAACGAACACAATTTTCACGAAAAGTCAGCCCAGACAGCAACGCAAACGCCTAAGACTTCGATTATCGGCTGTATTTACTTTTCGAACTAAGAATTAACCTGAACCGGAGTTGAACCCCGAACCTGAATTTTAATACTCGGTTCGGTTTCGACTCAGGTTCAATTAAAAATATATTTGAGGTTCAGTTCTTGGTTTGGGCTCCCTAAAATGTTACGGTTTGGTTCCGGTTTTGGTTCGGTTCAGGTTCGGGTTCGATGCCCTGATTAAAACTATCACTAAATTGTTACTACAAGAAAGATCAAACTCAATTCTACCGAAATTAACAAAAAAACACTATACTACATCTCAAATTAAATTAAAAACTACGAAAATTAGTCTCACACCAACTGTACTCTTATGGAAGCCAGTGAAACATGTACCATTCCTTTGAATTTTGACGTTTCAAGTCAGCGCCATCTCTTGATAATTTGGAAGCCCAATAACTGCAAGTTAATGTCAATGGGCCGAATTCAGCATTCTTCACTAGTGTAGTGACCGTCTCTAGTAACCATGGAAACAACTTGTATCTTTCTCTTATTAATGCATCGACGCGTATGTCTCTCTTTATTTTGTTATTTTTAGAGAAGCTTCTTTAGTTAAAGAAGAGTGCTGAATTCGACTCAATATATTTGTTTGCAAGTAGTTTTGCATGATGAGCTATGAGTATTCGGCAGATATATTTGAATTGAAACAAGCTTATGTTCATTGAGGTTGTACGTACTGTCCGTTTCAATATGTATCCCCAGTGATATATTCGTTGTCTGTGTGGCATATCTGCGGCAGTGTGGTCGTGTTCTCGTCGCGGTCTGGAGACTTCCTGCGCTTGGCTCGCTTCCCCGTCCTCGGCTTTGTTTAATTATCCCAGTTTGTCATCTTTCCTGCGTCGCTTCGCGCTCCGTCGCGCCGCGCCTTGCCGGGCGGTGTCGGAGGGACCCTGCGCCGGAAACATTTTTACCGCGCTTTCCGTTTTTTCTCCGCGCTCCATATAATATTTTACATAAAGTACGTAACGTGGAGTAGCATTGTTATGTGAGATGTCGGCATGGAAGTAAAAAATATACATTGTGTGGATGTTCTCGAGTGGGAAATGTGGGAATATAAATGTAGATTTTTCTTACAGCGCGGCGCACGAGTACCTAGCGCAATTTATTATTTGCTCCAGGCCTATTAATATAAACTTGGCCGCGCGTCGGATAATGAAATATCCCGGCTCCACTGCACATAACAAGGAAAGATCTGTGGAATTATAAACGAGCTGAAACGTTGATGTAGAAAGAACTCGTACTTAATTTACTCACAAACATTTCTACTTCGCATGATTGAATTTTGTCTGCTATTCCGCTCATTACAATATGCACTTCACATAATATTGCTTTGTAATCTAGTTTACGAATCACTGACAAGGAAGAACAATTTTGTATTCGTACAGCTGTAAGATATAAAATTGGAAAATTTTGTTTTTAATTACCTTATTTTATTGCTGAATGCTTTAATAATATATTTGAATACATGACTTAGGCTGTATCCGATGTCGCATTTTGGCATTTAGTATTTAGGATTTAGGTCTTCTTCACATAAATACAACTCCGAATGGCACACTAGTGATATCCATTGGTTTGTATGGCAACACTTTAGAACAACAAAAATGAATTATACAATTCGATTCAATTTGATGCTTGAGAGTAAATGTTAATATTGTATTTCATAAAATAGAAGCTAAGAAGCTATTCTTTGACGGTAAATTTGACGTTTTGTACAAATTATAACAACGAATAAGATTTGTTTAACTAGTACGCGTCAACTTCAAGGCATAGTGTGCTTGTGCAAAACCCTAAAATCTAATTCCTAAAATCCTAAATAATCGATTTAGGGCATATAAAATTAGGATTTAGATATTAGAGTGATAAAAGTGTGCAAATACTCTAAAAATGCGTACACTTTCGTAACATTCTCTTTACAATCAAATAATATTACTATCAAGTTTATATCTCTACCAATTTTTGAATTATTGCCCCAAAAGTCAATATACCCCCCATTTAGATGTAAACTTCAAAATTTTCAAAAATTTAATTTTTATGCATCTAGATACTTCTCAATGCGCTGATTCCAAATTTTGAAACCGCAGGTCAATATCTCTTTTCGTTCTCGAGATATTTAGATTCAATTTTTTTCTCAAAACTGCCCATTTTTGGGTAGTAACCCAAAAATGGGCCGAGATATGATTTTGGCAATAACACCATTCGATTCTACGGGCAAAATTACATAAGTACACCAATTTTCAGAATTTTTGAACACCGCATACAATCTCTAAAGCAAAATAACTGAAAATGGCCAAAAATCAAAAAAATCTAAGGTGTACCCCTTACGATTTTATCAGATTTTGGCCATTTTCAGGGATTTTCAAGCTTTTATTAATAAAAAATGAACCGGTTGGACAAAAATTATGAAAATTGCTATACTTATGTATTTTTGTCTGCAGAATCGAATGGTGTTATCGCCAAATTCATATCTCGACCCATTTTTGGGTTATTACCCAAAAATGAGCAGTTTTCAGCAAAATTTTAAATCTAAATATCTCGAGAATAAAACGAGATATCCACCTGCGGTTTCAAAATTTGGAATCAGCGCATTGAGAAGTATCTAGATACATAAAAATTGGATTTTTGAAAATTTTGAAGTTTTTATCTAAATGTGGGGTATATTGACTTTTGGGGCAATAATTCAAAAATTGGTAGAGATATAAACTTGATAGTAATATTATTTGATTGTAAAGAGAATGTTACGTAAGTGTACGAATTTGTAGAGTATTTGAACAACAATACCTTCCTTACGAGAATCGAAGAACGATTAAATTATATGATAAATTTTCGTGCCTTCACTATCGCAAATTTATGTATCATTTCTCCCTGACTTGATTATTTCGCAATGGCATGTTCCATAAATTACACAATTTATTTACACAAAACTAACATTGAGGGGCTCCAAAATTTAATAATACAGGACAGGTATATATTTCATACATTGATTTTTTTTGTTTATTTATAAATTTGTCTTTAGTTTTTATATTTTTTGGGCACCCCGAAAAGCCAGGCGCCCTAAGCCAGTGCCTGGCATTACCATATTCCTTCCCCAAAACATTTAAGTGCAAATAAATATATTATAACAAAATAATGTTTAATTTTTGTTATTGTATTGAGAAGAAATGTGAACTCCAGGGTTGAAGATTGCAGTGTTGATATTATTTTCTAATAATAGCTTGACCCAAGCGAACATAGTAAAGTGTCTGGAGTATTTTAAGGAAGATATAAAAATAACGACAGTATTACCATGAGAAACACTAAAAACATATGATGCATAGTTCAGCAGTTATATCCTAGCCTCATATCAGATTTTTATAGCTAATAAAAACCAGTATATGATAATAGTGTTCCGGCATTCTTAAAATCAAATGACTTTTTAATATTTCATGTGGTCATTTAATGTGCTCTGTATGTCAATAGTTGACATTTGTATCACAAATTTACCGTCTCTGTTCCAGAGAATAATGGTTGATTGTATCACTAGCATTTGGTTTGTAATAACGTGACATACGAGTCATTTTACATTGTTGCAGCGCTATCGACATTTGCTCATATAAGCTTGAAATGTTTCATTTTATGGGATCCCGTGGCCGCGTGCCTAAGTGTCTGGTCGCGAACCTGGGGGAACCGGGTTCGATCCCGACAGACGTCAAATATTTCCCATTTTAAATGGCACAAAAGTGACCCCTGTGGTGCACTCTTCACACTAGCTATGAGTGCCCGTGAGGTGACGCCTGGTAAGCGCCTACACGGTAAAATATATCGGCATCATTACCGATGTCTACATGTATTGTAGATAGGGTACACCCAGAAATGGTTAATATGTCGTGATGATATATTTATTTATGTTTTATTCTCCTGTAAAAATTATTCACCGTGAATTGTTTTCTTTTCACATTATGACTTCTTTGTGTATTGTTTTCTCAGACGTCTCCATGATCTTCTGACTTCATAATTCTATTTGAAGTTTAAAGTACGGACTAAAGTTGTCAGTTCGCATTTGTAATGAGCTGTAGTTTACATTGAGTTCAGAACTAGTTGATTTAATTGTTGTTTAGTACTTGAACTTGTGATAATTATGCTGATCTATAATTGTATCACTTAACTCTTCACTTCTTACGCGAGTTAACGACCCAGGTGGAATTCATCATCTTTTTGGGGATATTATATGCTGTTTTCTATGTAGATTCGTCGCAAAGTTACGTAATTGCTTATTCATGCCAGTTCTATAGTTCAAAATGTATAAATTAGTCGTTTAGTATCCATACAAGTAGAACTAAAATTTTGTTTTCCACGGCCTACACGGTGAAGTCTTGCATTATCATGCCTAAAAATGAAGTATCCAATTACCAGCGCGAAAGAAATGACATGGTCCCTCAAAATAAATACCTCTCGTGGACATTTTTGAACCACTAAAAAAGGGCTCTCATGGAACAATATTACACTGAGCATGTCGCTTTCCTGGTCTCCTCCAGGTATGATTCTTTCCGTTTGGTGATTTTAAACTGACCTGTATTTTAACAGAAAACAAAGAAATATGTTGTCTTGCAAATTGTAAATGAGTTACTCGACTAGTTCTGGCGACGGACGGTCCTCGAGATGTACGTCTAATCCTGCTTTCGCTAAAATTCTTCTCACCGTATGGTTAGAAAACGGTTCAGCCTGAACTTAAAGAATGTGATTTTTTAGTATTTCATTTGTAATATGTCGTTTTTTCTGAGTTTCTGGAGTTAGAAATCTCTCGTCTCTTCTCTCATTGATCTCGAACGAACTTGTCCATGTCTTCTTGTGTAGCATCCAGTCTCGTCAAACCTTCTTAAATCGTGCTGTATAGTATTTAATTAACTCCAAGATCCCTGGCTACATGGCGTTGACTACAAGCCTCTCTTCAATAGAGTTAATGCTGGAATAACTAAAAATTCAAAAAAATATTAACTTCTATTCTTTTTACCTTCCGTCACCTTTAGGTAAGGAAGGTATTGTCTTTGGTCAAAAAATTCTGTGGTGAGTTTTTAATTAATAAGCACGTTTTAGGGTCCTTACAATACGAATATACCATTTTTAAGAGGATGTCTGTATGTATGTGTGTGTGTGTGTGTGTGACAAATTTTTCTCCGACGATAACTCCAATACTACAATTCTAAAAATTATAATTCTTTCGTATTCCTCTTCTGTACAACCATATGAAGAGTTGATTAGATTTTGGTTATAATTGATCCACCGGAAGTACCCTTATTTGAAGTTTTTAACAGTTTTTCTTAAAAAAACGCAGTTAAATATTATTTTTTGACATTTTGTTATAATACATATTAAAGAAAATACTCTTCTCTATACGATTTGATTATACATTTTTCTTCATATTCAATAGCTGTAGATTTAAAGCGTTATAAAGAAATTAATTTTGAAAAAATAGTCAGCTTTGCTATTTATCATGGAAACAGATGATATATTCAAAATATTCTAATTGACAGATGTCAGTT
Organism: Ophonus ardosiacus; assembly: GCA_943142095.1. Lineage (NCBI taxonomy): Eukaryota > Metazoa > Arthropoda > Insecta > Coleoptera > Carabidae > Ophonus > Ophonus ardosiacus. The sequence continues at coordinate 47,140,909 of OW964829.1, forward strand.
GGAAGTGCAAACCAAATATGGAACGTATAGGATCTAAAATTTATATGTCATAGTGTTCCTCGCAAGTGACACGCAGAGAAAGGCCAAAGAGAAGATGGAAGGACTGTATCGCAAAAGACTTGAGAAAGGAAGGACTATGTGATGCGTTGGACAGGAATGAGTGGAAGAGAAGAGGAAAGCGACCCCTAATAAAATAGGGGATAGCTGAAGAAGAAATGAAGGAAGTGTCTAGTGCATTTTACTTAGTGTATATTTATGTTATAATTTTATTGGATTTATAGAACCTTTTCGAATCAACTTTTGGTATAGAATTTGTAAAAAATAGTATGTGTTCGTGTTCGATTTTACATGATATTATATGTATAGAATCTGTTCCAAGCACCTTTTGGTATGGAATTTGTACAAAATACATCGAATTGACGGAAGGTCTTGTGCTGGCCACAACAGATTTTTTCCCAATCATTTAATGTGAATTTTGTAATAAAACACAGAAACATTAAATTAAACTTAAATTATACGTAAAACACTTTATTACAGCTCTGAAGACAGGAAAACAATTGATATTATTTTCATATGTAAAGAACCCTAAATTACCAACTGTATTCTAAGAAAATTCCATATATCATTCTGTTTTAAAATAAATCTTGAAAATAGAAGTGAGTTGATAATTGTAAACAGAAGTTTAGTAAGTTTAAGTAAAACGTGAAACATTGAAATGATTGCGTTTCCTACTGTTTCCGAAATGACACCTCAAGCGACCAACGTTGTTACAAAAGGATCAGGCACTAGTTGCGTGCAGCAGGATATTTACAGCAGCGATACCATAATTACGAGCTACGGAGTAACTGATTCACAGGACGATTATTGTAATTACAGTCACGAAGCCAGGACGCTAACTTCTGCCCTACTCGTTCTTCCTCTATTCCTGATGTTCTTCCTCCTGCCGGGCTGGGACATAAGTGTACCATGAATATTTATACCGGAAACAGGAAAGACAACCAAGATTTCTCACTGTCTGATTAAAAGTGACTTCACTTGCTGATTTTGTTTACATGGTGAAATCAACGGAGTATCGTTATTTATTTTACGAGGTTGGCATACAAAGTGAATAGCTTCTAAAAGTTTAAAGATCTATTTAGAATAAGGACTGTATCGTTAATGTTATTATATTTGCAAAGCAAATTAGTTCAAATGGGAGAATATACAAAACTTCTTGAGACGCTAAAATATGTGTATGGGCCATCCAGCGAATCAAGCGGTTTACGTCATAAATTCAATATCACTAAAAATAATGACGTCATATGTTAAAAAGTTTACATGAGCATATAAAATGAATTAAAATATGATCTGTGGGTTGCCTTCATAAATCCAAATCTTTCTTAAAAAGGTAACACGTCTGGTATAATTTTTTCCAGCGAAATCCAATTTTATTTAAAATATTCTAAACGATACTGCTTACACCGTTATAAATACTTCATTCTTGTAGTATAAGCAACAAACTATCTAGTATTATGTGAGATCCTTAAAAAAAATACAGAATACTGCATACCATATCAATTTCTCACTGTTTCTGTACATTGCGTATAGCGTTTGCCACACGCTGTACATATAGATTTAATTTTCAAATTATTACTAGCAAATAGAACAAAATATTACCTCAATATTACAATTCAGTGAAAGTAAGAGCCCACCAATCTATTTTTCATCTTCAAAATAAGTCAATAAATTAACTAAAAGCTCTTGAATTTGACATGACAGAGCATTTGACATTTTGTCAATGAACAACGAAACGAAAACAAAAGGAAATCACAATAAAAGTATAATATAGACATATAATATTTAGTAATATACCTGTTCAGAATTACCAAAATTAAAAAAATATAATCAAATGTCATTTTGCAAAAATTTACAAAATTTTACTTAATAATAATATATCCAAATATAATTATTTCTATTAAAGGTGTCAAATACATAATAATAATAATAATAATAATAATAATAATAAAAAAAAAACCAATAAAATACCATTAATAAAATATTTTTTAAAAAATAAAGAAAATTTCAAAAATCCCTAAACGATGACGTAAACCGCTTGATTCGCTGGATAGCTCATATGTAATTCATTTTGGGCGCTGTTGTATCTAGGTTCCGTTATTTTCTTTTCGTAATACCATACTGTTACCATGATATAACAAGACTAAAAACAAAAGTGAAAATATAACAATAACGGACGCCGGCCGTTATTGTTTATAACAGTCGCCTACAATTAAAGATCAAGTGTTCCTAGAAAAATAATAGTATCTTGATGGACCGTTGTCATGGAGAACTTACAAATTGACAAAAAAGTTGCTCATTATGACAGAAAGAAAAGAATTTTATTATTTTATTATTCCTAAATGTATAAATTTTATGTTATAACGAAAAATCTTGAGCGCTACACGGCGGATATGCAAATAACTATAATGAAACTACTTCATCCATAAATGAAATAAGTGAATATTTATTTATTTATTTAAGCATGCTCTAATTCTATGTTAAGTAATAACATGTGCTCATTTTTCCATACATGGCACTTTTGTAACTTTTGCAACACGTCTTGCATATAATATATAAGGGTAAATTTTATAGATCGTTACAAGTCATTAAAAGTTTGCAACAGAGGCAAATATTAATAATAGTCCATTTAATAAATATTACATGGTGTTGGGGGAAAGAGATGATATTTTAACAAGAACGTAAAAAGGGACGTAGAATCGAATCCCAAACCTATTAAAACCACTTGCGCGCACATTTTCGCCCTCTGTTTCAGACCCCAGGTACTATAATGTTCTGGAGTAGTAACCGCACATTATTTATTAAAAAAATATATTTTGCTTTCTTCAATGCTCACAGTATGTTTTTCCTAATTAGAATCAAAAGACTAATTTAAACCACAATTTTATTGAAGAGCGGTGGTGGTTATAAAACAATATTGTAGATATCAGGTTTCCAAATAATTTTCCAGTATTTCAATACGTTGCAAGCGTTTCGGCAAAATTACATTATTTCACTTCATGACTTTATTAAACATCTGTTGTCTCTAGCACAGTAACTCTCGCCATTTTTTTATATTAGGCTACATAAGTATTGTATTTAATATTTCTGGTACAGAAAAAATCTAATTACACCTATTCTTTATTCTTCAATTCATTCTATGAACAAGTTTCCTCCTACTCTTCTAAATGTTCGAGATTCTTCCAATTCATTGACGAGGTTGGCTGTATTTCTGAAGTTAAGATTAAATATATGTATAGCACGCGCGTTTTTAGTTCACACTGATATTGGCTTATAAATGAGTCCCTTTTCTTTTTATAGCAATTTTAGATGTTGACGTTATAAGAATATATTTTTATAATTACTAATATATTTCCTTGTTGAAGTACGAATTTTAGGTTCTTCGTATTCAAGGAGAGGGTCAACTTAACGTGCGGCAGCTACACCTATAATTTTAAATAGTTAATTAATGATAAAATAAGAAATATTAAATGCACTTTCCAGAAAAGCCTTCAGTAATGTTACTGGATTTTTGACACTTAAATTTATGTCATTTACAAGCAATTCAATTTTTCAATTGGTTTCCATGGAGTTATTTGAGATGTTTCATTCGTTACAACGGATTATTTGATATATTTATAATTCTTTATCTCTAAATCTATGGAAGATATAATAAAAATGTTCGATGTGCTGTGTAACACTACGACGGGTTTAAAATTAACGGGACTATTTAAAAAGGGGAAAACGCGAGAATCTAAATTAAATAATTTGGAATTTGAAGAAAAAAAAAACAATTAATAATCCAAATTATTGGTATCGTGCCACCAGGTTATTTATGGGTAAATAACCAAAACCTAATTTTGAATTTGGATATAAACTATAATTTTATTTGTTTGGAGGGCAAGGCGATATAATGATGAAACGATTTTGTATTAAATAACTGTATTAACAAAACATAATTAAAATAGAAGTTTACAATACAATAAAAATAAAAACAAGTAGAATTTTATAAAATAATTTAGAAACAGCGGAAAAAGTTACATTATGAAAAATATTATTATTAACTTACACAACTATGAATATTTACACTTACATCCTGACTAACTAACGGCTTCTTACTCCGACTAACTCCGACTAACCTTTTTGGTCGTCAATTTATTGTCCATGATTATCCCATTGTTTGACACTACATCACCAATCTGGATTCTTATTGGTCAGTTCTGACGTCAGCGCACCAATCAAGTGCCGCGTTCATCAGAAGCATCCCGAGAGAAACAACCCTTGTCAAGACCAAGATGACTCACATTCTCATGACCCATGAGAACCAGACCGATGATGTTTGCCAAACAACGAGATAACAATAATTCGGCAAATACAATGTCTGTTATAAGAAAATTCCGAACAGTACTTTAAATATTAAGTTTTTGATAATGACCAACAACAACAAAATTTAGACTAATGACTTTTGCCGAATTATTTATTTACTACAATTAATTACAAATTAAACTAATAATACTGAAGAACTTTGTTACAGCTGTGTAGAGAATTTTATATTCTTTAACCTAAATTTCCAAAAAGTAATATTTGGAAGATTTTTTTTATAAGAAATTATTATTTCCGTTTGTCCAATTGTTACCAAAAGCTTTTCAGCTCTTCCCATTAATGTCAGATTAAGGAATATGTAGTTAAATTGTTTCTTCAGTCTTATAGAATTTGAGAACGTCCTTCCAACATCCAGACACACCCACACGTACACACACACACACACACACATCATTGCAAAAATGTTAAAATTGGATGCTAGTGACCTTAAAACCTTAGCTGGAGGTAAAAATTGGTAGCAGTTTTTTCTGGTTGTACGGTCTAATATCTAACTGTAATGAAGATATGTTAAATTAATCGGCTCTCACTTTCTCAGGAGGAGGTGGAGGTACACATAATGGTTAGTTTATTGACTTCGCTAGTGTAACGTTATGTAAACGAGTAAGGACATACACTGAAATACACTGTTATTCAAATGGGAATGCATCAACGATCAAGGCAGATCGCATATCATATTACTGGATTACTCAATATCAAATCCCTTTCATTGATGTTCACATAACTACTAATCAATGCTTGTATCTACTAATCTCTATTAACGTGCAATTCTAGTAATATTCAAATTATCCTTTCGAGCACGTTTGATACCAATACTACAACCGTGGAAAAACAGGCCTGTGAGATAGGTGTAATTGACATCAATTTGTGTGCAGTCAGAAAAAAAATCTTATTTGGAAAACAGACTGTAATACAAAGCACAAGTTTGTAAATATAATATAAAATATAAAGAGGACCAACAACTTATGGAACGAACGGACCTACCAGTACACGTCATCATGGAACTTCTGGAGTGCTGCCTACATACCACCTATTTCCAGGTAGATACACATTTTTATCAGCAAGAAGATGGCCTACCCATGGGATCGCCGCTATCTCCAGTGATTGCCAACATATATATGGAGTTTTTCGAGGACATGGCATTAGAAACTGCTCAGGTGAAACCGAAAAAGTGGCTGAGATATGTGGATGACACGTTTGTTATCTGGAATCAAGGAGAAGAAGAACTTGAAGGTTTCCTTAGCCACCTAAACGGCTTAAGGTCCCAAATACAGTTCACCATGGAGAGAGAACACAACAGCCGTCTGCCGTTCTTGGACGCTCTACTGGAAAGGAGGGACCGCAGAATAGAAACAGCAGTCTACCGAAAACCTACACACACAGGACGATATCTACATTTCACTTCCAATCATTCAGAAAGCACCAAAATAGGCGTAGCAAACACACTCCTCAGGCGAGCCTCAACCCACTGCAGCACATCAGAACACTATGAAGAAGAAATTGGAATTATCACACGTACTCTCAAAGAAAATGGGTACATAGATCCCTGCATCAAGAAAATCATGCGAAGAAATCAAGAAAAACCTACAGACAAAGAAACAAAGGCAGACTCAGAAGTACAAATGTACATTCCATACATAAAAGGCGTCTCAGAAAAGATTAGAAGAATTTCAGACAAATTCAATATTCAAACCAGGTTCAAGACAACTACTACATTACGGAACATACTTGCTAATACAAAACCAACATCAAAAACTGAGACCGGTGTGTACCAAGTTAACTGCGAATGTGGCCAAGCCTATGTGGGAGAAACCAAGAGACCACTAGAACTACGTATTAAAGAACACCGACGGCACACTGAGAGGGGAGAGACGTCCAAGTCAGGAAGCAGCCATTATTATGAAAAACCAAGGAAAGATTTTCAGTCATCCCAGCGTAGAAATCAAACCAGTTTGGAAACAGCTTATTATCAAAGAAGACTCACTCAAGATTACGACAGAAAAGCAGCCGACCTATCAGGAACCAGTTACAATACCACCACCCAACCAACGACACGATACGCCCGAAGAGCCATTCACGCATGACCCCCGCATTGTATAAATTCTTCCTTTTACACAGATGTAAATTAGTATCAGTTCACCTGATGACGGAAGCAGATCTTAGCATCCGAAACGTTGTGAAACAATTTTTGTGTTTTCAATAAAGATAATGTCAGTCCAGAAATCGAGTTTTATTCAGTTTGTAAATATGAGTTAAATCAATTACACAATTTAAAACGAATTTTACGATTACATCATTTAGCAATTTGCCAGACTACACAAATAAACGAATGGTATCGAGCAGATAATGAAAATCTGCACAAGCAGTTCATTACATACAGAACGGTAGCTAATCCAATGTAGTTCCCATCCAGTAACAGGTCGATTCGAGCAATAGGCGTTCCTGTGCGATTATCCGACAGTGAAATGCACACATGAGTCGATCAAAACCAGAACTAATGCTTTCATTAGCAGTGTTTACGTGCTTTCATCGTCGTTTCGTTACATTATGTCTCGCGGTTGTTTCATTTCGGACGTCAATTTGTTAGTTCAGGAGTTACCTGGCAACGATAACGGATATTGCTTGCTGGAAGACTCCCGCCTGGAAAATATTACAACGGTAACGGATTCCTAGTCAGTATTGTGGCACGGAAACTTTACAATGAAGCTTCGGCCATCACTGAAATACGAAAGAATTATTTTGCTTTCCTTTAAATTATTTAATTTATTCTGTGATGTTCTCTCCACGATAGCTTAAAAAACTTTAGGAATATTCAGGGTGAACGTCAGAATCCGTGACATAGGCGTTTAACAAGAATAAATAGTGTTTCAAATGCTACCAAATTAAGTTTAATTGGACACTAAAAAAGTAATTTTGAAAATTGTACAAAAAAAAAATAGAATTTTGTTCCCTAAATCTATACCTATATAAAACATCACACAAAGTTTTACGGCGCAAGTAAGATTTGAAAAACAAAATTGTAAAAAAAAGATCTAGGTACTCTGGTTTTAGTGATCTGATTTGTTTCATAATATGATTATAAAATACTTGAAATTGAACTACCGTAATTATATTTTAACGTGAAACATTGGAGTTGTCATATGAATGAAACATAGGAAATGAATTTGACATTTAACAAGACGTCAATAGAGGTTAATTTTGTTTAAATAATTATACATGCTTTCTAAATTAAATTTAGTTGTAGCAAAAAAATTGTGTGCACCTTGTGCCCGAGTGATTTTCTGACTTGGCTAAATTTCTTACAATATTTAAATATTTTCCCGTGGCTTCGTGCCTGAGTGTCTGGTCGCGAACCTGGGGGTACCGGGTTCGATCCCGACAGACGCCAAATATTTCGAATTTTAAATGGCACAAAAGTGACCCCTGTGGTGCACTCTCCACGCCAGCAATGAGTGCCCGTGAGGTGACGCCTGGTAAGCGCCCGCACGGTACAAATATATCATCATCATTACCGATATCTGCGATAAAGCAGATTGGCACACCCAGAAATGGGTAATATGCCGTGATGATATATTTATTTATTTATTTATTTATATTTAAATATAATACTTCTGTCATTCCCTATTTTAAATGAGACAGGCATTGCTGTCAATCAAATGTCAAGTCGTAACTTATAAGAAAATTCAGCGGTTATCTGTGATATTGGCAAAATGTTATTAGAGGTTAATTTTGTTTAAATAATTATACCTGTTTTCTACAAATTAAATTTAGTTGTAGAAAAAATATTGTGTGCACCTTGAGCCCGAAATATGTTTAGTGCTTTCGAGTGGTTTTCTGGCTTAATTAATTATTCAGTGCGGCCTGAATAATTATTTTAATAAATTGACTGAAACTAGTGATTTTGTCCATACTGTCTTAATATTTAAATATAATACTTCTGTCAAATTCGTTCCCTATGTTTCATTTTAAATAGGACAGACAAATACATTGTTGTCAATCAAATGTCGAATCGTAACCATGTTTCACGTTAAAAAATACTCACGGTATTATAGTTTATAATGTACACTCAAACATGTATACCAATTCATACTAACAAACCCGAAAAAATAAAATATTCCTTGAGTTTTATTTAATTTGTGGTGGAGTATTATAATAAAATGAACAATGCCTGTGTTTAAAAGGGACAAAAGAAGAAAAAAACTGAAAAAACAAAAGAGGAAAATTAGCGCGCTGAACATTTTGTATCTGTCCATATTACTTGGAGTGTTAATTATTTTTTCTATAATTTACGGACAAAATTACATTGTGTACAAATGTCTGAGCTTTTGAAAATGCAGTGAAAAGTTTATTCTGCGTATTTTTATAAAAATAAACGATTTCGTAATATGGGTAGGTAATTCTATTCTCATGTAGGGAATATCTGACGAAAGCAATTTTAGGTTACGTGTATTGTGCTACTCTAAACAAAATGGCTCCAGAGGTATAGTGTATACTCTTCTATTCTTCTCCCTCGATTGGTTTCCGGAATTGGATGCTTCTGTTTAATGGTTCGAAGGGTAGGAATGAGGCTCATACTTGCTGACATGGAAATCCAACGTGTTAATCTTGCGTACGTTTTTATTTTTGCCTGGATGCCATGTGCAATAGATGGGGTGTAATTTCGACGTGGGGTACTAATGCGTTTTTCATTTTTCTCTAAAAGCATAACATTTTCGTTGTTTATGCCAAAAAGGAAATTTTATTGTTAGAAACAGAGGAAAAAAGAACATTATCTATATTTTTACCCGTCGCTAAGAGAGGTATTGGAATCATGCTAAAAATCACATATCCAGATTTTAATGACTAAAAACGTTTCAATGTCACTACAATCAGATTTTAACATTTTTACAATGTGTGTGTGTGTGTGTGTGTGTGTGTGTGTGTGTGTGTGTGTGTGTGTGTGTGTATGTATGGCTGGATGTTGGACGGACGATTCCTCAAAAACCATAAGATATAAAACCTGTTTAACTATGAATTCCTCAATCTGACATTCCTGGGAAGAGCTGAAAAGGTTTTGGTAACAACTGAACAACCGGCAGTAGTAGTTTTTAAAAGAAATTCTTCCAAATATTAATTTTAGAAAATTTTTGATATTACTAATTTTGAAGAACAAAATTCTACACCTGATACATTTAAAATTTTATCTTCTATAAATTTAGAGATAAAGACGCTATAATATATAGAATATCGGGATATAACAAGTCGAGTACGCGAAACTACACTAAGGAAACCAGTTGACAAATTCAAATGTTTATAACATAATTTGTAAATGACATATTCAGTGTCAAAAATCAACAGTTTTAATGACATTTTGATAGCTTTTTCTGGGAAGTACATTTAATCTTTCTTATTGTTTTATTAATTAAATATTTGTAATATGCATATATCCATCAGAAATACCGCCAATATGGTTAATGAATTGGAAGAATCTGTGGCATTTAGAAACTTCCTCATACAATGAAAAATAGATATAATTAGAATTACATGTGTGCAGAAGACATGTTAAATACAATAAAAAACAAGATTTGGGTAAAGTTCTGTAATATTTTGTTATAAAACGACGGTTCGACAGCAAAGTGCAATACAATACTTACCTAGCCTAATATGGAAATGGCGAGAGGTCTTGTGCTGGCCACAACAGATTTTTATTATATTTCTATATATAATACAAAATAGTAGACTCATTAATATTTTTTTTTTTCGGAAAGTTTGACTTATACATCTAAAAAAATGCTCGTTAAATTTAATGATTTTTGGCAGAGATGTTCACTTTCAATAGCTATTCAAAACGCCACAATATTTTTCCAATTTGTATTTTTCATTCAATTGACAAAAATATGAAGGTACAATATCGGATCACAAGAAAAATTTTGTAACTTTTTCTATGTAGGATCATCAAAGAATATGAAATATTTGTAATATTTGGAAAAGTACGTATTGATATAATTTTTTTTATTCAATCTAAAACTCCGTATATGTGGATAAAATGCAAAATTGTGGGTTGGAACCGGTAGATTTCATACTGTATCCGGCTAGTGTCATTTCTTTTCCAAAGTGGAATAGGGGACATGGAGATGTAATAACTGTCATTTGTAAAACAAAAGATACACGCTACCATATTCGCTGGCCCTCTGAATATTTTTATTTTACGGGTTTGACAAAATGTTATCAATAGAAGTCGATATATTTCGTTTATTGTGATGTATGTGACGTTGTTAATATAGACAAAAGAGATTTCGTCGGAATATTATTATAAAAACGGTTGTATAAAAATATTTCGGTAGGATTAGTGTATGAGTTGAAACGAAAGATATATATTTTATATTCATAAATTTCATGAAGACGTAAATATTATTTACTGTAATTAATCTTCATTTAAAGCTCGTAGAATAAAATATTCTGGGGCTCTAAAACAGATTATTCTTTTGCCATTAACTGAATTTAATTTCAGTCTGTTATCTAACGTAATTTTCGAAGATTACTTAGTATCATCCTTGCTGTCATATAAACATTAATAAAGTACCTAAATATATTTCATCACGGAGTATTTCCCATTTCTGATATGTCAATTTTCTTAAATTCGGCAATTGTGGTTTGGGTAAAAATGTTATATTTATACAATGAGCCTGTTTCACATTTTTCAAAAAACTATTTTAAATGAAAGTTTATGCAATGATTTTCTTAGTAATAATTTTTATTTTAATAATTTCTTGTTATTTGTGGAAATAATTAAATGAAAAGATTGGCGTCCTGAAAAACTACCCCCCACTCCTGTGACGTAGAAGCACATACATTACATCATTAATAACCAATAGGAAAATAGTTTTTCCATCACCTACGTTTATGCATATTATTTAAATAAATAAACGTAGGCTAAAGTTTGTCACATGTTAATAAAAAATCTTTTAATTTGACAATTCCCTGATTTGACATTTGACGCTGACATTGCTCATTGTAATTGAATAATAAAATAATGGCAAATTCAAATTACACTCAAGCTAAGTCGGACAATTTACCAAGTTCGATAGCTGGGCTGGATGATGGCTGAATTTATATCAGAACGATTGTTTTACTTCTACCGAAATAAGGGGTGTTAAAGAGTTGAGGTAAAATAAAATATAAAAACTGAATTTACTATATAAATTGATAATATATTTTACTTTAAAGTTCTGGTCGTGATACTTACATTGAATCTGCTATAGGACATGTCGATCTATGTCGAGAATAAAATATCTGTATAGTCAGATGTAAAGTTTGCCCTGAACTTAAAGTGAAGCAACAAAAATATACTGTTATCGTGAAGGTGGATGAAAGTTGAAATGATCTTCACAAACATGAAGACATGATTTTTCTGACAAATTATCAGCTCTTCGACCTACTGCTTCTAGCCACAATTTTCTTTTCATCGCATCTTTTGACAAATTTATAAACTCTATAGTAGGTTTGTTCCTAACAGTATTTTTGTAAGAAGGCATAGTACAATATTGTAAATTACTCATTTTATTTTGAACTTTTTATTACCTACATATTATACAACTTGAACCAATCTAAAAATTTGACACTTGTTTGACAACTTTGACAATACACTTGACACCTTAGAACCGCTGAAGATGTATGTACTCAAACGTCACATTCTGTTTCAGATCACGTGACTTATTCAAAATTTTATCCAAATTTCAAAAATTAATTGTAAAATATCTAAAGAATATTTCGTGATATTTTCAAATTTGAGGCTCTTTAAAGAACAATATCTTTTAAAATTTAATTCTTAGAAGTCATATAAAAATTCTTGCAACAGCCCTATTGAGGACGTTTTCCATGCATCACCTCACGAGCTCTTAAAACTAAAGAGAGAATTTTTATGCTACTTGAAATTTGGAAGTAATTATCAAGTCGAAATTGAACCCGGTCTATGTGAATGATTTAAAAACATGCTCCAGAAATTAAGAAGCAAACATTCTGCACTTAGAAACTTTCCAAACAGTCTCCATTCGTACGTTCTCTTCCCAATTTGGCTCTTTGTACCCATCTGGAGTCGGTGATTAGCTGCCTCCCACGAGTTTCTTTGCCCGGGAATTAAATTTGAGAGGGCTGGTCTCCACTTCGAGTTCAAAACTGAGTTTCTGACGAAATTCTTGATTTATTTACAGAACACGTGTAGTTTCCACCGCGTGTGGCGAGAACATACTACCTACCCCTTTTTCGCTGAAAACACATTTTTACACTTTCCATTGTATTCTTTCTCTTGTACGTCGTGTGTTTGCTCATAAAATAAATGAGACAAGCAACGGGTCATTTGTTTTCTGCTGTCAATATATTTTTTCCAAATCATTTCATTAGAAATAATTATAATCGTACCTATATCAATAATTTCATTATTGATTAGGCATACATTGTTGGAGTTCTACTAATGATTAGTTTATGATTATAAATTTTATGTTTATAAATATGATGACGTTATAAATAGAGCAGAAAAATTTATATTCAACTACAAATAACTGGCTAATCGTTTAACAGTTAGAGCCGGTTTTTCAATCTCTGGTTAAAATTTTAATTTCTAGTTAAGTAAACAATATTGCATCGTTTTGTTGACAGCAATGATCAATCTGTCATTTGACAGTTCATTTCGTTTCATTTTTGTTTTTTAAATCATAGTTAAAATTTTAACCAGAAATTGAAAAACCGGCCCCTAATATACTTTTTGAACAAAAACAAGTTATGGTTGAAATTTCCTGAAGCTGTGGTACAAACAAATTATGGTAAATATTATTATTATTGTTATTATTGTTATTATTATTGCAAACGTTAGTAAACTTACTACTTGCAACTTACTGGTTATCAAGTGATGAGAGGAGTTGCAGGCTATGCGGGAGAGAAGAGGAAACTATCAGGCATTTAAGGATTTAGTGCAAAGAAGTTACGAGAGAAGGAAGAAAAGAAACGGTTCTGTTAGACGATGTAGGGTCGGGACAAGATTAGATGAAGGAAGTCATCGAGAAACGGAGGGTTAATTTGTGATGTAGTACCACAATTTATTGTAAAATATATATAATAATAATACTTGCAGCTTACCAACTAACCACAATAACAAACTATTCTGTTTTCGCAATAACTGCTTAACCGTGTTGACATTATTTAATAACATATAATAGCATTTTTCATTTATATATTCAGCTTTGCACTTAGTGCAGCTAATGACGTTATCCCTGGGCATTAGTTGTTAGAATACATGCGTAATGCATTTTAAATGAAACATGATACAAAAGACCATTGCAAGTTTGTTAACTGTTAGATGTCACTAGTGTTTCACAAGACAAGATTTCTTGTCTTGCTAGGCTATTTCTTGTCTTGTCTTGCAAAACAAGACAAGAAATTTAAATAACTCTTGTCTTGTGTTACTCTTGCAAGCAAAAATCTTGTCTTGCTTGCAAGACTCTTGCATATTTCTTGTCTTGCAATTTCATATCAATAGGAACAACATATTTAAATCGGAAGTGATATTTTACTTGAAGCTGCGAAGAGATTTTCGTGAAATAATGTATTATGCTATAATTGAAAACTTTTCAAATCTTTTATTTAATACTTTTATATTAATGAGACCGACATATTAGATTCTTGTTAATATTAGTAAACCTAAAGTGGTAATTTACTTGAAGCTTTGAACTGATTTCCTTGAAAAAATATATTAAAATATGATAAAAAAAAACTTCTCAAATTTGGTTTTAAAACGCGTATATGATTGAAAACAACATTATATTTTGAGTATATATGATAAGTCGGATGTGGTTCTTAACTAAGAGCTATTAGCAAATTTTTTTTAAAAAAAAAACTTGATAAAATATAATACAAAATTTCTTATTAAAGACTTTTCTATTTATTGGAACAACAAATTAGATTTTGTTTACAAACGATAAAGTGATATTTAACTCCAAGCTCATTGCAATTTTAAACATCGAATTAGCGGGAGGTCATGTGCTGGCCATATCAGATTTTTTATCTCTTAATCTATAGAAGATATAATAAGAAAATTTAAATCAGATTGAGTACTTAATGCTCTTTATTATTTTTTGTACTATAAATTTTCAAAATATAGTATTTAGAAGATTTTTTTAAGAATCTACTACTTCCGGTTGTCAATTGTTACCAAAACCTTTTTAGCTTTTCTGATTAATGTCAGCTTAGCTAGAGGTAAAACCTATAATAAAATGTTGATATATTGAATTATAATATAATATTGCAAGAGTGCAAGAATGCAAGAAAATACTAAAAAATCTTGCTATTCTTGCACTTTTCTTGCAACGCAGATTCTTGTCTTGTCTTGCAACGAACTATATAACTCTTGTCTTGTTCTTGTCTTGCATTTTATGCAAGGACAAGAACAAGAAAAATGCAAGACTCTTGTGAAACACTAGATGTCACTCTCAAATAGAAAGATTAAGAAGCAATAGACATCGCAGCACAAGATTCGGGCTGTGAAGACGTGCTCACTGATTATATAAAAGGAAAACGATGTAGATATTTTGTAATGAATAATGGATAAAATGAAATGTTTTTATATAAAAAAGAGTCCATAAAAGCTGAATATAAAGTTAGATATTTGACTATAATGGACTGTTTACTAACATTATCATTGCTACTATCTTCATTGTAAAGCAGTAGAACTCAATTCCATACCCCACAAGGGAAACAAATTTAAGATAATTACTCGAAATCTACAATCAACAGATGAAAATTACAAAACAGTCATTTGCGTTGATTCATCTGCGTTTATCTCCGTGTCTTCTGCGGTCTTATCTAACAATGAAACGGATACAATTTAGTAAATGTTTCTGAGCGGGAGGACGTTAGTCCCTGTGACTAAATGCACAGGATTGCTAATCGACGGAAATAAACCGTGTTTTATGCGCAGAACTGCTGACGTATATGAACTCTTATCTAAATCAGCACTTTTCAACGACTTGTTGAGATGTTATAATTAATTTATATTTCACCTCGAAAGACTAAATAATTCTCAGAAACAGTTTCCCTCTAAAATATTATGTCGCTCCATCTTTCATGTTTAATTCTATGAAAGTTTTTATATAAATTATTCCTCACAGGAAACTAATAACTATTTTCTGCGGCAACTTTTCCTTTATCTTTACAATTCATAAACTTCAATAACTTCGTTTTAATTAGCTCTATGAGCTACGACTTAAGTTTTTAATAAACAGCCCTAAAGGTAGTTCAATTTTTTTATACAACTAAAACATTAAAAATCAGGAACATTTTAATTAATAGAGCTCACATAGATAATTTACATTTTTGCTTATTTTTATTGAAACTTTACAAAAAATCTGATGTGGCCAACACAAAACCTCCCGCTATTTAATTTTTATTAATTTAAATACATACCTACGTTTTTATTATTGCCGCAAACTATATTATGTTCCATTGCTTATAACTATTGCTTTATTTACTATTTTCTTTTTAAAATGTCACTATTATTAATTTGAAGTGATTATTTTTTTGACAGTGATATTGACCTGTCAGTTACATTCATTTGAAATTTGAACTGTGTAACAAAGGAATTGTGTTTATCTTAGGCTTTGGAATTTATAAACAAAAATTATTTTTAAATTTATCTGTAAAATATATAAAAAAATTATTAATGTATTCGTGTAGAAAATTCAATAATCTTTAATTTCTATACTGACATAAGATACGAAAAAATGGCATTTAATGGTATTTTTTTTTAAGAAAAACCATTATGAGCTTCAGGTAAAGTGCCATAAATATAATGGTTTTTTTCCATATTAGAATACTGCACAACAACAAAAACAAAATCTATACACATACACACACACACACACACACACACACACATACCCACATACACACATACAGACATTATCGTGAAAATGTTAAAATTGGATTCTAGGGACCTTAAAACGTGGTCATTTACCTACGAAAATCTCGATATGTGATTTTTAGCACGATCCCTATTCCTACCTTACCAGGGGTAGCGGGAGGTAAAAATTATACTGCATGAATAATTTTTGTTGAAAATGTTGCATCGAAATTGTAGCATAAGTATTAAAAAAGTGACAATTTTTTGATGCTACATTTTTCTTATAACTGACAGTTATGTTAATAGACAGCTAATCAGAGATGAAAATACTGTGCATAAATATTAAAAAAAGTTTATTTTTTGGTAATTTAACTTTCAAGGCAATATCTACAAAAAATTTATTTTAAAATGCAACATTATAGTTCATCACTTCCATGGCTACATACTATTGTCAAAAAATGACAGCAATGTAATATTTGTCCATTTTAAAATGCAACATTATAAATAGTATTGCAGCAAAGGAGATACCTCCACAACACATCACAAATGGTGTCAATTCTTATTACGACCGACTAGAATATTGCCTCAGAGTGATTGGAGGTATTTTTTAACATTTATTACATGAAAGTTATGAATTTTTGTAAGCTAAAGTTTTTTAAGATGTACAACATTCATGTTTTGATTATTTGTTAATCGTATGTAGGCTAATTTATAGGAAATTAGTTTTGATAATACAAAACTACAAATTTTGCATTTTAAAATGGACAAATATTACATTGGTGTCATGTTTTGACAATAGTGAGTAACCATGGAAGTGATTCGCCATATGTTGCATGTTAAAATAAACTCGCTGTATATGAAACAACATTTATCTCAATATATTATAAATGACTAGAAAATTATGTTGATATATCTTAATTAAACTTTTTGCAACATTTTGGTCACTATCTCGTATGTAAATTTCATGCGATAATTTCCGTTCAAAGTTGCAAATTATGCTGTTTATAAACTCGCTACATAATGCTAATTTAGTTTTTTTCTGGAAAAAATGATGAATAAATATTCACTGAAATCGTGTTATCTTTACTAAATACACACTTGGCACTTTAATGTAAACATATTGTCCAAAACACAATTACTGGGTAAATATGCAGCAAATATGAAACATATTTCTTTGTCAATTTTTCGGATATCAACAAAACAGTTACATTTCATGACTATTGCACAAGCTTCCGTTCATCAAACAGAAATTACAAATATTTGAATTATTCCCACATTTCCGTCATCGTAAATAAAACCCGGGTTATTGATTTTTACAGCACAATTCGGCAATAATAATTGCGCACACAATATAATGGTGAATAAATTCATGATAATAAATATTTCATGTAGCCGTGTTTCAAACTTTGAAAATAAAAAAAAAATGAAATAATAATTATGTGGACTATGCCATCTTGATTCGCTGGATAACGTAAGTAAGTGCAGTACTTATATTAGAAATCACTTTATATTGTAAAGCAAATGAATGCTTTTCTAAAACAAATAAAACGAAAAAGTAGTGATCTACGTCTGGGTGAGAAAAGAATTCTTAGAAACTTTGGTTGTGTTTGGTTACAGCTTCTACAAATGCACTAAGAACAAACAGAAAAGTTTTTTATTTGAAGTTAAAATAAGTAAAGAAATAAATGTAATAGAAAAACTATAAAAGGTTACGTATAGGAAGCAATGGTTCTTTAATTGTAATTTTGAGTAGGATTCTTTTATATATTGAAGATATACTAAACATCGAATGGTTTGGGTTCGAATACGTTAAATGTGAAGTGAATCTTAATTAGTATTTGAAACGTTATAGATATTGGAGAGTTGTTGTACAGCGTTTTCCTGAAAGACGTATACGTTTAAGTCTAGATTGCTTAATAATATCGTATTTTTTATTTCTCGTACATGAAATTTACAGACGTAATATGTTTGCCAAAGGTAATAAAAGTTAAAATCTGTTTTTTTTTGCTCAGTTGTACCAACAAGGCTTATTTATTAAGCTAGGCTTAAACAAAATAACGGAAATTGAAATTCTGACGCAATATATGAAAATTCATTTGATATTTCATTTCGATGCAATATTGTCAACGGGCTACTTGCGTACCTTTTTTTATTTAATATTTTTGAAGAGCATGCAAACCATATTTTTTCTTTTGACAAAATTTTTATTAATTAGCCAGGAAAAAAAAATAATGAAATTTGATTTTTTGAATTACCGCCATGTATGACGTAGAATTACGCCGCACCAATGAATCGTCGTAAAGCCATAGCGTTTGTTTGTACGGGTAAGATATATCTCCTGTTTGACGTTTCAACAATAGTTTGGAGGTTAGTATTTTAGTTTGTCTTTGTGGTATTGATATTTTGAATTACATGTAACTACCTATGTGTTTATTTGTTAAGTAATTAATATATTTAAGAGCCCAGAGAGAGAGAGAGAGAGAGAGAAATGAACTAATGTCAAATTCAAATTAAAACTTTCTCGCACGCCATACCATCTATAGTATACATTTTTAAACATGGGGCCAAAGGATTTTTTCTTTCAGAGCTGTTAGTAAACATGTAGAACACCTTTTAAAGCTAATTTGCAAGCATTAAATTAAATAATTCTTCCATCAGATTTTTATAACTTTTATGAAAATGACAAATATTGCAACAACTGTTATTTGATTGTCAAAATCAACGAACGTGTGATTAAAGCGTAATGCAAAATCTAAATTTTGAAAATCTGTTATTTTGTACGTTTGTTATTAAAGACGGACCGTTAACTTCTGAATATTCACGTACGCTATGTAAAAACTCCCTGTTAACAAAATAATTGTCTAATAAGTTTTTAGAAAAACTTCTCGGTCATTTTTCAGATACTGGCCAATTGATTGTGAAATTTTATGAAACGCGACGAGTGTGTTTTTAATAATTTGTTGTAGATATTATTTAATTTTTAACTAAATCTGCGGACAGTAGCAATAGACAAACTCAAAAATGGATAATACATTATTTTTATAATTTAACTTTTATGTACCGAGTATATTCAATTAAATAGTAAGAGAGAGTTAGATTAAAACTATTACAGTTCTCTGCAGACAACGTAGATCAGCAAACGTTTTATCTTCTGCCGTCGGGCATAAATTTTCCATTGGAAATAGAAGTAGTACTAATAAAATTTCAGCGTAATGTAGCAAAAAATGCCTTAAATAATACCGAACCTTTCCACTCTTTTTTATTGTGAGGAGTCTCGTGGCTGCGTGCCTGAGTGTCTGGTCGCTAATCTGGGGAACCGGGTTTGATTCCGACCGACGCCAAATATTTCAAATTTTAAATGGCACAAAAGTGACCTCTGTGGTGCACTCCGTTTTGTATTGTAATCTGAAAGCCATGCAAACAAAATATATTATATTTAAAAGCAGCGAGTAAAACCAACCCAAATAGTCTTACCTTTCTTTTTCCTCGAACACATATTGTATTCTCGGTGCACTTTCATAGCTCTTAGCCAACATTTCTCCCGTATATGGTCGTGTATCCCGTGGGATTGATCGATAGACATACGGTAAGCGATATCTAATTAGTGGACACGTCTACAGGACATGTAACACGGTCGGTTCGATCACTTGGTTCGATCGGCCCGGAGCGAGCCACTTGAACTCTCTCCCCAACGACCGAGTCTGATAACGCCACTCATTTTTTACTTCGATCACGTGTTTGAGGTTAGGGTGAACAAGAGCCTGATAAGCAGGTGAAGAATTCGATGAGTGGAACTTTAATTTTAGGAATGAAAGGAAAGAAAGCAAAATTTCGATAATTATAATGATTGGAACGATGGAGCCACTGGAGTGGATGAACTTTTTAATAATATTGGAGGATCGAGTTCGAAAGTAATCTAATAAAATATGATATCGAAACCACTGGTTCTATTAAATCTAAAATTGAAATACTAGAATTAGACAATGACTGGTGGTAGCTTAAACAACTGACTAATAGGGCTATTCTGTAAGCGATCGTTATGACATATCGAATCGTTAAATCGTTAAAATAACGATAATCGTTAAAGTGGTATTCTGTAAGCAAAAATTCAATTGTTCATAACGACAAGATGATAACGATTTTCGTAAAATCGTTATTTTTTAACGACAAGAAAAAACTTTACTATATATATATATATATATATATTTAACAGGAAAAATCTTCGAAAAAGTCATAGGGCTTTAAGAAATAAAAGTGATCCTTTTACTATCCCAGAGGAAAATTTTAGAAAATTATTTAGATTATCAAGAGCCGCCGCAAGAGATTTTACTGAACTGTTGCCATTCCTAGAATCAAATACAAGGATAACTGTTATACCAAATCTCCTAAAAGTGCTCTATATTAATCATACTTTTACATATACTTTATTTTACTGAGTGCATTTAATCCCCTAGCTAATTCAGCATATGCTTCTTCAATCTGATTTGGATTCTCTGGATAATATTTATTTGTTCTCAGAGCGACATTACTTGCAAGAAAGTCTACATAATATTCATATTGTTCTTTTGAAGTTTTTGAGCTCCTCGTTTTCTTATCCATATCTATTATAAAAGAGAATAATAATAAATAGCCATTAATAAAATGAAATAATAATAATAATCTCCGCCAACAAGTTTCAAAATGAAATTTAAATGTCAGTTTTAATAGTGAATTGAGTAAACAATAGTACCAATCGCAAAAAAATTAGAACGATTTCGTTATCAATTAAATTCAACGATAATGTTTTAACGATCGATCTTACAGAATACAAAAATAACGATTTTCGTAAAATACAAATAACGATTTTCATAACAACGATTATCGTTATGATAACGATTCGTTAAGCGAATGTTTTACAGAATAGGCCTGTAAAGGTGATTAGCAAGCTAGTATTTTATCTTTGTCAATGTAGGGTTATAATTTTGACGTCATAAGCAAGAGATTTAAAAGTGAAATAGAAGAACACAATACAAACAAATCATCGCCATTTTTAAAGTTCTGTCTTGTGTCATTTGTGTTTTGATATTTGAGTTCTACATAATTTAATGTCTTCGGATGGCTGTGGAGACATACAATTTCATATATGTCATGTATTCTTTCTAATTATAGCTGGAGTCTCTATTGCAAACACCATTTCGTTGCAACTGTCATCATGACAGCGATTTGTTTGTATTACAGTAGCTGAGTCACGTCTATTTATCAATAGATGGCAGCAGGCATCTATCTCTGTATGACCCTTCATTGTTTATGGATTATTTTAGAGAAAAATACTTCACTTCACACTTCATTTTTACAGAATTTTGAACCATGATGTAATTGGTCAGTTTTTTAGGTACTCCAGTTCTTATAGAAAGTATGTAAAATAAAAATCATTGCCAGATTTACTAACTATAGGGTTAGATCTACCACCGGTTAAGTGTTATATACTTACTTACATAAAAACCTGTATATAATGGTGTCCACAAATATTCTAAGTTGAAAGGGTAGGTAGTCGGAATTTGGACAAGCGTTTAGCAAAACAATCAGAAGACCGCTAACGTTTCGATTTATTTAAAATCTTTATTAAAGCGTTTTGATCTCCAATAAGTCTGTTAAATTTGATATAACGAGAAACATTTAATGGAGAACAGAACACTCCGATGCAGATTTTATATAAATTGAAACGTTAGCGGTCTTTTGATTGTTTTACTACATTCTTGCCCAAATTCCGATTATCCTTTCAACCCAAACTAATTAATAGGCAACTTGAAAACTGTTAATTTAATTTTAAACTGACTTAAAAACGGCCAAAACCGTAGAATAAATTATGATTCGAAAATTAAACAATATTTCGCCAGAACCCAGAAATTTAAATAAATAAGCTTGTCGATTCTTTGGGGAAATGCTTCATATATTTGTTTGTTTTATAATTTGGTCTCTAATATGTCAAAATTATAATCCCATCATTGTAATTATTCGTGTGAACCAAAAAATAATTTGTCAAATTAATTGTTACTGATATATAATTTTGACAACTTGTTACAAATTAATTAGCGTTTGCAAATTATTTATTCAATGTCAAAAAACCATTTCAATTTGGTTAAAATTTGTTAATATAGATATATTTTTTTATCACGTTTTGCAATTAAAAATTATTTGTAAATATAAATAATATGTTAAATGTATATTATTATGAAAATAGTCCTCATGAATAAATGTCATATCGAAATATATCAAAATGAAAATGATAAACTCACAATGACACTTATTTAATATTTCTCTTCCCGAAAGCTTGAAGAATAGTATGTTTGTTTATAAGTAATTCATGAACACTCACGCAACATTATTAACCGGAAATAACGTCTGTTGTAATATGTGACAACATATTAAGCAAATAGAATGCAAAGTATAACAAGAGATAATAACATAAAGTTTCCACATCAAAAGGAATGACAATTTAGTGGTGATGTTGTTAATTTTGTGTCGTACCATACATGATTCATTGTCCAAATTAGTCCATTGTCGGCTGAAAGTTGATTATAATACTAAATAGACATACGAAGAATGAAGACCGTATCTTTTATGCCTTTATTAACTCATAATTTTCTAACTTAGTCAAGTTAATGACGTTGCATTTTCAACGTATTATAAACCTTAATATTGTTTTAAAATTCGAGTAAAAAATAAAAGGAAAATTTTATTATATATATATTTGTTTAAAACAAATTAAATAGAATATGTATTTGTGTTTGAATATCATTCAAGTTAAATATTTGAAAAGAAAATTGACTTAAGAAAAAAGTTTAAAGTTGTATAACGAAGCACAGAAAATGTTTTGATCTCTTTCATTTCTTTAACGGATTAAAATTTATATTATTTCTTGGAAACAAAATAAATTTTAAATGTAGTCTGAGATTGTTTTAAAACAATATTCTAGATAAATAAAGTTCTTGTCCAAATAAGGGCATTTTTCAATTGTTTATTAAACAGCAAAAGGTGTACAAATTAGTGTTGATAAATTCCATTTTTGTATTTGAATAAAGTGAATTATTCTGGTGAAAAAAAGTTGAAAATATAGTTGTTTTAAAACGACAATTTCGAATAATTATAAGAATCACGATAGATTTTCTTTGTAAATAAATGAAAAATGCTATACATATATTTCAAGTAAACATTATGTTTATTTGTACGTTGTGTGTGTGTGTGTGTGTGTGTGTGTATGTGTGTGTGTGTGTGACAAATTTTTCTCCGACGATAACTCCAAAACTACAATTCTAAAAATTATGATTCTTTCGTATTCCTCTTCTTTAGAACCATATGAAGAGCTGATTATATTTTGGTTGTAATTGGTCAACCGGAAGTACCCTTATTTGAAGTTCTTAACAGTTTTTCTGGCAAAAACGCAGTTAAATATCAATTTTCGACATTTTATGATCATTAATATGAAAGAAAATCTTATTCCCTATACGATTTGATTATACATTTTCCTTCATATTCAATAGATATAGAGTTATAGAGAGATTAAGAGAGGTTAACTTTCAAAAATCAGTCAGCTTTGCAAAAATTATGGAAACAGCAGATATATTCAAAAAATTCTAATTGACAGATGTCAGTGTCAAGTGCAAAACCAAAGTAACGTAAGTGACAGACAGTGCCATTTTCAATGCCGGGAGTACGAGGATGTCCAAAGAGAAGATGGAAGGACTGTGTAGCAGAATATTTGAGAGAGGAAGAACTGAATGAGGAAGTGTGAAGTGCAATTTACAGAATGTACATTCGTGTTATAATTATATTGGATTTATAGAATCTTTTCAAAGGAACTTGCAATATGGAATTTGTAAAAAATAGTGTGTTCGTGTTACAATTTTACAGGATATATAGAATCTTTTCCAAGGAACTTTTGGTATCGGATTTGTACAAAATACATTGAATTGACGGAAGGTTTTGTGCTGGCCACAACAGATTTTTTATATTTACATAAATTAATGTTTTAGGATCACAAGATTTAAAAATGCTTTATTACAATATTTAAAAAATTAAAAACTTTTGTTTTTATGAATTTTCAAACACTATTACAGCATTATTCTTAATTTTTGAAGCACTTTTAGAAAATATATTTTCAAAAATACTAAAGAACTGAAGTCGAGAGTCTTGTGAAGACTTCACGACTTTCTCGACAAGATTCGTTGCTGGTCTCGTCTCGTCTTGACTTTTTAGCCGAGACAAAAATGATGGTCTTGTCTCGACAAGAACAAAAACTGTTCTTGGTCTTGCGGTAATACTATCAGTTCCCATATTTTCAGATTTGCGAGTAGACACTTAAATATATGGCCACGAGACTCCTTAATTTTACATATATTTTAGTAAAATTAGATGATGACAAAAGTGCAATATGTGACAGAGTTTTAGTTACCTTTAGAACATTTTTTTTAAAAAAGCTCTGCCTTGGAGCAATTATTGTTGAGTTTTGCATAAAACGGCGAAGAAATGATGCGCTGGAGGACACTGAAAGGTGCAGGTGATGTTGACACAGCTTTCTAAAAGCATTTCCAGTTGAGTCTCCCGGCAACAGCGACAGTAGCCTTCGCAGGCAACGAAAAGCAAAGCAAATAATTTCTGCATATAGTGTATTGACATCCGTATTACATTTCTCCCCCAAGCGCTGCTGTTTACATAGTAGTTTCTTAGTTGATGTTTCTCGAATCGATGGAACGTTATCTTACCTTCTCCCATCCATCTCATCTGTAGCGGTAGGTACACTCGTAAATCACACGCCGTGTATTGCGACTCTAGCTAAATATTTACTGTGAACTTGAGGGGCACTTCCCAAGCAATGGAATGGCGAATGGCTGTCGCCCATGCTACATTCGTCTCTCGGGCTTTTGTCTTTGCATTTCTTCAATATATTCGTAACTGAATATTTATTCTCTTGCACTCAAATGCACTTGCAATATTAGTTTCAAACATTTTTGACAAGTGTGTCTGCAATCTAAAAATAACGCATGAAATACATACAGGGTGTAAATTTTAAAACGGGTCATAGGGCTATAACATAGAAAAACAGTTTTTTAGACGCCAAAAGTTTCTATATTAATTTATTGAAAAAATAATTGGTGCCTATTATAAAGAAAAAAATTACAAATTTTTTAATACCAAACACCTTACATTTCTGTTTCATATTAAGCCAGAAAATAAATTTAAAAATTACTACAATTAACAAAAAATATCATTAACCATGAACTGACAGTAACAAAACATTGTCATTTTTTACTAACAATTAAAGATTAAAGTTATTAATTTATGAACTAATACAAAATAACACAAAATAAAGTAAAAACTATGATATTTATTTAAGAAACTATTATTATTTATTGTAATAGGTATTTACAAATTAAAGATGATCTACATGTAATAAGTAATAAGTTATAAGAAACGAGAAAAACTGCAATTCTACAAGGGAACAATTAAATAATTTGGAATTTTCCTCCTTGAGACAAATTATCCATAAATTCTTCTTAATAAAACGAAAATAATAATAATTTAACAAATATGTGTATGAAACGTTTATTAATGAGCGTCTCAAGTCAACAATTGTTTTGTTTTGTTTCTGTCAATTTCACGGCTGTTGATATTTTTTCTTAATTGTGCAAATTTTTAAATTTATTTTCTGGCTTTATATGAAACAGAAATGTAATGTGTTTGGTATCAAAAAAATTTTTTCTTTATAATATTCTTGAATTCATTTTTCAATAAATTAATATCGAAACTTTTAGCTTCTAAAAAACTGTTTTTCTACGTATATCCCTATGACCCGTTTTAAAATTTACACCCTGTATATACGAGTATAAGTTTTATTTATTTCAATTAAGAGTAAATAATAAAATTTTTTATTGAAATAACATCATAAAAAAACACAAAAATACATATTAGCTTTATGTTGTAATGGGGGATTCCACCATTTCTTTTTATAATTTCATCTGAAAATATTAGGAAAACTAAGACCATTAATGAAAATCCGGTGAAAAAATTCCTATTAATAAGCGAGTTATGGTCTCCCGAATTTTGAAAAGATTCATGGACCTAAATGTTCTTGAAACATATGCTATTTTAAGTTATATTTACATAAAATAAATGAATATTATAACACTGTATAAGTCTACATACTTTATACTTACAGGTGTATTTAAATTATTAAGTTTAATGCAAGAAATTTATGTTCAAATAAAAACTGTTTGAAAACTGCAGTACAGGAATGTTAGCCTCTCCTTTCGGATTTGAATTTCTTAACTTCCATTGGTAGTAACCCCCACCTCCTAACACGCTATTTGTTATTCATATATAGGCGGTCTTTCGGTCGCTAATCAAAATATTATATATAGATTTCATATTCGAGTCGAAGCGCTATAACAAAAAAACCCTTATTTTCGAAATATGTCAATTATACCATTTCATTTTTTTTTTTATTAATATTCGTTATTCAGCATATACATTCGTATTTTTTTACTATTTTCTTTTAATTTAATTGAGCTGGAATCCCCTATTGTACTCTTGGAAAATGATAAACAGAATGTAGCCAGACCATGTGTCATTTGTCATTTGTTAACCACAACACATGTAGTAGTTAGTCCAGTGTCGGTTATTTTATAAGTTTCGTGATAGAAATAAAATAACGTGACTGTGAAATTGACGAGATTTCAGATAAGTGGTTAGATTTTGTCACGTTCATGTCTAATAGATTCCGTAACATTTTTTGTTTACTTGCGTGTGATATATGACATGAAAATTTGAAACTAATTAGGTGTTATGATAAGACTGCGTGTTTCTTAACTAAAGGTGATTGATATTGCGATAAAATAAACTACAACTCTTATACGGACATTTATAAATACATATCATATCCTTCTGAACATATATGTACAGACATATATCGATTTAATAAATAATATGGTTTAGTATTATTACCACATAATAGTTATTTAGGCAACAGTACTGTAAATACAAGCTTTATTACATGAAGTCTAGTATTTATTGATCGAATGTCATAAAGCTTATTTACGCGAGTTGCATACAACATTTTTTTATACGATCTTAAATAAATTCCTGAAACAAATTAGAAATTTGACTTACGACCAGACTTTCCTGAATAACTTTATGGAGATAGGTATCCACACTTTTCTTTTGTTTTAAAGTATGTAATAATAGTATATAATAGCACATAAATCCTATTTGAATTTTTTTTATTGATAATAACAATCATTTTGATATGAATAATTGCTTTACTTATTTGTTAATATTCACAAAAACAAAGTAGGCTGCATTTGTTTTTATTTGACGTTTCGCTCATTGCGTTGGTTTGATAACCTCACTTATGGGCCTTGATTGGAATTTGATTTAATTATTTAATAAAAACACTTTGTTCTGTTACAGTCAGCAGCCTTATTAGTTTATTATTATTATTTTAAAATAAATCTATTGAAATGTATTTACCTATAAATACAAAAAAGTGATTTATTCATTTATACATCTACACATGTTTCACATATTTCAAAACAGTACAGTGGCCGGGGCCGGGCGAGGCGGCAGCGTAGGTCAATTTAAAATTAAGCGGCAAATTTAAATTATATACTTAACACCTTTCTTGGGTTTAATGAGTTCAATAATATTTGGATTTGGAGGCTTGAGTTTGATTGAAAAGTGACAGTTTACATTATAGACCAAGGTTAATAATAAATTATTATTGGTTACAAGCAAGCGGCAATGAAAAACAATTTCTCATGTCAAATAAAGGTAAATAATAATGGGTTCCTAGGCTAGTAGTGCAAAAAATTGTTTTCATATATTGTATTTATGGTTGACGTAAAACTATGCTATTTTGGTATCATTGAAAAACTAATCTTATGTACATTCTAAAAAAAGTTTAAAATTGTCGATTCCCTAGGCAAGATTTAAAGATTCACCAATTTCCGCTAAACCCGGTAGTTATAGAAAATTCTTACAAAGATCACCTTATAAGCCTGATTGTCTAATATAACTGTGGTTATTACCATTTTTTTGTATCTCTCAAAATAAACGAAATAGTCTTGTTGCCGGACTTTAGTCAATTATCCTATTTTTCATTTCTGGGATTTAATATTAAACCAGAGTAATTCAATTTTTCTGCGGAAGGCTAGCTAAATTTTGTCAGAGATAATTCTAATAACCAAGAGAATGATATTGAAATAATCCGCCAAATCGCAAATTACAAATTTAGACGTACAAACTGCATTAAAACTGGAATAATTAAGAATTAATAACTTTTTTAAACTTTGATTGTCCCCGTCATACTGTTTTAAGGCCTAGTTTAAATATAAATAACCAATGTTTTAATTTATTACTATGATGGAGGACCATTACGCGCTGCTAAGACAGAAGTAAAAAATCTATTGTGGCCAGCACAAGACCTCTCGCCATTTCCATATTAGGCTATATAAGTACTGTATTGCACTTCGCTTTCGAACCGTCGTTTTATAACAAAAAATTACAGAACTTTACTCAAATATTGTTTTTTATTGTATTTAACATTCTAATTATATCTATTTTTCATTGTATGAGGAAGTTTCTAAATGTCAGAGATTCTTCCAATTCATTAACCAGATTGGCGGTATTTCTGATGGATATATAAAACAATAAGAAAAATTAAATTTATTTTCCAGAAAAAGCTATCAGAATGTCACTAAAACTGTTGATATTTGACAATGCCATGTGTCATTTACAAACTATGTTATGAACATTGAAATTTGTCAACTGATATCCTTAGTGCCTTAGCCTCTGCGATTAGTTTACTCTATAAATTATAGTGTCTTTATCTCTAAATGTATACAAATAAATAATAATAAAAATTTTAAGTGTATTAGATGGAGAATTTTATGTTCTTCAATATTTAATAAAAAAACTCCTAAAAAATTATATTTAGAAGAATTTTTCTAAGAAACTACTACTTCCGGTTGTTCAATTGTTACCAAAACCTTTTCAGCTCTTCCCAGGAAAGTCATATTGAAGAAACTGTAGTTAAATATTTTTTAAGTCTTATAGTTTTTGAGGAATCGTCCCTCTAACATCCATACACACACACACACACACACACACACACACACACATACAGACAACCACACACACACACAGACATCATTTTAAAAATGTTATAATCGGACTGTAGGGACCTTAAATCGTGCTTATTCAATAAAATCTGGATATGCGAATTTTAGCATGAATCCAATACCTCTCTTAGCGGTAAAAGAGGTAGTTATATTTTAATTTATTTCTATTTCTATTTTGATTATACGTAATAGGTATAGTTCGTGTAGGTGATGGAATATAATAACATATAACCTATTCTATTAACTCCTGACGGTTTTTTGGTAAAAATAAAATTAAGAGCCCGTCACATTTTCTCGTTATCACCCCCCTCTCTTCGTCTTTTCATTTCCTTTGGAGCGATTGTTTCCCAGCTTTCTAGATCAGATCGTGTAGCGCGTGAACCGTTATTATCTGCGATATCATCGTCCTGAACTGGCCGATAACCTAAAATTGTCCGTCGGGCGAACCACGGGGTCAACCCTGCCGGACCTTGGCTCTCGGGACCTGGGAATCACGGCCGTGTTTAGTGATACTGAAGTAATGGGGCGGGAAAGGTTGCTAGGCTGGTTAACTGTTGTTACAGGGAAATTTTGTTTTTGCCGACGATTGGGACTTGTTTTATTCACAAGGGATAATTTTGGAAGTGAATATTTTATAGGCTGTTGTTCATTTTAAATGATGCCAATAAACGAGATTAAAGTTTTGCTGTAATTTACATTTTTTTGGTATTATAAATTACTAGTAATTAATGTTTTGCAAACTTTAGTTCATTATTAATACGGATTTAACTGTGGAAGGGAAAATTTTCAACTACCAGTTGTTAATTTTAAATGACGTCAATACATAGGATTGAAGTTTTATTGTAATATGTTTTGTTGTATAAATTACATATTGTTTTATACATATTTCATAAACATTTTAGTTTATTATTTCACTTTAATCCAAGAACTGCGTTTTAAAACAATGCATTGTTAATTTTAATTAATGCAATGGGGTATTCCACTCGATTTCTTTTATTATTTTAAATAAAACTTCATTCAGTCTTGAAGCAATTCATAGTAATAAAAAATCTTAATTGTTCCTAGTTTAACAGTATTTTATTTTCGAGAAATCAGTGTAACGTCACATCGTCGGATTTCTGGTAAAAAGACTTAACCGCCAAAAAATGATAAAATGAGTTATGCATATAAACGGATACGTCTCTTCACGACGCATGCTCTAAACACAATATCTGAGCGCCAAAAAATTTATGTTAGAAGGTAATTCATTCTAAAGTTTCGTAAACGCCATCTGACACTATTTGATGCGCACAGAAATTTTATACAAAAGTCTTAAACGCCATTCTGTGTTAATGTAATGGGAGATGTTAACGAGTTGTGTTCCACAAAAGTTAATTTATTTTGATATTATTTATTAATCTGGTGTTCACAACTATATAAATATTAAAAATTTAGGTATTAAGCTATATTGAACAAAAAAAAAAAACATTTTTATTAAATATTTCATGATATATGCTTCAAAATGTTGCGAAAGTATGTTGAAAAATGTATAAAATATTAATCTCATCGATATAACACAATATCTTTTTAAATAAATCAATATTGTAAATAAAAACAAGTTTTTCCTGTTTATCTCAAAACTAGTCAAATGGCGGTTAAGTCTTTTTACCAGAAATCCGACGACATTTCCCCTATACTTGTCTTTCTCACACACACTGCTCTGAGTACGCTGCGAGAGAAAGATAACAATTGTATGACGTCAATTTTCCCTTTTAGGAAATGTGAAATATCTCGTAAAGTAATTATTTAAAAAATGTTTTCATTGTTTTAACTGTTATTTATTGAGCCATACTTTATGTTAAATTGAATTTTTTTCAATTTTTTTGTTATGGTGGAATACCCCATTAATAGTGAAACTTTTTACTGTAATTGCATCCACAATTTTTTACGCCTACAATAAAAGCGTGAAAAAGTGCGATAGCATTTTATTTTTTCACCCCTTGGCGTTAAAGAAGTGTATTGTTTTTCATGGTTTTATTGTGCATAAAAATACATACTTTTTAACCCATTTTAATGAATAAAGTGCACTTTTTTAGCGGATATAAAAAATATATTTTCCTCTCGTTAAGAGAGGTATTGGATATAATAGTCCAGTCAATGGAGACCAAAAAAGACCTTTGCCTTACAGAAGGTGGGGAAAAATGATTTTAACATATGTTGTTTGGGTCGAGACGGGGATGAAAAATTCAAATTTGTGACCTTGGGGAGACGGCGTGAGCCGCCATCTTGGATCAAAGATGCAAAAAATGAGTTTTTCGCTATTATCTCGAAAACAATGACCCGTATCAAAATTTTACAAGAATGCAAAGCTCGTTACTTTTTGTACAAAAAGGGTTCTTACATTTGTTACCGAGGATGAACTGTCAAAGAGTTATGTTCAAAAATAGGTAACCAGAACAACAATTTATGAAAGAAGATTTAATCACTCCAAATATACACAATATTAATTTTTTAATACTTAGCCTAATAGATTTTGTTATTTGTAACAGTTTACATTTGTGGCACCAAAAGAAGTAAATTATCGCTGATTTTTAAATAATTTTTGTCAGCGCGTTTTCACAAATTCATCAACCAATCTGACCCGGTTAAAGATACGGTACCGCGGTTTAAAAAATTTAATTCAGTTTGGAATTCTCCTTCATGTCATGTTAAACGATTTTTGCTCTGATGAGCGGTTAACGAATTATTAACAATTTAAACTTATGCGAAATTTCACTAAAATTTTAAATATCTGCAAATTTGCTTAATTTTCATCTTTTCTTCTGAAATTTCAGCACGTATTAAATGCACAGTAAGGATTATCTTTATTCGTGTCCAATATGTTTCATTTTTGTTGTTTGAAACAAGTATTAAACAGAAAACAATGGTCGTGACAATAAATCAAGTGAAAAACAGAATTATTTTCGATTATAATTTGATTTCATTCATTGCTAATTTTCTGATTTATTTTTAAAATTTCATTCAATCCAATCAATATTTTTCAATTAAACATCAATAATTCAATGGCACTATGAAATTTTCTGTAATTTGCGAATAAAGTGAAATTGTGATTAATTTTTGTCTCAATTTGTGTAGTTTTTAATTCTGAACAACTTTTTTCTAAATTTAATAGGTCAGTAACTATTGGCATTGTTCTTGAATCGAATTTTCGTATTTAATCAAGGCGTCGTTTGATTCACATTACCATAATGATTTTCCCTCTCTATTGACTTTCATTTCATTCGGGTGAATATCGCATCCCGGTTCTTTTATTAGCGGAGACAAGGTGTCCCAGGACAGCCATCGCGCGCGTTATTGTGTTACTTTGTACTGCGGACCCAAGAATCGATAACCGCAATTGTGATCGAATGGTGTTAATCTGATGCTCCGAGTGCGTGCACGGAGATGAAAAACTACTACTCGCCACCGTACGTCTGCACCCCTGTCTAAAAGAAAATAAGCGAACCGCCTTAACAGATCACGTTCATTTATTTCTTGCCAGTATTTAATTTTTACTCAACGTAAAGTAGTTTTCTACTGGAGATGATATTTGATTTTAGAAAGCGCCTTCTGCGATATTGCGACATGATAAAGGGTGCTATTTGAAATTATCTAATTTATTAGTTATTGCCATTTGAAATGAGTTTTAATGTTATGAATGCTATACAGAATGTCTCACAACTCGCGCCCCAGACAAAACTGACACTTGCCGACAATAGGTTGCCAACAAATAGAAGAAAATAATTTGCAGCTGCTTGCATAACGGAGTTACAAGACTTTTTAATCCACCAATCAAGGAAGGATATCTTGAGGTGTGATGATATTATTACAAAATAAAACTGGTTGCTAGGTTTTAAAAATATTACTAGTGAGTTACAAAATTTGTTTGACTTACTGTAATTTTGACACTTTAGAGTTGACTTTTCACTGTCAACAAATTTAGCTTAGCGAAGGTGTCATCCGAGAGCATAATTTATATCGTACAGTGCAACGTGTTGTACCAGCTGTGTAAAATATGTTAAACGAAAATATTATTGTCATTTGAATTCTTTGAGATTAAAACAACAAATGGTGGTTCTAAAAAGAACCGTAAGACACTGACATTTTTCGAAAACTACAGTCGCCCACACATTTTAAAGTAGATTTGATTTGTATAAAACCATAGTAATGTAAAATTACGGCAAACACACGTTAAAGGTGTAGGTCGCTGATTGGTCAATTTTAAGAACTCTTTTCTCTAATATCTTTTAAGCTAGATTTTTTTTTCTTCGAAATTACACATCCGAGTTCAGTCTCGTGTTTCCTCATTCGCTCTGGGGCGCGAGTTGTGAGACACCCTGTATATTGAATACGTTACGTTATTATAACAAAATTCTTATTATTAACGTATCGATTTTTATTCCAACACAGCTTTGGTTCTTAAAAAATTATCTCTGATCGTTGTGTTCATTTGACATTCTTTAATTAGAAAGAAGAAAATAATTTTCGTACGTTAGATAAATATGATAACAAGCCAATTAAAAGTTTCATTTCTGTGTAAAATTGCAGAGAAAACTTAAAATCGTAATATGAAGCAATCTGAGATAATAGAGTTACAAAATTCGAGGTCTGAAGGTTAATGAAACGGGCTGCTGCGAGAGTAGAATCCAGGCCAACTATTTGTATTTTCGGTGTTTACTTGTATTGTTGAATAAATATCTTTGGTTTAACTTTGTTAAAAGTCAAACTTTGAAACTAGGATATGAATAAAACTGCAATTTGTACTTTTTCCTCTCTGTCCTATTTCTGAATAGAAAAATGTATTTACATTTCCTGCTAAGCGTAAAATAATTTTACTAAAGTTTTAATTACAGTAAACATGTACAGTAGATAAACATATTTTTATTATTTATAGCGTGTCCCATTGTGTAGTTTTCGAACGATGAGTTTAAAAGTAAATGTTCAGCGTTTCTAATATAATAACACGCAATTTTTCATGTGTATCCATGATGCAGTGTCGTGTATCGTACTCGTAGATGCATTTTCCATAATCCTGACAATGGTTTTATAGGCACGTATAGATTAATGTGTAGATATTTCAACAACATACAATGCTGACATTTTAAATATATGTTACGCTATAATGGCTTTGAAAAAATGCAACAACTGCACAAGATTGATTAATCTGAATAAATTATTTACGTGTGTCACATTTGGCGCGTTCGATAAGGAAGGAATTAATTTTCTGTTACACAAAACAGGCAGTAATATATTTATCATCCTTGTGGCATAATCAAAAGACCTCTCATTTGTTCTTAATCCTTAACTACTATCGTATAGGAATTTGGGATTCCAAACTTCACTAATCTTCTTCTCCTCCATTCATATCCCCGATATCCGTAATCGGGATTCTGATTTCCTTTTCTTAAATGTTCATTTTAATTCATTTCTTGCACTTCTTTCTTTTCTTTGTTATCTATTTCATTTCTTTATATATTTCCCAATTCAGATGTGATACAAGTTACTGTCGCAACTCATTCAGGAGCGGCAAGGTTGGGATCTGGTGCTATGAAAGTATCAATACGCAATGTTTAGAGTTAAATTTCTATTGTGTTGAAAAAATAGTTGAGGCATGTTGTTATATATAGGTATATCAGATTCCAACATCAATTATTTAATTTTACTTTTTAGAACTCCAGTGTATATGAGTTTAGAAGCTAGAAGTTACCAAAAAAAGTCACTAGATTGATTTGGCGGGGGAATTGAAATGTTAAAATGAAGATCACGTCAACATTTATATTTTCATTAACCAAAACTATTATAGATAATCTACTTAAATTATTCATATAAAATCATAAATAAATAACTTTTAATTATAAATTAATTAATTGCATTATTTTTTCATAATTCCTTGATGAAAAATGTATATATTATAACTGTTTTTATTCGTGAAATATCACAAACAGAGAAATGAAACAAAAAACACGTGCAAATTCAATAAGTTATTTGACAACTACTACTGAGAGTTTGACGTTTCAATTACGTTTGAAAGTTAACTAGAAATTTCGTCTGCTTAAATGCGGCTTCACGAAATAGCGCAGCAGCCAATCACAGGCTTTGATTTTCTCACTAGAATTTCTAGTTACTGTCTATAGTTTAAAAACAGAGTATAGTACAGTTGATTACTATTATAACCATATAATTATTTAATTATTATAACATTTCATTACAATTGCATACCTATCCTTCTTGTAAATGTGATATCCTCTTCAAAAATCTATTTATAAAATACAATTTTATTTCGCGGTGAAAACTAAACATTCGAGGAAATTGTCAGATATCTTTTTAAAGAATTGAATACACCTCATTGAAAGAAAATCTTCTGGTTGTTTTTCTCTTAAAGGAAACAAGTAATAAATTACATGAAAAAAATAATACACGGTTCGATTAGTTAAGTGTTATCTAAAATATTTGATAAAAACTCGAAACTAAAATGCTCTCAATCATCCATTTTCTGCCAGCTTGAAAAGAGGAAAAAACTTTCACTTAGCAGAAAAAGAGGAGGGTTTGACTCTTCCCACACATGCGAGATTAATGTATCCGGGACTTGTCATAGAACGACGCACGATTATTAAAAATGCATAACAAAAGGCCCTTCGCAGCACAGAGAATAGCCGCTAGAGGCGCTCTCCTCTGCTGATAAACTTATCAATATCTCAAAGTCGGTTATCGAAGCTTCTCTCATTCTCTACCATCTTCCAGCCGCCGGCGATGTGGTCAAAGAAGAACAACGCTCAAAGAAAACTTTGTTCATGGAAAAACATTGCCGGTAATCTGTCAATTGCAGAAATAAAGTCAATATTATATGAACCAAAGCGTTCCAATCTACAATGATGAAAAATTAAATGTTATTTCCAATCAACCCTCTCCCCGGGAATTAATAATTACTACAAGAGGAATTTCATTTATACAAAATATTGAAATTCATAACCGCATTGCCGGGATCGAGCGATATTTGATTGGGATTTATAATTATTTATAGAATATAATGCAAAACAAGATAAAATCTATTGCAATTTTCTGCGAGTTTCAAGAGATATAGCGTCTATTTCCTGATGGTCTCATTTGGTTACTTGATGGTTTGAAAGTAATTGACATAAACTTTGTCTTCTAGATATCCCATAAGAAAAAATCTTTGACTTTAGATTCGGCGAGTGCGGAGATTACCTCACATCACCATTATTCGGTAAAGAGTGATTAAAAAATTCCGTCTTAAAAAGGTAATTTTGTCTCTATGTGAGCCGTAGCACAGTATGATCTTCCGGTAGCTCCGATAGCAAAAAGTTTCCAAGCATTGCAGGGCCGGCTCAAGATTTATAGGCGCCCTGAGCCAAAAGTCAATATACCCCACATTTAGATAAAAACTTCAAAATTTTCAAAAATCTAATTTTTATGTATCTAAATACTTCTCAATGCGCTGATTCCAAATTTTGAAACCGCAGGTCGATATCTCTTTTCGTTTTCGAGATATTTAGATTCAAAGTTTTGCTCAAAACTGCCCATTTTTGGGTAATAACCGAAAAATGGGTTGAGATATGAATTTGGCGACATCACCATTCGATTCTATGGGCAAAATTACATAAGTACACCAATTTTCAGAATTTTTGAACACCGCATACAATCTCTAAAACAAAATAACTGAAAATGGCCAAAAATCGCAAAAATCGTAAGGGGTACCCCTTACGATTTTTTCAGATTTTGGACATTTTCAAGGGTTTTCAAGCTTTTATCAATAAAAAATGAACCAGTTGAACAAAAATTATGAAAATTGCTATACTTATGTATTTTTGTCTGTAGAATCGAATGGTGTTGTCACCAAATTCATATCTCTACCCATTTTTGGGTTATTACCCAAAAATGGGCAGTTTTGAGTAAAACTTTGAATCTAAATATCTCGAGAACGAAAAAAGATATCGACCTGCGGTTTCAAAATTTGGAATCAGCGCATTGATTGATGTATCTAGATACATACAAATTAGATTTTTGAAAACTTTGACGTTTTTATCTAAATGTGGGGTATATTGACTTTTGGGGCAATAATTCAAAAATTGGTAGAGATATAAACTTGGTACTAATATTATTTGATTGTAAAGAGAATGTTACATAAGTGTACGCATTTTTAGAGCATTTATATATGAGTTTACATAATGTTTATTCATGTGATTATTTTATTGGATTTATAGAATATTTTCCAAGGAACTTTCTGTGTGGAATTTGTAAAAAAAATTGTATTATGCTCGTGTTACAATTTTACTGTATATATAGAATCTTTTCCAATGAACTTTTGGTATGGGATTTGTACAAAATACATCAAATTAACGGAAGGTCTTGTACATTATAACGAAAAACATACTATTTTTTTCTACATTATCCGGTCTGCGTCTTATCTATGAATATTTTGTCACTCATCTTTTCCAAAAAAAATCTAAATCATTGCTGTTGCGTTTATTTTTTATGTATGCCCACAGACAATACGATATATCTTTCTTTTTGTAATTATTTAATTTATCTTGGGTATTCCTACTATTTGTAAGAAACACTTTATCTCCATTTCCGTCATTTTTATATGTACATTATCATAAAATGCGCAGTGACCTCAAAATGAAACGAAATTATAGTTGTGAATGAGATTCTAAGTAAATGCTAACAAAGATAAGGAAACAACAAAATTGAGATTCAAGGACTTGGGAACAAACATAATCAATTTCCATCTGAAAGTCTTTGCATCTTCTTTCGTATAAGCAGCCGTAAAATCTCACGTCCCCTAAAAAATCCCTCTTGCTGGTTTTAAAATAAATTCCGTTGCGAGGGTAGACGCTTTGGGTTTTTTCACGAAATCCTGAGATGTTTTCGTAGATTACCACCCGAGATTAATCCAAGTTGTCGCTGGTCTCTGATAAATGCAGCATCCAGAGTCACATTTTTCACTGTTGCAAGTGCAGTTTAACCGTTGACGCCAACTCTCCAACCTACAGAAATAAGTCACGACGTAGTGTATTTGTTTAAGAAATTGGATAACATTTCGGTAACGAACACTACGAGGATATAGTGTTGTAGTGGAGAGTTTGTAAAATATGTGTTAGCTCTCCGTCTTGCGGGTATTAACGTTGTTGTGTTTGTAGTTTGCGCGTAAGAACTCGAGAAATGGACAGTCGTTCTGTGATTGTTAAATGAATGAATTTAAGTGGGGTTCTCTGCTTAATTTGGAACGAAATGAATTGGACAAGAAAAATCGAGGAATTTGTATTTCTAAAGAATTTGCGAAGTGGGGTAATTTAATTTATAATTTGCTTCTGCTCCTTTCAAATTAATTCTTAGAAAGAATACACAATTCGCAATATTTCATTTATTCCTACAATTAATTTTCTTTTGTGTATCGTTCTTATTAGCATCCAACGTAGTGCAGGAGATATCCTACTGCAGTAAAATTTAAGATAAAAATTTATTATGGTCGGGAAAATGTAGAATAAGTTTCTAAAGACCTCAAACCAAAATCTTCCAGTAGGTAAATAAAATTGTTACAATGTATGATCTATACTGCACCGAAATTGAACTGAAATCAATAGTTCAGGTGAAAAAAATCTGTTGTGGCCAGCAAAAGACCTCTCGCCATTTCCATATTAGGCTATATAAGTATTGTATTGCACTTCGCATTCGAACCGTCGTTTTATAATAAAAAATTACAGAACTTTACTTAAATATTGTTTTTTATTGTATTTAACTTGTCTTCTGCACACATATAATTCTAATTATATCTATTTTTCATTGTATGAGGAAGTTTCTAAATGTCTAGATTAGCGGTATTTCTGATGGATATATGCATTTTACCACAATTTTACCTATAATTTCAAATATTTAATTAATAAAACAATAAGAAAGATTATATATACTTCCCGGAAAAAGCTATCAGAATGTCACTAAAACTGTTAATATTTGACATTAACATGTGTCATTTACAAACTATGTTATAAACATTGGAATTTGTCAACTGGTTTCCTTAGTGCCTTAACCTCTGCGATTAGTTTACTCTATAAATTATAGTGTCTTTATCTCTAAATCTATACAAGATATAATATAAATTGGAGAATTTTATGTTCTTCAATATTTAATAAAAAAAAAAAACTCCCAAAAAATTATATTTAGAAGAATTTTTCTAAAAAACTACTACTTTCGGTTGTTCAGTTGTTACCAAAACATTTTCAGCTCTTCCCAAGAATGTCAGATTAAAGAAACTGCAGTTAAATATTTTTTAAGTCTTATAGTTTTTGAGGAATCGTCCCTACAACATCCAGACATACATACACACATACACACATACACACATACACACATCCACACACACACAGACCAAACCAACCAAATTAACCAACCAAGGATTAATATGGTGTAAAAATATAATATACCTAAAACTGAAGACGAAGACAACTTTTTTACCTTTATATCTTTTCAGATTTCTTTCCTCCCTAGCCCTAGTATTCTTTTATTGTGTAGTACACTTTATTTGCCTTCTTTAATCTATTTGCTATTTTTCCATTCTTCGCTATTTTATGTACTTCCTAAATATTCGTAAGTTGAAACTCACCATTGTTAATCAATTTACTTCAACTACTCTTGCATAATCGTCCTGGAATTTATTATCATGGTTTTACTTTTCCCTATGTTGATTTCCATGCCCATTTTCTTTATTTCTTCTGACCGGATTTGTACCAGTGATCTCATTTGCTATTAATATTATATCACTGGCGAATAAGTTATCTATTTTATATTGGCCTAATAATGCCTGTAATTTACTGGTATTTTCCTTGGTGTTTTTCATTAATCTTTCCATTAAAATAACGAATAATAGTGGGCTGAGGTTATCGCCTTGTTTGACCCCTTCTTCCATTTCGAAACTTTTTGATTTTTCGTCATTCAATTGTACTGTGCCTCTTATATTGTCATACTTGTAATCACATTCAAAAAATTAAATTTGTTAATTAATAATAATTTAAAATACGAATATGAACTAAGGGATAAACTATTTTGTAATAATTGTCCTCTAGGTAAAATAGATGGCTTTGGAGCAATAACAGGGTTAATCATGGGACTAATGATATTAAATATGCAAGTGTCAATTGTTTTTATGAACATGGGTATATTATGCAGCTATATTTTACAGTAATTGAACCGTTATCTGTGCAGTTATTAATTGAATAGAGTCATTACGTAAGCTATCGTATCCATTTGTCCATAATTATAATTTAACAGATTGTTATTAAATCCATGAAGAGTTACCGGTGTGCAATGGCGTATATTTGAGTAATTAACGGGTCAATTAGTAATTATATTTGTAAATTTCACACCCAAGATGAGTTGTATGCCACTGAAACGAATTCACCGCAGGCCCAGAATGTATTCATGAGTTTATTCGATAATACAGAGAATTTATTTTAAAATGCAACATTATGGTTCATCACTTCCATGGTCACTCACTATTGTCAAAAAATGACAGCAATGTAATATTTGTCCATTTTAAAATGCAACATTATAAATAGCATTGCAGCACAGGAGATACCTCCAGAACACATCACAAATGGTGTCAATTCTTATTACGACCGACTAGAATATTGCCTCAGTGTGAATGGGGGTATTTTTTTAAACATTTATTACATGTAAGTTATGAATTTTTGTAAGCTAAAGTCTGTTGAGATGCGCAACATTCATGTTTTGATTTTTTGTTAATCGCATGTAGGCTAATTTATTGGAAATTAGTTTTGATAATACAAAATTACAAATTTCGTATGTTGCATTTTAAAATGGACAAATTTTACATTGTTTTCATTTTTTGACAATAGTGAGTAAGCATGGAAATGATTGACCATATGTTGCATGTTAAAATAAATTCCCTGTATATGTATCCTGATAAATATTTTTCGTAATACCATACTGTTGCTATGATATAACAGGACTAGAAACAAAAGTGAAAAGATAAAAATAACATCGGCCGTTATTTTTTTATAATAGTCGCCTACAATAAAGGATCAAGCGTTCCTAGAAAAATAACACCATGTTGATGGACCGTTATGAAGGAGAATTTATAAATCAACAAAAAAGTTGTTGCATATCGGCCTTGTGGCTTTCAAGATTTTTCATAACTTAAAATTTAAACATTTACGAATAACAAAATTGTTCTCTTTCTTTCGTACTGAAAAAATTTGTATGTTGATTTATAAATTCTTCTTCACAACAGTCCATCCCAATAATGTTATTTGTCTTATATCGGCTTAATGACGTTAATATCTATAACAGTATGATAATGTAATGTTTGATGGTAGAAAAAGTATTTTAATTTTCTACTCTTAGTTGGTTCGTTCTTCAAGATTCATTGTAATCTAATTAAGTTTCTCTTTGTTGCAGGTACATTTCTTCAAGTCTAATTAAGATAAAGCAGTAAGTTTCTATTTCTTTAAAGTTCCATTTCAAGTCCTCAGTAGACGTAAGAATTTATTCTACAGATTATGATTATATTATATGAGTTAAGGTAGTTCTTGTAGGAAGGTGATACAAAACAGCTAATTAGCTAATTTAATAAGCAAATAGAATTATTTGGTCCAACGCCCATTTTCACGTAGGTGCTTCTTGGCTCTATAACTCGGCGCGTTGTTTTAATTAGCCATGTTAGCGAAGAGTGTAAATTTGCAATTTCTTGTGATTTCTGGCGCTGGATTCTATTTTGTTTATGAATAACCCGCTTATTAGATTTGTAGTTGGATGTCTTTATTACGCTTTTTTGCTCTTTCGAAGCACGGAAATTGAGAAAAATAAAATGCAAAACACAATTACAATTGTTAGTTTAGCTTCAAATAATGAACTAAAAATCTTTTGGTATTTTTCACAAGCGCATTCAGAATTCTTCCATATAGTATTATATTATCAGTATTACAACTTGGGATACTTGCAAACAAAAGTTAGTTTTAAATTCTTGCAGCAGTCTGTCATAACTGGCAGATATATATATATATATATATATATATATATATATATATATATATATATATATATATATATATATATAACATAGAAAAACAGTTTTTTAGACGCCAAAAGTTTCTATATTCATTTATTGAAAAACTAGTGCCTATTATAAAGAAAAAAATTACGAATTTTTTAGTACCAAGCACATTACATTTCTGTTTCATATAAAGCCAGAAAATAAATTTAAAAATTTGTACAATTAAGAAAAAATATCATTAGCCATGAAACTGACAGTAACAAAACATTGTCTTTTTTACTAAGATGATAGGGGATTAAAGATTAAAGTTATTAATTTATGAACTAATAATCTATTGTAATAGGTATTTAAAATTAAAGATGATCTACATGTTATAAAAAATAAGTTAGAAATAAGAAACGAGAAAAACTGCAAACTACAAGGGAACAATTAAAATCATTTAATAATTTGTAATTTTTCTTCATGAAACAAATTATCCATGATTTCTTCTTAATTAAACGAAAATAATAATAATTTAACAAATAATGTCCAAAAAACGTTTATTAATGAGCGTCTTAAGTCAACAATTGTTTTGTTTTGTTTCTGACAGTTTCACGGCTAAAGATATTTTTTCTTAATTGTGTAAATTTCTAAATTTATTTTCTGGCTTTATATGAAACAGAAATGTAATGCGTTTGGTATTAAAAAATTCGTAATAGCCACTAATTATTTTTTTAATAAATTAATATAGAAACTTTTGGCGTCTAAAAAACTGTTTTTCTATGTTATAGCCCTATGACCCGTTTTAAAATTTACACCCTGTATATATATTCAAACTGCTAACAAAACGTTTACATTATGAAACGAAATCTCATATTTTGTAAAACCATATTTTTTTGTACTTGAATATTTACTGGTTAAGTTTAATAAGATATATAATTCTAGTAATATGTTATCGAAAAGCGTGGGCGTAGAAAAAGTGATTTACCATTTATTTTTTAATCGTACGATTTTTTTACTCTACTAGCTACTATATTTCATAATGACATTTTTTTGTAATTTAATTTTCAAATAGGAAACGCTATCAAAAACTTTTCTGTATAAGTGCGGATATTATTAAAAAGAAGAAGTTTCATGTGAATATAAATAAAAAGAAAAACGTAGAAATTTGCATTAGAAACATGGGAGATTGGAGTGGATCAGTTATAATAGTAGATCCATTTAAAAAATATATGAAAGAACGATTTGCAAAGAATACGTTTCAGAGGTAAAAAAAAAGTAATTATGAAAGTGGACGAGACGACGGATGAGTGCTCAGATATGATATAATATTTGTCAAATGTTAGTTGTTGCGTGAATGGATTATTGGTTCGTGTTAAAGAAGATTGCGTGAATTAAAGGATGTACGAGTATGAGTATATGTAAATTCTTCTCGGCAAAAAATTGAAAAAAAAAGAACATAAAAAGTTTTATATATAGAGCTTGTACAAAATATATGATAGAATGTGAATTTCATTAAAATAATGAACTGATTAACATTAGATACTAGAAAAATGCATTACTTCGGCAAAAGGTAAAAATCTGTAATGTCGCCGCTATAAAAACATTATCCACGAAAGCACTCAAGGCATGATATCATCATAAAATATACATAGAGCAACAAAAACATTATTTTTCTACAACTAAGTTACTTTTACTAACAGAGCTCATGGAACACGTAATTGTTAGAGAAAAAACATTAGGTACGCTTAGTAGAGTCGTTTCACAAAGCGAAACACCGAGCTCGGATCTGAAAGCGAAACAAAGAGAGAAAGCAGACAGGATTAGAGCGGACAGAGGATTAAAACGCACAGTACAGAGAAAAAGCAGCAAGGAGACACAACGAACCGCTGGAATACTTTTTACAAAGAAAACGCGCATATTTAAATAAGGCTGGATGGATTTGCAAGACCAGAGAAAACATGTGAAATATATACAAGGGTTCATGAATCTCATTACAATATCAAATGAATACTCTCTGAGACAAGATTTCCCCATCCAAGCTAATTTTAGTATTTTACTACCGACTCTTAATTTTAGTAACCTTCAACTCTCATCACATAACAGGGCCTTAATATTCCAGGTTGTATTTGTTATAAATAGATATACGAGGTCTGTCCGAAAAGTATCCGATCTTCCTTCATATCTTCGCACTTGACAATTTTAGCGCCCTCTGCCACGCACGAGTGTCAACTGTAAAGCTTCACGAATTCCCTAGATGCCGCAGTTTTGGTCGGATCGCCTTAGTTTACGTGCAGCATGCATTTGTTTACAAAGTGTTTTTTACGTTTGTCGCATTTTGCTATTGTAAAAAATGACGGAAAGATCGGAACAACGAATTTGCATTAAATTTTGCTTAAAACTCGAAAAGAGTTGTGTGAAGATCATCGAAATGATGAAGACGGCATTTGTGGACAAGTGTATAAGCAAAACATA
Source organism: Ophonus ardosiacus (assembly GCA_943142095.1). Classification (NCBI taxonomy): domain Eukaryota; kingdom Metazoa; phylum Arthropoda; class Insecta; order Coleoptera; family Carabidae; genus Ophonus; species Ophonus ardosiacus. The sequence goes on from OW964829.1 coordinate 47,185,847, forward strand.
AACATAAAAGTGGTATAAACGGTTCAAAGATGGCCGCACATCTGTTGATAGTAACCCACTTTCTGGGCGGCCTTCGACGACAAAAACATCGGATAATATCGAACGTGTGCAACTTGTGAACGATGAAGATCGTCGATTGACTGTGCGAGAACTAGAATATGATCTGGGAATACCGAAAACTAGTGCTTGGAAGATTTTAACTGAAAATTTGCAAATGGTTCGTGTGTGTGCGAAATTGCTGACGGTGGAGCAGAAAAACCTTCGCCTTTTAATCGCTCAGGACAATTTGGAAATGGTCAATAATGACGAAAATCTCCCATCGAATGTTGGCTGTTCCCAAGATTAAAAATGTTGCTCAATGGACACCGATTCGACGACAAAGAAACAGTCGAAATTAATACGACGAATGCTCTAAAGGCAATACCAAAAAACCAATTCCAAGACTGCTTCCAAAAGTAGAGAGGCCATTAGAAGCGTATTTTTCAATCAAATGGGGACTACTTCGAAGGATGCCACCAGCCCGATGACGCAGAATAACAGCAGCGGAGAAATATAAAGGAAGGTCGGATACTTTTCGAACAGACCTCGTATGTAACATTGGAAGTTTTGGACAAATATTAGCACATCAACAATGATAAAACAAAAAAAATGCCTTTTTTTTATTAAAAATCCTCAGCATAATGAAGTTAAATGCCTTAGAGGGATTCGAACCTGTGACCCCTGCTGTACTCATGACTAAGAGTCATTGCTCTAACCACTGAGCGACCGAAGCCGATATTTTCTTTTTAGTTTTACATTAATGTTAAATTTAAATCCAAATATTTATTAGCAAATGCAATAATGCATTTTTGTCATTACATTGCTTACATCAAATAATTTCTCAAGTAATCTTTGTTAACCGTATATATCTCGAGCGGTATCTATTATTTATAAGTGAAGATTTTATAGTACATTTTGTTCGTTTTCTTGAAAACTAATGTAATTATTTCCATGTTAAAATTTCTCAGGAAATTTGACACTGTTGGATTAAAATAATTAAGGTTTCCAGTAAAGTGTGAGGATCTAAAATAGTAAAAAAGACGCTGATGGATATAAATTATTAATGTTCAACAATTAATCTTTGTCAGTCTATTTATTGATTAAATACAAGTACATCCACAGTTTCCGAGTAGGTTTAAGTTGGAAGAAAAATGACCTTTTGTCAATAGTCCGTGATTAGTTGTACAAGGAACTATCTAAGTATCCACTATCCGGATGGTATGTGTCTATTTACCACGAGAGTCGTTATTGTGTGGGGTTTAAGATCAAGAACCACCTCAGGCAGAATAACTTTCTGTACTTCCAAGTAAATGGAAAACAAGTAGAAACATTAAAATGTTTGTAATTGACAGATAAATGTGTGTCATAAAGCCAAACACATTACTGAAGACTTTTCCTGGGAAGTACATTTAATATTTCTTACTTTATTATTAATTAAATATTTATAATTATAGATACATATATTACATATACCTTTCAGAAATACCGCCAATCTCATCAATGAATTGGAAGAATCTCGAACATAAAAGAATAAGAGCTGATAGAATGAATTAAAAACTATAAAAATATATAAAGAAGATATGTGTTCTGTGTGTATCAGATATGTCAAATATGTACAATACTTATACAGCCTAATATGGAAATGGCGAGAGGTCTTGTGATGGCCACAACAGACTTTTTTATTATTTTTGTTGGTGCCTGATGTGTCAAATATTTGCTTTTGGAATTTTGATATATAGAAATAACAAAATCAGTATTAAAAATATTGTTCAATAATTCCCTTGTTGTTTCTACATGGCGTTAAGTTATTAAAAGCAAACGTTACATCGTAACGCAATAAATATTTATCAACTCATATCTGGAAAATCCGCAATGGCCCAGCGGCGTTCAATTCTGAAAATTGCTACATCAAAAAAGGAAAATCGAACAGTCTGTTTCATTACGCCGGTTCCGCCCCGAAGATAAACAATACTTTATTAAATTATCGGGAAAAGGAAAGCTGCCTCCGGACATCTATCTCCAGTATAACTTACCGAAATGAATACAATCACCCGACCGAAAACTTTTTCAGATTTACCTTCGATTTTCGAAGGTTCACCCGTGTTTATAATGTTTTAAATGTTATTTAAATTTACTTAGGAATATTTGATATTAAATACTAACAAACCGGAAAATTAAACGTAACCAATAACTTTATTATTTATGTTTTCAAAACCATTACCTTTAACTTTGTAAAATAATTTAATTTTGTATGTCATATTTTTAAAATAAAATGAAAAGCCACTTTACTTTAATATTTTTATCTGTGATAGCTTGAGTAACGACTTCATTTGCAGTTATTTGAGCTAGGTAATGTTTGTTATCATATTATTAATTATCTAATGATAGATTTATTTACAAAAATTAGGAACACAAAAGTACTTAATCAAAATTGACTGAAATTTTTATTGATTTAAGCGGTCCTACCGGTTTTTTAAGTGAAACATTTTAAAATTACTCTTTCGACAATATTTTAGGTAGTATTTATTAAACACACCGCCCATAGATAATAATAATGTTTGCTAAATTAGAGTTAAAAGGTAAGCAGAGAAATGCTGTTAATGACAGTAATTGTTTTTCACCGATTAACTATTGATATTTACGATTTTCTCCCAAAAAGGTATATTTTAAAATGCATAATATTCGCGACATACATATTTTTTCTCAATTTTGTAACTACCACAAGTCTAGCTACACAACATGGTATAAATATCTAATTTTAGAAATTTTTGTAATAGTCATGGCTTTCTCCCGAGACCCTTCATTTATACTAAATGGTAATGGTTTTAAAAATCTTTTGCTTCTTTCTAGAAATAAGGCGTTTTCTACTTTGTATTATATCGTATTCTTGCAGAAACATTAGATTAAATTGGTTCATTTAATTACTATTTTTAGGATCATATTTCTCATAAAAAGATAGTATATAAATAGTTATATACACATTTATATTGTATATAATTTGAAACAAAATAAAAAAAATTCTGCTGTCAACAATTTAATGTCGTTCTTTAGAAATTTAGAAATTTTGTATCATTATATTTATCAAGTTAATGAGATTGGAAATAGGATTCAATCAATTCTGTTATTAGTTTATTAACTTAGTCTCCATTTCTTTATAATGTATATCATTTAGAATAAAGGAGATGGCTTTATTGGAAGAAATGGCATTAACGAAGTATTCACCCGTAATCGAATTTCCTATTTCCTAATTTATCTCCTTCTAATATTAGACCTACGCGTGGTGTTCCTCAATCTCAGCTTTAGCTCCATGTCAAACATAAACCAGATATCGGCGTAGATGTCCTGCATATTTTATTTAATCCGCCAGTCGGAATGACCGATTAATTATAGAATTGAAATTCTGTTGCGAGAAGAGAATCTGTTGAACGTCTGCAGTTATTTATTAGACAGGAGTATATTAATTTGCAGTCTAGACTTTGATGAATATTTTACGAAATACTTCTTGATTTTCCATTTTACTTCAGGTTATTTAAAAACTTTTCAAATGAAATAAAATATTTAAGTGCTTTTGAATAATGAGAATTTCATTTGCAAAAGGAGGTAATTTGCTGCTTCACAGATAATTGAAATTAATCGGGACCTAAACTTGGAACTTCCAAATAACAAGTCAAATCTCGGTAACATTTATTTTCTTCTTCTTCTTCTTCACGCGATCTAAGGCGACTTCTGAATTATTATATATGTTGTATTGTTGACTTTACATTGTACCTATGTAGGATTTAAAATACGAGTAAAAGATATGCTCAAATAGGGTCTTAGTTATGTAGCGCATCTAGTGGATATTCAAGAAAGTTAGTATCCCTCAGAACCTCAAATACAATTAAATCAATAACAAGTGACCTAACCAGTATATTTTAAATTGCGGTTAGGTTATACTGCTTTAACTATACCGTGTTTTTAAACTATAGACAGCACTAGACAAAGTCACATTTACACCGCTAGAAGTTACCAAAAAAAGTCACTAGATTTATTTGGCGGGGGAATTGAAATGTTAAAATGAAGTTCACGTCAGCATTTATACTTTCCAGGTTATATTTTCATTAAAAAAACTGTTATAGATAATCTAAATTTTTCATATAAAATCATAAATACATAACTTTTAATTATAAATTAATTAATTGCATTATTTTTTTGTAATATCTTGATGAAAAATTTATATATTATAACTGTTTTTATTCGTGAAATATTACAAAAAGAGAAATGAAACAAAAAACACGTGCAAATTCAACAAATGATTTGACAACTACTGAGAGTTTGACGTTACAATTACGTTTGAAGGTTAATTTGAAATTTCGTCTGGTTAAATGCGGCTTCACGAAATAGCTCAGCAGCCAATCACAGGCTTTGCTTTTCTCACTAGAATTTCTAGTTACTGTCTATAGTTTAAAAACAGAGTATAGGACGGAATCAGAAGACTTATTCACCAAATGGAGGCAAGTAAATATGTGTCCATTGCAATGACGTAGCAATAAACGCAAAGACGGAGGAGAAGAAGAAGAGAAAGAAGAAGAATAATAATAAGAAGAAGTAGAGGATTTTGACATAATTATATTATTTTCATGTTTGTCACTTCCTTTTTTGATCTGAAAAATTCATTCCATAACCACTTCCCGCCACAAATATGTGCCAACCAAACAATTCGCCCCTGTTTTAATTATCAAAAAGTCAACCCTTAAAATATTTAATAAACAAATACACGGAAAAAGTCCGACTACGCAATAACCGGTAAACCCATTGTCCCGGAGCTTTATTCAACTTGTATATTCACAGGGTGCGCGGGTTTCACGCTTGTTTGCAGGTACAAACCGTGGGTTAATTATCTATAAACAACGGCTAGGGATGCGTCCTCTGGTCAACATCAAAACAAATAAACGAGTCAAACAATAGGTTCTGTTTAACTATGGTCTCACGTTGCGAAGTGGATACAAGGTATTTGATGCTGGTGTTAAAGAGGAAAGGTTCATTCTTTGATGATGAAAAGGATAACCTATAATTTTGGTGCAAAGGAATTCTAGACATTATAGAATTACATGGCAATTTCATGACCATTTTCAACAACAAAATAATTATGGACATAAGAATAGTTATTTAGGTCATTAGATCGGTAGCAAAGCATTTACAGCGGGGCTAAAAATGTGGCTCCTAGCCATTGTAAAATATGACAACCTGTGTAACATTTACAAGCAGTAAGCTCGATAACGTCGTGTAAATAAAATATGGCCGGATATTTTATTACAGATGTTCATGACAAAATAATTATTCGACATTTGTTAAATATTTACCTAGTTCATAGTGTAATATACTTGATTTAAGCTTGTTGTTTTAATATAAAATACTTTGACAAAAAATGTCACAAATTCCGAAAAAGAATTATATATACATAAAAATAAAAATCCATACTAATATAATAAATGCGAAAGTAACTCTGTCTGTCTGTCTGTTACGTTTTCACGCCTAAACCGCTGAACCAATTTTGACGAATTTTAGCATAGAGATAGATTGAACCTTGGAGAAGGACATAGACTACCCTTTGTTGTAAAAATAAAACTTGAAGGGGTGAAATAGGGGATGAAAGTTTGTATGGAGAACCCATCATTTCTTCCGCTGAACCAATTTTTATGAATTTTGGTATAGAGATAGATTGAACCTTGGAGAAGGACATAGACTACCTTTTGTTGTAAAAATAAAACTTGAAGGGCTGAAATAGGGGATGAAAGTTGTATGGAGAACCCATTATTTCTCAAGTTAGGGATATAAAAATATATCATCACGGCATATTACCCATTTCTGATTGTGCCAATCTGCTGCGTACAAAAATTTTGGTAATGATGAAATATTTGTACCATGTGTACGCTTACCAGACGTCATCTCACAGGCACTAATTTCTGGCGTGGAGAGTGCTGGGGTTAATTTTGTGCCATTTAAAATTCGAAATTTTTGACATCGATTGGGGTCGCCCCAGATTCGCTACCAGACAATCAGGCACCCCGCCACAAGACTCCAATAAAGTTCTAAATATAAACTTCAAAACAAATGTTGTCAAATGATACCGACCTAGGTAACGGACAAATTTCTAAGCTGCTAGACAGTTGATTCCATTTCAGAATACAAACTTTATAAACATGGTCTTTATCATTAACAACATAATAAATTTAAACTTTATTAAAAATTAGTTGCTAACAGCATCTATCATCTTAATCAAAATCAACATAATATCTTTGGGTAATTTGCAACAACATACAAATTTAACAAATATATTTGAAGCAAAAAAATTAAATCTCCTTGGTGTAAATGCGGACAGAATGACAGGGTGCAATTTTTTTCAAGTGTGGGGGAGCTTTAGTACGGCGTGGGTGATGTGGATATGTAATAACCTCAACCGGAACCAGCGAACATTGAGTGAACGTTTTCACGACACGCTAAAACATTTATGCTTTACACGGATCCTCCCCAAATATATGTCATGATAATTCACACAATTGTTCTTTTAATTGGATTATTTATTTTTCTGTCAAATTTAATGTTTTAAAAATGCTATTAACTTTAAAAAATATTACGAATATTATTCAGTATTTAATTGGACTAAAATTAATATTTCTTTTTCGTTTATAAGAGTTTTCTTTTGTTTGGGAACATCTCTACAAATATTAGCAATCTAGACAGAGGGTTATGAATCGAAAGAAGACAACGTTGTCTAAAAATTATAATTTTGTAGTATCGTTGTTACCATAAAAGGACAATAGATCAACAATGTATATGCTGAATAAAGATAATTAATAAAAAAATGAAATGGTATAATTGAAATATTTCGGAAATAAGAGGTTTTTTGTCATAGCGCTTCGACACCAACATGAAATCATTATAAAATATAACTAGCCCATGAAGTTGACGAGTATGGAAATGCTCAATCTTGACTCATGCACCGTTAGACAAGATGGCTGACAAGTATACTCCGTAGTACAATTTTTTTTAAATACTACCAATAACGTAACCTAATCATACTCCACAGTGTACTAGTCAACCATCTTGTCGAACCGTACATGTGTCGAAATTTGAGCATTTCGGTACGCGCCAACTTCATGGGCTAGATTTGCGGAGTCGAAATATGCATAAGTCGCGATTTGAAGAAGGCTATGTAAAAGTTTTCGTGTGTTTCATGCAATCCCGTTTTGAATCTATATCAACGAGCTATAAGTAAATATAGAGTGGCGGATGAGCGCTGCTGGACGTACACAATTGGACGCCATGTCTACTATAATCTGTCAGGCAGGTTGCAGCCTAGCAGTAATATTTCTGAATTATTTTTAACGAAATAATTTAACTTCTATATTGGAATAATAAATGTAAATAATACAATTTGTGGCGAAAAGTTTTATTCTGACATATATCATATTTCGAAATAAATAAATATATTAATACATATTTAGTTTCACAGATATATAATATGGATGCTGTGAAATTATTAATAATTAATATAATTTAAGAATTTTTACGGTGAATCCTTATTTTGTTATAATATTTTACGATAATAAATAAAATTTAATATGAAAAATGTAACTGCATTAATACAATATATTGAAAAAGTAGCAAGGTAGGTAGGTAGATACATAAAACCGAAAATAGTGAAAATTAAATTATATATTTTATTATGACAATAATAAGGCATATAAAAAATATAACATAAAATACAATAACAAAAACATAACCTTTAAATAAAATAAACAAAATTGTGAAAATAATCACTATATGAAATAGAAAATAATGTTTTTATTGACCTTTAAATATGATTGTTTTGGTCAAAAATTGCCGAACGTCAGATATTTTTGTTTCAATAAAGAAAATTTGATTGTAATAATAAATATCACTAATTACATAAAAATAAATTGATTATAATTATTGTTGGATGTAGGCGACAAACTATTATCAGACTTCAGGCAGTAAAATCGTAAATCCGTCACTGCTTAAATTTTTTGATTATAAAATTTACCTGCGAAACGACTTGGAACTATGTATTTCTAATTTGTCTGTTTCCATACTGAGTAACATGCGAACATTTTTAAGAAATAGTGCAATGAGGGCTGAGAAAAACTGCGTAGCGCAACGTATAGCGTCTGAACTGAGTTCTGACCTAAGCATTCAACTGTGTACGGGTATAGTACGCGTACAGCATGCGATGCGCCACTCTATATTTACTTATAGCTCGTTGATCTATATTTAAAGTAGGTAATAAAAATAATTTGTAAAAATTTCTCACTATTTGTGTAGATTTTATAATTTGTTGAAAAATGGAAGGCGGCCGAACTTTTATGAACCTGGGTTAGTAGAAAAGTTGCTATTACTATGTATTCAGGAAGCAGAAATCGTTGTTGAAAGAATGTTTTCAGAGCGAGAGTATAAAAGCATCTATTGAATTTAATATAGAGAAAGTAGCAGCATGAAATAATGAGGGATAAATGTAGCACAGCATTTGTTGGTTTTTAATAACAGTATCCGGCAGAAATGTCACGATTATTATATCTAGAGCAGGACTTCTGCTCGAATGAACCGTTCGCTTTTGTATCAAATCAGCCGCACTCTTCGTATCGATCTTCCTAAATTAATATATCTGCGATTTCTCTTGTATCTGTGCCAAGCAGTGCGTGAGTGTGCGTGCCTGCTGCCGCCCAGCAGTGCCAACTTGCGGACAGAAAGAAAACAAGATTGTCGATAACTGAACCGAGAAAACTTTTATTAGCTTAAAGATATCGAGTCTGGTGCGCCAGTGTTTGGACAATTGAAAGTTCATTCGGCAGTGTTTTGATGGTGCTCACATGCCGCACAGCAATCGGCGCTGGCGACTTCTTCAAACTTATTTCAAGACAAATATCAAATTTCAGCTATTTGAACGGAAAATTGGGCTTTCTTTAAAAATTCACTGGGTTTTGTTGCAGATGAATTGCAATACATCAGACCTCTATTGAAACTGTCTGTAATGGAAGTTATTAAATTCTTAGCGGACTTTGCAATATATCATTTTCAAATATGGTCATATACATCTCGTAATAAACCAGATATGAGCAATTTTCAAAAAAAGAGAAAAACAAGTTTTAGCCTGTGGCTCAAAAATAGTAGACGATCGAAAATTCCTGTGGTGCCTATTAAAGTTATCTCAAAAAGTCGGCCCACAAAGACCTACATCAATTTTCTGTAGTAATCGTAATTATTATCCACCTATGGTTTTATTTGAATACTGAAAGTTTCTTGTTGATATCAATGTACTCATTTTCAGAATTATAAATTGTTGTTCTTACATTCAGCCACAAATTTATTATACAAAAATTCTATATTTTCAATATTGCTTTTTTGTTTCCAATCCAAGTAAATTTGTATTATTTCGTTTGGAAAATATTTTTATGGAAATAATAAAAGAGGAAAAGAAACTCAGCGGAAATTTCAAACAATTTTCGATACAAATAAATTTAATATGGAAATATAAATTCAGAAATGTTCACTAGATCGTCAAAAAGTCTTGTTTTTATTTAAAAAATCTGTTGTGGCCATCACAAAACCTTCAGTCAATTCGATGTATTTTGTATATATCCCATACCAAAAGTTCCTTGAAAAAGATTCTGTATATGCTATAAAATTGTAACACGAACACACTATTTTTCACAAATTCTATACCGAAAGTTCCTTTCCCTATTTTATTAGGGGTCGCTGTTTCTTACTCTTCTCTTTTAATCATTCCTGTCCGACGCATCTTCTTCACCACACAATTCTTCCTCTCTCAAATCTTCTGCTACACAGTCCTTCCATCTTCTTCTCTTTGGAGGGACACTCTATCACATTCACACATAACTTTCTGACCTTATACTTTCAACTTTGGTTTTGCATTTGACACTGACATCTGTCAATTAAATTTTTCTGAATATATCTGTTGTTTCCATAATTTTAACAAAGCTGACTAATTTTTGAAAGTTAATCTCTCTTAATGTCTCTATAACTCTATATCTATTGAATATGAACGACACTGTGTAATCAAACCGTATAGAGAATAAGATATTCTTTCATATTGATAATCACAAAATGTCGAAAAATAATATTTAACTGCGTTTTTTCAAGAAAAACTGCTAAAAACTTCAAATAAGGGTACTTCCGGTGGATCAATTATAACCAAAATCTAATCAGCTCTTCATATGGATGTAAAGAAGAGGAATACGAAAGAATTATAATTTTTAGAATTGTAGTATTCGAGTTATCGTCGGAGAAAAATTTGTCACACACGGACACACACACGGACACACACACATACACACACACATACAGGCGACTAGGGGCCGTAAAGCGTGCTTAATCATTAAAAACTCACCAACGAATTTTTTGACCAAAGACAATACCTTCCTTACCTAAAGGTGACGGAAGGTAAATATATCTGCATTATTTCTGCAATCAAGAATATAAATTAGTTGTATTATTATTCAAAAATTACGAGATGTTGACTTCAGTTGTTTTTGCATTAAACCACATATAATATTTATAACATAACACTTGAATTTTTAAGGATTTTAATTTTTATAATTAAAAAAGAAATTAAATGTTGACATCAGTGTTGGAGGATAAAAGCGCTGAAATTTTTAATTGAGTTTCAATTTCACTTTATGTTTATTCTATGATTACTTTGTCATTAGAATATAAAAATCCTTTATAAAATGTAATACCTATTTGATACTCTGCTTGGAAGGGGGATTATTTATTAGCTAACATAAAATCCTTATAAAAGCTGAAAGGGTTAATAATTGCTGCACTTGACGTTAAAACTACATCGTTAATTTTTTTTTTATAAACTGTAAGCTCTTTATAAAATATAATAATATACTGGTTTTGTTTAACTTTCGCTCATTCATCTCAGACTAAATTTTCAGTTAAGCTATTGTGTTGCTCACTGCACAGCAAGTAATGCGATTATGTACACTGGTCACATATTAAGTTTTGTTTGCATTTCAACGCCCGTAATTGATATGTATGACACTGACATTTTTCATAAATAAATAAAATTAATGGTTGCAATTATAACACTGAGCATAGGGATTTGATATATGGGACGAACACCTGTTAATTTTGCTCTACAAGAACGTTAAAACTGTAACAATCACTATTTTAACAGCAAGTTTTATTTATTAAAATTGAACATGCGCTGCAGCTCCAAAAGTATTGATAGTTGTACCTTTTATATTATTTTGTTGAACTTATCAAGCGATGGAATTTTTTTTACTTACTTGCGACGTCATTTCAAGGTCATGAACTGTATAATTTCCTCCACTAAGGTTTCTTCTATAATTTTTTCACTGTCTTGCCACAAAAAAGTGTTTTTCCAATTTTTATGATCTTCTTTCCATAAAATAATTAATATTTTACAATACATCTATGTTATTTACACCAAATCAACTCCAGATCACAGAACATAAATGAAGATATAATTCAATAAATAATAATAATTATAATAATAATAATCATTACATATTATTACCCTAAAATAACGACTTCACTAAATGAATTTTCTTGTTGAACTTGAAGCAGAAGTACTGAAAACCAAGTCACCACAAAATACATGAAAAAATTAGAGACATATAATTTTTTATTTTTTCTATAAAAAATCTGTTGTGGCCAGCACAAAACCTTTCGTCAATTCAATGTATTTCATACAAATCCGATACCAAAAGTTCATTGGAAAAGATTCTATATATCCTGTAAAATTGTAACACGAACATACTATTTTTTACAAATTCAATATTGCAAGTTCCTTTGGGAAGATTCTATAAATCCAATATTATTATAACACGAATGTACATTCTGTAAATTGCACTTCCTCATTCTTATCCAACGCATCTTCTTCGTACTCCCGGCATTGAAACTGCAAGTCACTTATGCGAGGGACACTCTGTCACTTATGTTACTTTCTGATCCTATACTTTCCACTTTGGTTTTGCACTTGACACTGACATCTGTCAATTAATCTCTCTTAATCTCTCTATAACTCTATATCTATTGAATATGAAGGTAAATGTATAATCAAATTGTATAGAGAATAAGATTTTCTTTCATATTAATGATCACAAAATGTCAAAAAATGATATTTAACTGCGGTTTTCCCAGAAAAACTGTTAAAAACTTCAAATAAGGGTACTTCCGGTTGACTAATTATAACCAAAATCTAATCAGCTTTTCATATGGTTGTAAAGAAGAGGAACACGAAAAAATCATAATTTTTAGAATTTTAGTGTGTGAGTTATCGTCGGAGAAAAATTTGTCACACTCACACACACGGACACACGGACACACACACACACACACACACACACACACACACACACACACACACACACACACATACAGACATCTATATAAAATTAGTAATATCGTATTCTAGGGGTCTTAAAACGTGCTTATTCATTAAATTCACCGAATTTTTTGACCAAAGACAATACCTTCCTTACCTAAGGGTGACGGAAGGTAAATATGAAATTGCATAGGGACAAATACTTTTCAGTAGAGTATTTTTCTGATAAAATTGTTGTTTCAGATAATTTGGTTTTTAGCCGTTATGTTTAGGCATTAAAAATGAAGCAAAGACAATATTATTTCGAGAATAGTGTTGTGCAGTGCAACAAAATTATATTTACAAATTGAAACACAAATATTTATACTCGTAATTTCATTGCAGTAAAAATGAATTTATAACAAAATTTACACGTTGCAATTATCACCGCTGTTGGAATGAACATTCCCTGAAAAAACAACAAAGGCATACCTAGTAAATAACATTAACGTTCCTTCTGAACTCCGGTGATACGAGAAAATACATAAAAACCCGGAGTTAATGCTTTCCGGGTGTGTTTGTACATAACCTGTGTAGAGGTTCCGACTTGTTTTATCTAATTATTATTCCGTGCTCATGCGCGCTCTGCGATAGAGGGTCTCCAACGTGGGAAATCTGCCCAATTAAATTTGTTTTTACTCGCGTATAAATTCTATGCTTCATACCGCAAGTGCGTTTTGCTCTACGCTTATTTCTTCTTATGCTATTGTTGCACGTTTTCTACTTGGAGCTTTCCAGGGACCACTTCGCCGTCAGAGGGAGATTTTTTTATCTACCCGCTAAAATGTAAATTTATAATAAAATGTTTAAACCTTTCCACTTTATGAAGTTAAATAGATTAAGACGGGGTTTTACTGCCTTTTAAGCCCAGGATTTTTATACGGGAAGTTTGGAATTTTATTGTTAACATGCACTTGCATTTAAACTGCTCATTTATATTCAAATTAGTTGCGGGGAATATTGATACACTGTATACAATATAATTGTAGATTCGCTTTAACGTTTTAATTAGTAACTACATCGTTAGTTTCTGTTTCTGTATTTAGTTTCTTTGCTTTGAGGTTTTCTTTTTCTAAGCTCTTAACACGATAATAATGTTTTTTGCTCTTCTGTAATTGATTTCTTTTTTTACCTCTCGCTAAGAGAGGTATTGAATTCATGCTTAAATTCACATATTTTAGTGAATAAGCACGATTTAAGGGCCCTACATTTCGATTATAACATTTTTAAAATGATATCTGTGTGTGTATGTGTGTGTATATGTGTATGTATGTATGTGTGTGTGTGTGTGTGTGTGTGTGTGTGTGTCTGAATGTTGTAGGGACGATTCTTCAAAAACTATAAGATTTAAGAACTGGTCAACTATGGATTCTTCATTCCTGGGAAGAGCTGAAAAGGTTTTGGTAGCAATTGAACAACCGGAAGTAGTTGTTTCTTAGAAAAATTCTTCTAAATATAATATTTTGGAAATTTTTGTTATTAAATATTGAAGAACATAAAATTCTCCATCTAATACACTTAATTTTTATTATATCTTATATATATTTAGAGATAAAGACACTATAATATATAGAGTAATCTAATCGCAGAGGCTAAGGCACTAAGGAAACCAGTTGACAAATTCCAATGTTTATAACATAGTTTGTAAATGACACATGTATGTTTAATCTTTTATTGTTAGAAAAATTCTTCTAAATATAATATTTTGGAAATTTTTGTTATTAAATATTGAAGAACATAAAATTCCCCATCTAATACACTTAATTTTTATTATATCTTATATATATTTAGAGATAAAGACACTATAATATATAGAGTAATCTAATCGCAGAGGCTAAGGCACTAAGGAAACCAGTTGACAAATTCCAATGTTTATAACATAGTTTGTAAATGACACATGTATATTTAATCTTTTTTATTGTTTTATTAATTAAATATTTGTATAGGTAAAACGCATGTATCCATCAGAAATATCGCCAATCTGGTTAATGAATTGGACGAAGCGGGAGTCTTCAGCCGCATTTTAAAGAATGTCATATTCAATTACAATTTTTTCATAATTAAAAAAGGAAAAATAAAAAATACGGGTCTATTATTTTTCAATACTCTATCGATTAAAGTTATAAAAAAGATCTCTTTAACGAAAATTTCACAAACTGGCCGCGTTATATAAAATGACTAATTGTTTTATTAAAAATCATTTACATTTTTACAAACCAAACTACCCGAGTTTGTGAGATGTTATCGACTAATCTACTTTCTCACAAACACTCTTGTTACATTGTTATAATTTGCATCGTTTTCAGCTAAAGATATTAATTTTCTCAAATGGAGGCCCTGATAAAGAATTTTTCTAATATCTAATTAATTCGTAATTTAAGGAAAAAGGTGATTGTTACCTATGAAGTTAATTAAAAGAATATTGGAAAACTCAACTTATTTTCCTTCCATTTAATTTTCGTAACCTTGCAATTTAAAATTAAGATGAGCTAATGAATAAAAACTTCCATTTAATGAACCTTCACCTTTATTATTTATTTATAAATAACTTCAGTGTTCTCTCTTCCACGGTTTCATATATTTTATGCCATATTTCTCGTGAAGATAGCCTAAAGAAATACGCTCCGTGCAAAGTTAAATAAATAAAACTTCAGAGACCAGTTGTTATGAATAAATCAGACTGCAGACAAATTTACTTGCTTTATTTCAATATCTCGATAATACAAGACAAAAAAATTATATGTAGGTACTCTGTCCGTATAATTCTTCATACAAACATGTATAAATTATTCAATGTTTATCTACCTTTTATTCTATATGGAATTGATAGTATCACAATCCATTGTGTTCCAGTATACAGAATGTGAACAAATAATTTTACTTATTCACTTTTATAAAGACAATGACACAGAAATAATGTTTGCTACAATTAAAGCATTTAAATTCAAATGAATATTACGGGGTATTTCAACACTAGATTATTACAAAATTTAAGCATATCAATTTTAGAATTATTGCCCCAAAAGTCAATATACCCCACATTTAGATAAAAACTTCAAAATTTTCAAAAATCTAATTTTTATGTATTTATATACTCAATGCGCTGATTCCAAATTTTGAAACCGCAGGTCGATATCTCGTTTCGTTCTCGAGATATTTAGATTTAAAGTTGTGCTCAAAACTTCCCATTTTTGGGTAATAACCCAAAAATGGGTCGAGATATGAATTTGGCGACAACATCATTCGATTCTACAGACAAAAATACATAAGTATAGCAATTTTCATCATTTTTGTCCAACCGGTTCATTTTTTATTAATAAGAGTTTGAAAACCCCTGAAAATGGCCAAAATCTGAAAAAATCGTAAGGGGTACACCTTAGATTTTTGCGATTTTTGGCCATTTTCAGTTATTTTGCTTTAGAGATTGTATGCGATGTTCAAAAATTCTGAAAATTGGTGTACTTATGTAATTTTGCTCGTAGAATCGAATGGTGTTGTCGCCAAATTCATATCTCGGCCCATTTTTGGGTTATTACCTAAAAATGGGCAGTTTTGAGCAAAACTTTGAATCTAAATATCTCGAGAACAAAAAGAGATATCGACCTGCTGTTTCAAAATTTGGAATCAGCGCATTGAGAAGTATCTAGATACATAAAAATTAGATTTTTGAAAATTTTGAAATTTTTATCTAAATGTGGGGTATATTGACTTTTGGGGCAATAATTCAAAAATAGGTAGAGATATAAACTTGGTAGTAATATTATTTATTGTAAAGAGAATGTTACGTAAGTGTACGCATTTTTAGAGTATTTATATATGAGTATACGTAATGTGTATTCAAATGATAAATTTATTGGATTCATGGAATATTTTCCAAGGAACTTTCTGTATGGAATTTGTAAAAAAATTGTATTATGTTCGTGTTACAATTTTACTGGATATATAGAATCTTTTCTAATGAACTTTTGGTATGGGATTTGTACAAAATACATCAAATTAACGGAAGGTCTTGTGCTGACCACAACAGATTTTTTATGTTGATTTTGTAAATCTCCTAGTGTTTTTACTGCTAATGATAAATAATTTTTGTAACGGGTGGTGGCGCTCTAATCTAATTTGGCTCAGGGCGCCTATATATCTTGAGCCGGCCCTGAATTCAAATGAACTCTTTATTAACTGATCACAATAATCAGATAACAGAATTTTATAGTTCTAACTCGTGATATCTGAATCTTTATTTTGTGTGGGTGTAAATAAAAGGAATAAGCCAAGGATTTCGTGCATTGCCGCTACAGCTGCAATACTGCAACGTTGAACCAGCTCTCGAGATGAGGAGAATCTTAAAGAATGTGACATCATCGAATTTACAGGATCACAGAGAGATACTTCACCACAGAACACCGAGCAGAGAAAATCAATTTGTATATTTCACTTTAACTTAAAACACTAATAGAATACAATACAAGTTTTATTTGATTACTCCGTTGTTTCGCTATTTTTTGCTTTAAGGTATATTGAGTATTTCGAATAGAAAAATGTGTGACTTAGATTTAGAGATGAAGAAATGGTATTAAACTCGATTATTTTAACCCGGGATCGGTAGATTTTTTCTAACATTTTTATATTTATCCATATTTTTTTAAAACAGTTAGCCCTACATCTCAGGCCGTCCTGCTATGCCTGCCTAAGAACCTCCCTCAGTTATCCCCATTCCCAGTTTATTTGAAAATTTCACCGTACGTGATCAGTACATATTTTTTCCCAGTCGTGTCAATATGTTAGACAAAATCTAACGCGATACCTATCGTGGAATTGTAAGTTAGCTACTATTTTTACATTGAAAACTTTGGTCTTTTGTAACATTGTTTAATTATAGTATGGTGATGTCGTACGAACAGGAATATAAACATTTGCAAGCTCTTTAGGAGAAAGCTTTGTCAGTAGAAGGTGATGATCAGCCATTTACCTCACGTGAAACAGAAGAATGTCGTTCATCAGATGAAGACGCTCTATCAGATCACAGTATTCATAACATCATGCAAAGAAAATACTGCTAAAATTGCCTTGACCTGCACGGAGTGCTTAAATCGAGAAGAGGACATACATTTTCTTTTTTGCATTTGCTTTTTTTTGTTTACATTATGTATGTTTTAGTTGACATTTTCGCATATTATAAAAAGGTAAAATATATGAAATACTGTCAGAGCTGGGTAAGTTACTTTTAAAATGTAACTAGTTACAGTTACAAAAAAAAGTAACTAAGTTACTTAAGTTCCAGTTACTTTGGTGAAAGAACTAAGTTATTTACTAGTTACTCATTAAAAGTAACTTAGTTACCTTGAGTTACTTTCTAACTACTTTTAGTGGCGTGAAGTGTAGACTTTGACTGTTGACTTAGTTATTGTGTAGTATACATATCAGGGAGTTTTTGCACTAACTACGTTAACCTAAATTTTAACGTTATTGCTTGGCAACACCCAATCAGATAATTATTGTTAATGTTAACGGACCTACAGGGCCTTATTACCGCCTAGGCCCACGAGGCCACGGCCTAGAGCCCGCTTTGACAAGGGGCCATCAGGGCCCGGTTGCTGTGATAAAAAATCTGATAAAAAATCCCTGCGGATCTATATTATAATATAATATAAAAATTAAAAGTAACATTTTATCTTGTGAGGAGGGAATTTGCAAATATGAGACGAATTCAAGTCTTGCAACCCTTGGAACAACGAACAAAATACACTATTTTTTGTATAACTTGAAAATTGGAATAATTTTGATGATTTAGTGGCAGTTTAATTATAATTTATTAAAACGTATCATTTGTAAACGAGGAAAACATTTGAAAATAATATATTTTATAAGTCAAATTTAACATTTAGTGAGTTTTTAATTCTAGAATTAAAAGTTAAAATAATGTGTTATTTTTAGTTTTTCTTACCGTATAAAAACTCTGTTATTAATGAATATAATTACTTATTTTATTATCTATTATGGCTTGAAATCAATCAGCAATAATATTGAATTTAATTATGTATTAAAATAAAAGTTACACATTACAGAGGGCATTTGACTAACTTAAGTTACATTCTAATTTGTGAGTTACTTTAAGTAACTTATGTTACTCAAGTAACTAGTAACTAAAAACCGTAAAGTTACCAACTACTTTTCCGCAGCAAGTTAAGATACAGTTACAGTTACCATATTTTAAAAAGTAACTAAGTTACGTTACAAGTTACGTAAAAGTAACTAGTTAGTAACTAAGTTCCTAAAGTAACTAGTTACTGCCCAGCTCTGAATACTGTTTTATTTATATTTAAAATCGATGTAATTAATACCTGTCAATGTCAGCATTAATAATTTTTACATAGTAAGGTGAATAAATATAAAAATCGCTGTTACCGATCGCGTAATTATAGGAGGCGGTACCGATCGCGGGTTAAAAAGTAATAACTTTAACTTTGAAAGTCTTTAACACACAGTTATAAGGTCTAGTTGTAATATAAATCACCATGTTGTAATTTGTTACTATGGTGGAGGATCCCATTGTTGAAATGGCAATGTTGTTGATGGAAAAGAGCAATTATCAGTGGCAATTTATAGAAAGGAGCGTAGAAAGCTGGATTCGAATCAGAGATAAGATATTAGCATTAGTCTGGGTCGATCCGGAGGAAATAAGTCTGATTCCTGCAGCACCAGAAGCAAAATCCTACCGTCAGATGACGACATAATGAAGCAGCGAAGCGCAACGCGATGCGATGCTGAAGCTCCGGATGCAGAAAGAGACTGCGCCAAAAACGAACAAGACTACTTCGCTAAAACTTGATCCGTTGTCGACTTCTGAAAATCCGTCCTCGCCAGAGAAACGGGTCAGGTTTACAGGCGTTAATTTAGCCGCTAATTGCGCTGTCTGCGCCGTCATAACAGTTTCAATTACATAACTTGCTTGAATTATGTGAAAAACTTGCTTTATTAAGGTTCCTGATACGCCCCTTTATCCCGTATAACTTCCACCAACTGCAATGTTCATTGCCAGCCGCCATACAATAACTCTATTCTTATGTAAATACTTTGGAATTTACTTTCGCGCCGTAAACTACACTGAAATTCGATATTTTGTTTGCTCTCTTCTCACATTATCTTCTCCACAATACAAGAATAAACCAGGATAATTATTGGGCTTCCAAATTATCAAGAGATGGCGCTGGAGTCAAACGTCAAAATTCAAACGAATGGTACATTTTTCGCTGGCTTCCATAAGAGTACAATTGGTGTGAGACTAATTTTCGTAGTTTTTAATTCAATTTCGGATTTATTATAGTGTTTTTTTTTGTTAATTTCGGTAGAATTGAGTTTGATCTTTCTTGTAGTAACAATTTAGTGATAGTTTTAATAATATTTTAGTAAATAGGGTTAATTTTAGTAAGTATTTGTAGGTTAAGAGTATTTTAGTCATATTTTAATTAACAGTATATTATTTTTTTTTAATAAAAAAACATTTGATTTCCTTTATTTAGATTGTATTTCATTGCCGTAGTTGTACATATATTAATTTCTACCTACGTAGCTTTACTTTTATTTAATTGTTTTTCTTTCATAATGAACAATTTTCTTTGCTTAGATTTAGATACTATTTGTAGATTTGGGAATTGTAGTGTATCATATGGTGGAAGGCCAGCAAGTAATAAATAGTGGCCACATAATATTAAGTGGTAAATATTTATTAAAATTCGTAAGTAAATACAATCCCTGAATAAAACAACCTCCTTTTTACATGTACACTTCACTCAGTTCAGAAATCTGCCACCAGTGGCGCATTGTAATTTTGGAAGCCCAATAGGAACAACCATTTAAAATAAGTTATCAACATTAGTATTGAAGTAATATCCTTAGGGCCGGTCTTATAAAATAGTTAAAATTTAGATAGCTACTAAACTAATTTAACTGAAGATTTATGTATTATAAAAGTTTAATGACAAGTAAATCGACCAATTAAAATAACTGCGGAATTTCATGCTATTAGATTTAAATCAGTTGTTAAATATACGTCAAACTGTATTTTTTTGTTATGCTTATTTTAAAACAATTGAAATAGGGAACTATTTACTTTTTAAATATTTTTTTAAGAAATGTATGTGTCGAGTATGTCATCTTTAGAGTCTGTATCATCAGTGTCCTCGGATTCATAAACAGATAATGATGATGCATTTATATTTACACGAGGTAGGCTGGTAGGCTACCAAAATTGTTCCGAAACAGGACAAATGGCTCGTACCACGATCACGGTTTTAACTAAAACAGTTTTAAGAAATGTCAAATTTCATTATTTAATGATGATAATAAATACTATGAAATTTATCAAAATATGATTTTAAAGCAGAACATAGTTTGTATTCAAACAAATATTTTTAAATAAATTGTTCTTCTAACATACGGGTGAAATTACATTTTGAAATTTTAATTTGACATTTCTTAAAACAGCGTTTTTGTTAAAACCATGATCGTGGTACGAGCCATGAGTTTAAAAAGAGATTTCGATTGTCAAAACAATGTGTGTTACACATATTGGGACAGATTGAAGGAAATATAAGACTACTAACATTAAGAAATATGTCAATTTCCGCAATGAATCAGCTAGTAATAACCTTACGATTTTACGCAACCGGGTCGTTGCAAATTATATGAAAATAATCTTCAACAATATCTAATAGGATATATTTTTCAATATCAATATGATTTTTCCCACGATCACGTTTCTTTTCCAACTGTCAAATCAACTGATTTACGTTTATAACGAATGTGAATTACAGAAACTTTCCACAAAACCACAAACACACTACTAAAATTTAATTAAATCCCCCGTTAGTTATTTGATAGTGAGATTAGTTTTATAATATCCATTTATTTTTTAATGGTCCATTTAATTTACTTGTGCAGTAAGTAACTAAGGATTAATTTATTGTTTATAAGACCGGCCCTTAAAAGTTTTCATCCAACGAAAGCGAAATTTTATGGTGAAAGCCTTAAGGTTTCTAAGTGCTCTAAAATGTTATTTTGTGTGATTTGTTTAATGTTTAGTTTATTTTTAATATGAAAAAGTCTAATACGAAAACTTCATTGTAATACTCAAATATCTTTGTCTTCGAGCTTGTTGTCTTTGTCTAAAGGCGTTACTTCAGAACTCACTACATGGTAACCATAAAATTCTTAAATCATAAGTTCTCATTGCAACAAAAAGTGATGCATTACCTGAAAATACATAATTTTAGAATTCAAGTGTGTAATTAGTTTAATTCAAACAAATGAAAATAATAAAATCAGTTTATATTCTACAAAAGCTTTACCAATATGTCATTACCGTTCTTGAATAAAATCTGAGGACAATATAGCATTGTATATGTTAGGCATTCAGAATTTATTGACATGTGGTTCGTAAATACAAATGAATTTCGTATATTGAAACGAAAAGAATACCAAATAGATGGTTAATTTCAGAGAAAGAACTTGATGTACGTGTTTCGTGTGATGCAGTACGTGAAACGACTGAATCGTCTGCTTTCGGGAACGAATTTACATGTATCGTATCTCTTGGTCGAAATATCCCGCAACCAGTAAAGGATCAAGTTGTATGTGCTCGCTAGGCGACGGGTGATGCGTGTTCAAAGCATGTGCTCGATACTTCAGATACTGATTTTACATATACATTTATGTACTTTTTAATCTGGACTGATCTGAATTCTTTTTCACATATCTCTTGATCCAATTTCGTGATTACAATTTTATGTAGTATTAGTAAACAGCAGATGCATTCGTAAAGGAATGGGAAATTCTGCAAGCGGATATTTTAGTTCAAAATTTGTAGCTCTTTGAATATTAAAATGATGAATGCGAAGTTTATAACCAGTTAATTGTGAATAGAATTATTATTGGTTAAACAGAGGATTATTTAAGTTCTAACTTTGTAAATTGAATGGATTAGGCAGGCATTAGTTTTCTGAACTAAATTTTCATAGTCTGCACTTTAAGAGTTTATGAATTTAGAGTCGAAGTAATATTCTCCGCGCCTTTTATTATGGATTAGAAACCAGTAAACAATATAGTCCATTTTTTAAAATTCTTTAGAGAACATATACCTTTATATTACAAAATGTTTTTACACAGTACACTCTCTTATTTAGAACTTATTCACTAATCTGAATAAAAGAGTGTACTCGTCTAAAGACTAGCTGAAGACACGACTGACTTCAAGGGGATTTCATAGCTCAGTTGGTAAAGCATCGAACTATGTAAACATAGGAAAACTTTCTTCAGTAAATATAAAAAACTAGTCCACTATACCACCTTGGTAACATACCTTAAATTTGTAACAAATGTTTCGAAAAAAAGTTAGATCTTTTCGGCAAATAAAAAGAATTTTTTATTATTACGTTGATAGAAGAGGTTATTCCTATAAACTAGGGAAATAAGAAATATAATTTTACTTCAATGATAGGGGACCATTATTTTCAATTCGATGCAGTTTTTTTCATATTCTTGTCTCATTTGTTTCTGGATGATGTTAAATATATTTTCCGGATCGTTAGAAATATTCTTGTATGTAACTGTTATTCATTTTGCTATTCCCAACTATTATTGTAAATTTTTCTGCTAAGAAATTCCCAAAAGTCTTCAATCCGTCGGGCCTGAGAAATATTTGGGGGATTATACGCTCTATCTCTCTCTGTTTTCTATAAAATATTAGCTCCTTAATGCTATGCAGCATCTGCAGATTCGCCCAATCTAGGCCGTTGTCTATTTGGTTACCTACATCATTTATTTTTCGAAATTTTAAAGCATTTCTGATCAAAGTTCTGCTAACAATTGTCTTAAAAATTCAAAATTCTTTCATTTCTTTAATTATTTCAGCTCTTACTTGGTGAAACTTATTATTAATATAATAGCATCATCAAATCATATACAGAGTGTTCCAACATAAGTGTAAAAAAAATTAGGGCATATATTTAGTACTGACCAAATTGAGTAAAAAAAGCTTAATCAACATAGGTCCGATCTTTAATAGTTTCAGTGATATGAGACAGTGAAAACCTTTCAGAGGTCATCTTAGATGTGCTTTTGTTTCTTTTAAAAATATCAAATAATCGTACTAAGTTAAATGTTGTGGCGACCTTCGTCAAAATTTAATTTTCATATAACTTCCTAACTATTAGAAATTGAGAAAAATGTTTTATATAAAAGTTTATTAATTTTTATAGTCTATTTACTGACAGACAAAATTTTGTTCGATCACTGTCGATGTCAATTTTTCCTCGATTTTTCATCTATCTCGGAAACAGTTGAAGATCAGACCTATGTTATTTAAGCTTTTTTTACTCATTAATGTCAGTACCATATGCCCTTAATTTTTTTACACATTTTTTTAAACATCCTGTATAAAAGCTTAATATTGTATAATTATATAAATGACAAATATAAATATGTCAGTAAATGTTTTTCTTACTTTTTTTTGTGATACATACTGACAATATACAATCCTTATTAGAGATCATAATATTATAAAAGACGAATTATTTTAGTAATGTCACATTGAATAAAACTTTGGAGACGGAAACAAATTAATGTGACATTACTTAATATTGTATAATTATATAAATGACAAATATAAATGTCAGTAAATGAATTAAATACAATAATAAACCTTTCTTCACAAATTATATTATATTTTCAAAATGTACATTTCGATTGCATTGCAATCATCATCAGTTGTAATCGAAATGTACATTTTGAAAATATAATATAATTTGTGAAGAAAGGTTCATTATTGTATTTAATTTAAGTTGTATCTTCATGTTTACTCAAATAATTTATTAAATGTCAGTAAATGATTTTGTTACTTGATTTTTGACAACTTTATTAGACTTTATTTAGTAAATATAATTTGGAGCCTAATTTTTTTCTCATAACTTTTGTTGCATACGTTATTCATGATCCGTACATTCCAAATTATCCAATAATACAATAATATTTTGTTATCTTAGTTGGTAGAACATGTGTAGCAACTTAATGATCCAAGGTTCTAGTACCTGAAGAGGTCTGAATATATCAGCTAATTTAAAAAAAAGTGTAATGAAATATAAACCTACTTAGTCATAAATTTATTACTCACTTTATTTGCATAAATATTGGCTGAGAAAAGCTTTAAAAATGCATTGAGTTTTGGTCTGGGGAAAGTTAGGAAGTCTCTATCGGCGATGTCGAGCGACGCTCTCTTTAATTTGCATTGTTCTGGTTATTTAGCGTCGAAAATGAAACGCCCGTAGTACGCCAGGAACATCAAAGGACGCACCTCTTTGAAATGTTTCTTCTGAATTAATAATTCAAGTTCATAACTTTCACTCGCTCTAGCCGAACGCATGAGGGCCGGTCTGTTATTTTTTATCGCGTAAAATATTTTCTTACAAACTCGTGGTTTTTCAGATTAGCAATTAAAATTTAATTTAAACAGAGAAAAAAATGTTTGAAGGCCTAACCGTAATTATGTTATGAACACTTTGAAGTTTGAATCATTAATTTATTAAGTTTTTGGTTTACGATGCTCTTCTTTGGTTCTTCTTGACTGATTTTTTGATATCTCTTCAATCTTATTTACTCGAGAATTGGGATTAATATTAAAAAGTCAGATTGAGTTTGATAGAATTTCACCCAACATGAGCTTTCTCAAGGTGTCGTTGCTTATTTTGGAATATCCTTAGTTTATCGCCGCAGGAAAGGTCTGAAAGATGCTGTGCAGCTGAAGCCGATAAGAATGCTAATACTTTCAACAAAATTTAACATACAAACTTCAAAATAAACTATTTTTGTAAACAAACTTCATATTATTGTTTGTTCGCGTTACAAGCCATACAAAAGATTTGCTTTTCATTTCTCGAATAAAATATTCTTTACAAGCAGGGGCGGATTGTCCTATCGGGATTTAAAAATATAAATTTTGGACAATTACTCTAATATTTGGAAAACATGTTATTTTCGCGTGGAACTTCCATAACTCGAAATTGAATACGAGTATGCCAGAAAAAAATGGATATCTGTTGGAATAAAAAAAAATTTCTTCCTGCACATACATATAAATTTTTCGTCCAGTTTCAAAACTTACAAATCAAACCAAATAAAAAGAACTGGGAGTTTCCCCAAAATATTAGACTTAACGAAGTTCTGTTTCTGATGGATTCCAGTTTTCGGTTAAAGTTACCAAAAATTTCGAGTAATTTTAAGATCGAGTTATCAAATAAAAATTATATGCATTTTTTACCCCAGGCAATATTGCCAATGTATTTCGTTCCAAATATTAAATACTAGGTTTTTTTTTATGTTGGTATCATCGGAAAATTTGATTTTCAAAGCCAATCCTATTAGCCTATAGGCCTAGGTCGGTAACATGTTTCTGGACAATTTTGAAATACATTATATACAATTACTTACCGGATGGAGTGATGGAGACACAAAAAATATATACATATAACAATGTGATAATTTTCATAAATAAAAATTATTACACTAATGGATAAAAAAGTCAGACACTTTGATTTTAAATTTTTATTTTTGTCATTATCTCGAGAACTATCAGAGGTACGAAGTCGGTTTATTAGTGTAGCGTGAAATACAGTAGTGACAAAAAATGGATATCGCCATAAAAAGTGTCCTACAGAAGTGTAAATGAAAATCTGGAATCATTTCATACTTAGAAGTTTTCAAAAACAAAAAAAAAATATCTATAAAATTTACATATTTGTCTGTATCTAATGACCTATGTGTTTCTTCTGAATAAACAATACATTGCTGAAATGGAATTCTAATATAGGACAACTTTCGTCTAATTAACCGACATCGTAGCTCTTATAGTTCTCGAGATAATAACAAAAATTAAAAATTAAAAAAATAAGTGTCCGATTTTTTTCAGCAGTGTACATATACGAGTATGTAATATATTCATTCATTTTCACTCTGAAAAGGGCCGGACTAAGAATAATCGCCCGGGCCGATTTACTTCTCCAATCCGCCCCTGTTTACAAGCCACCAAAAGAAGTAACAAGTTTGTCGTGTTTGACATGAACTTTTATAATTCTCTCAGTATCTTACATTCATTTCACAGTATACTCGTAATCTTCTTCAATATAGGTCAACCATTTCTTAATTCATTCATTTGCCGATCAAATTTTCTCGTTTGTGAATGTTTCCAATCGAATTGTTTGGAAAAAGTGCAGTTCTGGAGCAGTCACATGCAGTTCATGGAAAATTAGAACGAATGCCTCGTTGAATCCCATCATTACACATCGCATCACTTCACAACTAACATTTAAATCGATGCCAAACGATCATTCGCAGACTGTCGCTACGAAGAAATGAACGTTTCTGCTGCAAATGCAATATTGTCATAACGTCAACTCAAACAGTTTGCTAAATTCATATTGTAGAGCAGGTTTTTCTAGATAAAATATTCAAAGTGGTGGTAATTCAGGCTTATTTATTTTCTATCTGAAATTTCTACTAATGTTGCACAAGAAAATGCAGTTTGTTACACCATAATACAACAGATCCAAATCACGAGAAAGAGAGACTACATAATTTTAGTTTTCCATGATCTTTCTGCGAGTTTCAAGAGATATAGCGTCTATTTCCTGATGGTCTCATTTGGTTACTTGATAGTTTGAAAGTAATTGACATAAACTTTGTCTTCTAAATATCCCATAAGAAAAAATCTTTGACTTTAGATTCGGCGAGTGCGGAGATTACCTCACATCACCATTATTCGGTAAAGAGTGATTAAAAAATTCCGTCTTAAAAAGGTAATTTTGTCTCTGTGTGAGCCGTAGCATAATATGATCTTCCGGTAGCTCCGACTGCAAAAAGTTTTCAAGCATTGCAGGGCCGGCCCAAGAAATATAGGAGCCTAGAGCCAAAAGTCAATATACCTCACATTTAGATAAAAACTTCAAAATTTTTAAAAATCTAATTTTTGTACATCTAGACTTAAAAGAAAAAGACAAACTTAAAAGTTTGCCAATAAAAACAATATGAAATTTACAAAATCAACATAAAAAAATCTGTTGTGGCCAGCATAAGACCTTCCATTAATTTGATGTGATTTTGTACAAATCTCATACAGAAAGTTAATTGAAAAATATTCTATAAATCCAATAAAATTATCATATGAATATACATTACGTGTACTCATATATAAATACTCTAATTTTTTAATTATTGCCCCAAAAGTCAATATACCCCACATTTAGATAAAAACTTTAAAATTTTCAAAAATCTAATTTTTATACTTCTAGATACTTCTCAATGCGCTGATTCCAAATTTTGAAACCGCAGGTCGATATCTCTTTTCGTTCTCGAAATATTTAGATTCAAAGTTTGGCTCAAAATTGCCCATTTTTGGGTAATAACCCAAAAATGGGTCGAGATATGAATTTGGCGACAACACCATTCAATTCTACGGGCAAAGTTACATAAGTACACCAATTTTCAGAATTTTTAAACACCGCATACAATCTCTAAAGCAAAATAACTGAAAATGGCCAAAAATCGCAAAAATTCTAAGGGGTACCCCTTACGATTTTTTCAGATTTTAGACATTTTCAGGTATTTTCAAGCTTTTATTAATAAAAATTGAACCGGTTGGACAAAAATTATGAAAATTGCAATACTTATGTATTTTTGTCTGTAGAATCGAATGGTGTTGTCGCCAAATTCATATTTCGGCCCATTTTTGAGTTATTGCCCAAAAATGGGCAGTTTTGAGCAAAACTTTGAATCTAAATATCTCGAGAACGAAAAGAGATATCGACCTGCGGTTTCAAAATTTGGAATCAGCGTATTAAGAAGTATATAGATACATAAAAATCAGATTTTTGAAAATTTTGAAGTTTTTATCTAAATGTGGGCTATATTGACTTTTGGGGCAATAATTAAAAAATTGGTAGAAATAGAAACTTGATAGTAATGTTATTTGATTGTAAAGAGAATGATACGTAAGTGTACGCATTTTTAGAGTATTTGAACAAAACGTATCAGCATGCCGTAGTCTCAAAAAAAAAAAAAAAAATCGGTATAAGTACTTATTACTGGTAAAAATGATCTGAAGAACAATAATTGTCATTACATTTTCAAGGCATAAAAATTTCAGTGCTGCTCGTAAGAATTATATTTCTTTATTTATTTGCAAATAAAATGTTTCTCTATTCGCAATGTAGCATGACGTTCACGACAGTCAAAAATTGCGTGGCCCGTAGGAGGAACTATCAAAGCACTAGTAATTGAGTGTCGTGACACTCAAATAAGGGCACTTATTCGAAACATGTCAAAGGTTCCCTTACATTATCACCGCGAATTCCATTTGCTCCGGCTGGGTCTGAAATAAATTAAACCGAAACAAATGAACACTTAATATTCAATCCTGTAATGCGTGAATGTTGGGTGGGTGCTAGCGTTAAGTGCTTATCTCATTCTGGTTTAAATTGAGTGTTTTGTTAACCAAGCAGATTTAGATTTTATTGTTTATTTTTTTTTTTTGTCGTGCAGATAACTAAACATATTCTTGCATTTATTTGCATGAATGAATTTTAAACATGTAAAAAACAAAAGTTTTCAAATTATTTGTTATTGTAAAACAAAAAAGAAATCTGGAAATCTCTGTGTTAGACACGTTTTCCTAGACACCTATGTACTGTTAAATTTTAATTTATTTTAATGAACTTTACGCTGAAAAACATGATGATATTTTATTGATTGGTACTGTATATGATGTTATGTTTCTTCTTCCAATTACCAACCCTGTAGTGACTGTGACTGAATGTACATAGTGAGGCCAATAGAGCTAGCGCCGCTATATTCTGCCCAATGATGCCGCGCGAAATTTGAATTCATATGTGAAAACTAAACAAAATTTGATGAACAATTAATAAAAGAGCATATAAGTTGCAAACGTAATATTATTTATTTAAAAAATACACCATTGAATTACATGTAAAGGTATTATATAATATTCTCGTATAATTCATTTCTAATTATATGAATATTTACATAGAACTAATAAATATATACATCCCCCCCATATAAATTTGCAAATTAACATACGCTTTAAAATTTAAACTGTACTTTTGATTCTTCGAAAAATGCTAGTTTTAAAATATTGATAAAATTTCGTTTGTTAGATTCATTCTTGTAATCAATATTACCTATTAGGTTATAATCAAAATCTTTTGTTGTAATCAACAATTTTACAATTATAATTAACTGCACTTTTGATTCTTCGAAAAATGCTAGTTTTAAAATATTGATAAAATTTCGTTTGTTGGATTCATTCTTGTAATCCATATTACCTATTAGGTTATAATCAATATATTTTATTGTAATCAACAATTTTACAGTTATAATTAACTGTACGTTTGATTCTTCGAAAAATGCTTGTTTTAAAATATTGATAAAATTTTGTTTGTTAGATTCATTCTTGTAATCAATATTACCTATTAGGTTATAATCAACAATTTTACAGTTACAATTTGCGTAATAGTAAATTAGAGAAATTCAATATTCGCAGAAAAGGAAAAGACAATTACCTCACTAATATTTCAGAATTGTATATAATAATCATTTGATTCTTTGCATCTTTGCAAAATGCTAGTATTTAAATATTGTCGGATTCCTTCTTGTAGTCAATATTCTTGAGCTATAAGAAAAATATTCTTTGTTGTAATCAACACCTTCACAATTATTATTTCAATATAACAAGACAAAAAAAAATATGTGTTTGGACTTTGGAACTTTGGAACTACTATAGTTCAACTGTGGGTTGTTTAGTAAAGAGAAACATATTGATACAAATTGTGTTTACAACAACTTTGTATTGACGCATTTAACCTAAGCAAACACTTTTGAGTTACAAATTTACAAATACACATATATTTAATTATTTACACTATTGGAAATATATAAATACGGTATCATTACATTAAATTCACCTATACATAATTAACAATAAATAATACAGAACTTATACCCAAATATTGTGTTATCTTACAAACACTATCTTAAAATGTCACTGTTCTGTACTTAATGTAAGCAACGTTCGAAGTTAGCATAATATGCGCCATATTCTGCCAAACTAGTGTCGACCAATAAGAATCGAGCTTTCTATTGGCCACATCATTTACATTATAGTCTTTATACTCAATTCTATGTAATTGCTAAATGCGTTGAGTAAATTATATCTCTATAGACACCGGTGTGGTAGTATGCTCTCTCACCCTCATAAATTTCGCATTGGGCTTATCTTGAAGTTAGTAGGTATTAATTCGTAAATGTTCTGCTAATTTATATTGTTATCCCCCAAGGTAACTGAACTTCGCCTAAAAAACTGTCGCTGTAATTAAATTGGTATGTAAATGCACTTTTCCCTTTACAATGCAAATGCAATTTTTGCAAATTACCATTTCAAGATACTTTAGTTCTTTTAGGAAGACATAAAAATTCAATTGTGTTTCAATTAAAAATTTATAGTGTTATAAAACTTCAAAGCTACAAATAAAATTTTAAAAAATGTATTTCGGATAGAGTACCTACACATTGAAAAAAACTCTTTGTTATATAAATTTAATCTCATTTCAGTTGTATAATAAAAATTGAAAATTTAATTAACTTTTTTTTATAACGAGCGAAAATAATTATTGTAGGGCCGGTTTTGTAAAAGTGGAGGATCTCCTTCCATAAAATAAATTGCTGATACGCTGTATCTCTATCTATTTTATAGTTATGACTCCCCAAAACTCATACTTTTGGATAAAAAATTGAAAAATATATATATTCTCTGTATTTATAATAAAAAAATCACAGACATGTGTAAAATAAAGAAGGATGCAACAATGAAACTCCATAACGAAAAAAATAACACTCACGAAAAAAATATAAATAAACAAGTCGGTATCGAACCACAGTGGGGTTCAGTCGTATTTACTTTCATTCCTAAAATTTTCATATCTGTTCATTTCTGCATTCTTCTTCGACCAATTTACAACATTATGTCTTCAAGTCAAAATTAAACTTTAATTCTTTACTCCGGCGTTTCATTGAGTTGGGGACAACTTACATTTCAGATCTAAAGTGACTAAGTGTAAGTGAATAGTGTATTTGTGTAGTGCTTCAAATTGCTCGTTAGTTCCAAGAACAACGGGCCAAATTTAGTCTTCGGGCCGGCCAACCGTATACGCAGCGCCTGCTGCCCTCATCGTCTCCACTACTCTTCTGCGTTTCTACAAGAGAAACACACCATCCTCACAGCGAAGTGAGGCCTGAGTTACGTCGTTCTTCTGAACCCATGGTCACCACTTCCAACCGCAGACAGCGTCCACATTGGAACTCTGCGGGCAGGATCATCTGAATCCTGCATTTCGTCCCATCGAGTCCCTGCCTTCCAAATATTATTCCTCTCTAGCGTCAAGGTCAGTAGTTTGATATTCACCTTGATAATCACCAAACTCTAATTACGCTAGATTTCATTTTATTATTCATTAGTTAAATTACAATTAGTCCACTAGCGACTTGGTCCTTCGAACATTAACGAGGTGATTAAATTTTCAAACCGTAAATTAATATCTCGGTAAGTTCCTAATATATTTGCCCTCAAATTTAGTCCTCCAAAAATATTTTTGGATAGGAACCCAATATTGGGTAGAGATACATAACTGGCAACTTTTTCCATTCCATTCTATGGGTAAAATTACATAAGTATACAAATTTTCATAAGTATTGAACAAGGAATACAGTTTCTAAAGAAAGATAACTGAAAATGGCCAAAAACCGCAAAATATCGACAATGATGATTTACCAGTTCGCCAGACAGGGAGTCGGATGACTTTTTTAGCTCAGTGTCCAAATTAAAAGAACTGGATAAAATTTGTAAAAATTGGTAAACGGTAAATTTTTCGTAGAAACTAATGAAGAAATATATCCAACCATTTTGGGTCATAATCCAGACATTGGTAAAGTTTTAAATATAAATATCTCGAGAATGAAAAGAGATATCGACCAGAAGGTTGCAAATATGGAATCATTGCGATAAATTGAATCTAAATCATTTGAAATTTCGAAATTTTTGAAAAGTTTGTGGAAAGTGAGCGTTTTTTTGGATTTTTTGGCTGTACAAAATGCACTAATGGGGCAAATTTTGTGAAAATTAGAAATTGTATATAGTTTTGTCCGTAGAATTGAGTAGCGAAGTCTTGATGTTCGTAATTCCACCTATTTTTGAATATTTTGGAAAATGAACGATTTAGCTACAATACAAGTGGGACACAAGCTGAACTCAAAGGGTTAAAACACTGTTGTAAAGTTTAGATAACATTATATTGGAGATATTGCTACGACACCGGAAATACATACGGTTTGTGCTCACAGTTTTAGAGTAACAAACAAACTTCATCGACAAGCAATTCCATCTGGAAATGAGTCCCTAAACGTTTCTCCACAACATAATATTCGGCAGATTCCCCTACTGGGATTGTGTTGCTCAAGTGAGTCTGGAAGTTGTCGCTCCGTGTGGATTCGATTAGCGTCGTCTTTGCTACGTCGCTAATTGTCCTGCGGAGATGGTGCGTGACACGCAAGCCTGTCACGCTGACAGAGGTGTCATCACACGTGATTCGCGAGCGAGACGAGACAACCTCAGTGTCTTCCCAACACCACTGTTGCTTCTCCACTAGCGGAGGGGAACAGGTAATTGAAGATTAGAGGGTGTTTCAAGGGGGAATTAATGTGCTATTATTTCCATGAATGTGTACCACGTTGTAATTATTATTGTAGTTTAATAAAAACTTTAGTGTATGTCTGGGCGTGGTCTTCTACTAGTATTTTCTGTTCTAACTTCGGAATATTTCATTATTTCTTTTATTCATAGAAGGTAGTCGTATTTAAGAATGTTCTGCTCGTACTCTCAAGAATTTTTTGTAATAAATATAATCTGAATACATATTCTTTTTCGTCTCTTTTCTGTATCTTTTTTTTTAACCTATTGTCATTGCGCGTATATACGTTTGAAACAAATAAAACATATCTTATTTAAATTTGGAACTAAATGCAGCAAAAAAATATCAACCTAGTGTTATTGTAAAACAAAAATAAGATACCGAAGAAAGACTTTTGTAAAAATGTGTGGACTTAAGTTGAATTTTAACACCGGGCCCTCAGTGGCGGATTAAACCATGTGGAGGCCCTGAGGCAATCGAAATCTCGGGGCCCCCCTAAATTTACGAATTTACCACCCAAAAATTTTAATAAAATAATTGTATTATACAAAAAGGAAAACATTAAACATACGTTTAACAAATTGATATAATATATATATATATATATATATATATATATATATATATATATAAACATTTAAAAAAAATAGAATTCATTTTTCTCAATTTTAAAGTACATAGTGAAATCTTTGCTGATATATTTTAATAAATATATATAAGGTTACACATAATGAATATTAACAATATTATTTTTTTCCAAATCGACATTAAAGAACACGATAACAATCCCCGAAATTAGCCAAAATAGTTATAGCTAAAGTAAAACTTTACAGACTCCTATGTCAAAATTTAATTTTACGTACTCATCTTGAATTAACCTTAATTTCTAACATCTATATAAAATTGCAAACTTTCTTTCACTGGATATTCTAAATTTACATACCAATTAACACGATGAAGACTACGTCTAACTAATCATTTTCAAGTGATACATAGGAATGTCCAAAGAAATAAGTGATGTTTGTGCTGTTAAATTATTTGACAGTACTTTTATTACCATAACCGTCTCCATCGCAACATTTAGCATTCAATTGGGGTCCTGTTATATTGATTGATACTTTTTATAGTTGTAATCAAGGTACCATTATTGTAAATAAGCATTTCTTTGTTGTAATCAAAATTTCTTTATTTAAGGATTTCTTTGTAATAAAAAAAATCAAATCAATATTATTTTAATTCAATGTCGCGGGGCCCCTAAAAAACGCGGGGCCCATAGGCAATTGCCTACTCTGCCTAATGGGTAATCCGGCACTGCGGGTCCTACTATGTCTAGTAGGATATTCTATCAACTTGAAATCAGCGAATTTTTACGAGGCTCCGGCTAGTCTTGGGAGAATTCACTCTCTTATTCTGTGTAATGAATACCTACTTATCTGAGAGCGACAAAATTCTTTCCAAAGATATTCTTGTCTTTATTACCTTTGTCATGACAAGTAACTGATTTAAATATTTTATTTTGTCAGTATAGTTTATGAACGAAATAATTTTGTTGATGTTATTCAAATCTTACATATTATTACCAAAACAAATTTGTAATAACATAATTATTTCCCACGAAAATATTAAAATCCTCGTGCTTTGCTTATCTTTTCTCATCGCTTGCTAGGTCAGATCGTGTGCCAAATTAAAATTACCTCGTGGGAATAAAACGTACGCCTCTGATCACACATAGCACACAGGCCTGTGTCTTCTCTGTCACGTACGTGCGTTGGAGTTTTTTCTGCTGTCGTCCTTTAATCGTTTCACTCGATGCGCTTTAAATGTGTACAGACACAGAATACAAAGCGGGATAATTAGCACGGCGGTAATCACAGAAGAAGAAGGTTTGTAAACTTAAGAATCTCTTTGTTTTTTATTTTTCTTTTATATCATTTGTGTTAAAGTGAATGTTACTGCTAATGGTTAATTATTTCATTGTTACGCAAACGTAGAAATGATAAGGATTTTGCTGGGAGACTGCAACATCACATACTTAAAGAGAAATAAATGTTTGCAGTTGTCCTCCAAATAAAATGAAACTATTTAAAAGTCATATATTAAACAAATAATATAAAACAGAGGGATTCTGAAACTCAGCGTTAATTAAATTTCAGTGTTAACGTGAATTAACGGTGATTTTGGCACTTGCGGAATTCTCTAAATGTCACTGAACGCTAACGCCGCTGGCCGGCGTTAATTCACGCTGGGAATATTGAAACGTTAATCATCCAATCGGTGGGTTACATGTGCGTTTTATGATACGAATAGTCCTGATATTTTTTGTGTACTGTTTTAGATACTTGCAAAATGCATTATATTAACAGTGAGTATAGTTATTAATTTTATATGTCATTGTTATTATTTATGTAACACATTGTTAACATAACCTTTAAAATTATAGTATTCAAATCACAAACAACAGTATCAAATTTGGAATTATCGGTACAATAATGCAACATAGAAAATAATTTCTGAACCTAAGGATGTACATACGAGGAAAAGTCAATTAAAGAGAAGCAATTTTATATAAAAAATTGTAAAATCTTTTGATTGTAGTAATCAATTTTGTTTTATTATAATAATAATCAAACATAATCAAAAATCACTTTCCTTGAAAGAATAAAAAGGAAAGTGATTTTTGATTATGATTATGAATTATAAGAAGAAATTCATATTATAATAAACAAAATTGTGTGTGATTACAACAAAGAATATAGGTAACTGATTACAACAATGCACCATTGGAATAAATTCAGAAAATTATTGATTTATTAGTTTTCTTTTATTTTTTGTAAAATACTTTTTTTCTCTAAAATATGAAATAACCGTGTTGTTCACCATTTATCAAATAATTGTATTTTATTAATACAACAGAAATATATTTTAACACAAAATTTATGTAGGTTTATTTGACGTTTGACATGTTTTTGAAATTAACAGGTAAGTGCTATTTTTGGTAATGTTTTATAAATTTAATTAATAACAAACTGAGTAGAAAACACAAATATGTGAACCGTGATGTAATGATAAACGGTAAGAAGAAAAAGAAGATTGATCACGAGTCATACTAGATTGAATGGATAAAAATAGAGATTTGTTCTACATATTGTCCTTCATCTCTTCCCTTCTATATGTTTTGTTCTTTCTAAAATATCCATATTATTTGTTGCTCATAAATTTATGATACATATATTTGTATAAATATTTCTGACAATAATTTGGTTTACAGTAAATGAATGTAACATTGCATTTGATTTAACTCAGAAATCAGAAATGTAATAATAGCTCTAACGAAACATTTATTTGAGGTAGTGAATAATGAAGTGCACTTCGTACTGTTTTCAGAGTCCACATTTTAAATTGACCCGTGATCTATGTTTAGAGTATGTGAATTAATCAGAGAGTTAACTGACTATCGGATTACGGATACCAGGGCTATGTTCAGTGAGTATCGCCATAATTAAAATCGATTAGATGCTCACTACGTCTGGAATTTAAATTTATTTTTAGAAAGAATACTATTTACATTTTACTATTAATGTTTTACTTATAATTGAACTGATAAAAATTTACCCTGTTCCAATAAGCTTATTCAAATATTTTCCATTTCAAAGAATTCATGAAATATATATTCCATTATTTAAACATATTACTCATTTGTACTTCTTTACGCAGATGAATAAAAATGTGATCCATTTACATGGAAAACAGTCAAAAACAACCTCCGTGAATCTAAAATTATAAACCCTCTCATTTCCTGTCAACAGTTTTATGTAAATTATATTGATATTTTTAAAATTCATGTCAAACATTGAAATAAATGATGCGTACTACTTTTCATCATAATGTGCGAAACGTTTTGTGTGTTACAATTTATTGTTAGCAACACATTTTGAGTATGTTTTATATTACCCATTATTCATTGTGTCAATAAATACGAGTAGGTTTTTTGTTATTACATAACGACAAGAAAAAAGTTTATACGCGTTAAAAAAAACTTTTCCTGTTTTTGATTGTTTTCAGAAAACTTTTAATTCAAAATGCTAAAATTATATGTTATGTGTGTGTGTGTATGTGTGTGTGTGTATGTGTGTGTGTGTATGTCTGGATGTTGTAGAGACGATTCATCAAAAATTATAAGACTTAAGAACTGTTTAACTATGGATTCCTCAATGTGACATTCCTGGGAAGAGCTGAAAAAGTTTTGGTAACAACTGAACAACCGGAAGTAGTAGTTTCTGAGAAAAAATCTTCTAAATATATTTTTTTGGAAATTTTTCTTATTAAATATTTAAAAACATAAAATGCTCCATCTAGTACACTTAAAGTTTTTATTATATATTGTATAGATTTAGAGATAAAGACACTATAATATATAGAGTAATTTAATCGCAGAGGCTAAGGCACTAAGGAAACCAGTTGACAATAACATAGTTTTTAAAATCAAAAATCAACAGATTTAGTGACATTCTGATAGCTTTTTCTGGGAAGTATATTTAATCTTTCTTATAGTTTTATTAATTAAATATTTAAAATTATAGGTAAAATGCATATATCTATCAGAAATACCTCCAATCTGGTTAATGAATTGGAAGAATCTCTCACATTTAGAAACTTCCTCATACAATGAAAAATAGATATAATTAGAATTATATGTGTGCAGAAGACATGTTAAAAACAATAAAAGCAGTATTTGGGTAAAATTCTGTAATTTTTTTTATAAAACGACGGTTCGAAAGCGAAGTGCAATACAATACTTATATAGCCTAATATGGAAATGGCAAGAGGTCTTGTGCTGGCCGCAACAGATTTTTTTACTTTTAGAAAGAAAAATCGGGAATTTTAATAAGAATTACAATTTTATTCAGAACAACTTAAATTGTATAAAAATTTTAAATTGTATAAGGAGTTCTCATTTTTTTACTATTTTTAGACAGGTAATGAATTTTTTACAAAAATTTGAAGATTTTTAACACAATATCTAGAAAGTGTACAGAAAAATGTTGCTAAGGTAAGTTAAATTTAATGTACTTATTTCTGTTACATTCTGTATACGTAGGTACTATAAAAAATGCTTTATTCATGGTATTAAGTGGAATTCGGGTTACTTTATGGTGCAAAAACAGTGATAACTCAGTCTTTTTAAATGCAAATGTGTTGCAATGATTTTCTACTGCATAATAGCGAAAAATAAACCATCACGCAGCTACTCGAGAGGAGAAATTTGCACTGAATATAAATGCAGTATTAAAATGCAGGAAGAGCTATTTCAAGTATTTTTTGGATGCGAAATTATAGTTTCATGAAATATCAATTTGTATTGCATAAATTACCCGTTAGTGTAACGCTCATTAGAAGCTATAGCCAGTGCTCCGATTCTCCAGGTAAGAGTAACTCACTGTCCGGGGTCGGAACTTCAGACTGCAATTACCATCGCTGATTGGCGGTTGCACAGGCACGCAAGGCTCGCTTTGATCGGTTCAACGTTAATTTCATTTACCGCGCTGAAATTACGGTAAATAAATGTTCTCGAACAGAGTACAGGGCAGAACACTGCAGAGATACTCAAGTTCACGGGTTTACCACTTATGGTACTATGTTGGTGAGATAGTAGCCAAATTATAACTCTGATTAAGAAAACCGCAAAAGACAAACTCGATTCGAAACTAGTGATTGTAGTATTTTGGTTGATTTATTAACCGAAACAAATATTTAAATATTTTGGACATTAACAAAACAAATTTAGTTTTCTCATTGTAAAATATTTTAGAATTAATTAACAGCCCGATTCACAAAAAAGTTTAAGCTAATCCTCATTTTTGGATCAGTGAATTCTATTCTATTCCGGTATTTAAAATTTAATTTTCATGATATTAACAATAAAAGTAGATACTAGGAATAGATTAGACTATATTTTAAGTTATAAACTGTCAGAATTCGCTAATCCAAAAATGAGGATTAGCTTAAACCTTTTTGTGAATTGGGCTGTAAAAGTTTAAGTATTTATTTGATTAATGTAATTTTAAATTATATTTCGTGATATATTCAAATTTGAGGTTCTTTTAAGAGCATTAGGTAGTAGCAAGAACAAATGTTTAAGAAAAAAATACTTCAAATAGCAATTATAGAAAAATAAATTGTACGCAACTTTTATTTGAAGTATTTTTCTTTAAAATAATCCATAAACGATTGACAGCGCTAGAACACTGCTAGTCGTCTACTCCTTAGTCATCTCCTAATCACCATTCATGCTACCAGCCAATATCCTTTACAATTTAGTGCTTTGAAGTTATATAAATATTCTTGCAACAAATGTTATAACCAAAATCGAATCAGCTATTCATATAGATGTAAAGAAGAGGAAGACGAAAGAATTATAATTTTTAGATAGTGTTAGCGTTTTCGTCGGAGATATTTTTGTCACACACACACACACGCGCACATAACACACACACACACACGCACACACACACACACACACAAATACATAAATACAGCCATTATCGTAAAACTAGTAAATAGTATTCTAGGCACTTTTAGTCTTATTCACTAATAACTCACCGTCGAATATTTTTACCAAAGGATAATACCTTCCTTACCTAAAGGTGACGGACAAGGACAAAATGATGTGTAAAAAGAACTGTCCTTTTGAAAAACAGGCAGTTGGCAACCCGAAGTGAACTGAAACTGTCCGCATCAAAATTGATCGTAACATTAACATCAACGATAACATCAAATTCTACTGCATAATGTGTGTGTTCAATTTTTTTCACGTTATTCATTTAGCGTTTCACCTCATTTTC
Organism: Ophonus ardosiacus; assembly: GCA_943142095.1. Taxonomy (NCBI): domain Eukaryota; kingdom Metazoa; phylum Arthropoda; class Insecta; order Coleoptera; family Carabidae; genus Ophonus; species Ophonus ardosiacus. Next base: position 47,225,941 of record OW964829.1, read on the forward strand.
CTCTAAATAGCATGCATTGAAACTAAATGGTATTTATGATACGTTGTGGTATACATGAAATGAAACAGATCTGATAGTTTCATTTGCATATATTATGCTGTTTTATGACTAATATTTTAGCATTTTCAACCGTTTTGCAGAATTTTCTATTAACAGTTGAAAATAAATATCTGGATACATATCTGTAAGAAAAAATCTGATGTGGCCAACACAAAACTTCCCGTTATTTAATTTTTATTAATTTAAATACATACTTACGTATTTAGTAATGCTTTAAACTATATTATGTTCCATTGCATATATCTATTGCTTTATTTACGATTTTCTTTATTATTTAATATGTCACTATTATTAATTTGAAGTGATTCATTTGAAAAATAAACTGTGTAACAAAGGAATCGTGTTTATCTTAGGCTTCGGGAATAAAAAAAGAAAAATGATTTTTAAATTAATCTGTAAAATATATAGAAAAAGTATTAATGTATACCTGTACAAAATTCAATAATCTATAATTTTCCAATGACGTTAAATGCGAAAAAGTAAAGTACCATTTCCGTTTATCCGATTTACACCAAAATCTAATGGCTTCTATTCCTATTAGAATAGGGTAGAAATACAAGGTTTCAGAATTTTCTGAATGATAGTATTTGAGTTAGAGTGCAAACAAAATTTGTACACATACACACACACACACACACACACACACACACACACACACAAACACACATACACACATACAGACATCATCGTGAAAATGTTAAAATTGTATTCTAGGGACCTTAAAAGTGATCATTTACTAAAATCTTGATATGTGATGTTTAGCACGATCTCTATACCTCCCTTACCAAGGGTAGCGGGAGGTAAAAATACATTTTTTTCTATAGCAGATTTTAAAGTGTGCTTTGTTCAACTCGAAATAGTTGACTAAGTGACCTTTTAACCGCAAGGGTAGATAAAATAATACTTTAACAGCAAGGATAGATAAAAACTGTAATTTTTATTTAAATATAAACACATTATACATTCTGCTGGTAAAACTAGTACACAGACTGGTACTAGTATTTGCATTTCAGTTCATTTTCCTCATTTAAATATTTTAGGCAATTTAACCTTTGTGCTAAAAATTGCATAGTTAGATTTTCATAAATAAACACGTTTGAAGGTCCTTAGAATTCGATTTTAACATTTTCAAGGTGAGTTTGTGGGTATATGTGATTTATCAGTAACTTCTCATCAAATAAACACCATAGTATGATGCAGCGGAAACTAGCAAAACTCAGTAACGATAATTTGAAATTAATTGTAAAAAGTATTGAAATATACGTTTTATTACACACTGCTGAAGGCATTAGATACTACGCCGTTAGACAATGTCAAAAAGTAGTCCGTGAAAGTGCTCATTATTACAAATTTAAGGCGGTTAATTTAGCTGTAAAGTGCTCATAATGGATGAGTGTGCTTTGAAGAAACCCATTGTTGTTGTTGGCAAGCACTGGAACATTTGTAAGTGGCGCAACATTTGTGTTAAGTCTTGCTGCCGGAGCCTCGCGTGACGCACATCCGGCACACCGGAAACCCTTCCGGGATGCAGGAGATAACAAGTTATTGCTCTTATTAGCGGTGCCATGCCTATATATCCATCAGCTTCGTGACTTGATCATTTAGGTGCCTCGTTAAAATTGTAAATACGCACCCTTGGTTATTTGTTGCGTCAAAGTAGACGTGAAACTATACCAGCTAGATTATTAATGCTCTATTTATGTTTATTATACGTAAATATCGGATACCGTCGCTATATCAGACATGAAACAGGGCTCATATTATTTTATAACGGCTTCGTGGCTACTAACATCACGGCAACTATTTGCTTTTCGAAATGAATTGATTTAGGTATTTCCTCTGAAAAATATTGAATATTAATTTGTTGAACATTTACATTTTCATCTATTTGCTATTTTCCAAATGGTTAGAATCGTATCTTAGTAATCGGAAGCAATTAGTATTATATAACAATCATAAATCAAACTTTCAGGATTTATCTTATGGTGTGCCTCAAGGATCGATCCTGGGTCCGATTCTATTTTCATAATATATAAACAATATTAGAATTGTCTTACAATCAACAAAATTTATTGCATATGCAGATGACATAAGTTTAATAATATCCCATAACAATAACGATAATGTGTCTTCTGAAATCTCTGCAATTATTCAAGATTTGTCTCTTTGGTTTGTAAATTTAAATCTTACTTTAAATATTAACAAATCATCAGTTATAAAATTTTCTAATGCTAAGCGTTCTGAAAGTGCATTAATTCGTTGCAATAAGATATTATTTCATATTGATAATCACAAAATGTCGAAAAATGATACTTAACTGCGTTTTTTCAAGAAAAACTGTTAAAAACTTCAAATAAGCAAACTTCCGGTGGATTATTTATAACCAAAATCTAATCTGCTCTTCATATGGATGTAAAGAAGAGGAATACGAAAGAATTATAATTTTTAGAATTGTAGTATTGGAGTTATCGTCGGAGAAAAATTTGTCACACACGGATACACACACACATTCAGACATCATCTTAAAAATAGTAAATTCGTATTGTAGGGACCCTAAAACGTGCTTATTCATTAAAAACTCACCAACGAATTTTTTGACCAAAGACAATACCTTCCTTACTTAAAGGTGACGGAAGGTAAAAATGAGCAATGTTTTAAATGTAAATAATTCGAGAACGAAAAGAGAAATCTATGTTATTTCAATAAAATGTACTTAAGCAAAATATTTGAAAATGAAAAACAGTAGATACGTATATAAATATACTATACGTTAATTGTAATTTGGTATCACATCATTTTTTAAAAAAAAAAACACACAGTATGAAAATTCATTTAATAAACTCGCAATTATCATGTTTTCATGTTTACTCCCTTTGTGTTTTTGATACAGCCACCAATTGTATTCACAAGTTTTTTAATTTGATATCCAACATTCACACGTACAAAGGTGAAACACAGAATGATAAACATGTATAATAAATTGAAATATGATTGAACTGTTGTTATTATTTCACAAAATTACTATGTATACTATAATTGCACTAAATAATTTGTTGCCCAGCAAAATAATTCCACAGGCATGATGTGCCCGCGTTCTCGTAAATGTGAAATTTGAATTTAATTCACCAACACTTCATACCAGCACGTGCAATATATTTCTCGTCAAGGCTTCTAGATTAATTTAATATATTAAATTCAAATGCACATATTACTCACATGTATTGTCATAGGGGTGAACTAGAATAAATTATGTTGAAATTTATGCACTGGCACACAATTATTAGATAATGTACCGCAGGCCTGGATTTAAATCAGGGTTTAATTTAAACATCTTCATTAGGGAACGAATTTTGATATTTAATTTATCATCCTGTCATATGCAACATACAATGCATTTCAAACTAAAGGCCTATTTATAATGAAGTAACGTAAAACGCAACGCAACGACGCAACGTAATCAGTAACGCAAAAAAAAAATATGTGATTTATAATAACGCCGAAGATAGCACTTCTAACCAATCAAAAGAATTCTGTATATATCGTTGAAATTCAACTCGCTTTTATTTATAGTCTTTATGACACATGACATAAATAAGTGTATAAAATAATTTGAATAGAAATGGACAGTGACGACGATATACCAGCGGCAATGTTGTTTCTGACTCGGTGATTCTCGATAAATTCGATTAATTTTCTATCATCCATAATTATTCTTTGTATCGCTTTGAAAATCTAACCGGTCTAACCATAAAATGTAGAATTTATTATGTAATTTTGACAGTTCACGAACATATCGATAATACAGATTTTTATAGTAAAACTCAAACACTGAATTCTGATTGGCTAGAGGTACAAAAGTAAGGTAGAAAGATGAAAGTTGGTCAGCTTTGGCGTTGGTTTGCGTTACGTTACTTCTGTGGCTCTGCGTTGCGTTTCATTATAAAACGGTATATGCTGTACCGTACATTTATCTTTTGCGATACCTTACTGCAACTGCGTTACAGCTTGCGTTACTTCATTATAAATAGGCCTTAAGGCCTATTTATAATGAAGTAACGTAAAACGCAACGCAACGACGCAACGTAATCAGTAACGCAAACACAAAATATGTGATTTATAATAACCCCGAAGATAGCACTTCTAACTAATCAAAAGAATTCTGGATATATCGTTGAAATTCAACTCGCTTTTATTTATAGTCTTTCTGACACATGACATATAAATAAGTGTATAAAATAATTTGAATAGAAATGGACAGTGATGACGATATAGCTGCGGCAATACTGTTTCTGGCTCGGTGATTCTGGATTAATTCGATTTTCTATCATCCATAATTATTCTTCGTATCGTTTTGAAAATCTAACCGGTCTAACCATAAAATGTAGAATTTATTATGTAATTTTGACAGTTCACGAACATATCGATAAGACATATTTTTATAGTAAAACTGAAACACTGAATTCTGATTGGCTAGAGGTACAAAAGTAAGGTAGAAAGATGAAAGTTGGTCAGCTTTGGCGTTGCGTTGCGTTACGTTACTTCTGCGGCTCTGCGTTGCGTTTTATTATAAAACGGTAAATGCTGTACCGTACATTTATCTTTTGCGTTACCTTACTGCAACTGCGTTACCGCTTGCGTTACTTCATTATAAATAGGCCTTTAGAGTTGTATATTATGCAACGGCAGAAAATAAGTAATTCTGCATATCCAGCACATGGTAAATTTTATTCATATCATGACTATGAATAATCATTATTTTCTATTGTCTCTTAACTATACTATAATTGACATTTTAAAATCCTTTTGTAAGTACGTTTGAAAAATAGTCTTTTTAAGTTGTCAGTTTAAAAAGTAAAGTTGATGTTTGCTGTTTAGTGAACGATTTGCAGTTTTTCTGCTTAAAAAACGTGGTCATTTACTAAAATCTCGATATGTGATTTTTTATCACGATCCCTATACCTCCCTTACCAAGAGTAGCGGGAGGTAAAAATAAGTCTTCAAAGCCCGAATCTTGTGTAATTGTGTAAGTCACTTGAGTTTGTTACAACCGTAAGATCCTGGAATATTTCAGCGCCAACAGTACGTTATGAAAAATTTTAGCATCATAAGTCGTACCATAAATAGACTCGTATGCAACGTAAAATATAAAAAATCTGTTGTGGCCAGCACAAGACCTCTCGCCATTTCCATATTAGGCTATACCGTGAGTATTTTTTAACGTGAAACATTGGATTTGTCATATCCATGGTTACGACTTGACATTTGATTGACAGCAATGTAAATACGCAAATGCGTGTCCCATGTAAAATGAAACATAGGGAACGAATTTGACATTTGATAAGACTTCAATAGAGGTTAATTTTGTTTAAATAATTATGCCTGCATTCTAAATTAAAATTAGTTGTAGAAAAAATATAGTGTGCACCTTGTGCCCGAGTGGTTTTCTGACTCGGTTAAATTTTTTACAATATTTAAATATAATACTTCTGTCATATTCATTCCCCATGTGTCATTTTTATATATTGCTGTCAATCAAATGTCAAATCATTACTTATAGGAAAATTTAACGGTTATCTGTCATCTTGACAAGATGTCATTAGAGGTTAATTTTGTTCAAATAATTATACCTGTTTTCTAAAAATAAAATTTAGATGTAGAAAAAATAATGTGTGCACCTTGTGTCTGAAATATGTTTAGTGCTCTCGAGTGGTTTTCTGACTCCGCTAAATTTCTTACAATATTTAAATATAATACTTCTGCAGATTCGTTCCCTATGTTTCATTTTAAATGGAACGGGTAAATACATTGCTGTCAATCAAATATCAAGTCGTAACCATGGATATGATAAACCCAATGTTTCACGTTAAAAAATATTCACGGTATAAGTATTGTATTGCACTTCGCTTTTGAACCGTCGTTTTATAACAAAATATTATAGAACATTACCCAAATATTGTTTTTTATTATATCTAACATGTCTTCTGCACACATATAATTCTAATTATATCTATTTTTCATTGTATGAGGAAGTTTCTAAATATCAGAGATTGTTCCAATTCATTAACCAGATTGGCAGTATTTCTGATGGATATATGTATTTTACCTATAATTTCAAATATTTAATTAATAAAACGATAAGAAAAATTAAATATACTACCCAGTAAAAGCTATCAGAATGTCACTAAAACTGTTGATTTTTGAAAATTATATTTAGAAGAATTTTTCTAAGAAACTTCTACTTCCGGTTGTTCAATTGTTACCAAAACCTTTTCAGTTCTTCCCAGGAATGTCAGATTGAGGAAACTGCAATTAAATATTTTTTAAATCTTATAGTTTTTGAGGAATCGTGACTACAACATCCAGACATACATACATACACACACACATACACACATCCAAACACACACACACACACACACACACACACACACACACACACACACACAGACAGACATCATTTTAATAATGTTATAATCGGATTCTAGGGACCTTAAATCGTGCTTATTCAATAAAATCTTGATAAGCGAGTTTTATGAATCCAATACCTCTCTTAGCGAGAGATAAAAATGTTATAGCTCAAGTATGCTGGTGTTTTATAGAAGGGTCCCTGACCATTTAATGGCTCCCGGCTCCCCATTTTTTGTTATAAAATGCAATATTGTGTTTACCGTCACCTTTATGTACATTTAATCATAAATTAATTTTGATTTACGGCAATTTCACACTCATGTATGTATCTCAAAGCCAATCAATAATGAAAATTTAAGCAATATTTCAAACACCGAGTTAATCTGATTCCTTTCACAAAAATCGAAGCTCAAAATCTAATTCGGCGTGATTTATTGTAAACCAGATTGTGTGGGTTGGTTATTCGAGTATGTTACTTGTGGTAAAAGCTCTGCTGGTGACATCACCAAACATTGTAAACTACATCATGCACGTATGAAGCAGGATTTGAGCAAACAAATGAAAGCTAGACTCACTTCCGGTCACACACTCATGTTATTTCCTTCATTACATGTGTGGCGAATGTAAACTGTAATACAGTAAACACTTTTTACCACTGAAAAGCTTTCACGCCTTTTTTCACGGAAATGATATTACTTCATTCACGAAGTGGGTAAACATTCATTTTTTAAACTCGTTTTTTAATATCTACGTATAACATTGTATTGTTATCCCGGGAGTCTTGCAATTAATAAAAAGCGTATTTTATTTGTGCAGCACATTATTAATTTGAATACCTAATATACACCTCTATTCTGTAACTGGATCGATAACTTTTATCGATCGATAATAAATTGTAGCCGGAATAAAAAGTGACAGATGATACATTTGTTTCTATTTGTCAAAAGTTGTTATAGATCGACAATTATTATCGATTAAGTTACAGAATAGGGACGATAATCTGAACGACAGATTTAAATATATAATTTTTCTTTGTTTTACTTTCTGTATAATAATAATTTAACATTATCGAGTAGGCTATTATGAAACATAATGAAATTGAAAATTATCCCTAACTTTAAAATTAAGTGAAAATAAAAAATAAATGAGTATTTCGACAATAATCTACTCATCTTCTGTAGAAAATTTTTACGCGTAGACCTATTAAAAGATTAAAATTACTATATCAACTAACAGTCCGTTTTCTCAAATTATTCAAAAGTTGCCGCATTAACACATTCGCTGCTGAAAAAAAAAAATAGGCTTACTGCACCTAAGAGATGAATGATGAAGGAGTATTTTTTTCTATGAAGAATTAGGACTAGAAACAAACAACGTTTAAAAAAATCATTGAAATAAAATAAAACAATGACGTCTTTAGGCTTCAAGCACATGAAAACGTTTATCAACGTCATTTAACAAAAAAAAAAAAAAAATTCATAGGGCACTAGATATAGGTGAGAATATATAAGTATTGGAGTTTTTATTTTAGCAGTTATCTTCTAAGTGTAAAGTAATAGTGGATTTTGGTTTGCACATATTTAGGGCATTCTTCTAAGTTCCTTCGAAAAGTGATATTGAATTTTTTTCTTGCTATTGTTAGAATTTTTGTTTGCCTTCCAACGGTGGGTAACTTATTCACTTGTTTTAAACTGCAAAATTTCTTGTCACTTTATTTTATAAGGCACCTCATGCAGTTTTGCGAGACAGATAATATTTGAGACAAATTGTTTTGCCATATTAAATACCTATGTAACGAATTCCCGTATTTACCTAGTAAACTTAAAAAATGCTTGTTTTTATTAAAGTGAAATTCAAATATTACAAAACCAGTTAATTCCGTCCGTTATATCTTATTCGATAAAATATACAACTCTATATTCACTGACCCAAAACTCATTATAAACTAAAACATGTGCATTAAAGTTATTAAAATTGACATGTTCTGTATTCTATGTTCTGCATATAACTGTGGAACAAAGGGTAAATACCAGATTTTACAGCAAATACGTAGACAATCTTCCACATAATATAGTAGAACGCAGAATTCACAATTCCGCAAATAGTCGCGCTGCTACTTACCACAAAATAATCTCTAAAACTCTAGATAGTTCGCTATTACGCGCGCGAATGTACCCGTCGACATCGTTCGTTGCGGTCAACAAAAACTTTCGAGGAGAAAAAGAGAAGCTCTTTAAAATGCAATTTACTGCAGCGGTGCATGTATTTTAGCAGAGGAGTATATATAGCTTTAGAACTTGTACAAGTTTAAAATACGTTTATGCGCATACAGCCTCTCTTTGTCCCGAACGCCCCCCGCACACCTGAAGAAACAATGGACTCGTCCGGTCACGGCCTGCCTGGATTCTAGATTCACAAAAGCTCGTACACCCGCTTTAACCGGATGCGAGGTTTATTAGTGCGGACTTTGTTTCGGAACTGTGACGTCGATTGTTGGAAAGCAAATGTCGGCTTAATTCCCTAAAATATATCCTCAGTTTCTCGTATTCTCCATTCGAAACTCCCAGCATAAATATAAGACCTGGTATTTTTGAACCCAAATTATATTACCCCAAATTTTAAAATAACAAAACATAAATTTTTCTCTTTTGAATATTTTCTTGGGATTATTCAATTTAGTTTTTATGAATATTCATTTTTCTACCTCCATAATCAAATATCGTTCATTCTACAAACCAATAATGTGATTTTTTTTCCAAGCAATGAAATTTATAGATATATTTTCTGGTAGAGTATAATACAAAAATATAGTCTAATTTTTAAAGATGTCTGATCAAGGTCATCTATGAATGAATCAAGATATAATTTAGACCAATTCTGTCTAATTAATGTGTGTAGTTTATTTAATTGTATGAGGATACATAAAATAAGACTGCATTTCTTATTATATTACAGTAAAATCATTCAAGATTCAAAAATAGGTCAACTGGTATGATTATTAGAAATTGCAAAACCAAATTTGATAAATAAGATAATGACATAGTATCAGTGACACGTGAAACTGTATGTACTTAAATTATCAAAAATTAAATAGCGGGAGGTTTTGTGTTGGCCACATCAGATTTTTTTTACATCCACAGATTCTCAAAATATATGAATTTTATGGACTGCTCTGGCAAGAACTGCTAAGTGAAAAAAGTGTGCACTCAGTAAGGTTTGTTCACTCGAAAAGTATAAATGAAACACGTAAAACTCAATTAGCGCACTGATTATGTAAATGGAAGATAAGTTATGTACTCAGTGCAAAAAAAGTTCACACTAAATATATAATATAGAAAACACTATTACTTGGTAAGTTAGGTGTTAACAATAAATCGAAATATCGGTCAAATTGCATTTATTCTTATAAAATCGTTCATCACGGCAAATCTTATGTTTAATAATCATAAATTCAAGTACACATAAATACTTTCATTCAGTTTAGAAAACTTTGTACAAATTTAGCAAAATATATACACATATGTTTGCCCTCAAAATCTATATGAGTTTGTAAATATAAACTCATAACAGTAGGTGTTAATAAACGATTGTCAACTATATTACAGCTACAAGCTAGAACATACAGTTTGATTAGTAAAATAGTGCGCTCATCTGTAAATATTTCTAATAATATGTTCCCTCTAAATGGATGTATACTGATGTGTACCATTATACCAGTTTGGTATGTGCTGGCACATTAGAATTTTCAATATTACTCCCTCCTCATTTTTATAAAACGAAGAACAAAAGATCTACTTGTACAATGGCTTATTCTTATTAGCTGGAAAATTCGTAAGCCAATAATGACTTTTGCTTTTTGAAACAGTGTGTATAATTGTTATGGAGGGCTTGGCTCCGGATCTAGTCAGGGTGCGGTCCAGGTCATTCTTCCGGCCACTCAGGCAAGCAAAAAGGAAAACGTAACCCTTGCCTGCGCTTCATAGCATTCTTGTCATGTCGTTGATCCTCTGAGCTTTCAGCCCGTTCATGCATAGACCCCTTCGAGTGACCTTTCCAGGTCTGTATTAGGTGTAAAGTCAGGAATCATCAAGGGTTGCTTACGGTACAATAAAGTACACAAGCGTTCGGCTCGATTACACAAATCGTACTTTGCCGATGACCTCTACGAAAAGTACATAAATTCACATGCTAACCTATTACGTTAGCCAATCAGATGCGTCCGCAACTGTGTGAAATGATTTTACACACGCTGCGATAACTGAGCGAACTAACCTAAAAAATTGTATTTAAAAATTTGACAGTTGCAAACTATTTTGCTGAATTTACAAGGATTAAGAAGGTTGGACGCTGAATTATCAGATTTTAACAAAATTTTTGGTGAATTCTGATAGTAATGATGTTAACATAATCTGTTTTAATATTTTACTTCACGCTCGTGTGAAATATCCAACTTTCAGCACTAATTATACAATATACTATTATATTACAATAAGGGTGATTATATTGTAACACTTGTCTTTCAATATACAATTCTTTTACTTTTTACTTCTCGCTAAAAGAGGTATAGGAATTATACTAGAAATATAAAAATATGCACGTTTCAAGGTCCCTAGAATCCTATTATAACATTTTTACGATACTGTCGGCGTGTAACCACGGTTTCTCAAATACTATAAGATTTGAGACAGGCGTAACTACGGATTCCTCAATATAAATGAGAAAAACTGATAAGGTTTTGGTATCAAACGGAACCAGAAGTATACTCGTCGTCAAATAAATATGGACTGATACTCATTTTTTTCTGCTGACCCTGTCCCTTGCCGTGAGGTATTATAGCTTCTTCATAACTCAACATTTTCAACATAACCAACAGATCAGGGTTTCCGAAGGACAAATAATCTGACAAGCAATCTGTAGTGAAATTGTTTATTTCAAGCCGATGTTTCGACTAAAACGTTAGTCTTCTTCAGTGTCAAGTGCAAAACCAAAGTGGAAAGTATAGGATCAGTAAGTAACATAAGTGACAGAGAGTCCCTCGCAAGTGACTTGCAGTTTCAATGCCGGGAGTACGAGGAAGGCAAAAGAGAAGATGGAAGAAATGTGTAGCAGAATATTTGAGAGAGGAAGAACTGTGTGGATAGGAATGAGGAAGTGTGAAGTGCAATTTACAGAATGTACATTCGTGTTATAATTATATTGGATTTATAGAATCTTTTCAAAGGAACTTGCAATATGGAATTTGTAAAAAATAGTGTGTTCGTGTTACAATTTTACAGGATATGTAGAATCTTTTCCAAGGAACTTTTAGTATCAAATTTGTACAAAATACATCGAATTGACGGAAAGTTTGTGCTGGCCGCAACAGATTTTTTTATTAAGATTCTTAAACTTATGTAAACATATACGTTAGTGACACCACAAATCTAGTTACCGTGTTTTAATGACTTGCCTATATTGCTACAGTGCAATGTACTTAAAAGCTAACTGCCGAAAATTCGTCGAATTTCTAATATAAAATTTACTTTGCAATGTTTTCATAAAACCTTTATTTCTTTTTGATAGTTTTGAGTTAGGCAAACATTAGACCTCTCCGCAATTATAGTAAAATTGTCCTCAATCAAAATGCTTAACTCTCGTCTAGGATAGTTGTAGCTAATTATTCTACTGCATTTAAACTCTGGTTTATGTTTGAGATCAGGAGATCAGTAGTCGGAAGCGTAATTAATTTGCATTGTAAAGTAAATCGCAGTAAACTCTACCCGGTATCTTCTATACCCGTTATGTGTACTTGCTGTTGTTTCCATGAACCAGTGTTTTTTGTTTTACTCTCATTAAGTAACAGCCGGTAAATCCGTGAACATTAAATTTTAATGATGACAATAAATAAATCATCGTTGGTACATCAAGAAGGTACATTTTTGTGTATAGTGCGGGACACGAATCTTGACCGCCGGTAAATAATAGTACATTAAAACACAAGTATCATAAGGCAATCTGTTAACATACGAGTCCAAGTTTGGAAAACTTGGAAAAGGACGAGTGCGTTAACAGGCCTTATGATACATGTTTTTTATACTATTTTTACCTTCCGTCACCTTTAGGTAAGGAAGGTATTGTCTTTGGTCAAAAAATTCGGTGGTGAGTTTTTAATGAATAAGCACGTTTTAGGGTCCCTACAATACGAATTTACTATTTTTGAGATGATGTCTGTATGTGTGTGTGTGTGTGTGTGTGTGTGTGTGTGTGTGTGTGTGTATGTATGTCCGTGTGTGACAAATTTTTCTCCGACGATAACTCCAATACTACAATTCCAAAAATTATAATTCTTTCGTATTCCTCTTCTGTACATCCATATGAAGAGTTGATTAGATTTTGGTTATAATCGATCCACCGGAAGTACGCTTTTTTGAAGTTTTTAACAGTTTTTCTTAAAAAAACGCAGTTAAATATTACTTTTTGACATTTTGTTATTATATATATTAAAGAAAATACTCTTCTCTATACGGTTTAATTATACATTTTCCTTCATATTCAATAGATGTAAATTAAAAGCATTATAAAGAAATTAATTTTCAAAAATTAGTCTGCTTTGCAATTTATTATGGAAACAGCTGACATAATTATTCAAAAAAAATTAATTGACAGATGTCAGTTGCAAGTGCAAAACCAAATATGAAAAGTATAGGATCTAAAATTGGTATGTCATATTGTTACTCGCAAGTGACATGCAGAGAAAGGCCAAAGAGAAGATGGAAGGACATTACTTAGTGTAGTTTATGTTATAATTTTATTGCATTTAAAGAACCTTTTCAAATGAACTTTTAGTATGGAATTTGTAAAAAAAAGTATGTCTTCGTGTTCGATTTTACATGATATTATATAGAATTTGTTCCAAGGACCTTTTGGTATGGGATTTGTACAAAATACATCGAACTGACGGAAGGTCTTGTGCTGGCCACAACAGATTTTTTCTATTGAGGTAATTTTACAATTAATTCTTTTAAAAATGCTACGTCAAAAGTTTAACTTGGTGTTTTTTTGTCAGTTATGTTTATGTTGGTAGCGCTTCCCGCTAACAATTGAAATTTCAAATTTTGACAACTGATTAGTGTATTGTGTGTATTAGGGAATACGGTGTGCATAATGACCTTGTGGCGGACGGTTCTCGTCACCGTGCTATTTGCTCGACCTCGAAGGCGGACGGTTGGCAGGTCTTCTCGTCACCGTGCCGCTGTTTGCTCGGCCTCGTGATTCTCTTCTCTGGATATGCGTTCTTGCCTGAGGCTAAGGGACACGTGAAGGTTTACAGTGCGTGTGCAACATACATGTGCATCTTACGCTCTCCGCGTGCTGAGTGACCACACCCTGCTATCCTTCTCGTTGTCCGTTACACTACGTACTCGTCTACCGCGCACATTACACACTTCAATTTCACTCGCACAGAACCGTATTCACATCTTAACTATAATTTACATAAATTATAAGAAAATACTGCACGTTACAAATAATATGTTGAAATATTACCAATAACTTGACATTTTGAGGTTAGATGTAATTATTCATTAATATGACAGTTATAAAACACGAAAGGCGCCACAAATAGAACTCTTATAGATCTTCTAAACGTCGTGTTTGCAGTGATAAACAATGCTTTTATAGACTGGTAAGAACACCGAAATAGAAAATAATTATTACAGTATCTTTGTGCTTGTAACTCATTTGTGTACGCTTATGATACGAATGGATCTGAGTTTAAACAAGACAAGATCTCAAACACAGATCAACTGCCAATATAAGAAAGGCTGCGTAGCTCTAAAACTTATTTGGGCAACTGTTATATGTTATATTAGGTATGTACGAAGTAAATTAATAGTATTTTGCGTGGATTTAAACGGAGCGCATATATTAGACAGTGATTTGTGCTAACATATTTTCCATAGCTCATCATTCATGTCCCCCACTATAATAGATATTTTTTATCATTGTCAGTATATCAGTGTGAGTATAATTAGGCGAGCCTTTAAATATGAGTATTCAGTACATGATAAGAGAAAATGATTAAATATTTAACTGATGTACTGGGTAATATTAATTTTGGAAATATACAAATCGACCATATATTTACATATTAATCTAACTTGTTGAAATATATCTATCTACTTGCTCTTGCAAATCGTTACTTAGGATTATACCTAATTATAACGAAACCCTAAACAAACCTTGACTAATCCTTTGGGAATGTTGAGTTAAATCAAAAAGCAACAAATATTTAATTATTTAAATATTATTCCAGCGAATGTATCCCAAGAGAGGTTAAATCTTAGTGGATAAATCGAGTAGGTACTGGGCAACACTGTTCCGCAGGAGTAATTCTGCTATCGCTGTCCCAGGCGGCTATGCAATGTAACGATCACTTTACAATACCCTTTATTATGCCTCCTACCTAGCACCCCGATTACACAGATCCCGACAGGATGCGAAGACGTCGTTCAAGGAGATAAAAATATTCAAAAAATAATATTCTTCTTCCGGTTGTCTAATTATGAAACCTTTTAGCTCTTTTCCTTAATGTCAGATTGAGGAATACATAGTTAAACAGGTCTAGTTTTTGAGAAGTCGCACACACACACACACACACACACACACACACACACACACACAAACACACACACACATACATATGTACTAATTCAATGCGACCATTAATAATGTTATATTCTTTTGTCGGTAACAATATCGTCAACAGGGTTGACAACAAAACAAATCTAAATCCTTTTGGCTGGGACACCCAATACCTTTTTGTTTCACGCGCGGGCACCTTTATGCTTATTTTATGCCCTCGGTTGGGTTGCGTTCGCAATTACTTCTGCGGTTTCTGCTTCGAGAACGGATCCAGGATGGGATACGGCCACTAACTTATTCCGATGTTTGTGCTGACGTTTCTCAGGTTGAGATGAATTGCCTCCCTTTATTTTATATGCGCGCTGTAGTTTTTCATTATGAGTTATGTCGGATGGTCAGATGAGCCTGGATCGCGGATGTGGGTGTAAAAACAAGAACATCTTTCTGTGTTGTTTTTCTTAATTACAGTTGATGCGTGTTGCCGTAAACACATTACTTGTAAAAACTTTATTTTTTGTTTGATGGAAAGGAAGAAACTCTTAAAATGTCTTGTTTACTTCCTCAGATTTGTTCCGTAACTTAATCACGGAGTATAATAATTGCACGAATATTTTTATGTCTCTATTATCCCGATTAATTTTTCGATAAGACATATGAGGAAAATGGCTTGTATTTCAATGGAGCCCTCCACCGTAGTAACAAATTAGAACAAGGGTCATTTATATTAAAACTAGACCTTAAAACTGTAGGTTATGGACTATCAAAGTTTAAAAATTTATTACCATTTCATCATCTCTATATCACATATTTATTCTATTCCAAATTATCACTACCTTGGAATTCATTTCCTAGTACACAAATGCTGAAAATAATAATAATAAAAAAAACAATAAACCACCAGAAGTAAATCAAATAAAACTAGTTTAAATTTATACCATGACAGATTTCAAGCGTTAGTATGAAAGCAAACAATATGTTGAATGACAGGCTACCAGTGGTAATCAATTATTAGACGTAGTACATTTTAAAGCCCGTATTACACTTCACAATAAATCGTACAATAAAGCGCACAATTAATTTTGAAAATATAAGAATTTTAAAAATTGGATTAATACTACCTTTTTAGTTTTATTATTAAAACCCAACGTTTCGGCACCATAAACTGGTGCCTTCTTCAGGGAAAATTGACACAAAAACAAGTAACCAAGGTAACATGAAAAGTACGTAAATGTTACCTTTTTATGTATACAATTTTCTAAACAATATATGCATGCCCGGCAATAACTTGGACGGCGAACATGCATCTTCTCAGGAAAACTCTCCTTTTGCCAGAGGAAAGTATTATTATAGTATTATTCCAATTATTATGAGTTCTGAAAGATATTTTAATCACAAGAATTTTAAAATTCACGATTTTTTATCAATTTAATGCTGTCGGGAAAAGGGCGACCAACCGTATTTGATGATCAGATATTGGTTATATTTTAAGGTTAACTTTCTGTTTGTCATATTTTGTTTGTTTCTTAAGGCTAATTTAAATTTTAAAAGTTTACCAAACGCAAGCTTATTAATCCTTAGAAATGTTTTGAACTGCCCCGGATCTTTATTTGCAAAGTCATTTAAAACCAAATATAATATAATATAATATAATATACTATGTATGTATATATTTATTTATTTATTTACTCCTAGATTTTTTATTTTTTAAATACTTTACAACCGTCAAGGCAAATATTACTTCTTTTAAATTTTCTATTCTCCTTTTACTCGTCAAACATCGAAATTGTGATATTTCACAAAAATAAAAAACTTCCGCGACTTTAGACGAGGAATATTTCTGGTCTAAGATATACACAAAGCACACAAATGTCAAACAGAAATAGTTCAATACGTCAAATATTATGCAGATGGCATTGGAAAAGTAACCTAAACATTTTAAGAAAATCGGAGAAAATAGAACATGTTGTAATTTTCACAATGTAATGTGCGATTTTTTTTCAAAATAAATTGTACGATTTTGATTTATTACACTTGCCGATAATTCGCCAATTAATTGAAGGACACAAAATTGTACAGTTTATTTTTTATAAGAAGTTTTAGCCGTGTAAAATCTATTTGGAAAATGATAAAATATACTTGTGTGAAAATCAACACAAATTTTGTAAAATTGTGCAAATTACAAATAAAGTGTGGCAAAATTGTATGTGCAGTGTTAAATAATGTAATTTATGATAATCTCACACTATTTATAGTAATTTTTTAAAAGAAATTTCTTTCTACGCTATTCTCAGTGCTAACGTGTTCATAATTAAACAAGTTAAAAATGGCAAGGTGGTGTCCAGGCCCAGGGAACAAGTTTAGTATGTTGTGATATTCGGCAGTGAAATGACGTACATTTCTGTGTATTAAATGATGGTGTTAAAATTACATTGAAAGTGCTATACAAAAATTTGTGTAAATGTGTTTCCTTGAACGAAGGCAGCAGGTTTGAAGATCTTCCATTATCCGGTAAGTGCAATTATTACCATCATTTAATCTATGTAAAATGCATTCTATGAATGAGATCTGGTTGATCTGAATGACAGTATTTGAGTTAGAGCGAAGACAAAATCCATACACATACACACATACCGACATCATCGTGAAAATGTTAAAAATGGATTCTAGGGACCTTAAAACGTGGTCATTTACTAAAATCTCGATATGAGATTTTTAGCACGATCCATATACCTCCCTTACCAAGGGTAGCGGGAGGTAAAAATTAATATCCCATATACACACAGAAATTTTATTATTAAGGCATTAAATTTTATTTGTTATTTAGTACAATATGTAACAACATTTGCTGCGGCAATAAATGTAGCTTTAATTGCATAGAAAATTTCATACTCGGTAAAATATAGTTTCATATATCAGTAAAACGCTAGTAGTACAAACGTAACATGAGCATTCAGCTGTTTATTGTTTGGAAAGATGATGCTGTTTTATTTTACTCAAGTTAAAAGTTGCGAAATAGAAGCTTTGTTATCAAAAAATTCATTAACAAATTACCGGATAAATTTCTACAGCAGTTGGTTGCATGTTGCATACAGGCACACTAGGTAAAACTTTATAATTAAATCTGGCAGCTCTGCTAAATTTTGCAGAAGTACTACTATTGTTTTATGACTAACATGAATATTTCCGGTGCTTGTGGTCTAAACACTAGGGGGCTTTAATAAATGTGTTGCATTTGTAAACGAGTAAAGTGCTTCTTTACCCATGTTCATGTTCAATTTATTTTACATCTCGCTTTTCTATATCTGACAAAGGTAATGTATTTGATCAAAAAGGCAAATAATGAATTTTAAAAAAGGTGTCTAATATAAGATTTTAACTGTTCATAAATAAAATATAATAAATATATCATTACCGCGTATTACCCATTTCTGATTGTACCAGTGTACCAATCTGCTTCTGTTCGCTGACGATATATTTGTATCGTTGAGGTAGTTTATATATTTATACCTGATATCAGTTTAAAGGCTTGCAAGGTTGATGTGGAAAGTGTGCCGCAGGGTTCACTTTTGTGCTATTTTCAAGTTTGACTTCGATCAGAATCGAATACGGGACGCTCGAATAACGACCCAATACCTATTGCACACAGGCACGCGATTCCATTTAAATATTAATTTAATATTTATTTATTCCAAAATTTCCAATTTTACACCTTTGGTTACGATTGATAAATATTGTTTTTTCGCGATCGCCCAGAAAATGAGCTCTTTCTGATCACTATTTAGACCGGAAAGTCCTTCTTTGCTGAGCTAGCTCGGAAAGTTGTCTATAAGAGATCGGAAAGTTCTTTACCGATCCCGGGACCGGTAAAGCTAAATGTTTCCATGGAGATCGGTTGTTTATTTATATCTTATTTGCTCGCATTAAAAAATAAAATAATACTTTTTTTTATTCTTTTTTCAGGATCGCAAAAAAAATATTGTACCCAACATGACCTGAAAGTGTCTATACTGGGCTCACAAGCTTCCAAAGCTCGCCTACGGCTCGCTCTGGAATATGCTTGCCCACCCAGTAAAGTATCACTTTCAGGTCTTGTTACGTAAATTACTATTTTTGTTCTTTGAAAATATTGTATTATCCATAAACTATTATTTTATCTTTCTCATAGCTTTTAATTCATTTATAGGAAATATTTCAATCTATACTACTCAAAAAATAAATATTGCTGCGCTATATATATATATATATATATATATATATATATATATATATATATATATATATATTTGTAACAGATCAATTTCAGAATTAAAAGTTTAAATGCAACTTACAAATTTACATATACCGGTTGTCTTAGGCCGACCGATACATAGGAGATTAACAAAAGAAATCAGTTAATTGTGTGTAGTATCTGTCCAGTGTAAGACACCAATTTATCTATTGCAGTTTAAATTAACCAATTTAAATGTATAATATGAGAAAAAATTAAGCACAATATAAATTTTAATTTTTAATTCTCAAAAAAAATTATCAGGTATTAATATGTTTCTAATTTTTTATTGAAATTTATTAAAATACATTTACTTTTAATAAAATATAATTATTATTTGAAGCATAAATTATATTTTATGAAATCCGAATCACACTGATTGCAACATACAGTTAAATAATTATTATGAATTTTAATAAATTTCAATTAAAAATTAAAAACATTGAAAATAAAAATTGTTTTGAGAAATAAATATTAAAATTTATATTTTACTGATGGCTGGTTCCAAACCCAAATCTGTTGAAATTTTGTTTATTTCCAATATGCTATTTGAACTGCTATCTACTAACTATTTTTGCCGGGAGTTTAACAATAATCTAATTAGGGCTGTAATCTATAGAATTAGTATCCCCCAATAAGTAACAATATTTAAACTTAATATCTTATTTTATACTATTCATAATTAACTGATTTCATATCTTCATGAGTCGGTCGGCCTAAGACATGCGGCATGTTTGCAATATTTTATAGAAAATATATTTCCAATTATAATGTACTGGTATTTAATTTTAAATCGACATTTTGACAACAACATTAAAATCTTGAACGACGTTTAATTTCGATATGCATTTTTTTGCCAGACGCATATTGAAAATTAAATGTCAGTTGTAAACTCAAACCTTTTTGTGAAATAAATATATAAAGTAAATATAGAATTCAATAAAAGTAATGTATTGGCCACCTCAGATATACAACCACTTCGTATACAATTTTGTTAAACGACGGCAGCTTATGGCCCTTCAATATATTTTGTAATATCAATTCATTTTATTTCGATCTTTCTCTTTTTCCAGCATTCTTTACGCGAATAACTTTTCTCTTAAATTGTTTCTGTTTGTTTCGTATTTTTCAATTCTGTTATGTGATTCAGAAGTGAATTTAATTTTAATGGCATTCTTTTCACGAAACTTAGAAATTATATTTCATACACTTCTATCAGAAATGTATTCACGCTGAAAATAAGTATACATAATTTTTCATTTTATTTATAGTTTCAAATTTCAAATCGAAGTTCATGTAAGTTGAAGTAGAAACACTAAACTTCGACAACTCCTAGAATGGAATGAAATTCAATACTTATATTTTCAACTAGGAGACAAAACAAAAGTTCACATTTTACAAGTTTCATGGATTCCAATTTGCAATTTAAATTCTTTGTGTGAGCACGAATACTTCATTGCAGAATATATCAGAGGAGACATTGTCAACAAAATGGTCACGTTGAATCTGAAAAATCGTTTCATTTCAATTACCCCAGATTTCTGTGGCGGAGAAAATTATAATGAAAATGATAAAAAGTTAGAAAATATAAATTTTATATATACCGGGTGTCTACTTGAAATCTGTCATATAGGGTGTTTAAAAGAACGGTAAAAATTTTAAAGACATGTAGTACTAACCATAATGCTTAAAAGAGCTTAAACAACATGGATCTAATCCTCAGCTGTTTCTGAAAAAGAGGTAATTTTGTATTAGAATTGAAGAAAAACTGGCAAAGATAGTGATTGAAAAATATTTTATCAATGATATTATAGAGACTACAAAAATTCAATAAAATTTTATATGAAACATTTTTCCCAATTTCTAATAGGTATGTACGAGAGTTAGGAAGTTATTTGAAAATTAATTATTGGTTAAAGTTATTATTTCTCTTAGTACAATTATTAAATTTTTTTTTTTTTTTATAAAAGCACATCTAAGATATCCTCTGAAAAGTAAACAAAATATCTAATTTAATCGAAGTCGTAATTCTTATAGTCCGATTCTCAAAAAAGTTTAAGCTAATCCTCATTTTTGAATTAGCGAATTCTACTCTAATTTTGACAGTTTATATCTTAAAATATAGTCTAATCTATTGCTAGTATCTACCTTTATTGATAATATCATGAAAATTAAATTTTAAATACCGGAATAGAATAAAAGCTATTGTTAAAAATATTTTTCGCACCTCTCGCCTTACCGCTTGCCAATGTGTACGCGACCTAAGCTTTTTTTACTCATTTTAGTTCGTACTATGTCTCTAAAATTTGTTACCCTTGTTTTTTAACAGTCTGTATAAGAAACGCAATGTTCATTTTTCTTATTTTGGATCTGGACTTCTTTCTCGCTGTTTCTTATTTCTTCTTCTCTCTTTTTATGCACCTGTTTTGTTATTGCTTAAGTCTTTTGAAATTACTCTACAGTTATATTTTTCCATTTATTAACTACTCACTATAGTTATGTTTTCTTTATAGTACACATTCTCAGCAATCGTAAAGTAGTTCCTTTCAGGAGTCGTTCTTATCTCTTCTTAAAAATTTACAGGTGGTCTTCTTCTTCATAGAAAAGTATCTTTATGCAATCGAATAATTCACCTTTTACTTTGTGGACAAACATCAAACAAGTGCTATTCAACAAAGCTGAAAATGTTTGTTGTTTTGTTAATGCATTTGTTTTTACAGAACTTGCAGGCGAAGCTATTGACAGAAATATAAATTTACTAGTATAAATTTTTGACAGGTATCCATTAGTTCTTCCTTTAAAATTGCTAATGTCAGTTGGCGATTTTTGATGTTTACTATCTATTTTTGTTCTTCATTGGCATGTGTAAATCTCAGCCCTATTGATCTAAGAGCAAACTGGCACATTGTAGTGTGGCCATCAACACTTGAATCGAAACAGACCGAATCTAATTACATCAACACATTAGTGCAACCGAACCCGTTAGTATTACCCACACAATACAAAGTTATCACTGCCCACCATCACCTCATATCGGCCGATGTTCAATTGTGTGAAAAGTTATCCCGTCAGTTGTTCAAACAATAAAACCGAAAACAGACGCGCGATATTGGATCGACCATCCCACGGTTTCAAAAGGTTTATAGTTTATTTCAAATTGCAAATTGGGTTTACATTAGTAATCAAATACTTGACACCAAACAGAGGAACTGTAATCGTCAATTGTTTTGAATTAGATAATTTACTATTTACTTTCATCTAAATTGAAAGCAATTTGTAGTTCAAAATAGTCTTAATTGTTTCATTCATTTCATTTCATTAACAGTCCGATTCACAAAAAAGTTTAAGCTAATCCTTATTTTTGGATTAGCGAATTCTACTCTAATTTTGACGGTTTATATCTTAAAATATAGTCTAATCTGTTCCTAGTATCTACCTTTATTGATAATATCATGAAAATTAAATTTTAAATACTGGAATAGAATAGAATTCACTAATCCAAAAATGAGGATTAGCTTAAACTTTTTTGTGAATCGGGCTGTAAACTTTTAATATATTTTATTAAATATTTTATGTGATAGATGCTCTTATAAAACTCTAGTTGCTAATATTCTAGATCTTGAAAATTCTAACCAATTTTTTTTTGGAATGTTTTCAAATTAATTTCTAGGAGACTTAAAAACTGCCAAAGCTCTCATTTAATTTTCGGTGACTTAAAAACAACCAAAGCTGTCAAACTAATTACAGGGAGATTTATAAACTGGCAAATTAATTTCAGACAGATTAAAAACTGTCATATTATAAATCATGATTCGAAAATGCTCTTTCGTTAATTCCATATTTACTAAAGACTCCATTTTAGTTTTTTTTTTTTTTTTTGTCGTACTTCACCAAGCATTCAGGTTGGTCTCGACCTCAAGCACGTTATACAGGGTGTAGACAGTCAGGTGAGAACATAGGGATTTAACATGAGATTTTCATTTTATGCTATTTTCTGCTCTCCTCCTATTCATTTTAGGACATAAACTGTAAAATACAAAGTTCTACAGAATTAAATTTGCGTATAAATCTGCTTTTACATTTTTTATTATGCTTTTGATTCTTTCGCAATTTCAAAGAGCAATTTCAAAATTTCGGTTTATTAATAGCAATAGCCATAGTATTTGTTTTCTTCAATTCGATTTATGGAAAATAAATTCCGTATTATTTGCAACTATTGCCATAATAATATTACTTTATAATTATTATGACACGTTCCTCATTCGAATAAACATTCAATATCAATTTTTTTTTTTCATATAAAAAAGGGAACAAGTGCCGTGGCTGTTGCTACTAATAAACTGAAATTTTGATTTTTTTTTTTAATTTTGAAGGAACTAAGATCATAATAAAAATGTGAAAGCAGTTTCATATGCACCCTTAATTCTGCACAATTTTGTACTCAACATGAATACTCGGTTCTCAATGTAGATATTTAGAGAATTTGCTATATTTAAAGTAGAACCTTGATTATCCGGGCGAGCCGGGACCGAACCTTTGCCGGATAATTGAAAATACGGATAATCCAAACACCTCATTTTCGATTTTTTAATAATTTATTTGGACAAATACATATGTCAGAGGAACAAAACAAACGATACATCTAACAAAAAATAATTATGTACGCCGTTTATGTATGTACATATGTGAATAAAATCATTTGAAAAAATCAGTTATTTTTTCTGTTTTTGGGCTTCGTAAATTTTACTTCTTATAAATTCCTTCATTTTTGTAAGTTAAAGTAACTGCAGATCAGCTGCTATTTACCTGGCGTCTGGATGACTTGTTTTGATGACGAAATTATTTTCATCATCACTACTTTTGCCAGAACTTTCTGTAGAAGTCTTGTAATTTAGATAATCATCATCGGAAGACCAATCGTAAAATGCCGCACGGAAAATCCGCCGCCCGAATTAAACGCGCACGGATAATCGAGGTTCTACTGTATGTTAGTATATTTATAAAGTTTATTATGAAATCATAATATCGACTCTACATAAACGTCACAGGTTATAGATGAAGTTTGCAAATAGAACAAAATGTAAAAAAATAAATAAAATCTGAAATGGAATGGCGGTAGCGTTCTACCTCCACGTACCAAGATTCAAAATGATAGATGTAAATCATATTTTAAATAATATTGAAAACATTACTTACTTAGTTACTTTAAGTTTCAGTAAATCACTGTATTTTGATAGATTATCAAAACAGTTTGTATCAAGTTAATATTACAAGTTGTATGAATGGGGAAGCTAATTTAGGAAGTCTAACAAAAACATTTTGTGAAAATTGATACCGGAAATTGATTGTCGATGAAATCTATCGATAAGCAACATGTTGCTCGTATAGCTATCAAAGTAGATACATAAAACACATTAGAACTTAGCTATTCTCCATTTTAATGGTTGTTTGCTTTTGAACTTTGGTCCAGAGTTCATAACTGTAATTATTGAATGCACAGTTCAAAACTTGGGTCGGTGTCGTAGTTTGCGCTGGTTGACAGGAGGTGTTTCATACAAACTGCTTTTGTGCCAAGACTCTCTCCTAACTTATCAGTTACGAAAGTTTACCAATATTCTACTGACTTTGTTATAATTCGAATAATAATCCTGTTAGCAATTAGCACTTTGCAACCTATCATGCAGCTGCATCAACTATTATTAATACCAGTATAAACCGATCATTGCACCTAAGTAAACTTATAATATTATTAACCTAAAATAATTAATTTTCTTTTGTTTTCAATGGAATATTCATGCATATTAATTACAAACTTT
The DNA here is from genome assembly GCA_943142095.1 of Ophonus ardosiacus. Lineage (NCBI taxonomy): Eukaryota > Metazoa > Arthropoda > Insecta > Coleoptera > Carabidae > Ophonus > Ophonus ardosiacus. The sequence continues at coordinate 47,251,114 of OW964829.1, forward strand.
TAACAATACATGGAACTGATTGAATACTACGAACTATAACACAAGTTTGGGGTTCTTGTATAAATTGAGAATTGAAGATTGTGGAAAGTTTAAAGTGGGTTTTACACTATGTAATATTGAACGAGAAATTGACCAAAATTTGATATAACCCAAATATTAATAAGGTACCTACGTGCATTGCCTATATTAACTGTTGCTAAATTCATTAATATTGTTAGTAATTTTCTTTTCACTATTTTAAATAAGTTAGATGAAAACGGCAATAAAATATTTGAAATAATATCTATCCGTCTTAAAAAAATTGAGGACTGCTCGATATTGTTTAATATTGTTCCCATTAAATAAAAAATCTGTTGTGGCCAGCACAAGACCTCTCGCCATTTCCATATTTGGCTATATAAGTATTGTATTGCTATCGAGCCGTCGTTTTTTTTTTTCATTGTATGAGGAAGTTTCTAAATGTCAGAGATTCTTCCACTTCATTAACCAGATTGGCGGTATTGCTGACGGATATATGCATTTTACCCCAATTTCATCTATAATTTCAAATATTTAATTAATAAAACAATAAGAAAGATTAAATATACTTCTTAGGAGAAGCTATCAGAATTTCACTAAAACCGTTGATTTTTGACACTGACATGTGTCATTTACAAACTATGTTATAAACATTGGAATTTGTCAACTGGTGTCCTTGGTGCCTTAGCCTCTGCGATTAGATTACTCTATAAATTATAGTGTCTTTATCTCTAAATCTATACAATATATAATAAAAATTTTAAATGTATTAGATGGAGAATTTTATGTTCTTCAATATTTATAAAAAACTCCCATAAAATTATATTTAGAAGAATTTTTCTTAGAAACTAGTACTTCCGCTTGTTGAATTGTTACCAAATCATTTTCAGCTCTTCCCAAGAATGTCAGATTGAGGAAACTGCAGTTAAATATTTTTTGTCTAATAATAAAAAAAGAATATTTCAAAGAATGGCTTTTTGAACCAACCAAAACACTTTTGATTAATTAGGTTTCATAATATTTCTTGAATTTCAAAAGAAATTAAAAAGTATTTACTAACCATTCTAGGGGCAGGCACATTTACATTACAATATGAAGAAAAATATTTTAGATGAAATATGAGAAATTTAGTTTGAATAGCATGTTCGCTCAGTTGCTATTCAAACTGACATTTGTGGCTAACGTAAATTCAAGTAATCTGCTCATGTAGATTTTTCCGTAGCAGATAGAATGAAGTATGATCCGATAAAAATGTCAGATATGCCTTCGAACGCCGTACGTACTACGAATAATAATTGTGTGTACCTATAACGTACGGAAAATGCGTACCATGACGAACATTGAAGGATATTGTAACCGTCCCTAGCTTGCCCTATTTGATAACACTTAAATGTTATGATGCTGAAAAATTCTAATAAATTTTATTTTATTCCAATCGTAAACATGCAATTCATTTCGTTTGTTACAGATTAAAATGACAAATTTATTTCAATAACAAAATAACAGCCAGTTATCAAAATATGGAAATCAAAATAAAATATAAATTATTGTTCGTTGTGACAAAAACAATATATTATAAATGCGGTTTACATTTCGCAGAATTATAAATACTCAATAGTAGTAAAATAAATGTTTCGCAATATTCCTATTTTGTGGTTTATTATTTTTCAAATGTATGATAATTGTAATGTTTCGTCATTCTAAACAGATATTATTATGTGAAGTGCATTTTCATACGTGTAACATTTAAAAACTTTAAGTGGTTATAATTTTCATTAAACAAGAAAAAAACAAATAAAATGTATATATCATCACGGCGTCTTACCTATTTCTAGGTGTGCCAATCTGCTTTATCGCAGATATTGGTAATGATGATGATATATTTGTACCGTGCGGGCGTTTATCCGGCTTCACCTCACGGGCACTCATTGCTGGCGTGAAGAGTGTACCACAAGGGTCATTTTTGTGCCATATAAAATTCGAAATATTTGGTGCCGGTCGGGATGGAACCCGGTTCCCCCAGGTTCGTGACCAGACACTCAGGCACGCGGCCACGGGACCCCATACTAACATTACATAATTATACGTGTATTTAATATTGCTTTGTACCTAAATTATTTTGAACGATAACAGATGCGTACGTATATAAGTATTTCTCAACTTCAGGTACATTAATACAGTATCTCAACTTAATGATCACGAAATTGTTTTTCCAAAATTCACAAAATTAAGGATAGTTTATTTAAGGAGTACCTATATTTTAGTACCACCGTATATGTATATTAAACTATTTATGTGACTACCTAAAATATTTTTAATAATTTATTTCTTTTGAAATGAAAAATGTTTGAAGTCTACACGAAATATCAAAAACTTATTTCCATTGTTATATTTCACAGTGTTGTGTACCCGTTTATCACTAAGAGCGCAGGAAATTATTTATAAACAAAGTGAATAAATAAATTAATGGTGTCATTTGAGTGCTATTCTTGTAACGAAATCCATTTTTGGATTTTGTTCATCCGAGCTGTGCTGTTTACTATTTCATTGTTATTTATTGCCGAACGTAGCTACAAATAATGTAGTACAGTTAAAAATTCACAATGTTCGCCAGTATTTCTCGCAGGAGATTCCACTATTTCACAGCTCGAAGATTTCATGTTTCTTTCTTTAACAATATTTAATTCTGGCTTATCTTGTCTGTAGATGATAAATGTGATGGTTTGAATATTTGCTCTACTTAGAAATTTAGAGAACGGACTCCATAACTTGCTGTTTTTACCTCTTTCACCATAGGGTGCCATACGACGCTCTTGTTTTGTTTATCTCTCCAAATTTAAATTACAGATAATCCTATGTTAATAATATGCTATATACTGTATCTTATGGTGCTATTCTGTAACGTTCTATAAGCTCTATAGGCGTTATAGCATGTAATAAAATAGCTATTTTGTAACTAGGTTACAGTACTATAAGGGCTATAGTCTTATAGAAATTTCTATAAATCATACAGCGCAAAATCTTGACTGTAATGTATTTATAGACCACAGTGAAACTTCAAAAATATTTAGATTAAAAAAAATCTGGGGAACGGATTCGATCCCGACCGAAGCCAAAATTATTTCGAATCTTAAACGTCCGCACGGTACAAATATGCCATCATCATTACCAATATCGGCATATAAAGCAGTTTGGCCCACCCAGCAATACACCGTGATGGTATATTTATTTTATTTATTTATATCACAACAGCAACAAGAATTACAATTACAATAGTCAAAATGTATATGACAATAAACATTAATTCAATAATATAATTAAATATCTACTTATATATTATTAGAGTTATACATGATTCCTTAACGTCTTGCCAAAAATATGGTTATAGAATATTTGACAGTTTGACATGAATAACAACCAAAACAACTCTATAGCCAGACTTGATACAGAGAGAGTTACAGAATAGGTAATTTTACTATTCTATAAGGTGTGATCTTAAAGAGCTCTATAGCTTACAGAGCGTATAGAGTTACAGTGTTATAGAGCAAAGTTACAGAATAGCACCATAAAAGTCAGCTCCCACTATATTTCTAATCTGAGAAAACCGAATATCCAATGAAAAGTATTGAGTTGATCAAAAAATGTATCAACTAAATGATTTTTGTCGTTAGTTTTAAAGTAAAATAAAGTTATAAATAATAAAGTATAAAGAAAAGAAACCTTGGCCTAAAAATATATTGCAGTATTTTTAGAATCTGCACAAAAGTAAATAATATTGATAATTGATATTTTAATTCGTTTCGAGTTGTATCAATATTGAATAAATTTATTTAATTTAATCGTGGATTTTGAATTATTTGGTTTTGGAAGTTTAATCAACAGAATCTATATTAGTTTATTGGAAACATGTTTATTTCAAATTGTAATCAGTGGATATACACATAAGTTGTATAATACTCGTATGTTCATGGTGTGATATGTTGAAGTCTCAGAAGAGTTCCGAATGGGGAATTATTACTCTTGATAATTAGATCACAATTTTATATTTAGAAATATGAATCAAAGCGCGTTATATCAAAATCACTTAAAATAAATATATCTGCACCATTATTGTATGACTCTTTTTAAAATCGTGGTACACTATATTAACTATACTCTGTTTTTAAACTATAAACAGTAACTAGAAATTCTAGTGAGAAAATCAAAGCCTGTGATTGGCTGCTTCGCTATTTCGTGAAGCCGCATTTAACCAGATGAAATTTCAAGTTAACCTTCAAATGTAATTGAAACGTCAAACTCTCAGTACTTGTCAAATAACTTGTTGAATTTGCATGTGTTTTTTGTTTCATTTCTCTTTTTGTGATATTTCACGAATAAAAACAGTTATAACATATAAATTTTTCATCAAGGAATTACAAAAAAAATCTGATGTGGCCAACACAAAACCTCCCGCTATTGAATTTTTATTAATTTAAATACATACCTACTAACGCTGCAAACTGTTCCATTGCAGAAAACTATTGCTTTATTTACTATTTTCTTTTTAAAATGTCACTATTATTAATTTGAAGTGATTAGTTTTTTGACAGTGACATTTACTGTCAGGTACATTCATTTATAGAAAAAGTATTAATGTATTCCAGTAGAAAATTCAATAATCTTTCATTTTCATAAGACATAAAATGCGAAAAAATGGTATTTTTTGAAGAAAAACCATTATGAGCTTCAGGTAAAGTGCCATTTCCGGTTATCCGATTTACACCAAAATTTAATGGCTTCTTTTCATATTAGAATGGGATGGAAATACAAGGTTTCAGAATTTTCTGAATGATAGTATCTGAGTTAGAGTGAAAACAAAATCCCTACACATACACACACACACACATACACACACACATACACACATACAGACATCATCGTGAAAATGTTAAAATTGGATTCTAGGGACCTTAAAACGTGGTCATTTACTAAAATCTCGATATGTAATTTTTAGCACGATCCCTATACCTCCCTTACCAAGGGTAGCGGGAGGTAAAAATAATACAATTAATTAATTTATAATTAAAAGTTATGTATTTATGATTTTATATGAATAAATTAAGTAGATTATCTGTAAAAGTTTTGGTTAATGAAAATATAACCTGGAAAGTGTAAATGCTGACTTGACCTTCATTTTAACATTTCAATTCCCCCGTCAAATAAATCTAGTGACTTTTTTTTGGTAACTTCTAGCGGTGTAAATGTGACTTCGTCTAGTGCTGTCTATAGTTTAAAAACACGGTATAGTAAGATAAAGACAACATATCCTTCAACTTAAAATAATGAAAGTGGATTATATTTGAAATTGCGAAAGGTAAGCACGAGTTATAAGTGGACTTCAATCTTCAATAAATAAATAAACAAACAAATATATCATCACGGCGTATTCCTCATTTCTGGGTGTGTACCCAGATATCAATGAAGATAATGACATATTCGTACCGTGAGGGAGTTGCCAAGTGGATACTTATTGCTGCCGTAGAAAGTGCCGTACTTGTGACCTGACCTCTCGCTCTTGTATTTCTTTTCAGTCCAGCTCTGGCATCGATAATCAATTCCAACCCCTGATTGTAATAAATTTTTGAGTTGGTCGCCCGTGGTCCCCGCAGTTTTCGTTTGACTTATGCGCGGGTTTTTGCGGTGCGGTATTGGCTGCTATGAAAATTAATTTGCTTGCACGATCACTTAAATTTTGCATAGAGATATACAGCGAGGATGGGTGAGATTTATGAAATTTCCGATTTAATTTTTTATTGTCCGTTTTACATTTGACTTTGCTTACGATTTTTTAGAGGAATAAATCTGAGTTTTTCTTCAACAATAGAAGAAATATAGGAGTATACTGATTACTGACTGCAAAGATTATCTATATCTATAACCAATTTTATTTTATTATGAGGTATAAAGCTTCATTTCCACTGATTGTCCTAATGCGTAAGAGCTATAATTAATGCTTAAGAATTAAGAGCAACGCGTAAGAACAAAAGATTGCAAACTTCTAACCTGAACTGTCAACTGTGAATCTATTTTATAATTATTAAATTTTTAATTTTTCGGTATGGATATAGATACAGAAAATTATGTATATCACATATTTAAAAAAGAAGAATTGCTGCTGCAATGGGGTCATGCCACATTTTCTGTTTTATTTTTTTCCTGGAGTCTACCGGTCACAGTATATGTAATAGTAATTTACGTAACAAGACCTGAAAGTGATACTTTACTGGGTGAGCAAGCATATTCCAGAGCGAACCGTAGGCGAGCTTTGGAAGCTTGTGAGCCCAGTATAGACACTTTCAGGTCATGTTGGGTACAATATTTTTTTTGCGATCCTGAAAAAATATTAAAAAAGTATTATTTTATTTTTTACTGCGAGCAAATAAGAAATAAATAAACAACTGATCTCCATGGAAACATTTAGCTTTACTGGTCCCGGGATCGGTAAAGTACTTTCCGATCCCTTATAGACAACTTTCCGAGCTAGCTCAGCAAAGAAGGACTTTCCGGTCTAAATAGTGATCAGAAAGAGCTCATTTTCTGGGCGATCGCGAAAAAATAATATTTTCACGCCATTTGTGTGCATTGTTTTGTAGATATAATTTTTTAAAAATAGGGGTCAATTTCAAATCTCAATGAGATCACGTGAGCACATACGTCATGTATCTGAACGATTCCAGTTCACCCTGGCGGACAAAATGTAAATAAAGATTGTTTATAAATAGTTGTTTTTTTGCGTTTTTTAATGAATTGTTTCCACAAGTTGGACCTGCACAGTTATTTTATATGAATATAAATATACAATTATTGCACTTTTATGTATTCAATTATATATCAAGCACACAAACCTGCAATTACAAATAATATTTCTCAAATGAAATAATTAAATCTTTATAAAACAAAAAAGATTGAATAGAGCGCACTTTTCCTCTGACAGCTTTATGAATATTTGGTTAGTTTACTCTGATCTGACGTTTAACTTCTCGTTTGAAGTTTGTAACATTGTGACCTTCATGTGCGTGTGACTAGTGTCGTTGTGTGAGTAGTCGATACATGACGTCACAGAAAATCGTAGCGGGAATATCTTTTAAGTAAATTATGAATGAAAAGTATTATATTTTGGGATGTTTTATGTTGCAATATGGATAATAAGTGTCATAGGTTCTATTTTTATAAAAATATTAGCAACATTTTTTTTTTGGCATGACCCCATTGCAATCTGCTAGACAATAAGTAATAAGGGAAAAAATTGTGACATTTCTGTTGAATTAGTCACTAAACAAAATAGCTGGAAATAGTAAATTGTCCTAATGATTAAGTCTTATTTGTATATTTTGTTTTAAAAATATAAATGTACACAATTATTTTATGATTATACTTGTATAAAATAATATAGCAAAGGGTTTTACGGGCGAATACAGACACCAATTTTGTGGTTTTTAAAATTTACAATATTAGCTTTATATAAACGAAATCAATAACGAGAGAGCAAACAGTACATAATTAAATTTTTATGAAAATTTCACAATCGCACTCTCGCACGCAAATACAGCGTTACAAACAATCAGTTTCATGTTTAAAATATTCCACACGTATGGCTGATAAAAATGCAACCGGTACATTTTATTAAAACGCGCGATTGCAGTGCTATTGCAATGGTTGCAGCCCACGTTTTACTTCCATTTGGTTTTACAAGCGAAACAAAAGAGTCCATTACATGCTCGCGTTATAAATAAACCCAGTTTTATTTACTCGCTTCAGAACTATAATTGAACTCAATGCGATCTGCCGTACCTCGTACACTCAATTATTTTCAATACATGAAAATTTGTCCCATGAATCGAACAGAGATGAAATCGGGACTGTTTGAAATAGTGAGTTTTGCAGGAATTTCTAAACCATTTTGTAACAGCGACAACTTATATTATGCTTGTGACCAGTGTTGTGCTTATCTAGATAACATTATCTAAAATTTTATCTAGATAACGTAGTTCGTATCTTTTATCTAATATCTAGATAATTTTAAAATTAATATCTATTATCTTATCTGTTTTATAACATGCAGAAGAAAGATAAGATAACCATGATTTATGTTAGCTCCATCTATACTCAAAACATAATACTATTTAGCAAGTTAGGACAAGCACAACCTACCGCATCGCATAGTGCCGTGTCGTGTGTTCTCCGTCGCCGGCATTTCTCTCTCAAATGACACATTGATCATTGCTGTCAATGTTCCGATTCAATATTGTTTATTTAATTGTAGTTAAAATTCTAACCGGAGACGTAAGAGCGAGCGTTAGACTAATCGCAAAGAAAAAGAAGAAGAATGAGGAGGAGGAGGAGACCAAGGTCTTTGACGTGTGTAATTCATTTCAAACTATTCTAATTAACATACCATTATTTCGGTAATGAGAACTTATGAAATTGACGTAACACAACACACATCCTTCCATCCAGTACTAACTATTTTAATTAACATATCATTATTTCTTAAACGTTTTGTAATGAGAACTTATGAAATTGACGTAACACAAAACATCCTTCCATGTAGTACTACATGACTTTAAAAGAAGACGGTAGGCTTCAAGAGAGAGATAGTTTATTATTACCATGGTCTCTCTTCTCGTCTCAACGTATTTTCCTAATCCGATTTGATATTTGCTCTTTTTACCTCTCGCTAAGATGGGTATTGGATTCATGCTAAAATTCGCATATCCAGATTTTATTGAATAAGCACGATTTAAGGTCCCTAGAATCCGATTATAACATTTTTAAAATGTCTGTGTGTGTGTGTGTGTGTGTGTGTGTGTGGATGTGTGTATGTGTGTGTGTATGTCTGGATGTTGTAGACACGATTTCTCAAAAACTATAAGACTTAAAAAATATTTAACTGCAGTGTCCTCAATCTGACATTCCTGGGAAGAGCTGAAAAGGTTTTGGAGCTATTGAACAACCGGAAGTAGTAGTTTTTTAGAAAAATTCTTCTAAATATAATTTTTTGAGTTTTCTTTATTAACTATTGAAGAACATAAAATTCTCCATCTAATACACTTAAAAATTTTATTATATCTTGTATAGATTTAGAGATAAAGACACTATAATTTATAGTGTAATTTAATCGGCACTACGGAAACCAGTTGACAAATTCCAATGTTTATAATATAGTTTGTAAATAACAAATGTCAGTGTCAAAAATCAACAGTTTTAGTGACATTCTGATAGCTTTTTCTGGGAAATATATTTAACCTTTCTTATTGTTTTATTAATTAAATATTTGAAATTATAGGTAAAATTGTGGTAAAATGCATATATCCATCAGATATACCGCCAATCTGGTTAATGAATTGGAAGAATCTCTAACATTTAGACACTTCCTCATACAATTAAAAATAGATATAATTATAATTATATGTGTGCAGAAGACATGTTAAATACAATAAAAAACAATATTTTGGTATAGTTCTGTAATATTTTGTTATAAAACGACGGTTTGAAAGCGAAGTGCAATACAATACTTATATAGCCTAATATGGAAATGGCGAGAGGTCTTGTGCTGGCCACAACAGATTTTTTATTTTGCTGTGGTGTTTAACCTATGTATGAGTGATTAGTTATAGCAATGATTTGTTAGTAGGTAATAAATTCTTAAAAACAAATTTCGCCTTTGACTAGAGGTTACTGCAGAACTCAGTAGATGGCTACAGTAAAATTTAAGAATCATAAAGTCCCTATTAAATCCGGTAATTATTTTGGGATATATCCATAGGCTGCAAATAGTTAATAGTAATTTTAGAGAAAGAAATTCATATTTCATGGGTATAGCAGTAGAGAACCCACTTGTCAAACTGTAACAAAGTATGATATGTAGTACTAATTACGAATTTTGTGTCTTTTGTAAACGCTCGTGTTTGTGGAGATTCAGTTGTCAAATAACTCCGATAATATTTCAGGCCCGTTCCATAATTTCACCTGACAGGCAATACTGTACCGGCGCACTTAAAAATTATTATCCAACGGTTGCATGACAAAGTACAATAAATTTCGGGAAATAAAAAAGAAAATCTATCATGCGGACTGACAGATTGGAATTGATAGCCAGGCACTATCGTCCAGACAAACCGTGAAATTAAACCATCAAATCTCGTCTCTCATCCCAATGAAGAGTTACTGGCCTCACATATTTGCCATTCTGACAATATTGTTGCCAAAAGTGTTTTTTTGAAAAGAATATCGTGACAAATATCAACTAGAGGAAGACACTACTATCAATAAATATTACACAGAGAAAATTACATTTTAAAAATGAAAATAATATGAGCAAAGTTAAAAATCTGATGTTTACGATTCAATGATTATGCGAATACGAAGATAAACCTAGAAATATTGAGAATAAGATACAATACTCATATTTTATAAGTTCCTTGGAAAATATTCTATAAATCCAATAAAATTATCACATGAATATACATTATGTATACACATATATAAATACAAATAACATTTTATTTACAATCAAATAATATTACAACCAAGTTTATATCTCGACTCATTTTTTAATTATTGCGCCAAAAGTCAATATACCCCACATTTAGATAAAAACTTCAAAATTTTTAAAAATCTAACTTTTATGTATCTAGGTGCTTCGCAATGCGCTGATTCCAAATTTTGAAACCGTAGGTCAATATCTCTTTTCGATCTCGAGATATTTCGATTCAAAGTTTAGCTTAAAACTACCCATTTTTGGGTAATAACCCAAAAATGGGTCGAGATATGATTTTGGTGACAACTCCATTCGATTCTACGGGCAAAAATACATAAGTACACCAATTTTCAGAATTTTTGAACACCTCATACAATCTCTAAAGCAAAATAACTGAAAATGTTCGAAAATCGCAAAAATCGTAAGGGGTACCCCTTACGATTTTTTCAGATTTTGGCCATTTTCAGGGGTTTTCAAGCTTTCATTAATAAAAAATAAACCGGTTGGACAAAAATTATGAAAATTGCTATACTTATGTATTTTTGTCTGTAGAACCGAATGGTGTTGTCGCCAAATTCATATCTCGACCCATTTTTGGGTTATTACCCAAAAATGGGCAGTTTTGAGCAAAACTTTAAATCTAAATATCTCGAGAACGAAACGAGATATTGACCTGCGGTTTCAAAATTTGGAATCAGCGCATTGAGAAGTATCTAGATACATAAAAATTAGATTTTTGAAAATTTTGAAGTTTTTATCTAAATGTGGGGTATATTGACTTTTGGGGCCTACACTATCTCAAATTTATGTACCATTTCTTCCTGACTTGATTATTTTGCAATAGCATGTTCAATAAATTACATAATTTATTTACACAAAACTAACTTTGAGGGGCTCCAAAATTTAATAGTACTTGACAGGTATATATTCCATACATTGATTTTTTTTGTTTACTTATATATTTGTCTTTAGTTTTTATATTTTTTGGGCGCCCCAAAAAGCCAGGCGCCCTAAACCAGTGCCTAAGTGGCTCACACCTTAAGCCGCCACTGCCCGGTAATCATTAATATAAACCGAAGAATTACTTGGACAGTAGTATTTATTATTAATGATTATGATTTTCAATGTATATTTTGTATGAATTAATTTTACGTTCTTTCTTTTCAGGAGCTCGAGGGATTGCTGAAATGGCTTCCTTCATATGGTGTACTAGGTGAGTTTGAATTTAATTTTCCGAATTTGGAATCCGGACCTGATCGTGTTCCGTGTCAAGTTTTAATCGTATCGTATTGAACGCGGACCGAAGGCTATAGGGCATCAATTACACGCGCAACATACATTCAATATCATTTTTAATTGCTGTCGGCTCACTGATCCTATGTGATTGAACGACGCTTAAATTTTGTTTGCGTTTATTTCAAATACCTTTCCAATTTTTGATTTGTTGCGGTCAACGTTCTGCAAGCACAGTAGACCAGTATTGCCCATAATATGCCCCAAATATCGACAGAGCAAGCAAAGCTTATTTAACGATAGGGTAAAAAGTAAATATACCTATACTTATTGGTATAAACTTGATTATAATTTAATCTAACTTAGGTTGCACTTTTATCACCCTAATGTCTAAATCCTAAATTTATATGCCCGAAGTTTAGTGATTATCTATTTAGGATTTTAGGAATTCGATTTTAGGGTTTTGCAGGAGCACACTATGCCTTGAAGTTGACGCGCACTAATTAAACAAATCATTAGCTCTGTTCGATGAGAAGTGCTTGAAGTGTAGAGCAGAATAGTGCAGTGCAGTACAGTCTAATTCTTGTGGTTTCATAAAACACACTAGTGTATATTTGCGCAATTTTGCTCAGCTGTGAGTAATCAAGCCAAGCATAGCCAAAGGTGTAAAAGGTTAGGTTGTTTATAAACACAGTCATATCATAAAGCTGCAAAAAAGTGACTGCAGAAATATCTGTTTTAAAGAGCATAGTGAACTAATAAACGATTCTGACGAAGATCAATCATCATTTGATTCTTCATCAGATTCAGAGACAAATATGTATTTATTAATTCTTTATATAGCAAAACAAAATTTTAGGTTAAATAAACAGATGTGTAGATAGGATAGAAAAAATGTCTACCGAACAACATTTAGCTATCCCCACTCCTAGTCTGCACTTTCTACACTACCTCGCGAGTCAGGTCAGAAAAGTGAGTACTAGTTCTTAAAATTTTTGTCATCGAACAGCCTGCCAGAAGCTGCCCGTTTCTCATAAAACATGTTAGTGCAAGAAAGTTAACACTAGGGCGGCCTAGTACATGTCATCGAACAAAGCTATGTTCGTTGCTATAATTTGTACAAAACGGCAAATTTACTGTCAAAGAATAGCTTTTATTTTATGAAATATAATATTAACATTTAATCTGAAACTTCAAATTAAATCGAATTGTACAATTCATTTTTGTTGTTCTAAATGGATATCACTAGTGTGCCATTCGAAGTTGTATTTATGTGAAGAAGACCTAAATCCTAAATTCTAAATGCCAAAATGCGACATCAGACACAGCCTTAACGTAACCTGAACAAAATGTTCATATTTATTGACTATTTATTTTACAAAATACTGACCATTAATTTAAAAAAATTGTGACGAAATAAACACAAGTGAACATTTGTCATTGTATCCATGTGAAGAAAATATTTGGCGCGATAATAAATCGTAATGTTTTATAAGAAATGGCAATAGCTGAGGAAAAAACGTGTAGAAGGTTTCGGAAGATAATAATGAAATGTTCTCCGATAAAAAATAATTTGTGAATTTATCATCGAAAAGAATGTCATGATAACAGCGTGAACAATTCAAATGAAAAATTAAGTTGGCGAACAGTCGTATTGTAAACAAGACGATGGCCTTTTCCTCCGATACAATTCTTTTTTTCTTGTTATCGGAACTGTATGTGGCCCTGCAGGGATTCGTAAGTTTCGCTAGAAGCTCAATCCGGCGAGACATTCCTTTGATATCATTTAAAATGATATAAATTGGTCGGGGATTCGAATCACCCCGCCGGGAAACGAGACGGGCCCAATAAAAATATAAGATAAGAGATGAAGAAGTACGAAGCACATGCGCATGGCCGCATCCACCACGCCGCGGAATTAACGGCTACTTCGTGCGGGACTTCAGACGACTACGCCTTTAATCTTCTACTTACTTTTATGACATTATTAACTCAGGTTTACCTTTTATATGAAGATGGTCTTGCGTCTTCTGCACCTAAAATAGTTTCGTATTATGGAAAATTGTGCATTAGCTACAGAAAATGGAGACTGTTATTTAATTAACTTATTTCGTTTCTGTTGTATTTTTCTAATCATTGTATACTGGTTTTTTATATTTGCATAACAAATTTTCAGTTTTTCTTTCGGTAGCTACTTTGCTTAGATTAGAATAAAGTAAAAAGTCTCTTGAGATAATTTTGATGCATGCAAAATTTTATACATTCTCTCATGAGGTGCACATACTATTTTTTTTTCACCATCGGGAGTAGAAACATCACAAAAATTTAAATTTGTACTTCTCGCTGAGTGAGGTATTGGATTCATACTAAAATTCGCATATCCAGATTTTATTGAATAAGCTCGATTTAAGATTCCTAGAATCCGATTATAACATTTTTAAAATGATGTCTGTGTGTGTGTGTGTGTGTGTGTGTGTGTGTGTGTGTGTGTGTGTGTGTGTGTGTGTGTGTAGGACCGGCTCAAGATATATAGGCACCCTGAGCCAAATTAGATTAGAGCGCCCCCACCAGTTACAAAAATTATTTTTTGGACTTAAAAGAAAAAGACAAACTTAAAAGTTGATAACACATAAATTATAATCATTAGCAATAAAAACACTATGAAATTTACAAAATCATAAAAAAATCTGTTGTGGCCAGCACAAGACCTTCCGTTAATTTGATGTATTTTATACAAATGTCATACCAAAAGTTCCTTGGAAAATATTCTATAAATCCAATAAAATTATAACAGGAATATACTTTACGTATACTCATATATAAATACTCTAAAAATGCGTATACTTACGTAACATTTTCTTTACAATCAAATAATATTACTACCAAGTTTATATCTCTACCCATTTTTGAATTATTGCCCCAAAAGTCAATATACCCCACATTTAGGTAAAAACTTCAAAATTTTCAAAAATCTAATTTTTATGTATCTAGATACTTCTCAATGCGCTGATTTCAAATTTTGAAACCGCAGGTCGATATCTCTTTTCGTTCTCGAGATATTTAGATTTAAAATTTTGCTGAAAACTGCCCATTTTTGGGTAATAACCCAAAAATGGGTCGAGATATGATTTTGGCAACAACACCATTCGATTCTACGGGCAAAATTATATAAGTATACCAATTTTCAGAATTTTTGAACACCGCATACAATCTCTAAAGCAAAATAACTGAAAATTGCCAAAAATCGCAAAAATCTAAGGTGTACCCCTTAGGATTTTTTCAGATTTTGGCCATTTTCAGGGATTGTCAATCTTTTATTCATAATAAATGAACCAGTTTGACAAAAATTATGAAAATTGGTATACTTATGTATTTTTGTCTGTAGAATCGAATGGTGTTGTCGCCAAATTAATATCTCGACCCATTTTTGGGTTATGGCCCAAAAATGGGCAGTTTTGAGCAAAATTGTGAATCTAAATATCTCGAGAACGAAAAGAGATATCGACCTGCGGTTTCAAGATTTGGAATCAGCGCATTGAGAAGTATCTAGATACATAGAAATTAGATTTTTTAAATTTTGAAGTTTTTATCTAATTGTAGGGTATATTGACTTTTGGGGCAATAATTCAAAAATGGTTAGGGATATAAATTTGATAGTAATATTATATGATTTTAAAGAGAATATTACGTAGGTGTATGCATTTTTAGAGTATTTGAACAACGTCTTTTTTACCAGAACTTCGAGCGGAAGTTAAAATTACGACAGTTCTAACTTTATGTTAGCTGATCAAATACTTGACACACATTTAACCATAACTACATATGAAAAATAAATTGGGGTATATGAGTTGTCAAAGTTAACAAAGTGATTATTTTTAATTTGCTTTTTGCAACTGCGCTATTGTGTATATTCATGTATATAAAAAAATTGCTATTAGATTTTTCATTTTCAAAACTTTGTATTTTAATGTTGTGTATACCTTGCTTAAGATGATGACATGTATTAAGATTTAAAGACTTGCGATTCATCTGAGTTTCAAAGATTTCTACACAAGAATAAAAATAAACACACCCAGTTCCATTCCACTCTTCGTAAACTACGACGAATGAAAAATTCTAGAGAATTTATATGACTATACAGACGTATGGAAGAAAAGTTAGGATGAAATATCTAGATTAAAATATTTTGTAGAACTTTCAGTTGGATTAAAGTAAAAAGTAGCAGGAGCAAAAAGGCGTGGCTGGTGTATTTTTTCACGGGCAACTTTAGAGATGCTCCAGGTTATGTATGCATTAAAAACTTGTTTCCTTTTCCATTACATCGTACTCGGCAGGCGTAAGACGCGCGCTCAGTTGAATAATGACCCGAATTTCTCACGCGTCCGTTTCTCATCCTCAACTATATTTATTTACGTCCCCTACCACTGCTTCTATGTTTAATGAAACGTCCACGATTCGTTTTTAAGCAGATTGAGATAATTTTTTAGTAGGACCATTTCCATAGGAGCGGGAATATCGACTCTCGACATGAGAGGCTTTAATAAATAAACAACAAAAAATGTACATTTGTTAGAAGGCTTTAATTATACAAGTTGTTTATAGTCAATAATTAATAATAGAAGGAGTATAAGGTTAACTTATAACTAAAACTAAATAAAATAACTCCTTAACCTTAAAAATATTTTTTACAAAAACTAAATACATATTTCCAGAACTAAGATTAAATTTTAATCAGTGGAACAAATATTTGGTTACTAAATAAAACAGAACTTTGGACTTCCATTGTCTTTATTATTGATAAACAAAAAAACTGTTATACAATAATAAAGACAATGGAAGTCCAAAGTTCTGTTTTATTTAGTAATGAAACATTGTCTTCCAACTTCAAAGAAATATTAAATATTTGGTTGTTTTACTGTGTTCCGTGAATTGTCAAATTTTATTTCTGCAGTTATGAAGTAGCCAAAATGTTTTTTTTATTGATTCGGAGGTAGAAATTTTTGCTTCATAACATTCATTTGAAATTTTTTGTCTAAAATAATTGGGGAGCAATGCGTACGGAAAAACTGATATTATATATTAAATATAATATGTAGAAAATGTATGAATGTATATATATATATATATATATATATATATATATATATATATATATATATATATATATATATATATATATATAGAAAATTTAATAATCGTTAATTTTTATAATAACATAAATTGCGAAAAATCACATGTAAATTTGAGCTTTAAGCAAAGGGCCATTTCTGGTCATCCAATTTTTTCGTTGTAGTATTAGAGTTATAGCATTAAAAGGATACACAAACACACACACACACACACACAAAATGTGGTCATTTACTAAAATCTCGATTTGCGATTTTTAGCACGATCCCTATAACTCTCTTACCAAGGATAGTGGGAGATAAAAAAAATACCAAAGAAGCTAAGGTTACTCAACATGCCAGAGGTGTTAACAACTCTGAATAGAACTAAAATAAAACGCTAAATAAAATCCGCAATAAACTGCAGGTATTTGATAGTGCCATGAAACAAATGAAGTTTTGTTAGTTATTAGTACTGTCAAAGAAATAGAACAGAAGAATGTTTAGTTCCATGGCATTCTGTATGCTATAAATTGCGAATTTTGTTTAGTGTCTTTTCATAAAACAAATACAAATTACAATTAATTTTATTGTATGTAACAACAGAAAAATAATATTTTTTTTATTTGTTCAATTCGAAATAGTTGACTAAGTGACATTTTAACCGCAAGGGTAGATAAAATAATACTTTAACAGCAAGGGTAGATAAATAACTTTAATTTTTATTTAAATAAAAACACATTATACATTTTGGCGATTCATATTATATATAACTTCAATTGTATAAACATGAATAAAATGAAATTGTTTTGAAACAAATTCTATAACTACCATGCTACTGAGATTTTTAAATTGTTCTTAAATAATTTAATTTATAATCGGTTTTTCTAATTTTTGCTCTTTAAAATCTGCTATAGAAAAAAAATAGAATTTTACACGACGATAAAATTAAATTATCGACTCGCGAAATCGCTCGTGAATTAAACTTTCCGCTCGTCGATAAAATACAATTTTATCGTCTTGTATAAAAAATAACTATATTCTGTATCACAGATTTCAACTACACACCATTATGTGGGTAAAAACTTTTGTGCACGTTATTAATAGACCATACTAATCAAATTTATATATTATTATTCCTTTGTTGTCTGTATTCATTTTGTTATTACCTGTTTTCAAAGAGAAACCGTTTGATAGTACATTATTACTTTGACGAAAGCAATCTTGCACTTTTCTGCTTTCTTGCGTCTTTTGAATGTGAGTAACATCTATGGCATATCATCTTTTGGTGAAAATGTAGCAAGATAAAATGAAACCAAGACTAGTTTTCAAGTTATGACAGCATGAGAATAGTTCACCCTTCAAGTCACTCTTGTCTGCTCGATCGATTCAGAATTTTCTCATATTCTTTCAGGATTTCATTTCAGACAGTAATACTATTGAGTTCTATAGCTACATGCTTATCCATTTCTTTATTAAAATGTAATTGAAATGTTTATGTCTGACTAGTAGACATTTCTAGATGGAAGATAATTTTGTATGACAATTTAAAATATTGCGAGGTTTGTTCCGCACGCCAAGGTTTGTTAGTTTGAATTCAAGCTCGCAGGGTAAATTATTGTTGAAAACTATGCGGACTTAATGAAGACATTCATTTTACGTTTATATTTCCTCCTGGTTTATGAAGATTTTCTAAATTAACACTTTCAACAGTATTTGAATTTCTCATAGCTATTTCAATTTAAATAATTGTATTTTTCAGATTTTTGTGGTGATGGCATTCGATTTACTCTATGTACTACTTAAGTAAATAACAGGGTGTCGCAGAAATAAGTCTATTAAATTTAATCAATGATAGAACTCGACAAGAGAAACAATATTTTTTTGTATATTTATTTTGTAAACATTGTAGATATTGTATTAAAAATCTTCCGTTTTGTAAAAGAAAAAATCTGATGTGGCCAGCACATGACCTCCCGCCAATTCCATGTTTAAAATAGCAATGAGCTTTAAGTAAAGTTTCACTTCCGATTGATCGTTTGTAAACAAAATCTACTTTGTTGTTCCAATAAATAGAAAAGTTTGTAATAAGAAATTTTGGATTATATTTTATTATGTTTTTCCTGAAAAATCTGTTAGAGCTTCAAATTAAGTACTACATCCAGTTTATCATATATATAGTCAAAATCTAATATGTTGTTTCATATTATATAAGAGTATTAAATACCAACTATGCGAACTTTTGGATCATTAATATATTTTAAGGAAAAATCGTTACACACACATTGTTGTCAAAATCATCACCTACTTCCTTATGCTCTAAAATGCAATCTGTTTAAATTCTTCTCCGTACATTATCAATTTCGTAAATGTGTAGTTGCAAACTATTATTTGACACTTTGAAATCACGTTCTTATTGAGAGCTGTTTGATATATAATGCTGCAAACATCAAACTTAAATTGTATTATCCTGTATATCTAATATTTATGTATGATGGAAAATACATTATTTTTACAAACCTTAGTTTCATTAGAATCATAATTAAACTACTAAATTCTTCTTAACACGGTTTCATTATTAATTTTAATGAAAATTGCTTCGTGACAATGACATTTGTTTAAATATGTCAAATTTGTTATTAAAGTATTGTTTTTGTTTGACGCAGAGGCAAAGTGATGTACAAAAATAAATTATTTTATAATATAAAATAAAGTTATTTCAAGCTATTTACTAAATGCTATTATCGTAGAATTGAAGATTGTGCCATTATATTCAATTTGTATTGGTAAAAGTTGCTAAAAAATTATATTCAATGAATTTTTTACAAGAAAAACTGTTAAAAGCTTATATAAATGATACTTCCGGTTATCCGATATACACTAAAAACTAATGAGCTATTCCCATATTAGTATAGAATGGGTATACAAAATTTCAAATTTTTCTGATTGATAGTATTTGAGTAATCTTGTCCACATGATCCACACACACACATACATACCTACAGACATCATTGTAAAAATGTTAAAATCGGATTCTGGGGACATCAAAACGTGCTTATTCACTAAAATCTCTATATCCGATTTTTTGCAGGATCCCTATACCTCCCTTACCTAGGGTAGCGGGAGGTAAAAAATAAATTACGATTTCGAACGATTAAGTTTAAAGTATTTATTTCTGTTGCACCTTATATTTCTAAATTTTTTTCGAGAAGAAATAGTCATATATGATATCTTCTTCTTCTGTACATTTATTTCCCATTACTTGTAAAATTATAATTAATTAAACAAATTTTATTGTCATGTGATTTGAGTTTAGATTAACAAACATTACAATAGGTATTTATCAACCTTCTTCTCATTAGGAAAATTGTTTATCTGGAAATCAAAAATCACTTCCCCTGATCTCCAGCGGGAACTTTGGCAATAAAAGTAACTCGGGCCATCTCAGTAATTGAGGATTAAATTTGCATAGTGTAATACTGGCTGCGCGTCCCACTTATCTGTTCTTTGTTTCCTTCTTTGCTCCCGTTCTGTGAGAAATGCGTCTTTGGGGATGTGGTACACTCCCGTCCAGAAACGCAGTTTAGCTCCGGAGTAAGCTGCATCCCGCTGTTGTTGTTTCAGGGTAGCAGGGTTTCTGACCCAGTTTAATTTGGCAGCCATAAAACTATTGACACAAATGCTAAACATCACAGAGAATTTATCAGAGATTTGTATGAAAAGATGAACAAAATGTATACAAAGAAGAGAAAAACATACTAGCAACTAGAGAATTAAAATTGAAACTCCATTGCTTGCGTAACTGGTACTGGGTGTCTGCTTGAAATCCGTTACATAGGGAATACAATGTTAATTATTTTGTTTTGCTGTAGTTACTTACCTATTAATTTTACACAAAAAATGTTTGAAATAATAGATAATAAAAGCACTAAACATAATTTATAAGGTTGATTACGATGATCGACTGATTTCAGAATGTAAAAATGGAAAATAATCAGACATGCAGTCGTTTGTAAATTATTTATTTCCTGGCCGACGTTTCGACTTTAACAAAAGTCTTCTTCAGGGCTAGAAATGGTCAAAATTGTAAAGTAGCAAGTGGATCCCCTATACGACCCATTGGAAAGTCCAGGTGAAAATAGTAAATTAAATAAATAAATAAATATGTTGTGTCTGGTCAATTTTTAAAAAATAAATTAAGCTGGAGCGTCATGAACACATGAAATATGTAAAATCAAAAAAACTTTTGAAAAATTGTAAAATAAAAACGTGTATCACCACAAGTTACTATTTTCACCTGGACTTTCCAATGGGTCGTATAAGGGATCCACGTGCTACTTTACAATTTTGACCATTTCTAGCCCTGAAGAAGACTTTTGTTAAAGTCGGCCAGGAAATAAATAATTTAAAAACGACTGCATGTCTGATTATTTTCCATTTTTACATTCTGAAATCAATCGATCATCGTAATCAACCATTAACATCACCTAGGACATCGGATATTAAGTTCCCTACCCCTACACAAAAAACATCATGGACAACATCATCCACCAGAGCCCTGAAGAAGACTTTTGTTAAAGTCGAAACGTCGGCCAGGAAATAAATAATTTACAAACGACTGCATGTCTGATTATTTTCCATTTTTACATAATTTATAAGCTTTAAAATAGAATTTGAAATTTTACCAACGGAAATGATACAACATTACAAATCAATGCATAATGATTGAATTTTAGAATAATGCTATTAAATTATTAGCATCTTTTATTCTTGGCTTAAATCAAAACACAAGAAATAGTAATATAACCATTAATACGACTAACGCCATCTATTAGAAACTAATGTAACGAGATTCGAGAATGATGAACATGGCGGCCATATTGTATGCTGCTCACAATATTAAAGATAATATATTAGTAGGTACACAATAAAACATCATTATTATTATTAATAGGTATAAGAATATATTTTATTTAAAGATAATTTAATATGTATTCATATTTTTATTTGTTTTAGGTAGCGGTATGTTCCGAAATTTATAACCATACTACTATACACATGTACTCTCAAAATAAAATAAGATCTTAAATTTAATAAATTGTATTTGAATCGCTTATATACAGTTTTAAGAATGCTTCTTGGTATTGCAATAATCATTATATATATATATATATATATATATATATATTTATATTTTGTATCTGACACTTAGTGAAATTGATGGCTCTATTTGATGCGACAATATGTTCTGCGTAACATCTATCGAAGGTAGAACAGTTTTATAATTAATTCGTTCGTTACAAAAAATCTTGTACAATACATTCGCCTAAATGAAATACACGCTCGCGTTGCTCGCTCGTACTTCTAACAAAGGCTCATGCACGGAAGTTCATGTTTCCGCATTTGTATTGTACATAACTATTTTGGTGCATTTCATACGTCGCAAATAATCCAATAATCTTGTAATAAAATTGGCACAATTTATTGTTCAGTATGTTATCCTTTGTCTTGTAGCTTCCCTTTTAAAAATGGTTTTAATAATTTTGTATTAACTCCGAATCTACGTTTTCTAAATTCATGCTTTAGTATTTTTCCTTCTTCTTCTTAGAGAGTAGTATCGACTTTGTGGTTGAATTATAAGTGTTAAATTCGGAACGTGATATCTGATGCTCGTTAGACCTGTAATTAATGTTAAATGGATTTTAATATCTTTTTTCTTACGGGTTTTCTGTGGAAATTTACGGTCGACTTAGCTCGGTGGCTTCTCTGCTATCTTTTAATTGTTTGACCGCGACTGGCGTAGTCTGTGTCGCTTAGCAACGTCCCAGACTTGATGCCTACTCTACTGCAGAGATGGACCCAACTAGAAAAGGATCTACTACTTAATTATATTGCATTATCTGATTTTAAACGTATGCAGTTTTTTAAATTAAACTTGTAGTTTATTATATCTACACAATCTAGAAAAGTATGAAGTTCATGTGTAAAAGTTTGTAATGAGCCGTGCTTCGTGCACAGCATTAGAAAACTTTGTCGTATTAAAAATTCAAAATTTGCAATATGAATTTCTTGTTTTCTCAACAATCTTTGTTTAAAACTCAATGGATATGAACACCAACAATAAGATAATATACAGGATGACACAGTCATTTAACATGGAAAAACAGTTTTACCCAAAAAGTGTGTGTGTGTGTGTGTGTGTGTGTGTATCGAAAAAATTTGAAACCTTTTATTGGAGCACATAACGGTTTTTCTTGAAAAAATATCATTAAATGTCATTTTTTTGCATTTTATGTAGTTATTCATATTTCAAATGCATGTAGCTGACAGATGAATGTAACTGTCAAAAAATAATAATTCCAAATTAATAATGGCGACATTTTATAAAGAAAATAATAGAACAATAGTTACATGTAGAGGAATTTAATATAGTTTGCAGCAGTATGTAGTAAATATGTAGGTATGTATTTAAACTAATAAAAAATAGCGTTAGGTGTTGTGTTGGCCACATCAGATTTTTTGTATACATACAGTGTGAACACGAGAATTTGTGACAGGTGTTTAACAAGGGAAAACAGTTTTATGTATAACAGGGGATTACAGCTCAATCGAATTAAAGGAAAATAGTAAAAAAATACGAATGTATATGCTGAATAACGAATATGAAATGGTATAATTGAGATATTTCGGAAATAAGGGGTTTTTTGTTATAGCGCTTCGACACGAATATGAAATCAATATATAATATTTTGATTGACGACCGAAAGACCGCCTATACATGCATAACAAATAGCGTGTTAGGAGGTGGGGGTTACTACCAATGGAAGCTAAGAAATTCAAATTCGAAAGGAGGGGCTAACAATCCTGTACTACAGTTTTCAAACAGTTTTTATTTTAACATAAATTTCTTGCATTAAACTTAATAATTTAAATACACCTGTATTTATAAAGTATGTAGATTTATACAGTGTTATAATATTCATTTATTTTATGTAAATATAACTTAAAATAGCATATATTTCAAGAATATTTAGGTCCACGATGAAAACAGTTTCATATAAAAACACATAAGTGTGACGTCACGTCAATCTTTTCAAAATTCGGGAGACCATAACTCGCTTATTAATAGGATTTTTTTCACCGGATTTTCATCAATAGTCTGAGTTTTCCTAATATTTTCAGTAAAATTATATAAAAAAAATTGTGGAATCCCCCATTTCATATATTTGACTATCTTCCACAGTACCTTCTGTTACCTCTATCTACGCAAATTTACTTACCGGTATTGGCGCCCGCTTCAATTTTTATCTACTTTTCTTATAATTTCTATCTTATAGGTCACCGACAATCGTCTTTATGTTCCATATTTTCAATATTTCTATATGATCTATAGAATACGCTGTTTAAACTTAGTTACCCAATTAGGTATCCACTCACCTATGACTCCTGTCCCTATATAACCTGTGTTCTCTCCCTTATTCCTCAGGGCTGTTTTGACCTCTGGCATGGTTTACATGCTGAGTAATCTTAACTTCTCTGCTTTTACTTTGTAGTTTCTACTGATGATGAGAACTTAGTTCTTGAAATACGTATATAGTTTTTAAATTTATTGTTAAGGTTAAAGGGTTTTTTCTTTAGTACTAACGTAAGATTGGATAGAAATCAAAGGTCGTAAAACGTCTGTTTCTCATACACATATTTATACTGTACAGGGTACACATATTTATCTATAGCGTATGTAATAATTTTTCTCTATTTTCTTCAAATAAACTGTTGTTCGTTTTGGCACAGCTTGGAAAAATGAAAACATAATACTAAACATTATTATTTAGCTCGAAATTTATTCGTATAGTATAAACGAATCTATCCCGCATACTTAGATATGTATTACGCTCCCATATATTTATATTTCCCGCTGCATATTCGTGTTGGAGAAAATATAACGTTGGTGGTATAAAATATTCCCGCAATATTGGTTGTCTGTAGGGGCAGTGCTGGTCTGGTGCACAGTATATCCAGCAGCACGTCTCGGCCTGGCTTGGCATATTGACTCCGCGATATTTATGCATGGCGCACTTTGGCGCATTTACGAGCAAACTCTTTGTTTACATATTGTTTAGTTTAGTATTACAGGAGCGAGGCAGCAGAGCGACAGGCGACTCGCCGGCATTTACATATTCAATGCACACGGCTCTTCTTCTCCCTTTCCTTACCGGGCCTAATTGTTTCCAGCGGGCTTATTCCCGCAATGACATTAATTCGCCCCAGAAAGTTCCACTAATGTTGATAAAGATACATTGACTTTGTACGGGATTTACTTACAATTACTCCATCTTTGCATTTTAAATTTTTTTGCCTAGTATTTTTATGAGCAAATTTATTACCGCCCCGTCATCATACGGATGCATTAAAAAGTTACAACTGCATATAATCTGATCGAATGTGAGGTGTGAATTTACCGATTAAGTGTTTCCATCTTAAACATAGATGGTGCTGGCTTGTTGTATTCGTAAACGAAGCTGACGTTGACAACGCTAGAGTTAGTATCAAAATGTCACCTTACAGAAAAAAAAAACTTTCATTTTAAGACCAGTTATTGTAAAAGTATAAAAATAAAGTGTATACTGTGAAATTTTATTTTGTGAGTGAAATAAAAAACATCTGGAATTGTTTGGTGTTTATATGTATAATTAAATAAGAAAATTTTGTTTTAAAAATAAAGTTAGGTATATTTTCGTTTTTATAATAAAGTTAAGTATATTTTTCAACTTTTTGTTATTTTATAAAAAAAAAAATCTCGAATAGGTTACAAAAACATATTCAATTTCAAATGGCAACTAAGTTGGTTCTTGTAGATTTACAACCATACACCAAATCAACAAATCTGTTGTGCGCAGCACAAGACCTTCCGTTAATTTGATGTATTTTGTACAAATCCCATACCAAAAGTTCATTGGAAAAAATTCTATATGTCCAGTAAAACTGTAACATGGACATAATATAATTTTTTACAAATTCCATACAAAAAGTTCATTGGAAAATAAATCCAATAAAATTATAACATGGATATACATTATGTATACTCATATATAAATACTCTAAAAATGCGTAACTTACGTAACATTCTCTTTACAATCAAATAATATTACTACCAAGTATATATCGCTATCAAATTTTTGAATTATTGCCCTAAAAGGCAATATACCCCACATTTAGATAAAAACTTCAAAATTTTCAAAAATCTAATTTTTATGTATCTAGATACTTCTCAATGCGCTGATTCCAAATTTTGAAACCGCATGGCGATATCTCTTTTCGTTCTCGAGATATTTAAATTTAAAGTTTTGATCAAAACATCCCATTTTTGGGTTATAACCCAAAAATGGGTCGAGATATGAATTTGGCGACAACACCATTCGATTCTACGGGCAAAATTACATTAGTATACCAATTTTCAGTATTTTTGAACACCGCATACAATCTCGAATGCAAAATAACTGAAAATGGCAAAAAATCGCAAAAATCGTAAGGGGTACCCCTTAGGATTTTTTCAGATTTTGGCCATTTTCAGGGGTTTTCAATCTTTTATTCGTAATAAATGAACCGGTTTGACAAAATTAATGAAAATTGGTATACTTATGTATTTTTGTCCGAATGGTGTTGTCGCCAAATTCATATTTCGACCCATTTTTGGGTTAACGCCCAAAAATGGGCACTTTGAAGCAAAACTTTAAAGCTATATATCTCGCGAACGAAACGAGATATCGACCTGCGGTTTCAAAATTTGGAATCAGCGCATTGAGAATTCTATAGATACATAAAAATTAGATTTTTGAAAATTTTGAAGTTTTTATCTAAATGTGGGGTATATTGACTTTTGGGGCATAATTCAAAAATGGGAATACATATAAACTTGGTAGTAAAATTATTTGATTGTAAAGAGAATGTTACGTAAGTTACGCATTTTTAGAGTATTTATATATGAGTATACATAATGTATATCCATGTTATAATTTTATTGGATTTATTTTCCAATGAACTTTTTGTATGGAATTTGTAAAAAATTATATTATGTCCATGTTACAGTTTTACTGGACATATAGAATTTTTTCCAATGAACTTTTGGTATGGGATTTGTACAAAATACTTGTTTAATGCCGAAGATTAAACAAAATGTTATATAGTATTAATAAAAAAGACAAAAATATTGTTTTCGTTTCCCATACAACTTTTTTTTTAAATAAGTTTAAAACAAAAATTACACTTATTTAACTTAATATAAGAAAGTACTATTACAATATTTGATAGCCTGTATTAAATTCAACTCCTAGATAATAGCAATAATTTCAATTGATCTTTTACTTGTCAACGAATAACGAACTATTCGAAGAGAGTCATAAATACTGGCATGAGTGTTTAGGAAGATATCTCCGTTCATCCTTGAAAATGTCCTTGTTAAGTTACTTACATTCGTGCTTTGAACGTAAAGAATGATTCAATTTTACAAGAAAAACGTATTAAATTACAGAAAATAAAATATGTAGAGAAAATCCTCGCGGCGTAGTTCTATTCTATCAGAGTTTCTTCTCAGGCACCAGCTTGGGCCAAGTTGAGAACATCGCTTTGACATTAAAATATCCCCGCTGCGTGTGCTCACGGACGATTTCAATAATATAACTTCAATCTTTTTGTGCGCTTAATAAAAACAGAACGAAATACTCGCGAATTTCCTCCCGATTTGAAAGTTTCATCATCTCCTTTTGCCATTTTTCTCGTTGGCACAGTGTCCTTGTTCCGCGCGAGCACAAGTCTTTAATATACTTGGCGAGTGAGAATGTGTGTTATACCAACGCCAGACTCGTATCTTAAACAATTCGCCTTCATCATTCACATGCTGCGGAACTGAACGAGTAATTTCGTTTCGGAGAGTGTCGGAAGGAACCATAATTCTTTCTCTAATGAGTAGACGAGATCTTCTCGTGTCCTTTTATTTGCTACAGAAGAAAAATGATGTTTAGGAATGATATGTCTGCCTTACAGGCGAATTCATTACATTCCTCACCTCCTACTGTCTAATACAATGTCATTAATTCGTCGTGGAAACCTTTAGAAGTTTTTTTTCTTTTATTCAGTTACTTACGGTTCCATAGTGACTGCATTTTATCGAGAACCCTAAAAGGAAAACTGTTTGTCATCGGATATTTCCCAAATTTTGTTGTATACATAACATTTTATCAGTTCAGAATGTAATGTGGAGGTCATTGATTTTTAAAGACATAGGAACCAAGAACAAAATGAATGTTAAATTTATTTCGTCTGCTTAGAAAAATAGTGCGCTCCCTTCTTGACAAAAGTGTGCTATTTGCCTTCAGTACATATTTATGTCTGTCCTGAATATTTTGTCGTACTTGTTTCTAGCAGAAAAAAACGCATATAAAAAATTTATAAAAACTAGAACCTGACATGGAAAGTAAATAAGTGAAGTTTGCGTTCCTTTTTACCTCTCGCTGAGAGGTATTGGATTCATGCTAAAATTCGCACATTCATATTTTATTGAATAAGCACGATTTAAGGTCCCTACAATCCAATTATAACATTTTTAAAATGATGTGTGTGTGTGTGTGTGTGTGTGTGTGTGTGTGTATGTCTGTATGTTGTAGACACGATTCCTCAAAAACTGTGACTTAAAAAATATTTAACTGCAGTTTCCTCAATCTGACATTTCTGGGAAGAGCTGGAAAGGTTTTGGTAACAAATGAACAACCGGAAGTAGTAGTTTCTTAGAAAAATTCTTCTAAATATAACTTTTTGGGAGTTTTTTTTTTATTAAATATTGAAGAACATAAAATTCTCCATCTAATACACCTAATATTTTTATTATATCTTGTGTAAATTTAGAGATAAGATATTTCATTTTATTTTATGCTAATTGCTAATGAGATGACTTCTTGTTCTTCTGAATGCACTTTACATTGTACGAGTAAATTCTAAGTTTTGGTCGCAAACGCAAATATCGTTTTTTGATTGATTCGTCCTAGTGCAGATACGTTGCGACAACCATTAATTACTATTGTAATTATGTCACCAGCAGTAGGTATATTTAAGATGGGAAAGTGTCAGAGCGAAGCATCCCTGTATGATTAATGTGATGTTTGGTATTTTGGTATTTTACAGCCACATCTTTAGTCGGGCTTCGGGCATTAGATCCGAATTAAGCAACAAAAGGTTAGATCAGAAAATGAAAACACTCCCACTGTCACATTTCAATAGTTATTAATGTCATTAGGCCGATATGAGGTAAATAACGGACGTGGCTGAGGTTTATAATCAGCCGAGTTCGTTATTTGCATATCGGCCAAGAGGCGTTAAAAATTTTTCGTAATAACAAAATTTAAACATTTAGAAATAATAAAAATCTTCTATTTCTGCCATACTGAACAACTTTTTACCTTCCGTCACCTTTAGGTAAGGAAGGTATTGTCTTTGGTCAAAAAATTCGGTGGTGAATTTTTAGAGAATAAGCACGTTTTAGGGTCCCTAGAATACGAATCTGCTGTTTTTAAGATGATGTCTGTATGTGTGTGTGTGTGTGTGTCCGTGTGTGTGTGTGTGTGTCCGTGTGTGTGTGGGTGTGTGTCCGTGTGTGACAAATTTTTCTCCGACGATAACTCCAATACTACAATTCTAAAAATTATAATTCTTTCGTATTCCTCTTCTTTACATCCATATGAAGAGCTGATTAGATTTTGGTTATAATTGATCTACCGGAAGTACCCTTATTTGAAGTTTTTAACAGTTTTTCTTGAAAAAACGCAGTTAAATATCATTTTGTTATTATCAATATGAAAGAATATCTAATTCTCTATACGGTTTGATATACATTTTCCTTCAGATTCAATACATATAGAGTTATAGAGACATTAAGAGAGATTAACTTTCAAAAATTAGTCAGCTTTGCTAAAATTATGGAAACAGCATATAATTAAAAAAATATTAATTGACAGGTGTCAGTGTCAAATGTAAAACCAAAGTTGAAAGTATAGGGTCAGAAAGTTATATGTGAATGTGATAGAGTGTCCCTCGCAAGTGATTTGCAGTTGCAGCCTCTCCTCAAGATTGGAATTTCCAATGCCGAAAGTACGAGAAAGGCCAAAGAGAAAATTGAAGGACTGTGTAGCAGAAGATTTGAGAGAAGATGCGTTAGACAGGAATGAGTAAAAGAGAAGAGTAAGAAACAGCGACCCCTAATAAAATAGGGAAAGGAACTTTCGGTATGGAATTTGTAAAAAATAGTGTGTTGGTGTTAAAATTTTACAGGATATACAGCATCTTTTTCAAGGAACTTTTGTATGGGATATGTACAATAAAATTTCTTTATAAATGTATATATTGATTGTTTTCATTTCTACTTGTGACACTTATTATAATTGTATTTTCTGTAATCAATCCTATAATTGGGATCTGTTGGATTGATATAAATATAAATAAATAAATAAATAAACATGGCGAGTGTTTTCTTAATACTTTATTAAATATTGTTTCACGTAGATTTCGCTATTATACTATTTTATAAATTTAACTATTTCCTATTAAATACTGCAAAGAAGCTTTGTATAATTTATACTGTTGTGTGTATCGTATGGAGTTCTTGAAAAAAGATAAAACAAAAAGAATCTTAAAAGAAATAATGTTGATACTCTCTCCTAATTGAAAAAGTTTTGCTGATGACAAAACTAGGTTACGAGTTTAATGTCTCTACATTTTATATATAATTGTGTTTCCTTTCAATTAGAAACACTATTACATCCAGCAATATCTTAAAATCAGAAACCAATTTCTTCTTTTTAATTTTTACAATTAGTCATCGTTTTCATCATGACGAAATGTGTCACATCGATTTGAAATTTAATTCTGGCTGTCCTTCCGCAGGTTGACAGCTTAATTGCAACGTCGTAACACACGGCCTTTAGCGTACGTTTATTTTCACTTCCTTTGTGCAGTGTAAAGTAATCACCATTTCTCTCCTCAAGCTATTTGTCCATCCTGAAGACCTGAGAGTACTATAGTTTGTTTCGCAATTCCCTCCACACACAACAATGTTTTCTTCTAAAATGTTTTGTAATATAGTCAATGTTTACTTTTGACATCCTTCATGCGTAATATACAGTGTGTCCCATTTAGAGGTGCCACCATTGGGATCTCGAGAACTGTAAGAGATACGATGTCGGTTAAATGGAACTTTTTATGCGCCTTTGGGAGGCCATCTCAGATGTGCTTTTATTTTTTCAAAAATTCTCATGGGGCACTAGATAATGACGAAAAACTGAATATTGTTGATTTTTTCTTTTTCAAATAACTTCTAAACTATTAATAATTGAGAAAAAAGTTTCAAATATAAAAGATAGATATTTTTATTAACTAACCAGTGGCGTACGAAATAAATTTTTATATCTGTAAATTTTTGAGATATAACACAAACTTATATTTTTTTAAATGGAACCCATATCTGATTTTAGTCTCAAAAAAATAAATATTTTTTTCTGTTTTCAACGATGTAAGGGTTATTATATTTTATATTTGTTTTGCCTTCAAAAATTATTATTTTTTCCTTATTTTGTATTAAATTTACAATTATTTTGAAAATATTGGTAGATTTCTATTTGGAAATACTCCTTGTATTTATATAATTTATTTCCTTAAAAATATTTGCTCAAAATTCGTATCAAATTAATTTTTATATTTTGTATCAGGCAGCCCTTGGCACATCATAGTGTAATTTGTAATTATGAGTCTAGAATGAAAATATTAAGTAATAAAGGCGTAAAACAAATTATTTTGATCAAATACAATATAATTAATAAAAATAATAATGTTTTTCTGGGAAATAATTAGAAAATTCAGGAAAATAAAGAGAAAAATTAAATTTTAGGAGCAAAATAAATATAAAACATAATAACCCTTACACCATTGAAAAGAGAAAAAAATATTGATTTTTTTGAGACTAAAATCAGATATGGGTCCCATTTAAAAAAATATAAGTTTGTGTTATATCTCGAAAATTTACGGATATGAAAATTTATTTCTTACGCCACTGGTTAGATAATAAAAATATCTATCTTTTATATTTGAAACGTTTTTCTCAATTACTAATAGTTTAGAAGTTATTTGAGAAAGAAAAAATCAACAATATTTAGTTTTTCGTCATTATCTAGTGCCCTATGAGAATTTTTGGAAAAACAAAAGCACATCGGAGATGACCTCCCAAAGGTGCACAAAATGTTCCATTTAACCGACATCGTATCTCTTATAGTTCTCGAGATCCCAATGGTGGCACCTCTAAATGGGACACACTGTATTCTTCTTGGCAGTTTAACAAACATGCTAACTTCTACGTTACTGCAATTTCTTTGTTATTTCACGGTAATCTGCCAGCAAAGATATATTACACGGTGTCAGCATGAAATCTGGTTATAGAAAATATATTACTTTTTATTTTCTTTTATTTATCTATAAATTTAACAGGAAAGTTATAAATGCAAAATTTGTTCAGAAACAAAATTACACAACGTGAGATTAAAGTTAAATTCAATTTATTTTTATTTTAAATTTGCAAGATTGTTTGTTTGACAGATGTAATAATAACAAAAAGAACATCACTTGCTCCGTGACACTCTAAAAATCTGTTGTGGCCAGCACAAAACCTCTCGCCATTTCCATATTAGGCTATATAAGTATTATATTGCATTTCGCTTTCGAACCGTCGTTTTATAACAAAATATTACAGAACTTTACCCAAATATTGTTTTTTATTGTATTTAACATGTCTTCTGTACACATATAATTCTAATTATATCTATTTTTAATTGTATGAGGAAGTTTCTAAATGTCAGATATTGTTCCAATTCATTAACCAGATTGGTGGTATTTCTGATGGATATATGCATTTTACCACAATTTTACCTATAATTTCAAATATTTAATTAATAACACAATAAGAAAGATTAAATATACTTCCCAGAAAAAGCTATCAGAATGTCACTAAAACTGTTGATTTTTGGCACTGACATATGTCATTTACAAACTATGTTATAAATATTGGAATTTGTCAACTTGTTTCCTTAGTGCTTTAGCTTCTGTGAAAACTCGCAAAAAATTATATTTAGAAGAATTTTTCTAAGAAACTACTACTTCCGGTTGTTCAATTGTTACTAAAACCTTTTCAGCTCTTCCCAGGAATGTCAGATTGAGGAATCCATAGTTAAACAGTTCTTAAGTCTTATAGTTTTTGAGGAATCGTGTTTACAACAACCAGATATACATACACACACACACACACACACACACACACACACACACACACACACACACACACAGACATCATTTTAAAAATGTTATAATCGGATTCTAGGCACCTTAAATCGTCCTTATTCATTAAAATCTAGATATGTGAATTTTAGCATGAATCCAATACCTCTCTTAGCGAGAGGTAAGAAGCTGTAAATTTAATATTTTATTTTGCGTTTTTAACGTATTATAAATTATTACAAAATCTTTTAGATCTCATCGTAATGTAACGAACAAACTTATTTATATCCCTGAATAAGGCAGCAGTACATTTAAATTGTAAGGCCGTTTTATTGTTGAAAATATATTGTAATTTTTTAAATCCCATATTGGTATTTTTTAATCCTGAACATTTTTTTTTATTTATAACTTTCCTCTAACATTAATAGGTAAGCAACTGCAGCATAATAAAAAAATAACATTGTTTCCTCATCCCTATATAACAGAGTTAAAGTAGACCCTCAGTGTTATATAATACATGGTGAGACTTGGTCAAATTTTTTTAAAAATTCTTTGTACGAGTAAAATTTTGTTAATTTAGTTAAACTCAAGAGAATCGTCGATAACATTCATATCCACATGAAAGCTTTACACTTTGTTGACAAAATGTTTGCGGGTTTTTCAAAGGGTGTATGAATGTTAAAAGTTAAAAGAAGTATTTTCAGGAAAAAAGCTGATTTTTAAATAATTTTGTCTGATGTTTTGACATGTAAATTTTGTTATGTATATATTTATATCGCAAGCTCTTTTATCACGGCACTTTGTTGATTACGAATATTTCTCTGTTATTTAATTATCATCAATGACTGTAATGTGACAAGCTTTGTGAACTTTGGTCTATGATAAGGTTTCAAATTTGTATATTTATAACCTAAATATTATTTGAACTCTATAGAATAATTTAAAATTGAGAAAAATTCATGAGAACCATTAAGATTTCTAATTAAGCTATCGCTTTTACCTCTCCCTAAAAGAGGGATTGGATTTATACTAAAAATCTCAGAATTTAATGAATAAGCACGTTTCGAGGTCACTACAATCCAATTTTAACATTTTTACAATGATCTCTCTCTCTCTCTCTCTCTCTCTCTCTCTCTCTCTGTGTGTGTGTGTGTGTGTGTGTGTGTGTGTGTGTGTGTGTTTGTGTGTGTGTATGTGTGTGTGTATATACAGGGTGGCCACATTTTATTAATATTTTTGTTTTTTTGAATTCACTAATATCATCCCCGCGACTGCCAACTTTTAAATCTTAAATGGCAGTATACCCCTTGTGACATATCAAATGAAAGCTCTTCTAACTTTAAAACGGTTTATTCAAATATCAATTTATTAACATGCCTGTATAACAAGAGCTTTCATTTGATATGTCACAAGAGGTATATTGCTGTTTAAGATTTAAAAGTTGGTAGTGGTGGGGGTGAGATTAGTGAATTCTAACAAAAATATTAATAAAATGTGGCCTCCTACATGTTAAAACATTTAGCGTAAACCGGGTGTGTCTATCACAATTCGTTTCAAAGTTATTAAGGGTTAATCGTCTTAAGCGCGCCATCTTTTATATGTGTGTATGTGTGTGTATGTCTGGATATTGGAGGGACGGTTTCTCAAATTCTATAAAGACCAATTTAACTACGTATTTGTTAATCTTACATTAATGGGAAGAACTGAAATGGTTTTGGTAACAAATGGACAACCGGAAGTAGTGGCTATTTAAAAAATCTTCTAAATATATTTTTGAAATTTGTGCAATGACAAATATCAAAGATCATAGAATTCTCTATCCAATACATTGAACATTTTTATTATATCTTCTACAGATTTAGAGATAGAGACTCATAAATACATAAAATAATCCGTTGTAGAATTTTTGTGTGTGTACCAGAAATGTTAAATACAATATGTACTTATATGAAAATAATAATAATAATAATAATAATAAATCTTTATTGACAGCATGTCAAAGGCGAGGTTCAGCCAAAGGCTGTTCTTCCACCTAACCCATACAAAAAATTTAACAATGACATTTAACAATAAAAGTCAACGGACAAGAATACATTACAACTAGTTACATATTATGCTAAAGAAAGGTAATTAAAAAAAGGAACAGAGGTCGAGCAAATTATCTTAGAGACGTAAGCTTACAAGATTTAAATATACGAGTTATATAAGTTTTTAACATGGTACTTGAAAGAACTATACGTAAGAGACTTTAGTTTCTCGGGCAAACTGTTATATAAAGACGGTGCTAAGTATGAAAAAGAAGCTTTGAATTTTGATTTTCTATAAGATGGCACTATGAACAAATCTTTAATTCGTAGCGTATAGTTATATTTTTTAGGAACTAATTTATTTGTTAGGTAATGTGGAGTACCAGTTAATTTTACTTTATGAACGAGACAGAGATAAGTAGATTTCACACGATCATCTATCGTATTCATTCCAGCACGTATTCTGTATTCAGAAATATGATCATACTTACATACACCGTAAACAAAGCGTAAGCATGAATTCTGAAGGAGAAATGGCTGAGAGGTTCTTGTACTGGCCACAACAGATATTTTTTAGAGGTTGTATTTATAATAATGAGTAGCATTTTAGGTATATTCTAACATTCACATTTTACCAGCTGACTTTCGTCAGGAAAGAAACAGTAAACCATTCTCTGAACTGGCTTTATTTTAGACACACGTTTAATATTCCTTATTTGGGGAGGGTGTCTTTTTGGTCCTGTAAGCGCCTTAGTGCATAAGAACAAGAACACCCTGATTACAATTCGACGAAGAAACGCTCATTTCGGCAAAATTACATTTAAGGGGAACAAATGTTCGACTTCTGTCCAACCGATGCAGGGTGCAGTGTGTGCTGCGTCGTAAACAATCTAGTGTAATTTATTCCTGTCTCATTTTGTTGTCGCGGTAACAAATGTGAAGTTCTGTAATGACAATCGTCGTCGTCGAATCGTTCCGTGACGCATTTAAAGTTTAATTCAGTGTTAAGCTTGCGTACGTGTGTCAGCATTGGGCCGAGGCTGGTGAATTGATGTGCCCGATGTCGGGGATACATGTAGCGCTTCGCTGAGTGCTCTTTTACTTTTATCTCGGAACGTGTTGGGCTGTCGTTCGCCGGTCGCCGGCTTGTCGGCTTGGCGGCTTCGGCTTCTACATCTGCCCGCGTGAGTCTGCATGCATTATGTAAGTCACTTCTTACGTTGCCATGGACAACTCGGCTGTTGCGTCGTGATCTCTAAATACTTAACGTGTGAAATTGGAATTCTGTCCTGGAATTTTTATGAAACTACCTGCTGGAATCGCTCTACGTGTGATTATATTGATTCCCAATTTTTTTTTTTTTTTTTTTTGTTTATTAGGCTTATGGATATGAAAGGGATTACCGCCGTGGAAACACGTGAATTTATGTTTTGCGGTTTTGATTTATTTTCGTGTAGATTGTAATTTGTTGTTAACTACAACAAAAATAGTGTTTACATCACGTACAAAATGCTTTTTACCTCTCGCTAAGAGAGGTATTGGATTCATGCTAAAATTCGCATATCCAGATTTTATTGAATAAGCACGATTTAAGGTCCCTACAATCCGATTATAACATTTTTAAAATGATGTCTGTGTGTGTGTGTGTGTGGATGTGTGTATGTGTGTATGTGTGTATGTGTGTATGTGTGTACGTCTGGATGTTGTAGACACGATTCCTCAAAAACTATAAGACTTAAAAAATATTTAACTACAGTTTCCTCAATCTGACATTCCTGGGATGAGCTGAAAAGGTTTTGGTAACAATTGAAAAACCGAAAGTAGTAGTTTCTTAGAAAAATTCTTCTAAATATAATTTTTTGGGAGTTTTTTTTTTAAATATTGAAGAACATAAAATTCTCCATCTAATACACTTAAAATTTTTATTATATCTTGTATAGATTTAGAGATAAAGACACTATAATTTATAGAGTACACTAATCGCAGAGGCCAAGGCACTATGGAAACCAGTTGACAAATTCCAATGTTTATAACATGACACATGTCATTGTCAAATATCAACAGTTTTAGAGACATTCTGATAGCTTTTTCTGGGAAGTATATTTAACTTTTCTTATTGTTTTATTAATTAAATATTTGAAATTATAGGTAAAATTGTGGTAAAATGCATATATCCATCAGAAATCCCGCCAATATGGTTAATGAATTGGAAGAATCTGTGACATTTAGAAACTTCCTCATACAATGAAAAATAGATGTAATTAGAATTATATGTGTGCAGAAGACATGTTAAATACAATAAAAAACATTATTTGGGTAAAGTTCTGTAATTTTTTGTTATAAAACGCCGGTTCGATAGCGAAGTGCAGTACAATACTTATATAACCTAATATGGAAATAACGAGAGGTCTTGTGCTGGCCACAACAGATTTTTTGTCAAGATATATGAGTCCCAAATATACGGGCCAGGGGAATTTCTTCCTAAACAGATTTAGTATTCGACTCATAAATATTTCAAAAACTTTGTTTCTAGAGTTTTAGTTTTCTCTTTGATCTTGATCTATCGAGTAGGCTAGGGAAGAAATTAAATTTTTGTTTGGGTTTTGATCCAGAAAACTTTGAAACTAGATTGAGGAAATGTTGAATATATCAATTTTCTTTTCAAGTAATTTCAAAACAATTTGTACACGGTAAAGAATTACATTGATATTCCGGACAAAATTTAGTTAGCTGTATTTTTTTTGTTATTTCAACAATATTCTTTTGCCGTGTATACGAAGAACTTTGTATTTTAAGTTCCCAAAACTAAACAATTTTTGTTGTGTATAAAAAGTATTATTTGCTGTAAAATATTAGTCATGGTAGCAATTATTATTAGTAGTACTAAGCAGTCATTTTGTTACTTTGTTCAGATTACAAAATCATTTTGCAACAATTAAAAATATTTAATCTGTTACTGGGACAAATTTTATTTTTTTGTATCTTGTGACATTATATTTTGTAAAGATTACCAATTCTTCTTCCCGCCATATACTTATTTGTACAGGTAACTAAAACTTTTGTGTAGACAGGGTATTCCCTGGTATACAGCATAATTCACTGTTCGTGTTCTGTTATACAATACTATACTACGTCGTGTTTCATTTGATTGTCGAAAATTGTGTTTTAAAAGTGCTTGTCAATAAAAATGGATGATTTTGTAAAAGATATTTTAAAACAATGGCAATTAGAGTGTCTTATTAAGAAATTTGAAGGTATGTATCGATTATTGATAAATCTATTATAATTTAAGTGACTATTGTTTCATACATTATTTTGTTTATATAATATTTGTTACATGTATATAGATTATAATTATAAATAAATAAAATTATTATAATACGCATGTATTTAATTTTTACCTTACTACCTCATTAATGCATTTGTATATCTATCAAAAATTTATTAGTTTCCAAAACAAATTCATAGTTATTAATGGTAACTTATTTTATTTCTTCGCATAACAATTTTATATTTCTTAATGGTAACTTAATTTATTTGTTCGTATAACAAATTTACATTTCTTAATGGTAACTTATTTTATTTGTTCGCATAACAAATATCTTTTGTTATATATAACAAAATTGTATTTGTTGCCACAACACTTTTTTACCAGCAAATTTACCTAGGTAACTGTAACAAATATATTTGCTGGTCCTATATTGACAAAAAAAAATTGCTGCTGGAACTCATTTTTGGTAATCACAACAAAGTTTTTATTTACCGTGTAGGAATTGGAATAATTTAAACTTTTTATCGTTTACTTTATGAAAATTATATTTGTTTTTGCGATTATCCTACGTTCAGTAGGAACGAGTTCATCATCTTTCTACGCTGTTGTAGAAGAAAATTAGTTTGTTTGCATTTTATGGAAAACACCTACTCCATGGAATTTGTCAAGGAACCAACTAACCATAGACCATCTGAATGTTATCAGAAGTAGACATTTACAAGTTCTATTTACGGAGCCACGCAATATTCTGAGTGTATCTAGCAGTATACTAAATAGCTTCATTGAATCGCCTGACTCTATGTTCTACGTACTACAGTAGTCTGTGAACTAAGGTTGCACAATGGTTCTGAAGGCCTTAGTGCCGGTGGCTTCAACAAAGGCTCTCTGAATCAATGTTAACATCAAGAGGTCCTGTCTACTTATGCTTAACATTAGTGATAAATGTTGATTTGAAGGTAACGAAAACGACAAGACCAGTGGAAAACGGTAAGAACATGAAGGTAGATAAACATTTATTGAAATAATTTTTGAGACACCGATCGAGATGGCGCAATGATAGTGTTACCGCTTCGTATACCGTTTCTCCATTAATAAGAATTAAAAATATAGTGAATGTAGATAAAAAATGGGTCACCATGGAACCTTCTTTCTACGAGCAAACTTTATGCCAACTTAAGATAGCAATACGGCTTGATAAAGTCCGCAATGCTTTACCAAAGCTACTGAGAACTTTAATAGGCTACTATTGTTTCAGAAAATATGTAATAAATGAATGAACGATAACGACGAAATTTAATTAACAATAAATAAAATCAAATTACCATCAAGGGAGAGACTAGCCAATTTGAAATCGTATGATTTCAGCGCACTAATGTAAGGCCCGAGATTATATTGTACAGACTTTTGCGGACATTCACCACCCAGAAATGAAACATCTTAAAATTTTTCCAATATTGCGATAGAATAGATGCTAAACATTTATCTTAAGATTACTAAAACGACCAATATTAAAGACCAAGGAAGTACATGGAAATGTTGAATAAACAAATTTT
This sequence comes from Ophonus ardosiacus, assembly GCA_943142095.1. NCBI lineage: Eukaryota > Metazoa > Arthropoda > Insecta > Coleoptera > Carabidae > Ophonus > Ophonus ardosiacus. Next base: position 47,291,145 of record OW964829.1, read on the forward strand.
TATTTGTAATGAGTGCCCGTGAGGTAACGCCTGGTAAACGCCCGCACGGTAGAAATTTGTCATCATCATTATCGAAATCTGTGTACAACACAGATTGGCACACTCAGAAATGGGTAATATGCCGTGATGATATATTTATTTATTAAGGATGAAGGAAGGTTTTAAAAAAGAAAAACCCCGCAGTCTTATTCACACTGTTCTTTAATTAAAACGTGGACCGGTTTCGGTTACTTAGTAACCATCTTCAGCACCGGTTTTGACTACAATTAAAACAAAGCAATATTATAGCCACACGACACAATTTATAAATAAAAATATTCAAAAACAAAAACATATTATTAAAAATTGCCTTAATTCATTCTTAAATTAAATTGTTGAGTTATAAAAAAGTGTAACATTCTAATACTACAAATTGCAAAGTATAAAATTTTAAAAAACATTAAATGTATTTATAAAAAAATAAATAAATAAATAAGAATATATAAAATAATGAACCATAATTAATACTTACACTAGAAAACTACAAAAGTGTAACACTACTACTGCAACGAGGGAAACTGCACAAAGAACCCCAAAACAACATTCAAAAAAATAATTTTTTTTACAAATTCCTTTTTTAACAAAAATCTTTTAAAAAAAAGTTGTCAGGTCAGTAGCTTGTCTATCAATGAATTGGGAGTAATGAACTCGTGAGAATAGCCTTGCAAAAAATAGCAAAACATTGCTAGAATTCGCCAATCAATTTAAAGTAATAATTCCAGGAGCGGACTACTCTTCAAACTGACTTGGTCGTTCAAACTATGTTTTCTATCTTTGATGGTAGATTTTTTAATTTCTAAATTTTCTAGAAAGTCTAAAATTCTTTCATTTTCAGCAATGTGTAATATTTCATAATTTTCTGAAATATCAAAATTATGGTCTTTGTCTAAAAGATGTTCTGCGAAAGTGGAATGACTATTCTGGAGTTTAAACGCTCTCAAATGTTCTTTAAATCTGATTTTGAATTTTCTACCCGTTTTTCCAACATAATTACAGTCACAATCACCACATTTCAGTTTGTAAACCCCTGATTTCTCTAATAGTTCAAGATCTTCCTTCATCCTTAATAATTCAACTTCACACTTGGGTGTATCTTCATTCATTATATATTTATTTTATTTATTTAAAGTAATCTGTAGACAATTTGTAGCATATTGAAGTAATTTAAAATCTATTATCATTTAGTTTATAAAAATCATAGAGGTTATAAAAGTATTTAAGTGTTGTTTATGGACAAAAGCGATTATCCTACAAAGTGAATTAAATTGTTAGTGCGCAGTAAAGTTTGATACTTACAGCGGACGATGGTCGTTCAGCGATTTAAGCGCGCGATGCACGTCCGGCGCAGTGCAGCACACGTCCCGAGGAAAGTACCCCCGGAGCGGCGCTATGGTATCCACTGCCACTGTCTATTTACTCTCAGTCTTAGACTCTTCTTTACAATTCGATCGCCTGCATGCTTTGTTTTACACCGCAAGGTTTGGCAAATGAGCGCACGGCGCGATTCAGAATTTTAAATTCGATGTAAACCCCCAGGAATCACAAACGGATTTATTGGTAAATCCCTAAGGGTCGCTTCGGCAGACCACTAATGAGAACGATGCCATCAGCAGCACCACGACTTTGTGCGTTGTTTATTTCAATTTATTTTCACTGTCACATAAATGGAGGATTCAAGTGATCCTTATCCACTGCCCAATCTGTTTACAAGGAGCGCACAACCTCAAAGGCATATTTGCTTCCAAGTTAATTGTAATGCTGATTTGCATTTGCTAGGAGGATAGTGTGAGGTGAAAAATGACTTTTAGAATAGGTTTTGTGCTTGGTCATGCTCTTTACGATGCACACATGTCGACAGTACCAAAATCTACAAATAAAAAGTAGATTGAGATAACCATAAATGGTCCGGCATTTAGACAGTAAAGGCCACTTAGTTATTCCTTAATTCACTTGGTAAATATGCTCGAAAATAATGGAATAATGTACTACGAGTACCACACTATGGTGAATATTGAGAATGCAGTGAACACTATAGATATATGTATATGTGACTCGTAAAAATTGTTTTTGTGTTTAACAAGATAAAATATATTGTACAAAACGAGAGATATTTAGATCGAAAAGTTTCAAACGGCCCTAAATAATTTCGAGAAGGCGGTGTCAAAAAGCTCCATGCGATATTCGAAGACTTCTTAGAGCTGTCGTAAGTTAATTATAAGTCTTTGGCGAAGTGGAATGGTTACTTAGGCTTGTGAGTGGCTTGACATGTGCTCGGCCTTGTTTTTTTACTGTGGGCATTTGTCTGGAAATCCGATTGCCTTTGTGGCGTGGGGTCGCTTCGAGTTTTTTGCTATTGACAGTCGCAGACGTGATGCGCTACGCGGATGCTTCCGGCTCCGGTTCAAGGGACACGTGCTTTTTTTTCCGAAAAATGATTTAGATGTGATTTTGATGCGCGGCAAACCCGACTTGTTTTAAGGAGATTTCTAGATGATTCGATTCGCCTAAGGCCAACAAAAACCAATATGGAATAATCCAACATAAGATAGATACGGTTCGTTATGTTGCTTATTTCAATCAGCCGACGTGCTCGCTTTTATTGAAATGAAAGTTTACCACCTGGCAACAATGAGGGATGGTTGGTATGGAAGTCTTTGAACAGACTCAGGTCAGGAGTGGGCAAGTCAAAATTAAATTTAGCAAAATGGGGCTACATAAGTGAAGATGTGAAATGTGATTGTGGTGAAGACCAGTCTGTGAGACACATACTTCAGTGTCCAGTGTGTCCATCTAGATGTACAGAAGATGATTTACATCAGGCCTCAGAAAATGAGCTGCTTGTGGCTAAGTTTTGGTCAAAAATAATATAAACATATATATTTTTTTAACTGTATTTAATTTAATGTTTCTGATACGAAAATATAATATATTGAAATCCTGGGCCTATACGAACTATTCTTAGAATGCTAGATATGTACAGAGCTATATAGCTTTATTAATGTTTCGTATAAAAGGCAAAAAATTGCACTTCAACATAAGATTTACTACCTAGTAATATAGCTAGGTGAAATTTAACAGCCCGATTCACAAAAAAGTTTAAGCTAATCCTCATTTTTGGATTAGTGAATTCTATTCTATTCCGGTATTTAAAATTTAGTTTTCATGATGTTGTCAATAAAAGTAAGTACTAGGAATAGATTAGACTATATTTTAAGATATAAACTGTCAAAATTAGAGTAGAATTCGCTAATCAAAAAATGAGGATTAGCTTAAACTTTGTTGTGAATTGGGCTGTAAATGTTGTGATAATGTGTGTTGAAAGTATATCATATGATTATCCTGATTGTAAAAATAATCAAATTTGTAATATCTTGTATTTAAAAATAAAAAAAAATTAAATAATCACACATTTTAAGCGGTAGCCATGTAAAAATCCAGTTATGACAACAAAGTCGAATTAAAATATTGTGGGATGCACGTTCAATAATTTACTGTAAAATAAATTGTTGAATACAGCAAACTGACACTTTGAACAAATGACAAATATCAATATGAAGTTTATGATAAGCGCTTAAATTATATTTTATCTTTTTATAACATTGAAACTTGATATAACTATATCTTTTAATCAGCCGCTTTGGTGGCCGAGAGTGTTGAGCTATTGTGTCTCCGGCAGCACTCGAAGCGACCTTTATCGTTCGGACCCTGAGGTAGTGGGTTCGATTCTCACCAGGGGCTTGGATGTTTGTGTGTGCCCTTAAAATACTTTATATATCGTCGGTTTGGAAGAAGACCGTCACAACTCAAAAATCGTCATATTTGAGATTTTAATGTCAAACAACTACTTATTTCCAATATATTTAGGTAGAAGACAGGAACAAGTTGTAATTTGTGAAGAAATCGCTAAATGTCATTTGTAACAGTCTGTCTTTCTCGCAATATTATACTGCCATACTGTGTAAGACCGTCACATGTAAGTTGTGCCTTGACTGTTATCGTAAAAGTGTCGCTCTTTATATGGAATAGTGTCACATTGTACCTCAGTTTGTATTCAGAGTTTTGTTGAATACAGTCATATTTTGAGACGCCAGAAAACTATCACTGAAAAGAGCGTATAAGAACAAAGTAGGTATTGCAAAGGCCAAGAAGAAAATAATAATTTCCTTAATTAAAAAAAAAGTTGTTCCTCGCTATTATTTAAATTTTTATAACAATTTGCAGTTTTTGTTTTGTGCAGAATGAATATTTAATTTTGTTTCTTCAAATTTTTTGTGTCATTACCCAAAATACCCTAAAAACCAGATTTTGTTCCATAAATTAATATTAAAGAATAAACTTTTTTTGGGCAAGACTGTTACATATGTAAATAGGGGCTGTAAATGGGGATTGCAAGTTTAAAGAAGTTCAAAATTATTAGTCTCAAATATAGTTTAAAATGCTTATCAATCCTACATAGAGCCGCTTGTTCCTATTATTTATATCAGTGGGGATATGAATGTTTTAACATTTTGCAAATTTTGAAATGCCTCTTCTGGAAATCTATTAATTTTTAGTTATGACAGTCTTCTTCCAAACCGACGATATGTGAAATGTAACAATAAATTGTGAAAAATGTAATAATAAAGTATTAGGGCTATAACAAAATACTTGAAATTGATAATTATTGTAGCAGCTATTTGATGTGTTAATGTTGTAGCTGTCGCTTAAAATTGAATGAAATTAATTCCAAATTCTGAAATTTTTATAGTTGGTGTAAGCAATGCTCCTTCATTAATATGTGATTCTAGGTTACAAATTGTATATCCCCCTCTGTTCATATTTCATATAACGGTTACCATCATCTCGTCGCTTGCCTACGGATACGCTTTTTACTTAGCAGCTTCCTGAATATTTAAACTTCCGCTGAAACATTCAATTGTTTTTCCCATTTCCGTTGCCGTTGGCAGACCACTATGTCCAAATTTCCCTTGGTTCCTCTCTCGCTTATTCGTAAACACAGACATCTGCGAACGTTCGTGTCTTACTCAACGACAGTTCTCTCTTATTTTTCAATTTGGGAACTAGCTAAAACAGTAATACATCACTGGAAACTCATTTGTATCAGGACGTTTTGTCACTCTCTAACTTCTTTATTACACTATAGCGTTGTTTGTTGTTTCTTTGTGTGCATTGGTTTTGATTCCGATAGTGTAGGATTAAGTTAAACTAAAAATATAACCTAACAAAAAATCAATGGAGGCAAGTAGAGAAGTAACTTTCTGTGTTTACTGCTGTTTACAGTAGTTAAATTGAAGGTATGTGAGTAAAAATGTACCGTAAAACTTTTCTAATCAATACAGTAAACACAAAATACAATATTACATTCTTTCTTATCTTTTCTCAAACAAAAAATTGTAAGGAAAAGAAAAACGAATTACTTGAATTGAGCATCGCAGATAAAAACTCGAACACCACTGAAACAGCTTGATTACATTTTTTGCACAAGCAGTTAAAATAAAGTAACAAAAATCTTTGAGTTGTGAGCAGAGCTCACAGAAACATTGATAGATTCCTTGGGATTGTTGGAGCAACAGAAAGCGAGAGTATAACGCGCAGGGAATTTAATTTTCAAGCCCGTGTCACCTACAAGCCGACTAGGAGGATAAATTTCACGACCCATCCACTTAAAGAATCTACATGTGACATTACAAGCTGTGCACCCTGGGTAATCTCATGAGCATCGCGAGATGTATTATTCCATTATAAGTATATGATCAAAATCTTGTCACATTGTAGAGATTTTATCTCTTTTATCTTCTCTTCATTCTTTGCTTCAATAAACTAATAAAATAATAAAAATTTATAAGTCTATAAGAAATATTGAAGACTGCAATAAATTTGAAGAGGACTTAAACCGTTTGCATGACTATTGTACAGATAAATATTTATTACTTAATATAACCAAATGCTACATCATGAATTTTACGAGAAATCGTCATAAAATATATTATAATTATGCAATTGATAATGTCGCATTGGAAAATAAATCTGTAATTAGAGATCTTGGAATTAACTTTCAACCTACAATGGCTTTCGGATATCACTGCAACAAAATAGTAAAAGATTCCTATAAAGTTCTTGGATTCATCTTCCGTCACAGCAAACTTTTTGAGAATCCAAAGTCTCTAATTTACTTATTTAATAGTATAGTAAGATCTAAGTTAGAATATACTTCCATTGTATGGAATCCGAATTACAATAACACCATTAACTTATTAGAAAATATTCAAAAAAAAATTGTTAGACTGTTGTGTATTAAATTTAATGTCAACATTCCAGGTTATTCTGATAGATTGCAATATTTCGGTATTGTATCACTTAGAAACAGAAGATTAGTAAATGATATGGTCTTTTTATACAAAACTATAAATAACAAGTATGATACATTAAATATACTGTGCCTGATTAACTTCCATATTCCGAGTAGAAATACTAGACAACAATCTTTATTTCATATACAACAGTCTAACACAAATAGTTCAAAGCACTCTGGAATCAACAGAATTATTAATTCATATAATTCATTGTTTAATCATATAGATATATTTCACCTTTCTTTTCCGCAATTTAAAACTGCCATTATACATGAAATCTCATAGATATTACAAGCACACGCACAATATTTCCTTTTTTCATTACTTTTTTTATGTTGTATCACCTTATTTTCCGTGCAATTGATATTTATATGTATATATGTATTTATTTGCAAAACTATTTGTATTGTTCGTGAGAACCTGTTATTGGTCAATTGACTGTTGGTTCTCCTTGTACAGAAAATAAATAAATAAAATAAAAAATAAATAAATTCATCTGCGTGGTTGATGATGTTGCTTTCATTAGGTATTTACGAAAATTCTACTGGTAGATACCGTACCTACCGAATGCGTTCGAAAACACAAGTGGTTAATAGTTACCACGTTCGAAAATTATACCATATCTACCAGATCCATCTACCGAATCCATGAATTGTGGATCGAGTAATTCAGCCGGTAAATGCGGTAAATGAAGAACCTAACCTCAAAAAAGGTAGAGATGCTAAGAGAAGTTGGAATCAGAAATAGATTTCAGAAGTTAACGTTTAACTACGTCAAATTTCAAATATGTTTCGTTGTTCAATGGGGTCGTATACCATAGACATATTTTAACTATCTTAAATAAGAAGACGAAAATATATATAAATTAATGAGTATTAGTGAAAAAAATTTCTTTAAATATTGACTAGGTCACAAACTATAAGCGATTGAAGCTGTTTACTAATTGGCTATGACGCGTTAGGTACTAAGAATTTGATTGGTCGTCTGATTTTAAAAAGGAGATTCGCGCGTCTGCAGCGGTGACCTTTAAAGGAATATGATATGTCATGTTGTTCTATAACCTAACAAAACATTTAACAAGTTTGTGTTTGATGAATTTGTTTAATTATAACATCTAGTAATATTAACAATAATAATATATTTATAATTAAATCAATATGTAATATTAATTAAATTAATAATAATATTAATGAAATTAACATTGAAACTTCAAAACAGGCCAACACTAGCGCCATCCGTCGTCATACTTTGTGTAATAATATTGTCAAACTGTTTCAATGTTCTATAATTTATTAGGAAAAAAAATGCTTATTATTTACGTTATTTATACTTAATAATAATTTCTTCATGAATATAACGTATAAGTTTTTATATACAAATATTTCAGCTATGCAAACATGAAAAAAATTGTTCCTTCTATAACTAACAGTTTGTCCTATTGTTTGTCGATCACTTGTTAGTACCTGCTACGTCACGCACAAATTCTTAAATTTTAAAAATTCATATCTCGCTTATTACGTAAAATTTTTAAGTCGCGTTTGCACTAAAATTCTTATTTTATCCTGTTCTTACAGAAAAAAAAGAAAAATGGTATAGGACCCCATTGCATTTCATAGGTTATAAATCTACCCTGTTTATCATTTGCGTTCTTAAAAGATCTATCCCGGTATCTGTAACCTGATGAACAGCTGTTTACAAATATATACCGCTAACAGTTCACCGGTATAATTTTCGTAAATGCCTATTACTGAAAAGATGGTATACATTACCGAGCGATGGTTTCTGACAGCTAATGTTTAAAAAAGATTTTGAAATATGCGGTTTTTAAAAGAAATAAATATATTTTGTTGAGACGCGGCAGGGTGGTATAAAGAAATGGTGAAGTATGTTCGAGATGTGAAAAATTGCTTTTGTGCACCGAAGGGTTTTATGTCGGTGTATGAAAAGAGGAGATAACCACTATGAAATCTTTACAATTTGCTGACAATAGTCATATACGGGCATAAAATATTATTACCGGAATATAGAAAATAGAATTTACTGTTACAAATTTATTCGAAATAAGTGTGTAGACACATTTAAAAATTTATTCATAAAACGTTTCCCTAGGACGATATTTTCGGAAAACAAGAGATCGCAAAACGTGATTCTGTTAGCAAGTCGAGCCTGATATCAAGAGGTAACAAAGCTTTTCAAAACTATTAGAAATTCGTATAGTCCTTACCCTTAAATGATGCAATGACTAAGATAGTGGCAGAACAAAATTTGGTCTATGCCAGTAAATAGACTATGAGAAAACAATAACATTTTATATGAAACATTTTTTTTCACTTTCTAATAGTTACGAACTTATTTGAAAACTAAATATTGGCTAAGGTCGCCAGAACTTTTGTCTTAATACAATTATTATTAGTCTTATACAATTATTGAAAGATAAACAAAATGTCTCAATGAATCAAAGTCGTAACTCTTACAGTTTTCGAGATAGCAGAGGTAAACACCGAAAAAACTTATTTTTTATTGCCTTATATTTCGGAAACTATTGAAAATCGGACCCATGTTGATTAAGCTATTTTACTCATTGTAGTCAGTACTATATGCCCTCATAATTTGTGACACTAATTTTTTAGCATCCTGTATGTATTTTGTTAAATCCCATACCAAGAGTTTCTTAGACAAGATTCTATATATTCAGCAAAATTGTAACACGATTATATACTTTCTTTCAGAGCATCGAACTCGAACTTGAACCGAACCAAAACCGGAACAAACTGTAACATTTTAGCGAACCCAAACCCCGAACCGAACCTCAGATATATTTTTCAATTGAACCCGACTCTGAACTGAACCGGGTATTAAATTGATTTAAAGATAGAATAACGGACGATTAAAGTCTATATTCAGCATGAAATTCTCTTTCTTCTCATATTAGGCGTGATTTTGTTACTTCATCGGATCTCGAGTTATAGCCGTAAAAGTCTATCTTCAACCGTATATGAGTAATGAAGTAAAAAGTTTAGTTCATTTCTCATATTTTCATGCACCACTCATACACAGTTAAAGATAGACATGGTTGTAGTTGACACTGGTATTAAATCCACGCTCGTGCCACCAGCCAAAATGTTTACTATATGAGGGTGTTTTATAATGGAAAAGGGAATATTTAATAGAGAACATCTTCTTAGTGTACGGTGAATAGCTAATACAAATATGTATGTACGCACTTCTAACATTTTTTTAACTTTATATGACAAAATTTTCATCTTTTTGATATATTTTATGATATTTTTCATAATTTCCTTTTCGTAATCTATTATAAGCCTGATGATGAATCAATTGGATTCAAAACGTCAGTATTGTTAATAAAAATTATATTTTAATTAAATCAATCAATATCAAGTGACTAAAACTCCATTAATTATTCCTTTTTCCTTTATAACTACAATCGAAGAACTTTATCAAGTGATTTATGTTATCCATCCAGTCATGAAAGAAAACAATTGAATGTACCTACAGTTATTAACTTCTGACATCTCTACTTCATTTGCAACAGCTAAAATTTTCATTCTTCGTTCTGTTCAAATCAAATCTTCGCTCATTTTGATGTTTTACTCGATGTTTCACTCCGATCTTGCTTCTACATCTACCGCATTTTGAAATAATTTTAGCCGATTCTCATTCCCAACGAAAATGCTTACACCATAATCTCATTGTAAAATATGATGGTATATTCTATTTAAACTAATTATCTTTTCATGAATGATTTTTGATCTATTGCCTATTTAGTCAAAAACTTTACAAGTATAACGCTGTTTGGCGCTACGCATTTTCTGGTATTCAAACCTTACTGTAATTCTTTTAGTTTGAACTTTGAACAAACCAGGGGTGGGATTTTATAACTCTTAACAACTACAAATAACCATTGCTCTTGTTAAATATCAATAGCAACTGTAGATAACAGTTGCTCACGTTATTTTCCAATTGAGAAAAACGACTGCAAAATACCAGCCGTTCGGCAGCCATATTGAATTGTCAAATCTGACATCACTCAGTTGGCAATTTGTTTGAAATAAAACAGTAGGTACAAACAGTTCTTGTACTTAATATTTCGAAATTTTTTGTACATTATAACCTAATTTCACTTGTTACGTACCAGCAACAAATAACGATCGCAAGTTCAAATGATAGAAACCGAAGTTATGGAATCCCACCCCTGGTAAGTAAGCACACTAATGTGACATTAACTTAGTACCAACAATTAGATTCGCTCGTACTTCATAATTAGATTCATTTATTTTCATATAATTATTCAAAATTTATGTAACATTTTTTCCGAGGGATGTGCGGACATCTTGAAAGCTTCATTCATAAAACGTTTCCAAGGACGGCATTTTGAAAACAAGGGTTGGTAAGACGTTCAAGTCGTTTATATTCCATGATTCTGTCAGCAGGTCTTTTCCCACACATTTAGTAGAGGCGAGAGAGGTAGTGGTGTATCGTGGATGTTTTCGTAAAAGTATCTTTGCGTTTTGTGATCGACTCTCCTGGCACGTTATCGCGTCTTCGTCAGCGTTATGTCTGCTGGCATATCGCGCGTGATTTGACGCTCTTTGCTTCTGCTTCGACGCCTTCGCCCTGTACCCTATCCATGGGCGGCGGAATTTGTCATTACATTTGGGAGAAATGAGCAGAAACGGCTCCGAAATCTGAATATTATTTTATTTTTGATTTGTGGCGTTCGTAAAATCTGATGGCAAGGGGCTACGGAAGCGTGAAGCTGGAACAATGCGAAATTTATCTTAATAAGAATATACGGTGAACCAAGTTAAATAAGAAACTATAGAGGAAATATTAAATTCTATTTCTGTAAAACTAATAATTGTGGTTGCGGCACTTACACATACAGGTATATAGGCTTTTGGATTAAGTAAGTAGTACTGTTTGCCATAAATTCAATAAGCTATGTAATGTGTGAGCACTAGGCGCTTCAATTTTTATTTAAAGCTTGTATTTGGACCACCATTTGTTCCATATACGTTCAATTAAATTAATAAGTATTTATTGTTTTTATGGTGTCAAACATTGGTGTTCTTTTGTTATATACCTACCTATAAATATAAATTCCATCTGAGATGAAATTAAAGTAAAAAATAATGTAGCACATTTTTTAATGGTACTGAGTTATTTATATTTTAATTATATAATGCATTTCTATAACTTTTCCATGTTCCGCGAAAATTACAAAGACGGTTTACCTATATTATGTAAAAGTTTTGTATGTTAAAACATTAGGATTTGTAAAAATAATATGAGAATTTTTTCAAGTGGATCTTTGTTGCTCTTTTTACCTTCCATCGCCTTTAGGTAAGGAAGGTGTTCTCAAAAAATTCGATGATGAGTTTTTAATGAATAAGTACGTTTAGGGTCCCTAGACTACGATTTACTACTTTTGCGATGATGTCTGTACGTGTGTGTACCCGTGAGTGAATGACAAATTTTTCTCTGTCGATAACTTCAAAACGACAATTATAAAAATTATGATTTTTTTCGTATTCCTCTTTTTTACATCCATATGAAGAGTTGAGATTTTGGTTATGATTGATCAACCAAAAGTTCCCTTATTTGAAGTTTTAACAGTTTTTTTGAAAAAACTCAGTTAAATATCATTTTTCAACATTTTATTTGGTTATCACTATGAAAGAATATATTATTCTCTATGTGATTTGATTATACATTTTCCTTCATATTCAATAGATATAGAGAGATTAAGAGAGATTAACTTTCAAAAATCAGTCAGCTTTGCTAAAATTATGGAAACAGCAGATATGTTCAAAAAATCTAATTGACAGATATCAGTGTCAAGTGAAAAACCAAAGTGGAAAGTATAGGATCAGAATCAGAAAAAATTGTGTGTTCGTGTTACAATTTTACAGGGTATATAGAATTTTTTTCAAGGAAACTTTCGTATTAGATTTGTGCAAAATACATCGAATTGACGGAAGGTTTTGTGCTGGTCACAACAGATTTTTTATTTGTGATGTTGAACTCCACATTTAATAATTTTATCATTCCTTTTGATACAATCACTGCAGCGCACCGTCGAAGCATTGATTTTTAACTTCTGATATAAATGTTTTATTGGATTTAAATCCGGAGATTGGGATTTTTGTTGACCTATATTATTTTACTGCATTCATACCATCATTAAAAAAAATTGATTCATCCGAAAATAGCACTTTCTTTAGTCGGCTTTATCCAAATGTTGATATGTTTTGCAAAATTTAGTCTCGCTTTTAATTTCTTGTACTACCTAAAGATTTTAGTTCTTTAAGACGATATATCCGTTGATATTAACAAGATTTCCCGTCCGAATATATTTCGAAATATTCACAGTTTTTCAGGTTTTGCTGTAAATAAATAAAATAAATAAATATATCATCACGGCATATTACCCATTTCTGGGTGTGCCAGTATCTACAACACATGTAGACATCGGTAATGATGACGATATATTTTACCGTGTGGGTGCTTGCTAGGCGTCACCTCACGGGCACTCATAGCGGGTGTGGAGAGTGTTGTAGGTTTTAGTTTAAATATTTTATCTGTTCGCTTTGTTAATTTACGGGGTAGTGATCAATTGATACTTCTACTCGTACTTTATCATTACAAACAAGGGGGTATAATAATTAAATAAGCCACAACAAAGAGTTTTGTATCTTGAAAAAGGTTTGTCCTCTTTTTGCATAAAAAAGTGAAAGTACAAATGAATTATTATGACGAAGATAATAAGGGCAAATGAATAAAATATGCATGTGGTGGTTTCGGCGCCTATGCTACCCCACATTTACCGCACATCGCAAAGCAAGACGCAGCATTAAGTATTCAGAAGCTAAAAGTGGTGTCGCGTATCTGTTCGCCGTGAGCGAGACTCCACGCGAATATTCTGTTAAAAATCTACGATAAAATATTTACAATCTAGATGTGCGCATCACCTTATATCTCCTCTCGCATCGCATGCTATTTTAGCAGCCGCGCTCGAGTGCTATGCTACCCTGAGTGTATAATCGATGTGTGCATTACCCGGCAAGTTTGTTTGCGAACATGCTCTCTAAATGTTTGATGTAATGGAATTGAGATACATTGTTGTGTTTTCAAATTATTGGAAAATATTTTGCTCTCACTTCATTCATATTTTATATATTATTTCCTTTCATAACAGATGCACAAGAACGATCTATCAAATAACCAATATTTACTGGAGAACCCTTTTGGTCTTCCTAATTTAATTAATTATATTAATCAGGTTAATGGTTTACTTTTAATTTTCGATGTTTAATGGGTTTGATATTCTGAAATTTCATCAAAAACTGTGAAAGAGATATTAGACTTTGTTTGCAATCTTGCATTATTAAATTTGTGACATCCCCTATCAAATGCAGGGATGGGCACGTAAAATACGCCACGTATTATACGTTATTTTTTAAGCGAAAAAATTATTTTTTACATTGACAATATTTGAGAATTTTTTACGTAGATTATGTAAAATATTATTACCATGAGCATATTTTTTTTATAAAGATATTTTCTTTTATACTGTAATGAATATTCCAGAAAAAGCAGTCCACGTGACATCAACATGTTTCTTTGATTCGGACAAACAATTAGGCACCTTCAAACTATCAACAACCAGATTAGTAGAGAAATATATTCCTGAGACATAACCTCAAACGCCAAACTTTTAAACACATTTTACGTCAAAATTAGACTAAGTACGTAAATTTGAAGCCCATTATATTATATTTTTAAAATTTTAGGCAGTTTTGTAAAGAAATAAAATTTGAAGACATTTAAAAATAGACGGCGAATAAAAAATTTACAAAACTAAAATTTCCATTCATTAATTATTAATAACTACATATAGTTGCAAATAATTTGAAATAGATTTAAATCATTTAGCTCCAATCTTATTGAAAATTAATTTTGTACAAATTTTAAGCATTTTATGTTAATTTATCTATAACTCTCTTATAAACTTATCATAGTTTCAGTCGTTTTAGAATACTTTTATGATAGGATTAAGGAACGTTACTGCAATGTGATATTTATATAAAAAAAAGTCGTCTAATGTCGTTATGAAGAACTAAAATTATACATTATCTACGTTTTTTTACTTATTTAACATTTTTTACGCCTAGCAAGCGCCTTCGATGGTTCCGATATGTAGTTCGCACAGAAGTCAGCAGAAATAAATTGGTAAGCAACACAGATGTAAAATAAGCCGATATTATGAACGCATGATACCATATTAAATATCAATTTAAAAAGGTAAAAGGTACAGAATATCTTTAGACAAGACAACTCCAACATTTCATTATCCATGGTCAGCATTCAAAACTAAAATCAGTAGGTATACCAATTTTCTTAAAAAATATTAAATTCCAATTTTTGTATAATTAAATACATCTCAACGTGATGATTCTGAATTTTGAAACTGCAGGTCGCTATCTTTTTGCATTCTGGAGATATTAAAATTTAGAGTGGGTAGAAATACACGAGCCTGCCAAGCCTGGCAATTTCGCCATTTGATTCTATGGGCAAAGTTACGTAAGTCTTCCAATTTTCACAAAATTTGTTCAATTTGGTTCAGTTTATACAACGAAAGAAATGAAATTCCTGAAAACGGAAAAAATCGAAAAGGGTACACATTAGATACTTTGCGATTTTTGCCATTTTTAGTTATTTTATTCTAAAAATTATATCCATTGTAAATTTTTTTAAAAATTTGTGTTCTTATGTAGTTTTTCTCGTAGAATCGAATGGACTGGGTTATTGTCCAAAAATTATATATATTTATTTTTTTATCCAAATATGAACGCATATATCTCAGGAATTAAATGAGATATTAATATGCGGTTTCAAAATTTAAATTGAATCCATAAGTACGAGTATAAAATAGTATATTGTGTTATTAGGAGTAAAAGTAAAACTTTGTGTGACACTTTTACTCCGAATGACACATTATATTTTTTCTTCAAACATATACATTTTTAAATAAAATAATTACAACTTGACGTTACAATAATTATAAATATTTGACGCGAAAGACGTTTGCTGATTTTAGTTGCTCTGTTGCTATGGATACATTCGTGTTTGTTCACTTGTTATAAACATTCAAGTGAAAATTTTCACGTTTTGACGTTTAAATCAGGGTTTAAATAAAAACTATGCAATTTTATATTCTCCTTATGTGCAATTTTATCAGAATTTGAAGTTTTGCCATGTACGGCCGTAAAAGTTGTTCAATCGGATGGAAATTCAACAATATGGCTGAAGAATATGATATGTCGAGGAATCGCTGAGAAACAATATGAATTTTTTTATCACTTTAATTCTAAGTATTCTTATCGTCATTACCATATGTAAGTCTGTTATTTTATAATATGTTATTTCGTCAAATATAAACCGTTTATATTTCAATTTGTAGATTATCAATTCAAATTTGACAGCTGTTGCAGGTTTTTAGTAACTTTATTCTAAGGTTATCTAGTGTATTTATAGTGCAACTTGGGGCGATATTACAGGTTTCTATTTTGTTAGTCACTTCTTATTCGCTCATTTTATATAGTTGCTATGGATATTTATTTATTTCGTTTCTACTCCGGCGGCGTAGAAATTAACTATTTCTACTCCGGCGGAGTAGAAATTTTAAATATGAGTTTAATAGAAAACTTATGGGTAATAGTTGTTTATTTTAAGAAAGAAAAGTCTCCACTACTATAAATCTAGTGTAATTGTGGTTCAATCAGATACGATTAGGACCCTAATGTTGCAAGTCAACGCTAAAATATGTAAGACTTCAAACATTTTTTCCAGTTCATACAAACCACTATAAATATAGAAATTAAAATAGATATTAGCGCCTAAATAACCCTCAACACAGGGAAAGAGTTGAATTTGAAATTCTTAGTGCGTCAAACGAAGGAAGTTCTTGGAAAACAATTTTTTGAGCAAGCTGCCGTGAACTTGTATATATAGGTAGACGAAAATGTGTGTGCATTTTCCCAGAACTGATAGTTGCAAGTTATACCTATCTGGGCAAGAAATCCATGTTGGCACTGAATTTACCATCTTTTAATAAAAAAAAATTGAATCTTCATTTTAAAGCAGTCGCATAGAATGCACGTTACGCAATACTTGGCAATTTTCTTTGTTCGCGTTTGAAAAACATTTCCGATGTAGC
Organism: Ophonus ardosiacus; assembly: GCA_943142095.1. Taxonomy (NCBI): domain Eukaryota; kingdom Metazoa; phylum Arthropoda; class Insecta; order Coleoptera; family Carabidae; genus Ophonus; species Ophonus ardosiacus. Next base: position 47,307,777 of record OW964829.1, read on the forward strand.
GAAGAATCCTGTTCTGTGCTCTATTGTGATTTTTTCGCTACTCGCGCAGTTATAATGTGTGCTTCTGTGTCTTCTTCACTTTGCCAAGCTGAATCGAGCGTCCTGTGCAATATTTACAGTCAGCGGCCTCGCTCTGCTCATCCGTGTAATTACTGTGGGTCAATATAATGCTGTTTCGTCACTGGCTTCTTCTTTATGTCCACTACTTGTGCTTTGCGTTTGCACTCACTCCATTCTCTCAATACTATTTCTTTTAGCGACCAGGGATTTACGCTATGTTGTTTGATTGTGTTTCAGTAAAAGAATTGAAGCTATTTTAAGACGAGTTACACACATTTTTGATAGGGACCACAAACAGAAATAAAAGAACACTGCTTTTTACCTCCCCCTACCCCTAGATAAGGGAGGTATAGGGATCATGCTAAAAATCACATATATAGAGTTTAATAAATTATATATATATATATATATATATATATATATATATATATATATATATATATAATGGGTGTTTTTTTTTTTTTTGCTTAGATAGAACTTATGAAAGAGTTAACTGTCAAACAAGCTGTCATACTGCCTTCACTTTTTGACATTTATGATCAGTATACTGTGGCAAATCATCATGAATAGACTCACGCTTGAACAACGCTACCAAATTATCCAAATTTACTTTGAAAATCAGTCGTCGATTCGCGCAACTTATAGACAACTTCGTGATTGGCTTAACGGGTTTGTTAATAAGCCAAATTGCCGCATATGGAGTGAGACCAATCCACAAGAGACCCTACAGACTCCATTACATCCGGAAAAATTCACCGTTTGGTGCGGTTTACATTCTGGTGGTATCATCGAACTTTATTTCTTCAAAAATGAGGCCGGAGCTCGCGTTATGGTCAATGGAGACCATTACCGCACTATGATCAATATTTTTTTGTTTGAAAATATGGATGTCAATGATCCGGACGAGATGTGCTTTCAACAGGATGGCGCTACGTGCCATACGGCGACCGCAACCATCGACTTATTGAAATCAAAATTTGGCGATAAGTTGATTTCGAGAAATGAGCCTGTCAATTGGCCTCCAAGGTCGTATGATTTGACAACTCTCGATTATTTCCTGTGTGGCTACGTAAAGTGACTGGTTTATGCTGATAAACCAGCAACAATTGACGCCTTGGAGGCCAACATTGTTCGTGTTATTCGTGACATACGGCCAGCAGTGCTCGAAAAAGTGGCTCAAAATTGGACGTTTAGAATGCGCTTCGTCAAGAACAGCCGCGGTGGCCATATGCCTGAAATCCTTTTCAAATGTTAATGCCATGCATTGATCTTTCAAATAAACAAAAAAATTTTGATTAAAATCTAATTTTTTGTGTTACTTTTTACAATTTGAATTTCTATCAGGCTTAAAAAAACACGCTGTATATATATATATATATATATATATATATATATATATGCGTCATTGTTGTAAATAATAATATTATTTACCTCTTTATAAGTTAGCTGTACATGATATTTCCGAAAGTTCGGGTTGCGAGACTTGGTGCTCACTCGAGCTACATAGGATGTGAAATAGCAAAGATTAGCTGTAACAACCACTGTGTAGATTTGGATTATATGACAAGAGACCACCATACCCAGAGAGCGAATGTCATTTCACGATAACAATACAGCACGTTCCATTATGAAACATGAATTATTAATTGTTTTAAATGAAAATTTGATAAGCTAGTTTTTCAACATTTCGGAATTATACGAGCGTAGTTCAAAAAGTTACACTATATTGAATGTATCACAGAAAAAAATACCTGACCTATTTTAAACTCAACCGTAGGGAAGCCATTTTGCAGAACGTTTTGTTAAACCCGTTTTATGTTTTTTTGATATTTTTCAGATTAGATCCGACACTATGGCCAGTTGCATCAGCAAGGTTTAATTTTTAAGCTTGGGTTAAATCTTAAATAAAAAGTGCAAATCGAAATTTTGACAGAAATATATAATATAATTTTAGTCGAGTTTAATTATCAAGTTACGTTGTTGCAACCGGCCATAAAATTTTTTATCTAAGTTTTATATTATGGCTTATGTTTCTGCATGAGTGATTGGTTAATGACATACACTATACTATGTAAAATATTAACTTGACCAACTAATAGTTTGACACTGAATATTCTTCATTTACTCAACAAAAAAATATGCATTTATCAGTTGCTCCTGCATTCCTGACAACCAAAATTTTTTCTGATTGTAGATTGAAAGAGAGTGTTATTATATTATTGCTTTGAAATACCATCGTATTTTTTGTCATTCAAGGATTATAGATGCCAACAAAAACAGTTAAATAAATTTTACGTTCATCTGCGTTTTATTTTAAAAATTTTAATCTAGCAATAAAAACGTTTTAGCGGTAGATTCAGATGTTATTTTGTAACATTTATCAGATTTGTATGTATGCGAATACGGGAAATATATGGACTATAAAAATTTGTAAGTTAATGTCAACATGTGGAAATACGTGAATATAGAACGTGGTTATGTAACTATAACTGCCTCGACAAGAAAATTCGAATAAAATAAAATGTGTTGTTCAGTGGAAAATGCAAACACGACGTTTGTTATAAAATGTGTATTTTATATGCAATCCGGACAGTGATTTAATTGCTTCTGAATTGATTAATTAATCTTCTTTCATCGTACCTGTCTCATCGCCAGTTATTTGTCCAGTTTCTTGGTCGCAAATCCTCACCCACTATTTCTAGCTCTGGTATTCCCCAAGGTTTCAACCTAGGCCCTTTGTTGTTTTTATTATTTATTGATGATGTTACACATAATTTACACTCTAACAAACTGTTATTCGCTGAAGACCTTAAAATATTCTATCCAGTTTCTTCCGCTATTGACTCTCAAGTTCTTCAAAACAATCTTAATAATTTATCTAGTTGGTGTTCAATAAATAACTTGAGCTTAAATTTAAATAAATGTTCAGTCATGTCTTATACTAAGAAATCTTCACCTCTTTTATTTTCTTACAGCATTAATAACCTACCTCTAGTTCGTTGCTCTTCTTTTGATGATCTAGACGTCACGTTTAACTCTAAGCTCACTTTTGTGAGTCATATTAATCGTATTTGCAACTCATCCCTCCGTATGCTAGATTTTATTATTCGTACAACTCGTTCGTTCCGTGATGTTACTGCTATTTCTATCTGGAATCCCATTTACGAAAATCATCAGGACCACATTGAATCCATCCAAAAAAAGTTCTTAAAATATATATATATTTCAAAATTAACAGAAGTTATCCGAACAATTCATATAAGTACTTAGAGTTGTTACAAACATTTAAAATACATAGCTTAATTGAGCGTCGCGACTTCCAACTTGTGCATCGTCTCTCTAAACTAATCCATGGTAATATAGATGATCCAACCTGCTTAAATCTACTCCCCTTCCACACTCCTTTCATACACACTCGCTATTTTCAAACCTTCTATCTTCCTACTCCACGCAATAATACCTTATCTCTTTCTCCTATATACCGAATGTGTCACATTTATTCAAACAAATTTTCAAATGTTCATAAATCTTCTTAAACACATACAGTGACATAGTTGCATGTTGTTCTTTTTAATAAATTTTATTCATTGATTGTGCAGACATTTACTCATTTTTATGTAATGTATTTCATGTATTTTTTTTCTGTCCTCTTACTGGGTTTTTATCTGTTGGGCATTGTATGGATAAATAAATAAATAAATAAATAAACAAATCGAATTTAAGAAGCTTTTATTGCTTTTAAGGAATCCCAACAATAAATCACTAATGTAGAAAATCTGTTACATCGAGCACTGACCTTAGCCCCCCAGTATTTAGAAAACTCGGCCATTCAATGATTTATTCGGATTGTGACAATAAAAGCTTTATATGTGAGGGTCGCCGTGACCCCATTTGCTTTATTAGCGATGAGGGACCCGCCCGCACCATATCAGCCCTCTCACATAAACCACAAGCTCGCACAACTTGTTTGTTTATTTCACCAAGCGTCCAAATTAGATTCCTCTGTATCTGTCCGACGTGACGTCATCGCGACATTTTATCTCGCGACGCTCGCGCCGGAAGTCTTCTTATCGCTGACGGAGCGGAGACGGCAGCGCCGTTGACGTCCAGTTTATCAACCGGTCCGCCGAGGGTTTTTAACATAATTTATGTCTGCGTATAAATAAATTTACGGCAATAAAATTTGTGGGTGCGGTTCCGTAGATTAGTATGCATTGCTTTCTGTGAAGCTGTGTGAAGACGCTCCGTGCCATTTGTTACAATTGTTACTTGTTTTATAGCCGATTTCATAGCGCGCTTACGTCGCTTACTTCTTGAACGCGGGGCAACACGTGCGCCCGAAATGAATATATGGCCTTGATAAATTTCACTTTTCTCTCTTCGCTGTATCACTTAACGTGCTTCCTCCATGCTGATGTGTTTTATGTGTAAATAATAAATGAAATCCAAAAGAGAATGGGAGATAATCGATGAAGTTATCCTAATTGGAAGAAATGGTTATATTGGTCTCTTTTCAGAATGAAGCGAATCCGTTAAAAAATCTAAAGTTTATGTACGTATAAAACCTACCCTGATAGCTTGATCTACGTTTAATCTTAAAAACCTTTTTAAGCGTCAAAAAAATGCTAAAATTTTGCTTTATTAAACTTATAAAAAGCCTGTGTTGATTTCCGTCCATTTTTCTGTTTTCCCTTTCAAAATGATGATTGTAACCTTTGATTTTGCATACTCGTGCTTCAAAATAGTCGAAATAACACCCATTTTTTTAGAGTATTCCAGGTCATATATTTGAATCATTATTTTTACAGCTTCTTGTACTTCGGGCGGGGTGCTTGACAGTAAATATTCAAAGGAGTTAGATATATTGTCATAAGTTTTACAAAAAAAAAAATATATCTTCATATACAGTATATTAATTTAAACTAGTGATAGAACTCGTAGAGAGCAAAAATATGTCTTAGTAATTTTTTTGCAAACCTTCGAGATATTATGTTAAAAATCTTCAGTTTTTTAAAAAAATTATTACCTGTCTAAAAATACTAAAGAAATTGGGAATTCAAAAAAATGTTATTAAGAAATATTGTTGCTCTCGACGAGTTCTGTCAATGTTACTTACTTTATTCTGGTCTCGAAAATGGAAATATTTTGTTTTAGAAATTAATTGCGATTTCGAAAAAAGTTACTAAGGATATTGTTGCTCTCGACGAGTTCTGTCACTGTTACTTACTTTTTCTATTTCTGTGTCACGAAATTATAAATGATTTTTTATCAAAAAATAAATAGCGATTTCGAAAAAAAGTTTCTATGAAATATTGTTGCTCTTGCCGAGTTCTATTACTGGTTAAGGCGATTGCCGGTGCTACGCTAAACAGCACTTTAGTAGAAATCAAACTACACTCGTAAATATTAAGTTATAACTTCAAACTTGATACCATTGTATAGTAGATAGATCAATGCATGGGGCTGACCAATTATTTTGCATAATTATTAATTTCTATTGCATTTAATTTAGTTCAAAAAACATCATAAAAATGGCTATTTTAAAATTTATTTTTAACACGATAACTGTACTTTATACAAAAAATGTTTGGGTCACCCTCATAGCGCCCACCTGTAGTAGTAAGTCTGTGAAAAAAATCTACATTATCTCTTTTAGTGTAGCTGTGATTTGATTTCTACTAAACCCCTTTTTGCCGCTTATTTCAGAAATCGGAACGATAAACTATGGAGGAGAAAGTGTTAGGAGAATATGTTCCCCCTCTACTACACGCATCTCCTTTCTCACTCCAACAATTTGCTTCACAACACGGCCTGAGTTTTCCCCTTATGCTTTAAACAAGGACAAACACATATAAAAGCAGACAGAGAGAAATAAACTTAGCAATCTTAAAAGTAGTGGGGGAACGTAAGAAGTTTGTCTGCACTAGTGTCATACTAGCTACAAAACTGATTTCGCTGAGCGACCGGCAATGCTCTTAAATCTAATGTACTTATTTCCGTTACACTCTGTATAGCAAATATCAATTCATTGCATGCTAGAACGTTATTAGCATAAATTCGTACTCGAAGATGTGATTTACACTATTCGCGCACTTGTTGTGTAAGTAGCTATTATCTTCAACTTAGCCGCAGCTTGACCTAATTGTCTAATAATGTCACCTATTGTGCGCCATATTTATACTACTACGGTTTCTAAATAAAATAAAATAAATATAAATATATCATCACGGCATATTACCCATTTCTGGGTGTGCCAGTATCTGCAACACATGTAGACATCGGTAATGATGACGATATATTTTACAGTGTGGGCGCTTACCAGGCGTCACCTCACGGGCACTCATAGCTGGTGTGGAGAGTGCACCGCAGGGGTCACTTTTGTCCCATTTAAAATTGGAAATATTTGGCGTCTGTCGGGATCGAACCCGGTTTTCCCGGGTTCGCGACCAGACACTCAGGCACGCGGCCATGGTTTCTATGTTGAAATTTTCCAGTTAAGGTTTAAAAAGTTCTCTAATCTTATTAGTAATTATTATCTTACTTATTTCAGTTTGGTCTATTCGGTAGTTGTACATAAAGAAATAAATAAATATGTATGTAAGGCGTTTATCGAACCAGTGTCTGTCTGGAGTGTTCTTGCTGGACTTATTGGCCTGTAGCCAATCCAGTTGGCGCGACGTGGATATGTACAGATCAAGTGGAATCGCAAATAGGCCCCACGTCATCCAGTATTGTTGCTTCATTGGATGAATGTCATTTCTGGTCGATTGTGTTTCATCAAAACACACTGAACGCTATAGATATTTCATTTTATTAAATTGGCCGTTTCTTCCATCAAACCATTCTTTATACGTCAGAAGTCTCTAACCGATCAAGATCAAAGTTACATATACTTTATTTTTGGAAATGTAATTTGATTGGTAATGGATGCCTGAAATCTCTGGTCTGGAACTTTAGTCTGGAACATAAAGAGAGAGATTATCACGAAATTGATTAATGTCAGTTTCAATTACGTAGCGTCATGCAAGCGGGCGATGTCGTCTGTGACGTCAGAGAGGACGACTCGACATTAAAAACGACGCTTTCAGTGGCGTGCTACATTTCGCTGATTACACAGATTTTAAACAATTCATACGGCTTGTTATATGCATTGATTTATTTTTAATTTACTGTAAATGATACGGGAATTTCTTCAGTTGACCTTACATACCTACGATTAGTTTACTAGCCATAAGAAAATAAAAGACCTAATGTTGTTTGCTGGTTATTCCATATTTAGCCCTCTGGATCAATATAACTTCCTTTCTAATAAAAATATAGAATCAAAATTAAATCTGCCTTCTACGTATACTCTACAGCAGTCGATTCGTTTTGACATATTTAAACAAATGTCACTGTCAGGTTGCAATTACATTAAAATTAATAGTGAAACCGTGTTAAGGAGAATGTAGTAATAATATATGTATTTGAATCTAATAAAATTAAGGTTAGTAAAAATAATATATTTTCAATCGTACATAAATATTAGAATTACTATTGATTTGCTTCATTGGCTTCCAGAATACGGGTTTGAAAAGACTTTGTGTCAAGATGCAAGTACTATTTTGATTTTTGTTAAGTGTTTCTATTATTTTTGTCAATATTTGTGAAATTTATTTTGTGTATGATATATTTGTTAAATGTAAAATAAAAATTGTTGAATGCAAAAATATTTGAACATAATGGTTGCTTTCTTTATACTGCGTGGTTAAATACCCAGCGGGAGGTTATAGGCTGGCCACATCAGATTTTTTTATTTTCTCTAGGTTATTATTTTGTTGTTGTCTTTTCCTTTTTGATGTTTTCCGATACTCTAGTAGAATTGAGTTTTGCTATTTTTATTTCATCTAATATCCACTTAGCATACACATCGGCACCATGCTTCAATATACTTTAACGATATACTCAAACATTATTTAAAGTACCTACTCTTATATTAGTTTTCAATTTTCTTTCTCCTCTGACCTAAATTTGTTTCGTTGGGGTTTCAAATGTTTTATCAGTTGATTAATTCTTTCAAATGTAGGTATAGCCCAAATACGTAAATTCTTTTATTTATTCAATGATTTTTTCAGTTTATTTCCCTGCCCTCTGCTTGCTTAAACTTCGTCAAACAAACTTCAGTAATTAAAGCACTCATATATTCAATAGAATGTAAGTGCCACTTTTTGTTTAAAATTTATTCAACAAAATATATTTTGCATAAAACAAAACTATAGCTGCAACGATTACCAATAATCTTACCCATACATTAAATACTTACAACTATTCCAAGTATGAGTAAAGATATTTTCTTGGTTATGTGTGTAAGTGTCCGGTCGCGAATCTGGCTACCTGGGTTCGATCCTGACCGACGCCAAAGTTTAAATTCGAAATTTAAATGGCACAAAAGATTACCGATATCTGCGAACAAACAGTTTGGCACAGCCAACAATGAGTAATATGCCGTGATGATATACATATATATTTATTTGTTTACTTACGCAACTCTTTATAAAGTTATTTCTATTTTTGATTATATATTTCAAAATTTCTGGAATGGTATATTGTGTCAATCAAAATCAAATTAAAATTTGTGCTTTATGTACAAAATGTTGTATATAACTTTTATGATATCCGATTAATCTTGTATTTTTATTTTTTACCGTCATTTTTTCAATAAACTTTTGTTTGGAGCTAAAAATAATGCAGCTATCTTAAAATAGATTTACTGATTTCACAATAATCTAAATTTCCTCTTTCTTCTGGCTAAGGCTTTCTATAAGGCAAAACCTAGTAAAAGAATAATTGGATTTGAGACTATTCCTGGGTTCTTCGTCGGCGTATTTTGTAAACCGGATGTTTTCTTCGAGTACAAAGGTCACGGTGGGCGCAGTAACCAATTACGTACATTCTGTGGTTCGCTGCAGACACCACGTTAACCGGTAAATCTAATAACGACGCAACGGTACGTTTTCGCAGCGGGTTAAGGAAAGTAAGAGCGGAGAAGTGTTGTAGGAGGAGGAAGAGCAGTTCTCACAAATGCAATTATTTTCGAACGGTTCGGCCCTTCGAAATAATGGGCGAAGGAACAATGCACACTGTCACAGTTGGAAAAAGTATTTCCAATACTTGTTTGTGCCTCACCGTTTTATACTTGGCCATTTGTGACGGTTTTAGATAAAAAAAATACCTGTTTATTACGTCTTACCTTTGATGTCTGAAGTAGGTACTTTAGTTTGAATCTAACGGCCAACTATGTATTGTAGTCGTAAAAATACCGACATACTAGGTTTTAATCGCACTTACCCATCTTAAATATAGGTGGTGCTACCTGCATAGCAATATGCATCTGGCAAGGTTGCCAACTTTTTGTCATCATGAAGTAGAACAAATTTTACATTTCATCTGTACTCTATTTATCAGTTGTTCTAGGCATCTTCAAATTGCATTTCATATTATACAGCGCATTCATTTTAAACGGAGCACTATTGCTATCTCGAGAACTATAAGAGTTACAAAGTTAGTTAAATAGACAAACAATTTTTATTTATGGGGTCCCGTGGCCGCGTGCCTGAGTGTCTGGTCACGAACCTGGGGGAACCGGGTTCGATCCCGACTGACGCCAAATATTTACAATTTTAAATGGCACAAAAGTGACCCCTGTAGTGCACTCTCCACACCAGCTATGAGTGCCCGTGAGGTGACGCCTGGTAAGCGCCCACACGGTTAAATATATCGTCATCCTTACCGATGTCTACATGTGTTGTAGATACTGGCACACCCAGAAATGCCGATATATTATTATTATTATTATTATTATTATTTTTATTTTACAAAATAATTTTTGTTTTCTCTAAATACGAAACCTAACTTTTTTATTTTAAATGGGGACATATATTTTTTACATAATTATTCGTTAGAGAATTTAAATCTGAATTTAGTGACATATTTTTATAGTTTTAAGATTCCTTAGATACTGAATTTAAATTTTAAATGTATGTAACTGACAGATAAAAATGTCACTGTCAAAACACCTATCATTTAAATTAATAATGATAACGTTTTGAAGAGAAAATAGTAAATGGAGACAAAGGAAAATAAAATAGTTTCCAGGAACAATAAATATGTAGGTTTAGTGATTTTTTTTTCTAGTAAAAGTAATTTGCTTCTTGAAGCCCTTTTGGTATTCAGTGTTCTCCTTCTTAGATGTCCATAGATGTAAGCACCGTCGACTATATTAACCTGGCTCATATAAATTAATTAAATGACATCATCACATTGGAATGCTATTTTTAGAAAAAAAATCACTATATGTATTAAAATTAATAGAAGTTAAATGGCGGGAGGTAATGTGTTGGTCTCATCAGATTTTTATTTATTTATTTTTTTTTTTCATTTAAATCTGACAGCCTTGTTACTAATCAATAATTTTTGTTTATTTGTAATTGACAAGAAATAAACATCACTATCATAAAATAAATATTGAAGGGCCGTTTTGATAATAGAACATTAAAACTTTAGCAAGCACGGTAGCATTACTTTAAAATAAAGTCTTAAAGTAAATTGAATTAAAGTAGACCTGATTATAAAAATGTCCCTAATAGTAATAGGATTTTAGAGAAGAATTCATATTGATAAAGATAATACTCGTACACCGAAATTTGAAAAAATTATTTAATGTATGTATTCGAGTTTTCCGTTGATATATTATTATGGATTTTACATTATTTGTAACAATGTTTAGTTTTGTCATTCTTTTATGTTCTTGAATAAAATAATATATAAAATACACAATACAATATTATGTACATATAATCCGTAAAATTTATAGAATATTTTAATATATTTATTTTAGTCAACCCATATAATGATAGAAATTATCAGATTTTCCTTTGTATAGTACGTAATAATAATTGACAAGTAAATATTAACCAGTCATATCACATTTTAATTTTTTTGTTTACATTAAAAAAATATAGTTCACATGTGTTTTGTTGTATTGGTAATTAATGTGACAATTATTCATTTATTGATATAATAATAATTGAATTTAGTTTGACAAAAATAAACTATTTTACGGAAAAATTGTTAATATGTAAATGTGATAATTTTGTAATTAGGTGTCTACACATATTTCTTTCCAATTCAAAATGTTTCAAATAATTCTTTCTTGTTTTTCTTTGTTGTCGAGTAAATAGCAAACAATTTTCAAAAAAAAGGTTTAAATACTGACATCAAATATTAAAATATGTAAATAAATAAATAAATATATCATCACAGCATATTATCCATTTCTGGGTGTGCCAGTATCTACAACACATGTAGACATCGGTAATGATGACGATATATTTTACCGTGTGGGCGCTTACCAGGCGTCACCTCACGGGCACTCATAGCTTGTGTGGAGAGTGCTCCACAGGGGTCACTTTTGTGCCATTTAAAATTGGAAATATTTGGCGTCTGTCGGGATCGAACCCGGTTAAAAACTTGTATATTTTAAAAACTAATTACTGTTTTTTTAAGTAAATAAGAAAGAATGTTCTTGATTTGACAGTGACTTCAAAGTAGTCTATTCCACCGTCAAGGGGCAGAATGAATTTATTAGAAAATCTAGAAATAAGAAAAGCCAACAATTCCAAGAAATTTATTGTCAATGAGCAAACAGATGTTACAGATTCCTCATTGCTAAACTTTTTGTAATTTCTTAAATGTGCTCAGTTTGATGATGTCTGTGAGGACGAAACGGCCGTAACTCAATAAAATTTTGTAAAATTTTGCTTATTGTAAAATGTTTCATCAAGCATCAACTACCACCTCTCTTTCAACCATTTTTATACTTTAAGCGTCTCTTTCATAGTTTTAATATAAATGATCCTAGTTTTAATTTGAGACTATGATGAGGACCCCATTTTCATGAAAATTTTATAAGAATTATCTTTGTTGCATTATAGCATCTGCGATGTTTCGCAATTTTTAAATTTGCTTGTCCCTTAGTGTGGAAAATGCATTTGTTAAAAATTCATGGGCGTTGAACCAATATTGAAGTCGTCGTTGCGGTAAATCAGCAGAGTCGAAAGCTCTCGCTCTCTCCCTCGCTAAGCTCTTATTCTCCGGCCGGCACTTAGTTAAATATTGTGTAAGTTTTTTAATAGCTTCGAGATAAGGGTGGAAGTTCTCGCTGGCTGAAAGGAACTCCCGACAATAGTTGCTGAATGTATAATGGCGCCCGCTCTGACAGATTTGAATGTGATGAGATGAGTCATCGTAAAGCCCACGTTTTAATCGGGAGAGGCTTAACCTTCGCTTCCGCGACGCCTGCGTTTTTATGATGCTCTTTTCAAACTTTATTTATCTCGAATAAGTTTCAACGTTTTAAGACTTCGTTCCAAGAGGTTTATAAATAAACTCAAGTATAAGAATTATTTCTTTTGTCTAATTTTTAAGACGACAATTTTCAGATATAAAACTCAAGACTAAAGTTAGTTACTGATAAAGATGTGGATAACCACGTACCATTATTAAGTCCTCAAAGTTGTTCATTTTTAACTAAATTGAGTATATTCGGGCTATGAAGCCATGAAAAAAAGTTAAATAAAAATTATTATTTAAATAAATATAAATATATCATCACGGCATATTACCCATTTCTGGGTGTGCCAGTATCTACAACACATGTAGACATCGGTAATGATGACGATATATTTTACCGTGTGGGCGCTTACCAGTAAATATGTTTCCTATAAAACGCTTTCTTCTTGATTTTGGATATACGAGTATACTTTTGATAATTAATAACATACTTTTGAAATATTCATATAACGTCCATAAGATTTTTACCTCCCGCCACCCTTGGAAAGGGAGGTATAGGGATCGTGCTAAAAATCTCATATCAAGATTTTAGTAAATGACCACGTTTTAAGGTCCTTAGAATCCAATTTTAACATTTTTACGATGATGTCTGTATGTGTGTATGTGTGTGTGTATGTATGTGTGTCTATGTATGTATGTTTGTATGTGTAGGGATTTTGTCTTCGCTCTAACTCAAATACTATCATTCAGAAAATTCTGAAACCTTGTATTTTTATCCTATTCTAATATTAAAAGAAGCCATTAGATTTTGGTGTAAATTGGATAACCGGAAATGCCACTTTACCTGAAGCTCATAATGGTTTTTCTTCAAAAAATACCATTAAATGCCATTTTTTCGCATTTTATGTCTTATGAAAATTAAAGATTATTGAATTTTTTACAGGAATACATTAATACTTTTTCTATATATTTTACAGATAAATTTAAAAATATTTTTTTTTATTAGTCTCGAAGCCTAAGATAAACAATAATTCCTTTGTTACACAGTTCATATTTCAAATGAATGTAACTGACAGTAAATGTCACTGTCAAAAAACTAATCACTTCAAATTAATAATAGTGACATTTTAAAAAGAAAGTAAATAAAGCAATAGTTTTCTGCAAATACGTAAGTATGTATTTAAATTAATAAAAATTCAATAGCGGGAGGCTTTGTGTTGGCCACATCAGATTTTTTTAAAAATGTATCCTTTTCATTATAATAGAAGTTGGAAAATATGTTGAATATTTAAAATATTGGTTCCCCAAAGTCGATATATTTATATGCGATACTACATGTAGATTTTCGATACAGTTATTAAACAACAAATTATATTTGTTAATTCCATATGAACAAAATAATCCTAATCAATGCTATTACTGTAACAATTCGCCAGATAAATACATATGTCACTACTGTACTGCAATTGTGGTAATTTGTATTTTGTGGTAATTTGTATTATTAGTGATATTAATATCACAACGATATAACTATCTCTAATGGTATCATACATTATAAATGATTGATTCATGCTAGCAGAATTTGATTTTTGTCTCCAATTTCATTAATGTAGCTTACATTTTAAGGCCCGCTGAAATATAGTTAACAATAATAACGTTGTTAAGTTTGACAACGCTTGAAATGCAATATGCAATCTATTTTTGATAGGTGGCCTTGATTACATTGTGCAGTTAACTATGTTATCAACATTAAAATTTACTATGAGTACTTGTAAAATAGGTCATTCCATCACTACTTTTTTTACAATTTCATCTTATAGTATAAGTAAAATTAAATCTGGTATATGAAGTATTTATTTTAAATGGCACAAAAGTGACCCCTATGGTGCACTCTCCACACCAGCTATGAGTTCCCGTGTGGTGACGCCTGGTAAGCGCCCGCACTGTAAAATATATCATCATCATTACCGATGTCTACATGTGTTGTAGATACTGGCACACCCAGTACTGGGTAATATGCCGTGATGATATATATATATATATATATATATATATATATATATATATATATTTTAAGTATTTATGATTCTTGGATAAATAAATTAAATGTGATATCACGAATATGTTTTCATCTCAAACCGTGGATCTAAAAGTTTTTAAAGTGTGTAATAGTTCTAAATTATATTTATAAAATATTAATTATTTATGTTACAAGAGTAAAAAGTATAGTCTTATTTCACGAATAGGAAAGTTGGACTGAACGAGCTTTTAGGCGAATTCGTCATTTTTACTCGAGTTTCATAGAATTTTTTTTACGTCTGTGCAAAAATTGCCTGAACACTTCATTATTTCATGGTTTGCGTTAAAAAAGTGCACTTTTTCACACTTTTATTGTTAAAAACACTTTCTAATTCCATTTTAATGGAAAAAAGTGTAACAGACGTAAAATAAATATATACTACTACACTTTATAAGTCTGCTGCATACTTCATAAATTATTTAAGTTAATAAGTTTAATACAAGAAATTTATATTCAATAAAAAACTGTTTGAGAAAGGCAGTGGCGCGAGTCACGCCAGATGTTCTGCTGTTTGAAGCTGTTTAATTTTATTCTTGGAACACATGGTGGCGGTCTTTCAATCGCCAATCAAAATATATCATATTCGTGACGTCACAGTAGGACAAAAGTCTACTAGTACTTTCATTATATTATTTTATTTCTTTATTAACATTCATTATTAAGCATCTTCTATTATATATTTTTTAATTTCTCATAATTCGATTCAACTTGAATATAAAAAGCAAACCGCTAATTGCATTATTGATCAATATTTATAGGCGTCGTCATCAGAACATCGTCTTTCCATAATATTATAATCTTGTTTAACGATCATAATTAGATGATATTCCATATTATATAGACTAATATAATACTGTTTATATTTCATACCATGTACCGTATAATTATTAACAATCTTTGGTCTACATCTATAGTGGAGCAGAATGTTTATATAATGAAATTAGTTTGCATGACAATGAATTTGATTTTAGTGTCAGTTAATAGAGACAGATATTTATTCATTTGTTTCCTAAATGTGATGTATTGTGTTGTTAACTACAATGGCACTTGTCATATGCAGATATTTCTATTTTGTCACAACTGATTTCATAAATTTTTTCATATAATTCAAATAGCGGTTTTTTCATAATAAATATGTCAATTTATAGTTTGATTAGTTTATAGATTCATATCGACATCCGTTCATGTGACCAATAATTTAATACGAAACCAGCGTTAGCTGCGTGCAATAGTGATGCTTATTTTAGTCCAAAAAATTGTAAAATATCCGGCATTAGATCGTGATCATATCAACAGTTTCTTGTTTTAAAAGCACATATGTCGCCTTGGTTAAATGATAATCAAAGGTGTTCACTTGAAGTTAGAACTTTAATCTATAATCTGCTTTTAACTAAGGGGAATAAATTTCAAATTCCCGTCGAAATTCCCTTAATATGATAAACGATTGGCTATTGCTAAGGCTCGGTTTCATTATAACATATTTTTGTTTAATTTTGACCCTTATTGATTTGGATTTTTTTTTAAACAAATTGGGTGAGATTCAATGGTTTGTATTAGTGTGTTTTAAGCTAAAACAGTCCTTTGTCAAAAATATTTTGGCAACTTTGTAATACCTGTCAGAAAAAAGTGAGAGACCAAAGGATCAAATAAAGAAAAAAATATTATTAACAGAAGTAAGAAAAAAGGACAAATGTCAAAACTGATCAAAACGGGGATTGAGATATTTTAAAATTCATTAACATGCTGGACGCATCTGATTGGCTAACGTGCTTTCATTTCACACAGCTTTGGTAGTAATGTGCAATGACCAACTTTCAGTAATATAGTTTAGCGTGTGAATTTATGTACTTTTCGTAGTGGTCGTCGGAAAAGTACATTTTTAATTTATTTCAAATAATTGTACTTCATTTTTCACCACATATTGGCATTATTGGATTTCAATATTTATACGTTTATATGACGCATCTCGTCGACCTGCAATTGGTGTTCTATAACTCGTTTTTATCATTTGTTTACGTTAGTCGTTGTTTTTTCTGATATATCATCACTGTTGCCTACTGGTGTATCAAATTTGTATTTTTCAATACAAACAGTAACTAATTTTCCAGTTGTACTTCGTTGTTAAAATTAAATTAGTTGAATTCTTGAAAAAGTCCCAGTTAAATATCATTTTTTTAACATTTTCCATAAGAGTAAATATGAAAGAATATCTTATTGTCTATACGGTTTGATTATAGATTTTCCTTCATGTTCAGTAGATATACGAGTAGAGTTAAAGAATTATAAAGAGATTAACTTTAATAAATCAGGGAGCTTTCATTTTAATGGATTACTTTGCGTCAAACTATTAAATTAATTACAATGTTTTTTGTTTCAGGTAAAAAACTTCATTTCTCTCCTGAATTCCTCCAAAGTAGTAAGTTCTAATTATATTTTTTTACGTACGTGGCAACAAAAGAGAATTAGTAAATATCATTAATATTTATTCAATTTCATGAAAAAGGGTCTGTTGTTAATAATTCCTTTGTCAAATTCTTTCAAGTAACAATATTTCAATTAGTTCTAATTGCGGAAAGATCAAAGTTAGCATCGTCATGAATTAATTTTGACAATTGAGAAAGGAGGCTGGGTGACAGCAAAGTACATGGTGATATTCCCACGTCAGATCAGCGTTAGCGTGAAGCAAAAGGTATTGGGTAACGAGCTTTGAATCCATTGTGAAGCGCACAGGATATGATAGTCGGTGATCAATATGACCGCTCATTAGCCGCTTTCGCTGCTACACCCGGGAGCGACGAACGAACAACTTCGCGCTTAGGGACTCGGACATTGATAAGAGATGAGACTGAAGTTTGCGAAATGGAATTAAAATCTCGATGTTCTATCCACACTATCGAGTTTTCCTTTTTTGAGATTGAATGTAAAATTAGACATATTCCCAAGAGAGTTGACTTTCATCCGGTTTTAAAACAATAATTGAAATTGGTCTCTAATGGCTAATACTATAAAACTATTTTAAAATCTTCTTGATATTTATACAGTGTGTCCCAAAATGTTTTATACAAATGGAGAAAAAAAAATATCTTACATTTCACAAGACAAAATATTCTTGATAAAAAGCTCTGCATGACTTGTAGATCCATAATCAAGTATAAAAATTTTAAAACATTGGCCGGAATACAGGGAAAATCAAAATTATTATTTGGAGTTCCTAATTTTATGTTATTCATCCTTATTAAACACGTTCTGGATAGAGTGCTTTGGAATATCTAATAACCGACAACAAATGTCAAATGTTACATCAGTGTGTGTTTGCAATAATTAGAAATTCCAGTATTTGAATATTAAAGATAAAATTGAAATTGTTCTCAATGTTGGAGAAAATTATAAAACATATAGGGAAGCAGCAGAAATCTTTAATAATAGACACCCTGATAAAACAATACAATTTTTATCATGTGTTATTCCTTTATTCAATAAATAATCTAATTAATAATAACGTATTTTACTCTCACTCCAAATCATAATTTAGATTTTCGAGTCATGCAGAGCTTTTATAAAGAATATTTTTTTTTGTGAAATGTAAGAAACTCTTTCTCCATTTGTATAAAACTCTTTGGGACATACTGTATATAATAATGTCGAAGTATTTGAATTTTATCTCATTCGAAGTGATTCAAACTATACTTTAAGTATTGAAAATAAAATCTTTAATGTCGACGAATATTTCAGTTCTAATACTGATAGCGTAAAGTTTCGACGTTAGAATTAAACTTGGTGACATGTGATTTTAATTTAAATTACTTTTTTATGTACATGAAATTATTCGTCGTTTTAGTTATTTTTTGAACTTCTGCATATTTAACAGGATAAAAAGAGTCCAGTGATGTCTGATTTTAATTTTTTTCTTTTATTTCCATGAATAAATAATCCTTTCTGTGGTATTTAATTTACCACTCGTTCATATAATTTCTTGCACGAATCCTCATAACATAAAATAGTGAAACAAATTCGCTTTAAAAATATTTATTTTTAACAGTAGGTAATCATTTTTATTTTAATCTTTAATCTTGTTCTATGTTCATTATTTATTTATTTATTTCCAAATATTTTAAATGGTACAAAAGTGACCCCTGTGGTGCACTCTCCACGCCAACAATGAGTGCCCGTGAGGTGACGCCTGGTAAGCGCCCGCACGGTACAAATATGTCATTATCATTACCGATATCTGCGAAATAGCAGATTGGCACACCCAGAAATGGGTAATATGCCGTGATGATATATTTATTTATTTAATCATTCCAACAGGATACTAGATTCCAATTACAGGACGATTATTTATTAAAGATATTAAATAATCGTATGACTATAAGTAAGCGTTACAAACACACAAAAATATTGAAATTACATTCACCACAAGAAATGAACTAAAATTAGAAGTTATACATTTGAATAAGTAATATCTAAACCACAAAGTAATTACACAATATTTGTTTAAATTTTGTAGGGGATCTTCTATATAACCATTAAGTAATTTAAATAAATAGAAACAAGACTGAATGTTTCTGCGATTATATGGAGTCACCATATTAAACTGAGCCAACAATTTGTTATAACTATGATCAGAACTGAGATAATGCCTGTTAAGTTTGTAATAGCAGTATGTTATGAATTTTTTTTTGCAATGATTCTAGAAGGTGATTATATTTGTTATAGATAGAATTCCAAATCTGAGAACAATATTCCAGTTTGGATCTGTCATAATACGCCAAAACATGGACAAGCACCTACTTCGTTATTCAAATGTTATGGCCAAACTCCGTAAGATGTGCAGAGCTGATCTTGCCCCTGTAAAGTTATCATTGTACGACGCTATTAGATTTTATTTACTGTTTTCCTCAATATTTGGACATTTTTACTTTGCAACATTTTTCAATAACATAAGATAACCTAATGTACAAAACTTAGATAAACTCATAAAACTCGAGCCGTTATAGCGAGATTTGAATTTTACCACAAAACAAATTGGTAAGGTTAAGGTACCGTTAGAAAAGTTACAAGCTACGAATGTCCACATATTTTAAAAAATCTGTTGTGGCCAGCACAAGTCCTTCCGTCAATTCGACGTATTTTGTACAAATCCCATACCAAAAATCCCGTGGAAAAAATTCTATATCTAAATCGAACACGAACACATACTATTTTTTACAAATTCCATACCAAAAGTTCTTTTGAAAAGGTTCTAAAAATCCAATAAAATTATAACATACATGTACACTATGTAAAATGCATTTGACAATTCCTTCTTTATTCTTCAGCTTTCCCCTATTTTATTAGGGGGTCACTGTATCTTCTTCTCTTCCACTCATTCCTGTCCAACGCACCTTCTTCGCACAGTCCTTTCTCTCTCAAGTCCTCTGGAATACAGTCCTTCTATCTTTTCTTTGGCCTTCCTCGTACTCCCGCATTGCAAATTCCAATCCTGACACGAGGCTGCAACTGCATGTCACTTGCGGGGGAACACTTATACCAATTTTTGATCCTATACTCTCCATATTTAGTTTTGCTCTTGCAACTGACACCTGTCAATTTGAATTTTTTGAATATATTTTCTTTATTATTTATAATTTCAAAATGTCAAAAAATAATATTTAACTGCTTTTTTTTTTAAGATAAACTGTTAAAAACTTCAAATAAGGGTACTTCCGGTGGATCAGTTATAACCAAAATCTAATCAACTCTTCATATGGATGTAAAGAAGAGGAGTACGAAAGAATTATAATTTTTAGAATTGTAGTATTGGAGTTATCGTCGGAGAAAAATTTGTCACACACGGACACACACACACATACAGACATCATCTTAAAAATAGTAAATTCGTATTGTAGGGACCCTAAAACGTACTTATTCATTAAAAACTCACTACCGAATTTCTTGACCAAATATTGGTTTCAAAGGCATTCAAGATATCTAAAATGAATCTCTTTCAATTTGATTCCACCTTTCCAATTTTACTATTTCAAATATTTGAAGATTCCTAATCTAAAATTGTCGTTCTCGTGGTTTTACATAGGTACTACATGTGAAATGGAAATACTTGACGATATATAAAACTTTATTGGCTTTAAATAATTCCATCTAAATGTCTGTCCTTTCCTCGCGGGTATGATGAGGATGAGGATGGGAGTAAATAAAATTTCATAGTGCATATCCCGGGTAAATGAGCTAGTCTTGGGGGCTGACACAAATCAGAATGCAGCCGACACGAGGGACGGCAGTTAGTGCGATTCTTCTGATTGGACCATTAGCGTTCGGTAGATTACACCTAACAGCCCTTCATTACCTCTGATGAACGCTTACACCGGATCGCATTTTATAATTTTATTACCGAATCCGGTTTTGGTGCTAACGAGTATTTACTCCGCCATCATCGACTCTACTCGTCTACGTCTGAAGTTGGAGACAAAGCGAGAAACTTCGGTCGTTGTTCACTGCATCAGTTGCGATTCTTCCAGACATTTTTCTTTCAAACGATGACGTTAATGCCATTTCAATTAAATAGTTTTGACACCCGTAATCCCGTGTGATATTACCTTTCTTTCGCTAGGCCGACGCCCGAAGATTTCTCCTCGTAGCGCTACTGACGCAGAATATGAATATTTATTACTTATGTCGTGCCAAGTTGCGGTTGATCGTAGTACTATTGCTCGCTCTCATCCCAACGACAATGCTTTTATTTCTTTATGCTGAGTTGCGGAAAAACTTTGCAAAACTTCGCATTTATGACACACGAAATTCTCGTTGTTAACACGTCTTTCTTTAGCGTTTAAACTTTATGGTAATTGTGTGCTTTTCTCTAGAAATAACTCCGAGCTGTTTATCATACATGCACCGTGCATTCTCTGCAAAGGAATTTTTGCATTAGTCTCTGGAATTAAACTTTTGATGAGGACAACTTATATAGGTACGTTGAAAAAAAGAAAAAATAATGATGACAGTAGAATTAGTAGCAGAGGATGTAACTAAATTAAAATATTAAAGCCTTGCGTTATTCTACGGTCAGAATAGAAATACTACCACAAATAGCGACATTTTACTCTAACTTAGTGTTTCATAATGTAAAAGATATATAAAATTTATAAAAAAGCGCCTATATTTAAAAGTGTATTTTGAGGTTATTGTAATAAGTTTTAGAAGTTAGCTTATAAAATTCTAAATATTTTACTTTCTGTTCGTTATATATTCATGTTTCCAATTTGTGAATAAAGTAATATACAGAGTGATAAAAATAGCTGAAGATCACGCGACAACTTTTGCTCCAAAATAATGTCAAAATAAATTTTCATATATAATATCATAAGTGGTAAATTTTTGCCGGAAAAATTTTCAGATTGTTACGAGAGCCGGTTGCCTAGCAATTTATTGCCAGGATAAAATTTAGCCACGAATGGTATTCGGATGACTATTTCAAAAATAAAAATAAGCGGACACCGTACAAAACAAATTTTATTTCTACAACATTTCTAATTATTACAAACATATTTCAACACTGCAATTCAGAAGATCTATTTATTGTAAATATTAAATGTGCAATTATTATCATAATTTCCATTAGATTAGATATTTTTCTTGAATTATTTTTGCCGTAGTGCTCCATATTGTTTTCACACATGTCTCTTTATAATCCTCACCATTCCTTTTCTTCATGTTAAATCCCCAGTCTTGAAGAATATTAGCAATTTGCTGCTCTGGCGTATCAGATAACAATTTATAGTTTTTTTCGTGACAAAAATCTTCAAATTGAGTCCACATCGTCGACCGGATTTTTATTGTATTTTGAGGTGTTGTTTTTAATATTTCTTTTTCAATGTTCTGAGCAGATTCCTGCCTGAATCGACTCATTTTTAATAAAAACTGCTCTGAAAACACTCAAAATGAAAATATATGCACTTTGACAGGTATATAAACAATATTTCCTAGGCACTCTTAAAACGCTTAAAACGTCAAAACATTTTCACTTATCAAAACTCACTTACTTTTAAAAATACAGCATCTTATTGGCTTAAAGGGTGCGAATTTTTTTTTGTGAGATTGTATTGTCAAAATGAAACTTGGTAACTAGGTAGAAACGTTGATTCATTTCTTATTTGCTTTGAAAAAATCTTTAAGTAATTACTTTTCATTGGGGCTTTAATGAAGGGCGTGACAAAATTGTTCTTAAGTATATTTTCGTTCCGATAGAGATAAACATAGAATTATTCTTATGACAGCTAACAAAATTCGAAAGGTACGCCATGCTGTCATACTAAAGAAGCAGCATTTATATTACGCCTGTGCGAATTGTCAAATAAATATTTGGACATTTTCGCTTGTACCTTAACCCCTTAACGTAATCTGAGCTAAGGCACAAACCTTTAAGTATTAATTTATATTAAAATTTTTCAATTATTATACAAATATTGAATTAT
Organism: Ophonus ardosiacus; assembly: GCA_943142095.1. NCBI lineage: Eukaryota > Metazoa > Arthropoda > Insecta > Coleoptera > Carabidae > Ophonus > Ophonus ardosiacus. The sequence goes on from OW964829.1 coordinate 47,330,715, forward strand.
TTAAAGAAATGTTTTACATATTTATTTATGTTTGACAACTTTTTCGTTATTCGCTTCAATTTAAACCCAAAAGATTTTTTTGTCTGAGAAAACATTGAGCAAAATATTATAAAGTGATTTAGATTTAATTAATTCTTTAATTACGCTGTCATTAAATTCAGTCTGGCAATAGCTCGTTAAATGATTTGTACGTAATATCCCTGGTTTACAGTCATTCGTGTTTCAGTAAATTGAATCCCATCAGGCTTTATCTAGAATAATGTCAAGCTTCTATTGTATCTCCTATCATTTTCCGGTAACGAACAGTTGATCTAATTTACACATTTCAAAATAAACATTTCGTTGTTCGCTTAAACTAGGACAATATAATATCAGTAGTTCTATGTGCCTACAACTGAAAATTTCAATGTGCATTGTATAAATATGAACAATCAATCATTCTATTGAATTTCGAAATACGAGTGTAAATGTAAACTAGACATACATGAACTTTGTACAAGCTCATAGCTTTATATTCGTAGATAATGGATAATTTAATTAGTCCATGTACATAATCTGCATTGTTTTGCCATAAACTTATGTGATTACCCGAAATTCCATGTAGCTGTAATGTGAGGTAGTTTTAACATATGTAGATTGCTCAAAAACATTCATTATTTTACTCCATATCACGTCATAGTTCCAAATTTTGTAAAGAGTAAAAATCAATGTGGTCTCTCGAAAATGGGCTACTTGCGTGGTACTGAAAATCCGGTTTCTGTCACTATATACGAAATAATTATTTGTTTTTTACTAAATTAAGAAAGACGTTTTCTGTGACGTCTTTATATTGAACTGGGGAGGGGAAGCATGTTTAAGAATGTTATCAATAGATGGCATGGCGTGCGAGAAAGTTTTAATTTGAATTTGACATTAGTTCATTTTTTTCTCTCTATGGTCTCTCTAATACATTAATTACTTTATAAATAAACATATAGGTAATTACTTGTAATTTAAAATATCGATATCAAAAAGATAAACTAAAATACTAACCTCCAAATTATTGGTGAAACGTCAAACAGGTGATCTACATTACCCGCACAAACATACCATTACTATGGGACGGCACCACGCTTGGCTTTGCGACTATTCATTGGAGCGGCGTAATTCTACGTCATACATGGCGGGAATTCAAATAATCAAATTTCATTATTTTTGCATTGGCGTCGCGGCATATTTCCGATTTTCATAATGAAAAACTATATATTTATGACCACTGAATATAAGTAATTAAATTGCAAATAAACAAAAGAGATGAGTATAAAATATGCTGATATTTGAGAATAAATGATCGGTCACTCTAATATGTTATTTTATTTGAATACAATACTTTAACATTTATATTGTTCTGATTATGCATTTTTTTCACATTTCTAGGCCACTTCTCAGCCAGTTTTTTGCGGACGGTTTTTTCCTCTGGCATACAGAGAAGTTGCATCCCCGCCGTCCAAGTCATTGCCCGGGTTTTGCATTTTCACAGAAAACAGGTTGTTTGCTGTTTTCTGTTTTTGTGCCAAAAAATTGCATAATTTTTCTAAGTTACTTATGATTTGTATTATATGTTTTTCCATTAATCATTGTACCTTTGAATTGATAGTTGTCTTGACTACATATTTATTTTTATTATAATTTTTTACCTGAAGAAGACAGCACCTAGCTGTCGAAACGTTGTATTTTTCAATAAATAATACAGAACTTATACCCAAATATTGTGTTATCTTATTAAAATGAGTTCTGAAAACATCTTTCAATATAATAAATGATCTATTTAAAACGCTATTATAAAAAAACTTGTGTGTAATACATTGCGAAATGAGTGTTTTAGGCACTTGACATATTGTACCCCTCGTTTACTCTCTTGCGTACAATTTCACGTCGTGTGCCTAAAACACTATTATTTCGCAACTTATTACATAAATAGCCATTACAATGTTGTAAAATAAAATTTTCTAGTTATAAATACAAATATTTAGGTAAAAATTGATAACGTACAAAATAGAAGCAACAATTTTTAGTATAATTAACCTATTGGTAAAGCATAACATATGTAATATTTACACTTTATATACTGAACAAATATAAACGTTAGAATTATTAACAGACATCATAGTTAGTTACCATATTTTCCTGGAGTTAACGCTAGTAAAATATTTGTATAATCATAAATACAAATTTTGCTCTAGTTTAATCTGTAACTTTGTTACAAAACTAATACGAAATATGACTATATTTTGTAATGGAACATTATATGCTTTTACCTTCCTTAACAATATAGGATAGGATAATATCTCAATAAAAGTAATTACCGGTGAGATACCTAATTCCATTTAACAATTTCGTGGAAAGCATTCTGAAGTCATAACTAAGCAAGAGTATTAATGATACTAAGAAATATAAAACTCAAAATTTTACATTTGTTAGGAATTCTTTGTTAGCATTATAAAAGTATTGCGTGCGGTTTTAAATACGTAATTAAAAGCCAGTCAATAACTGAATAATAATGTGATATGTTTTATACAGCGGAAAAATACTTTGTTGCCCCGTTTTAGATATGCAGATTTTACCTTTGTTATGCGATATTCACTTTAAGGTCAAGTATATTATGATAAAGCGTATCACATTTTATATATTACTTCCTATATATTATATTACACTTTAAGGTTGTGAAAAAATGTTGGTATTAACATATTTTTATAATTATTATGTTACGACAATGACACACATCTTTAATAATTTTTTATATGTACATGCAGTTCTTAAAATGAATAAAAAAAAAAATTGTTGTCGTAAGCACAAGACCTCGCGCCATTTCCATATAAGGTTATATAAGTATTGTATTGCACTTCGCTATCGAACCGCCGATTTATAACAAAAAATTACAGAACTTTACCCAAATATTGTTTTTATTATATTTAACATGTCTTCTGCTATTTTCATTGTATGAGGAAGTTCCTATTTGTCAGAGATTCTTCCAATTCATTAACCAGATTGGCGGTATTTCTGATGGATATATGCATTTTACCTATAATTTCAAATATTTTATTAATAAAATAATAAGAAAAATTAAATATACTTCCCAGAAAAAACTAACTCAAGTGGTTTCCTTAGTGCCTTAGCCTCTGCGATTAGAATATTCTATATATTATAGTGTAAGAACAAAAATTTCCAAAAAATTATATTTAGAAAATATTTTCTAAGAAACTACTACTTCCGGTTGTCCATTTGTTACCAAAACCTGATTGAGGAAACTGCAGTTAAATATTTTTTAAGTTTTTGAGGAATCGTCCCTCCAACATCCAGACACATATCCACACACACATACACACACACACACACACACACACACACACACACACACACATACACACATCCACATTAAAATATTATGTTTTTGTTTGAGCTGGACTGTCAAACGAAACAAAAAATATTGTAGTTACTAAAAAAAGTTTTGAATTAAGAAGTTTTTAAACTTGTCAAAAGACTTTATTCACGTTTTCTATTCTCTTTTGGCGTACAACCCATATATAAATTTTACTTGCTTTACTAGCTTTCTCCATTTAGCTCTATCTTCTGTAACCTGTTTCCAATTTTTGACTTCTATAGTTTTCCGATTCTCACTTACGTTATCAGCCAATCTTTTTTGTGGTCTATCTTTATTACTTAATTATTTTTTGTATATTTAATCGCCTCCGCAGATTGCTTCCTGGTAATGTGTAGACACATTTATATAATTATTGTGTGTAAAATGATCAGAAAATTTCATTGATGGTTTGGTAATTGAAAATAAAGTTTAGTTACTTTAGTGATGAAAAGACCCACTTGAGCAACAGAAGAATATAATTGAAAGACCAAAAAGTTAATGAAATGCAATCCTGTTGGAGCTTTGAGCTTCTGATGAATAAGCCATTTCAGCGGGTGAGCTTTGTATCAGAATTTCAATCCCAGGATAAAAATGTAGAAGTCGCCGTTCATGAGTTCACTTTAATACAAAGTTGCGTCCGGACCGTAGTCGGCGCGGCGTCATCATCTCACGGCAGTTGCACTCCGCCGAGCGTCGGTTTATTTTATGCCCGAGAAGTTTTCAGCGTCTCCGGAAGCCACTGGAGCCGGAGGAAGCTTGCATCCTACCACAACGCCAACACACCACGGATTTCAAAGAAAAATAGTTGGGAACAGTTTCAGTTAGAAGGCATTTACCATGGACATGAAAAGACTGAATTTAGAACCGGGAAAGTAGTTTGAAGGTACTATGTACTCGCTACTGTTTGGTGTAAATGGGCTCTTTCTGTTTACTTTGTTCAAATATTACTTTACTGCAGCTTTATAGCCACGTAAAGTGGATAGCACATTATCTCACGTAAAAACCATAATAAATTCAGCACATCAGCAAACAATAATTAGGTATTGGTCAGAACAATCATATTAAACATAACTGTCTGTATATCGACTCCATTCTACTCGAATAAGAGTCATATAAGAGAGAAATGTAACAAGAAAATGTAGGACAGTGTTAATGTGTTCGTACTATGAAAAAAGTGTAAAATAAATGGAGGTTGGGGAAGTGATAAAACACAAAGACTTTTCAATGCAGATAGATTTATTTAATCAATGCTAATAAAGAAAAGAAGAGGGATTTTAAAAGTAAGATATTGCAATAAGAAAGAGTAGAGTGGAAGTAAAATCAGTGAAAAAAAGAAAACAAAATAATGCGAAGAAGTCAATTATTTTCTAAGGCTCGGTGATTTCATCTCTGGCCAAACACTGTCAATCTCGCACTGAAAAATTGATACATGGGTAATTTTTAAAACTTTTGATATAATTTAGATGCCATATTTTTTACCTCTCGCTAAGAGAGGTATTGGATTCATGCTAAAAGTCGCATATTCAGATTTTATTGAATAAGCAAGATTTAAGGTCCCTAGAATCCGATTATAACATTTTTAAAATGATGTCTGTGTGTGTGTGTGTGTGTATGGATGTGTGTATGTGTGTGTGTGTGTATGTGGATGGATGTGTGTATGTGTGTATGTGTGTGTGTATGTCTGGATGTTGAAGACACGATTCCTCAAAAACTATGACTTAAAAAATATTTAACTGCAGTTTTCTTAATCTGACATTCCTGGGAAGAGCTGAAAAGGTTTTGGTAACAATTGAACAACAGAAAGTAGTAATTTCTTCGAAAAATTCTTCTAAATATAATTTTTTGGGAGTTTTTTTTTTATTAAATATTGAAGAACATAAAATTCTCCATCTAATACACTTAAAAATTTTATTATATCTTGTATAGATTTAGAGATAAAGACACTATAAATTTATAGAGTAATCTAATCGCAGAAGCTAAGGCACTAAGGAAACCAGTTGACAAATTCCAATGTTTATAATATAGTTTGTAAATGACACTTGTCAGTGTCAAAAATTAACAGTTTTAGTGACATTCTGATAGCTTTTTCTGGGAAGTATATTTAATCTTTCTTATTGTTTTATTAATTAAATATTTGAAATTATAGGTAAAATTGTGGTAAAATGCATATATCCATCAGAAATACTGCCAATCTGGTTAATGAATTGGAAGAATCTGTGGCATTTAGAAACTTCCTCATACAATCAAAAACAGATATAATTAGAATTATATGTGTGCAGAAGACATGTTAAATACAATAAAAAACAATATTTGGGTAAAGTTCTGTAATATTTTGTTATAAAACGACGGTTCGAAAGCGAAGTGCAATACAATACTTATATAGCCTAATATGAAAATGGCGTAAGGTCTTGTGCTGGCCACAACAGATTTTTTAACTAACAAATAAGTTAACAGACAGTTTAACTAAACATGAGAATAACGGGCCTAATTCAACAAGGTTAAATATTTATTTATTTTTCGATTATAGTAAAGAAATAATAAGTCTTCTCGTCATAATTCCGTGACGTGTAAGTTCACAAATTTCTATTCTTTTCTATAATGGCTCTCGTGTAATATCTCGAGGAAAATGTCAAGAGGCGTGCTTAGTGCGTATTAGTAGTGACAAAAAATATACGCGTAATTGCAGTCATAATTAGAACTACTTCTCCCGCGTCTTAAATGGCAAGAATGAGATCTCAAAGTCCGGTAAAAGGCTGGTCGGCACTCGTCCTCCAATTACACGGCATTATAGGCACTTGTCAAGCATTATGTGCAGTTCTTTTCACGTATTAAAAACGCGCAGTCTCCAGCTTCTCTCTTGTAATTATCCTCCGCTGCTCGTCAAATCAAACACCATTAGAGAACTCTCGCGACGCCAGATCCTCGAGAAGGATAAGGAACTTATACAATTAAGCCACGACGATTATGATAATCGAAGATTGCTAGATGTCTCAATATGAAGATGAACATAGAGTGGCAGTTCAGAATGCTGAGAATGCGAATTGAACTAGTGTCTTGTCTTGAATAGTTACTGCTGAATTGTCTTTTGCCTAATGCTCATCTTTGATGTTTAACAGATGTAGATATATTGTCTGCCAAAAGCACTAACTGAAACTGATTAAATTTCTTTCTCTTTCATGTTGCATTTCTTACCACTTTCAAGATTGCTGATTTACAGTGCGAAAATTTGCATATCAAAGTGTAGTTGTAGTAATCTACTTAGCTGTGTAGGAGAAATGCGTGGAGTTAAATCACAAAATTGCGAAGGAAGAATCAGAGAGCAGTTCGGAATTCACAGCGAACGAGATATAAAGCAAGACAAAGCGCAGGAGTTGAACAAGTTAGCCACTAGTATATATCTGAATTTGCCAGCAACTTTTGATGTAATTACTGCAAAATTTTAAGTTAGAAGTAGTATCAAATAAGAACAAATACATAACATTACTTTTTATTTTATATCAGAAGTCCTATTTGTTAATCATTCGAGATACCGCCTTGGCGGTCGAGCGTGTAGAGGCAGCGCTCAAGCGACCTGCACCGCTTGGCTCTGGGGTTGTGGGTTCGAATCCCATCAGGGGCTTGAATGTTTGTGTATGTCCTTTAAAACATTTATTAAATCTCCAAATACTTTATTTACGGTTTGAATCATTTTTATCTGCATAGTACACCAGAACTGGCACTGGCGTAGCGAATTGTGACGTCACTGTCGTAATCCCTTATTTTACATCTGCAAACAGAAGACGTTGCAGAAGAAACTATAGCTTTTAGAAGCAACTATTTTGTCGAAAGTCGACATGAAGTGACTAGTTTTTGTGAAAATTGCAGGCTTTCTTTTATAGATTGAATTCATATTTGTATGAGGACAATTCCATTTAGATATAACAGAACTGAAAGCGATGCAGTTTTTGGGAGCATTACCATAATATAGATAAAGGATAAAAAATGAAACATGAAATTACATATTTTGAAAGTTTTAGGACAATTACATTTATTTTAAATATGTATCGAGTTTGATAACGAAAATAATTAATAAAGAAATATTTGTGAGTCCAAAATTGTATGGAAACCATCTAGTAGGTATTTACATAAAACCACGATTTAAAATATACTGGTTATGCCACTTGTCATGTTTTTCATTGTTTCTGATGGTCCGCTTGATACTTGTTTTCTTGAATAATCCGCTTGATGCGCTACGTGAGAACGACCCTCCCACAGCAAAATATTTTTACATCAAATATAAAAAATGAAATGTATAATGAATTTATTTTTAATATAAATTTATATATTTAATGGAAACCTGAATCAATACATTGTTAGAATTTAAAATTGGAAAAACTAAATAAATTGATAGAACCGTACGCTTCCAGATTTCCATTCGGTAATTGTATCTTCTTCCCGAAAATGTTTTCGACAAACATCATTCAATCTTAATTCGCGATCATATCTACTAATTGCATATTGCCATTTTTTTAAAAGTGATATACTGAGTGGAGCAGCAAACAGAGATTCTTTTTCAGTGGATTTCTTGTAACCGGTTTTACATCCAGGAATGAAACATTTTCTATTTAATTTTCATTTCATTTTGCATTAATTGCAATATCTTTCAACAACATATTTATATTACATTACATATAGTACGAATATGTACTTCAAAACCTCTTTTATTTACCTTTCTATGAGATATAACATGTAATATTTTCAAAATGACATGCAAATGACAGGTGTGAGTTGGGTCGTTCTCACGTTGCGCCTCTAGCGGAAAAAACGAGGAAACACGTATCTCTTTGGACCCTCGTTTTGTGCAGAGTGGCACAACCAGTATATTTTAAATCGAGCATAAAACACACATTTCAACAATTTAAATTTACGAACAGAAGAAGCAGCATTGCTATAGTAACGAAGAACAGTAAAATCCACATGAATATGACATGAAATAAAAATGTTTAACTCTGGAAATAATTAAAGTTTTATTACACACTGAGTAAATTTTTATGAACTTCATGGTCCATGTCAAATTTAAATTAATTATAGAACATATTTGACATATGAAGAGAAAAAGAAGAAAAAAATAGCATAGTTTTTGAGAGTACTTTTATTTTTAACGAAAAATGATGAACAGTTATTTATCATGAATGAATTGAGAACTTGTGAAGAAATATATAACTGGAAATTTATATTTTTCATATATCAGAAAAGGAAAGAAATGAAGATAGGTACACAATAAAATTCATCTGCAATTTCAAAAATTCTACAGCCGATTCGAATCCGTATTCGTCAAAATATTAAAATACTCGAAATTCGAGGAATCACTGTGTAAGTTATAATTGCGACTTGGGTCTGACACAGTTCAGAACTTCAGACGCACCAACAGCTTGACAAGTGAAGAGCGCATGGTCCAATATGGGAAACAATGTCGCCGATCTGCAACAAAAACTCTCTCGAGTTTGTAAAATCCGTGGCGGTTTTTGTATACATGTTTCCTTTTAATTTAATGGAACTGAAATTGACGTGGCTGTAACAAGAACGTATTCCTTTGAATATATTATGGGATAAACTGGGATTGAGAAATGGAATGAAATTGCCGCAAAATAGACACAAGTTTTTTTTGTTCCAACCGAAATTATTATATTAATATAAACACTTTAGCACAATACGAAATAAACTGTGAAATTCATATTTTATATAATTAATTCGCACATCTATTGTGAAATAACGCAATTATATTTTGCTTATTGTTCTAAATATATTCGCTAATTATTACAGTTTAAATTTAATATTCTGCGGGAAACTGTTATTCATTTTATTGCCACCCTCAGAATTGCATGCGACTCGTGCGATACCGACGTAATTTTAGAGAACTAAATTAATGACGTCATGTATGACCTATCAAATATGTAAACGTTGTGAACTATTATTTCGTTTAACAGACAAAGAAGTTTCCATGCTTTTATTTTATAATTTCATTTCAAAATGTATAAAAATAAGCGAATTAAAAAACAAATGAACATAGTACATCAAAAAGGGCAGTGCAGGATGTACGAGTACAATAAAAATTCAAAATTTTTGACAAAGAAGAAAAAGTACAATCCGTACCCTAATTCGAGCATTGTGCGAAAAAATTACTCAGAATTCTTAATAATTTCCAAACCCGAAAATCAGCTACAAGCAGTTGTGGATTTATCTAAATATGTAGTGGCTAATATTTATTTATAACATAACCTAACCATTACTAGAATTTTTCAATTATGATTAATGGCCGTATTATGATCAATACTGGAAGTATAAATTTGTAAAAAAATATATAATAGTGTTGCAATTTTAAATTATTAAAATATCTTTCAGAACTCATATTATTAATTGGAAAAATACTACCTTTTTTTTTAGTTTAAGTTCTGTATTTTTTATTTTAACCCAACGTTTCGGCACTATAAACTGGTGCCTTCTTCAGGGGATACAATGATAAATATAAGAAATAACGAAATAATAATAATTTCTTATATTTGTCATTGTATCCCCTGAAGAAGGCACCAATTTATGGTGCCGAAACGTTGGGTTAAAATAGAAAATACAGAACTTAAACTAAAAAAAAGGTAATATTGTTGCAATTTTGTTCACTATTTACAGTTTAAGACTTAAACCTCACCTATTTCGAATGTTTTAATGCTAAATGCATATTGATTAGCTTATAAGGTTTCATGAAGTTATTTTGTTATTATTATTATTATTATTATTATTATTATTATTATTATTATTATTATTATTATTATTTTTCTAAGTGCCCGAATTCAGGTATAGACTGTAGCATACATACCATAAAATTCTTATGTGCATATCACAAAGAATGATAGTAAATATTTTTGCATGAACGCAGTTTACATACAATCATTGGCAATATTAACAAGTAAATTAAATTATTTTATTCACAATCATTATAGTAATATACAGATTCCTAACCTTTTGGAGGTTGGAAAATACGTCATTCCTAACTTTAATGACAATCTCTTGGGTTGGAAATAACAGATTTCACTTCCATCTCTTGGGTTGGAAATGTTTATGTAGGGGTTGCCTGGCAACATTGCCGTAGATCCCCTTAATTAAGTAGGCTAAACAAATTTTAAGACAGCTGTCAAAATATTAATAAAATTAAAGGTTATAATTCATTGATTTAAAATGAGGATGATTGTGAATAAAATAGTATACATAACCTCGGTGGAAGTTTTATAACAGCCTTGCGTATTATCTCGCAACATACATAAGCCCTCGGCTGTAATGAAACATCTCCCACCTCGGATGTAATATACTATATAGATTCATTGATTTGAATTATGTCATACGTAGTAGTTAATCTCAAATTAATAACTTGTTGCCATTTATATCATAAGGAACTTAAAACTAAACTTGAGTTGAATTGTTAACATTTTTTTTTTGTCAGAATAAAAAATGTTCTACTAGACGCTACGACAGGTGCTACAACGCCTCCAACGGCTACAATTTGCTACAAAATAAGTGTAATTTTAATCATGTGGCAATTCTTGAGTGAGCTGTTAAGTGAAAGCATTAATGATTTATAAAATGTAAACACATTTGGGTGGTTTTATACGGTCTGGTACGTAGGATCGTATGCGTCGTTATGTATCTATATTCATAAAACTGTATCATAAACATAAGAACTGAATAGGTTCTCGTATCATCAAGGAGCACGTATGGATGGATCTGGGTTGCGAACGATATCATCTGCAATTCAGTATCAATTTACAATGTACTCGTATGTGCTATCGATTCCGAAGGGGAAAGTGCTGTAGAAAGAACAAAAATGTTAAAATTTGCAAGGAATGCGTTCGTGAAACACAATTGGAGCCGCTTGTTATTTGTTTTAATAAACAGCCAGGTATTTGGCTTGTAAATTTGAGCAATAAAATTATCTTGTGAAACGAGCGGATAAAAATTGGGGAACCATTACTTTTTAATCAGTTTTATTATTGTATTGGTTTCAATGAAATTGGAACCGGGCATTTGCTTTACCTGCTTATTTTTCCAATTATCAACGAAAATAAATGAATCCTTTTTATTGACAAAATTTATCAAAAAATACGATGCATCAAATGGAAACACAATATTCATAATTTAAACAAATAAATAATAATCACAGCAGGCAAATAACTATTTCATGAAAACAGCTTTTTTCTTTTCAAATAACTTTAAGAAATATTTAATAATAAAATAGCTTTAAGTATTATTTAATAACTAATTAGGCTATTATACCAGCTCGAAGAATAATGTTGCTGAATTAAATTTTACAAGCATTTCACATCCAATCATCAGGAAATATGTTTAAAAACGGCGGTAAGACTGTTTTAAACATGTCTTAACATAACCTAATCTAATGCACCAAACCCATGCCTAAAAACATGAAACTACATAAAACTCTCCTAGGCCCGAGTTTTATGAGTGTCAGTTTTGTTTGATGAATTAGGTTATGTTAAAGTACGGTTGGAAAAGTCAAAGAGCCACTTTTAACTAATTTTATTGTTAATTATACGTCCAGAAACGTATACGCTTATTCCGTAACGCTTGACGCGACATCACTCGACTAAAATTACAATCTTTGAGCTGACAGAAGTATTATGTGTTCGATTATAGGGTTTACGTGTGATTATAATTTTAGCGGATTTTATCGTCGATAATGAATACCAGTTCAGTGCGAGGAGGGCGAATATGCTGCGCTACAAATTTCCCAAATTTGGAGTGAAAAAAACACAGAAGTTCAAAATAATATTTCAATTATAAATTAGTAGGTAATATTCATACAAGAAGCAGTCTTTTTATCATTTACTTTATTAAATAGTGTGATAATCTGTAAATGAACTTTGAAGTTATAATCCAGTCTTATCTATGATCTAATATAGACTTTTAACTTATCGAAAAACTGATAAAACTAGTACCTACAACGTACAACTTTACATCTAACAAATATAATGCACGTTTGAATATATCAAAAATTAAACTGTATTATTAGTAAGGAAATTCGTTATTAGCTATTTTCATTATTGTAATCAAAATCTTTATTATAATTAAACATTTCTTTATTGTAATAGGATACGTGTTTTCTTTAAAGAAATAATGAATAGTTCATCAGAGGGACACATACTCCCTAAATTATCTGCAACATTGATAATGTAAATACATTATGTCCCAATTAAACTAAAATCATACAATAACTTGGCAACATTATTGTAATCAACTTTTCTATGATTATCATTTTCATTGTTGTAATCATTTTTTTTTATAATTTTGTAACAAAGTTATTTTGCTGATTAGAGTCCTAATTGTCTACTGGGTCTATGTAAATACTTTAGTTTATATCTCTACCAATTTTTGAATTATTACCCCAAACGTCAATATACCCCACATTTAGATAAAAACTTCAAAATTTTTAAAAATCTATTTTTTATGTATCTAGATACTTCTCACTGCGCTGATTTCAAATTTTGAAACCGCAGATCGATATCTCGTTTCGTTCTCGAGATATTTAGATTCAAAGTTTTGCTCAAAACTGCCCATTTTTGGGTAATAACCCAAAAATGGGTCGAGATATGAATTTGGCGACAACACCATTCGATTCTACAGACAAAAATACATAAGTATAGCTATTTTCATAATTTTTGTCCAACCGGTTCATTTTTTATTAATAAAAGCTTCAAAATCCCTGAAAATGGCAAAAATCTGAAAAAATCGTAAGGGGTACCCCTTACGATTTTTGCGATTTTTGGACATTTTCAGTTATTTTGCTTTAGAGATTGTTTGCGATGTTCAAAAATTCTGAAAATTGCTGTACTTATGTAATTTCGCCCGTAGAATTGAATGGTGTTGTCGCCAAATTCATATCTCGACCCATTTTTGGGTTACTACCCAAAAATGGGCAGTTTTGAGCAAAACTTTGAATCTAAATATCTCGAGAACGAAAAGAGATAACGACCTGCCGTTTCAAAATTTGGAATCAGCACATTGAGAAGTATATAGATACATAAAAATTAGATTTTTGAAAATATTGAAGTTTTTATCTAAATGTGGGGTATATTGACTTTTGGGGTAATAATTCAAAAATGGGTAGAGATATAAACTTGGTAGTAAAGAAAATGTTATGTAAGTGTACGCATTTTTAGAGTATTTATATGTGAGTATACATAATGGATATTCATGTGATAATTTTATTGGATTTATAGAATATTTTCCAATGAGCTTTTGGTATGGGATTTGTACAAAATACATCAAATTAACGGAAGGTCTTGTGCTGGCCACAACAGATTTTTTTATGTTGATTTTATAAATTTCATATTGTTTTTATTGCTAATGATTATAATTTATATATTATCAACTTTTAACTTTGTCTTTTTCTTTTAAGTAAAAAAAAATCAGAAATAATTTTTGTAACGGGTGGTGGCGCTCTAATCTAATTTGGCTCAGGGCGTCTATATATCTTGAGCCGGCTCTGCCAAAAACATTCACGTTTACAGCTTGTAAACCACAACACCTTAATTTTCGCGAATTATACCTATGTTTTTAATAATTTCATTGACTAGCTAAAAGCTATTTTGATAAAATAACTATTTGGTCTACGACATAACTATTTCGATACGATAATTATTTGATAGTTTGTATCCGAAGATTGTATTTACCAGAAGTAATTTTTTAGGAATATCTACATATGTGACATGAACAGTACACCACAAAAAAATTTATATGTAAAAAAATAAATAAATAATTCACTTCTACTCGAGTTGACAGTGCCAGAACTTTACTCTGAAGCTCATAATTTAGCTGATTATAAAATATGATTACGTAATCCCAGGGAAAAGTTTTATGCGACAGAATATCGCATAATGTTTTCAAAAACAAATTCTTTCAAAAAAAGAGACAAACAGAATACTCGCAATAAGAAGAAGAAGATTGAAATTATTATATTTCCCGAAGAAAATTACAATAATTACATTTTAATGAAGTGTTTCGACGGCTCCGGAAATGGAACCAGTACACCGACAAACTTTTCTAATGAATATTTAAATTTCGCGCCAAAGCTGTCCGCACAGCAAAAGCGACAAACGCTATCCGCGGGAGCAGCTTCCGGCTAGTCGTATGCGCGCCGATTATGAATTTTAATGTTCAACATATAAACATTTCTGGATGCTTATAGCTCGTTACATATGGCCATCGCATTTCCGAAATTTTATGTCGCCCGCAATGAAATTGACAGTATTTTACATGAAAATATGGTATTTTAAATATTTATTATACTATAAAAAATTGTTTTATATGTAATAAATTTTGTAAAAATTACAGACAACATAAAATATGTAGTTTATCATGAAACGTCAAAATTTGAAAAGGTGGATGATTTATTAAGAAATAAATTTCATCGAGAAAATACTTAAATTATAATAATTTCTTTTTTATTTTCTTATAGAATAAAAAAAACTATAAATGAGTTCGACACGCGATAATAAAATTTGTTTACGTCAAATTCACTCGCATTATAACCTCATTTTGATTCGAGATTAAACAACCACGACACAACTTAACTTAAAATGCAAGTTTGGCAATATTTAATCAGGGATTAATAAATATTCTTAAATAAACTAATAGCTAATAGCAACAAATAGGGTACCACCAAAGATCAATTTGGGTCCTCCAATATTTTTTTTGTTCTGAAATATCAGCTACATAAAATGATTGTGATTTGTTGTCCTAGAAAGTCTACTTTATTGTTCTGTAAGCTGTAATAATATTTTTAATAGTCTATGATGTAATATTAAACTTCATTTTCTTCTCATATAGTGGAGTTCGCTAAATAACAAATTACTCACATAAATTAATCTTTCTCAATATTTATAAAAATATATAAATATGTTAAAATAACTTTTCTGGGCAATAATTGGAAATATGTGTGGATAATAATCGATTTAATCGAATATTTAATAAAAAAATCTGATGTGGCCAGCACAAGACCTTCCGTCAATTCGATGTATTTTGTACAAATCCCATGCCAAAAGGTCCTTGGAACAGATTCTATATAATATCATGTAAAAGCGAACACGAACACATACTATTTTTTTTGCAAATTCCATACCAAAAGTTCATTAGAAAAAGTTCTACAAATCCAATAAAATTATCGCATAAACACACACTAAGTAAAATGCACTTGACACTTTCTTCATTTCTTCTTCAGCTTTCCCCTATTTTATTAGGGGTCGCTGTTTCCTCTTCTCTTCCACTCATTGCTGTCCAACGCACCTTCTTCACACAGTCCTTTCTTTCTTAAGGCTTCTGCGATACGGTCTTTCCATCTTCTCTTTGGCCTTTCTCTGCATGTCACTTGCGAGGAACACTATGACATACCAATTTTAGATCCTATACTTTCTATATTTGGTTTTGCACTTGCAACTGACATCTGTCAATTAAAATTTTTTGAATATACCTATCAGCTGTTTACATGATAAATAGCAAAGCTTTTTTGAAAATTAATTCCTTTATAACGCTTTAAATCTACGTCTGTTGAATATGAAGGAAAATGTATAATAAATCCGTATAGAGAGGAGTATTTTCTTTAATATGTATAATAACAAAAAGTCAAAAAATAATATTTAACTGCGTTTCTTTAAGAAAAACTGTTAAAAACTTCAAATAAGGGTTCTTCCGGTGGATCAATTATAACCAAAATCTAATCAACTCTTCATATGGTTGTACAGAAAAGGAATACGAAAGAATTATAATGTTTAGAATTGTAGTATTGGAGTTATCGTCGGAGAAAAATTTGTCACATACGGACACTCATACACACACACACGGACACACACACACACACACACACATACATACATATAGACATCATCTTAAAAATGATATATTCGTATTGTAGGGACCCTAAAACGTGCTTATTCATTAAAAACTCACCACCGAATTTTTTGACCAAAGTCAATACCTTCCTTACCCAAAGGTGACGGAAGGTAAAAAAAAAAAACGGCGTATATTATAGTCAAAGTTTTGATTACAAACGCAAGTAGTTTCTAGCTGACTTGTTTCTTTATTTTCTGCATTCATTTACTTAAAAATGTGTTAGAAGAACCGTAAAAATTCGATAATATTTTCTTACCTTTGATAGTCCATGTCATACAGTTTTAAAGTTTAGTATGACTCATTTTCCAAATTTTTACTATGGTGGACGACACCATTAAGTCTATCGTATTCATTATCAATGATCATCAATTTAATACCAATAGTACTAATATTTATTGATGTCAAAATTGCGATAAAATCGAAATTCAAAATGAGCTACGCGAATTCAGCCTGGTCTAGATCTTTAATATATATTTTGTTGGGTCAAGAATACTGATCGATTGCTCTATATATCAGCTGTCATCAATGAAACTCAAGAAACGAAGCCATCTACTCCCTCCCGCCCATCTGGCCCTTGCTCAGCCACCTCGCGAGTTCGATTTTCAATTAGTTGGCGACGGGAGCATGTTTTTCATTAGTCGCATAGGCAGGGCCGTGAATTTAAATTAAAAGACGAATAAACGACGTCGGATGCATGCGTGTCCAGCCTCACTGAGTGGGAAAAGATCAGCCTTTCCAGATTGGTCCAATAGAATTGTTTGTTACCACTACGAAACAGAAATACGTAATTGGCTATAGCAGAGAAAAGGGATACAAGATGTTTTAGATGTAAATACATATATGTGGTTACAAAAGCAGAAATTTCACTTTTTGCTGTATTGCTTATTTATTTATTTTTGTATTTACTTTTCGTGTCCAAACCATGCACATTGAGCATATAATCGTATAATACATAACAGTCTTACTAACCGTACATCAAATGTTTCACTTTCCTTACATATCAAAGTGCATTATTTCGTCCTCTAAATTGTACAAGATAGTTAATATTGTCATGTTTTTATATATGAGTAGATCTTTTATTGAAACTTCAACTAAAACGTAAGTCAATATTTTCATGTTTTTGATTTAAACATTATATTATTGTTCAAAATTTCATTAGACGAAAGCTTTAGAAAGTAAAATATGACATTTTCACCAAATATCAGATAGCTATGGGAATAAAAAAACAAATAAAACAAAATATCAATTAAGATCATAATACTTAATGCTGAATTATAACATTGTAAACATATTGATTACAACAATAAGATTAATAATACCGAAATGAACTATCATTTCAGTGTATATCAAAAATGATGAATTATCCTAAAATTTAAGTCAAATACTTAATAATAAAAAAAATCACAAATCCATTTTATAATGCACAAAAGCCCAGTAAAGTAATTTATGGACTATAACAATGTAGACACAATGATTATTACAATTAACATCAATAACACTAAAATGAACTGTCAGAATGAGATTTTGTTCTATTTCCATGGCCATCTGATTTTTGACGAAAATGTCATATTTTATTTTCTAAATATCTAGTGCTACAGATATTCTATTGCATTAAATGAATACTTTTTGAAAGTAAAAATTAATTCTTAACATCTATTTATTCTCGTATTTTGGCTCTAAAATGTACAGGAGAGCCAATATTCGCAAATTTTTAAAATCCTATGTTAAACTCCTATGTTCCGCGTTTCGTTGCACACCCTGTATATGTATATATATATATATATATATATATATATATATATATATATATATATATATATACGAGGTGTGTTCAAAAACTATCGCGAATTTTGAATTTTCGCGGGTTACGTATATTCGAATTTCGATCTTTTTGTGGCTTTATGTTGGTACTCATGTCTCTCACTTATGTCGACAAGCTCGGCCATTTTGAATGTTCACTTAATTGTTGACAGCTGCTTTGTTTGCACGTGTTTTGGATCGTCTTCGATTTTTACCTATTCAAAAAAATGGAACAAAGAACCTGTATCAAATTTTGTGTGAAAAACGAAATTAAGTGCGCGGATGCATTCCGAATGTTGACTGTGGCATACGGAGAAGCTACCTTGGACCAAAGCAACGTTTATCGGTGGTACAAAATGTTCTCAGAAGGCCGAGAAGATGTGAACGACGAAAAGCGTGCCGGACGCCCGAGCACTTCAACAACAGACGAAAAAATTAATGAAGTGGAGAAAATGATATTGGCCAATCGTCGAATCACCGTTAGAGAAGTTGCTGAGGACCTAAACATATCGATTGGCTCGTGCCATTCGATTTTTATCAATGATTTGGGCATGAGACGGGTCGCCGCGAAATTTGTACCAAAATTGCTCAATTGCTCGTTGCTTGTGCGCGACTTTTTAGCCAAAAACAACACACTAATGATGCCGCAGCCACCGTATTCCCCAGATCTAGCCCCCTGTGACTTTTTCTTGTTCCCTAAACTGAAGAGGCCCATGAAAGGACGACGTTACGCTACGCTTGACGAGATAAAGACGGCATCGAAGGAGGAGCTGAACAAGATAAAAAAAAAATGATTTTTTGAAGTGCTTTGAAGATTGGAAAAACCGTTGGCACAAGTGTATAATATCTCATGGGGATTACTTTGAAGGGGACAAAATAGATATTCATGAATAAATAAATAATTTTTGAAAAAACACAAAATTCGCGATATTTTTTGAACACACCTCGTATATATATATGTCGGGCGTAAATCGAAAACCGGACCATAGCGTTAAACATGAGAAAACACTTTAATTTTAGACAAAAATGATTCAAATAAAGTTATAGAGAATTAAATTCTGCATCCAATTCCATAATCATATTTTCTTTTGAACATTTGGTAACCGTAGAAATTGAGTTTGAAATTTTATGGACGTTACTTCTTTATATTGTTAGCCATGGTATTGAAATGAAAGTTAAAATAAATTTTATGACATGTGCTACTTAATAATTTGCATCTTCTCTTTCTGTGAATAATACTCCATATTCAATAAGGTTAACTCAAAAAGAGCGTTTCTAGGCAAAAATGCAAACAAATAAAATGGCATTTTACCTGCCAGAAACGCTCTATCTGAGTCATCATTATTGAATATGGAGAATTATTACTATTATTTTTTTATAAGCATCTTCTCCAAAGATCATCTTCTTCATGACAGTGAAAAAAACCGTTCGCAAAAATTGGCAGAGAAGTGACATAGCTAATTACACAGTTTATAGCAGTTAGTGTTGCTAGATCTTCTCTCGTACATTCCTCTTAGTTTTGCGCACGTGAGCAGATGGGTTACTATTTGTTCTTGGCTACAAAGACGCTCGGTACCCTCAGTTGAACATGTTTACTTCACATTTTCGTGCTTGACCCCGTAGGCGATTTAAAGTTTCCAAGTGGACCATTTATGCTCATTCCTTGGCGGTCATTTTTCAATCAATTTAGATAAAAATTTTGAAAAAGCATTTGCTGCTTTTATGAAGTGTCTAAAACGTGTTAAAAGATCATAATCATAATAATTGTCTGTGAACTTCTACACAGTTTATATATATATATTTTATTTCTTGTTTTGCTTTGTATCCCATATTTAGATTTACTTATTATTATTATTATTTGTTTGTATGTTATATTAAATCTATTTATATATTATATGTTAGCCCTGTAACTGGATTCTGTTGGGCAATAAAGATTATTATTATTATTATTATTATTATTATTATTATTATAATCGCATCGTGTTGATTGCACTGCACAAAGCCCGTTTCTACAATAAAATAATCAAATCTGAGTTTATCTGTGGATAAAAACACGTGGTCTTTTCAAAACCACAAGATGATGTTTGAAAAATAGACTAGTAAAAATACCAAAGATGTTTGACCATTTGATCAGGTGTGAGAGAAACCGTGGCGCGCTGGAAATCTCGTAATGGGGATTACAGTCCTTACAGATACGTGATGTCCGGGTATAGACCACATCAAATATCTTAAAATTTTCACTATTTTTCTAAAGAAAAATTTCAAAGAAGAAAAAGAATTGTGGTGCGACTCAATTCTGTATCAAAGGAAATGAAATTACGAAGCTTCAAGACGACCAATTACTGTTATAATTTGGGTGCTACATATTTGGAAATCTGCAATCTTAGTAAATTATTTTTGTGCAAATTCTCTCCTTAATTATTGTGATACGGTCAGTAATTTTACAATTCTCTGATTAAAGTTAATTATATTGTATCTACAACACATGTAGACATTGGTAATGATGACGATATATTTTACCGTGTGGGCGCTTACCAGGCCTCATCTCACGGGCACTCATAGCTGGTGTGGAGAGTGCACCACAGGGGTCACTTTTGTGCCATTTAAAATTGGAAATATTTGGCGTCTGTCGGGATCGAACCCGGTTCCCCCAGGTTCGCGACCAGACACTCAGGCACGCGGCCACGGGACCCCATAATTATATTGTATTAGAAATTGTTTTTATACTATCATATTGTAACATCCAGAACAGTGAATGATTTATTTTTTTTTATAAATATTGAAGATTTTTTAGTGAAAACTAATCTATGAATTCCTCATGAAATCAGTGAATTTTACAATTCTTTAGTGCTAATTATAGTCGAGTATATTCTCTCCTTCCCAGCATCTAGTACAAATGTCCCACTAATTATTTTGGTTTCAGAGTTCAGAGATATTTTTCTCTAGTTAGTCTGATTAGAAGTATTTTAAATTAGTGTAAAAATTTGAATATTTACACAGAGTTTTTTTCTCTACAATAAACTTTTCCACGTATTTCTTTATACATTCTTGTCACCCCAACGTAATACTTCTCCAGAATACTTTTTTTCCAATACAAGCATCGCCAGAATTTTCTCCAGTAATTCTTAGAATATTAACCTGAACCTTGTGTCCACCACATTATACACAAATTTACCCTTATTGGTCACTGTGATTTTTTATAAATGTTATCTTTCTACTGTCACTGATGGAATCCTTGGCCAATTTCATCCGGCCAAGTTGGAAAAGGGCGAAGTGATTCCCAACTCTGTCCCGGTTGGCGCTGCGATCAATAGCGGGCTGGGCCGGCGCGGAACTCTCTTCCGCCCTCTCTGGCTCTCCTTACCTCTCCTCTCCCAAAACGACGCTTGCTTAGATCTGGCCAGCGCCAGCGGACGTTGTGGAGATAACTCTGCTCCGACGACAAGAAACTTGATCATTCACTGTATTTTGATTCGCGTTCACGCTCGCGTTCTTCTTCGCGTTCGTGTTGCACTTGTAACGGTTCATGTAATGTTAGATTCGTTTTAATTAGATGGTTAGCTGAGCTGAAACTTTATCAAGTGCGATACTTGAGATATTCTCACAAGATGCCAACCCAAATCCACTTAAATTTATGTTATACGTTCTCAAATAATTACTTCTCAAAATGATCAGTCATATTGATAACTAATTATTGACTGCTCCGATTGCCAAGAACCAAGAAAAAACTTGGTTTGTTAAATTTTTGTAAATTATTTGCTACTTGAATAGGCTATTCCACCTCAATCGGATAATGAATATTAATTAAGAAATAAAATTCCCAATTTAAATACTACGGATATAATGTTGTTTTCTTCTCAGATATTAATAGGAATTTTGCTCTGGATTTTCACTAATACATCTTGAGATCACACGTGATCCTTTTCCTACGGCCAATCCAAGCTTGGTGTACAACTGTCACTTTGGATATAAAAAAAAGTGAAAACGAAATGTTACGTTATATGAATGATACATTAATTTGGCCTCGTTAATTTTCAAAGTGACAGTGATATACCAACCTATGATTGGTTGAAGTAAAAGTTACGTGTGGTCCGCGATGGATAGTCTTAATTTTATTTATACCTTAAAAAATTATTTTTAACTAAGGGCCATGATATCAACCTCCTATTAAAGTTCTTGATAGTTATCTGAAGAATAAATATGTTATTAGCTAAATAAATTTATTATGTATATCAAGCAAAATTTATTTGCCAGATAGCTAGTTACTAGAATAATAAAGAAAATATTTTAAAGTTGGTAGCACGAAAACTAGTTACTTTCGTTTTCACAACTTGAGACCTGAGTTTGAGTTGTCGTATATTTACTTATATTTGGTTGTGTTTGTTTATTTCAAGATTTATTTTAAGTGCGGATTACGAATTATATAATTGTAGTGTCAATATGGATTCGAAAAGAGTACCTACGATCAGCTATTTCTTTGCAAAATGTAACCAGATTATTAGTTGATATGTGTATACAACATGCAAATATAATAGAGAATAAAAAAAAACTGTTGTAATCAAGTTTAATCTTTGTTGTAATCAAATTCGGTTATTGTTGTAATCAAGTACCTATAATCAATTGTTACCAAGTTTAGTTATTGTTGTAATCAAGTATCTATAATAAATTGTTACCAAGTACAGTTATTGTTGTAATCACTATATACTCAAGTTTATTCATTGTTGTAATCAAGATTTATCATTGCTGTAACTTAGAATTTGGAATTTTTAGCTAATAAATAAACGCAGTCCTGGATAAAATAAAACAATACCTACCTGACTACCTTTCAAAATTGTCCATTCTAACTCGTACTGTATAAGTCCGTCGCAATTTCATAATCTTATCTTCTGCCTCCTGTGCTTCTATGAGATTATCTTATTCCTGTAAATCCATTTTTACACACTTTTCTTTTATTTTCAAAATAGTTACCAGCACCTCAAAATTCCTATTAGTTTATTCTGCTAATAACTAAATTTAGTAGCAATAAATTTATTAGGAACTTTAATAGGAAGTGGATATCACGGCCGTAAGAGGTGTATTTATTCTTTGTAGAGAATTAGGAGCAAAAGAAAAATTCAATCGGGGAACAGTTGCAAACGAAAAATGTCCCAGAGTATTGACAAAACAAAAATAAATTTCACTTTAAAAACTGCAGTTCCAACAACTTATCACCTTTGTTATCCGTTCAATTCAATAAGATAAAACAAAGAAAATCAAATATAACTTACGATCAATCTTGCGCGAAAACACTCAGTTCATTCTTCGCTCATTTTTCACAAGCCAGAAACTTCGAGACACCAAAACTTTCCTGGAAAAATTTAGATTTACGTCAGGCGACCGTGGAAACCAATCTGTGGAATACATTGTCATTGCGTGTCGTGTAGGTCACGTCTGCCTTGGATTTCAGCGCTTACGCGATCGAAACACGGTGACAGGGTAGTCTATTTATGATGAGCCGGCCACAGCTGAGCTAGTCTTTCACACCCACACTCAATATAGAGATATTAATCTTCGTCTGCCATTAGGGTCGACGTACGTCCTCTCAGTAGAATGACGATGTTCAAGATGAGCCTTTCTGCACCTCCGTGTTCTAGTTTCCAAATATTCAATTACCTTTAGTCGATTCGTTTGGGATTTAACGAGTAACTGCAATTTACTGCTTCAAATTCAAATTAAATTGTACGCAGTTTTGATTCCCTTCGACGAATAACTAGATTGGTATCGCTGAAATTTGTTTACAGAAATTAGACTTTAAGTACCTGAAACGAACAAAACAAGACATTCCTTGGTAATTTACAGCCACCTTCAGAAAAACATACCCATTCTTTTCTAAATTTTCTCTTCTAGATTCGAAATTTATTATAGAAGCGAAAGAGTTGTAATACTTTCAAACTGGCATATGATCTAAAATTGATACCTTTGTTGTTATCGATAATTTATTAGCAATTCTTTTATACTTGTATTGGATAACTATTCTTTCTTCAAATATCTTTTCTTTATTTATTATACACTCTTACTGAAATTTGAATCTTTTACGTACATACGTAGGAGATGAAACTTCTTTGAGTCTTACTATTACTATTTTTCCAGTGTATTCTGTTCTAAATGTAACATAACACTATCTTAGTATCCATTATGCCTTTATTCCAAAATTTCAGCAATACTTATGCAAGGTAACACCATTTCCTCATATTTATACCTATTTTCAATTATTGGGTGTTAAGAGTATTATACACCTAAAAAGGGGTCGGACCAAATCATTTTAGTTTTTGCCATATTCATATTTATTTCGACGCGTACATTTCAAATATTCAAAATGCATCTCGTTATCTATCTGTATTCATTCTCGAGATATTTGCCCTCAAACTTTGTTGCCATACTTCCCAAAAACACCAAAAATGGATGGGAATACCAACTTGTAAACTTCGCCAATCAAATCTGCAGAATATTATACATAAGAATACAATCGAAAAAAATCTAAGGCGTATATACTATAGGAGTTGATATGTTAGACATCTTGAACTTGCTTTCATCGCTCCAAAGGACAGTATACCATTTTTCACTCGTCCACGATGAGTGTTCCTCAGCAAATTCAATTTTGGCCCCCCTGTTTTTCTTTGATAGTACAGGTTTTTAAACGGCTATTATTTTCTTGTAATCCTACATCATATACCCATCGTATCACAGTGCGATCACTTAATCTACATGAAATTGTTCTCGAATTTTTGCAGAACGTTCACTTGATGATAAAGTAGGATCACTTACGGATAGACGCCGAATGGTTTTTGTTAATTCTAGCACTAGTTTTCTTGGACCACCTATTTTTATATTAATTTTAACACTTCTACACTGCGATTTTTTTTTCAAAATCTTTGATAGGCCACTTTTACTGATTTATAAAAAAATTAAATATTGCGCTGTTTCACACCATATTTATGAAGCTGCACTACCCTTTCTCGTAAGTCGTCGGAAAACATTTATTTTTACCCATCTTAACATCAACTTACTAAATAAATGACAAAATACGACTGAAAGTAAGACAATTAAAATCATATATTCAATATGTTTCCATACTTTTGTCTACCAAAAAAACGAGTATATGTTATTTCACTTAAATCATACAGTCAATATCAAAAGATTTCTTGTGAATATATTTTTCGATATATTGACTTTAAAAAATACGATTCAAATTTGCGAGAACTATAAATATATTTAAAAGAAAATTAAATATTTAAAAGTTTCCATACTTTTGTCCGCCACTGTATATATTTCGTATGAGTAATTCATCCGTGTAGTCGTACCTTATACCATTTTTAAGTATATAGGTACTAATTATATTTGATGCTTAATTTTCAAATCGAAGGTCAATATTTCTTTTAGTTTTCCAGATATTTGTATTGTTTTATAAATTTGATATACAGAACAGCAACAAAGTTTTACTCTTTTTGTCAGTTCTATTTATTAACATATCTTAGTATGCATGAAAAACAACAAAAGAATATGATCCACTTATTTCTAAATGTGTTAATATCTTTTCTGATTAATTTCATAGCTGTATCCCTCTTGGGGAATTAGATTAGAACCTCCTTGGACTAAGACAGGAATAATTCCTTGGCGTTAACCTCCTTTCGTTGGCAAATGACCCTTTGTTAGTCCGGCCGCGGTTTCACGATGATATGAAACGCTCGGTGGATCCAGATACGAGTAGACGATTAGGTTATTGTAGGGCCGTGTGATTAACGCGTGTTAACGTACGGATGGCTGCTGGCTGGAACGAGCTGAGTCGTCTCCATGTTCCATAATACGGCTGTATGTGAATGTTGGATGGGTCAGTAAGTGATAAGGAGATTAGCATTTCTGCTGTGGGATCGCTGTTAATTTTGTTACGAATTTTAGTCTGTTACCTATCTAGTTTTATAATTAGTTTAATTGTTTTAATTTGCTAATTCAATTTTTACTCTCAATTTGTTCTTTTGTGCTCATGATCTGACTGGTTTGTCAATTACTACTTTAGAAGAAAACTTTTTAGAATGTCATTTTCTTCTTGATATTTCTTTTTAGAACGAGTACTGCAACGCCGACTTCGGTGGTCCTCTCTTTAGGCGGCTGTTTAGGGATAAGTAGGCAAAAGATTGTTTTTTCACTACTAGCTACACAGAGGTACTTTATTGACCGAATAGAGTGCCGTCAAAATTGAATTTCTCAACTCGTCCATGGTTACCGGTATATAATTTTTCATTATTAACCGGTAATAAGTTAATAATGAATAAATTTACATTTTTTTGATAATTCTGTGACAGTTTTAAATCGGAAATATCTATAGCAAGTTTAAGTATAACCAAGAGACTTTATTTATTAATATGTTATGCATTTAAATGGTTGTTTAAACAGCTTAATTCAATATTAAAAATTTGGATTAATTTGAATATTTGTTTTTCGCGCCGAGAACATATTAAATACTTGACATTTCTTTCATGTCAATTTCGCTTATTCAATGTAAGAAAAACAGTACTTAAAAATAATACTTTTAAATAATATATGTGATTTAACAATAAATAATACAAATGCTTGAACCGTGCAACCAAATACTATGTAATCACAATCAGATGATACAACCTGTCAATGAGCACATATATGTAAGCATAGCATTCGGAGAGTGACGAGCCCAGAGTCGAATAAAGTTTGTTAAATCATGTGATGCTTTTTAATCTAAACCTGTCCCGAACACTACAGTAAGTAAACGAAAATTTAATTTTTTCTATTAATAATGTCTTTTATTTTAGGTTATTGTTAGCTAACACTGATAACAGACAGAATTCAATACAACATAGACAACAATTATGGTTAGAACCACAAATTAAGTGAATAAATAAATTACTATTATAAACAAGTATTTGCTAAGTTATAAAACTGTCACAATGAAATGATAAGGTTTCAGTTTTTGTTTTAATAAACAATTTTACTAGGCCAACTATGTATCAACTGTGCCATCACATTTAAAAGTAAAATGACTTTATGGTGGGATTAATTTCATAAATAATTATTAAAATTACGTACTAGTAGTGAAAAAATAGTATATATACCACGGTTATGAAGAGCATTATACTCTTCACAACCTTGGTGTATAATATACTATTTAATGTTTCATGAATGACAGTTGGTATAGCAATAATTAAAATGAAAGATCAGAATAAAAAAAAATCTTACAGTTTCTGTTTACGTTAAATGTATTTTTGTCAGAAAGACGTCACCCCATTGTGAGAAAACATCATTGTGAATAACTTTTCTCCCCATTATATTTGCATCAAATAGTGGTTTTCTTTTAGTATGTCGCCTTGAGTGTTGCTTCACACAGGTCTATAATTTAATTGTCGCATTTACCTTGGTCGATGAAACTGCACCGTGCTTCGCAAATAAGATCCCTCGCAATTCGCAAAAGCTGCAATTTACTTCTGATAACATGCCGTAGACGTAACAACTAGAGAAGTGTGTGCAGAATGTGCCACTCAGAAACGAATTATTCTCTGCAATATAAAGTAAAGTGATTTTTTAACTCCTCGAAATTGTGGAAGATTACACAGTGGAAAATGGGTTTTTATTGTGGAGGAGAGAATGCATTTTTAATCTGTGTTTAATTTTTCAAGAAGAAAGAGATTTAAATCTTTTATAACCATATTTTTGTTGCACAGAAAATAAAATTTCTTTTATTAAAAAACCTGGGATGCATTAATTTTAAAATTTAAAATTGCCGTTTTTAAGTGTTTATCTACTTGATAAATTTTTAATTTAAATTACCTATTCTACAAATCAGAGAAACTTTGTGTATAATACAGGATGTCTCACAACTCTTGCCCCAGACGAAACTGACACTTGACGTCGACAATAGGTTGCCAACAAATAGAAGAAAATAATTTGCGGCTGCTTGCATAACGGAGTTACAAGACTTTTTAATCCACCAATCCCGGAAGGATATCTTGAGGTGTGATGATATTATTACAAAATAAAACTGGTTGCTAGGTTTTAAAAATACTACTAGTGAGTTACAAAATTTGTTTGACTTAATGTAATTTTGACACTTTAGAGTTGACTTTATGTAATTTTGACACTTTAGAGTTGACTTTTCACTGTCAACAAATTTAGGTTAGCGAAGGTGTCAACCGAGATCATCATTTATATGTTGTAGCAGCTGTGTAAAATGTGTAAAACGAAAATATTATTGTCTACATTCTCTGAAAATTATAATCATTTCTAAGTAATCAGCGGCTGAATACATGGTAAGAATTTGCTTTTTTTATTCACCTTGTCAAATTTAATTTGACACTGACATTTTTCGAGAACTACAGTCGCCCACATATTTTAAAGAGAATATAATTCATTAGTCACGTGACATGTATTCCGACAATCAACATTCAGAATTTCCCTAGTTACATGTCTATCACAGCGATGATAAAAAACAAAGAAATTATCACCTTATTTACATTCGTTACTAAGGGATTTTTACAACATTGACAGTTAATTTTAACAAAAATTCATTACCTATATTCTTTCATTAAATATAAGCTCGTGATATAATTAATAATCGAAGATATTGCTCGTGAAACCGAAGCAGCACATTTCACTCGAAAATATAATCGATGATAAATCATATCACTTGTTATATTACGTATGAAGATTTGATTTGTATAAAACCCTAGTAACGTAAAATTACGGCAAACACACGTTAAAGGTGTAGGTCTCTGATTGGTCAATTTTAAGACGTCTTTTCTCTAATATCTTTTAAGCTAGATTTTTTTCTTCGAAATTACACATCCGAGAGCAGTCTCGCCTTTCCTCATTCGCTCTGGGGCGCGAGTTGTGAGACCCCCTGTATTTACATATTACATATAAAATCTGCATATGTCAGGAGACTTACGTATATGCTGGCCACATCAGGAGGTCTATTCTAAATTCATAGCCACATGTGCTATCCGCTATCCGCTA
The DNA here is from genome assembly GCA_943142095.1 of Ophonus ardosiacus. Classification (NCBI taxonomy): domain Eukaryota; kingdom Metazoa; phylum Arthropoda; class Insecta; order Coleoptera; family Carabidae; genus Ophonus; species Ophonus ardosiacus. The sequence goes on from OW964829.1 coordinate 47,359,864, forward strand.
TATAAGTTCCACTACTAGCCAATAGATGGATTCAAGTCGGATAGCCACATGTGCTATCCGCTATCCGCTGTATAAGTTCCACTACTATCCAACAGATGGATATAAGTCGGATAGCCACATGTGCTATTTGTTACAATTATAAATAATTATTATAATTTAAATTGATACTTACAATATATAGATATTAATCAAATATTATTGATATAACACACGAACACAAGTATTTGATCACAAAATTGAAAAGCCGAACTACTTGTCAACTTGACATCTGGCAATATTAATAAGTTCCACTACTAGCCAACAGATGGATTCAACTTATATAGCGGATAGCGGATAGCACATGTGGCTATGAATTAGAATAGACCCCCAGATTTATTAAAAAGGCATTGACTAGAAAGTTTTTATTTCTTTGTTTAATTTAAAAGTTTTAAAATACTGAATTTGTGAACATGCACACTTCTATAAATAGTTTTGAGTGAATGTATTCATATGCATTTTTTTTTATTTGTATTTCAATTAGCGTAGAATTACAAACGAAAAACATGAATAAATTCCCTGCTTTAATTTTTCTGGGAGTTTTCCAAAACTCCTCTATTCATTGCTCATTAGCAGTAACTTAATGAATTCATTTCGTAGATATTAAAGTAAATTAGACGAGCATCCAACAGAATTGCAAACGATGCTGGTAATGCCCTATGATTTTATATACCATTAAATTTTCATTTTATTACTATGTTATTAAATTTTATAATCATTTTAAAATACGCAGCATCGTATTGATCTTGTTCCAGAGTATCAAATTTCTGAAATAATATGTTCATTAATTTTATATTTGAAAATTACATTAGTCGTAAAGCCAAAATATTTTCATTTCACATATATAATAATACTTTTACCCTATTGTTTTTTTGTTAAATTGGAAATTTAATATTTTTTAAAATGATTGAAATATTTATAATAAATACAATATTGCATTACATTAATTAATTGGACACAAAAACCATAATTTTATTAGATGTTAGAAAATACGTATACGAAATTGTAATATTTCGTCTGCACGGTAAAAAAATACATAGATATTCCGGACAAAATTTAGTTAGCTGTATTTTTTTTTGTTATTTCAACAATAAGTTTTTGCCGTGTATACGAAGAACTTTGTATTTTAAGTTTCCAAAACTAAACAATTTTTGTTGTGTATAAAAAGTATTATTTGCTGTAAAATATTAGTCATGGTAGCAATTATTATTAGGAGTCATTTTGTTACTTTGTTCAGATTACAAAATCATTTTGCAACAATTAAAGATATTTAATCTGTTACTGGGACAATTTTTTTTTTGTATCCTATGACATTATATTTTGTAAAGATTACCAATTCTTCTTCCCGCCATATACTTATTTGTACAGGTAACTAAAACTTTTGTGTAGACAGGGTATTCCCTGGTAAACAGCATAATTCACTGTTCGTGTTATACAATACTATACTACGTCGTGTCTCATTTGCTTGCGCAGTTAAGTTTAGCCTGTCGAAAATTGTGTTTTAAAAGTGCTTGTCTCTTGTGCCCGTTAATAAAAATGGATGATTTTGTAAAAGATATTTTAAAACAATGGCAATTAGAGTGTCTTATTAAGAAATTTGAAGGTATGTATCGATTATTGATAAATATATTATAATTTAAGTGAATATTGTTTCATACGTTATTTTGTTTATATAATATTTGTTACATGTATATAGATTATAATTATAAATAAACTATTATAATACCTTTACCTTACTACCTCATTAATGCATTTGTATATCTATCAAAAATTTATTAGTTTCCAAAACAAATTCATAGTTATTAATGGTAACTTATTTTATTTCTTCGCATAACAATTTTATATTTCTTAATGGTAACTTAATTTATTTGTTCGTATAACAAATTTACATTTCTTAATGGTAACTTATTTTATTTGTTCGCATAACAAATATCTTTTGTTATATATAACAAAATTGTATTTGTTGCCACAACACTTTTTTACCAGCAAATTTACCTAGGTAACTGTAACAAATATATTTGCTGGTCCTATACTGACAAAAAAAATTTGCTGCTGGAACTCATTTCTAGTAATCACAACAAAGTTTTTATTTACCGTGTGATAGTAGAACGCTTTTATTGTGAAGAAACTTTTACTAGATTATAAATTACAGAAAAACACGTAAAGGAAACAATTAATACTTGTAAAATTCACTTTATGCCATGCTACTTAAATGCTATGTATTTTGTCACAAGAAAATGAATGTAAGTAAGTCACATACCAAGAATTTTGTAATTATAAAAAAGAGAAAAAATTAATAGCATTAGGGTGAAAGATAAAAGTTATCCGTTGGAGATCCGACAAAGGTCTTGTAATTTTATTTGCGCTTGACGTTGTTATGTTGTATGGACGTTTAAATTATATAAATATAATTCGCTGCGCGGTCTGCATTGCGTGTGTGATGAAAACACAACAATAAAAATGTGCTGTATTTTAGAGCGTGCCGACTTTTATGATTTATTACCGTTTTTGTAAAACTCCATTTATTTAATGTCCTGTCCTCGATAGTTTAGTCGCGTTTCGCTCCCGCCTCAATCATTATGTTTAACATAATTGATTGTGAATTAAATTCAAATAAATCTTTAACTCAATCGAGTTTTTTGATTATTTCCTTTCAGAAAGTTACTGGTTTTACATTTTTTCACTCAGCTTTTAAAATTGTATAATCTTGCTTTTTCTCGAATTTCAATTCAATTTTGTTGTGTTCGTTTATTTATGGAACGGCACTCTGTGCTTTAAATTATATTTTATAACAGTCACATTCTGACTTTTTCTGATAAAATGAAAGAATTTTTTTATACATTTTATTTCATTACGCCCGGATATTGCAATGTTAATTGGGCTACGGCCAATCGGGGGCTAGGGTTTTAGAGTTTTTGACTTTTTATAGGCAAATAAAAGGTTCTAATAAAAGAATAGTCTATTCTTTCATTGTAGATTTGTCAGTTTCGTTCTGTAAAAATGACATATTTTATAAATTGAACTTTGTTTTTTGGCAATTTCTTTTTAAATCTGATGTTCGTTGTTAATCGTTTTTTTTTTCACTCGTATCCCGTATACGATTTTGTTTCTACGCAGATTGGCATAGACTACTAATTTGAGTACGTGAATACATACCAGTGACTCGGGTATATGAGTACAAACAATGAAATAGGGCATGCGTCCCGTGGGAGTTTCGGGAATAGTTAACAGGGACTGCATGATTTATATTATACTCGTATCTGTATTGACCAATCTGTCTTTTACATTATCTTACCATTCAAGTTTTTCTTTTATAAGGTTCTCGCTAAAATTATTGAGAATAAGACATATGTTTCATATTTTTACCTCCCGCTACCCTTGGTAAGGGAGGTATAGAGTTCGTGCTAAAAATCACTTATCGAGATTTTGTAAATGACCACGTTTTAAGATCCTTAGAATCTAATTTTAACATTTTCACGATGATGTCTGTATGTGTGTGTTATTTCTACCCTGTTTTAACACAAAAAGAAGCCATTAGATTTTGGTGTAAATCGGATAAACGGAAATGGCGCTTTACTTGAAGCTCATAGTGGTTTTTCTTCAAAAAATACCATTAAATGCCTTTCTTCGCATTTTATGTCATTATGAAAATTATAGATTATTGAATTTTGTACAGGTCTACATTAATACTTTTTCTGTATATTTTACTGATAAATATAAAAATCATTTTTCTTTTTTTAATCCCGAAGCCTAAGATAAACACAATTCCTTTGTTACACAGTTTATTTTTTAAATTAATGTAACTGACAGGTAAACGTCATTGTCAAAAAAACTAATCACTTCAAATTAATAATAGTGACATATTAAATAATAAAGAAAATCGTAAATAAAGCAATAGTTATATGCAATGGAGCATAATATAGTTTGAAGCATTACTAAATACGAAGGTGTGTATTTAAATTAATAAAAATTAAATAGTGGGAGGTTTTGTGTTGGCTACATCAGTTCTTTTTATTATTATTTTATTTCACAGTTTCAAGAAAAATATAACATGTCCTATATAAATTTAACTTTAAAAATTGAGTTCCAATTAAAAGGTAACATGTTTGAATTTTCTTGTTTTGATCAAATAGCGAAAGGCAGAAGTGCTCAAATATACCAATAGGTTTTAAAATACTCACCAGAGTGTTAGCACGGAAATGCATATAATGAGAAATGTGACTGTTAAGAATTTGATGCAGTTAATTAATTTATAAACATTTACAGCCCGATTTACAAAAAAAAAAATAAGCTAATCCTCATTTTTGGATAAAATTCTACTCTAATTTTGACAGTTTATATCTTAAAATGTAGTCTAATCTATTCCTAGTATCTACCTTTATTGATAATATCATGAAAATTATATTTTAAATACCGGAATAGAATAGAATTAACTAATCCGAAAATGAGGATTAGCTTAAACTTTTTTGTGAATCGGGCTGTTACTGAATGAATGGAAGAAAAAGTATTCTTATTTAAAAATTTATATCAGGTACGTAGCAAGATTTTTTTGTTTCTCCCGAACTGTTTATGTTGGACATGTTAAATTTCGAATGAAAACTCCTCATTTATAAAACAGAGCGCAAAAGACTCCTTAAATCAAGCTAAATGGAGACGCGCATTCAAATATATTGACACTTCAGCGATACAGAAATAAACACACAAGAAAAAGAGGTCATGAATATATATTTTAACTATAAAACACGATTACGACAGTTATTTTTGCGGCTTCAGTCAGATTCGGACACTGGATCATCAAAACCGCATCCAATCACTTAACTTTTAACTACTCGCTCCCATTTTTAAAACAAGTACTCGCGTGGTGCATTTTATACACCAGTAACAAAATGTGGTTTTAGAGCAATGAAATAAAACAAAATTTTGTTTAATATATTCTACATAATTTTGTAATGATTTAAGTACAAAATATGATAAAAAAAATATTCAAACTACCTTATGTTAAAATATTAAACAAAATGAAAGCAAGCGTAAAGATAAAAATAATAAAATTGCTTACAAAAACTAACAATAAATATTTTTACATACTTTTCCGGATATAACTATTCGCTGTTACTTAATTATTGTCGTTATAGTTAGTATTACATTCAGTGTAAGTATTTGCATGTTCTTTGCATACAATTTTTTTTACATGAATTGCATGAAATTGTTGTTATTCGATTTTTCTGTCTACCTCAATAGAAGCACCTTTATTGGTGGTCACTTCTGATCCTGCTCTTCTTCTTCTATTTTAAATTTACTTAGAAAACAATGACTGCTCTTAGGCAAGTTTTTTACTTTATCTCGTTCTGAAAGGTGAAGTTTTATTAGATAGTTCGCTAGTTGCTTTAGAAAAAGTCTCTTGTATTTTTGAGGTTGCTCAATGTATTAAACGTTATACAGAATTTGGCTGTTTATAAAAAATAAACAAAAAAATAAGATATATAATGCAAAGTAATTAAGTTAGAAGTTTCTAAATATGCTCACATAACTACCCGCGTGGTGTATTCTGCACACCACAAGGAATACCTACTAATTTAAAATCAAATAACTATGTTTTCCGTACAGCTGTCACAACGGTAATGAAAAGGCTTATAAAAGAGAGTTCAGTAATAGGTTAGGTAGCTCCGCAGTAGCGTGAGACTATTTAAATCAAAATTACAACTAGTTTAGTCCGAGTGGTGTACAAAATACACCAGCGCGAGTAGTTAAAGGTTAAAGTATTTGGTTATCATGCATTTATTGTATTAGGTTTACAACGTGCATGATTATGCCATCTGCTCTCTAGAGGAGAATTGTGTTTCTTCTAAATGAAAATGTTGTTTTTGTCTCTCCTCTCTCTGGCAACTTGAAATATTCTTTCGATTAAAATCGAAAAGTTCAGGGATATTTTTCTTGGCATTAAACTAGCCACCTGAGTGTATAACATATCTAGAACATGTAGGCGAGGTAAAATCTACATCTCTCGGCTCGGTGGAGGATCTGCATCAAGGGACCAAACCCTCGTCGGCCGCCTCCGCCACGCCGCTGTGGTGGTTGGCCGCGCCACCGCCCGACGAAATACGCGAATCGATCGGGCGATATTTCAAACGCTATCCGATGTGAACCGAGCGTTTTTACGATGTCGCGTTTTTCATAAACGCAGATACACACCAGAGCGCGTAACATAACAACGAAAATAATTCATTTAACGACTGCCTGAGGTGAATTCCTATTACGAACGACGGACATGAATCACGGAATAGGAATAGAATAATGCCGACGTGAGAGTACGTTCCACTACCGGTTGCTGGCTGACGCTTGGAGGCACCAATCTGGATGACTGCACTCGGGATGACCATGACACAGAGCCTCAGACAAGCAGGAGTAATTTATTTCAAATAATAGATATTTACACACCAAGTGAGCTAATTTAATGTTTATTCATGAGAAGAAAGTTAATTTCTTCGAGTGAATAAACATTCTTAGCTCACGTGGTTTGTATAATATTTAATTTTGATAAAATAAAAAACTGATCAGTGAGTAGGTTGAGCATGACAATCGTCGCTGATAGACGTCAAGTCATGTATTTAAAATGCTTTATTGTCTGTCATTTGTGCCGTGAAAAATAATGAAAATGGCTGATAATGTCTGACAAATATTATGGTAAGTGTTATTATTTTCGTACCTGATGTTATTTTAAATGCATTATTTGTTGCAGAGTGAGTTCAAATTTTGTAAGAGTGATTTAAATTTTTTTTAATTCACATGTGAAAAAAGTGTTACTTATAGTTAATAATGACAGTTTTTTTTTATTGAAAAATTTGAGAGGTACTTCTACTGTTAGTCACTAGTACCCCGGTACATACGATTTTGGTTTACATTTATTACATTTGTTTATATATTATTAAATAAGTTTACATTATTTAGGAATTCTATAATGTTTCTTTGGGGTTTTGAGTCTTTTTTTAAGATTGATAATGACAGTTTAAAACGTCAAAATTGAATAAACATAATTAAAACTTAAGTAGATACTTTCAATGAATTCAAATGTTCAAATATTTGCAGAATTTTAAAAATATTGGAGACATATTGATAAAGATTTTGTAGCCCCAAAGGAAGTTATTGTCTTTGCTCAAAAAATTCGGTGGTAAGTTTTTAATGAATAAGCACGTTTTAGGATCTCTAGAATACGATTTTACTAATTTTATGATGATGTCTGTAGGTGTATGTGTGTGTGTATTTGTATGTGTGTTTGTATGTGTGTGTGTGTTGTGTGTGCGTGTCTGTGCTGTGTGTGTGTGTCTCTTTGCTGTGTATGTGTGTGTATCTCTATGTGTGTGTGTGTGTGTGTGTGTGTGTGTGTGTGTGTGTGTGTGTGTGTGTGTGTGTGTGTGTGTGTGTGTGTGTCCCTGTGTGTCCGCGTGTGACAAATTTTTCCGCGACAATAATTCCAATACTACAATTATAAAAATTATTATTCTTTCGTATTCGTCTTCTTTACATCCATATGGAGAGCTGATTAAAATTGAATTTGAAGTTCTTAACAGTAATTCTTGAAAAATGCAGTTAAATATCATTTTTTGACATTTGATGTGATTATCACTATGAATGAATATCTTATTGTCTATACGGTTTAATTATACATTTTCCTTCATAATCAATAGATGTAAAGTTAAAGAAGTATAAAGTATCAAGAATCAATCAGCTTTGCTATAATCATGGAAACAGCTGATATATTCAAAAAATTCTAATTGACAGATTATTAAAATATCTTTCAGAACTCATATTATTAATTGGAATAATACTACCTTTTTTTAGTTTAAGTTCTGTATTTATTATTTAAACCCAACGTTTCGGCACCATAAACTGATGCCTTCTTCAGGGGATACATTGACCAGTTTATGGTACCGAAGCGTTGGGTTTAAATAATAAATACAGAACTTAAACTAAAAAAGGTAGTATTATTTCATCTAATTGACAGATTCATTGTCAAGTGCAATTTACATATTGTATGTTCGTGTTATAATTTTATTGGATTAGAATCTTTTCGGTATGGAATTTGTAAATAATAGTATATGTTCGTGTTACAATTTTACTGGATATATAGAATCTTTTCCAAGAAACTTTTGATATGGGATTTGTACAAAATACATAAAATTGACGGAATGTTTTGTGCTGGCCACAACAGATTTTTATATTTTGTCTCAGCTCTTGTTAAGAATAGAAAAATTCTTACACTTCGTACGCACATTTTTCTAAGAATAGATGAGCTAGCTACTTCACAGAATGAAGTCGGTAGTAAGATTAATAAGAAAAATAATTTATTGGGATAAGTGAACGATTTCTTTGCTTTAGTTTGTAATTTAATCTGTAGCGTTATTTCCCGGAAATATATTTTGTACAAATATGTAAGATGTTTGTACAGTATATTACAGACTATATTCATACGGTAAAACAAACAAAATTTATTAAACGAACCGGCATGTTGGTAGTATCTTTAATATCCGAGTGTAACTCCCTCTTTTCCGGGAACGTATGGATTTGAGTTGCGAAGAAGGAAATGAAAACGTAACTTATTAATAAAAAAAATTCATATAACCGTCCGTGAACGATCGGCATGAATATGCAAGTCCGCTTTAAAATTTCTTCACAGAAAGGCGCGTTTGACATTCAGGAACTTCGGGCAGGCCTGCTTAAGAAAAAGGAAATTGGAATTCTTTCAAAAAAGAAACAGAATATTTCCACCTGACTGTATAACACACTAAAGCGGACCTTACAAAATTTGAATCCGTAGATTTCTTTCTCAACTGGGATCTGTAGCTTGAAAGACGTCTCTTTGATACTTTTTACTGTAATATTTGTAGTCTTTAGTTTATTACCTTCCTCTAGATAAAAGTATCACCCGTATATTACAACTTCGAATAGATATTCGAATATGGATAACGTAAGTGATTTACATATTTATCATAGTTTGATATGAAAATAAATTATTTTTCTTCCTCAATGGCCGTTAGTTTTCAAAGTCAATACTTATAGTTAAATTCAAAAATGAATCAATATTACCTATAACAGGTATAACTTTTCGTGATAGTCACCTAAAAATATTGTTTGTACTAGTTTATGAAAAATTTAGTAAAAATGGGTGATTCGGGAACGTTGTAAAAGTTTAAATTTAGGGAAAAACAGGCCGTAGGTTCCAAAAATTATGACTAACAGTCATAATCGTCTTTATTTGTAAAAAATAGGACGTTTCAGACAATATTTGTCCATCTTCAGCAATTATAAACTGTGTGTTTCAATATATTATAAAGTATCTTTATTAGTTACAAATTTTTTTTTTTTTTTTTTTTTGTGAATGCCCACATCTTGTCTAGAATTATAACAGAGAGTCTTTGGTAATTGCTGCTAGCAATTGAAATTTTACGTTTTGACAGTTTGTGTAGTGTGTGTTGATTTGATTGTATACATTATTACATAGTATTAAACAGTGCGCTTATAGATCTTTTTAATGACGTGTTGTCAGTGTTTTTATAGACTTATAAGATCCCCAAAATAGAGAAAAAAAAAAAAAAATTAACAATAATATGGCTAAAATAATATATTTTGAAGTTTGTAAAACTCCATCTCTTGAACACAAAAACATAGCTCGCCATTTGTTCGCTAACAGTTCGTGAACAGTTCTCGAACTTGGTGAGAACGCGGCTTAATACGAAATAAATAAAAACTATTATAGGCCATCCAGCGAATCAAGCGGTTTAGGTCATCATTTAGGGATTTTTGAAATTTTCTTTATTTTTTTAAATATATTTTATTAACGGTATTTTATTGTTTTTTTTTTTATTATTATCATGTATTTGACACCTATAATAGAAATAATTATATTTGGATATATTATTATTAAGTAAAATTTTGTAAATTTTTGCAAAATGACGTTTGATTATATTTTTTTAACATTGGTAATTCTGAACATGTATATTACTAAATATTATATGTCTATATTATACTTTTCAACGTGTATTGTGATTTCATTTTGTTTTTGGTTTCGTTGTTCATTGTCAAAATGTCAAATGCTCTGTCTTGTCAAATTCAAGAGCTTGTAGTTAATTTATTGACTTATTTTGAAAATGAAAAATAGATTGGTGGGTTTTTACTTTCACTGAAATCTTATATTAAGGTAATATTTGGCTCTATTTGTTAGTAATAATTTGAAAATTAAATCTATATGTACAGCGTGTGGCAAACGCTATACGCAATGAACAGAAACAGTGAGAAATTGTATGGTATGTAGTATTTTGTATTTTTTTAAGGATCTCACATAATACTAGATAGTTTGTTGCATATACTACAAGAATGAAGTATTTATAACGGCGTAAGCAGTATCGTTCAGAATATTTTAAATAAAATTGGATTTCGCTGGAAAAATATTATACCAGACGTGTTTTTAAGAAAAATTTGGGTTTATGAAGACAACCCACAGATCATATTTTAATCCGTTTTACATGCTCATGTAAACTTTTTAACATATTACGTCATTGTTTCTAGTGATATTGTATTTATGACGCAAACCGCTTGATTCGCTGGATGGCCTATATATAGTATAATATTAGCATGTCACCTATACTTTTTCTCATCATTTTTCTTTAGGAAATTTATATGCTTGTTTTCAATTTAACAACATATTATTTTGATAAAATAATAAAATTCTAACACTTTATCACTCTTTGAATTAAAATAATACAAAAAATCTTGCAAGACCTCATTAATTTTTCAAAACATGGTATCCGGAAAATGTATTACATTATTTTAATCTTTTAGAGTACAAACATGAATGTTAATGCTGCATCTCATAAATAAATAATAAAATAAATGTAGTAACTTGCAAACAAGATTTTGTACCTGGTACTCGATAAACAAAAAACTAAATATGTGTGTTTCATAGTTTCATGTTTTCCTTGTCGTATATTAAACCACTTAATGAATAACTATAAAACATAAAAACGTTTCCAACGTGCTCTATTAATAGTTGTCACGTATATTATAGTTGCAATAAATTCTTCCGTCGGAAAAATTGATTCTGTCAACAGACAGAAAAGATCAATTTTTTACATACTCGAACAAAAAGAAAAGGTTTCCTGCATTTTTTCTATAAAAAATCACCAATATTATTGTCAAAATGTATCGTACATTTACGAATAAAAGATTCCTTATTCGATTCGAATATTAAAACATCTTAGAAGAAAGAAAACAAAGCCATATTTATTTTGCTTTCCGAAGCACTCTAACCCTGAAAATTAAAATTAGTTATTTATATGATTATACCCTTTGGACCTTTTCAATAAAATTTGTTGGACAATATTAAGTAAAATTACGGCAACGCAAAATATTAGGAAAGTCTATGAAAATTTTACAGAACTCTCAATAGAAGGTTCAAAAGCTTTATTAAAGCTAAAATTTCGAACGATGCAAATTTTCACTGAAGATACTAACGCCATTTTACTTGTTATGTGTAGAGATAGAAAAAGACAAATTTGTCAGACTATATATCTGAATCTGCTATTTAACATTTCAATAAGAAAGTATATCTTCATGTTGTTAAACAGTTTGGAAGCATGTGGCGTAGCAAAGAAATCATCAACACAAAGTTGAGTAAAATATTTAAGAAAAAGTTGAGAACTCAACTGAACTCTGTAATCACTTACGTCAGAATGTGGCCCGTAAAATATTACGTAGGAGTTCGTAGAATTTATAATGCATGAAATATGAATATTGAAATATGTCCAAATGTACATTATTTATCTAGGCAAATCTACGCTGATAGAAACATTAGGGATGGAAAGGTCAATAAGGTTAATTGTGTTACAACTTCGCTCCACAACTAGCAAGTTTATTAGCATTCAAAGATGTAAAGACAAGACAAATTTGTAGTGTTTATGCAAGAGTAAGAGTTACATTTGAAAGTTATTTACTTCCTCAAAGAAAATGTTAATTTGCAAACTATTAAGTTAAAGTTTGTTGTGAACTGTAGGTAATCAATAATTCATTAGCAACTTCCTACTTAGTGGATGATTTTCTTAAAAATTCTTGTAACAAAATAAAAAAAAAAACTGTTTAATAGTATAGAATTAACAACTTTAAAATAAAAGTTTCTTGAAAATTAAAGAATTTCAGCAGACATCCTTTTGTTATTTTGAATAAGTAATCATTGCTTTTTTAGAATTTTATTAAGTAAGTAAGTTTACGCAGGCAGACACACCGGCGACGGAGAACACACGACACGGCACACGGCACTATGCGATGCGATAGGTTGTGCTTGTCCTAACTTGCTAAACAGTATTTTTATTTGAGTATATATGGAGCTAACATAAATAATGGTTATCTTATCTTTCTTCTGCATGTTATAAAACAGATAAGATAATAGATATTAATTTTAAAAATATCTAGATACATATTAGATAAAAGATACTACGTTATCTAGATAAAATTTTAGATAATGTTATCTAGATAAGCACAACACTGCACACAATACAGTAATTAATTACTGCCCAAACTAATCTACTATATTATATTTATTTATTCCAATTTTTTTCTTTTTTCCAAAATGATCGAACTTTTATATTGAAGATGTATGTATTTCTTCTTATTGAGCCAGCTCTATATATCTCAGTTTGGTATTTTATAAAGCTGTCAAATTATCAAATAATAAGTCTTAGTTCGAAGTTGCTACCAATCTTTCTTTATCCAATACTGTAAAGCTGCGCAATATTAGCTTTTATTTTCACTTCTTTTATATCTTTTTCTTATCCTCCAATATCCTGAAAAGTTTTATTCTATTATCTTGGGTTTTTAAAAATTAGTGTAACAAAATAACAAAGCAAGTACTATCCGTAAGTTGCAAGTAAATTAATAAAATATTTCAATACAGAAAGTTTCTTAGAAAGAAGTAGAGTTGCAGTTGGAATCAAATAATAAGTTATAAAGTAAAATAAAAATTTAACAAATTTGGTTATAAAATTTTCAAACTAAATTTCACAAGACTTGTAAATAAAGTTTTACTACTAACGGTAGTTTTGTGTGTCAATTTACGCTACTCGTAACTTCTACAAATCTAGTTTATGTTGTCAACGACGTAGCATGTACCGCATTTGATGTTCTTTGGAGTGTTTTACCCAATTAAAATATTTACCATCTACAGATTTATCAACAAACGAAGAAGTATCGATGTTCTATACCAATATTTACTTTGTTTCAGTCGTATTCTGGTAATTCGTCTTTGATGACGGCAAATAATTGCGTTTATTAATTTCGAATCGTTGGCTCGAAGAGCAAAATTTATTTATTCAGGTAAGAGTTGGGTACGTGCCGTCGACGTTTCTTAAAAGATGCAGCAATTAATTTCTCAGCTGATATATTTGATAATTAAAGAACGTAATTAGTCGGCAAGGTTCGCACGCTGCGAAATTTACGATCGACATGTTTCTAGTAAAAAAAACCCTATAAACGAAAAACACGCCACACAGCATATTTGAAACTCAAATGAATTTATTTTACGACATAAATTGCAGTATGAAGCACGGCATCAATATCAGGAATATTGCTTACTTTCCAAAATTTTATTGCGGACAATATTACTTTTTCGTTTTCTCCTAGACTAAATATAATTTTTCATAAGTAATTGTTTTGGATCGTAGTAAAACACTAATTGTAAATAAAAAATTGTTTTTTTCTTCATTTTTTCATTTTTTTAACAGTGCCATTTCGAAGCCTAAATTGAAATAATCTTTACAAATTTATTTATTAACTTGTGGTAAGAAGACAAATTATACATAATATATATATATATATATATATATATATATATATATATATATATATATATATATCATCACGGGGTGTGCCAGTATCTACAACACATGTAGATATCGGTAATGATGACGATATATTTTACCGTGTGGGCGCTTACCAGGCGTCACCTCTCGGGCACTCATAGCTGGTGTGGAGAGTGCACCACAGGGGTCACTTTTGTGCCATTTAAAATTGGAAATATTTGGCGTCTGTCGGGATCGAAAAAATTAATTATACATTAATTGCATTTTACAAAACATAGTATATTTAACAAAATAAAATATAACATGACGCGTAATATAGTCCATGTAATCACAGATCTAATTTCAGTTATCGGTGTCATTCTATTGCCTGCAGTATTGCTTTCAAGACATTGCAAATATGTATATACTGTTGTTTTCTACTTTTATTAGTTTATAATATGTGTATGCTATGTAAAGTCCATTCGCTGGAACGAGAGAATGTGGAATTAATTCTTAAACAGAGGCAAGTCATTGTTTTGGTCAAATCAAAAATGAATAATTTTGAAACCAAACCAATAGAATGTCTGGTTTTTGTTCAAGAATTCAAATTTTCTCGTCTCAGCAAATGGAGTATATACGCTATACACAAATTCGGGCATTGAGCGAAAAATTTGCTCCGAAGTAGTTTTGACTAAATTACAAAAGTATTATTTTAAAGTCCTATATTTGGGTATTCTTTGTACATTGTACATTATAAAATTTTCTGCTTATGAAAATTCTTGAATAATAGTTAAAAATGGGTCATCACAAAAAAAATAGATATTATTTTAAAATAATAAGAATTCTATTTTATATATTTTCTGGAATTCAATGCATCCAACCATGACAATTTGTGAGAAACAAGCTTTATAGGATCGCGCATCATATTTCCAGTGATTCGAAGTTCGAACACACTTGTATTCCGTCTACATCAGACGTTAGTGTCAGAAACAACGAATTTTCGATATGCGGCGAAGCGACAGCAAAAGACAAGCCCTGTCACACTGTATTCTTTGCTAACTGAAAATAATCCTTTGCGATAAACATTTCGCAATCCTCAAAATGTAGGCTCCTGGTGTAAAAATAGAATATCAATAGGAAGAGGACCGAAAAGGCAAAAACAATTACGGGGGAATTTCCTTTTTAAAGATTCAGTTCTGGTAAAAGCAAATGTAGGTAGTACCTATTTAAAGAAATTTGTTAATATTGTTTCTTATTTTCAAAATAACCTCTGGAGGTTTCATCCATCTGAGTGAAGAAAACGTATTATTGGTCTCATTTCTTTGTTGGTATACTCTGACAACGAAGTTTATTGCATTGTAATTTATATCTGTATCATATATTCCAGTAATCAATCAGCAAATAAATTATGTTGCATCACAGTAGACGAGTTATTATTTTAAAACACATTATAGGGTATATATTTTATTCGCAATCGACTAATACAACTACTATAGGTTCCTGTATCTCTATAGACCTTGACATAGGCGCCTACTACGGTGGGGTAAAAATAATTGCTCAAAAATTACACCCACTAACATAACCTCTTTCTCATGAATGTATGAAATAGCTAAAATTCCAAAAAATTACTGTGTACCGCCTTCTCGAGGTGGGGAAAAAATTTGACAACGTAAAGTTTTATAAAATTATTATATTGTTGGAACGTTTCGGAAGTGTTGCAACGCTTCCACCAACAGCCAAAAGTTTTTTACATTCATAAGATTATAAGAATTTTCGAAGCTAAATTAGCTAAAAATTACAACACTTTTGTTCTAAAATAAATAGGATGGTAGAAGTTATATGAAATTTTTACAATCGTATTTCCTATAGTCAGCAAAAAAGTACACATCCGGTATAGATGGGTCCTTATATGAAATGTCCAACAATTAGTTGGCATGAACAAATGGGCGATGATCAATAAGGGATTCCAGTCCCATCGAATTTATATACCGTGAGTATTTTTTAACTTGAAACATTGGATTTGTCATCCATGGTTACGACTTGACATTTGATTGACAGCAATGTATTTGTGTGTCCCATTTAAAATGAAACATAGGGAATGGATTTGACATTTGACAAGACGTCAGTAGAGGTTAATTTTGTTTAAATAATTATACCTGCTTTGTAAATTAAATTCAGTTATAGAAAAAATATTGTGTGCACCTTGTGTCCGAGTAATTTTTTGACTTGGCCAAATTTCTTACAATATTTAAATATAATACTTTTGTCAAATTCATTCCATATGTTTTAAATGAGACAGGCAAATACATTGCTGCCAATCAAATCGAATGTCAAGTCGTAATTTACAGGAAAATTCAGCGGTTATCTGGCATATTGACAAGATGTCATTAATTAGAGGTTAATTTTGTTTAAATAATTATACGTTTTCCAAAAATTAAATTTAGTTGTAGAAAAAATATTGTGTGCACCTTGTGCCCGAAATATGTTTAGTGCTCTTGAGTGGTTTTCTGACTTGGCAAAATTTCTTACTATATTTAAATATAATACATCTGTCAAATTCGTTCCCTGTTTCATTTTAAATGGGACACGCAAATGCATTGCTGTCAATCAAATGTCGAATCGTAACCATGGATATGATAAACCCAATGTTTCACGTTAAAAAATACTCACGGTATAAATTATGTACATTAATATTTCTTCCCAGATAACTATGTTATTGACAAAAATTTATTTTCTAGACCTATGTTTTATCACTTTTTTATAAATCCTTCATTGGGCGATAGCCATATGGACGTGGACGCCGGACATTTGGGTAATAAAATGATAGATGTGTACTTGTACGGTAGGTTAGGTTATATTAAAGTTTTTTTAGAAAAACCATAGCGTTACTTTTAACTTTATTTCGTGTTGCAAAATAATCACCAAATTGTATTCCTGTTAAGCGTACAAAACTTTTAAATTTCTGTCGTCCAATAGACCGTTGCCCATGTGACTCACCCAGTTGTATACCGCCCTCCGAAAAACATTATACAGGATACACAATTATTTAAAAAAATGAATTCTTCATGATTCCTTTCAATTCAATGTCCTTTTCTTCCTGGGAGTCAAATTTCACTTTCCCCATATATTTCAATTTCAAAAATATTACCTCCTGGGAATTGTACCATCTCTATCAAAAATTGCACGCTATGGGAATTCACCCTAACCCTCACTTTTCGTTACGGCGTTTTTTCCACCCTGCTTGCGTTGATGTCGACGTCGTTTTAACCCCTCCTGGGCGTCGGGACGTCCCCGGTGTTGAAATTGACATAAATATGTGTGTATGCTGACGTGTGCACGCATATCGAGATGCTAACCTGGCATGGCCTACCGAGATGCAATGCCATGAAAGTGAATTTTTCACTGGAAAATATTCCTTTTTAAATTTATGCCCGGGGGATTCGAAACGTGTTTTATAATACAATAAACTTTATTTATGGATACATTTTCTTGATTATTATTAGATATGTAGATATGTTTTAGTTATTTATGTTACGATTCCAGATATTGATGTACATAGTTGCACTTTGGTCTAAGACTATAAAATGTTATCTAGATTCTAGAAATTTTTACTGTGAAATTTATTTTAGTTTTATGAGGGCAAACCGCTAAAATATAGAGACATTCATATTTTTATTAAATCAATTTTGCAGAAGTAACATTTTGAGCTACCGAGAAAGAACACTGTTCACTGTAATGCTTTATAAATATTTCAACTATTATAAGAACAATACTAGTATGGTCAATTTGTGTATAAATTCGTCTGGAGACAGAACTTATTGTTCGACGGCTGATTCCTACATACATACATACATAAAATCACGCGTTTCCCACTTAGTGGGTTAGCAAAAACCCGAAAACAATAAGAAAAGGGATGAAAGTAAGAGCTCCACTGAATCACTTAACTCTTTAAAAACATTCTTCTTTTGCCTTGTCCAAAATCATCATAACATTCATACAAGAACATATTAATGTGACCGATTTTCGGTAGCGAATAACCGCATCCGGACCACAGGAACTTATTCTAAATTAGTATAAGTCGTCCTAGCCTTGTAATAGAGTAGTAAAATAAGACTTTATCCTACAAAAAGTTGGGTATTTTTAAATTTTGGATGTTTTATATTTAGGGATCTTAATAATTATAATAAAAAAATCTGTTGTGGCCAGTACAAGACCTTCCGTTAATTTGATGTACATATTTTGTACAAATCCCTTACCAAAAGTTCATTGGAAATGATTCTATATATCCAGTAAAATTGAACACGCACATAATACAATTTTTTACAAATTCCACACACAAAGTTCCTTGGAAGAGATTTTATAAATCCAATAAAATTATCACATGAATATACATTATGTATACTCATATTTAAATACTGTAAAAATGAGTACACTTACGTAAAATTCTCTTAACAATCAAATAATATTACTTCCAAGTTTATATCTGTACCCATTTTTGAATTATTGCCCCACATTTCGATAAAAGCTTCAAATTTTACAAAAATCTAATTTTTATGTATCTAGATACTTTTCAATGCGCTGATTCCAAACTTTCAAACCGCAGGTCGATATCTCGTTTCGTTCTCGAGATATTTAGATTTAAAGTTTTGCTCAAAACTGCCCATTTTTGGGTAATAACCCAAAAATGGGTCGAGATATGAATTTGGCACCAACACCATTCGATTCTACGGGCAAAATTACATAAGTACACCAATTTTCAAAATTTTTGAACACCGCATACAATCTCTAGAGGAAAATAATTGAAAATGGCCAAAAATCGCAAAAATCTAAGGGGTACCCCTTACGATTTTTTCAGATTCTGGCCATTTTCAGGGGTTTTCAAACTTTTATTCATAAAATATGAACTGGTTGGACAAAAATTATGAAAATTGCTATACTTATGTATTTTTGTCCGTAGAATCGAATGGTGATGTCAGAAAATTCATATCTCGACCCATTTTTGAGTTAATACCCAAAAATGGGCAGTTTTGAGCAAAACTTTAAATCTAAATATCTCGAGAACGAAAAGAGATATTGACCTGCGGTTTCAAAATTTGGAATCAGCGCATTGAGAAGTATCTAGATACATAAAAATTAGATTTTTGAAAATTTTGAAGTTTTTATCGAAATGTATGTATATTGACTTTTGGGGCAATAAATCAAAAATGGGTAAAGATATAAATTTGGTAGTAATATTTTTTGGTTGTAAAGAGAATGTTACGTAAGTGTACGCAATTTTTGGATATTTGAACAACTGTGTGAATTTTTTTAAATAAAAAAATAAGTTTTTTAAAATTTTGATGTTTTTATCTAAATCTGGAGTATATAACTTTTCAAATACTATATTATTCTATATTATAAGTAAATAAATTTTTATATACATTCATTTATAATCATTATAAAATCAATATTTAATTTCTTGGAAATGTTTATATATTATATTGATCTTTCAAATTCTGCTATTATGCATGAGTTCATAGAATTTAACATTTTATTAAGTAGGGCTTTTACTTAGTTTGAGGGCATTTACATTCATAATAAGTATATTCAAATATGTCATCATCATTACCGATATCTGCGATAAAGTAGATTGTGGCACACTCAGAAATGGGTAATATGCCGTGATGATATATTTATTTAATTTATTTATATAAAAAAATTGTAATTGAATGTAAAATACAGGGAAGTATAAAATAGATTATGTTAATATGTATTATTAAAAAAAATACTAAAAAAACTAAAATATTTAATTATAGTATATTTATTTCCTACACGATTCCTGATTTGATTTTACATTAGATATATTTTCATATACAATAATAGTTACATGTTGTCTGTAAAGAAACCTGCATAAATCCAATATTAACCAATAAAACAAGAAAATACTCATTGCAATAATCACAATAACCAACCAGTAAAATCTCGAGGGACCTCAGTACTATCAACAGTATAAATCATAGAATTAGTGACATTTGTAATCAACATGAATGTAAATTGTCCCAGAGGGATTCTCGATATTATTTCCACTAAAAGTTATCTTTAATATGACGTTATTATGACACTTTTCGACAAAGACAGGTTATTATCTAACAGGTACAGACAAAAGTCTAACCACGTATTTTTTAATTTGAAAATTGTAATTCAGAGCAAAACATCTACTTGGTCGTCAGTATGACACAATAATCAAAATTTTAAACGAAAATGTAAAATTTGATGTTATATTTTATAGCAGTATATTATTATGGTACCTATCACATTTTTGTATTATTTTTGATATAAAACTTACTCTAATTTGGTACAATTTTTTGAAAAAGCCAGCATTCTAATATGTTTTTCTACAGTTTTTGTACAAAGTAGGCATTTGCGCTCGCTTTTGTCAACGCAAAATGTCAACAGAAATGAAATAGGGTATTCATTTACAAAAATTAAAATAAAAAATACATACTTTAGAATAAAGTAATAGCTCAAGAGGAATGGAAAGTAAAGATAAATTGTAATTAAATATATGAGCGTTATATATTGAGTAGTGTTGTAAGTACAAAGTGTACATTTTATTATTTTTTGTTTTGGAGACCTGATTGCCGGCGACTGGACATAGTCGAAATCGATAAAATCCCATTTTGCGCTCTTAATACACAAATAGCTATTGTGTAGCACTATATTAAAATATAATTTCGAATAAGAGTCCCTGCTTCCCTCATTTCTTATTCTGTCTTGCTCTTATAAAGCTGTCATGAGATAAAGTTATAATAAAAAATCCTGGAAAAAATCAACAAGATAAATTAAGATGAATTTAAAATTTCAAAAGTTTTAATCCGCTTTGAAGAGAAATATCCGTTACGCATAGCAATTAATCTAAAATTAAAAACGAAAGCGAACGTGCGATTTAGTTTTTACGTCGACGTTGAACTCTGCAAATAATGGATGAGTACACAGCAACCGCGATTAACTTTAAATTTTTAATAGCGTTCATTAATGTAAGAGCGGTAGGAAGCTAATCATAAGTGTTTGATTAACGAATTGATTGCGCCATGTTGATAGGCTTACGCCTTACCACTTTTTAGACGATTTGCCGATTTCATGTAATAATAATAATAATAATAATAATAATAATAATTTATTTAAACTGCAAATATACAGGATATACCCAATTACATAGTTACAGTGATATTAAATTAACCAATAGATTTTTTAAGTTCGTTTTACTACAGTTAAAAATATCAATATTTACATTAGAGGTACAGACTTCATTTAATAATTTTAAACAACTAAATAATGGCGAGCTTGTTTCTTTCAGTTCAAAAAGGACAAACCTTGGTCTTAGTTTCATATTAGGTACATGTAGTGGTAACATATATAATAAGTCGGGTACATCAAGAACATGAATTATGTTTCATACAAAAAGTACCATTAAAAGTTCTAGCCTACTTTGCAGTGTAAGTACATTGAATAAATTACATTGAGTTATGTAAGAAATATACATTGGTGATGCATTGTAAACTTTATAATACAAATATCTTAAGAATTTTTTCTGAACTTTCTCAATTGTATCTGAACTGGAGCGTGTTTTAGGACAGAGCCATGTTCTAAAGCAGATCTTACTAGAGTATAAAATAAAATTAAACGGGTACTAATACCAAAATTTTTTCCAATTCTCATTACAAAATTCAATATTCTCTTAGACTTAGCTACAATATTCTTATTGTATAGATTAAATCGGAAATTACTTTGAAATGAAATGCCTAAATCATTTATTAATGTCAATCTTTCAAGTTTATTATTACATATATAATAATCATGTTTATAAATTATTAGGTTTTTTGAAAAGGTAATAATTTTACACTCAGATCATTTATGAACAGCGTAAACAACAAAGGGCCTAATAGGGAGCCTTGTGGCACTCCTGACGATGGCACAATCATTTTAGATTTAACGTTGTTATAATTAACATATTGCTTTCCATTGCATAAATATGAATGTAGTTATGTGTGATTAATTATTTACTAGCATTTTTCGCAGTTCCCAAACAAGGTTTTATGACTTTTCACTCTTTTATTATATATTAATCTAGGAAGGTAAAAAAGGAGACCTGTATTTCTAATGCACCATAATTAAGATTAATTAAAAAATAACGTTTCGATTCATAAGTGCTTTTGATAGATAGGTAAGGTTATGTTAGAATATTTTATATTTTGCAAAGATTAAACCCAGTTTCATAAATATTAAATTTTATAAAGATCTTAATTATATTTTTAAAGGAGGTAAAAATAAAAAATACTTTAAGTAGAAGCTGCCTTCATTAATCATTTTATATCTTTCATCTCAAGGATTAAAGTGTTTACATGTTCAGCATTTCTGTGTACCTACATAAGGAGTCTAAAATCAAAATATTTTTATTGTGATTACAATGCCAAAATTTATAAAGATGACTATGTATTTGGCATAATTAACATGATATAGTTTCGAAAAAACTTTACTAAATGTAGTGATTACAAACAATATGTTCTCGTGCAAACTTAATAAGTAATTATAACCATTTGCGTTCCATGTTTTGTAACAGATTGTTTATGCTGTTATTTACAGTTTCATTCAAAGTTTAATTTGAAATTAAATAATATGTGACTTACAGTGTAATTACAATGTCGTTTTTGTAAAACGCTTACACATGTGTATGCATACATAATTTTGTAAATGGACTACAATTTACTATAAATTTATATTAAACCTAGTTTATGTTAGCTTACTAATAACTGTTGGTTGATGGGTTAATATTATATTCTATATTACAAACACATATTTCACCAGATAATATGGAATTTGTGTATTAACATATTGCAATCGTGTTACAACATTAATAAACAATATAAAATTCAACAAAATATCGGTACAAGTAAATTTTAATTATTGGACAATATTTTATTTATGGAAAATTATTTTATTGACACATGTTCGTTTTTCCATTATTAAATTTCATTCCATTGGAACACAAAATCAATTTATATTAAATTAAAAGTTTTGAAATATTAACGAATTCATCAAACGAGCGCGCATATCGAATATTGACCTCTGCATACAATGTTAGGTGAACTCCCAAGGGTTGAACAGCAGTATCTCATTTCATAATATTAAATTTAATGATGCCAGTCTACGTAGAGTCACAGTAATGGGATTATCCGCGTTCAATAGTTAAAACGTTAGATGGAACGTTAGAAATGCTTGCAAAGGAATCAACAACTAAAGCACAGAGTTGTGGCTTAGAAAATCTACGCGATGACAACTAAATCGTGTTAAATGTACCACAGCAATGAAATTAAGAAGTTACGATCGGATTCCAAGTTTATAGTCATGAATATTTAAACGAGGATTTGATTGTGGAGTTCAAGTCTCTGATTTTATGGAATGGTGGTAATTATTAAAGATGGAAGATTCAACTGTAAAGTGCAATATTGCAAAGTTTTCGCAGAATACTGCAGAAGTAGAAGTGGAATAATTAATATTATTAAAAGCAAATATTTCAACATATAGAGATTAGAACTGCATTTGGGTTCATTTACTATGTAAATGCTAATACATAAAATGGGATTACGTATGAAATTACGGGATTGAAAATCGACGTTGGAAAAGCTGGGGCGTTATTAATTACTTAGAAAATTTAACATAAATAACTATAATCCAGTAACATTTACATAGCGTAATAAGTATTTAAATATTAATTTAGATTTATGATGTTCTAGTTTAAATATTTCATTTAACTTCATAAAAATAAACTGTAGACCGAAGAAACAAAGAAGTTAAAGGGTTAGGAAAAGATTTTACATGTCACCTCCCTGTATTTTTATATAATATTACTAACAAGTTTATATCTCTACCCATTTTTGAATTATTGCCCCAAAAATCAATATACCTCAGATTTAGATAAAAACATAAAAATTTTCAAAAATCTATTTTTTATGTATATAGATACTTCTCAATGCGCTGATTCCAAATTTTGAAACCGCAGGTCGATATCTCGTTTCGTTCTCGAGATATTTAGATTTAAAGTTTTGCTCAAAACTGCCCATTTTTGGGTATTAACCCAAAAATGGTTTGAGATATGAATTTGGTGACACCACCATTCGATTCTACGGGCAAAATTACATAAGTATACCAATTTTCAGAATTTTTGAACACCGCATACAATCTCTAATGCAAAATAACTGGAAATGGCCAAAAATCGCAAAAATCTAAGGTGTACCCCTTACGATTTTTTCAGATTTTGCTCATTTTCAGGGTTTTCAAGCTTTTATTCATAAAAAATGAACTGGTTGGACAAAAATTATGAAAATTGGTATACTCATATATTTTTGTCCGTAGAATCGAATGGTGATGTCACCAAATTCATATTTCGACCCATTTTTGGGTTATTACCCAAAAAATGGGCAGTTTTAGGCAAAACTTTGAATCTAAATATCTCGAGAACGAAAAGAGATATCGACCTGCGGTTTCAAAATTTGTAATCAGCGCATTGACAAGTATCTAGATACATAAAAATTTGATTTTTGAAAATTTTGAAGTTTTTATCGAAATGTGGGGTATTTTGGGGCAATAATTCAAAAATGGGTAGAGATATAAACTTGGTGGTAATATTATTTGATTGTAAAGAGAATGTTACGTAAGTTTACGCATTTTTAGATTATTTATATGTAGATGATAATTTTATTGGATTTATAGAAAAATTTCTAAGGAACTTTCTGTATGGAATTTAAAAAAAATTGTATTATGTTCGTGTTACAATTTTACTGGATATATAAAATCTTTTCCAATGAACTTTTGGTATTGGATTTGTACAAAATACATCAAATTAACGGAAGGTCTTGTGCTGGTCACAACATATTAATATTATTGTTGCTCCAATATTGTTATTTATAACCATAATTATATTTAATAATATATAATAGAATTATTATTTTGAATTTTTTATAGAAAATTAGTTTTATATTAAACTTGAAAATTATTTATAAATTTCAAATGGTCCGGTCTCCCTCCACTATTACTATGGGGGTCCAAACTAGCGCCTAGTACACGCTTTATACGGTACGTATGTACCGTCGTTACCGAAATCTACGAATCGAAACAGACACCTATAAAGAAAAATAGAGGTCACTTTTGTAATATTTAAAAATTGGAAATAACTTTCAAATTTGACAAATCACAATTTGTAAAACTAGTATTGATTAAAAAATTAATAAATCTGAAGGTTGCTTTCATTAACGAGGAACTGACAAATAACAATCAAAATCAAATTCCAGTGTCCATCAACATGTTTTAAATACGGCTTGTAATATTTCAATTTGCTTTCTTAAATGGTAGTCTTTTTTAAAAATTTTATATTCTTTAAAATTTTGTTGAAGGCGTATCAGTATTCCATTCTTCCATCCACTTTCCTTTGTACATTAGGCTACAAAAAACTGCATAACAAAACCCCCAAAAAATGTGAGTAAATTTCCATAAAATTCGTTCGATCAGCTGCACCTATCCTCTTCCTGCGGCTCCGACTATGTAGGTCAGCGATTACCGGAACACCTCCTCCGGGAGCAAGTCCGGAACCGTTCCGGTCTGTTAAGGGGACCTAGTGTTTGTCGATACATTTCCGGAGAGTTAACGCGTGTTGTTTCAGCGCGGGCGACGGACTTAATGCTACTATGAACGCCGAAGTCATCTGAGCCTGTTCGAGCACTTAGCGAGGACGAAACACTTCCAAGCCAGTGCTTCGGAGAAGAGTTACCAAAGGCTAATGAACTTGCCCAAGGATTAGAAATAGATGGGTGCTTCCAAGGAGATTGGCTAAGGATGCTTATCATAACATGAGTTAACAGCTTGTTCGAATTTAGAAATTTTATGAGGGTATCAGAGACCTTTGCTATTCCCCTTGTAGAGCTATGGGCTTAAGTGAAGGTATTCGTCTTTTAACTAATAAATACTGTACCCTATGTTTAACTTGGGAAGAGTAAAGTTAAATAATTTGAATTGATGAAGCTGTCGGTTCTTGGTGAAACTTTTTGTTAAAATAATGAAGTAATTAAAACACACTTGCTTAAGTTTCACAATTAAATTTATTTGTATGCTTGATAGATTTCGGCGGTTAAGCCATCATCAGAAGCGTAAGAAAACTACAAGAATATACAAAGTAATTGATATTTATACAATTAATAAGTAGAGGGGTAAATGAGTCGAAGGATCGGGATTAACATATCTAACAGCGGTGTGTCCAAAAGATCTAACTGTTCATTCATTAGAGTTTTCCCTTTATTGATGGCTCTCTTAATCTCAAAGGCTTCTAGGTATGTTAATCTTCGACCTTTTCTTTCTAAATGTAGGATTTCCAAATCTGAAATATTACAGGTGTGATTATTTTCTATGGCATGTTTAGCTACATTTGAAGTTAAATTATTATTCTTAATATTATTAATATGTTCATGGAATCTTGTACTAAATTTACGACCTGTTTGCCCTATATAACTTGAATTACAATTTTGACAATTAATTTTGTACACACCAGATTTATTAAGAGAGTCTTTATGAACAATTTTATTGTTTACAAGAATATTTTTTAATGTATAAGTATTATAAAGACCCGGTAAAATATTTAATTCTTTGAAGACTGGAGAAAGGTTTCCAGTTACATGTATAATATATTTCATTTTTTTGTAGCAGGAGTTTTTTTGAATATGTGGATCATCGGTGGCATAAAATTGTTCATAGAGTTTTCTATTTTGTTTTTTATGTAGTATTTTCAGTATGATATCTTCATTATAACCATTATTCTATGCAATTTGTAGAATTGTGTTTAATTCTTTATTGAAATTATTTTCATCGAGTGGTACATTTATTAATCTATTGATAAAACTATGGAAAGCAGACATTTTTATATTAAACGGATGATCAGAATCTGACGGGATGATTGTGTCGGTATAAGTTGATTTTCTGTATATTTGAAAATTAAATTTACTGTTTTTATGATTTAAAGTTAAATCAAGGAAATTAATAGTGAGATTAGTTTCAACTTCGATAGTGAATTTAATATTTGGATATATGGAGTTTAGATAATTTAAAAAAATGTTTATTTGTCTTTCTGTACCTTTATACAGACACAATACGTCGTCTACATAGCGATACCAGAATATTACATTATTTGATAGATTATTTTTAAAAACAATATCTTCAAAAGAATCTATAAATATTTCTGCCAGGAGTGGTGAAAGGGGGAAACCCCATAGGTAATCCCTCTTGTTGTTTATAATAGTTATTATTGAATGTATTATTTATTTATTTATATAAATATAATTGTGAAACTTAAGCAAGTGTGTTTTAATTACTTCATTATTTTAGTAAAGTTAAAAATAAATCTGTGGCTTAATTCTAGAACAACCAATTTGGCCGAGCGTGTAAGCCCACATCTCCAAGCTCGCTATCAGTGTTGGGTTAGAAAATGATTTTTGTTATCTGGATAACAGATAAAAGATAAATTTGCGCAATATATCTAGATAAGGATAACAGATTCTTTACATGATATCTAGATAAAAATTTTAGATAACAGATAAGATACCTGAAAAGTAAGCAACCGTAATTTCTTACAAAACTTTCTTTAATCTTTAAAGAAAGATAGACACTATTTTAAATATATCTATGTACATATTACAGAATGACTTCTTTATACTATTTTTTATATTTTGCGCCTTGTACATACTAAAATATTTTTGAAAACCTGCTAATATTAAACCGAGTTAATTTAGGGAAATTTGTAAACAAAATGTTGTAGTTGGTAACACTGAATCGACCATTTCCAATTATTATTTAAAGGTTAATATCATTTTATATTTACGAACAAATTTTAAATGAATTGAAAATTGAAAAATTGAAAAAAATTGTCAAAAATTTAAGTGAATTTGGTGTAATCATGGAAGATAAAATCAATTGTACTCCGCCTGGGCTACGTAATATAGCTCACACCAAATAATCTACTTCTTAAAAAACCAGTTAACTAAAAATCAATTACGTAAAAATGAGTTAAGTAAATGTCATCTAGTACCAACCTTCTAAAACAAAAAATTGGGTATCGAAATGGAAGCAATTACGATACGCAATGGGCTACTTGCATGGTACTGAAAATCCGATTTCTGTCACTTTATACGTAATGTTATATTGAAAACATATATAAAAATATAAATTTTATTTTAAAATAATTATTTTTTTTTACTAAATTAAGAAAGAAAATTTTCTGTGACGTCTTTATATTGAACTGGGGGAGGGGAAGCATGTTTAAGAATATTATCAATAGATGGCATGGCGTGCGAGAAAGTTTTAATTTGATTTGACATTAGTTCATTTTTCTCTCTCTCTGGTCTCTCAAATACATTAATTACTTAATAAATAAACACATAGGTAGTTACTTGTAATTTAAAATATCTATACCAAAAAGATAAACTAAAATACTAACCTCCAAACTATTATTGAAACGTCAAACTATGGGACGGCACCACGCTGTGACTTTACGACTATTCATTGGTGCGGCGTAATTCTACGTCATACATGGCGGGAATTCAAATAATCAAATTTCATTATTTTTTTTTTGTGGCTAATTAATAAAAATTTTGTCAAAAGAAAAAATATGCGTAGCAAGTTTTTACCTTCTCTTCAAAAATATTAAATAAAAAAAAGGTACGGAAGTAGCCCATTGCGTATGAACGCAAAATTTGAAAAAAAATAATGTTTCACGGGTCTATCGAAATGATAAGAATAAATCTGATTGAAATATACCGGAATGAACATCTATATATATTTTTTGTTCCACAGCACTGGAATAAAGCAGCGAATTTTAGCTGGTGGAAAGTCATAATTAAGTAATTTATGCAGAAAACATGAAAATTAATGAACGTGTCTCCCCTAGAAAGTTTGCCGTTTGTACCTAAGTAAAATCTGCTAATAATTCCCGCATTACTCGTACAATATCATCTACATCACTTGCAAAAACTTCACAAATTACATGTAAATCTGATTACCATAATATGAGGTCCTTTCGGAATATATTTCGCATAGCAAGTGCTCTTGACTGTAGAAGGGAGGTATGCGTGGTCTTTTGGGCCGCAGATATTAGCCCAGCTGTGTTATTATTTTCCTTGTAGCGTCTTTGATGTAACTCAGCACAGGCTCGGGTCTTCGGCCTCTACATTAACGCGATTTACACCCATTGCTATGGCGACGGTTACGATTATGAAGTCGGCGCTTTCGAAGGGGAAGCAGAGGGGTAACGATCTAGCACTTATCGCAAGATGAGGTAACAATGGGAATATGAATGGCATAGGCGGGGAAATACACTTTTTGGGAATGGTAACAGGGTATTACAACCTTTCCAGTATAATTATATAACAGTTCATAAATGGCTAACGTTCTTTCCTGTTATTATCAATTCAAATGGAAATTTTCTTCTCTTCTTTACAATTTTACATTAACTTTATGGAATATTTTTTTTTTAAATATGTATTGTCCCACGATAAGCTTTCGCCACATTTATTTTGAAAACTATTTAAGGCGATTGCCGGTGCTACGCTAAACAGCACTTTAGTAGAAATCAAACTACACTCGTAAATATTAAGTTATAACTTTAAACTTGATACCATAAAAATGGCTATTTTAAATTTATTTTTAACACGATAACTGTACTTTATACAAAAAATGTTCGGGTCACCCCCATAGCGCCCACCTTTAGTAGTAAATCTGTGAAAAGAAATCTAAATTATATCTTTTAGTGTAGCTGTGATTTGATTTCTACTAAACCCCTTTTTGCCCTTATTTCAGAAATCGGAACGATAGACTAGGTAGGAGAATATGTTCCCCCTCTACTACACACATCCCCTCTCTCATTCCAACAATTTGCTTCACAACACGGGCTTAGTTTTTCTCTTATGCTTTAAACAAGGACAAACACATATAAAAGCAGATAGAGAGAAATAAACTTAGCAATCTTAAAAGTAGTGGGGGAACGTAAGAAATTTGTCTGCACTAGTGTCATACTAGCTACAAAACTAATTTTGCTGAGAGACCGGCAATGCAATTATTTTACAAAATTTGGTATATGGGTTTTACGATATATTCGTTTCAAGCAACTAAAATATTTTTAGAACTTTCTTAAATGGCATTTTTACCTTCCGTCACATTTAGGCAAGATGAGTGTTTAATTAATAAGTCCCTAGATTACAATTTTACTATTTTTACGATGATGTCTGTATGTTTGTGAGTATGGGTACGTTTTTTTCAGAGACGATAACTCCAATACTCTACAATTCCAAAATTTATAATTCTTTCGTATTCTTCTACTTTACATCCATACGAAGTTGATTAGATTTTGGTTATAATTGGTCAACTGGAAGTACCCTCAATTGAACATTGACATCATCGTAAAAATGTTAAAATCGGATTCTAGGGACCTTAAACCGTGGTCATTTACCAAAATCTTGACGTGATTTTTAGCGCGATCCCTATACCTCCCTTACCAAGTGTAGCGGTATACCGGGTGTCTACTTTTATTTCTGAACATAGGAAATTCAATGTTAAAATTTTGATTCGGCGATATCTCCTTACCTATTAATTTCAGAACAAAAATGTAATGAAGATAAATGTTCAGAGTAAAAAACTGCATTGATTGAGTACCAAGTTTGTTGTTCAATTGTTTTTATGTATAAGTTAGAAGCAAAAGAAAATACACGATTTAAGGCAATTATCAGAGTGCCATGAAAAAGAAAACAATAATTTATATTTCTTGTCTCTGGTATATCTGACAGATTTGACATTTCTTGTTATATTATTATTACTAGAATAATGCGCAGTGTTAATCTAGAAGAAAGAAATAATAATCACTAATTCTAATAAGACTAAATTAAAAAGAAATGTCAAATCTGTCAGATATTCCAGAAACAAGAAATATAAATTATTGTTTTTTTCCATGGCACTCTGATAATTGCCTTAAATGACGTATTTTCTTTTGCTTCTAACTCGTACATAAGAAACAATTGAACAACAATATTAGATCTCGTTGATGCAGTTTTTCATTCTAAACATTTTTCTTCCTTACACTTTTGTTCTAAAATTAATAGGTAAGGAGCTATCATCAGATCAAAATTTTAACATTGAATTTCCTATGTTCAGAAATAAAAGTAGACACCCGGTATGAAAATTATAACTAAATATTTATTTTCATATGCCTAATTACAATTTACATATTAAACAGGTTTATTTCGCATTTTCATATCAATTAGCAAATAAAAAATACTTTGGTGGTTTTAAATCATGTGATATGATTTATTTATTTTAATATCCTTATTCCTTATGGGGCCCCGTAGCCGCGTGCCTGAGTGTCTGGTCGCGAACCCGGGGGAACCGGGTTCGATCCCGACAGGCGCTAAATATTTCCAATTTTAAATGGCAAAAAAGTGACCCCTGTCGTGCACTCTCCACACTAGCTATGAGTGCCCGTGAGGTGACGCCTGGTAAGCGCCCACACGGTAAAATACATCATTACCGATGTCTACATGTTTTGTAGATACTGGCACACCCAGAAATGATGATATATTTTTTTTATATTTTTTTATTTATTAGCACTTATGTATGAAAATCATAATAGCGCACACTGGATTAAAATTATTGTTGCAATTACTGTATTATTTACAAATCGCATATGGTAATATTCGGAAAAGTTCAAAATCAATTTAAATTTCCCGTGCTCTCTTTTAAACTTTGTAGAGTGCTCGAAAGTTTTAAGTACATCCTACAGATAAATTTGTAAAGGTAAACTCTTAGTTAAATTTAAACAAAACTAACAAATTAAATATACAGTTAAATTATTAATTGTTTTTAGATATTAAATAATATAATAATTTATCTTTTTGTGAAATATCAAATTAATTCTTCCAAATTTATTTCAACTGATCACCCTGCGCACAAATTTCAATTAATCACATATATTTGTATTAATTTAATTAGAATTTACTAATGATATTATTTTAATTATTTTAATCGTGTTATTATTTATTTCGTCACATTCGTGTGAAAATTTATGGGGATAATTAAATTACGTTTCATACACTGTAAACATAGGTAAACATTTATTTTCATTAACAAATGCATAATAATTTCGTTAAAGCGTTAACTGTTTACTAATAACATCTATAATTCTTGTTATTTTATATTAAGCACATGTTGCGTCAAACATTTAGCGGGAATATATATATAAACAAAATATTAAAAAATGATCTGATAATTTACGGTAAACTACGTTATTTACATACTTGGTACTTTACCTGATAATTTTCAAAATTAATGTACTAGTTCAGTTTTTATTAAAAGAATGGTGATAGTAACTAAAAGAGCTAAAATTAAAAAAATGGTAAGAGGTCCCATTACACAGATTTATTCAATTTTTGGTCGTTTTCTTTGGTATTATGTATATTATTCTTATACGCAGAACCAATCGATCAATAATTTTGAAAGTCCGTATCTTTCCGGTTAAGGGTTTTTTTTTTTAAAATGACTCAACTTTGAAGCTAAATGTCTAACAAAAGATGATATTGAATAGCGGTTTTAAAATTTGGAATATACCCATTGAGCAAAATTTAAAAAATGTTAAAATCTGAAAAATTTTCAATTGAACCATTTATGGGCGTAGGGCTCAATTACACAAATTTAAAATAATATATATATATATATATATATATATATATATATATATATAATGTGTCCCAAAGAGTTTTATACAAATGGAGAAAAAGTTTATCTTACATTTCACAAAAAAATATTCTTGATAAAAAGCTAAGCATGACTGGTAGATCCATAATAAAGTACAAAATTATTAAAACATTGGCCGGAATACAGGGAAAATCAAAATTATGATTTGGAGTGAGAATAAAATACGTTCAAAACAGTGGAGAGCAAAATGCTCATTGCAATTGTTATTAAGTAGCAAATAATTATGCACACTTGTAGATTAGTGATTTTCCCAGATAAAAATTACAATTCCCTACATGTTTTATAATTTTCTTCAACAATGAGAACAATTTCAATTTTATTTTTATTACTCAATTTTACTGGCATTTCTAATTATTGGAAACACACACTAATGTAACATTTGACATTTGTTGACAGTTATTAGATATTCCAAAGCACTCTATCCAGAACGTGTTTAATAAGGATGAATAACATATAATCAGGCATTCCAAATCATAATTTTGATTTTTCCTATATTCCGACCAATGTTTTAAAAAATTTGTACTTGATTATGGATCTACAAGTCATGAAGAGCTTTTTATCAAGAATATTTTTTTTGTGGAATGTAACATAAACTTTTTCTCCGTTTGTATAAAACTTTTTGGGGCACACTGTATATATAAAACTATTGATCAATTTTGTAAAATATATAAGCAAGGAAACACGTTTTAATAACTACATAAAATAAATAAATAAATAAATATATCATCACGGCATATTACCCATTTCTGGGTGTGCCAATCTGCTTTATCGCAGATATCGGTAATGATGATGACATATTTGTACCACGCGGGCGCTTACCAGGCGTCACCTCACGAGCACTCTTTGCTGGCGTGGAGAGTGCACCACAGGGGTCACTTTTGTGCCACTTTTTTTTAAATAACTACATAATTTTATATAAACAGGAATTATTATAAAACAGTAGGCAACTTTTTTTAATAAATAATAATGAATTTGGTAAGTGTAAGTAAACATCTTTTGACAAATAAAACACCAATTACACATCACTATGAGAATATAAAAATAAAATAGAAACGTATAAAAAATAATAAATGAAATAAATGTAAATGACAAGTAGAAAGATTGTTCTCCATAGTCGTGCTAACCGTTTTCATAAGAATATCTTGAATTTTTCTATGTTGTTCGAGATAGAGCGTCCCTCTTTAACGTACGCCTATGAAATTCTCCTCGCTCTCACCAAATTACCCGCATCCTCCGCGTGCGAATTGTTCTATTCTAAGGGGGCTATTTATGAATGTGAATTTTTTTACGAGCGCCGTACCGCTGTTATTGAAAAGAATTGTGTGCAGGTTTGATCCCCAAATCGAATTTTCTTTTCTTCGACGGAACGACGTTCTTGTGTGTGTAATATCGCCAATAAGTGCTCACTGTTGGAGATATTTTGTATTTGAATCTGGATTGCGAAAGAAAAACTCTAATTGCCTGCAGTATATCTTTCTAGAAGACATTGTTCTCAAATTGATTTTTGATGATTTTTTTCATAAGGGCGTATGAATTGAATTTGATTCTGAAAACATATAATACAAAGTTTCTATGTAATTGACATATAATACATGTTTTAAATCCATTATTCGAAAACTTATCGCTTTACGGGTTGCTATAAAATTAACTAATAACACCTTACCTTAGTACTTCCATACACAAGCACATAGACGTACACAGGCATAACATATTATAGCACGAAGTTAATATTCATAAACAAGAACTCTTTAAGTACAGTATAAGATGTACCTACCTAACTAGTAAATTTATACCCAATATATGAATTATAAATAATAGTAATTTACGTAACATAACCTGAAAGTGATACTTTACTGGGTGAGAAAGAATATTCCAGAGCGAGCCGTAGGCGAGCTTTGGAAGCTTGTGAGCCCAGTATAGACACTTTCAGGTCATGTTGGGAACAATATTTTTTTGCGATCCTGAAAAAACAATAAAAAAGTACTATTTTATTTTTTACTGCGAGCAAATAAGATATAAATAAACAACTAATCTCCATGGTAACATTTAGCTTTACCGGTCCCGGGATCGGTAAAGTACTTTCCGATCCCTTATGGACAACTTTCCGAGGTAGCTCAGCAAAGAAGGACTTTCCGGTCTAAATAGTGATCAGAAAGAGCTCATTTTCTGGGCGATCGCGAAAAAATAATATTTCTGCGATCGTAAAACTCGCTCAAACACGTAATATTTGGAAACGATTTATAACATGTAATAAAAAGATTTAACTCATAATAGCTATTTGCATAATTAGTACATAATATACAATTTTATTGGACGAGCCGCTGTTTATGGACGAGCGAGCAGAGCGAGCGAATCTAATAAATAAGACGAGTCTATAAAGTTTGTTTATGTACGTATTACATACAAAGCTTTATGTTCGACTGCTCTAGAAAAGCTGGATAGCTCCTAAAATTATTTTTTTTTTATTTTCCTTTATAAATATTCGATGTGCTTTTTTAATGATGCTATTGTTTCATTGTTTGTTTTCTTTTTGTATTTACGCAAATGTCAAAAAATTTTAAAATATGATTTAATAATTTGTTTATTAACCATATCTTTACACAAAGAAATGGATGGTTTAGAAAGTGCAGAAGAGTTGGCAACAAGTGCCAAAGAATCACTCGAAAAATTTGTTGAAAATACGTATTTGTTGTTTCATGTAAATAAAAATTTAATGTTTTGTGACATTTTTTTTGACAGTGACAGTTCTGTCCAATAAAATAAAGTAAATGTACTAGTACAATAAAGTGTCACATTATGGACACTAAATGCAACCGTAAACCAAGTGATTATGATACAGTAGAACATAAAATAGTTTTTCATACACCAAGTGAGTTAAGATAATGGTTATTAATCATACTAAACGTACCTGTGTGGCACACAAAGAGCTATCCGGGCTAGTCTTGTTTGATTTTGTACTTTCCATTTTTGCTTATTTATTATCAGTGATTAACTGTCAAAATAAGTATGATATTATCTTCATTTCTTTAAACCTCCATTTCGTATGTGCAATTAAATAGTTTCCATACTCTACTCATTGTCTATATTTGACATCCAGGGATGGGCACGTAAAATACGTCACGTACGTTATTTTTACTCGTAAAAAAATATTTTTTACATTGACAATATTTGAGAATTTTTTACGTAGAGTATATTTTTTTTATAAAGATATTTTCTTTTATACTGTAATGAATATTCCAGAACAATCAGTCCACGTGACATCAGCATGTTTCTTTGATTCAGACGAATAATTAGGTACCTTCAAATTATCAAAAATCAGATTAGTAGGGAAATATATTCCTGAGACATAACCTCAAACGTCAAACTTCAAACTTTTTACGTCAAAATTGGACATCTAGTGTCTTTATTAAGAACTAAAATTATACATTATCTACGTTTTTTACTTATTTAACATTTTTTACGCATTTGTTACACGTAAACGTAAAAAATATTTTTTTGTGAGTAAATGCACATCCCTGTCGGATGACCGCAATAATTTTTCATTAAAAATATTGAAACAATTCTGACTGTAGTTGCTTTGATAATGTGTTATGATAAATTCAAATAATTTATTTCGAAAATTAATTTGTATATTTATTTTATAGCCATTTGAATAAAATATCAATAACTATTTGCAAATTAATATGAACAATTTAACCCCAAATTGAATAATAAATAATAATTAAAAGTCCCATAAAAATAATGTGTGCAATTTGCACGTGTCATTGCATTCACATAAATTACATACTGGAATGTAGGTGCCTCAGATTTGAACATGGAACGTAAAATTTTGCGTGAAATACAAATACCGAAGTGTCAGTTTTATATTGCAAAATGTGAATATTTCAAGTTTCTCCATTTCTTTTGGCCGACCTAACATAAAATATGAACGAAAACCCTGAAGAAATTTCACAGCATAAATCACTTCCACAAAAATCACACAATCTTATTTGAAAAAAGAAAACAGAGATACATCTCGAAAGAGGCTAGAATTGTGCTATTTAATTAAACGACAACTTTGATCATATTTGTATTCTACGAGTTTGGAGGTTTTTGCGTAGTTAAGTGTTATCCATATGCATAGACTCAAAAGTGCCGGTCAAAAGTTTCTAGCCAAACAATTTGCTCATAACGTTTTTAAAAGATTAGTCGGAATTATTTTCTTTTGATTTTAAAAATAAGCTATTTTTTACGAGATTGTGCCAAACATTTTTTTTTTAATTTAGAGTTTATGTTTATTTTTTCTCAACATTTCTCAAAATGTTAATGTTTTTTCTTATTTTTCATTAACATTAATAACACTTACGTGATATACGAGTATATACATGCAACGATCTGAGAGGCAAACGTTAATACTTTCGACTGAAAACATAAAATCTGACGTCATTATTTGAAATTTCAAAAGACGTAAAAAAGTCGGCAAATGTACCTGTATTTTGGTACGAAACTGTACTTTAGAACATCTATATCTAGCACATTGTAAATCAATAAATTTTGCTAGAATTAAGAAGGTAACTTAAAATATCAATACGAAGAGAAAATTTACATTAACTTTACATCATTTTTCAACATAGTTCCTTTGGTTTTATGGTAATAGAAAACGAAACAGCCATGATTAATGAACTAACGTATAACTATTTTCTAGCATCCACTGGCGGATTCAGATATAAAAATTAAATTTAAAATTTAAATTTGAATATATTCAAACATGATACCTTACCTGTTAACATTTACATATACAATAGTATAATTTTATCATTATGAATATTATAGATTATTGAATTTTGTACAGTTATACATTCATGCTTTTTCTATATACTTTACAGATAAATTTAAAAATCATTTTTCTTTTTTCAATCCCGAAGCCTAAGATAAACACAATTTCTTTGCTACACAGTTTATTTTTCAAATAAATGTAACTGACAGGTAAACGTCATTGTCAAAAAACTAATTACTTCAAATTAATAATAGAGACATATTAAACAATAAAGAAAATCGTAAATAAAGCAATATTTATATGCAATGGAACATAATATAGTTTGAAGTATTACTAAATACGTAGGTATGTATTTAGATTAATAAAAATTAAATAGCGGGAGGTTTTATGTTGGCCACATCAGTTTTCTTTAGTTATAATTTAATGTTAAAACTTCATTTTAGTATTTAATTACCTTGTTTAATAATAAATTTAAAATACAGTATGTAATATTAGAATTATTTTGAATTTATAAAGATAATTACATTATTTTGAGATAGGTACTTTTAGAAGAGTTGCTCTGACAGAATATTTATCTTCAAAGAAAAACGTAGATTTTTTAAATTTTACAAAAAAAAAAAGTTATTAAGATTGTATGACATCTATTTTTTTCAAGTATTAAAGTATAAATAGTTACCAAATTTTCATTCGAAACCTTTTGCCCGACACTGAATCCCAGCGACAGAGTTCTACGCATGTGTGATGACTCCATGCAGAATTCAGAGCAAAAACGCGTTCAGCTCGGGTTGATCTTGTGATCGTCGCCAGCGCCATAAATATTCAGATTTTTCATAAACGGATTTAATCCCGGCTAACGTGATTCTCTCTGTTTCTTTTCTGATCCTTGTTTTATCTGCGAGCGCGTTAAAAAAGCTGCGAGGCGAAAGACTTCTCTGGTAAATCTTGAACTCGTGAACCTCTGAGCGAGTGCGGTCTTGAAGTACAGTGTTGGAGTATGTAAGGTCGGGTACATGTTTTTGACAGATAAGTTTGACCATTCCAATTTAGCAAACTAGCGGTTGTTAAGCTGTAGTTAAGGCACTATAAACACAACAATACCGCAATGTATTTGTCTTGTCGTCCTACATTAATTCCGGAATGTCGTTGAATTAATTAGTTTGCAGTATATGCATATGCTCACATACATCATATATTACAAAAAATAACAAACATGTGAACGGCATTATCAATAATTTTATTTGAGACTTTTCCGCTGAAAACATAGCTATCAACGGTTTCTCAATAAGAGTAGAATTGGAGGAAGTAGAAAACGAATGCAAGACACTAAAAAAACAAAAAGACAGCAGGTCCTGATGATGGGTATCCAGAACTTATAAAATAAGGAACAGATATGCTGTATGATTTGTTAAAAAAGTTTTCACCATAAGCCTAAAGGGAGAAAAAATACCTGAAACATGTAAAGTACTAAAGTAGCATTGTTGTCAACTATCTACAAAAAGAGAGAGTGAAAGGAATGTGATAATTATCGCGGTATATCAGTGACGAGTTTCATAAGTAGAATATAGAAGGGTCGTAAAGAATAAAGTAGAAAAAGAATACGCGGTTATGAAGGCAGAAGAATAGGCCGGACTTAGAGTTGGCCGATCTCCAGTTGAACATTTACACTGCATAACACAATTACTAAAGAAAAACTAGCATATAATCAAGAACATCATTTATTTTATATAGACCTTAAGAAAGCTTTTGACTCAATTCCTCAAATTAAACTCTGGGAAGCATTAGAGAAAACAAATGTCAGTATAAAGCAATAAATAACTTATACAGTAGTGACATCAAAGAAAATAAAACAGAGAGCCACCTACACTTTTTAAAATGTACCTACTTAGAAGAAGCATTGAAAGTGTGGAAGAAAAAGTGCCAAAATATGGGTATTAAACAATTGTTTCGCAGTTGATCAAACGCTAAAACGAATAATAGTTGAAAGTGTAGACATGTAGACATCGGTAATGATAACGATATATTTTACCGTGTGGGCGCTTACCAGGCGTCGATTTCAAATAAAATTTAATATGCAACTCGGCACTGAAGTTCCATTCTATCACTCATATGGTTTATTTTCTTCGGCCTTGCGGCCTCGGCAACTAGATTCTATATTCGTGGTAAAAAGTACAATTTCAGTACCTTGATACATAGGTAACTATTAAGTACACAATGCACGTTGTCCCGGATTAAACAATCACATGTAATTTGTTATGTTAGTTCCAGAATGTTATAGGACAGACACAAAAAAAGAAAAATGCTTACTGCGGCAGGTTACCCTAATTCGGCCCTGAATCCAAAGCTTTCCATCTACTTAAAATTCGCAATTAGATACCCAATTCTCGTGACCACATTCATTATATCCACTTTAGTTCCTCAACAAACATAAATTAAATATTAAACGAACGTCGTAACTTCAAATGGAAAATATACCATAACCTTCAAAATTAATGAATCCCATTTCAGAGATAAATAACTATCGTCCATGAAACGGAATTAACATTTTAAGCAAAGCGGCATAAAAGACATAAGGGTCGTTAGATAATTAAAGAGCCTGGAGGAATAATTCGATTTATCTGTAATCGCGATGCGGTACAATGTTATCATATGCGTAAAACAGCGGTAATACTTCGACTGCTGGTGATGAGCCCAGAGACGTTAGTGCGGTAATAACCGAGCAGATGCAAAGAACCATTACGCCGGCGCTAGCGACGGGATTGTTATAGGTTTAGCAGTAAAACAAGATAGCTCCGCGGTTAAAATCACTGTACTATGCATTGAATTAATGACTAAACGTACCGCATTATGGAAAACCATTTGGCTCCATTCGCACATACGCGTTGCACTACCCGACCTGTTTTCTTTCTCTGCTTAATTAATTATTATCATTTGCTTTGCTTAACGGTAAATGTGGAACGGCTACCACATAAAGATTCTGATTCTACTCGCGGTTACGATATTGTTAATGCGACAACTTTCATTAATAATTTAAAATACTTATTTTTCTCTTCTGGTTTTTGTTTTAAAAGCTCACGGAAAATTCAATATTATGTACTGGCTCATTCCTCACTCCTGGAATCAATTTCAACTGAAACCAGTAAACCATCTTACTGCGTCATGAGTAATATGACAAATATTAAACTTATTATTAGCGCTACCAGTAACATAAATGCAACGTACCTTCATAGCAACCTGAATCGTAAGTGACTTTTAACATTTGCAATACCTTTTTCTGTAAGTTACCCATTAATAACAAAATTTAAACATAGTAAGTGAAACTATGGGGTCCCGAGTGCCTGAGTGTCTGGTCGCGAACCTGGGGGAACCGGGTTCGATCCTGACCGGCGCCAAATATCTCGAATTTTAAGTGGCACAAAAATGACCCCTGTGGTGCACTCTCCACGCCAGCAATGAGTGCCCGTGAGGTGACGCCTGCACGGTACAAATATGTCATCATCATTACCGATATCTGCGACAAAGAATATTGGCACACCTAGAAATAGGTAATATGCCGTGATGATATATTTCTGAACTTTTAATGCCGATTTTTGTGCAATTTAGTGACAATTTGAAATAAAATATTGTATATTATTTAACAAGTATATATGGTTGGCTATATTATACGTGCACGAAGTTCAGAATAGGAGACAAAATCGAATATTTCAACCGAGAGTAATATAGCCATTTTATGCCAGACAAATACTATACTTTATCTACATCTTCCAAATTAACAGATTATAAAAAAATATATTATTTTATGGAAATTTAGTTTATATGGTTATAATCACATACGTTGCGGTTGGATGTTACAGCAAAAACAGCAATGATGTGTCAGATGTTGTCATATTTTGATTTATTTATTTATAATTCATACTGATTTGAGCATCCATACTCCAAAAATGTTTTAATAAAAAATATTACACTTTCATTAACTTGTCGTCATATTTTGAAAATGAAAGCCACTGATTATAAAAAAAAACACCGTGGAATATGAAATTTCATATTCCACTATACTCTATTTTTTAACCAGAAGGAGTAAATGTGCAGTGTTTTAGAGGTGTCAATTGTCAATTGTTTATGGATTATTTTAGAGAAAAAATTTCAAGTAACAGTTATAGAAAAATTAATTATACGTGTCCTGTCCGTAACGCCAATGTAACAATCGCGACTTGGGTGCAACAGAAGTAGCGACGTTAACGATTTAAGTACGGTTATACTTTCGCTGTTGTCTGTTGCGTCAGCGGGTAAGCAGATATTTGCACTGGGTTGGTAGCACAATTATTAATAAGTAATAATTTAGAAAATATTTATTAATAATAAAACAAAAGACAGAATTGCGGCCATGGGTTATAAAATAGTTAAATACAAAAGTAAACAAAAATAAATAAGATTTGTATTAATAAAAACAAGTTAACAAAATAAATACAAATATAATTATTTGATATTACAATTAACGAATAATATTTAGAAATGTATTTCTCATACCTAGGGGTAGATTACCCCTGAAGATCTAAGGTCTCATCTTCGGCTGGGTTGATCGAATCGAAGATTGTTGTTGACTGTTGTTGACGTTGTCTGTCGTTGACTGTCCTCTATTATATTCAACATTCTATTTATATAAAATAAATAGAATGCAAGAGGTTAATAACATTAAATTGACACAAACTGCAAATAATTTTGTTAAAACGAAATATTTCAACAAACCAGGTTTATTACATACGCAACGTGTATTTGAAGTATTT
Organism: Ophonus ardosiacus; assembly: GCA_943142095.1. Taxonomy (NCBI): domain Eukaryota; kingdom Metazoa; phylum Arthropoda; class Insecta; order Coleoptera; family Carabidae; genus Ophonus; species Ophonus ardosiacus. The sequence goes on from OW964829.1 coordinate 47,402,076, forward strand.
CTCTCTAAAATAATCCATAAACGACTGATAGAGTTAAAACACTGCACTGTATAGTGTAATATGACTAGAATAATATATTTAGAGTTGGATACATAATGCAGTTATTTATAATTCAATAGTAGATAAAAGTATTTGTATTTGAACTAACATTTTCGAAATATTTTTCCAAAATTGCCGCTTGCAAAATGTATCGCGTTGAACAATTACTCATTCTGCTTTGTAGCTAATACAGCCCTGTTGGTATAAGAAATTTCGCGCAGTGAATATTAAAACGTATTGTTTCGCAATGTTATCATCCACAACAAAATTTAATTTACTAACCAAACACTCATATTGATTTTTTGTTTCAGGTTCGTTGTTTTTCCAATAAATATTCACTTTTAATATAGAGGTAAATATGAAAATTTAATTTTTCTGTTATACACAATATTATCAATTCATTAATTAATTTTTTGAAATTGTATTCAACAAAAGATTAAAACAATGCTCCAAATATTTATACGTATAATTATTTTTTAATGAACAGAAAACTAAATATATGCCGAAAATAAAATCGTTAATGGACATTGCTTGTATATAGAATTACAACGAAATCAGCATTATTTAAATGAAAACTTGTTAACTGTTGCAGTGTTAAAGTTTATCATACCAGCTATGGAATCAGCATATTGCGTGTAAATATTGATCTGTTATAATTAAAATAGATTCTTGCAATATATTCCACGGAGATGAGTGGGATGATATAATATTTTATTCGATATTCTATACTTGCATAGCAAATATTATATACATGTTTATTTAAGCTTTACCCGTTGTTTATTTTTTAGTCAGTTTTGTTTATTTTAGATTTAATACAAGAAATATACTTTCATATTTAATGTGCAGTTTTTATAACATTTAAATTAACAACGGATATATTCATAAAAATATTTTTTGTAACATTGTAATAAATACCTGCAAAACATTTGCTCAACATTTCGAAAATTTGATTAAAAATAGATATTTTGTTGGAAATACGTTTTGGTACAGAGGTATGAAACAATATGTTTATTGTTAGGAGGAAGTAACGCCGATGCTGATGGATAAAATGTAATAACGGATTTCCCTACAGCACTGCTAAAAAGATTAACATATAAGACTAACTAATAATTTGAATATCGCTATTGATTTTATTTTATTTTTATTTTTATTTTATTTAACTTCGGCTTTCCAACAGGACCATGTCCCAATAACAGGAAAGCACATACAACATAAATGCAAAATAAGAAATACATTAGCAATTAAGTTACATTAGAAATAATAATATAGCAGTATATAATTTCATGATACAAATAACCAACTACCATGAAAATATAATAGTAAAATTAATAACAAATAACTAATTAAAGGACAGTACTACATTTGTCACTTGTTTTTTAAACTGTGATAAACTAAAAAGAAATATATCAATTGAATTATTATAAGAAACATATTTATTGTAAAAAATTGTAGGCGATTTAGTGCAGAATTGAAAGCAGCATTAGTTCTATTAAATCCTAAACAGAATAAATCCGTTGCTCTAGTCGTATAAATTGGTACGCGAAAGCCCAAACTGTTTAATAGATCAGGACAATCGACTCTATTATTTACTAATTTATATAAAAATATCAAGTCAATTACGATTCGCCATTTTTCCAGAGGTAAAATATTAATTTCAAAATTATTAAATTTATATCTAATAAATTTACAAAATTTTTCTTGAATACGCTCTATTCTTTTAATATGAATAGCATACTGAGGTGACCAACAAATTGTTGCAAATTCTAATTGACTTCGAACTAAAGAAAAATATAAAACTTTTAAGGTTTTGGGATTTTTAAAGTTCTTTGATGACCTAATAAGAAAACCAAGCATTTGGGGGTATGATATAAATAAAACTGATAATGGTAAATTTCTTGGTTATAAGTTTGATGATAATCTAAATGGAAAATACCATATCAATGCGCTTGTCTCAAAACTTAATTCGATATGTTACCAATTTTGGCATCTAAGCAGCGTTCTAACGAAACAACAGCTAATTTATCTTCTACCATGCACAAGTAGAATCTAGATTAAGATATGGGATCTGTATATGGGGTGCTTCATCATCTTCATACAGTGTTTTCATCGTACAGAAACGTATAATACGGACTATTGCAGGTGTTTCTCGCAGAACTTCTTGTAGGATGCTCTTTTCTCAATTACGTATTTTGACTCTTTGTTCTGTCTATATTTTTGAAATTTGTTTATTCATTTTTCACAACTTAAACAGTTTTAAATATAATTTAGATATACACCCTTGCAATACAAGACAAAAAAAAAAACTCCAAGGACTAAATATAAATCGTTAGATGCTATATCTAACACAGAAAGTCTCCAAATATTCAATAAACTTCCTCAGAAAATTAGGACAGAAAATAATAAAAACTCTTTTAAGAAGTTACTAAAAAAATTTCTTTTAGAAAATACTTTTTATTCAATAAACCAATATCTGTCGCACTAACTACACTGGTCGGATCAGGATCAGAATTAAATTTTCTGTTTTATTTTTTGTATGTATTTTGTAACTCTGACGTATTCCATACTTGTATTTAACTTGTCTAAAAGAATAAATATTATTATTATTATTATTATTATTATTATTATTATTATTATTATTATTATTATTATTATTATTATTATTATAACGTAGTAAATTAACTACTTTATGGAATAACAACATTATAATTCCTCATAATCGCCGCCGGGAAATCCATTATTATTTTATCAATATGTTTATTATTACCTTTTCTCCTGTTTTCTATAGATCAGTGTTTATATTAGTTTAACTAAAGTTTTGCTGATTTTATTTTTATGTCATTAAACTAGCATTATCTTTTCGAATAAAGGTGATGAATTCTACTTAATTTTTTTTACTGCTTCCAACTGAATTTTAAATGCGTCCCTGTATCTTGTAAATGCTTTCCATTATTCTAGGATGATAAATAATATCATGTCAATATTTCTGAAAAATTTTCATATTCAGTTTTTGATGTATAACAAGAAAAATCTCTTACAACCTTTGTCCGACACATACAAGCAAATTGGTAATGGACTTTTTAAAAACGAATTTTAGCCAGGGATGGTAACTATAAAAAATATCGGTTTAGGTTACTGTTTCTGTCATTGTGAAAATAAAAATTCGATTTTGATTTTTATTTCGGTTTTTACACAGCAATCGGTTTTGGTATACCGGTTTTACTAAAAGGGTTTCGGTTTTGGAAAAGCAATTTACGAGAATAATAATATTATATATTATTATTTGAACAATTAGTTATTATAATGATGCAAAAAGTGTCCACAAACACGTGTACTAAGTTTTATAACAATCAGTTTTAATGGGAGGCAAATATTCAAAATATTCTAATTCCCCATGTTAAATGAAATGAAATTTGAAATACGTTTCGGAAAAAAAAAATAAAATAAATTTATGTTTATACTTTTTTATACATAAGTATTTTATTAATAAAAATTTACAATATTTAACACCTAACAAGAGAGCTGTATATAATGCGGTTAACCGATAAATAAAAAATCTGTTGTGGCCAGCACAAGACCTCTCGCCATTTCCATATTAGGCTATATAAGTATTGTATTGCACTTCGCTTTCCAACCGTCGTTTTATAACAAAATCTTACAGAACATTACCCAAATATTGTTTCTTACTATATTTAGCATGTCTTCTGCACACATATAATTCAAATTATATCTATTTTTCATTGTATGAGGAAGTTTCTAAATGTCAAATATTGTTCCAATTCATTAACCAGATTGGCGGTATTTCTGATAGATATATGCATTTTACCACAATTTTACCTATAATTTCAAATATTTAATTAATAAAAGAATAAGAAAAGTTAAATATACTTCCCAGGAAAAGCTATCAGAATGTCACTAAAACTGTTGATATTTGACAATGACATATGTCATGTTATAAACATTGGAATTTGTCAACTGGTTTCCTTAGTGCCTTGGCCTCTGCGATTAGTATACTCTATAAATTATAGAGTCTTTATCTCTAAATCTATACAAGATATAATAAAATTTTTAAGTGTATTAGATGGAGAATTTTATGTTCTTCAATATTTAATAAAAAAAACTCCCAAAAAATTATATTTAGAAGAATTTTTCTAAGAAACTACTACTTCCGGTTGTTCAATTGTTACCAAAACCTTTTCAGCTCTTCCCAGGAATATCAGATTGAGGAAACTGCAGTTAAATATTTTTTAAGTCTTATAGTTTTTGAGGAATCGTGACTACAACATCCAGACATACATACATACACACACACACACACACATACATCCACACACACACACACACAGACATCATTTTAAAAATGTTATAATCGGATTGTAGGGACCTTAAATCGTGCTTATTCAATAAAATCTGGATATGCGAATTTTAGCATGAATCCAATACCTCTCTTAGCGAGAGGTAAAAAGGGTTTTGCTTTCGGTTCCGGTTTTGTATCTGTTTCGAATTTCGGTACAGATTTCGGTTTCGGTTCTCATTTTTTTTCGGTATTTTTCGGTTAATGGTTTCGGTTCCGGTTTCTGTTACCATCCCTGATTTTAGCGCTGTTAGTATATAAAACAAATTATAATAATAGATGGAAAAGAAACCATCAATAAAAAAACGAAATGACAAATGTTTTTCAAAATTCCATTCCAATCCTAAAGAGAGATATTAAAACAATGTGCCGTTGGCAATATCATGAAAATATAATTATTATATTATTATAATAATTATTAATATGTACAATACATGTTTACATTTTTTTAAATAGTTAAACTACGTTTGTTAACCACCATACAGTCATTTTCAAAGCTATTGAAAAACCGGTAACATTAGCTTCATTCGCGAATATTAGATTTTTATGCTGTATCAAAAATAATCTCCTTTATGTATACCTCGTCCAGATTACATTTGAACAAATGACTTTTAAATCCTCTGTGTTAACCCTAATCTATGCTACTGTGAATATTTTTACGTTTCACGCAAATATAGTTTCTTCTCAAAGTACATTATATGTCTATGAAAGTTGAAAATTGTTTGTAACTATTTAAAAGGGGAAAAGTTTTATTGAGCTTCTAGAGAACCATAGTTGACCTGTAAAATTCTTATCCAAGATGTTATGCTTGCTTTAACAATGAACAATGAAACTATATTTGCGTGAAACGTAAAAATATTCACAGTAGCAAAGATTAGGATTAACACAGAGATATACATGTTTAGCGATTCGCTTATTTGTTGTTCGTAAGAACTCATCATCTTATGCCATTGATTTCTGAGTGTAGTACGAAAATCGTACGTTAGTAGACAACGTAGGACGCATCACGACGTCAGATACACCTGTCATATGTCCACACGGTGCTATTTAATTGTCTCTCTGCGCTTTGGCGTGCCAAGACTACCGATCATCTCGAGGCGTCGGAGGTGGGGATTACGTGTGTCTGGGGTTAGAGTGTTGGAGTAACGTGCGAGACATGTTGATGAACAAGCTTTGTTTATTTTGATTTAGAAGGTGTTGGTTTAGTTTATAATGGCATAAACACTTTCGAAGAAGAATTTCACTTAGAGAAGACTGTGCATAGCTTATATTAGTAAGGCAAAACTTCATCAAAACATTTCAGAAAAATAACGTTTTAGAAATTGTACAAATTGCAAGTCAAATTTAAACGCACCTAAAGTCGAAGGGTTTTTCTAAAATTAATACTTGTATATAAGAAATTCTCCTTCCGAAATTACTTATATGATTTATTGAATTCTGTGTGTCTGATAGTTTCCTTTATATGTAACTACAACTTGTCTATTCAATATTAATAGTGATAAAACGATAACTGAATATGGTTTTAATTAATCATAATCCATTATACATGGTGTTAAATGAACAGCAAATCCGTTGATACTAATCAAAAATACGGATATTGTTATATTATTCAAGTGGTATAATTAAAAGTTTGATGAGTACCAGTGGCGGCTTAAGGTGTGAGCCACTTAGGCACTTGCTTAGGGCGCCTGGCTTTTTGGGGCGCCCAAAAAATATAAAAACTAAAGATAAATGTATAAATAAACAAAAAAAATCAATGTATGGAATATATACCTGTCCTGCATTATTAAATTTTGGAGCCCCTCAAAGTTAGTTTTGCGTAAATAAATTGTGTAATTTATTGAACATGCCATTGCGAAATAATCAAGTCAGGAAGAAATGATACATAAATTTGCGATATTGAAGGCACGGAAAGTTACCATATAATTTAATCATTCTTGGATTCTCGTTAGTTTTAAATTCTAATAGGTATTTTTACCTTCCGTCACCTTTAGGTAAGGAAGGTATTGTTAAAATACTCTAAAAATTTGTACACTTACGTAACATTCTCTTTACAATCAAATAATATTACTACCCCCTACGATTTTTGCGATTTTTGGCCATTTTCACTTATTTTGCTTTAGAGATTGTATGCGGTGTTCAAAAATTCTGAAAATTGGTGTACTTATGTAATTTTGCCCGTAGAATCGAATGGTGTTGTCGCCAAATTCACATCTCGACCCATTTTTGGGTTATTACCCAAAAATGGGCAGTTTTGAGCAAAACTTTGAATCTAAATATCTCGAGAACGAAAAGAGATATCGACCTACGGTTTCAAAATTTGGAATCAGCGTATTGAGAAGCATCTAGATACGTAAAAATTAGATTTTTAAAAATTTTGAAGTTTTTACCTAAATGTGGGGTATATGGACTTTTGGGGCAATAATTCAAAATTGAATAGAGATATAAACTTGGTAGTAATATTATTTGATTGTAAAGAAAGAGTATTTGTATATGAGTATACATAATGTATGTTCTTGTGATAATTTTATTGGATTTATAGAATATTTTCCAAAGAACTTTCTGTATGGAATTTTTTTAAAAAATTGTATTATGTTCGTGTTACAATTTTACTGGATATATAGAATCTTTTCCAATGAACTTTTGGTATGGGATTTGTACAAAATACATCAAATTAACGGAAGGTCTTGTGCTGGCCATAACAGATTTTTTTTTATGTTGATTTTGTAAATTTAATATTGTGTTTATTGCTGATGATTATAATTTATATATTATCAACTTTTAAGTTTGTCGTTTTCTTCTAAGTGAAAAAATCAGAAATAACTTTTGTAACGGGTGGTGGCGCTCTAATCCAATTTGGCTCAAGGCGCCTATATATCTTCAGCAGGCCCTGATGAATACTAAAAGAATTTTATCAAAATAATACCAGAAAATGATTTGTATTTAATATTTTGTTTTTGATTTTTAACTTTATAAAGACAGGTCCATATTACGAGCGCACTTTTATAATAAAATCGCTTTTATGATGCACTATTTTGTTTATATTATATTTGTTACTGTCCTTTGATATATTTTCGATTCAACAAAGTACTTTAAAATCAATTATGAAATAGGTATAATAATATCCATATTATTTAATATTGAGTTTCATATCGTCATCATATAAATATGATTCTGAATGTTTTCTTGAAGAATGAATTATAAAAGAATATAAATAGAAAATAAATAATAACATTCTCCTTATGAACATAAAGTTAAATACATTCTTTCATATTTTATAATAGACATAAGAAGGAATTTTTAAATATATTTCATGAAAATATTCAAATGCATATTCAAAGAATTCTAGCTATCTTGGAAATGTTTAATATCCTCTCTCATATTTCCGTGTAAAATGTTTAAAGTTGATACATTTAAACAACATTTGTTTTTGATGACTTTTTGCCGGGACAGAACATCAAAGTGTATGTCTTCTTTTATTTCTCTTTTCTCCATCCATCCATCTAAAGTAAAATAGCAGATCTAAAGAACAGAACCTGCATTGATTCCTGTGATAAAATGAAGTCAGTGAGCACTGAACTTCACCATTTGAACTTTACTTCGTTGACTTCCTGGCAATAACTTGATCTATCAAATGTGTTGAATGTGTTAGGTTAAAACATTGAGCAGTGTGGACGATGTGCTATTTTTATATGTCGATGAAATATCTCTTTAGATAAAATATTTCTCTCGATATAAAGTATGAAGAAAAAGATAAAATTTACGATTCAAATATAAATAAAAATACAGAGTGATCAAAAATAACTGCTTCAGTTGGCAATACATGAAATTGGTAAGATTGTACATTTATTTCCGGTTTTTGATACTGTCAGGGAATACCTGGATACTGTTGACAGTGATATTTGAAAATTAAACTTTGGGTATATTTACAATTTTTTGAGGCACACCTTGCACACAGGAATTTGTATTTATTGTAGATTTTATTTGTTTATTCAATTTTGACGTTTTAAACTGTCATTATTAACTCCATAGCAACAATTATAAGTAACACTGTTTTCACAAGTGAATTAAATTTTTTTAAATCACTCTCACATTTTTTTAATTCACTCTGCAACAAATAATGCATTTAAAATAACATCAGGCACGAAATTAACACTTACCATAGTATTTATCAGACATTATCAGCCATTTTCATTATTTTTCACGGCACAAATGACAGACAATAAAGCTTTTTAAATAGATGACTTAACATCTATCATCGACGATTGTCATGCACAGTCTACTAAATGATTAGTTTTTATTTTGTCCAAATTAAATATTATATATAAATATTATAATGATTTTTATTACTATTTCGTCAAAATTGAATAAAATATTGTACAAACCACGTGAGATAAGAATATTTATTCACTCTTTCTTCTCATCAATAAACATTACCTTAGCTCACTTGGTGTGTAAATATCTATTATATGTTTGAAAAACCGTATAACAGCGATATAATGTAGTTAATTACAACCGCTAAATTAATTTTTTGAAAGTCTGAAAATGACATTTAAATAACAACGGGAATAAATCACGTCCTCATCACTAGAGTATTTGGGATTTCAGACAGATTTTAAAATAAAATTCGAGTTGTTTCCCACCCTTTTTCCAAGAAAATTAAAATTCTTTTTTTGAAAAATTTGTTAGAATTTCGTTAGAATGCTCACAGAATTTTGACATCTTATAAAAACATATGAATGTTACCCCAGCACACTTGAATATTTAAGTTTATAAAGCTTCTGGGAGCAGTCAAGAGATGACATTGCTGTACGATCCAAATGTCAACCATTTAAGTTTTCACTTTGGACGTGCGGTCTTGAGCACACACATTTTTTTTATTGAAATGGTTGTTGTTTCCCTTACCCATGTACTTTTATTTCTTACTTTGCCCATAGAGCAATAATCTAAAGCATTTCAATCACTTAAAATTCTATTAGCTGCCAGACACCTGTTCTGACATAACCTTTTTGTATTTATTGTCAAAATGACATGTCAAATAGTATTTCTGCCTTCACCTAGTGTTGTGTAAACTGTGAAGTTAAAAGATATCTAGAATTGTATTGCTAACTGAATTAGTTATTTTTTATCATTCTGTAGTAGAACAACAAGGCCCGTTTCTGACCAGTGCGTATTTTTATTTCAGAAGCATTATTTCCTTTATATGAGTGATTATTTTTGTTTCATATATTGTTATTTATTCAGGAGAGATTAGTGTAAAACAGTTTTTACTTTTCAAATATGTATACTTACATTTGGTAAAATAACATTTTAGTTATGGCATTATCATTAAATATAGATACATAATTCTCCGTATTTTAGAATATATTTCATTATATGAAACATCAAATCTTTACTGCAATGCGTTATAAAATCAATAACTGCAAATCAACAAACAAACCTTCATTGGAACCCATGATTCCTCGAAGCTCATCTCGAGGCTTCGATAGTAAAACGGACATTAAAATTAGCAATATTGTAGTGTGCTTTAGGGGCGATTATCGGTTGATTGCCGTAGTTTTATTGACGCACATAACGTATACGGGATGACACATTGAAACCTCCATATACTAGTGGATGGTCAGTAAACACTGTTAGTTTCATACCTTCCTGTTATGTAGTTGCATCAATACGGGCAGAGAAGAGAGAAGCATATCCCCAATGTCATTTCCAAAAAACTTTATATAGGAAAGTTTTTTAACGTTTATTGAAATATTGTATTTATTACAACTCTTTTTTATAAATTTTCAGCACTTGCCTGATAATCGAATTATTAATTTATATTATCTATCTTTATTTCTATAAAATTTAAGTAGTATGATAATTATTTTGCTATGAAGTATGAGTGATTTTAGTAGTTCGGTGTAAATGCTTTCGGATAGAAAATTATTATGTACTAATTAATATTTTGTTAGTGTAAAAAATACATAATATTTTTCATATATTGTTTTATGGGGTCTCGTGGCCGCGTGCCTGAGTGTCTGGTCGCGAACCTGGGGAACCGGGTTCGATCCCGACAGACGCCAAATATTTCCAATTTTAACCACCAAATTCACCAACCGTTAATCAAGTCTTGATTCTCTGATCAACACTGATCTTTAAATCAAGTTCTGATTTACCTTGGAGATCAACAGTTTTAACAAAGCAACAATGTCGAATTTTGTTGATCAGAGAATCAAATTTGATTCAGGGATGGTGAATTCGGTTGTAAATGGCATAAAAGTGACCTCTGTGGTGCACTCTCCACACCAACTATGAGTGCCCGTGAGGTGACGCCTGGTAAGCGCCCACACGGTAAAATATATCATCATCATTACCGATGTCTATATATGTTGTAGATACTGGAACACCCAGTAATGGGTAATATGCCGTGATGATATATTTATTTTATTTTTATTTTTATAGATTGTTTTTTAAAGTTCCTTGAAAGGATGATTATTATTTGTCTTCAATTTCAATTAATTTTATATATTTTAGTAATTTGTGTTTCAATATTAAGTAGAAACTTATTATTACAGTCAAATCAAAAGTAACACAGTAACCATTTATTTTGCATTTTTAAATTTAGTTATTAATCAAAATATCAAAAACCTCAATATCCCATATAGAGCTAATTTCTACTGCACTACGTACACATAAACAGAATAACGAAGTAAGTGCAACAATGTTTGAGAAAGATCGAACTAAATTTACGAAAAAAAAAAAGATTATTTAAATGTACAAAAAATAAAACATCTAAAATATTTTGATTTATGCGTGAGTATATTTGGAAAGATATGTTTCAAATCAGTAACCATGAATTTTGTTAATTTTAAAATACATTATGTACTGCACAGGGGTAATTTTTAAAGTTAATTTTGCACGGTCGCTCTTTCTTTAATATTTACCGATCAGGAGGCGCAGGCGGTAAGTAAATTAAAATAATAATCAAAGCTTACTTTAAAAATGGTAACAAAAAATTAATTAATGTGTCAAAATAGTTTCTTCTTTTTGATTTTGTGCAAAAAACGGATTGCGATTAGTAATTGTTCTTCTACCGGTATCGGATATATTGGAGATCTTGACATCGTCTCGACCTCCAAAATCATCGTCAACCGGTAGGAATCACTTCCTGCTCTTAATACTTAAATAACTGTTACCTATCTATGAACAAAAACATTTATAATTATCCAATGTAAAATTTTATTTAATTGCTTATGACATCCCGACTACATTTGTAGTCACTAAAATATAAATCCTTCGTGCTGTTAATTTTAAATATTCAACGTTTTTGACGACTTCCTCTGTCTTGCTTCCAAAGGCCTTCCTCAATTGAATACCGGCCGATCGAAATTACTTACAACATAATTTATGAATAATTTTTAGATTATTAATCTTTTTATGAAAAATGTATAATTTTCCTTGGACTCTACTCATTTTTTTGTACTGAAACCTTTACCTAATATGCAAAACTCTTTTAATTTGAACCCAATGCGTTAAGTATGATGATAGATAACATTCTAATCCACCTCCTCTGTTCTATATATGTATACTTGTATACACTTCATTTGTGAAATACATTAATACGATATGTGCAATTAAACTTTAGTATCATAAGCTGTAATGTAATGTAAAAAGGTAATTGGCAATAGTGCGGCTAGGAAATTTGGAGTATGAGTACGACGGCGATCGCTTTCGATGGAACATTTCATATCATCTATGCAACTGGCGAATGCGAATGCCCAGCCGCCCGCAGTTATGGTTTTGGCGGTTCTCTCGTTCCGTGTTGTGTATGTTTTATGGCTTTTGTATTTTACATATGAAATGCAAGCGGTTTGGTGTACCGTTTTGTTTTGATCGCGTTACTGTTTTATCACACGTAACATTTCTAGTTGCTTTTATACAGAATGGTCTAAAAACAACGCGCTCTTTCTCCTTCTGAAGTAGCATTAGACTGCTGCTATGAACTTTCAAAATATGTTTTCAGGATTTCTTGTATTTTATAAAATATGGAAATTTGCAGAAAAAGTGTTTGGATAAGCTCATCTCCACGGAATATTTTCTAAATGGAACGTCTGTGTATAGCCTTTCAATCTCACAAGATGAGAATATTTCTTCCTTATACAACCGAAATTACTCTTTTTATGATAAAAAAAAGTTGTTCCCTTTAAATGCTTCAATAAAAATGTTAAGCGTTGCAACTAGATAGTTAATTTGAAATGAAATCCAGACTGATCAATAATACATTTCATTTGTATCTGTTAATTTGAAAAGAAACCGAGACTGATCAATAATATATTTCATTTGTACATGCAAAGTTTTACGTTAACCCGCTAATTTGTGATTTGATTGTAGTTGTTTAATTAATGTATGTACTGGCCTTTTTGGGATGTGATGAACCTTTATGATTCCACTATTGCTTTGATTCAGACTGATAGTAATGACTAGTGAACACATGTCTAAACGTTATTAACAAATCTGTCAATAAACATATCAGGTTCAGCTTTATTAATGGAAAAGCAAATCGGACGACATCTGGAAAGGAATACGTTTCTGATCAACCGTTAAAAACCTGGGGAGAATTTTTTTGTCTCTCCCAAACTCACTGGACAGAATGTTGTGAACCTGTTCATAGGACCTACCATAAAAAATCTGATGTGGCCAGCACATGACCTCCCGCAAATTCCATGTTTAAAATAGTAATGACCTTTAAGTGTTTAAGTAAAGTATATTTTTCCATTCCGGTTGATCGTTTATAAACAAAATCTAATTTGTTGTTTTAATAAATAGAAGTCTGTAATACGAAATTAATTTCGTGCCAAAAATAATCGATTATCATGGGCCTATAGCGCTCACCATCAACTATAACAGTTCGACCTTCATCATTTTCTAAAAAGTAAGTTCCAATGACGCCACCTGACTATAGTGCGCACCAAACAGTCTCATTTGGACATGTATTGGTACCTCGTAAATCACATGAAGATTTTCCTCTGCCCATATCTGGCAATTTTGCTTATTAACATACCCAGAGAGGAGAAAATGTGCCTCACCAAAGAAAAAGATAATCCGCGAAAAATCATCAACTTCCAAGTGCTCTAAAAACGCAATCTGTGTAAATTATTTTCTAAATTTATATTTCAAGTTTTTTAAAGTTATATTATCGTAGAATTGAAGATTGTACCATTATATTATATTTTTAAAAGTAAAAGTTGCTGAAAAATTATATTAAATGCATTTTTTTTAAGAAAAACTGCTAAAAGCTTGTATAAGTAATACTTCCGGTTATCTGATATACACTAAAAATTAATCAACTCTTCCCACATTAGTATAGAATCGGTGTACAAAATTTCAAAATTTTGTGATTGATAGTATTTGAGTAATCGTATCCACAGGATCCACACACACATACATACCCACAGACATCATTGTAAAAATGTTAAAATCGGATTCTGGGGACATCAAAACGTGCTTATTCACTAAAATCTCTATATGCGATTTTTAGCACGATCGCTATACCTCCCTTACCTAGGGTAGCGGGAGGTAAAAATTGTTACGTAAAGACTTTGCGAGCTTTTTCTATATTCTTCTCTCCAATCATCCTAATATTTCTACTTCTTCAACTTTGTGACCTTCAAATATATTTTGATTTCTGTTATCCATCTCTATATTTTTACTTTTCTCCTTACTGTTTCTTATTTGACATACTTATTCATCTTATTTCTATTTTCTTATTTACCATAACATTTGGTTCGCCGAACATTATTCAGATTCCTTGTTTGTTCTTTTTCAGTGAATATGTTTTTTAATGCTCCTTTTGTTTGAAGAGTCACGTCGTTACTTTCAGAAAGTCCTTGGGTCTTAAGGTATATTCAGAATCAAAATTGAATCCAGCACATTTTCAGGCTCGCTTAAAATTGTTAGCTAAATTTTAACCCGGCGCCCTTCTGGTTTGGATTGCACGTAGGCTTAAACCTTGCAAGGTAGAAACTTTTCCTTTGAAAGAGTAAATTTGCATTGTAATCGTCATAATTTCCCAATAAAGATGCGGGAAACAGTACTCGTAGTTTTAATTTAACTATTTCATATTTTTTGTTGCTATCGTGGGGGTTGCATTTAAGGTTGTTTAATACCAATTTAGTTTAACAATGATCATGCTGAAACCAATATAATTGTCAAACATTTTGCTGACTTTAGTATTATATCTTGTTAATTCTCATCTAAATTTCAAGAACACGTAAAGAGTAATATCTACTTGAAGTGCAAATTACGTACCTTTAATTTTTAATGCCTGAATAACATTTTTCTGTTTACAGTTAATTTCAACCTACTTTTAGTTTGCTATGGTAGAAGCTTTATATTGCTGGTGAATTATCTATGAAATGTAGTTTGTTACCCAATGTGCCTTTTAGGATTTTGTATGTTGCTGATGTAAAATAGATACGATAGATAGAGGATCGTCATTTTCATTGAAAGCATGTAGAGGTTGTTGTTTACCTAATTTATCTCTGGCCGAGTAATTGTTAAAAAAGAAGCAGTAAATGCAGTTGCAGTTTGTTAAATGTGTAATGCGCTCTGCCCTGATTGAAAGTCCGGACCCACCAGAGCGGCAGTGCATCGGGTGTGTCCGTAATTGATTCAGTGGTTTTCCGAGCCAAGTTTCAACGTACGTCCAAACTCGCCCTCGCCCGTACTCATGCCAATTAGTGGCGATCCGTTGTGCTTCTGACACGATTAAAATTAACGAATTAATTGAGATAGATAAGAGCTAAAAGTGAAGGGATCCAAGTTACGTGGCAATTTTGTTTTAATATTCGTTCATTTGTTTGTGACATGCCAGCATCAATCCTCCAGGTTTATGTTTCTTCTGACGGATGTTCGAGCATCTTACATACCGCCATATTGCTTTTTAATGTTGTCGAGGGACACCTGATGTTCTTTATAAAAAAATTCAGGCATTTACTTCGCGTTGCGTTCTTGATGTTTTATCGTTTTATGGAAAACATGAAAGTAGCCATCTTTGAAAGCTTTTACTAATGCTTCAACCGCTATATTAAACAAAAGTGCTTTTTCAAATAAAAATAAACTTTATATTTACTACATTTGTTTTTTCATGTCTATCTAAAACTCACTAAATTAGCAGTAAAATAAGAATACATTGCAACCAGTGTTGGGTTAGATAATGATTTTCGTTATCTATATAACAGATAAGAGATAATTTTGCGGATAACATACTTTACATGTTATCTAGATAAAAATTTTAAATAACAGATAAATGAACGTAAGCAACCGTGATTTCTTACAAAACTTTCTTTAATTGTTTATGCTTGATTGATACGATAAGTGAAAAGGAAACAAAAAATGTTCAGATAGACACTATTCCAAAAATATCTATGTATATACCGTGAGTATTTTTTAACGTGAAACATTGGGTTTGTCATGTCCATGGTTACGATTTGACATTTGATTGACAACAATGTATTTGCGTGTCCCATTTAAAATGAAACATAGGGAACGAATTTGATGTATTATATTATGTAATAAATTTAGCCAAGTCAGAAAACCACTCGAGAGCACTAAACATATTTCGGGCACAAGATGCACACAATATTTTTTTCTGCAACTAAATTTAATTTTTAGAAAACAGGTATAATTATTTAAACAAAATTAACCTCTAATGACGTCTTGTCAATATGACAGATAACCGCTGAATTTTCCTGTAAGAAATTTGGCCATGTCAGAAAATCACTTGAGCACAAGGTACACTAAATTTAATGTAGAAAGCAGGTATAAATATTTAAACAAAATTAACCTCTACTGACGTCTTATCAAATGTCAAATTCGTTCCCTATGTTTCATTTTAAATGGGACACGCAAATACATTGCTGTCAATCAAATGTCGAATCGTAACTATGGATATGACAAACTCAATGTTTCACGTTAAAAAATACTCACGGTATATATTTTTTTAAAATAGTAAACTATTGTTTTTTAGAAACAGTACTTTCTCAAAATTAGTATCAGATAGGCGATTGCGTCTTGGTATGAGAATTTGCCCGCCTACACTAAAAAGCCTTTCAACGGGACCGAATAACCACTGTTTTATATTATTTACCTGCATAAAATTAAGCATATAAAAATGCCAGTAAATGAATATTTTCATAAATAATATTGCTCACTATTGCTCACGAATCACGACCACACGTCACATCACAAGTAAGTTTACGCAGGCAGATACACCGGCGACGGAGAACACACGACGCGGCACACGGCACTATGCGATGCGGTAGGTTGTGCTTATCCTAACTTGCTAAATAGTATTTTGATTTGAGTATACAGGGAATTTATTTTAACATGCAACATATGGTCAATCATTTCCATGGTTACTTACTATTGTCAAAATTAAGAGCAATGTAATATTTGTCCATTTTAAAATGCAACATACAAAATTTGTAGTTTCGTATTATCAAAACTAATTTCCAATAAATTAGCCTACATGCGATTAACAAAAAATCAAAACATGAATGTTGCGCATCTCAACAAACTTTAGCTTACAAAAATTCATAACTTTCATGTAATAAATGTTTAAAAAAATTCCCCCATCCACACGGAGGCAATATTCTAGTCGGTCGTAATAAGAATTGACACCAATTATGATGTGTTCTGGAGGTATCTCCTGTGCTGCAATGCTATTTATAATGTTGCATTTTAAAATGGACAAATATTACACTGCTGTCATTTTTTGACAATAGTGAGTAACCATGGAAGTGATGAACCATAATGTTGCATTTTAAAATAAATTCTCTGTAGATGGAGTTAACATAAATAATGGTTATCTTATCTTTCTTCTGCATGTTATAAAACAGATAAGATAATAGATATAAATTTTAAAAATATCTAGATTTTAGATAAAAGATACTAACTACGTTATCTAGATAAAATTTTAGATAATGTTATCTAAATAAGCACAAAACTGATTGCAACACAGCATCAAGCACATTACAGTTGCATTTCATGAAAAGAAAATAAAATAATTTGACGCCATTGTACATTGAAAACCAAACTTAAAAATGAATTCCCATTAGCGTGAGTTTCAAATTGCTTTAGTCCTTAATCATATCATTGGCAAATTGCGTTAACAGAGTTGTTCGTCAGTGGCAGGTTACATAAAATCTTTCCTCATCTAAAATTCATAAGGATCCGGCGATCGTAGTGTTCACATCCTACTGCACTACGTTAAGTATTCTGGTGCAATTACGACCTGGCTTCTCACGGGTAAAACGTGCACTTTATGATGTAGCGAGCGACTTCGGCTTGGGGGTTTCTACTTTGCGTTCTCCTTGTATTTATAAACTTTTTACTCCGGACATGTTTACTTTTATTTATCGTAAAACGTTCTCGGCTTTTGTCGCTGGGCTGGCTCTTGCATTAGATGCCATTAAGAGGGCGCGACGCCAGCCGAGTCTCGCGCAGGTCCAACCCGCTGCATTTTGTGGCTCTGGCATCGTAAACTCGGATAAGTATGATATATATTTGCTTGTCACAATCGTGTACTAAGTTAAGTGCTTTGGTCCAGTTAGTGGTGCTGCGAAGTACCGTGATAACTTACAATATGGTTTGCCGTTGACGGTAAGACCATAATTATTATTGCAAATACCAAGCAATAACTCCATACTCTATTTCTATACTTTGTACGAAATGGCTACGTCTTCCAAGATGCATTTTCTCGCTAGCTGGAACTCTGTCGTTAACTATATTTGCCGTCAAATAATTATGGACTGGAGATTTCTACACTGATGCCACATTTTTTTAACAGCCCGATTCACAAAAAAGTTTAAGCTAATCCTCATTTTTGTATTAGCGAATTCTACTCTAATTTTGACAGTTTATATCTTAAAATATAGTCTAATCTATTCCTAGTATCTACCTTTGTTAATAATATCATGAAAATTAAATTTTAAATACCGGAATAGAATAGAATTCACTAATCCAAAAATGAGGATTAGCTTAAACTTTTTTGTGAATCGGGCTGTAAATGTTTCCCGGTACAAATATCTGTGATCTGTCAATGTCATTTTATATTCTAACATTTTTGTTGGTACTTGCGTGCGCTTTTTATTCCCAATCCTATAAATTGCATTATATTTAGACTTTTGAAAAGAAAATGAGTGAAACTCATGAATTAAATAGTCTTGGTTCTTATAAAAAACGTTTAGCAAGATTTAAATGGGCAGGCAAAAATTATTATTGTCAATGTACGCATTTTTTTAAAAAAATTGGCGTTACATCCAGAAAAAATTTATAATTAATTAAATAACAAGAAAACTCTGTATTTGACTACAGAAGCATGTTGTGTTGGCAGATCTACTGTTCACCTAATAATCAATTATAATATTTGGACGTTTATAAAACGGCCATTATTTATATCGCTGTGGAATATTTTATAAAATGATAAATTTTAAATTCGAAGAACTTGTTATATTTTCTAGCTATTCATTTGTCTAATTATTATGTTTAACGAATTCTATTGCAATTATATGCTTCTCCGAAATGAAACATTTATTCTGATAATTGTTTATAAAATGCTGTAGAAACTGAAATATATTTTAGTAATGAAATTTATTTCTATTTAAAAACTCTATTTCATTTCATCGACATACAATTGCTATTATTTTGATAAAAATTTAATTGGAGCGTAATGTAAATATAAAATTGGCAATATATCAAACAGGAACACATTTGTGGTATTCCATTTATTAAAATGGTGCGGTACAAACTACGAGATTTATTTTAGTTTTGTGGAGTAATCTGGCAAACTTTTTATTCATATGTTTTAGGCCATGTAGAGTGCAGAATGATTATATTGGAATTACCGAACATTTAGAGGCTTCTGCTGTATTATAGAGAATTAAAATTTCAAATTCAGTTGTATAAATTTCATTTAAAATCAATGCTTGACCAATAAATGCTTATAATACAAAAAACTATAAAATCCAATATGCTCCGACAAACGCATATGCATCACATAAAGAATATTTATGCACGGACGTATCATAATTTGACAATTATACACGAATTTCTTTGACATAAACGTCATTTTATAGTCCGCGGGCCTCATTATAGGCCGCCGGGCTATAATGAAACGTCAAACCAAATTATAACCTACAATATAAACAATTTAAACAGGCAACAAGAAAAGTTTTTATTACAAATCGAAATTTTTTATATTCTTTAATGAAAAATGAAAATTAATTTTGTGATATTTATATGGAAAGCACGGAGATACACAAAATAAAACTCAAATGACAACTAATAAACAAACAATAAACTGTTGTTCTCCGCTTTCATAGCAACACTAGATACTGGATCTACGAGGACAAATTCTTTTCGATACAGTTTTTCTAACATTCATAATTTGAAAATTTTCGTCCGTGCATAAAGTTTTGTATGTACCACGAGCGTAACTTGCTTTTATGGCCTTTGGCGTGTTTTTATCCCTCGGCTTACGCCTCGGGCTCAAAATCCCGCCGCAGGCCATAAAAGCCTCCTTACGCTCTTAATACATAAATAACTATTAATAAAAATATCATTTTTATTTTGCAATATCGCTGTAAAGATTACTAGAATATATTCTCCTGTTATTCAAAATTTTGTTCGGTAAAAATGCTATGTACTTTCGAAACATATTTTATTTAATAAAAAATTGATATAAATTTATATGAAATAGTTTTTAAGCTTGTAATTATTGCATTAGGTTTTAGTAGATAAAATTGTAAAATATGTTAAAATTGAAACACATTCAAACCTGTTTCATGTAAAACTTTTTCAAATTGTGTCCTAATTATGTTAAAAAACGATTAATTTAAAGCATGGGAACAATTTTTTTTATTTATTTTAGTTATTTTACTACAGACAGTGTTTCAAAAATTTGATGATGAAATCAATGCTTGTGAATGGCTGTTCCGCAGACAGTTTTACACCCATCAAAATTTCCATTTCAATTTTCGTTCGGGATAGAACCCCGTGATTGGTGTACATACCTCTTTTGTCTAAGGTGACGCGAAAAGTAAAACGACATTTTTTAGAAACTAATAATAGATTCTTTCTTATCTATATTTCAAAAAGAAGTTAGGAAGCCAAAAATGATTTGAAGATGATCTATGTTTAAGCCAATTTAGATTGAATCATGATGTAAATGTAAATTCATTTTATAAGTATCCTGGGTATCGTTTCCTCTATGGTACTCCGTAGGTAATTGAGTGTCTGGTCGCAACATCTGTCAGTCGGTCAGGCTGCCCAAGGTGTGGCTGTGGCCACCACATCGTTCCAACAAACTCGATTAAAATGCGAAACTCTCTGTAACGCAATTTCGCCAAACAATAATTAAACGAATGGAATTAGGTGCGTCGCCCGAGTCGTAGCTCCGCAACACAACACAACACAACGCCGGAATTTCTATAGCATGGCATGGGGATGGCCCTCTGCGTTGCGTGTTTATTTTTCGTAATTCAATATTAAACTGTCAAATGTTTCATCTCACCGCGAACTTTCGACTTGTTGTGTTATTGTTTTAATTATGTTTGCTTTCCCGCATAAATGTTACTGGAAAAATATTCTTCCTTTTCTCTACTACTTTATAAAAATATTCAAATATAAGAACATCCTCATTATTATTTATTTTAATTCCCCTGACTCTCAGCTTAAAGCATTCTAAATTTTAAAACATTTTAGCTTTCGAGTCAAACAACTATCAAAGTTAATGTCAAAATCATTTTATTATTGCTAAAAAGTGTAAGATTTAATGGACGCATCGACAGCGTAAAATAAAATCATTTGTAAAATTTTAAAACAGGATTTTCGATAACAAAACATTTATAAAATCCTTAAACTATCTTCCACAATTTTGTCTTAAACATTTTTTTCAATATATCCAAAAATAGTCTTTATGTTCTACTGCACCATAATCACTAGTTTTGTGGTTGCATTTAGTGTCCATAATGCGACACTTTATTGGACTAGTACATTTACTTTATTTTATTGGACAGAACTGTCACTGTTAAAAAAAATGTCACAAAAAAATGAAATTTTTATGTACATTAAATAAGAAATACGTATTTTCAACAAATTTTTCGACTTGTTGGGCAAGAGTGATTCTTTGGCACTTGTTGCCAATTTTTCTACACTTTCTAAACTATCCATTTCTTTGTGTAAAGATATGGTTATATGTATAAATAATATATATGTATAAATAAATTATTAAATCATATTTTAACAATTTTTGACATTTGCGTAAATAAAAAAAAATTAACATAAACAAACTTATAGACTCGCCTTATTTATTAGAGTTGCTCGCTTTGCTCGCTCGTTCATAAACAGCAGTTCATCCAATAAAGTTGTATATTATGTACTAATTACATGTTATAGCTATTATTCATTTCCTTGACTTACGTAAGTACAGTGTGTTAAAAAAGATCCTAACTAGGAGTAGGCTATGAACACAGAAACATATATCTGATCATTCAATTCAAAGTCAAGTTGTCACAATTGATAGCGAAATGTAATTTTAAGGAGAAAAGATAATAATTTATTACCATCCACTGGTTTCTAATTTATTTCTCATTCTAAAATAAGGATTCAAGAATATTTCTTTGTATTACATTTTTGACAATATCTCGTGTCAAATTGATATTTAATTAAATACTTTCAAATTAATATTCGCTTTTTTTGTTCATCGCCTACTCCGAGGCAGTCCGAGGTAGGTTTTTTTTAACATACTGTATTTATGTAGGTATTTCAAGTAAATGAATAAAGACCTTTTTTGGATTGATTCAAAAAATGTTTAGGACAAATTGTAGTAGATAGTAGTATCATACACTAGTGTTCCACTAATAATAACTAGTATCATCTTAAAAGATGACATAACCATATGAACTGTAACTGTCGTACCAAGTTTCATACAAATCGAATAATGCGTTCTGTTATTATAAGCAAATTTTTTTTTGAAGAAGAGAAGCAGAATACTGTCTAAATGGTGCACTTTCTGGCAAAGGCTAGTTTTGTTAAATCGTCTTATTTTAGTCTCAGATTAAGCCATGGTCCTCTGTTTCAGAGGCACTCTGAATAGCTAAATGATATTACCTTACCTTTATTATTTTTGAGCTTCTGAATTTTATTAGTGGTAAGCTTTTTGAAGTAGATGATATTTTTAAATAACAGTTTTTAGTATAAACATGCAAAATAAACTGTTTGGTTTCATATGTATATTTATTTAATTATTTATTTGCATATAATATTTTAATACAAATTACAATTTTATATATGTTTTGCTGTTTGTAATACCTAAATATTAAATAAAAATGTAAATGTTAATGTTCGTGTGTTCAGCAAAACAAATATACAAATATGCAACTGACCCCAGATGTTTTTATTTTAACTTTCTTGTTCAGGTAGATAACTACATTAATTCTTATTTTATTTGTGTTTTTAATTCCATAATTTAAACGAAATAATAATAAGCAAACTTTATATTTACCAAACAAAGAAAATATAAGAAATGAATAAAAACATTTTTCAATGTAAACTGCAGCGATGTTTAATTTAATCTTTCTTTGGCATTTAAGTAGTCTTGAAGACAATCTTTACATAAACTTGAAAACTGAAGAGAAATCAAATATGCAAAACAGAGAAACAAACAGTATTCTTTTCATTAAATATTCCTTTTTATCCTTTGTTTAAAATGCAGTTCTCAAAACAAATTCACTGTTTTCATTTCAAAGATCGTTCCCGTTCTTGCTTTCAAGCAACTCGACGAAATATTCTTAGCTGGAACCGCCGACAAAAGCTGAAGTTAACGTGCAACAAATCTGGGCCAAGTTCTTTTCACAGTTGTTCATATAATAGTGCTTCAACAGTTCAACACAAAATTCCTGTTACTTTACACAAAATACGTTCCAGTTTTAAAGTTTGTTTACCACCTTTCACATGTAATAATGTCGCATAAAAATACGGAGTTTAAAATCGAATCATATACAGATTTTGTACTTCAGTTAGGGCATGTGTTGAAAATGCTCACACTGTTTCACCAAAATAAGAAAATCGATAATGTGTGTTATTCTTGTTCAGCCATTACGTTACTAATTATTTTATTATATTGTTACATTATTAAAATTTTATAAAATAACGATGCTTATACATTATCATCATCACCATTCGCATGACGGCTATTATAGGACCAAGGCCTTTAATACCGAAGGTATTAATTTCATGACATTAATATTAGTGCAGTTAGATGAGTACTTAAATTCTACGGTAACGAAGATACTTATTTTCATTTATATAGGTTGTTTCACAACTTCGTTTGAATCGATGGAATATGTAGTATTTCTACTCAAGTTCAAAATGTGTTTGAATTTCATTTTTTTTTTTTTTATTAGAAACATATCTCTATTGATTGACACTATTTGTTTTAATAAAGATTGTTTATTGCAAAAGTTACAAAGAAATATTATTTAAATTTGGCACAAAAATAAAACCCACTAGTCAATGTATTTGGTTGTGAGGAATTTATATCTGTTTACAGTTTTTAATTCATGTTGCAGACTTTTATTTCATGGTTCTAAAAAAATTCTAAACATTTTGTAGGAAACTAAAAAATTCAATTTTAGCTTGAAAAGTAAATATCATTCGTTTATTTTAAACCAGCTTTTAAAGGAATATTTTGAAATTCTTCTCAAAATCATGTTCGTTCAATTATAAGTCCCGTTATATCTCTTAAATTATCTTTACATAATTTCAATAATACCTTTAATCGTATTATCGCATAAAAAATATTAAGTCAAGTAAATTAGCCAAAAAAGGATTATCTATTTAAATCTTCTTCTAAATGAGCTTCTATAATCTATATGTATTAAAATTGTTAAATATTATCCATTTTTGTCAATATGAAGCGGACATACGCATAATCAAATATTTACAAATCTTACACATAAGTTATAATTGAAAGTAAATATTTACGAGATTTCGGAACGTTTTATGTTTGTTACGATATGTATCAGAATTTCTTTTTTGATCATAGTGATTTATGAGTATTACAGATATCGTAACTAACGTTAAGAGTGTGCAGTGTGCATAGAATTGCAGTATTAATCAATTTAGGTCCGATCTTCAATAGTTTATAAACTTTAAATTCACATTTTTCGCACAATATTCCCTCTTCACTGAACTGCATGGCTCAAATTATTTTGAGTTTATTTTACGAGCGATGCATTACCGGCAAGGGGGTTGTAAGTACACTCAGTACACTTAGCTCAGTTAAAACAAAAAGAAGAACAATTTATTGAGTTTAACTCAAATGAAATGAGACGAATTGAAATTTTTACCAAAAAGAATACATATAATGTAATAACTTTAATTCGATTCTTCGTTTCAACAAAATTACTGCTTTCTACAAACTTCTACGTACACTTTCCCCAGTAGTGCTATAATTATGTTATTCATCTCGATTCCAGACGTAGCGCGATCCTTCTAGAAACATTTCATTTAACTGAATCATTGTTTTATATCAGTTACTATTTGTATTTCCCGCCAATGTTTTTTTTGTCACATGGGTCAGTCTTTCATTTACGATCATTAGTCTATCAGGTCCCTAAGCGCGATCTTAACATTCAATATTTCATTCTAGAAACATTCTACAGTTTTGTTAGGTTACAATATTTTATTTTGACTCACATGCGGAGATGAAAAACTTTTGATATGTTTAGTATTCATCCTATTAGCAATAATGATGAAAAGTACTAAACTAAGTTACACTGCAGTTCATCAGTCATGCGTGTGAACGCACTGCACACCTGAACGCACCAGCCATACTACATCCTTTTATAATTAAATCCACTTTACAACAAGTGAACGCGCCACGGGGATTTACTGACCTGTTTCAATGGAATTGTGGTGCGCCATGCAAATGTATCGGTTGTTACATAGAATAAAATGGTTTTGTTTAACATTTGAATGGTGCTGTTTCCCCTACGTTATGTTCAGTGAAATGTTCCGCGCGGTGAACGTTATTATTGATTGTTTTTTGATTGAAAGAAGTGATGCTTGTATTTGTTGATTGTTAAGTACTTTACAATTCTAAATAAGTGGATTATTGTGTAGGTATTTATGAAATCGAGTTTCATTTTTATTGAAATGTATACTCAATTTTTCTTAATTGGCGAAATGTTTGTATTGCAAATACAAATAAAAATCTCATCCTGTTAAAACATTGTTGAATAACATCAAATTAGTAGTTGATATTATTGTCTTGTGATAAATTCAAATACAAATAAATTACGTGCTGTCAGATAGCAATGTTGGGACTGTTAGTAAACATGAGTACAGTGATATTTGATCCCACCGACATTTGTTTACTAAACATTTGTATCAACCACTAAGCTACAGCTGTCTGCTTCGCGCAACCATGATATATTGCCTAAACTAAAGAACATATCTAATGACCTAATTATATATAGTTTAACCTATTTATAAAACAGAAGCATTATTACATTGCTCTACTTGTTGAGCTGTGAGGAGTATCAGGATAACAGAAGTCTACCTTTGGAACCGTGTTTTCCATTAATTTATCTAATTTATTTCTTACATCCTGGGTGCTAGGTCGAATCACTAACATATAAATCACCGAGGCTTGCAATTATAATAATTAATTAGGGGAATGTTTCTTTCCCTCTCTCTCCGCAGAATTCATGCGTCACCGGCCACGCGTATCTAATTATAAACGGAGTGCTGAGGAATGAATGCAATAGGCAAACTACGAGAGGAAACAAGGCCTACGCACACAGCGAATGATGGAATAGGAGCATAGATGAAGATTCCTCAACCAGGTGACCTATTTACAGAAGGGGACTAATATTACAGTGATTATTATAGTCAACTTATAACCAACGACTTATGGGGTTGAATTTCATAACAACAGATCATTAACCAATATACAATATTATATTAGTTACAATGTTTTTAAAACTAATGCTTTATTTAAAAACAGTTCGAATACTCTAAAAAAAGTAATCATTTTCGCCTAATCCGAAAACATGAAGGCTTTTGGTAGAATTCAAAAAAGTCACCCAACAAAGATTCCCAGTTGAAAAGTTGGGGAGTCTAAAATTGTTGTTTTATGTTTGTAATTGTTGACTAATGTTCATATTGTACGGCGGTTTTAACCCGCGACGTCTTATGTCGCAAGCAGTGCCGGATTACCCATTAGGCAGAGCAGGCAATTGCCTATGGGCCTCGCGCCTTTTAGGGGCCCCGCTACATTAAATTTAAATAATATTGATTTGATTTTGATTTTTTTTTTATTACAAAGAAATCCTTAAATAAAGAAATTTTGATTACAACAAAGAAATGCTTATTTACAATAATGGAACCTTGATTACAACAATAAAAAATATCAATCAATATAACAGGACCCCAATTGAATGCTAGATGTTGCGATGGAGACGGTTATGCTAATAAAAGTACTGTCAAATGATTTAACAGCACGAACATCACTTATTTCTTTGGACATTCCTATTTACCTCTTCAAAATTATTAGTTAGACGAAGTCTTTATCGAGTTAATTGGTATGTGAATTTAGAATATCCAGTGAAAGAAAGTTTGCAATTTTTTATAGAAGTTAGAAATTAAGGTTAATTTAAATTTGACAGATGGTAGGTACGTAAAGTTAAATTTTGACAAACGAGTCTGTAAAGTTTTACTTTAGCCATAACTATTTTTACTAACTTCGGGGATTGTTATCGTGTTCTTTAATGTCGATTTCGGAAAAAATAATATTGTTAATATTCATTCTGTGTAATAAAATTGATTTATTAAAAAAAATCATCAAAGATTTCACTATGTACTTTAAAATTGAGAAAAATGAATGTTAATTTTTTAAAAATATTTACATATTTTTTTATCAATTTGTTAAACGTATGTTTAATGTTTTTTTTTTGTATAATAAAATTATTTTATTAAAATCGTTGGGTGGTAAATTTGGCGTAAATTTAGAGGGGCCCTAAGATTTCGATTGCCTCAAGGCCTCCACGTGGTTTAATCCGGCACTGGTCGCCAGGCGGGTTGAGAGGTTTTTGTCCGTTTTAGGGTGGGTCTAATGTACCCAGCATTTATTTTTACATTGTGAACTGACTAAGGAATTGTTTCGTTCATCATCCGAAATTAATGCGATGAAATGATTGAAAAAAGAGATGACCATGCCGGGAGTCGAACTCAGAACCCTTGATTAACAATTCTTTATTTTTCTTTTTTATTATTTTTATCTGTATGTTTACAATTATAGTAATATTTTGAATTCATGTATGTATTTTACCTATTGTCATTTAGCAATCAGAGTTCTAAATAAGTAGAGCAACTTATCATTAACATTGGACCCAAATTATGTACGAGGAGCCATCTAAGTACTGAAAACTGCAAGACCATAAAAAAGTTAATCAAATAAATAGGTACATCATCGCGGTTTATTTTTGGAAGTACCGATATGCATCTATTCGTAGATTTTGATATTGACAATATATCTGCATCATTGTGGAAGTTTACTAGGTATCACTTATGTGAAAAGTTAAATATTCCTACATTTCTAACAGACTAGACAAATAAAGAATACAATAATTTGGTGCATAAAGCAGTTGGTAAAACGTTGTGATAGTGTATTTATTTTAATATAGTTTATAATTCTTTTTGAATAGACTTATAACTTACAACAAGATGTAGCTTTTAAGTTTCTTACAATTTCATCTTAGAATGAGTAACTGTTCTTTCAGGATGCAGGTGTTATAAGCGAATGCAAAGTTATTACTGCGAAATACCCGAATTAAGATTTGAAACGTATTATGTCTAAATTAGAAAAGGAATTCTTTGTTTTATTGCAGCAAAGTTTCCAAGTCGTGGCTTTAGGTGTTGAAATTATTACTTAGGTGTGCGTTATCCAGATAGAAGAGAAATTTGCTGTGAGGGTTTAATTTAATCTCGAGATTAAAGTGAACAATAAATTCAAGGGAAATTGTCAAATCTATGTCAAAGTTTACGTGCGAGTGTTAAAATTAAGTTGTAGTAATTATTTCATGGCCAAACTCCATAACAAGATCTTTTCGCAGGGTGAATATTCAGGGTAGAAACGAACTTAATGTCATAAATTTAAGGGTGAGTAGTATGACATTTGTAGATTACGAAACTGAAAGAATTTCTTTAAAATTCGAAAAACGAAAATTCGACTTTTCTTAAGGAAACTTTTTTTTACTGCTGTTTTAATTCATATTTCATTAAAAATATGTTTATCAAAAATACATTCAAAACTAGTTTGCACCGAAAATAATTGTGTAATAGGTACATAAAATATTTCATTATTCTCGGAAGTGTTAGTGACAAGTGTTTTTTGCTGTGCTCTTGTTAAAAAAGTGTATTCTAATTCTGAATTAGTGGATATGTTGTTGATTTATGGCGAAGTGGGATAAAACGCGGTTTTAGCAGCAGGTCTGTATGCCGAACGGTATCCTGGATTATTAAACAAGAAAATCATATGAACCCGGCATGTAGTGTCTCATTAATTCAACGTAGTGCATTGTGTGTAGCTGTGGGAGGTGACAAATTTGAGCAATATTTATGACTTTTGTGTTTATTCTTCAATTGATTTTTAATGTAAGTTTTTTTCATATTAATATTGTTATATGAAAAGTTTCTAGTATAGTTGTTATTTCTCAGTTAATCCATTCCGTTTTTTTTTATTTAATAAAAATAATTCTGCGAAGTATTAATATTAATCTTTGATATGGTTCATTGAACTTTTAAAATAAATTACATTAGAAATAATAATTATTATTAGTATGTCAGTGGTCCAGTGGTAGTTTAATGAAAACTACCCTTAAATATGCGAATTTTTAAAAAATTCTTTCTGTTTCGTACTCTACACATGTCATACTACTCACCCTTAAATTTATGACATTAAGTTTGTTTCCACCCTGTATAAGTTAACTAGATTATAATGTAATCATGGGTAGGGAAATATTAATGAAATATTCCTTCCACGGTCACGATTCTCTTTCTGAAAACATTTTTATTGCATTACTACAAATCTTTCTCTGTCACTTTACTTTCAACTAATAAGGTCCCAGTTGAAAATATATTTGAGGCAATATTATTTAAATTAAAAATGAATTTCTCTTCTCTGTGTACAGCATAACTGGGTAATTTTTCTCTTGTCATGTTGAGAGTAATTTTGCGAAATTATATGCAATGGTCGCGTTGTTTAATACAATGTAACACAAAACTTAAACCGTTGAGTTAAAATGAAATGGAATTCTTATTAACAAAGCTCGCTTTATAGAGGGCTTAAATGAACGAAGTAAATCCTGCTTTAATTTATTTCACTTTAATTACTGAGAATGTATTTATTTCAATGTGCATTACGCAGTATTGGTGATTTATTGGGTGCCCGCTGTTTTTAAATTAACTACACTCACACGTAAATCTACTTAAAGCGTTTAAAAGTACACTTTGTTAGCATTTTTCCACTTGTTTGCCGTTTATGTTTTTTTAATTGCAGTCTGCAGTACCACCAATATACAAAGCAAATTTATATCCTGTAATTTTATGGTTACGAGCGATACGAGTTGTTGGAAAAATATAATAATACACTTATTATTAAAATTGCATATGGTAAAACAACGTGTTATTATATTATGTATAACATGAAATGTAATTTTTTATAGTAGCACTTGAAGTGCGATAACATGATAACAACTTTGCGCAGAAAAAGTGTTTTAAGTATAAAGTGGAAATTTTTAATCCACAATTCATTATAGCGGGTAGAAGAGAAGAGCAGCTTGGTGAAATGAAAATACGTGGGAAATGTAAAGAAAACATTCGTTCTCGCGACACGTATGCAACTGCGAAGTCAGAAGCCAGATCATCCGACGCGCTGTTGGCATATAAATTGTAAAATTCTTCGTCAGTGTTTTTGCCTGATCGATGTACAGTTCGTTTTTGCTCACGGCCGCTGAACTTTTGAAGAGTTTTTCGCCCCAGTCTGACGCAAATGAAAGCATTCAGAATACGGCATATTTATCGCGCGATTCGGGTACTGGGTACAATAATGAATTACTCAGGCTTCGGAAACAGCAGCCAGGTTTGGAAAAGAACCAGAACCGCAAATCAGTAAAAACAACGTGATGAGTTTTTCCTAATTCAATGGGTAGTGGTTTAAAATGTGCATTCAAGTAGGAATTATTTTGTGTCGCTGAAATTTCAACGTTATAGCGCTTTCCTTTACTGCTTAGGAGTAGCACCTATCTGATGCTATTATCATTCTGTATTTTGTTCCTCTCTTTGCAAAGCATAAAAGTTTCAGCTGATACTAAATAAACTGCTTTTAAGGTTAGTGTTTTCATTTACGTTTATTTTATGCTAAGATAAAATCATTTCAAATTTCCCTCAGTTAATAATTAATAATAGAAGGAGTATAATGTGAAATTATAACTGAACTTTAATCCTTATTTAATAAAAAAAATAATTTTAAAGTTAGGGGATATTTATAATTTAACCTTAGAGTCCTTTTATTATTAAGTTTTCAATATGACTTCCCGGTCAAATGGAGTTAAATAACAACTTTAAACTTACAACTAAGATTAAATTAATTAGTTTCTACATTTAGTTTCTCAAAAATTTGTAAACTCAATCAAAATATTGTTACTCCAAAATATATGAAAATTATAACATTTAAAAACTGTAAAAATTCTTAAAAAATATTTGCTAAAAAAAACTTAGTTCTCGAAATACGTATTTAGTTATTATTAAAATTAATTTTAAGGTTAAGGGTTAATTATACTAATTATTATTTCGCCAACAATAATAGTTCCATGGAATCGTACAAATAAATTTAGTTCAATACACTTTATTTTAGTTAATTTGTCAATATATTTATTAAGCAATATTGCAATAGCGACCTAGATATTGTAGGTTCACGGTAAAACATTGAGGAAACTCTTATGTAACTCATATAATACAACATTTCACATCAAAAAAATTATTTGGTATACTTCCGACATCTTTCATGCCATTACATAATCTACACAGAAAAAAATCTGATGTGGCCAGCACATAACCTCCCGCCAATTCCATGTTTAAAATATCAGTGAGCTTTAAGTAAAGTATCACTTCCGGTTGATCGTTTGTAAATAAATTCTAATTTATTATTCAATAAATAGAAAAGTCTGTAATACGAAAGTTTGGATTATGTTTTATTGTTTCTCCTCAAAAATCTGTTAGAGCTCCAAATTAAGTACTACATCCGATTTATCATATATGGTTAAAATCTAATATGTTGTTTCAAATTATATATGAGTTTTAAATACCAAATTTGAGAAGTTTTGGATCATATTTTAAAAGATTTGAAGGAAAAATCGTTACACACACATTCTTATAAAAATCTGCATCAACTTCTAGGTGCTCTAAAACGCAATCTTTGTAAATTCTTCGCCGTACATGATCCATTTCGTAAATGTGTAGTTGTAAATTAATATTAATTCATAGGGCTGCAAAATAGAGTAAATTTAAATCAGATCATCATGTACATCTAACATGTATGTATGATGTAAAATATATTATTTTTACAAACCTTAATTTCATTAGAATTAATTATTTTACCATTATATTCTCCTTAACACGGTTTCATAATTAATTTTACTATAATTATGCTTCCTGACATTGACATTTGTTTAAATATGTCAAAATTGTTATTATTATTTTTTTTTGTTTGACGCATAGGCAAGACGATATATGAAAATAAATTATATTATATATTCATATTTAAAGTTATTTAGAGATATTTACTAAATTTTATTATCGTAGAATTGAAGATTGTACCATTGTATTCAATTTTAATTAGTAAAAGTTGCTAAAAAAATATATTCAATGATTTTTTTACAAGAAAAACTGTTAAAAGCTTGTATAAATGGTACTTCCGGTTTTCCGGTATACACTAAAAACTAATGAGCTCTTCCCACATTAGTATAGAATGGGTATACAAAATTTCAAATTTTTCTGATTGATGGTATTTGAGTAATCGTGTCCACAAGATCCACACACACACACACACACACACACACACAGACACACACACATACATACCTACAGACATCATTGTAAAAATGTTAAAATCGGATTCTGGGGACATCAAAACGTGGTTATTCACTAAAATCTCTATATGCGTTTTTTAGC
Source organism: Ophonus ardosiacus (assembly GCA_943142095.1). NCBI lineage: Eukaryota > Metazoa > Arthropoda > Insecta > Coleoptera > Carabidae > Ophonus > Ophonus ardosiacus. Next base: position 47,434,744 of record OW964829.1, read on the forward strand.
ACGATCCCTATACCTCCCTTACCTAGGGTAGCGGGAGGTAAAAAAGATTTGAAATTTTGTCTAATTATAACTAGATATTATTTTATTAGGCAATATGTCTAATAATTTAGTATAATTTACAAATCTTAATTTAGTATTTTAATATTTTTCAAAAAATCGTTAATTTAAATATGCAAATAGTTATTTTAATTACTTATTTTATTTAATTTTACTATATTTTGGCTTCATTATTTTTGTCCTACAATTTTCGGTGATTTATATAATGAATATGGTAAGTTAATAGATAATTTAAATATGCATTTAGTTAATTTCTTTATTTATGTTTAGTTCAATACTAAATATAGTCATTTAAACTAATTTTGTATTTAATTTTACTATACTTTGTTACTACAAATTTAGAAAACTAAATCAACTTAGACAATTTAATGAAATCATATTAGTAGGCTGAAAATCACAGATTTATTTAGTTAATTTAACTACAATTTAGAAGGTTTTTCTTTTCTGTGTAGAAACGATCAAGTTATTCATTGAAGTATTATCCTTCTTTTATGGCTTTCCTAATTTCATAGATTTCAGAAACTTGAACAAGGGAACATTTGTTTCGTCATTTTTTATCAATTGAAAAATAAAACCAGACTTTACTATATTGCGCACTTATTCTTTAAAACTACTCACAAATTGACCTGTTCAATACATTGTATATGACAATAATAAAATATAGATCAACACAGATCCGACTCAAAATTAGCTGATTTCATCGAAAATAACCAATAATCTGGTGTATTTTAATTCGAAATTCCAGAATTCCGATCTTCCGACGATCTGTTCCATCACAACCTGTAAATAAAGGAAAAATAGTATCGATATGCGATCGATAAACTCAGAAATGTGGTTTGCGATTCCTGCACATAAATATTTCCCAGTAACAAATCAAGGACAAAGTTTTTGCTGTGATCTTGCTGATAGCGAGTAAGTCTCCTCAAAATAATGTGCAATTTCCTACATATCCAATATGATATCCTGGACTCATACACGTTTCTTGACATTATTATTTCAAGTGATCCTTACATTATTTCCTTATTTGTTTCAAATATCAATTTGTCTTTGAACAAAAAAGGAAATTGTTTGAAGCTGTCATCGCAGCGGGAAATGAATTTCCTTCAATCAATAGTGATTCGATTTTAATGATATCGTCCATCTTCTTAGTTTGACGAAAGAACAATTAGGAGTTTACAGCGGAAATCTGCTCGCTTCATCGAAATGAAATCCGCAGTAAAACTGGTACATTCCATGAGAAAACTTTCAAAAACTAATTTACGCGGGCGATCCCAGAGCGCGATATCTTGGTCTTGGTCCCGGGCCGGCTGTTTGCACTGAGATTACACATTCCGCGATGGCGACGCTTGCAATTTCTATGCACAATTTGTTTAATCTGGCCGCACATCTCGCTCGCGTGGCTTAATAGTTTACAGAGGGCCAACGCCTCCGTTACGGCGTAGGTGCCACCGCCGTTATTAGCTCCAGTTGCCACAAATTACTTTAAAAACACTGCTGATGTAATGAATTTCACGAGTCGCTCGTTTGTGTGCTGCGGCCGGCGTTCCTAGAACTCAACACTAACCCTAGCTCCTTCTAAAAATAAGCATCGTTGCATTATTATCGCGACATGGAAGAAGAAAGCAGACTGCGAGTCGAGGGCTCTCCGGATCGCGTTTCACGCTCACCGTACTCGTCGAGGGCCACTCCGCCTTAATATATGCTCGCAGCTCTGACGTCATCGGGCCAGACAATGCCTAGTGCTCTCTCTGTTCTGGAATAATAACCTTTGCATCGCATTCTTCACGGCGAATCTGAAAAATCTGATGTTTCCATTGCTCGGGTCGGTGACAGAAAGCCAGCAGCACTGCCACTGTTGTTCATCTTGCTGGTCTTTTTGCTCTCGGGAACGGTTTCACCGTGGGTAATTTGTAAAGTAAATTCGCTCGTCCGGCCGTCTCCACGAAGTATTGTTACATTTTTTGTGTCTCTGTTGAATTATGCACGTACTTCCGCCGTTTCTATTGCTTATTTCTTCTTGAATACATTTCGCAGTGCTCCTTGGGCAGATCTCAGACCGTTTGCATAATTAAAGTTGTAATGAGTGGAATACCGACAACGAACGCGACTTGCCACTGTCGACTCTGTTTGACACAAATGCCTAGAGTATTTTCATTCGCATGTCATTATTTATTTATAATATTAATTTTTACACGGGGATCATCCTATAAAAACTGGTTGACAATATAATTATTTTGCATATACGAGTATATGATTGAAAGAACAGTACATTCTAACCGTAAACATAAAAATTACTAATATTAATTACATTTATTATGTTATAATAATATAGATTATTTATACAAATTATGATGTATTAAATGATACAGTATAATTAAAAATTTAACTCTACAATTTTCACATAAAATACTAATTTTAAAAATGAAAAAAGCCTTATACATAACGTAAGTGATGCAATTGTGCAATATTATTTTCGTTGCCATTTTGTCACTACTTTTTTTTCAGCATCTGTCTTATTCGTGTTTAATTATTTGCAAAAGTTCGTCTAATCTTTTATGATATTTGACGAACGGTTTAGGGTTTCTACTCACCGTGTATCTTATTTCGTTGTAATAATACTAAAAAAGGCTTTAATTAATGATTATTATATTTTAATGAACATCATGTCAGCGTGCTTCAATTTTCATGGAAAATGAATATTGTTTTACCCTAGACCTTCTCGTTATAACAGTAAATCAATAAAATGTTCAAGAGTCTTTAACGATATATTACACATTATGATTAACATTGACAATCGCGAAACGTTACATTTGCTAATACTCATAGATGTTAACAATGAGATTTTATTCTCTATACGATTTGATTATACCTTTTTCTTCATATTCAATAGATAGAGTTATAGAGAGATTAAGAGAGTTTAACTTTCAAAAACCAGTCAGCTTTGCAAAAATTATGAAAACATCAGATATATTAAAAAAATTCTAATTGACAGATGTCAGTGTCAAGTGCAAAATCAAAGTGGAAAGTATATGATCTGAAAGTGATATAAGTGACATAGTGTCCCTCGCAAGTGGCTTACAATTGCGGCCTCGCCTCAAGATAGGAACTTGTAATGCCGGGAGTACGAGAAAGGCCAAACAGAAGATGGAAGGACTGTAAAGCAGAAGATTTAAGAGAGGAAGCACTGTGTCAACAAAAAGCGTTGGACAGGAATGAGTAGAAGAGAAGAGTAAGAAACAGCAAGTGCAAATTATATAATATAGGTACATTCGTGTTATAATTTTATTGGATTTTTAGAATCTTTCCAAAGGTACTTTCGGTATGGCATTTGTAAAAAATAGTGTGTTCGTGTTACAATTTTACAGGATATATAGAATCGTTTTCAAGGAACTTTTGGTATGGGATTTGTACAAAATCGAATTGACGGAAGGTCTTGGGCTGGCCACAACAGATTTTTTTTATCTATTTCACATAATGTGGACCAAATTGTTGTAAATTATTTACAATTTATTAACAATTAGTGTGGACTTGCTATCCACTATTTTGATAGCAAACACAGGGCTGCCGATGTTAGCTTCCTTCTCAAATTATAGGTGGTCGAAAAGTTTCTAGAAAAATATTGTTAGTGCATTTGATGATGATGAACACAATACAAACCGCGCGGATTAGGTTATAAATAAAGCGACAGTAGTGTCCGTGTGTCTGCAGCTAAACAATGGAGGACACCTCAGACAAAGGCCACTCGGCCGGATTAGGGGCGGTGGCACAGCAATCACACTCTAACAATGGCCCTACGCCGGTCGCGACGCTGCGTGGCAAGCCTACGAATATACGTTTAACCCCGGATTATATTGTGCTCGAAAAAATTGCCTGCGAAGAGATTTTCGTTTCTCTTCTTCACCGAACATTATGAGCTCTCCCGTTCATTTGCGCCCGCGCTCGGTGGTGCCGTCGTGTGTAGGTATCATAAACTTTAAATGAAATCGAATTTGTGTTATTTGCCTCAACTCCATAAGAGAAAATGCGATAATAAACTCGAATGATCGAATAAATCGAACTACGGAGTTTTAACCTTTGTAAGGGAAAATGTTACCAATGGTTTGAATTTAGTATGATAAAAGGAATAATCACCATGTATGAATGTTATCCACTATTATGGCATTTATGGATTCTTTTTGTTTCAGGAATATACAGAATATATCAACATTAAAATATAAATTCTTCAAAATATGTTAAAGTACTTGTAGGTTAAGGTGGATTTATGCAGCCTACTTTTTATTTTACCTTTTCTTTTTCTTTTACTTTACAAAAGTTAAAGGTGTGTTAATAAATGTACTACTGTATGTGCACACTTTTAATTTTACTTTAAGAACTAAAGTTGACCAACTTTCAACTTAAGACCGTTAAAGTAAAATAATTTCATAACTGCATATGCACTACTTCACGTGACAAACGTCAGCATGTGCTGTATTTATTTGTTTTTGCGTAGGTAAGATTGCAAAAATTAAAAAATGGGTAAAGCTACAAGTAACATAACAGATGCACAAATTATTAAATTTGTATATTGAAAGATGTTTTCAGAACTCATTTTAATAAGATAACACAATATTTGGGTATAAGTTCTGTATTATTATTATTATTATTATTATACAATACATTAACATTTATATTGTTCTGATTATGCATTTTTTTCACATTTCTAGGCCACTTCTCAGCCAGTTTTTTGCGGACGGTTTTTTCCTCTGGCATACAGAGAAGTTGCATCCCCGCCGTCCAAGTCATTGCCCGGGTTTTGCATTTTCACAGAAAACAGGTTGTTTGCTGTTTTCTGTTTTTGTGCCAAAAATTGCATAATTTTTTCTAAGTTACTTATGATTTGTATTATATGTTTTTCCATTAATCATTGTACCTTTGAATTGCTAGTTGTCTTGACTACATATTTATTTTTATTATAATTTTTTACCTGAAGAAGACAGCACCTAGCTGTCGAAACGTTGTATTTTTCAATAAATAATACAGAACTTATACCCAAATATTGTGTTATCTTATTAAATTTGTGTTTATTTTTACAGGTTATAATTATCTCTTTACATTTATGACATCTGATATGCCAGAAAAATCACATCTGCGCATGTGTACCGAAGACTTTAAAGTAGCTGCATAAAGTACCAAACTTAAAGTAAAAGTAAAAGCGAAAAAGAAAAGAAAAAGTATAATAAAAAATAAGCTGCATAAATCCAGCTTAAAAGATTTATTTTAAAGGAATGGGGCGTTTTCCACGATATAACACTATTTGAATTGTAAATAACTGAATTGGTTCGCAAGTTACAAACGCGATACTGGATCTGCATAGAACACAATATGCATTTTTACCTCTCCCTAAGAGAGGTAATGGAATCATGCTAAAATTCGCATATCCAGATTTTAGTGGATAAGCACGTTTTAAGGTCCCTACCAACAACGAAATATAACTAGACAAAACATTGTTTCATTTGTTTTGGTTTCGGCTGGCCAGACAGAGATAGAGATATGTTTTATCTAGTTCGAACATTTCTCAGTAGAGGTGCAATATCATTGACATTTTAGAATAAAAAGTTTTTTAGAATATACATCATGTTATTCATATATTTCGATAATAGGTTAAATCTGTAAGTCTTACAGATCTGTAAATCTGTTAAAAATACTTACAAAAATGCATCCATTTTGCATATGAGGCGCGTTCTTTGACATTTGCTTGTATGAGCCACCGCAACAAGGTTGCCAAGAATACAGCTTGTGTACCTCGCCTGTGTTGTCAAATGAATTTAAGCGTAAAATTAATTTATAATAATATCCACTATTATTTGTTTATTTAATTATTTATAAGCTTTGGTATTAAATAAAAACCAACGTTTCACTCAAAAACAAAACCGCAAATGTCAAATTACACTGTATATTCAAGTGGCCTCTAGTGAGAAATTCACGAACTAGATAAAACATATCTCTGTCTCTTTCTGGCCAGACAAAATCAAAACATTCAGTGAAGAGGGATAGGGAATGTTTTGTCTAGTATGTGTGTGTGGATGTGTGTATGTGTGTGTGTATGGATGTTGAAGAGACGATTCGTCAATAAGACTTAAGAACTGTTTAACTATGGATTCCTCAATCTGACATTCCTGGGAAGAGCAGAAAAGGTTTTGGTAACAATTGAACAACCGGGAGTAGTAGTTTCTGAGAAAAATCTTCTAAATATTATTTTTTGGATATTTTTGTTATTAAATATTGAAGAACATAAAATTCTCCATCTATAAAATTTTTATTTTATCTTGTATAGATTTAGAGATGAGGACACTATAATATATAGAGTAATTTAATAGCAGAGGCTAAGGCACTAAGGAAACCAGTTGACAAATTCCAATGTTAATAACATAGTTTGTAAATGACATATGTCAGTGTCAAAAATCAACAGTTTTAGTGACATTCTGATAGCTTTTTCTGGGAAGTATATTCTTATTGTTTTATTAATTAAATATTTGAAATTATGGGTAAAATGCATATATCCATCAGAAATACTGCCAATTTGGTTAATGAATTGGAATAATCTCTGACATTTAGAAACTTTCTCATTCAATGAAAAATAGATATAATTAGAATTATATGCAGAAGACATGTTAAATACAATAAAAAACAGTATTTGGGCAAAGTTCTGTAATTTTTTGTTATAAAACGACGGTTTGAAAGGGAAGTGCATTACAATACTTATATAGAAATGGCGAGAGGTTTGTGCTGGCCACAACAGATTTATGTAGGTTGACGAATCTGGCCTAGTTAATGCCTTGAACCAAGACAAATTAAGCAGACCATACTTACATCTTGTTACTTAAGAGTGTGGTACTGAGACTGATACTAACAAAAATAAATTCTTGAATGTGCGTAATATCACGCATGGAGGATAAAGAGACGAATGAAATATGCGAGTTTGGAAATCCAGGAGGGTCCGCGTTAATCACCAATCGTTAGGACGGAATAATGCGAAAAGAAAGATGAATCGAAGTGGAGAAAAAGCCTGTCGATTGACGGAGCGGTCGAGATTAGCCGTACAACTAGCCTTGTATCTAGCAGGTAAGACAGCGAGGGCGTCGTTCCCTGCTTAGTTGGCTGTGTCCTGGCGAATTCTGACAAACGACTCACTGGCAAGACAAAAACCAAAGTAACCAAGGAGATCGTTTGGGGCTTTAACAATCTGCGAACACCATCGAGTTCTCTCTCGGGTGCGGCGGCGCGCATCAGTTTAAAGCAAGAAAAATACGCGGCCATTAATTCTCATCTGTCGCGCGCGGGCCGGGGCCGGCTGCTGGCCGGTGATCGCGATGATCCGCTAAAAGCACTCGGCCGGGCCGACGACATTGCAGCGATCGCATTGTCCGGCCGTCTCGCGCTGGCTGTAAATTCTGCATTAGCCGCGCGCGGGAGATAAATTGGGACAGACCCTGCGCCTTGCATCTCTGATGCGGGCGGAGCGCCTTCTCGGACTGGCGCCGATTTGGCTTGCTTGTTGTGGATTTGTATTCCGCTGGCTTGGTCAAGGGCGATTCCACAGAATTGGATTTATTTACTTGATATTAATACTCGGGCCCTGCATATTTATTTCGCGTCGTCCCTTCTCTTCTTTGTTTTATTAATTTTCCGTTATCAGATTTCCCAGCGCCGGGCTGATATGTGAGGCTACCAGGCAAATGCTTCTTGATAAGAATAGGCGTGGAAAGCAAATGCACAATTAAAATAAATATATCATCACGACTTATTACCTATTGCCGAGTGTGCAAAATTGCTTTTAATTAAAATATTTTGGTAATTACGATATGTCAGGTGTAATGAGAAAAGCGGGCCATAGACATTTAACATGGAGAGACCGTTTATTCTTGCGCAAAAGCAGTCTATTTGTTTTGGATTATATGCTTCAAATAAATTTTGGAAAGAATAAAGTTCCACATTCAATTCATAAAAAATCTGTTGTGACCAGCACAAGACCTTCCGTCAATTCAATGTATTTTGTACAAATCCCATACCAAAAGGTCCTTGGAACAGATTCTATATAATATCATGTAAAATCGAACACGAACACATACCATTTTTTACAAATTCCATAACAAAAGTTCATTTTAAAAGGTTCTATAAATCCCTTATTTTATTAAGGGTCCCTGTTTCCTCTTCTATTTCACTCATTCCTGTCCAACGCATCTTCTTCACACAGTCCTTCCTTTCTCAAGTCTTCTGCGATACATCTTCCATCTTCTCTTTGACTTTCTCTGCAACTCACTTGCGAGGAACACTATGACATATCAATTTTAGATCCTATACTTTCCATATTTGGTCTGTCAATTAAATTTTTTTGAATATCTCAGCTGTTTCCATCATAAATAGCAAAGCTGGCTAATTTTTGAAAATTATTTTTTTTTAACGCTTTAAATCTACATCTATTGAACATGAAGGAAAATGTATAATCAAACCGTATAGAGAAGAGTATTTTCTTTAATATGTATAATAACAAAATGTCAAAAAATAATATTTAACTGCGTTTTTTTAAGAAAAACTGTTAAAAACTTCAAATATGGGTACTTCCGGTGGATCATTTATAACCAAAATCAAATCAACTCTCAAATTTGTCACACTGGGACACACATATATACACACGGACCCACATACACACACACTCGGACACATATATACACACACACTCGGACATATATATATATATATATATATATATATATATATATATATAGACACACACACACACACACACACACACACACACATAGACATAACCTTTAAAATGGTATATTCGTATTGTAGGGACCTTAAAACGTGCTTATTCATTAAAAACTCACCACCGAATTTTTTGACCAGACAATACTTTCCTTACCTAAAGGTGGTGGAAGGTAAAAACTGATTTCTCACACTACTTTTCGTTTTACACTCGTTATCCGTACCTACTATAGAGAGTGCTTACGAGGCATGCGCAGTTTAGGGGTAAATTTTTGCTAATTGATAATTGGAAATAATTATTTAGTAGATTAAATTAAAGCCATAAACTAAACAATATGTCTAGCGATATCTAGATTGAACTAAGTAGAACTAAATAGAGTCTAAGTGATGAGGAAGAGTCGAATATTATCTCTTGAATCTTACGGTCGGATAAGATGACTGCTTTCAACATTATCACGAGACAAATTAATCGATCTTGTTATAAGGCGGAAATTTTCTTGTTTTTTTCCAGGCGCTAACATTGATCGGCATGCTTTTTAGAAGGTTAATTAATCGATTGACATTACAAGTATAATTATCTTTCATAGCTTTTCTCCCGGAGATAATCTGTACCTACGTATTTGGAGAAGAGAGTCTCATGAATAGATTCCCACATGTCGAAGTGGTTTTCTTGTGGAGTAGAGAAAGAGAAAGGGGTCTAGTTGAAATGGAGGTTAAAGAAATCGTATAATATGGTCTGCGAAGCGAGTTAGAGTAATGCCGCCACAAAAGGACCGCCCTGCTATAAAACAGGCCCGAATCCTGCCTTTCATTTGACCGCCCCCCTGCTTGCCGCATTGGCATGTGAACACGCAGCTGATGTACCAGGCTACCCAATCGCAGAATACACGTGTAAGCAGGAGATTTTACCACATGCTAGTTTTATTTTAGTCTATTTGTATATATTTCTCGAATATTCCGGAATATTATTGTCGTAAATTTCCGTATGTACTTGAATGCGGTATGGATGCGAGGAGTTTTACATCTAAGTGGATTTTTTGTGTGTGAAAGTTCGGGTGTAACTCCTTATTTGAACTTCTTCACAATTTCTAAGTGATATATTATGATTTTGTTGCTGTAGGTTTTGATTTATCGAGATCTCGGTCATGTGGTCTTTTTGGAAAGTCGGATTGACTTTTAAACCCTATAAATCTTTATCGGAATGCTAATATTAAAATTGTTTTATGGTATAATTCAAAAGAGAATGCTAGCATTCCAAACTTTAACATTTTTATCCGTGGTAACATTATCTCGAACTGGACCGCAAAACTTTTCTCACTAATCGTGGTTTTCTCTTTTGCCATTTCTTTATCTTCTTTAACGGAATACGTATCTTTATTATTTTAAAGTAATGTGATATACCCACTTTTGGGTAAAATTTACAAATATGTTTTTAAAATTTTAGACTTTGCCATTCGATTCTAGGAGAAAAATTATTTAAGTGTACCAATTATCAATTTTTTTCTAGAGGATATAACTTTTAGAGCAAAATAATTGAATATGGTCAATATCGAAAAATGTCCGAGGTACCCGTTGCGATTTTTTCCATTTTCAGGGAAATCACTTTTTTGGCTGTACAAACTGAACTAATAAAACAAAGTTTTCAAAATTTTTTAAGCTTATGTAATTTTGTCCACAGAATCGAATGGTGAAGTCTCCAGGCTCGCATCTCTATCCATTTTTGGGTCATACCCCAGAAATGGGAAAACTTATAAATGTAAATATCTCAAGAATGTTATTTCAATAATAATTGAAATCAGCGCGTTGAGATATAACATTTTTTAAAAAGTATTTTAAATGAAAGTTTGTGAGATATTTCATGAAAAACAACCCCCCACTCCTGTGACGTTGGAGTACATACAGCACGTCATTCATAGCCAATAGGAAAACAGTTTACGTTATTTATATAAATAAAAGTAGGCGATAGTTTGTCACATATTAAACTGTATGTAGTCTGACGTTACATTCTGTTTCAGAACACGTGACTTTTTCAAAATATTACACAAATTTCAATATTTAATTGTAAAATATCGAACGGGTTTTTTTTTAATATTTCCAAATTTGAAGCTATTTAAAGCACAATATCTTTTAAAGTGTAGTACTTGGAAAATTGGTGTACTTGGGTATATATATATATATATATATATATATATATATATATATATATATATATATATATTGGGAAATTAAAATAAGAAAAATAAATAAATATAACTTATTATAAGTAAAGTAGAAGGTAAAAAAATAAATATTATATTGAAGTGGAAAACTGATTTTTGGCACGCTTACCCAGTTATTTAAACATGAACAGAGTTTCGAGTCTTTAACAAAATATTAACAAAACAATTTGAGTATCTCCCCCAAGAGCAGTTGGCGGTAGCCATTTAGAACAGTGTGGCTCTAATTCTGGCATTTTATTAAGTTAGTCCTCGGAAACGAAGTAAACAAAACCATGAATAAACACATGTCGGGTGGTGTAATCCGGAATACCGGAGGCGCACGCATCGCGAGATTTACATCGTTTGTGGGTGGAGTCGGCAGTAGACCGAGTCGCGTTACGCCGAAACTAAACGAATCGCCCTCTCCATCTTCCAAAAAGAACGAGTTTTTGGGGGACGCGCGGATATGTGATTTCCATGAGGGTTGCTATTAGTTTTACTACGTGTTATTTCCACCGCTTTTTATGTTACTTATTGTATTACATTGTTGTGAACTTATGTTCTACTTTCTTTAATAGTTTTTAAAATTCATTTTAGGTTAGCTCATAGAACACAATTCACAGTATTATCACAGAATAGACATACATACAGAAGCGACAGTCAGAGAGAGAAACGAAAATTAGAGAGGAAAGAGTATGCCAACAAATTTAAAGGGCTAATCGGATAAAATCGGCTTGTTTCGGCATATCTTTGTATCTTACGATTCTTTGTCCTTTTCATTATCTCGACGAGAACATTTTCTGTCGGGGTCAATAATAAAAATATATTGAGAAACACAAATTGATTTCTAATAAGAACAAACATGTTATTTTTTCAACAAACGATAGGAAAAATCGTTATCATAAAGAAAATCATTATATTTCACATATTCTGGAGGAACTGTTGTCTCAGCTTATCACGCCCATGTATTTTAGGGTTATGGGTAGTTCAAGCAAACCAAACACGTCTTCTCGCTTTTGACATATGTCATTTTGTGAACCGTTTGTGAATTTTAGAAGTGGTGTTAGTGTCTAATAAAATGGAAAAAACGAAGAAGATAGAATCGGGAGGACTTGTTAACTGTATAAGGAGATTTAAAAAATGGAGAAAGCGAAATGTACGTTTTCGTTTCCGAAAGATTCATAAATGTAAGTAATGCAAAACGACTTCCATATCGTGCAAAATGTATATTCACTTAATAAATATAGATGTAAAATCGAAATAGTAATTTACAAGACCTGAAAGTGATACTTTACTGGGTGAGCAAGCATATTCCAGAGCGAGCCGTATGCGAGCTTTGGAAGCTTGTGAGCCGAGTATAGACACTTTCAGGTCATGTTGGGTACAATATTTTTTTTGCGATCCTAAGAAAAGAATAAAAAAGTATTAATTTATTTTTTACTGCGAGCAAATAAGATATAAATAAACAACTGATCTCCATGGAAACATTTAGCTTTACCGGTCCCGGGATCGGTAAAGTACTTTCCGATCCCTTATAGACAACTTTCCGAGCTAGCTCAGCAAAGAAGGACTTTCCGGTCTGAATAGTGATCAGAAAGAGTTCATTTTCTGGGCGATCGCAAAAAAAGTACAGTATAATTCATATTTTCAATAAATAAAACATTTTTGGTATTTTTACCGAATCTCCGTTTTTCCGTTAAAGGTGAGATTCCCGATTGGAATTTCCCATCCTTCCACGTTGTACATCAGGCTGTCTCCCGCCTTGATTTGTGGCACGCAATACCCCTGCAATTAATGTTGTTTACAGCCGTTCCCTGCGGATGTATTTGCGTTTTAAATTTCGTTGCGACTTGCAGCGCCCAGAGACGAGCACGACCCAGAAAGGAACTCGTTGCCAAAATGAGAAGAATCATTTTTTATTCCCACGGTGCGTGTTACTTTATTTCATATGGAGATTACACATAGGAGTAATTTTTTTTAGTGAATATGAAAAGATTTTACTTGAAGTATGAACGTTTCTACTCTTTTCGTTTATATAAAGTAAAAATCTCTTGGGTCACCATTTTCAACTACTGTATGGGCGAAAACGGCAGGTGGGCATACATGTGACTTTTTACTTCACGCTAAGAAAGGTATTGGATTCATGCTAAAAATCGCATATCTAGATTTTAGTGGATGAGCACATTTTAAGGTCCCTATAATCCGAGTATAACATTTTTACGATGATGCCGGTGTGTGTGTGTGTGTGTGTGTGTGTGTGTGTGTGTGTGTGTGTGTGGGTGGGTGGGTGGGTGCGTGTGTGTGGGTGTGTGTGTGTGTGGGTGGGTGGGTGTGTGTGGATGTGTGTGTGAATGTAAGTGTGTGTGGGAAGAGCTGATTAGATTTTGGTAACAATTAGACAACCGGAAATAATGGCTTCTTTAAAAAAATCTTCCAAATATATTTTTTTAAATACCGCCAATCTTGTTAATGAATTGGAAGAATCTCTGACACTTAGAAACTTCCTCATACAATGAAAAATAGATATAATTAGAATTGTATGTGTGCAGAAGAAATGTTAAATAGGTACAATAAAAAAAACAATATTTGGGTAAAGTTCTGTAATTTTTTTTTGTTATAAAACGATGATTCGATATCGAATACATAAAACAAAAAAAAAATAATAATAAAAAAATAAAAATAAAATGGAAATGGCAAGAGGTATTGTGTTAATGTTAACAAATTGAGATGTTTATTTTGTTCGACATTTGGAGGAATCGAGAAGGACATGAGAGTAGAATATGAAAAGAAATATAAATTTTTCATAATAGTTTTTTGTTTAACTAGGCACTAAAATATCATATTTACAGCATAGGCTGTCCAAGCTATAAATCTGTGTTTCATGCCGTGTTGAACACATTATTTTTTACCGATTTTAGAATTAATTTGAATTTAGTGACTATTTTTAATACCTATTTTGAAGGTTATTTATAGGCCATTGCTATGCATTTGTTGACCGGTTGCAATGCGTTTGCTAAATAGCAACAATGGACAGTAAAATTATTTTTACTGCGTAGGTGATTAAAATGATATTTTACGGACTATTAGCTATCAAACAAAATCGCACCTTTAATGCCAATCGGCATAAAATACTTTTAGATTAAGCATTAAACTTCAGATTATGAAATATATTTATTTCTTTTTACTTATGTAATTTTTTGTATCAAAAAGATGTATTGCACTCCACCACCAAATTTGCTATTCTTAGCGGAACTATACCGTTCAATAGCTCGTTTCTCAATTTTGTTCTATAATTTATTATTGGCTAAGAGTATTAATAATATTATAGGCTAATAATACTTAATAGTACGTAACATTAATATAATAATCTTTACAACTATTTAATGATAGCAAATAAATGCACCAATAAAATATGAATTATTTTAATGTTATGTACTTGTCCCGATTCTGAAGACAACTTCTGAATAATAATTAATTTTAAAATCCATTTTACTGCTAGCGATAAATTCAGTTTTCAAAGTTATAGAACATTATCAATTTTAATCTCAAGGAAAGACGTGGAAAGATATTTAAACTCGTAAAATCATGAGGTCATGAAAATGAAAAATTAATGCAGTTGTTAAATTCATTTCAGGTTTAAATTGCTATTTATAAATCGGTCAGCACAGACAAATCGCATTCGTTGTTGTTCTACGAAATTAATCATTATTGTTTCAAGTTATAATTAATTAGAGCCCTGTTTAATGCGATTTACGTTTGTTGCATGAAATCACCATTATTGCAATTATAGATTCTGATTCGCACGATAATACATTAATTAGATAAAAGTTATCATCTTTGCAATAATATTTATTATTTAAAAACGAAATATAATAATTCCCTTTACTTGGTATATAAAGTACTTTCGAAACAAGTACTTATCTATATTTAAAACAATTTGTAAATATAAACATGAAGTTTCATTTTGCGGGAACAGGAAATAATATGAGTATCCGATACATTGTTATATTATTACCGGGCAAATTATTTCAAATCCTCTTACTGATATCCTTTTTCAATAAATATTCCTAGATCTATTGAAATGTGAGAAATATAGTCTTTATATAATAACGAAGCTTATAAAGTTTGACTTGTTTAAATTCCACTATTTCCACATTCTGATAGTTTTTTCTGGGAAGTATATTTAATCTTTCTTATTGTTTTAATAATTAAAAATTTGAATTATAGGTAAAATGCATATATCCATCAGAAATACCGCCAATCTGATTAATGAATTGGAAGAATCTCTGAAATTTAGGAATTTCCTCATTCAATGAAAAATATATATAATTAGAATTATATGTGTGCAGAAGACATGTTAAATACAATAAAAAACAATACTTGGGTTCGAGAGCGAAGAGCAATACAATACTTATATAGCCTAATATGGAAAGGCGAGAGGTGTTGTGCTGGCCACAACAGATTTTTAAGATATGGGATGAGTCGGTTTAAGAGAATTACGACCAAACTTTGATGGTAAATATTTTAAGATTAAGAAGAGTTATCTAGATGTGAGACTTGAAAATTTGGAAAGTAGGTAACAATTTAAATCCAAATATCTACAATCAAAATTTTAGACCGGCTCCATTTGTATGTAGGTTCCTAAACATTGATGTCTGAAATTTTTATGTCCCCCAGTAATTATTTTGACAGCTTTGGCATTTGCCAGAATTTAATTAGACTGCTCTTACCACCAAATTCACCAACCGTGAATCAAGTCTTGATTCTCTGATCAACACTGATCTGTAAATCAAGTTCTGGGTTACCTTGGAGATCAACAGTTTTAACAAAGCAACAGTGTCAAATTTTGTTGATCAGAGAATCAAATTTGATTCAGGGATGGTGAATTCGGCCGTTATAGTATTTGTCTACCAAAAATTAGTTTGAAAACATTCCAAAGAAGATTAGTTCGGAGCTTTCAAGAAGTCGAAGTATGAACCATTCCATGTGTCTTAATCTCAATAATACTAGCGTACACCTAAAAATATACAAAATGATGGCCAAGCGTGTTGAGGCAGTGAGTCTCCGGCAGCGATTAAAACTACCTTTACCGCTCGGACCCTGAGGTCATGAGTTCGATTCCCACCAGGGGCTTGGATGTTTATGAGGGTCTTTAATACTTTATAATATAAGAAGAAATTGTAAATTGCAAAAATGTAAAAGAAAAATAAAATATTTGGGGCTTTAACTCCAAGAGTTGAAAGGCCGGCAAAATATTAGTATTAATAGGTGCATTCTTTTTACACACAATCTCAGTTCATCTCAGCTCACCTCAGTTGTCTCAGTAATTTTGACAGTTCTATGTGTCCCAACTGAGACGAGATGAAGTGAGGCGGATTCCTCCCCCCTTACCGATACTGAGCTACCTTGCCGGGTAATGCTTGTTGAGTGTCTCACCTCAGTTGAGGAGTGGGAGTCTTTTTTCAATGTTATTTTTTATTTAAAAATGAATATTTAAGAAAGTGTTAATGTTGATGATTTAATATTGATAAGTGAAATTGTATTTCTTTAATTATAAATTTAATAAATAAGTTGAATTGTTTTATGATGTTATTTGCAATGAAAATTCGTACGATGTAGATTTATTCTTTGGCATTTCATCGTCTTAGCGGGACCACCTTGTCAGATATTTAAAATAAATTCGAAAACAAAATGAAAATGTCAAAATACTGATAAATAAAACATATGATAAACAGAGAAAGGCAATAGGTATTCCGTTCTTTCTCTAAATTGCGTTCTATTTGTTCAGCAACTATCTCAGCTCACCTATTGGTGAAAAGAATGCAGCTATTGTTGAAAATTTGGAAGGTACGCGTCACCAAGGTAGCGTTGTGGTACCGTTGGTAGTTCACATACCGAATATACTATAAAGTCATTACTAATGCATTCAACAGTAGCTCTCTTATTCTGAAATAAGCCAATATTTACTTAGTAATGATAGATTTGTTTTGAAACAATCCCCACAATCAAAGTAATACATTTCATTTGTTGACACAAGTTGGTTATTCTGGTTGGATGTTTTTATAGCACAGGAAATAATTTTCGAAAGAATACTCCCGCGCTGATTCCGGACTGGGTAGGGCGTAAATCAACGTGCATTGTTTCGCGTGTGGATCCCTGGAAATCCTATATTTTTATGAAACAATGCAACGGGTTTTGCAGCAACCTCGCTCTCTACTCGTCTTTCAATCACGGAGGCGTTGGTACTCTACGTTGTTTTTTGTTGGGCGAAGCTCAGCAATGTTTGCTGCGAGGCAGCGCCAGTTCCGTTTTGCCTATGTATCATGCATTGGTTAATTATCGTTGTTTACATGAAAATCCGCTGTGTTTCCGAGAATTTACAATTATGTGTGTAATAGTTGTATCGAAATTTAGATTCATGAATTAGTATTAATTTCACGATACGTTTACCTGCGCGCTCATGCATTGGTTATTAAGCGCAGATCAATCGGTTTACCAAAATACTATTAAAAATAATTAGATTAGACTGAGCTTAACACATTAAGATCTAATTAGGTTTACACATCGCATATTCATGAACAGTGATATATATATATATATATATATATATATATATATATATATATATTTGTAATTAGCCAATAATAATGACCATACAAGTCATCGGAAAATAGACCATTCGGATAACTCTAGTTTTCTTAGTTACGCTATACACCGTCACAGGAGTTTAGCACTGAAAACAGTTTTCTTTTTTTCAAAAATCATCTGTCCCGTAAGACGATAGTGGGCGTTTTTGATATGGTTAGAAAGTTTATTTAATTTGGCATCATACACTATGTATTCTCATATATAAATACTCTAAAAATGCGTACATTTACGTAACATTTTCTATAAAATCAAATAATATTACTACCAAGTTTATATCTCTACCCATTTTTGAATTATTGCCCCAAAAGTCAATATACCCCATATTTAGATAAAAACTTCAAAATTTTCAAAAATCTAATTTTTATGCATCTATATACTTCTCAATGCGCTGATTCCAAATTTTGAAACCGCAGGTCGATATCTCGTTTCGTTCTCGAGATATTTAGATTTAAAGTTTTGCTCCAAAGTGCCCATTTTTGGGTATTAACCCAAAAATGGGCCGAGATATGAATTTGGCGTCAACACCATTCGATTCTACGGACAAAAATACATAAGTGTACCAATTTTCATAATTTTTGTCCAATCTGTTCATTTATTACGAATAAAAGATTGAAAACCCCTGAAAATGGCCAAAATCTGAAAAAATCGTAAGGGGTACCCCTTACGATTTTTGCGGTTTTTGGCCATTTTCAGTTATTTTGCTTTAGAGATTGTATGCGGTGTTTAAAAATTCTGAAAATTGGTGTACTTATGTAATTTTTCCCGTAGAATCGAATGGTGTTGTCGCCAAATTCATATCTCGACCCATTTTTGGGTTATTACCCAAAAATGGGCAGTTTTGAGCAAAACTTTGAATCTAAATATCTCGAGAACGAAAAAAGATATCGACATGCGGTTTCAAAATTTGGAATCAGCGCATTGAGAAGTATATAGATACATAAAAATTAGATTTTTAAAAATTTTGAAGTTTTTATCTAAATGTGGGGTATATTGACTTTTGGAGCAATAATTCAAAAATGGGTAGAGATATAAACTTGGTACTAATATTATTTGATTGTAAAGAAAATGTTACGTAAGTGTATGCATTTTTAGAGTGTTTATATATGATTTTACGTAATGTATATTCATATGATAATTTTCTTGGATTTATAGAATATTTTCCAAGGAACTTTCTGTATGGAATTTGTATAATATTGTATTATGTTCGTGTTACAATTTTACTGGATATGTAGAATAGAACGGGAGCCAAAATTAAAAACGCTACATATCTATCAGAACGTGACACTAATTTTAGCCGCTTGTCTATTTTGCTAAGATATGGTTTTTTTTAAATATGTAAAACTAAAATGTAAAAAATAATTGATCGCAATCCGACAACAAATAAATTTTAAATAAATAACACGAATACCAAACAAAAACATTATGAGGTCTAAGCCAGTAGACAAGAATAAATTTATACAAAAAATTGAGTTAGGACACAATTATTCTTGGCAGACGAAATAACAAATTTCTTGCTAGTAACAAGCCATAGTTTTTCATCTAAAAACTGATAATACCCCTCATAAACAATTCACCATAATTCTCCTGCCGGTTACAGTTTTTGCTTAATTTGAAATCCTTCTCTGTACAATAAAACACCTCGTATCTTCTGCAAAAGTGTCACCATTCCTGCGGTCTCCATACACATAAAGCTGAATTATTCTTTTTACAATAGAGTAGCGAGTATATAGGGATTAAAACACCCTGCTACCCTTCTCTCGGTCGCCGATGCTGGAATCTTGTGTTAATAATGCATGTTGAGGTTTGGAATAATGAAAATTTCGTTGGAGAGAATGTGTTGTTTAAGTAATGGGAGCATAAAGTTCTAAATTGTTAATTTGTGCAAACGACAGGGTGTTAGTGGTTTCACAAACTTTGATATAAAAATCAATGAGATGTATTTTAAAGGAAAATACAATAATGCAGTGATTACTGAAGAATTTAATTGGAATAATAATTATAAATAAGGACACAGACTTCACTAAACCAAGTACAATGTAGTTCTGGAAAATTTTATTAAAAAATAATACACGTGCAGTGTTACCGTTATTTAATCTTCCATTATCCACAAACTTTTTAACCCACCCACTCAAATTGTTGAAAAATAAAAACTGTAACTTTTCAAAATATGTAATTAAAAAACTTTCCTTGTTAATATATACTGAAATAGTTCTCATTTTAATTAAAAGTTATTTATAAAATATTTCCCGGAAAACTTGCATAGAAATGAATATTCGAATACATATATACAGTATGTAAATATTGCGAAAATTACCAGAAATATGTGCCTTTATTAACATATATATTTCACTTATATTAAAATTAAACTAATTTCATATTTACACATATAATATGATTGGAATATACACTAATTTGCACTCATTATAAACAACTTGTTAATTTGGAGATAATGTTCAACATATTAATATCATTATATTAGCTCTGTTCGATGAGAAGTGCTTGAAGTGTAGAGCAGAATAGTGCAGTGCAGTGTAGTGTACACTAGTACAGTCTAATTCTTGTGGTTTCATAAAACACACTAGTGTATATTTGGGCAAGTTTGCTCAGCTGTGAGTAATCAAGCCAAGCATAGCCAAAGGTGTAAAAGGTTAGGTTGTTTATAAACACAGTCATATCATAAAGCTGCAAAAAAGTGACTGCAGAAATGTCTGTTTTAAAGAGCATAGTAAACTAATAAACGATTCTGACGAAGATCAATCATCACTTGATTCTTCATCAGATTCAGAGACAGATATATTAATTAATTCTTTATATAGCAAAACAAAATTTTAGATTAAATAAACAGATGTGTAGATAGAATAGAATTAAAATGTCTACCGAACAACATTTAGCTACCCCCACTCCTAGTCTGCACTTTCTACACTACCTCGCGAGTCAGGTCAGAAAAGTGAGCACTAGTTCTTAAAATTTTTGTCATCGAACAGCCTGCCAGAAGCTGCCCATTTCTCATAAAACATGTTAGTGCAAGAAAGTTAACACTAGGGCGGCCTAGTACATGTCATCGAACAAAGCTATTATTTCCTTCACTACAAATGATGAATACGTGTAAATAACAGAAAATTATTCAACAATAATAAATATTTTGTTTTTAAATGTTAAATTTTAATAGTTATATATGCAACAAGTGTGCAAAGCAGTATTCTTTCATCGCTTGCTGTTTAAGCACAAGATAAAAAATACTATTTTCATTATTATAGGTACTTGCCGTCAAATAATTACGGACTGGAGATTTCTACACTGTTGCCAATTCAGGGGCAATGTTTAAAATGCAAAGCTATAAAGAAGCTGCAACACCACGGAGAAGGGAAAAAGTTGAACATCAGTCCATAATCATTTGACGGCGAGTATAGTGCTATATCTCATAATACTGAATGTGAGTATACAGGCAACAGGCATTTTTGTATATTGTTAATGCTCTTTCTCAAAATACTGTACATAATGTAACTTAGTATTAAAAACTAGATTAGGTTAGCTCATTTTTTTCAAAAAAAACCGTAATGTTCTAAAGAATTAGGATGGTACTCAATCTTTTAATAAAAATTAGTACACTTTTTTAATTTGCAGAGTACAATAATATTTCTTAATAAATTTTATTACTTTCTAATTATTCACAGGCAGATAAATTAGCCAATTAACTTTTCACGCACTAGTGCTTGAAAGGGGACTTTTTTATTGACAACCAATAGTTATTTACATTCGAGTGCGTGTAAGTTGTATTTTACAGCGCGACAGCTTTGTTTAAGGCACGAGCCCTTAAGGCGAGTGCCTTATTAGCTGGAGCGCTGTAAAATACTTCACGCACGAGAATTGTATCAAATTTTTTGGCCGACGATAATGAAAATCACTTTTTTTTAATGAGATAGGCTGTACTTCTGAAAAGGGTTAGTTTAAAATACTGGGATTAAGTCAATTTCCAAATTTGATTTTACTTACCTTCATTAGGGTACTTCTTCTAGCGAAAATTTATTTGTAATAATAGACTTTGTTTATGATTGATAAATTATTTATTTGCTCATGTTTTCTTCGTAATAAATAATAGGTAGGTGTCGATATTTGACATTTCAGCAATGTTCGCCTCGCGTATTTGACAGGTATATCGATCGGTGACTATGTCGGTAACGGAGGATTTTTACAATAATGATAGATGTCGCTGACGTGATTTTGGTTTATATAAATTAATTTTAAATATAGGAAATGTTAAAGTAAAAAAATAACTTAAGTAGGTAGTACTTTTTTACATAAACTTTATTATAGTAAAGATGATTTCTTTTCTAAATGCCCATAAACGTCCAATGTATTTTGATTATTTTACCGCATGGTTAGACAAGTTACAACACAGTAAGCGTAAAATGTAGGTTACACTTGCTGTGTATACAATTGTAAAGTTCCCATTACACTTCAGGATGGCAAAAAAATTTTTACAACCCGATTCACAAAAAAGTTTAAGCTAATCCTCATTTTTGGATTAGTGAATTCTATTCTATTCCGGTATTTAAAATTTAATTTTTATGATATTATCAATAAAAGTAGATACTAGGTATAGATTAGACTATATTCTAAGATATAAATTGTCAAAATTAGAGTAGAATCCAAAAATGAAGATTAGCTTAAACTTTTCTGTGAATCTGGCTGTTAATGTCTAAATACATAATTTTCAAGGTTTTTTTAGTTTTGTGCTCCTCTACCGGTATCGGATGTATTAGAGATATCTGCAAATACATCCTCAACCGGTAGGATCCACTTACTGCCGTTAATACTCAAATAACTTTATTATAATGTTGAAACAAAACAAGAAAATGTTTTAACTATTTTAATATCAAATAGAGTAGATTTCAAATTCTACTGGTCTGGAGCAGTCAGTGTCTTTGAAATTCTGTTATGCTTGATTTTTTTTTGTTTACATCTATTTTGAAAAGTTGGGTTAGGTTAGATAAGATTATATTATATTATTTTTTTCTTAACCAATTCTAGAATAATTTGTAATCCAGTGGAATTTAACTTTAGAAAAGAAAGGGTCTAGTATTTGTATTCCACTTAAAGTTCAGCGCTTTTATTTAATGTAGTAAATATCCACAACTCAAACAACGTAGAAATGTCGGTTTAAAGTTTGAATAATACACGTATACGATATACTAATATTAGAGTATCTGATACTAATTAATTTCAAAATCTGCGTACTTCTAGTGGCGATACACAGCTTGTTTAGCTAAACAAATCTAACATTAATTACAAAATAACACTAATTCTGCTTGGATAATATTCTATGAAATTTAAACAGACAAATATTTGATTCCTCGTGCATGTACACTTCAAAGCGTATGTACAAATGAGATACGAGCATATCTAGAACGTAACATAAACGCGGGGTTGTGTTATTGTAGATGTAACGTCGGAGTGATTCTCGGAAATAAACCCTGCAGTTTGTAGTGATTATTGTTGGTCAAGGTGGTAATCCGGTGTAATAATCAGTGTTGCCTGTTTAATAGACAATTTGGAGCTAGGGTGGTCATTAAATAAAAAGAATATGAAAGGCTTATTGGATTTACCCGAAATTTATCTGCAGTTCTAAATAGTTTTATTTACAGGGGCGCGAAAAGATGCGTTGGAACCGGGGTGTAAAAAACATGCTGAAGCTATTTGTACCTGTAATAAGTAATATTTCAATGCATTTCAAAACCACCCGGCATACTAATCTTGAGTAAATGCATTAGAGATTAAAATATTAAAATATTATAAATTCAAATTGAAGATTATAAAAAAAGAATAAACACTTATGAACTATGTAAAATATATGCAGTATTTCTACCAAGCCTAAATATTAGTAAATTATCAAATAAGAAGATATAAATTAAATAAAAAGATAATGCTTCATAATTTTAATTCTTTATGAGTTCATCATATAATATGTCGACATAAATAGCATAAAACATAAAAAAATATTCTTCATCAATATGTGGGATAATGTATCGTAGGAGGAACACAAAAATTAGGGATTTCAATTCATCATATCTATCTGTTCCAATCGACAAGTATAATGTTACAAAATATGGTGTTAATTATTTCATGTAGCTCTATATCTTTTCGTAGAATGGAAATATGTAACATAGGGAATTTATATTGTTGACGAAGATTGTAAAATGTCCAATTAAGTACAAAAATGTTTTATATTATTTACTTTAAATTGACTAGAGTTTATATGTTAATTATTTTTATTTACCTACGCTTATCATGTTTTTATACCCTACTTATATTTTGTGTTTGTATTATTTTATAAATAAATAAATAAATATATCATCACGGCATATTACCCATTTCTGGGTGTGCCAGTATCTACAACACATGTAGACATCGGTAATGATGACGATATATTTTACCGTGTGGGCGCTTACCAGGCGTCACCTCACGGGCACTCATAGCTGGCGTGGAGAGTGCACCACAGGGGTCACTTTTGTGCCATTTAAAATTGGAAATATTTGGCGTCTGTCGGGATCGAACCCGGTTCCCCCAGGTTCGCGACCAGACACTCAGGCACGCGGCCACGGGACCCCATATATTATTTTATATTTTTTGTAAATTGTTAAACTGACCAGTTTATTATTTATTTATTTTTCTTTTTACCCACCTGTTTAGATACACTAAAAGTATACCAGTCATAAATACATTCAATGAAATACCCAGATTATTTCATTTCGTTTTGGGCATATATTTTGCTCTTTCTATCTTGTAGACTAACAGCAGGCAAATTTGGCAACATGGTACTCCATAAGACCCTGTACTGAACATAGAGTGTGGGACACTGTATAGTTATAATATAACTTTATTATATTTCACGTAGTGAGTTTTTGAAATACAAAGTATAAAATGTTTTTGATAGAGATGAAAATACCTGTCCTTGTACTGCACTACAGGCATCACTTATGTCCGATAAATAGAGATGGGTCAGATGCCAATTTGGGCTTAAAAAATCTCAATCGACTACCAAATAGAGTCGGTCATGTACCTTATATGAAAAAATCTGTTGTGGCCAGCACAAGACCTCTCGCCATTTCCATATAAGGCTATATAAGTATTGTATTGTACTTCTCTATCGAACCGTCGATTTATAACAAAAAATTACAGAACTTTAACCTAATATTGTTTTTTATTATATTTAACATGTCTTCTGCACACATATAATTCTAATTATATCTATTTTTCATTGTACGAGGAAGTTCCTATATGTTTTCCAATTCATTAACCAGATTGGCGGTATTTCTGACGGATATATGCATTTTACCTATAATTTCAAATATTTCATTAATAAAATAATAAGAAAGATTAAATATACTTCCCAGAAAAAGCTATCAGAAAGCCACTAAAACTGTTGATTTTTAACACTGACATATGTCATTTTCAAACTATGTTATAAACATTTGAATTTGTCAAGTCGTTTCCTTAGTGCCTTAGCCTCTGCGATTAGAATCTGCTATATATTATGGTGTCTTTATCTCTAAATCTATACAAGATATAATAAAAGTTTTAAATATATTAGATGGAGAATTTTATTCTTCAATATTTGTAATTTCAAAAATTTCCAAAAAATTATATTTAGAAGAAATTTTCTAAGAAACTACTACTTCCGGTTGTTCAATTGTTACCAAAACCTTTTCAGCTCTTCCCAGGAATATCAGATTGAGGAAACTGCAGTTAAATATTTTTTAAGTCTTATAGTTTTTGAGGAATCGTGTCTACAACATCCAGACATACATACACACATACACACATCCACACACACACACACAGACATTATTTTAAAAATGTTATAATCGGATTCTAGGAACCTTAAATCGTGCTTATTCAATAAAATCTGAACATGCGAATTTTAGCGAAAGGTAAAAATACGAAATTTTATAAATGAAGTGTAATAATTTTAGTTGTCCATTTACGAGAGTCGAACTGATAATGCTGTCAACGGAATGAACTATACAACATAATCCAAATGCAAAAACTAATCTCATCATTCATCGTCCGATCGATTTTCATTTTTTCCTCATAAAAAAAAAAAAACAGAATAAAAAGCCGGCTGGTTTGCATATGACGCAACGCGTGTCCCAGTGACGTGTGTGACAGATGTCTCGTGATCATTTCAAAAACATCAAATTCCTGTCGCGAGTCGTTTCTAGAACTGCGGTAATGTATTCCAGGGAATAAATAACGGCGTCGTGAACAATTTCGTAAATTGAAACCGCATCTGCAGCCCGTCACAACTCCAAAATGCCTTCATCCACTTAGAATAATGGCCAGAGCGGACATATCGAGCTATAGAGCTTTGTCCTGATCGACAGCGGACCGTGACCAATCAGGGAATGGATTACTCCTTGTTATTATCGAGCTTAAAAACTCTGCTTTAATTGCTTTCACATTTCCATTTCCATTTCTCATTTCATCGGAACAACAAGCATTTCTAAGATTTTTTTATTTTAATGGGGATAACCTTTTACTCATAAAAATGATTTTCAATTTAAATGAAAATTTAGCTCTTCAACGGAATTGATTCCGAGATCATTGCAGCCACCGGGATTTGATCCCGAGCTATTATTTTGCAGGAGTAACGCTCTAACGATCTGAGCTATGATTCCGAGATTTCTGAATTACTAGTTTACTGCGCATCCTTTTGATCTTTGAGGCTTTGAATTTCAGCTGTCTTTTACTAAGTCCGAATAAATAACCAATAGAGAAAAAGATAATTAAAAAAATATGTTGTGGCCAGCACAAGACCTCTCGCCATTTCCATATTAGGCTATATAAATATTGAATTGCACTTCCCTTTCGAACCGTTGTTTTATAACAAAAAAATACAGAACTTTACCCAAATACTGTTTTTTATTGTATTTAACATGTCTTCTGCACACATATAATTCTAATTATATCTATTTTTCATTGTATGAAGAAGTTTCTAAATGTCAGAGATTCTTCCAATTCATTAACCAGATTAGCTGTATTTCTTATGGATATAAGAATTTTACCTATAATTTCAAATATTTAATTAATAAACAATAAGAAAGATTAAATATATACTTCCCAGAAAAGCTATCAGAATGTCACTAAAACTGTCGATTTTTGACACTAACATGTGTCATTTAAAAACTATGTTATAAACATTGGAATTTGTCAACTGGTTTCCTTAGTGCCTTAGCCTCTGCGATTAAATTACTCTATATATTATAGTGTCTTTATCTCTAAACCTATACGAAATATAATAAATTTTTTAGGTGTATTAGATGGAAAATTTAATGTTTTTCAATATTTAATAACAAAAATTTCCAAAAAATTATATTTAGAAGAATTTTTCTCAGAAACTACTTCTTCCGGTTATTCAATTGTTACCAAAACCTTTTCATCTCTTCCCAGGAATATCAGATTGAGGAATCCATAGTTAAACAATTTTAAGACATCATTTTAAAAATGTTATAATCGGATTCTAGGGACCTTAAATCGTGCTTATTTACTGAAATCTGGATATTCGAATTTTAGCATGAATCCAATACCTCTCTTAGCGAGAGGTAAAAAAGGATTTGCGTGAAATTGATAGACCTCGCTGGGATTTGAATCCAGGACAATCTTAAATGTATTAGGATGCTCTACCAATTGAGCAACGGTATCACATTGAAGTCAGTGAATTTTTTACAAGTCTTTGGTTTGTCTTTCACAAATCCTTCTTCGTTATTTATACTTCAAACGCTCACGGTTTGCAGAAATTAACTGTTGAAAAACAACCCTTAATGCTTAAGTGTAGTTAAAGACAAATGACTAGTTTCTGGTGTCTGCAATTCAAAAAGGCCCGATTCGGCCCCGGAATTGGTTGAATTCGCAAGTCTCCTAGGGCCGATTCACGTATCTACGATCCTTTTTTTTTGCTCACAATATTATCACGGTTAAACCGGCAATCTGGGCTAGTCGGTTAACCACGATTAGTAGTAACACTAATCAATTCAGTTCTTTTTTTGAATTGGAAACCAAACTTTTGGATTGACAGTACAAATTTTTCAGTTATAATTGCAAACATTTATTTGTTTGTTTTATTCCAAACGTTATTGCTACGTTCTAGTTGTAAACAATTTTATTTATTATTTATTGTTCAGTTTTATGCCAAACAAATCAAAACATTTCAATATCCAGGAAAATAAACATATTTGGAAAATATTTATAATATGTATATAGTACAAGTTAATTTAGTGATGTGTTTAAATGGCGTGGTCAGAATATTTACGCGTGTCATAATTTCTTTCAATAATTCAATTATATTCCATTCATATTTTAGATAAAAGCAAGCGCAATAGCTAAATTATTATTGGTATTGTATGGATGGTAGACATTTATTACCATAACTTTATAATTTAGCGTAGTTATTAATGAATAGGCACATTTTGCATATAATATTTGTGTTTGTTACAGATGAATCAGCAGAAGCAAACCAGTCAAGTAGCAACAATGGAAACCCCACCCTTATCAGAAACCTTACGTCAATCAAAATCAATATCAAATTAACGTAGGTAGTAGATGAACGTTTAGAATAATTAGTTCGGGTGTGGATGCAAACAATGCAGTAGGAGATCCATCATATCCAAGATGCGTGGTTGCAAGGCCGTGTGGCTATGGCTGGTGCTTCTATGCTCGGCCTGGCACTGCAAAGCCTTCACCAGGAACTTCAAGATGAGCACTCGCATCGTGCAGACGCGGTACGGCCGGCTGCAGGGCATGGTGCTGTCGATGGAGCACTACCGCGCGCTCAAGCCCATCGAGGTGTTCCTCGGGGTACCCTACGCCACGCCGCCCGTGCGACAGAATCGCTTTAGCCCCACCCGAACGCCCTCGCCCTGGGATGGCGTCCGCATCTCCGATAAAATGGGACCCGTTTGCCCCCAGAAACTGCCCAATATAGCTAATGAAACTGCCGCTTTGGACCGAATGCCTAAAGGAAGGCTCGAATATCTTAAAAGACTGCTGCCCTATCTTAAGAACCAGTCCGAGGATTGCCTCTACCTCAATATCTACGCTCCGTTGCAAGGTAAGTCCATCACTAAGACATATTTCCAGAGAGTTGTAAATCGTTTTGTAATGACCTGCCTAAACGCACTGCCCAAATATAAAGAAAGTGAAATAATGTCGCTTTATAATTCCTGCCCCTGATTTTCACAAAAAAGTTGTGGGGTCTAACACATATGTCAAGGTTAAACAATTTTAAATTTTGGTCAAAGAACAACAAAAAAGAAAAATTTGCTGACAATTAATAAAATTCCATTATAATACCCTCGCTTTTCCAGGCAGTTCTAAATTCCATGCTTCATAATAATATTTTTAAATATATGGAACAACTAGCAACGATATATTGTATGCAATTTCTTTTTTCACCTTAACACAGTGCAAACAAGTGAAAATAAAATCTTAAGACAGAAGGACATTAGAAATAGTGGCTAGTAGTGTGATCACGCTGATTTAAGAAATGTCAAATTCAAATTTAAATATTTCATTTCACTCTTACTTGTAAATAATGATTTTTTTTTAAATCTGTTGTGGCCAGCACAAGACCTTCCGTCAATTCGATGTATTTTGTACAAATCCCATACCAAAAGATTCTTGGAACAGATTCTATATAATATCATGTAAAATCGAACACGAACACATACTATTTTTTATAAATTCCATACCAAAAGTTCATTTAAAAAGGTTCTATAAACCCAATTAAATTACAACATAAATATACACTAAGTAAAATACACTTCACACTTCCTTCTTTCTTCTTTTAGCTTTCCTCTATTTTATTAGGGGTCGCTGTTTCCTCTTCTCTTCCACTCATTCCTGTCCAACGCATCTTCTTCACACAGTCCTTCCTTTCTCAAGTCTTTTGCGATACAGTCCTTCCATATTCTTTTTAGCCTTTCACTGCATGTCACTTGAGAGGACCACTATGAAATACTAATTTTTCATCCCATACTTTCCATATCTGTCATTTAGAATTTTGAATGTATCAGCTGTTTCCATGATAAATAGCAAAGCTGACTAATTTTTGAAAATTAATTTCTTTATAATGCTTTAACTCTACATCTATTGAATATGAAGGAAAATGAATAATCAAACCATATAGAGAAGAGTATTTTCGTTAACAAATATAATAACAAAATGTCAAAAAATATTTAACTGCGTTTTTTTAAGAAAAACTGTTAAAAACTTCAAATAAGGGTACTTCCGGTGGATCAGTTATAACCAAAATCTAATCAACTCTTCATATGGATGTACAGAAGAGGAATACGAAAGAATTATAATTTTTAGAATTATAGTATTGGAGTTATCGTCGGGGAAAATTTGTCACACACGGATACACATACACACACACACACACGGACACAGACACACACACACACACACACACACACACATACATACATACAGACATCATCTTAAAAATAGTAAATTATTATTGTAAAGACCCTAAAACATGCTTATTCATTAAAAACTCACCACCGAATTTTTTGACCAAAGACAATACCTTCCTTACCTAGAGGTGACGGAAGGTAAAAACATTTGTTTGAATACATACTATGTTCTGGTCTAAAATCACATTTTGATAAATTTTATATTATTTATTACTGTTAGTTAATAATGATATTTGACATACCATAAAACAGCGTTTTAGTTAAAATCGTGATCATACTACGTGCCAATATGTGTAGACTCTATATAGGTTTTTAAGCAGTCAATGTGACGATTTACGTTGTTTTTCAGTTAAACTTAGTCTTCATTTTAAACCGAAAATATAAGCGAAATTAAAAATTGGTGTTCAACACAAAAAGACAAAGTTACTATGTTTTACATTCATTATCAATTCAGTATCAGTATGCTTTATGCAGGTTAAGCTATGAGAGTATGCACAAGTGCTTATACATTCACTATAAAACGTCCTTAACTCCCTTAACTCGTCGGGTGCTCCAACATTGATTTAAAGCTAGCAGGCCATGATTGAATCTGCTGCTTAATTCAATTTATGCGCCCACGAGTACGAAAGAGGAAAAATGTAAATAATAGCGAAGAATTTTGCTTTCCCTGCGAGAAATGTACAAATAACGGTCGCTATTTTAGAAATAAGTTTCCAAACGATTCTTGTAATTGCATCATCCGTCCGCATCGTAATTGGAATTTGCTGTAGCGCGTAAATAAAATTACACCAGTTTCCAGGGAAGTCTTTTTCACTGTTGCATCGGAGTAAAAAGTGCGCGTTACTCCAGCGAATAACTACTACTTCTTTTCATCAGTGTCCAAGTGGGGTGAAGCTAGAACTTTGGTAGAACTGCGGAAAGAGGAAGAATTCTGTAATAAAATTTGACGAGTTTCGGACTGGGCTACAATGACAGTCTATACAACTTCGCGAAGGGACAGGGACGTTCGACTCGTCGTCGTCGTGCACTTTTAACAAAGTTTCGAGAAACCATAATTCGTTTTCCGATTTATTGCACAGTCGAGGCAGATGGAAACTTTGATATGATAACAGTTTTAAAAAAGTACGGGCGAGTCCCTGCGGCCTGTGATGTTTGATTGCGGTATCCATCTTGTGATATTTTAACTCGCGCAGTGCCCCGGGCAGCAGACTTGGCTTTTGGCACGTGGGTCCTCAGCCGCTTTTATACAAGTGGCCACCGTTGGCTGTTTGTCAAACGTGCACGTTTCTCAGAAGCAATATCACCACTTAGACGCGTCCCATATTTGTATTAAACTATTGCACGAATTCACTCTGACGTGGAATGTAAACGCTTATATGCGCGCCAACTACTGATCACTCTCCAAAACACTTCATCATGCACGAGTTGCTATTTTAAATCTATTATACTACCATCCTCCTATAAAGACAATCCGAGGAAGAGACAATAATCACAAAATCTAATTTTCCTCGAATACAAAATTTTGTGATCAAAAAGTTATGATGCAGATGGCAAAATAATTCTGCAAAGATCGCCAGAATTTCTGGGGATCTTTTTGTGATTTATCATTTTGACTATAAATAAAATACAAATAGGTTATGTCGGAGCAGAGATCAAACAGGTAAAATGATTTTGAGTGATTTAGATTGTTCCTTATGGTCAATGTAAGATATAAAAGTACGTGGGTAAAGGAAACAACAATTTTAATAAAAATTGTGAATATGCCCAAATTTAAATTTTCAAGTGTCACTGTCAACAACAGGATATCAATTTTTTGTATCAGTGTTACCAATTTCAAGTAACTTTTTGTTATTGCGAACTGAGCCAGTTCTTTTCGATCACTCTGTATTCAATTCAAAACATTTTAATTTATAGGAACAATGTGGGAACTAGATTTTAATTTTATTTATAGTTTTATTGGGCTTTAAGTTCTTTATATTTTAATCGCTATTAAATTTGATGTTTTTTTTTAAAAAATACTATACCGTGAGTATTTTTTAACGTGAAACATTGGGTTTGTCATATCCATAGTTACGATTCGACATTTGATTGACAGCAATGTAATTGCTTGTCCCATTTAAAATGAAACATAGGGAACGAATTTGACATTTGATAAGACGTCAGTAGAGGTTAATTTTGTTTAAATAATTATACCTGCTTTCCAAATTAAATTTAGTGTACCTTGTGCTCGAGTGATTTTCTAACTTGGCCAAATTTCTTACAATATTTAAATATAATACTCTGTAAAATTCATTCCCTATGTTTTCAATGGGACAGGCAAATATATTACTGTCAATCAAATGTCAAGTCGAAACTTATAGAAAAATTCAGCGGTTATCTGTCATATTGACAAGACGTCATTAGAGGTTAATTTTGTTTAAATAATTATACCTTTTTTCTAAAAATTAAATTTAGTTGCAAAAAAAAATATTATGTGCCTGAAATATGTTTAGTGCTCTCGAGTGGTTTTCTCACTTAGCTAAATTTCTGACTTAGCTAACATCTGTCAAATTCGTTCCCTATGTTTCATTTTAAATGGGACACGCAAATACATTGCTGTCAATCAAATGTCAAATCGTAACCATGGACATGAAAACCCAATGTTTCACGTTAAAAAATACTCACGGTATGTATATTACCAGGGGCAGGTTGTAAGGATTATTGTATTGGATATTGCAGTGACCAGCTTCAATCTTACTGGCTACGTTACAGCCAAAATATTGGAATACAATTAGACCGTTCCATTTGCTAATGTGTAACGTCCAGTAATTTTTACCAATAGGTAGAATTAAATGTTTATTTAAAAAACTGGTGAATATAAGACCACCTGTTTACATCAACCGATCAACAAAGATTTTTGGTAACAAGATAATATTCTTAATTACCATCTTGTTCTCATTAGAGGAAATTTAAATACAATAAATGAAGGTGAAGAATAATAGAGAAAAATGTATTTAATAATTATAAATCTTGGCCCTATATATTGATTTATTTGTTTACAATTTCTTTTAGCTTAAGTTTTCAGATTCCCTATTACGTCATTACCCTACAGTGAGGCTAGGGTCTATTTAAAAATCGGTTTATTCTTTTTTTTCTTCTTCATTCTCGCTGCCTGCCTAAGCCATCTTATTCTTTGACTTTTTTTTTACAAATTTTGCTATTGTTTATCCTATCTTTTAGTTTAATAAAAAAATTATGTTATTTCTTTACTCTAATTTGAGCATTTGTGTTGATTAGCCCTCGAGGCTAACTCGCCCTTGGGTGAATATATAATACACTATATGCTATAGCCTTGTTCTTATATATTCAAAATTATGACAGCTCTGTATTTGAAATTTTGGTTTTATTGGCAGATTTTGGTAATAACGCCATATTTATTACGTAGAAGTAGAAGTCACCTAGCACTTAGTTTGCGTCATATTATGGGCTCCTCATCATAATTTGATTATTCTATAAACAGAAACAATTTAACGGAACCTATTAAAGAACATGTAATAAAGAAAATGGAACATAAATATTAAAGTATAAATTATTAAATAATTCTCCGCTTACTATTGTATTACCTGTTTCAAATCAATTACTTCTACCTCTATAGAAAAGTTTAATTAAAAAGTCAATAATAGGCATTATTTTTAATGAGCTTCATTACAATTTTCCATAAAATGTAATCATTTTAAACTTTTAGTAATAACGAAAGCAGGCTCCATTGTTTTCTTATTTTCTTGTTGGCGGTTGAAACCATATCCATACAATTATTATGATAATTTATTTTTATAGACTACAGAAATATGAAGAAAACCTCCTTTGAAAATTAATTGAGAATATTCTTATACCCAGTTGGCTCGTTCGCAAATATTTATCGGTGACTTCCTTTAGATTGGATCTTAAACCCGCTGGTTCGCTGCAGATTAAAAGTAGTGTACGAAACAAAAAATTACGTCTCATCTTGTTCATTTTGTTTCAATAAGAAAACAAGCTACTAGTTCTTTATTTTTTCCTTTGTTTTGCAAAGGAATATGGTTGCTCGTGTTAATCTCAACGTAATAGTAGTTTTTTATTCGCCAAGAAAACTATTTAATACACTTACAAGAGTAAGAACTCAGTGATTTTCCTTATAGTACATGCCGGCAACAAATAGAGTAATAATAATAAAAAAAAATATATATGTCAATTTTTCTCCATAAAATAAATTTATGAATTTACAATTTTTTTTTCAAATGAGAAAATTCGATCGATCAAATATTTATATACATGATTTTTTGGTGTCTGATTATTATTCAATTTAAAAATCAAGTTGTCACAATAGATCGTGAAATGTAATTTTAAGGATAAGAGAAAATAAAAGAGGATTGCCATTCACCGTTTTCTAATTTATTTCTATTTCTAAAATAGGGTTACAAGAATATTTCTTTAGAAAACATTTTTGACAATATCTCGTGTCAAATTGACATTTAATTAAATACTTATTTATATACGTTTTCTTGTTCATAGCCAACTTCGAGTTAGGATTATTTTTGAACACACTGTACTTATAAGTCAATTAAATGGATAAAAACTTTTTTTGGGTAGATTGAAAATGTTGAGGACAAATGTTGTAGCAGATTGTTTAAGGATTTTATTAATGTTTTACTTTCGAAAATCGATGGAGTGGTTTTCAAAATATCATGTATTGAATTTTTTGATGGATCTTCATTTTGCCATTTGAAAAAATAAAAAATAATTGCAAATGTTAAATGTTTTAGAGAGCCTAAAGGTTAATTTGAAAGAAAAAAAAAATCAATAGTCTTTAAAATAAGGGAGTAATGACGATTTTTAGAAAAACAAAAGAACTTTATCTACCAAGTAATTACTTACGCTTTCATGGCCGGCATTTATTATAGGCTGGAACTTTTTCGGTTTTCTGGGCCATGTTCTTTTAGGTATAACACCTAACGTTCGCCCAACAATGTGTTAGGCATCATCAGAGGTTTTCAGAGGTTTTTCATTCAAAAATTATATTTTTCTTGAAAAATGACAGATTTTAATGTGAATATTTGATGTATTTTTTAACAAATTGATCTTACCAATTTCGGGTGTAACGACTTTGTATTCACACCATGTATATACCAATTGGGAATGAATATGTTTGAAAGATTAATTCCCCGGTAAAAATTGAAGTCTCAATCCCTTGCTTAGTTTGTAAATAACTATTAAATATATTTTTAGCTTGTTTTTTTAAATCTGCCCTTTAAAAATACAGTATGGGAATGAAAATGACTGTATTAATAAAAGAAAACTTTAATCTTAAATCCAATCATTCGATATACACTTTATACTATATTCATAGAATGTTGAATAATTCCATTGACCCTTAAAAACAATAAAAAAATATCCAAATTTTGTTTTTATACTACATAGATTCATAATATACAGATAATTTGGCTACGTTATACAATTCCTCGAATGTTTTTGAAAATGTGGACTAGATATTCGAATGAAGAGGAAACTACATAGGAAAATATTGTCTGCTGATTTGTTCCACTATTCCGACGTTGTGCTGAATCGAATTTACCTCGGATGCCGAGGTGCATTTGTCTCTGGGAGTATTGTTCCTCGGGAAATGTCATGCATTGCATGGAAATGTGTTATAACCGACGCTTGAAATTGACTTGATTTAGAATTTGCACAGAGAAGTAGTTCGCACATTCACACACGGATTGAATCAGAGTTTTCATTCCAAATATAAAAAAAATTAACTCTTTTCGCTACCGAATCAATGAGAAATAGAAAATTTACAATCAAATGTTTATATATTCTTCAAGAATTTATTTCGGACCAGAAATTTTCGTACGATTACATGTTGCCGTATCATTCTCTTTATTAGTAAATAAGTTTCAAGAAAAATAAATATTGCTGAATTTTAATTTGAACATCCCAAGGCACTTTTTATTTTCTTACAACAAAGAATAACATTTTCATGTTTTTTTTTTGTTTCACACAGCTATGTTTATTCATTTAATTAATGATGTATTTTGGCAATTCAAAACAAAAGAACATAAACAAGTTATACATCGTTAAAAAGCTGAAAAATACTCTTTTTAGTGGTGACCGCCGTCTTAAAGCTTCAAACTTTTATGTGAAAATTTAAGTGATAAAAACAACATGAAGTATTCTAAAGAAGTGCAATCCAAAATTCAGTATTTGTTTTATACGTGTAAATAAATTAAATGAAGCTTATTGTCAATATTCAGGAACTCTGTAACGGTGTAGCTCGCTATCAGTTATACGAGTAAAAAAATGTTTAAAAAAAGTTGTAGAGAATATTGTCTGCTGCAAAATCAATAATGACTATTTTTATCTTCCGCTACCCTTGGTAAGGGAGGTATAGGGATCGTGCTAAAAATTGCATAACGACATTTTAGTAAATGACCACGTTTTAAGCTCCCTAGAATCCAGTTTTAACATTTTCACTATGATGTCCGTATGTATATGTGTGTGTGTGTGTGTACGGCTTTTGTCTACCCACTAACTCAAATACTATCATTCAGCGTTAGTAAATCCGTAGGTATGTATTTAAAATAATAAAAATTAAGTAGCGGGAGGTTTTGTGTTGGTCACATCAGATTTTTTAACTAGATTGCAGGGATGGGCACGGTCACGTATTATACGTTATTTTCTACGCGTAAATAATTATTTTTTACATTGACAATATTTGAGAATTTTTTACGTAAATAATGTAAAATATTATTATCATGAGCATATTTTTTATTATAAAGATATTTTCTTTTATACTGTAATGAATATTCCAGAATAAGCAGTCCACGTGACATCAACATTTAGGTGCCTTCAAACTATCAACAATCAAATTAGTAGGGAAATATATTCCTGAGACATAACCTCAAACTTAAAACACATTTTACGTCAAAATTAGACTAAATACGTAAATTTGAAGCATATTATATTATATTTTTAAAATGTTTTATATGTTTTATGTAAATTTTAGGCAGTTTTGTAAAGAAATAAAATTTGAGACATTTAAAAATAGACGGCGAATAAAAAATTGTTAAACTAATATTTCATTTTCTATTTATTAATTATTAATAACATGTTGTTTCAAATAATTTGAAATAGATTTAAATCATTAACTCCAAACTTATTGAAAATGAATTTTATAAAAATTTTAAGCATTTTATGTTAATTTATCTATACTTTCAGAAGGTTTTTTTTTTTAATATTTTACAATAATTTCAGTCTCTTTTTTATAAACTTATGCTTTCAATAGTTTTAGAATATATTTATGATAGGATAAAGGAAAGTTACTGTAATATGACATTTGTAAACAAGTCATCTAGTGTCATTATGAAGAATTAAAATTATACATTATCTACGTTTTTACTTATTTAACATTTTTTACGCATTTTCTACACGTGAACGTAAAAAATATTTTTTTACGCGTAAATGCACATCCTTGCTAGATTATTGCTCCATTCTTCTGATATGTCCTAAATTTCAATATTGTTTTTTAAAGTAATGAAATATGCAAATTAAATTTGCCAAATATTCAGCCAGAATTACGAGAGGAATTTCATCTTTGAAAATTGAAGTTCCATGTAGCTGATATTTCCACCTCTCCGCATGTTTCTAGCTGGAACAAGTTTCTCTATTTCCTGTCCCGTGCTTCCTATTAGGCATACGTATATATCAGAGCAAAGTTCATCGGCTGTTCTCGGTCTCTCCGGTCACCATCAGGCATGCCATCAGGATTTAATTAAAATGTCAATCAGGGTGACACTGTCGCAGATATTAGATTGTTATATTAAGTGAAATACGTGGTGCGACTAATGCACCGCCCCGTCGTCCATTTGTGCCGCTGCCGAGGTGCTACAATACAGAAACTACCACTCACGTCTAATAATAGCGAACTCAGCTGTCAAAGTCAAACGCGCAGGGACATGTGAAATTTAGAAAAATGATAGAATAATTAATTAAACTAGTGAGAGAATATTTTATCCTCCTGATCATGTTAAAGAACAAAACAAACTGAATTATAAACCATAAGACTTCAATCCTTTAAAAATGCGGGTATGTCAGCTATTTATCACTTTGATATTCTCATACCAAGTAACATATTTTTACCTTCCGTCACCTTTAGGTAAGGAAGGTATTGTCTTTGGTCAAAAAATTCGGTGGTGAGTTTTTAATGAATAAGCACGTTTTAGGGTCCCTACAATACGAATTTACTATTTTTAAGATGATGTCTGTATGTGTGTATGGATGTATGTATGTATGTGTATGTGTGTGTGTGTGTGTGTGTGTGTGTGTGTGTGTGTGTGTGTGACAAATTTTTCTCCGACGATAACCCCAATACTACAATTCTAAAAATTATAATTCTTTCGTATTCCTCTTCTGTACATCCATATGAAGAGTTGATTAGATTTTGGTTATAATTGATCCACCGGAAGTACCCTTATTTGAAGTTTTTAACAGTTTTTCTTAAAAAAACTCAGTTAAATATTATTTTTTGACATTTTGTTATTATATATATTAAAGAAAATATTCTTCTCTATACAGTTTGATTATACATTTTCCTTCATATTCAATAGATGTAAATTTAAAGCATTATAAAGAAATTAATTTTCAAAAATTAGTCAGCTTTGCTATTTATCATGGAAACAGCTGACATAATTATTCAAAAAAATTTAATTGACAGATGTCAGTTGCAAGTGCAAAACCAAATATGGAAAAAAGTATAGGATCTAAAATTGGTATGTCATAGTGTTGCTCGCAAGTGACACGCAGAGAAAGGCCAAAGAGAAGATGGAAGGACATTACTTAGTGTAGTTTATGTTATAATTTTATTGGATTTATAGAACCTTTTCAAATTAACTTTTGGTATGGAATTTGTAAAAAATAGTATATGTCGTTACATGATATTATATAGAATCTGTTCCAAGGACCTTTTGGTATGGGATTTGTACAAAATACATGGAATTGACGGAAGGTCTTGTGCTGGCCACATCAGATTTTTTTTTCTATAGCAGATTTTAAAGTGTGCTTTTTCAACTCGAAATAGTTGAATAAGTGACATTTTAACCGCAAGGGGCAAGGGTAGATAAAATAATACTTTAACAGCAAGGGTAGATAAAGAACTTAAATTTTTATTTAAATAAAAACACATGATACATTTTGGCAAGTCATATTATATATAACTTCAATTGTATAAACATGAATAAAATGAAATTGTTTTCAAACAAATTCTATAACTACCACGCTACTGAGATTTTAAAATTGTTCTTAAATAATTTAATTTATAATCGGTTTTTCTAATTTTTGCTCTTTAAAATCTGCTATAGAAAAAAATAGAATTTTGCACACGACGATAAAATTAAATTATCGACTTGCGAAAAATAATTCACTCGCGAAATGCTCGTACTTTCCGCTCGTCGATAAAATACAATTTTATCGTCTTGTATAAAAAATAACTATTTTAATTCTAAATACTATCTATATATTTATTTTCTATATTTTATGCGGAAACTTCTAGTTTTAATTAGTTTTTTTGAGTGGAAATTTGTTTCCTATTTTAATCATTTTCATCAAATATGACATATACTTTTGATTTTTTGATGATAATAGCATTCATAGATTTTTGTTATTTCGAATTATTTTTGCATTAATAAATGATCTATTTTTTTTGCACTGAGAAAGTTTTTTTTTTAAAATAGGTACCACTTACAAAATCCATTCGCTTACACATTTTAACTGATTAAGAAAAAGTATAATAAAAATACAAATGAAAATTTATTTATAACTTATTCATAAAAGAAAATACTATAACAATCATAAATTTAATTGAAAATGAATAATAGTTCTTGTACAAAAAGATACAATTCTATTTTATCAACGAATGAAATGTATTAAGTCATGGGTGATGAAATCGCATGTAAATTGTTTTACAGACAATTGCATTAAATTTGTTTGTTTGTTTGTGGCGGTAAATGCCCGACCATTGGTAAACAAAACGTCAAAAATACAGTTGAAAATATAATCAATATTAATATTGTTGACATTTTAAAGAAAAATTCCAGATAACCAAATAGTTAGCAATGCATAGCCTTATAGTTTTGTGGCTGGCCACGTAATGTTTTTATATAGCAACAAGCTTTATAGTAATTTACGTAACAAGACTTGAAAGTGAAAGAAAAGTCAATTATAAATTAAAATTACGATTACCGAGTCCATATTTGACACATATTTGAAGTTGAATACTGCAGTACTCAGTCAGTATTTTAAATTTAGGTAAGATTACTTAAATGCCACAAGTGGATTGATGGTAGTTAGCTCTGTAATGTATTAAGTAAATTTTTTTTTGTAATTTATAATATTAAAATAATTTTAGATTTAAATTTTACTAGAATAGATTGCTACGCACACTGAACAAGAATTAAAAAAATAACGTGAATATTTAACACAAAACATATTAAACATTTTGTCGTAAATATCGAAAATGATGAAAGAGAATAAAG
This sequence comes from Ophonus ardosiacus, assembly GCA_943142095.1. Lineage (NCBI taxonomy): Eukaryota > Metazoa > Arthropoda > Insecta > Coleoptera > Carabidae > Ophonus > Ophonus ardosiacus. Next base: position 47,475,412 of record OW964829.1, read on the forward strand.
TGGAAATATAAAATATATTTTAAAATCTGTTCTGTATTGATCTACAGACAAGAATAGCTTTGCGGACAAAGGATAAAAAATTATGAAGTGACGAAATCACAACATTAAAAGCCCTGTACTTCGAATTCAGGAGGTGAAACGGAAAAAAGTTCCTACGAACCAATTTATTTGTAACTTTGCCAACTCAAAATTTCATGCTAAATTGAGTAATAGTTTTTCTTTTCCCGTCAAAGTTTTTGTAGGTCGCGGAATTCATGGACGTTCAACAATCGAACGAACAATATGGCCGCCGCGCAGCGCGACTATCGACTGGGTTGAGTACACATTTTGTAGAACAAAATTTCATCTTTATGTAATGGACTCAATATACCGTACCAAGAAATAATGCTTCTTTCAAAAGACGGATTACTTCTATGTACGTATTATACATTTAAGTATACCGCATTGTGGCTCAAAGAATTATTCTCTTCGCCGAACAAGAAGTTCATCGTCAACTATAATAATTCCCAAAAGGAAGCTAGGTACTCTCTTATATTCTATCTCTGCTATTATTATTAGCTTTCATCTTAGCATTACATATTCAGCTAATATAAATACATAATAATAACATTTAAATATATTTTATTAAGGAAGCACGTTAATGTGCACGTAATATGAAATGTAGGTACACACAGTGGCGACTTAAGGCGTGAGCCACTTAGGCACTGACTTAGGGCGCCTGACTTTTTTGGGCGCCCAGAAAATATATAAAAACTAAAGACAAATATGTAAATAAACAAAAAAAAAAAAACAATATGGAATATATACTTGTCTTGTATTATTAGTCAGGAAGAAATGATAGATAAATTTGCGATAGTGAAGGCACGGAAAGTTACTATATAATTTAATCATTCTTGGATTCTCGTTAGTTTTAAATTCTGTCACCTTTAGGTAAGGAAGGTATTGTTGTTCAAATACTCTAAAAATGCGTACACATGCGTAACATTCTCTTTACAATCAAATAATATTGCTGTCAAATTTATATCTCTACCAATTTTTGAATTATTGCCCCAAAAGTCAATATACCCCACATTTCGATAAAATCTTCAAAATTTTCAAAAATCTAATTTTTATGTATCTAGATACTTCTTAATGCGCTGATTCCAAATTATTTTGAAACCGCAGGTCGATATCTCGTTTCGTTCTAGAGATATTTACATTTAAAGTTTTGCTCAAAATTGCCCATTTTTGGGTAATAACCCAAAAATGGGTCGAGATATGAATTTGGCGACATCACCATTCGATTCTACGGGCAAAATTACATAAGTACACCAATTTTCAGAATTTTTGAACACCGCATACAATCTCTATCGCAAAATAACTGAAAACGGCCAAAAATCGCAAGAATCGTAAGGGGTACCCCTTACGATTTTTTCAGATTTTGGCCATTTTCAAGCTTTTGTTAATAAAAAATGAACCGGTTAGACAAAAATTATGAAAATTGCTATACTTATGTATTTTTGCCCGTAGAATCGAATGGTGTTGGTGCTAAATTCATATATCGACCCATTTTTGGGTTATTACCCAAAAATGGGCAGTTTTGAGCAAAACTTTAAATCTAAATATCTCGAGAACGAAACGAGATATCGACCTGCGGTTTCAAAATTTGGAATCAGCGCATTAAGAAGTATCTAGCTACATAAAAATTAGATTTTTGAAAATTTTGAAGTTTTTATCTAAATGTGGGGTATATTGACTTTTGGGGCAATAATTCAAAAATTGATGGAAATATAAACTTGATAGTAATATTATTTAATAATAATAATAATAATATTAATAATAATAATGAAACCCAACTATTTCGGGATATCAATTTTTTTTGTGTATTTAATATTGAATGCCATTCTGGTTCTGTCATTCAATATGCCATACGTCCGACCCATTACAGTTCTCATTAACATTAACTAGTTGTTGAACAATTTTTATTAAATAATATCTGGATTTTAATCATTTAAATTCAATCATATCCCGATAAACTGGTAGGTCTAAATTTTCCAAAATCTATTTTGATTCTCCTCTGTCTGGTACGTTCGAAATAAACAATTTTATTAGTAATAATAACCTGAATTAGTTAGAACATACAAACTATAACAACTCAAATTAATTTTCATATATATCCTGAAGCACAAATGTAGTAAACAACAATGCACGAGAGGTGCAGTTCGGGATCATCGTCTGTACCTTCATTTAACAACATTAGTTTAAAATGTAAATTTCACATTAAATGTAAATTCGGTATTCTGTCATGCATTATAATTCACGAATAGTAATATTCTATTTACAAATATCAAAATACACCAAAATCAAATGAAACATTACTAATTAGTGTGGCACGGAAGATGAGCAAATTGATTTGTGAATATTATTATATGTATATGTATATTATTATCACTTATGTTAATTATGGGGTCCCGTGGCCGCGTGCCTGAGTGTCTAGTCGCGAACCTAGGGGAACCGGGTTCGATCCCGACCGGCGCCAAATATTTCCAATTTTAAATGGCACAAAAGTGACCCCTGTGGTGCACTCTCCACACCAGCTATGAGTGCCCGTGAGGTGACGCCTGGTAAGCGCCCACACGGTAAAATATATCGTCATCATTACCGATGTCTACATATGTGTAGATAATGGCACACCCAGAAATGGGTAATATGCCGTGATGATATATATATATATATATATATATATATATATATATATATATATATGTTAATTAAAAAGCGGGCCAAAGGCGTTTAACATGGGAAATCAGTTTTTCCCATTTAATTTAAGACAAAAACATGTCATTTAAGTGTTATAGGTAATTAAATGCTACATCTAAATCACTAATCAGTTTTTATTTTACTTATTTCAGCAGCTGTATAATTCAATTTGAAATGTTATAAATATTGCTCATTTGCAATGGCAGCCTTGAAATTTAAATTAATATAAATATAAATAAATATATCATCACGGCATATTACCCATTTCTGGGTGTGCCAATCTGCTTTATCGCAGATATCGGTAATGATGATGACATATTTGTACCGTGCGGGCGCTTACCAGGCGTCACCTCACGGGCACTCATTGCTGACGTGGAGAGTGCACCACAGGGGTCACTTTTGTGCCATTTAAAATTCGAAATATTTGGCGCCGGTCGGGATCGAACCCGGTTCCCCCAGGTTCATGACCAGACACTCGGGGTCCCGAAATTTAAACAAAATTACAAAAATATGCATACCGTTTGAATTGTCAGAAATTCTATTTTCAAATATAAATTACAATAATTATATTGTACACAAAGTCCCCAAAAATATTTTGTTTTTATAATCTACAATGGGGGATTCCAGCTCAATCGAATTAAAGGAAAATAGTAAAAAAAAAAACGAATGTATATGCTGAATAACGAATATTAATAAAAAAAATGAAATGGTATAATTGAGATACTTCGGAAATAAGGGGGGGTTTTTTGTTATAGCGCTTCGACACATATATTAAATCTATATATATTTTGATTGGCGAGCGAAAAGCCGCCTATACATGCATAACAAATAGCGTGTTAGGAGGTGGGGGTTACTACAGTTTTTATTTTAACATAAATTTCTTGCATTAAACTTAATAATTTAAATACACCTGTAATTATAAAGTATGCAGACTTATACAGTGTTATAATATTGATTTATTTGATGTAAATATAACTTAAAATAGCATATATTTCAAGAACAATTAGATCCATGATGAAAACAGTTTGATATAAAAACACATAAATGTGACGTCACGTCCAATCCACATGAGACTTGGTTTAGTACTATGAGCGTGGTTTAGTATTAAAAAGTTCGGGATTTGTGCAAACTTAACTTATCTCTAAAGAAACAATTACATGTCGCTCATATTTAATGAATAACACATATTCCAAAAAGAATGCTACATTTAAAAATGAACTCAGTTGGAAAATATGTACCTTATTTGTCAATTTAATTAGCCAGGCGATAAAATGTCGGATTCAGTGACAAAGAAGCATTTAAAAGCATTTGTTTTTCAATCCTAGCTTTGGTTGTGGCTGAGGACGTGTCAATGGAGTGATAATCCCAGGCGACGTGTTTGAAAAACAGTTGACAACGCTAAATGACGCGCACGAATGTCCACAGAGATCATTTGAACACGTGCCGACTCCCCGTTCAATTGTCACAGAATACCGGCCGATCCACAGCGAATAAGACAACTTCTCTAATAACAACTGCGAATTGATTAGATACGTGCTGAAACGTAATTGGTGGATTTTTATTGCAGTTTAAAAATGGTTATTGTAATCGCTTTCGAAGTAGTTCAAATTAGAAAAGTTTAAATAGAGATAAAGGTGAATTCAACTTGCGGGAATAAATTTGCTAATTATTTCGTACAAAGTAACAGTTGATTTTGCTGAAACTGAAAATGAATATGGGATATATAAATAGATGAATTGAAATGGAAAAGTTAGAAGGGCATTGTACACGGTAAAAAATTACATTGATATTCCGGACAAAATTTAGTTAGCTGCATTTTTTTTGTTATTTCAACAATAAGTTTTTGCCGTGTATACGAAGAACTTTGTATTTTAAGTTTCCAAAACTAAACAATTTTTGTTGTATATAAAAAGTATTATTTGCTGCAAAATATTAGTCATGGCAGCAATTATTATTAGTAGTATTAAGCAGTCATATTGTTACTTTGTTCCGATTACATAATCATTTTGCAACAATTAAAAATATTTCATCTGTTACTGGGACAAATTTTATTAATTTTTGTTCCTGTGACATTATATTTTGTAAAGATTACAAATTATTTTTTTTCTCGACATATACTTTGTACAGGTAACTAAAACTTTTGTGTAGACAGGGTATTCCCTGGTATACAGCATAATTCACTGTTCGTGTACTATACTACGTCGTGTCGCATTTGCTTGCGCAGTTAAGTTTAGCCTGTCGAAAATTGTGTTTTAAAAGTGCCTGTTTCTTGTGCCCGTCAATAAAAATGGATGATTTTGTAAAAGATATTTTAAAACAATGGCAATTAGTGTGTCTTATTGAGAAATTTGAAGGTATGTATAGATTACTGATAAATCTATATAATTTAAGTGACTATTGTTTCATATGTTATTTTTTTATATAATATTTGTTACATGTATATAGATTATAATTATAAATAAATAAATAAAAATAATATAATACGCATGTATTTAATTTTTACCTTACTACCTCATTCTACATATCAATCAAAATTAATTAGTTTCTAAAACAAATTTATAGTTATTAATGGTAACTTATTTTATTTGTTCGAATAACAAATTTATATTTCTTAATGGTAACTTAATTTATTTGTTCGCATAACAAATGTATACTTCTTAATGGTAACTTATTTTATTTGTTCGTATAACAAATATGTTTTGTTATATATAACAAAACTGTATTTTTAAATTTATAAGATAACGATTCACTTTGAATTAAAACGAATTTATTTTGAACTTCCATTATCTTTATTTGTAAAACACATATAGACTATACACAACGTTTCGAAAGCGAAAAATCTGCTGTCGTCATCAGGTGATCTGATACTACTGACTAATTCCTTAACATACGAGCTTTATATCTAGTGTTATGGCAGTGAACATTAGTGACGGGTGGCTGGTTAGGTCCAATGGGTGTGTCGGGCGTCTGTATTTGTTGCCACAACAATTTTTTACCAGCAAATTTACCTTGATAATTGTAACAAATATATTTGCTGGTCCTATATTGACAAAAAAAAATTGCTACTGAAACTTATTTTTAGTAATCACAACAAAGTTTTTATTTACCGTGTACCCTATTACAAATGAGAAATTAGAAACTTGGGTATAATTAAAATGCAGAATGTTTTGGCGTTATATGGAAGTTTTATGACGGTTTGTCATTAGTTGAAAACGGCGTGCTTTGTTCCATTCCTTAGTGTTTGTTATTCGTCCTGACGGCGCGGTCGTGAACTTTCGGAATTCAGAATTACATTTTGGAACTGAAACTGGAACAAGAGTCGGGATATTCAGGAAAAATTCCATCACAGTTCTACATCACCATCGGTCTGCGTTGTATTATTTTAATTCAAGGATGCCAGACACGGCTATTTATTATTTTCACAGTTTTCGTTTCACGATTTTTCTTTTCCACGGATCTTTGCGCACGACTCAACGCGTTTTGGTTTTGTAATTTATTTGAAATTCAATTCAGGTTCATGTTAAATTATTCTTTAATTCGGTTAGCAAAGAACGAATGATTTATATTTTTCCTCTTGGATATATTTTACAATTTGCTTGCTTTCTGATATTTGCTGTTCTTTTTCGTTACGTAAATTGAGAGTAAAATCGTTTCGAGAATCATATCTAGAAACTGTTAGATGTTGGATAATAGTATATGTAAAGTAAGTTCTTGGAAATACTCGTACATATGTATCCTGGATTACTGATAACAATCCTGCAATTGCGTATGCATTTATGATAATTTAGTTTCAAGAGTGAGGTAGCAATAAGTTTTACATCTGTTCGTGTCATGCATTTGTTCCATCTCCGGTTCCGCAAAGTTCCTGCAAGGTAGTGCGATTGACATTATAAAAATCTCAAATGTCATTCGTTTTCGAATGTTTTTGCGTCGTTTTAAAGTGCTGCAATCTGTCAAAGGTTCGATAAGAATGGCGAATTCTTAAGGGAATGAAATATTCTCGGCGTCAGTGAAAGAAATAAAGAGAAGAATGCAACTTTCTTTCTGGTTTTGTTTATAAAACGAAATAAAGTATAGAAAAGTTGAGTTAATGCTAGTCGTCACATCGACGATCTGTCCTCATTTCGCCAAGCTCTGTCGGCACGTACGTCGCTTATTATATCATCTGTCTCGGCCAGCACATCAATCATCCCTTACTGACTCATCCCTCTTGCATCCCTAGCTGTCCAACATCATGTCGCGTCGCCAATGAAATTTATATACGTACCTAATGTCGAGAAACAAAACGACGTCTAGCTCTACTATCCTGATAGCCCGTCGTCTATTAGCAGCTTAGTAGTTTACTCTTCGCTTCGTTTCGAAACTAGTTTAGCGATAGATGATCAATTCGTTCATACACCCTGAATTGTGAAAAGCAAATGAAAATCTACTAAATCAATCATTATTTTACTTGCACCTGCATGTACATCATTTATTCGCAAATTGAATAACGTTATATAGGTATAGTTCCAGAACAAAAAATCTGTTGTAGCCAGCACAAGACCTTCCGTCAATTCGATGTATTTTGTACAAATCCCATACCAAAATTTCCTTGGAAAAGATTCTATATATCATGTAAAATTGTAACTGTTAAAAACTTCAAATAAAGGTACTTCCGGCGGAACAGTTGCAACCAAAATCTAATCACCTCTTCATCTGTTCATTTTAGAAATGTAGTATTGGAGTTAATGTCGGAGAAAATTTTGCACACACAGACATACGGACACACACACACACACACACACACACACACACACACACACACACGAACACGCATACAGACATCATCTTAAAAATAGTAAATTCGTATAGTAGGGACCCTATACCGTGCTTTTTCATTAAAAACTCACCACCAATTTTTTGACCAAAGACAATACCTTCCTTACCTAAAGGTGACAGAAGGTAAAAATAATAGAATACTATACTATCATATCGTTACCAAAGTAACGAGTTTTATAGAATTTAGAGAAAATTAATAAATGGGGGATTACGGCTCAATCGAATTAAAGGAAAATAGTACAAAAATACGAATGTATATGCTGAATAACGAATATTAATAAAAAAATGAAATGGTATAATTGAGATATTTCGGAAATAAAGGTTTTTTTGTTATAGCACTTCGACACTAATATGAAAATATTTTGATTGGCGACCGAGAAATTGCCTATACATGCATTACAAATAGCGTGTTAGGAGGTGGGGATTACTACCAATAGAAGTTAAGAAATTAAAATTCGAAAGGAGGGGCTAACATTCTTGTACTACAGTTTCCAAACAGTTTTTATTTTAACATAAATTTCTTGCATTAAACTTAATAATTTAAATACACCTGTAATTATAAAGTAGGTAGACTTATACAGTGTTATAATATCCATTTATTTTTATGTAAATATAACTTAAAATAGCTTATATTTCAAGAACATTTAGGTCCATGATGAAAACAGTTTGATATAAAAACACATAAATGTGACGTCACGTCAATCTTTTCAAAATTCGGGAGACTATAACTTGCTTATTAATAGGAATTTTTTTACCGGATTTTCATCAATAGTCTTAGTTTTCCTAATATTTTCAGATGAAATTATAAAAAAATATGTCTTGCTTTGTACAAATTCATAACGTACAAATCTTCCCCATGAAGTTGGCTCACTTGAAAATGGATATTTCTTGCCCTAAATTCCACCTCGCGCGCTTGCAAATTTAGAAAGTACACTGTAGAGTACAAATTGAATCTGAAGTTATATGTCAGTATGAAAATGAAGTATTTAATTACAATTTTATTCAAAGCACAGAAGCGTTACAATTTTATATAAAATAAGGATGTATATATTTTGAAATGGTAATAGATACTTACTACAAATTTTGCCTTCGCTGAGACAAATGTGACAGACAAATCGAATTCTTCCGGTTCGTTTGATAGAATTTGGCTGCATGTTCTGGTCCCCTTTGCCCTTTCACATGTGCTACAACGTCATGTTTACGTGACGGCGACCAGTACGACGAGCCGGCCGCTTTGATTCATGTTGGTTTAAACGCGATACTCGTTTCTTCATCTGATCAAATAAAAACAATCTGCTTGGAAACACGGAATTGTCTGGAAAGTAATGTAGTTTTGTTCTTTGTACGTGATTTAGGGGAAATGCTTTACTTCAAACCTAAATCTAATCACGTATTGATGGAAGAAAATGGGGATTTTGTATTGATTTTTCTCATACAAATATTAAAACAAATTATTCGTTCTCTTATCTCAAATCTGTCATTTACATTTCTTAACTTTGACCTACATATCTATTCGTCAATGTAATCGATTAAATATTAAATACAATATCTGTAACTGTGAGGGAGGAATAGATTTGTACTATTTTTACCTTCCGTCACCTTTACGTAAGGAAGGTATTGTCTTTGGTCAAAAAATTCGGTGGTGAGTTTTTAATGAATAAGCACGTTTTAAGATGATGTCTGTATATGTGTGTGTGTGTGTGTGTGTGTGTGTGTATGTGTGTGTCCGTGTGTGTGTGTGTGTCCGTGTGTGACAAATTTTTCCCGACGATAACTCCAATACTACAATTCTAAAAATTATAATTCTTTCTTATATTCCTCTTATGTACATCCATATGAAGAGTTGATCAGATTTTGGTTATAATTAATCCACCGGAAGTACCCTTATATGAAGTTTTTAACAGTTTTTCTTAAAAAAACGCAGTTAAATATTATTTTTTGACATTTTGTTATTAGGTATACATATTAAAGAAAATACTCTTCTCTATATGGTTTGATTATACGTTTTCCTTCATAATCAATAGATGTAGATTTAAAGTTAATTTTGAAAAATTAGTCAGCTTTGCTATTTATCATGGAAACAGATGATATATTCAAAAAATTCTAATTGACAGATGTCAGTTGGAAGTGCAAAACCAAATATGGAAGGTATAGGATCTAAAATTGATATGTCATAGTGTTCCTCGCAAGTGACACGCAGAGAAAGGCCAAAGAGAAGATGGAAGGACTGTATCGCAATAGACTTGAGAAAGGAAGGACTTTTTTAAGAAGATGCGTTGGACAGGAATGAGAGGAAGAGAAGAGGAAACAGCGACCCCTAATAAAATAGGGGATAGCTGAAGAAGAAATGAAGGAAGTGTCTAATGCATTTTACTTAGTGTATATTTATGTTATAATTTTATTGGATTTATAGAACCTTTTCGAATGAACTTTTGATAAAGAATTTGTAAAAAATAGTATGTGTTCGTATTCGATTTTACATGATATTATATAGAATCTCTTCCAAGGACCTTTTGGTATAGGATTTGTACAAAATACATCGAATTGACGGAAGGTCTTGTGCTGGCCACAACAGATTTTTATATATAAAATGTAAATTTGAACTTCATCACTTGTAAAATCAACTTTATTTTCGAATCTAAAAAATTAAAATCACAAGACGTTTTATTATACTATTTTTGAGGAAAACAACTTTGTGGGATGTTCTATGTCTTGTCTTCTTCAGTTACAAGACATGACGTATTTAATTCATTAAAAATAATCTTTGCATTACATTTTGGATCTTTTTCTTTTAAAAAGATATATTAAGGTTAATACGGTTTAATAAATCAAGTGGATAAATGGATGTTTTATGCTTGAAACAGGAGCATTACAAATGCAAAGATAGCTCCCAGCTGTTTCTTTTAAATCTCCCACGAATCTTAAATCATGGCGCGATGTGTGCGAGATTCTTCACATTTAAGTACTCTCCGAAACTCCTTCTTGGCGTGGGCGTGAAAGAATAGCATGATAATATTTTGTGTAGTGCGATTATGAAGCTACTTACTTTGCGTCAAGTTGTAAGGTCGTTTCAGCGGTTAATATTTTATTATTTCTTGTCGCGGTGTAATGACGTCGAGCGGCCGCAGAAGACTCATAACTTTTCGTTTATAAACCATTATTTGACGTGCATTATATCGTTATTATGCTCACATTCGGTGATACAGCTCGTAAAGCGCGTTTGCCTTTGCAGAGGGAAAATGCAGTCGTTTTTTCGGTTCCTCGTTCCCGGAAATTTGCTTAATCATCATTCTTTGTTTCAGTCCTAATATTCGCGTTTTATTGAAACGTTAAGGACGCTATTTCGGTTTTTATCTTCTGTAAATAATAAAAACTGGCAACAGGGGAAAATTTGCCGTAACGGGTTGAAAATCGGATAGTTCGGATTTAATTTTACTTTTACAGTTTTTATTTTATTGAGAGCATTTTATTTACTATCATAAAATGTATAGGTATTATTGATTATACTAGGTAGATGTTTTCGCTTTTAGGAAAAAAATAATTGATTCCTTATATCGTATTTATGAAAAAATATTATGTTTTTATATCATAAATTGTTTTTCACAATGGACTACTTGCGTGGTACTGAAAATCCGATTTCTATCATATAAAAATCTGTTGTGGCCAGCACAAAACCTTCCGTCAATTCGATTTATTTTGTACACATCCGATACCAAAAGTTTCTTGAAAAAGATTTTATATATCCTGTAAAATTATAACATGAACACACTATTTTTTACAAATTTCATATTGCAAGTTCCTTTGAAAAGATTCTCCAAATCCAATAAAATTATAACACGGACGACCATTATGTAAATTGCACTTGACATTTCCTCATTCCTATCCAACGCACCTTCTTCACCCAGTTATTCCTCTCTCAAATCTTCTGCTACACGGTCCTTCCATCTACTCTTTGGCCTTCCTCGTACTCCTGGCATTGAAACTTGCGAGGAACACTCTGTCACTTTTGTTACTTTCTGATCCTATACATTCCACTTTGGTTTCGCACTTGACACTGACATCTGTCAATTAGAATTTTTTGAATATATCTACTGTCTCCATAATTTTTACAAAGCTGACTGATTTTTGAAAGTTAGCCTCTCTTAATCTCTCTATAACTCTATATCTATTGAATATGAAGGAAAATATATAATCAAATCGTATAGAGAATAAGATTTTCTTTCATATTAATGATCATAAAATGTCGAAAATTGATATTTAACTACGTTTTTGCCAGAAAAACTGTTAAGAACTTCAAATAAGGGTACTTCCGGTTGACCAATTATAACCAAAATCTAATCAGCTCTTCATTGGTTGTAAAGAAGAGGAATACGAAAGAATCATAATTTTTAGAATTGTAGTTTTGAAGTTATCGTCGGAGAAAAATTTGTCACACACACACACACACGGACACACGGACACACACACGGACACACACACGGACACACACACGGACACACACACGGACACACACACGGACACACACACACACACACACACACGCACACACATACAGACATCAATGTAAAATTAGTAAAATCGTATTCTAGAGATCTTAAAACGTACTTATTCATTAAAAACTCACCACCGAATTTTTTGACCAAAGACAATACCTCCCTTACCTAAATGTGACGGAAGGTAAAAAAATATAAATTTTATTTTAATAAAATTATTTGTTTTTTAGTAAATTAAGAAAGGAAATTTTCTGTGACGTCATTATATTAAATTGGACAAAGAAACCATGTCTAAAAATGTGTAGATGGCATGGCGTGCGAGAAAGTTTTAATTTGAATTTGACATTAGTTCATTTTTCTCTCTCTCTGGGCTGGCTCTCAAATATATTAATTATTTCGCAAATAAACACATAGGTAGTTACATGTAATTCATAATATCGATACCAAAAAGGCAAACTAAAATACTAACCTCCAAACTATTGTTGAAACGTGAAACAGGAGATCTACATTACCCGTACAAACAAACGCTATGGCTTTACGACCATTCATTGGTGCGGCGTAATTCTACATGGCGGTAATTCAAATAATCAAATTTCATTATTTTTTTCTGGCTTATTAACAAAAATTTTATCAAAAGAAAAAATAGGGGTAGAAAGTTTTTACCTGCTCTTCAAAAATATTAAATAAAGGTACGCAAGTAGGCCATTATTTTTATATCAAGCGTCAACATAGCAAATATTAATTTCACAAAAAAAAAACTTTCGTCATATTATATTTTTATTTGCAAAAATGTGTATTTGTTGTAGACAAAATACAAAAATATTCGTTTTATAAAACGCTTAGAAAATGAGTGTTTTACATAATTCTTAAAGAACTACCTAATAGCTGTTTGGCAAATATATTACTTATTAGGTGAACATATTTTATTAGGAACTTTATCTAGCCACTATAAATAATTTTAAATATATATGGAGGTAGAAATCATGGACCTAAATATACCTTAACATCTAGATCGTATTTTGAAGATTTGAGTTTTGCGTTTTGTATTAGGCTACATTAAGGTAGGTATGTTTGGAAAACTTTCAAGCGTTCAAATATTTATTTTACATTTGACCCAGTCATTTTGAAAATAACTAGTCACTTCTGTTTTTCAGTGTAACTTACCTACATTTTTGACTGTTTTCTTGGATTATTATTTGGAAATCCTCCTCTTTGATTTGTTTAACTTCTTGAGAAATGCCTAATATATTATTTAATAACGTCTCTCAAAAACAATTGCTTTCGTCTTGACGAGAAAAGGATTAGCATGGCACATTTAATTAACTCGACTTGTGTGGGAAATTAGCGAATATAGCACACCAAAATTTACACAATGCCAAACACAGTTTCAAGAAGTTAAGGTAACTATATGCATCCTACACAAGTTCTACAACTTCAACGAATATGTGTAGTTGTAATCTTGTTTGATCCTCTTTTAATAAAGGGATTCAAATGTCATATAAAGTAAGTTTATAATCGCTCAAAGATATCTTTGTCTGGTGGTAACTACCTTTGTGAATTATTAATTATTTTAATATAAATAACATGAAAAGGAACACTTACCTTACTTTTGTGCAATTGAGAAAAGAAAATAACTTACGGATTTTTTTTTTGCATATTATTAAAAAAAAATAAAATATTAACATAATAGCTCTGTTCGATGAGAAGTGCTTGAAGTGCAGAGCAGAATAGTGCAGTGCAGTGTAGTGTACACTAGTACAGTCTAATTCTTGTGGTTTCATAAAATACACTAGTGTATATTTGGGCAAGTTTGCTCAGCTGTGAGTAATCAAGCCAAGCGTAGCCAAAGGTGTAAAAGGTTAGGTTGTTTATAAACACAGTCACATCATAAAGCTGCAAAGAAGTGACTGTAGAAATGTCTGTTTTAAAGAGCATAAAGTTTGAACGATTCTGACGAATATCAGTCATCACTTGATTCTTCATCAGATTCAGAGACAGATATATTAATTAATTATTTGTATAACAAAACAAAGGGAATATACTATATCTGAATCCATTATTTTATTTTATCAATGTGTAAAATTTTAGGTTAATAAACAGATGTGTAGATTGGATGGAATTAAAATGTCTACTGAACGACATTTAGTTACCCCCACTCCTACTCTGCACTTTCTACACCAACTCGCGAGTCAGGTCAGAAACGTGAGCACTAGTTCTTAAAATTTTTGTCATCGAACAGCCTGCCAGAAGCTGCCCGTTTCTCATAAAACATGTAAGTGTAAGAAAGTTAACACTAGGGCGGCCTAGTACATGTCATCGAACAAAGCTAATGAGTTACAGAACATATCCCTGAATAAGAAATTTCCCGCTAAAAATTGAGGTCCCAGTCTGGCTACTTGTAATTTTCGTTAGACAAAATTTATTGTATTATAAAATGTATAAATTATTTCTTTGAAATTATTTGGTAAGGCATTGCCTCTGTTACTGGGTACATATTCTAAATATTGTCACCATCAGATGGTGACAAAATTAGTGACGTAATCAAAGTGTATGGATCCCGCACTTCGTGTTTTTCTTGAAGCGACATTCTAGCGATTTTTGTTTGATTATGTTTTAGTCTGTTTTAGTTTACTCGTAGCAAATTTGTATTGGTGGTTATATATGTCATTTGAAAACTTACATTTGTACTGTCACAGTTTGTTATAAAATTTTACATAATATCTAATTTTGGTCCTTTACTTGAGTACAGCAATTAAAAGTTTTATTTATGTAATGTGATATGTTGCTACAAATTTTCTTGGTACCTAATTTTGGTCAGTTACTTGAGTACAGCAAGTAAAAGTTTTATTTACGAAATGTAATATGTTGTTACAAATTTTCCTGTATTTATAGAATAATGTAAAGCGAATATAAAAACAAGTTTCTGAAATATATTAAATCTCATTCCTTCCCAGTAAACAATAAACACATGTTTAAGGTTGGAAAACAAATAATTTAGGTTTTTTTTATTTTTCACCTTTATTAAATTTTAAGTAGATTATTCGAATTTAAAAGTACCCACTTGTCAATAACAATTTGTCTCCCGTGATATCTTCTGGTCACTACTAACGGAGATAGTGACTTTCACAGAACATAAAGTCACTTAATATGACGTCACTCAGTACTAGTAGGTACGCCTACTTCCCCAGTAGAAAGCGCTGCAACACCATGGTGACATGACTTTTGCACAGAACAGACCTTCTAATGTTTTCTATCAGGGATGGGCACGTAAAATACGTCATGTATTAAACATTATTTTTACGCGTAAAAAAATATTTTATACATTGACAATATTTGACAATTTTTTACGTAGATAATGTAAAATATTATTACCATGAGTATATTTCTTTTATAAAGATATTTTTTTCTGTACTGTAATGAATATTCCAGAACAAGCAGTTCACGTGACATCAACATGTTTCTTTGATTCAGACAACCAATTAGGTACCTTCAAACTATCAACAATCAGATTAGTAGGGAAATACATTTCTGACACATAACCTCAAACGTTAAACTTTAAAACATTTTACGTCAAAATTAGACTAAACACTTAAATTTGAAGCATTTTATATTATAATTTTAAAATGTTTCATATGTTTTATGTAAATTTTAAGCAGTTTTGTAAAGAAATAAAAATCGAAGACATTTAAAAATAGACGACGAATAAAAAAAAATCTGCAAAACTAAAATTTCATTTTCTATTTATTAATTATTAATAACATAGTTTCAAATAATTTGAAATAGATTTAAATCATTACCTCCAAACTTATTGAAAATGGATTTTATACAAATTTGAAGCATTTTATGTTAATTTATCCATAGTTTCAGAATGTTTTTTTTTTTTTTTTTTTAATATTTTACAATAATTTCAGTCTCTTTCTTATAAACTTACCATAGTTTCAGTCGTTTTAGAATATATTTATGATAGGATTAAGGAAAGTTGCTGTAATGTGACATTCGTAAACAACAAGTCATCTAGTGTCGTTATGAAGAACTAAAAGTATACATTATCTACGTTTTTTACTTATTTAACATTTTTTACGCATTTTTTACACGTAAATGTAAAAAATAATATTTTACGCGTAAATGCGCAGCCTTGTTTTCTATGCTGAGTACTGATTACTAATATTCTTAGCTCCTGCAATTTTAATAAAGTATTTATAGACATAGCAAGTGGTATGCGAAGGTTGGTATCTTAATAACTGTGCATTTATTAAATTTATGCATAGAAGCAGTCGACATTTCATCCTGTCACGTCATTAGAAGCAAAGTTAGGTTGCATCCGATTCAGCACAGTGCCGTTTACACACAAATACCCTGTAGCTCTGATTAAAGCTTCATCTAAACTTGGGCAATTCCCCTAACAGCACACTGATTGCATTGTGTTCTGGCTGTTGCTTTATGGCCGATTATCGTTGATGTTGATTTTGATAGAGTTGTCCTAACAATGCAGCTCTCAATTAGTGAAATAGCTTGCCGGTAATTTCAGCGCAAATTGAAAAATGATGCGCTTGATTATTACTCTCTTCATTCTATTAAGGCTTCATCGTTTCATAATACCCCGAAAATTTGCAGTTCGGACATATTGCCATTGACATTTATCAGAAGAAATAATAATAGTACAATAGCGAACTCTGGGTGAAACAATATTTAATAAAATATTAAGAAAACACTCGCAATGTTTCACAAGATTTCAGCGTCTGAATCAACCTTTCGGCCATCATCAGACACCATCCATTCTCAGCTAATAAGCATAGACGCGTTTCGCTCTTGATAGAGCTCATCAGTATGGTATAACTGCCGTCTCTTTACAGAGACAATTCCCAACTGAGAATGGTGAAAGATATAAACATCTCATAAAAGAGATTTGACTTAAGAGGGAAATGTACCCACATGCAGAGCCATCTATTGAAGAATCGCCAAAAAACACTAGCAGCTATTGAACTAGAGTTCGCTATTGTATTATTATTTCAATAGCTGCCAGTGCTTTTTGGCGATTCTTCGATACATTTCTCTCTTAAGTCTTCTGAGATGTTTATATCTTTCGCCATGCTCAGTTGGGAATGGGGTCATGCCCCATTTTCTGTTTTATTTTTTTCCTGGAAGTCTACCGGTCACAGTATACGTAAATAATATTTTCACTCCATTTGTGTGCATTGTTTTGTAGATATAATAAAAATAGGGGTCAATTTCAAATCTCAATGAGGTCACGTGAGCGCATACGTCATGTATCTGAACGATTCCAGTTCACCCTGGCGGACAAAATGTAAATTAAGATTATTTATAAATAGTTTTTTTGGGTTTTTAATAAATGGTTTCAAGTTGGAACTGCACAGTTCTTCTTCACCATGTTTTATCATTATTATCATTATAAATATACAATTATTGCACTTTTATGTATTAAATTATATATCAAGCACACAAACCTGCAATTAAAAATAATATTTCTCTAATGAAATAATTAAATCTTTATGAAACAAAAAAGATTGAATAGAGCGCACTTTTCCTCTGACAGCTTTATAAATATTTGGTTAGTTTACTCTGATTTTACGTTTAACTTCGCGTTTGAAGTTTGTGACATTATGACCTTAATGTACGTGTGAGTAGTGTCGTTGTGTGAGTAGCCGATACATGTCGTCACAGAAAATCGTAGCGCGAATATCTTTTAAGTAAATTATGAATGAAAAGTATTATATTTTGGGATGTTTTATGTTGCAATATGGATAATAAGTGTCATAGATCCTATTTTTATAAAAATATTAGCAACATTTTTTTTTTTTGCATGACCCCATACTCTTATTTAACAAGAGCGAAACGCCTCTATGGTTACTAGCTGAGCATGGCCGGTGTCTGATGATGAACAAAAGGTTAATTCAGATGGCGAATGTTTTCTTAATATTTTATTAAATACAATATTTTATCAGAAGAAATAACTTTGTCTTCATACGCTACTGTTTTGACGAAACTAGTTTATAGAGAATTATTCTTGTTTATATTTCAATCCAGTTGTAAGAAGCTTTACGGAGAATGATAGCTTCTTTTCACACTATTTTATTGTATTTGAAAAATATGGGGTAATTTGGTTGGAAGGAAGGTGTGTAATTCCCACAATCCCTTATCCAGAGAGAACAATTCGTTTATTCCGCAAGCATTCCCGAGATAAACCATGACGAATTATCCTCATCTTTAATCCAATTACTAGTGCATTTCCTTGTAGTGAAACTGCGAAATTCGCTACGTCCAACATCCCGAGTTGCAGACATGGCGCATCTGATAAAGAGACTCCAATGTTCTACATGAACTTTCTCTTGTACTTTAAACAGTTTTCGAGATTCTTACAAGTTTTGTTCAAGTGTGCCTATTTACAGTGCGAAACACTAAAGAGATTTCCGAAGAGCAAGGCAGCGACTGCGACTTTTATAACGTTCATTTTTAGATTACCTAGCGTAAAGTTGAGGTTTTTACCGTCTGATTTTATAAAGTTTTTATAGTTTGATAAGTTTCTTGCGACTTGGTTCTAATTTTACGAAGAACAAAATGGAATACATTCTATTCTTTCTTTTTACATGATCTAAAATTTATTAATACGCTAAGTGCGGAAATTGAATATTATACAAGGTGTTTAATAAACAAATGAAAATCTGTATAATTTTGCCCTATCTATACACCATTTTGACCAGTATATGTATCAGAAATTCTCCAATCTATAAATGAGGAAAACTTCTTTAATATACATTTAAATTTAAATAAAAGTAAAATAATAAATATTTTCTACTTTGTAGTCGGTGCCCTTAGGCTCCATAGCTTTTGTTTAAATATCTAAATCCCAAGCATGTTATGAATTTAGGTACAAGCTTATTTTTATGTACTTTTCTTTTTGCTATAATTCTTTTTTGGGTTTATACTTTACCAAATGGACTTTCTATTTTGTTCATTTGATAGGTATATTTTTTTTTTGTATAATTTTTTTTTTGTGTGTGTTTGTAATTTATGGATATATTATGGCGAAATATTGAATATGTATACCGGGAGTTTATTTTATTAGTAAACATAGGGTATATCATTGCCATAGTTACGGTATGAATGTTTGACAGCAATGTATTGAAGCGTTTATTTTATGAGTAAACATAGGCGTTTAACATGGGAAGCAGTTTTTGGTAAATACAAAGGTCTGGCAATAAATCAAGCCATGCTATTGAACATGATAATAGTACATTACATCTTGTACATTATTTTATATTAATTACTTTAATAATATTGCAAAAATTACAATAAATTGTAAAAATTGTCAAATAAATATTTGTTTCACTTTTTTATTATGCAATATCAAAAGATTTGTAAATGTCTCGGGGTGTAGTGGTTATAACAGTTGCGTCTAAAATTTTTGGTTGAGGTTCGATTCGTCGTTGGGATATTTATTTTATTTTTTTTCACAAAAATTGTTGAACTTCTAAAAATCAGTTTATATTTTCATATTACAATCATTTAAAAATAATAATAACATTTTAATAAATAAAGAGAAAATAATTGAGAATAATTGTTTACAATAATCAAAATATTGATACAATAACAACGCATTTACGACAAATAAAGCTTATTATTATTCATTACTTATGAATATCAATAAAAATAGCTATTCTGTTAAAAAAGCTCGAATTTTTTTATGACCAAATTTATTATTTGTCAAAACTTTTGTTATACCTACTCATGCAGCTATAAATCAACTAACTTCATTAGTTTTATAAATTTATTTCCTTCTGGAACACGTTTAAGTTTTTATTAGCTAAAACTTATTTTATTATTTCTCAACTGAATAAACTGCAATTATTGAAATTCAATAAATTATTGCAAAAAATGTAAACGATTGCATCCATATTAATCCGTGAAACACCAGCTGAAAAAGTTATTGAAATTACACGTGCAATGAAAAAAAGTGAAAAAGATTTGAAAATAATAGCTCTACTACGAAATGTTATATGTTCTCACGAATTGAAAAATTGACTGCGCCATTTGTGAAACTATTTTAATTAAAATCGAAGTTAAGGACCATATGTGCGAGCTAACGGCGTCATTTAATTACTTTTTTCTAACCTGATTGTTTGGTTCATTTTTTAATTACTTTCGTTACTAAAAAGAAAAAAGTTATCGAGAACCGTTCGTTTCTCGTGTCTCTAAAAAGTTTTTGTTGTTCGCGTTTGTTCTTTGTTTTTTGTTAAAAGTTTCATTGATAGACCGTGAAATATTTAATTTTAGGGCGTAAATTAAATCACATATTATTGTCAGAACAAAAACCAGTAAGGGAAACATCTTCTAGAAGATCTAATTAATCTTGTTTTATCATTCATATTTTCGTTTTCCTTCATAAAAAAGCAAAAAGATCTTCGTACTGTTTTTCCAGTTTTTACACCGTGACTTTCCACTATTTTGATGAATATGCACCATAATGTTTACTTGTCATGTATTAGTTAATATGGACATACATATGTGTGTTCGTCATAATATTGGATAACGTATCATATCAATATTTTACATGACATTATTGATCGAGAAACAACAGTTTATATAATTCAAAGTATGTGCTAAATTCTTTCCTACAGTTTGGTCACAAAAGAGAACAAACGTAGATACAAAAATCACTTAACAGGTCTCACAACTTGTTAAGTTTCAACTGCAAAGATGTATAAACTGTTTCATCTTTTGTCATTACCGCAACAACGTGTTTGACAATGACATACAAATAGATAAATTAAATATAACTTATTTTATCCATAAAAATGTAACAGTAAACCTTTTGTCTTAATGCAACTGTGGCGTGCATTTATATTCTATTGTGGCTAAATAATTTGAATTAATTGATCCAAATTCTAGAATTCAGTTGTAGCAAAAATTTTTTATTAAACACTGTTTTTGAAATCTCTGCTCTTTAAATGTATGACATATTGAAGTTGACTTTTAAAATTTTCTAATACAGCGAATAAGAAAATTATATAGAAAATACAGGTGAGTCTGAAAAGATGCAACCCCCCTTTATCTTTTTTATTATAGGTAATAGAAAAGAAATGGCGTAAATAAATTAATATTTTAAATATACTATTCAATGGCAGATATAGATTTTTTTTATAAAGCCATGTTTACAAGATACAACCATCAACTTTTATATTTATATAGCAACCTATAATTACGTTACTGGAATATAAACCGCCATTTTATTCTCAACGATGTAAAAGTTTGTATATCAAATATATAAAAAAAAATTCAAGAAAAATAAGATAATTGAACAGTATTAGATATTATTTTATTTAAATATTTTAGGTGACTGTCTGAAAATTAAATTTAAAAGTTAATTTATTAATTTAAAAAACACGTTAAACAAGTAACAAATTTATATTTTATTTCTTTGTTTCTCATTGATACATTTTGTTTATTTTTATGTAGCCACCTAGAATATTTGAATAAAGAAATTTCTAATAGTGTTCAATAATCTTTTTTTCGATTTTTTTCATATATTTGACTTATAAACTTTTACATAGTTGGAAAGAGTTTATAGGTTGCTATTTAAAAAATAAAAGTTGATAGTCGAATCTTTTAAACTTCACTTTATATAAAAAAAATCTATATCTGCCATTAATTGGTATATTTAAAATAATATAACATTTTTATGAGCCAATTTTGTTTATTACTTATAATAAAAAAGATAGGGGTGGAGGGGGGGGGGGTGCATCTTTCCAGACACCCTGTATATGGACTAGTCGAAGTAAACGAAGTATGGAGCATAATAAATAAATAATAATGAAATATATGTATTATCAGATTGTATGGAGCAGATATTGTAAGGTTTATCAAATTACAAAGATTACGATGGACGAGATATATACACACAGAATAAATGATGAAAGAAGGATATTTTAAATGGTAGATTATATGGATAAATAATTGGAAAATCTATAACGGAATTCGTTACTAAGACAGTAGATTTATATCATAAAAAATAAGTGGAACATATGAAATTACTTTCCTCAAGCTTTGCGAGAAACAAAAATAAACTAGGTTATTGCTATAAAAACGTTATGTTTGATATTCCTAAGTAGAGTTGTAAGTTACACAAAGTTACTGGATTGTAAAATATGTAATTTGAACATCGTTTTCTTTTTGGAAATCTAAAAGGAATCACTATTTGATGAAGTCACTTTGATATTTCAACTAAACTAAGAGCAAATGCATCGAAGATTTACAAAGTTGAAATTCATATCGTCGTAGCAATAAGTCAATTTAAATATGAGAGACATCAAACAAGACATCTCAGAAGGTATAATTCCAAATGAATGCTGTCTGTTTGTCATCCGTTCGTCCATCTGTTTGTTTGTTTGCACACCCTTTCAGTCCGCAGTGTTTCAATCTCTCTCGTTCCGTCGTTGCGTATAAAGATTGCAAACTTTTAATAGCAATTTACTTCCGACTCGCAATCAACGTCGACATGCTTAATAAAACTTTTAGGTACGGGATTTAACTGTCGCAAACTTCAAGTTTTTTATGAATGCAGACGGTCTGTAAGAAGGATGGTGACAATTAATTCTATAATAAACTCTCTTAGTCATATTTTCTTGGTTTAAGATAACGGATACGACAATGTTTAATCCCTGAAATAATGATCTCTGATCTTTGTAATTATTTTACGCAAAATATTTGTCTTCATTTTTACCTCTCGCTATCTTAGGTAAGGGAGATATAGGGATCGTGCCAAAAATCATATATAGAGATTTTAGTGAATAAGCACGTTTTGATGTCCCCAGAATCCGATTTTATCATTTTTACAATGATGTCTTTAGGTATGTATGTGTGTCTGTCTCTCTCTCTCTCTCTCTCTCTCTCTCTCTCTCTCTCTCTCTGTGTGTGTGTGTGTGTGTGTGTGTGTGTGTGTGTGTGTGTGTGTGTGTGTGGATCGTGTGGACACGATTACTGAAATACTATGAATCAGAAAATTTTGTAATTTTGTATACTCATTCTATACTAATGTGGGAAGAGCTCATTAGTTTTTAGTGTATATCGGATATACGGAAGTATCATTTATACAAGCTTTTAAGAGTTTTTCTTGTAAAAAATTCATTGAATACAAATTATATATAATGGCACAATCTTCAATTCTACGATAAGCATTTAGTAAATAACTTGAAATAACTTTAAATATTGAATTATAAAATTATTTTTGTATATCACTTTACCTCTGCGTCAAACAAAAGCAATACTTTAATAACAAATTTGACATATTTAAACAAATGTCACTGTCACGAAGCAATTATATTAAAATTAATAATGAAACCGTGTTAAGAAGAATTGTAATGAAATTAAGGTTTGTAAAAATAATATATTTTCCATCATAGATATACAGGATAATTCGATTTAAGTTTGATGTTTGCAGCATTATATATCAAACAGCTCTCAATAAGAACGTGATTTCAAAGTGTCAAATAATAGTTAGCAACTACACATTTACGAAATGGATCATATACGGTGAAAAATTTACACAGTTTGCGTTTTAGAGCATAAGGAAGTTGGTGCTGATTTCGACAATAAGTGACGATTTTTCCTTAAAATATATTAATGATCCAAAACTTCGCAACTTCACAGATTTTTCGGGAAAAACATAATAAAATATAATCCAAAATTTCGTATTACAAACTTTTCTATTTATTGGAACAACAAAGTAGATTTTGTTTACAAACGATCAATCGGAAGTGATACTTTACTTAAAGCCCATTGCCATTTTAAACATGGAATTGGCGGGAGGTCATGTGCTGGCCACATCAGAATTTTACTATTCCTTTCAACATATATTTAGAATAATATAAATCTGACAAGACTGAAGTTAAGTTTATCAAATACTAAATTTGATTAGGATGTATCCCTACAAACGAAATGGTAAATATAAATCCTGTTTTAAATTATGCGGTATATAATGATGAACAATACAAATATTCTAGTTTCGCACAGAAAATTGTATTAAAGATATTATAACATTCTAGTAGTCCAGTCAATAGAAAAAGTGGAGTAGAAACTATTTTAACATTATGTTGTTTTTGTTTATATAGGGAATTTTTGAAAAATTCAAGTTTTTAACCTTGGGAAGGCTCGACGCGACCCTCATCTTGGTTCAAAGTTTCAGATTTTGAACATTATACTACTAAAGAAATTACCAGGAATAATAAAAGTCTGTTGTATGTTTGTTTATGGGGAAAAATGATGGAATATGGAGAAAAAATGTAGTAGTGCATGCCACGTGCAATATTTTCATATGAAAATGCAAGCAGGACAAAAATTTTAACATTATACACATTCCTAGGTCAAGACGAACTTTGACATGACTACAGGAATTTCACTAGCATTCTTTGAATGCCAGCAATGTCATATGTCCAAGTTAACATCGCATATGAAATACGACTTTTGTGCAACATTATTGAAATTTCTTTAAGTTTGAACTAACATTCTTTCTACATGAGCTGTTTTGCAGAAAAACTTTCAGGTTTTATGAATACAATTTATGATTCAAATCGAAAGGTAATTAAAATTATACAACTTACGAGCATGTTAGAAATTCTCGCAATCATTTTGTATTTTAAACAGGGCATCGAACCCGCCAAAACATGGGTTCGGTTTAGGTTCAAGTTAATTTGTTTTTTGAGAAATGGGTTCGGGTGCGGTTCTAGTTCAAGCATTAATAAAATTTGCGGTTTTGTTCGGGGTTCAGGTTCGGTTCAACTTAATGAAAATTGAATTAAAGTTTTTTTGAATGGCAAACAAATAAAAATAAATTAAATTAAAAAATATTTTTAATATTTTTTTACATATTCAAACATTTAACTTTACCGCGATAAAACAGTTCAATATAGTTATTTTAGTTAAATATTAATTCTGTCGGTTGTCTGTTTATTCATTTGTTTCTCTGGTTTATTCTTGCATTAAAGTATTCGTACGCGTGCTAGCGTCGGTCCTCAGTTCTCAATGTTTTTGTGACGTGAAATGAGTGTTTTTGTTGCTATTTACGAATAATTTGAACGTTTTATTTATTATTATAAACTTTATCAAGTGTTTTATGTGTTATTTATACTACGTTTGTTTATTTAATAGTGAAATGTGGTTTTGATCCGTGATCCGTAGCTTGCAATCCAAGGAAAGAAGCAAAGGCGGACTTTGTAAAGGTTAGATGTTGTATTTTGTTTTAAAATTTGTTTATTATAAATGTTTTTATAAAAATAACAATATTTCCATAGCTTATTTCATTTAAAACTATATATTTTTAATGTAACAAAAGGTTAGGTTACATTGAGACAAAAATACGTAGCAGTAGGTATACGATAATAGATTAATGAATGTTTGGAGAGTCTATAATATATTTTGTTTTAATTCAGAATTAAAAGCATTATTTGGTATATTAAATATAAAAAATAGACTAACATACAATTATTTTATTGACTTGTAATTATTGAAAGTATTCATAATTTTATTACAACAAAATTCCGAACGATAATAAAAACATTAAAATTATAAACCAGGTTTTTTGAATGACAAACAAATAAAAATAATTTAAAATGAAAACCGCAATTTTCGAATTTTAATATCCGGTTCGTTTCCAACTGGGTGATGATATATTTATTTATTTATTTATTTATTCATTATTATTAGCTCGACAGGCCGTCTCCTAGCCATCAAGTATCGTAGACAGTTGTTATTTAACTAATCAGTACCAAACACAATTTTCAAACAGGCTTAGAAGGTAAATTTATAATATTTCTGTTACAATCTAAGATCTAATCTTCTATACACACTAGTAGTACTTGATCTCAGCGATTTTTAAATCCACATAAAAAATCAATTTTTTACCTCCCGCTACCCTTGGCGAGGGAGGTATAGGGATTGTGATAAAAATCGCATTTCGAAATTTTGGTAAATAACTACGTTTTAAGGTTCCTAGAATTCGATTGACATTTTATTCTAATATAGAAAGGAGCCATTCGATTTTGCTATAAATCGAATGACTGGAAATGGCATTTACTTGAAGCGAAAAATACCTTTTTTCACTAGTAGCCTAGGAACCCACTATTATTTACCTTTATTTGACATGAGAAATGTTTTTCACTACCGCTTGCTTGTAACCATGGTAACCTAGGTCAATAATAATTTATTATTAACCTAGGTCTATAATGTCACTTTTCAATCAAACTCAAGCCTCCAAATCCAAATATTATTTAACTCATTAAACTCAAGAAAGGTGTTAAGTATATAATTTAAATTTGCCGCTTAATTTTAAATTGACCTACGCTGCCGGCGCCTGGCCACTGAGTGAGGTTATCAAACCAGCGAAATGAGCGAAACGTCAGATAAAAACAAATGCAGCCTACTTTGTTTTTGTGAATATTAACAAAGAAGTAAAGTAATTATTCGTGTCAAAATGATTGTTATTATAAAAAAAAATTGAAATAGGATTTATGTATATAATAAAATAGTATATAAACCACGGTTGAGAAGATCAGTATTAACCAGGCGCCTTGTATCCCTCGGGCTGCGCCCTCGGGTTACAATAATGGCGCTGGATCAATAATGATTATCTTCTCAACCTTGGCGTATAATATACTATTATTGTTTGCTTTGTGATGAAGGACACTTTACATATACAAGTTTATTCAATACACAATAAAATGCAATAAAACTATAAAATACGGTGTACATAAACATTAAATTACTGCGTATCTACGAGCCCAAACTCAGGTAATTCTGAATTCAAAGCCTACATGGACATCTGCATCGGTGAACGAATTACTTATTAAGAAAGATAATTCAAAGCCATGTAATGATTAAGCTTTATATGAGAATCTTCCATCTTAGTTCATGTCTCTATTCCACAATATTGTAGTTTTATGTAGTTTGTCGGCTAGTCATCGCGCGGAGTAATAAGAACTATTTAGTTGGTCGTCGGGTACATTTTTACGGAGCCCGGTAATATCAGAAGTTCTTCAAACGACACTGAGCGCCTTCCGACGGCGCCTCGCATCCATTCCGTCTGAGTTCCGTTAAGGAAGTGAGCAAGTGAGCTTCTTAAAGTCTCTTAGCGTGTGTTTCAGCGTCACCGCCGTCTTTGATATAGACACAACTTTTATTAGAACGTAAGCGAAATGTGATCTAGTCAGTTTAGTGGAAATGCTTCGGGATGGCAAGGAAAAAGTGCTTCCGCGCAATATCTTGAGGAGGTCACGTATGGATCACCACAATAAATCAAAATGGATGTTTCCTGCCTCGAAATTTAGATGTTGACTTAATGGAAATGTATTTTTTTCAACATCACCAGCGATACACGAAATAACTTCGTTCGCAGACCAAGATAGCGGATAATTTATAGCATTGCAAATATTTAAATGCAGAGCATATTGTTAGGAAAAGGATTTTATTTTTGTTATCTCCGTTTACAAATGACGACTAACGAACAGAAGTAAATAGAAGCAAAAAAAGATGAAAGAAAATCGTAGTAGAAGACTTCATATTTACTAGACCTTTGACAAGACTACTCCTTGATTGCATGGAGAAATAAGACAATCTTTCAATTTTGTATGGCTGGTAAATTCTCTAGCAGAGTTGAGAAAGGAATATTAATTTGCAGAATCTATTTTATCCGCGTTTTAATTCGCTTAATCCTTTTGTATTTTTAATTCGCTTGTGCAGTGTGATCGCAAATCTCTGAAAAACTGCCCTCTGCGTTTGATTACTTCGTGTTTGTTAATCCATGTATGCAGATTTAAAGCCTTGTGTTTTGCAAAGGCACCTCGGAAAAATCGACTACCACTGGATTTTTGCACAAATGATGTGAGTTTTGCATGTTATTTTGTAATCTGACTTTATGTAAATTAAATGTAGTATTTACTCGATTTATCCAATGCGGTAAGTATGTATGATTTGCAACTGCACGTAAAACAATAACAGAACCTGTATACTGCATTTGTTTTTATGAAACGTTAATTTTGCTATACTTATCACTCACTCTTCACGGTAAGATCTTACCTCACTTGTGAGGGAAGTGGTTACTAACACAGCTAAATTGAGTGAGGAAAATGTCATTTTCACAAGTGATGTTGAAAAAAATATATATTTTTTTGAAATGTACTAATTCTGTATGTAAATAACTTTATGTGAAATAAAGTTATTATTATTTTTATTATTATTATTATTATTATTACTATTATTATTAATCACAAAATAGAACTTGCTCCACCATAGAAAAAACAGTGTCAGTTGAAACAACCAATTTTAAAAAACTCGTGTGTACATGGCTAAAAATAACGCAAAATAGTAATTTACGTAACAAGACCTGAAAGTGATACTTTACTGAGTGAGCAAGCATATTCCAGAGCGAGCCGTAGGCGAGCTTTGGAAGCTTGTGAGCCCAGTATAGACACTTTCAGGTCATGTTGGTTACAATATTTTTTTTTGCGATCCTGAAAAGAGAATTAAAAAGTATTATTTTATTTTTTACTGCGAGCAAATAAGATATAAATAAACAAGTGATCTCCATGGAAACATTTAGATTTACCGGTCCCGAGATTGGTAAAGTACTTTCCGATCCCTTATAGACAACTTTCCGAGGTAGCTCAGCAAAGGACTTTCCGGTCTAAATAGTGATCAGAAAGAGCTCATTTTCTGGGCGATCGCGAAAAAACTCAATTACTTGATTTTTAATGTATACCTACGCAATTTTTTGCAAGTCAGTGAACTTTTATCTTTCAAAAAGTTGAGTTTTACCTAACTTTATAACGTTATAGATCTTCAATATATCATCTTTAAAATTATTAAGACTGTCAAAAGGCTATTGAAGGGAAATTCCTGGAACAAAAGTGAACGCGTTCCTTGATGTCACGCCTGTCTTGACGACTGAGCATGTGAATGATCCGGGCTATAATGAACAAAAACAAAAGACTGTCACGTTGTATGAGCCAGCATTCTTGTTTGTTGCTGACAATTTTTGATATGTCAGCGTTCTTTTGTCTTTCTACCTATGTTTTGTTCCGTTTGTTTTCAAAGGTATCTCGATATTATTTCCACCAATATTAGATCTATTCTTAGATTAAGATATCGAATACACTTTAGAGATATCTATGCTTCGTATTTGAACAAAAAGAAGTTTAAGTTAAAATATCAATTCGTAATACTATTAAACTAGTAAACGCCCTCAATTTGCGCAATATATCTAGATAAGGATAATAGATACTACATGTTATCTAGATAAATATTTTAGATAACAGATAAAATACCTGAAAAGTAAGTAACCGTGATTTCTTACAAAACTTTCTTTAATTGTTTATGCTTGTTTAATACGATGTGTGAAAAAGAAACAGCAAATATTCAGTGTAGGTACATATTTATTTAATAACATACAAAACAAAGAAAATTATTTTTACTGTAGGGTATTTATTCAAACATTCTAAATTCTTACTTTTATCATCTAAACTGACAGGTTAATTATTAATTAAGCATATAAAATGCCAATAAATGAATATTTTCATAAATAATGTTGCTCACTATTGCTCACGATTCACGAATCACGATCACACGTAACATCAAAAGTAAGTTTACGTAGGCAGACACACCGGCGACGGAGAACACACGACACGGCACACGGAACTATGCGATGCGGTAGGTTGTGCTTGTCCTAACTTGCTAAATAGTATTTTGATTTGAGTCTGGATGGAGCCAGCAAAAATATTGGTTATCTTAACTTTCTTCTGCATGTTATAAAACAGATAATATAATAGATATTAATTTTAAAAATATCTATATATTAGATACAATGTACTAACTACGTTATCTAAATAAAATTTTAGATAATGTTATCTACACAACACTGGTCTAAACTTATATTTGTACTGAGTAATCTTGTTTAGTATTCAGTGTTGTTCGTATTCCAAGTATATTAGAACTTTATGAAGGTGCAAAATAGAATTACATCATTTGCTGTGATATATTTGCGGTGCAATGCTTTCTGCGCCATTCATAATGAACATCCAAAACAACGAGTTCAATCCCAGGACTTGTGTTGGTGAAACATCCCCGCGAATAACGTAATAAAAGTATAGTATCAAAGTGGGAGACGTCATTCCGTGGCAACGGCAGTCTCTCTGGGATCCGCGGAGGCGTTGGTTCGTTGCACTGCGCTGGACAGCGGAAGCTGGAGGACGGGGTGTTGTTTATTGTCCAGGCACGAGTTCTCTATTTGCTGGACGAGCCGGACGCGTGAAAGCACTGTGGCCATTGCGAGAGACGGAAAAGCACACTAAGATTCTCCTACATGTCTGAAATGTGAAGCTAAAGCTGAAGTAAATAGTTTTGTGCACGCTGCAGGAAATATGGAAATGCTAGACTAGAAAAGACCATTTATATATTTCAACTAGAATATAAATGAATATGAAAATTTCAAAAACTTTCGCGCAAGTTAAATAAATAACGGAATATAAATGTTCAGCATTTTTCTGCAAAACAATAAAGTAAATAAATAAATCGTTACGGCGTATTACTCATTTCTGGGTTTGCTAATCTTATTTTATTCAGTTTGAGCGGGCACCATAGGGGTTACTTGTATGCTAATTTAAAATGGGATATACTTTTTAATGATTTCGAACCCGGTCTATCCTAATTACAACTGGTCACTTAATGTGCTCATGCGAGTTGAAAGAGAAGAAGAGCATGTATGAATACGATTATGAATGTGGCGGAGGCGAAAGAAGTTTGCCTGGATAGGAATGTGTGGCGAAGGATGATTGTTTTGTAATTATTGTGGTGTGAAGATGTATGGTTAGTTAGAATGTTTTATGAGAATGGAGAGACAGTTGAACTTTTATGTGGACGAGAAGAACGAAGTATGTTTGTACAGGAATGTGTAGCGAAAGATGATTTTTGTGTAACTATTATTGTGGTCCGGATGCGGTTATTCGCTACCGAAAATCGGTCACTTCTTATACATCATTGTAAAGAGAAATTTATTTAGAATTTTATTCCGTAAAAATATACAGGTGTTCCATTTAAAAAATCAAAGTTAAATATTTTTCTGGAAAATTGGTAGGCCTTGCAAAAAAATTGTTTATGCTAAATTATAGACCAGGTTGTATCAAATAATTTTTCTGTATAACTTTTTCTTGTATCTTCAATATTTCAGAACATATAAGCTGGACAATGAAAAATCAACCAGCCTGTATAAAATTTCTTATTTGAGGAAGTAAATATTTCCTTTTCAACAAATTCAGCATTATAATTTTGAAATATTGCTCATAAAACTCATTTAAATTTTACTATAGTTTGCTAATATTGTGAAGCTTTTTACAAAATTTAAAGAATCATCAACTTTAGTGAAATTAAAGGTATGCTAACAATCAAATTTGAATCCAGCACAATTTCATGCTGATAAAATTTTTAAAATAGTTGAAGAAATTATCGGAACAAACACATTTTTAAATTATACTAATTTTATGTTAAGTAAAGGTATTTTCATGTAGTCATTTACAATGAAATTTTAACACGCGAACTTCGAGTTCGGATTGCACGTCGGCTTAAATCTTAGGCGTGTTTCTTCGGACTGTGATTATGATTTTCTAAATAATGATTTGTTCAATAATGATTCCTTCGGATCATGATTAAATTTAATTCCAGAGAAACAACAAAATTAACTCGATCGACGCGAAACCTATACAACGTAGAACGAACTAGTGGCAAACGTCAAATGATAAAAATAAATCAGCAATTTTGTTTGAAGTAATACCCAAATTGAAAATAGTTTAAAGATGGATTGTGCTGAAGCGGAAATAATATTTTTCGTATGGAATGTGAAGTAAAATATGAAAACACGTTTCTTTAACTTTTTTTTTTTGTAATTGCAGGATATAATAGCTTTGTTCGATGACATGTACTAGGCCGCCCTAGTGTTAACTTTCTTACACTAACATGTTTTATGAGAAACGGGCAGCTTCTGGCAGGCTGTTCGATGACAAAAATTTTAAGAACTAGTGCGAACGTTTCAGACCTGACTCGCGAGGTGGTGTAGAAAGTGCAGAGTAGGAGTGGGGTAACTAAATGTTGTTCGGTAGATATTTTAATTCTATCCTATCTACACATCTGTTTATTAATCTAAAATTTTACACATTGAGAAAATAAAATAATGGATTCAGAAATAGTATATTCTCTTTGTTTTGTTATATAAAAAAATAATTATTATATCTGTCTCTGAATCTGATGAAGAATCAAGTGATGATTGATCTTCGTCAGAATCGTTTATTAATTCAAACATTATGCTCTTTATTTATAAACAACCTAACCTTTTACACCTTTGGCTACGCTTGGCTTGATTATTCACAGCTGAGCAAACTTGCCCAAATATACACTAGTGTGTTTTATGAAACCACAAGAATTAGACTGTACTAGTGTACACTACACTGCACTGCACTATTCTGCTCTGCACTTCAATCTCTTCTCATCGAACAGAGCTAATATTAGAAAAATCAAAACCTATAATGAATATTATATTTAAGTTCTAGTAGTTCGTATGATTCTAATGTAGATATAAATTTGCACATTCCAGTATTTCATTGCTTGCTTTTTCCACCATTTCAAATATTTTATTATTTCAATCACAGTGATCATGCGAAAAGACTGATTCAGAAGGGAAAGGGGAATGGCGTGTTGTGATCAGAAAATGAAATAACATCAATCGACTTCGGTATTTTATTGTTGCTCATGGATGTCTCGCCTAATATTCAAGAACATGTACCTAAAATGGCATAAAATTAAAAACGGTACAATATCCACTTTAACTGCAAATTATACTATGTCTAAAATGATTGTAAATTTAGTTTAAATATTTCCATCCCACCAAACCCTACATCACATTTGCCCAAGTTAGTTGATAATGTTTGGATTCCTGATGTATTCTCCATAAATTATTCCACCACTTATCCAAATAGACTTTGCTTTGATGCTTCCTGGGAGACTATCGGCATTCCGTCGTTGTAGAGAAAGAAAAAACCAACAGAAGGGCGAAACAACGAAATCAGTGCCGGGTAGCCGGAGCAAAAAACCTCACAATTACGGCTTACAAAAAGTAGCGAACGCGTGCGGCGTGGAGTCGACCAGCGGTCTACTGACGGCGGCTTAAAGTATTCAGGAGATGTAGCGCTTCTTTCATAAATACGTGCCAACTTGCGCTGTAATTACCGCGGGAATTTGATCGAGAGTTATATGATTCATTTCGTGATTTACGAGACAAGATAATGCTATTGCTTTTAATACCAGTTTCATATTGGTTATGTTGTCAGTGATTGGGGTATCTGGGGCATTCATTTCGCAATTTTGTTTGCTGTCCTGGAAAGGATATTCGGGTTTTCATTGTTTTACAGCAGTAATCCTTTTTAAAATATTTAAGCTAAAGACAAAAATATTTTCAACGATTCACCTTCATATTATTTTCTTTATGTATCTGTGCCCGTGAAGTGATGTCCTCAACAGTAGAATATATTATTTTTGTTGAAAAAATTTAATTAATCTTTAAAAAATATTCTCATTATAAAAAAAAATAAAACCCATTGTTTTGTTACAGGTAAGAAATTCTTCTTTTGAACTTTGCTGAGTCCAAATACTGAGTAGCTTGTGGTGAGTTCAAAAATTTTTCTTATAGAGAAACATATTCCTACTACATTATTTAAGGTTCTGAATTTTGAGTACGCAACCTATGATAATTTTTCAGTCTAACATTTGTGGAAGATAATGTGAGCCAACGGGAGGAGTCCGCCATTGCTCAATTGGTAGAGCGTTGTCCCGGAAAGACAGTGGGTCTGGGTCCAAATCCCGGTGGCTGACATTATCTTTTCACTCTTTCCTTATTGTATCTGTAAAATATATTTGAAAATCACAATATTTTCCATATTCTTGTTTGATTGTAGTTACTTTGTTATTTAGATTTATTCTGCTTAATTTTTCTTGTCGGCGGCTATGAAAAAGTGGAGCCCCCTTCCATGAAATGACTTGCTCATATCCATAAATATGAATATCCATCTATTTTAAAACTCATGTGCGAATCACCTTTAAGTAAATTTTTAAAATTTTACTTTTTATACTTTTAGATACATTGTAACACCCTGATTTTAAAATTTGAAACTGCAAATTAATATCTCTTTTAGTTTTTGATATATTTGAGTTTAAATTTGGACCTAGAAAATATCTTTTTTGAGCAATAAACCAAAAATGGTTAGAGTTACGAACTAGACGACTTCTCCATTCTCCATTCATCATTGTGACGGATTAGAACTTAGTCGCGCATGGCTTCCAATATTAAATATGTTGTAATTTGTAATATGTATACAATTTTTTTCTAAACTTTTTCTAACATCTGTTAATAAAGAGTACGGCTGCGGTATTTCGCTACCGATAAAGCGTCTCTGAATTAAACAGATCACTTCTCTGCCAGTTTTTGGGACGATTTTTCCTCTGGCAAAAGATTTTTTCCTGAGAAGATGCATGTTCCATGTTATTGCCGGGCATGCATTTATTGTCTAGAAAATTGTATACATAAAAAAGGTAACATTTATTAACATTTCTTGTTACCTTGGTTACTTCTTGTTTTTGTTATTTCACATATTTTTGTCAATATGAAGGCACCAGTTCATGGTGCCGATACGTTGGGTTTAAATAATAAATACAGAACTTAAACTAAAAAAGGTAGTATTATTCCAATTAATAATATGAGTTCTGAAAGATGTTTAATCATTTTTGTTTACAATATGAGCACAATTTCTAGAGCAAAATAATAGAAAATGAAGAAAAATCTTAAAGGTACCCCTTGTGATTTTGACTATATTCATGGATTTCAGTTTGTAACTGTGCAGACTGGACAAGTAGGACAAATTTTGTAAAATTATGTTTTTTTCCATAAAATTGAATGATGATGTTGCCAACTTCATATTTCCACCCATTTCTGGGTCATAACCCAGAAATGAGTAAAGTTTTATTAGTTAATATTTCGAAAACTAAAAGAGATATCGACTTGCGGTTTAGAAATTGCGAGTCAGCGCGTTCAGATGTGTTTAGAAATATAAAAAGGAATTGGGAATTTTTTGAGGATTTTTGAGGGCTATAACTTGATTAGGGAAAAGACTGAACTCATTTATAATAATTTGTTCAGGGCATACATACCGTGAGTATTTTTTAACGTGAAACATTGGGTTTGTCATGTCCATGGTTACGATTTGACATTTGATTGACAGCAATGTATTTGCGTTTCCCATTTAAAATTAAACATAGGGAACGAATTTGACAGATGTTAGCTAAGTCAGAAAACTACTCGAGAGCACTAAACATATTTCGGGCACACAATATTTTTTTTGCAACTAAATTTAATTAGAAAAAAGGTATAATTATTTAAACAAAATTAACCTCTAATGACGTCTTGTCAATATGACAGATAACCGCTGAATTTTCCTATAAGTTACGACTTGACATTTGATTGACAACAATATATTTGCCTGTCTCATTGAAAACATACGGAATGAATTTTACAGAGTATTATATTTAAATATTGTAAGAAATTTGGCCAAGTTAGAAAATCGCTCGAGCACAAGGTACACTAAATTTAATTTGGAAAGAATGTATAATTATTTAAACAAAATTAACCTCTACTGACGTATTATCAAATGTCAAATTCGTTCCCTATGTTTCATTTTAAATGGGACACGCAAATACATTGCTGTCAATCAAATGTCGAATCGTAACTATGGATATGACAAACCCAATGTTTCACGTTAAAAAATACTCACGGTATGTATATGATGACTCAAAGGGTAAAATCAGAAAACATTGTCGTAATAATTAAAAAAATAATTCAATATTGTTTAAATTGTAGCTATTACTTAAATAATTTGAAAATATTCGTAGCCTTAATTGTATACTAACATATGCGACACAATCATCTCTTTATTTTTGTGTAGATTTGAAACTAAAAGGAATTTGTCTAACAGAACCATTTTGGTGAGGTCTTCGCTAAATCATAAATATAAATCATTTTGGTATTTTATCGAAGGGTAGTGTCTCTTCCATGTTGCTATTCACATCGTATAAAAAGAAGTATTTTCGGCGGTATATTGACAGGCAGGTGCGGGTGCGGGAGATAAATTATTGCGAACTCCGTCCGAGAACAACGTTGCATCGCAACACAGCCCACTTTATACAATATGCATTCCGCGCTGTGGTCGCGTGGTCGTCCCTGAATTCAATTTCTTTCAGTCTGTTTTCCATACCGTTACTGAATATATTACCCTGCTGATAGAAGCAAGCTGCATTTCTTTTAAATTCCAGATTTGCATTAAGATACAGTTTATTCGTTTTTAGTCCGGAAAAAAGTTTTAAGGACGTGCAGAGAACAAGAATTTCATGTTGTACATAATTGATTGTGTGCTTGGATTTTAAATAAATAAATACTAACTTCGAGGTAGAATTTAAACAGAAATAAATATTGGCTTTAGTTTATTTAAAATGAAAATCTGTTCAAAATTTAATGATAATTTGTACTGAACTCTGAATAATATATGTTGTTAATTGTAAAATGCAAATCTTTTTCATACAAATTTATGTAAATTAAGGCTTTGTTCACAATCTATAATTACGGCGAAATTTGAAATACGAATTTTGTTGTATGAAATTTTGCACATTCTCATATTCAATTAAACTTTGAACTGTAATTAGATCTATAAAAATTATTAGAAGTAATATCACAAGACCTCCTGATTTTATCGATAAATTTTTATTTTGCACGATTTTTTTTGCTTAGCAATAAACACGAAAGCAAACTGCATGGTAAATCCCGACCCCGAAGGAGGTGACGCCTGGTAAGCGCTCACACGGTAAAATATATCGTCATCATTACCGATGTCTACATTTGTTGTAGATACTGGCACACCCAGAAATGGGTAATATGCCGTGATGATATATTTATTTATTTAGAGTAAAAGTAATTAGATATTTAACAATATAAAAGTATGACATGGAAATATATAAACCACAGAACAATCGATAATTTAGTCGTTGCCACACAATTGCAAACTAAGATTATTATTATAATTATTATTATTATTATTATTATTATTATTATTATTATACCGATGAGCTAAAAAATAGGGCCATTTTAAATACATCATAATTTCAAACTAATTTTTTTGCTCATCAGTATACAGCGTGTGTGAAACTATTTTTTTTTTAAACTTAATGCGACCTTTTGGAAATAAGCCATGCTTGATTTGAAAGTTATTTTTAGTTTATTTTCGTTTTTTTTTTTGCAAATCTTGTAGGTCTTGAAAATTGAGCAAAAACTATTTTCGTTTCCGGTAAAGTACCTCTTTCCTTCACAATATGCCAAACTTTTATTTAAAAAAGTTGTTCAAAATAACAAATTATGGCCCTATACAAAATTTCAGTAAAATTTACCTACTTTAATTACGTCATTTTTTAGGTTAAACAAAATAAATTAAAGAAAGCAGATCCTCAGAAACTTTGTTAAGGATATAATTTGTTATTCTGAACAACTTTCTTTGTAAAATTTTGGCATTTTAAAATAAATAAATAAATAAATAAATAAATAAATAAATATATCATCACGGCATATTACCTATTTCTGGATGTGCCAGTATCTACAACACATGTAGACATCGGTAATGAACGGAAAATGCACTTTACTAACATGAAATTGACAAATAATGGAATTATCAAAGTAGGTCGATCATTCAAAAAATTTACAGGACTGTTTAAAGGCAAAGATTTCATTGAATTCATATATTTATATCACAAATATATAAATGAAAATAAATAAAGTACCTTGATACAAATGAAGTTTTATCAGTTATCGGATCTGTTAAATAAAGAGAACATGAGAATAACTAGTTCCATGGCATTCTGAAATATGTTGTGTATTGTTATTATTATTATTATTATTATTATTATTATTATTTTTTCGTAAAATAGAAGTAAACTGCGATTGATTTTAATCTCGTATTGTATACTTTTTAATAATTCAGAATAAGTTTCGTTTTTACAACATTCCTCTAAAATTAATATGTAAGTACCTACAACAAAAGAAGAAAAAAATAATATTGTATTTCTTGTGTAACAGATTTCAAGTACACATCCGGTAGAACTAAGATCTTACAATTTCATAATCATAGATTCTTGTACACTTACATAAATTTGATTTACAAATATCGCAAGAAACACATTCGTTTGCTCTTGTATTTGACAACAGAATAAATTAGAAACCATCCAAAATCGATAAAGTTTAAATTAATGAACCACTTAATTATTTACTTACTGCTGAGATAAACTAATTTTGTGTATCAGGTCCATTGTATACAAGTAGTTGTCGAACAATGTAGCCTACCTACTATTAATCGATACATCGACAAAGCGTTATTGTTACAAATTCGTTATTTACCATATGTTCCACACAATGTCGGCATAGTTCGAACTAATTGTTCAAATTATGTTTAGAGCCATCAGCCTCTATTGCAAGATGTAGTCTCTGAGGAAATTATCTATTTCCATGCATGTACGTTGCTTGAATAATTAACTGTAAGTTAATTCACCTGTTAATTTACCACGCAGATGTTTATTAACGTATATTTAATTTATGTCAATTAAATACTTGAAGAGTTATGAAATTCATCGTATAATCATGTACTTGCAGTTGCATCCTTATCATAATATGCAAGCTATTTTATTGTTGGATTCATCGTTCTTCTCTTATTGAAACGAATTTCGTCTGTAATAATATTTACGAAGATGCCGTCCATCGGAAATATATTTCAGTTATCTTAACAGGAAAGTTAATGGAAACCAATAAAACGAACAAAATAGAAGATAAAGAAATATAGAAAATTGAATGGTGTTTAATATTTCATGAGATCTTCGATTTTCTGGAAGTAGTATATGGGACAGTAGGTCAAGAATAACAAAATAGATTTTACATTTATGTAACATAATTCAAAGTCAAGTATTATACATTGTACTCACCAAGAACTTTAAAATATTTGCTCTAGAATAAAATAAATTATTCAGCAATGAGGTCATGCAAAAAAAAAATTGCACCTTTTTTCTGTTTAAATCGAAAAAGGATAGTCTAATTCATCGATCAGTATGATTAAATTACTTTTTATTTATATTTTTTGTTGTATAAAATCGTTTTAAAGTATGACATTTTTAAAAAGTTGCAAAAACCAGCCATGTTTTGTCGTCACAACGTTCCGAACCAAGTTTAGACTCATTTCAAACAGACATTTTATACGGACACATAATTTCTAAAAGAAAAATATAATATGTAAACTATAAATTGAGGATTACATATCTGAATATGCTATAATATATTAATATAATATCGTTCTATTTATTTTTATAAATATAATTTTCATTTGGCGTGAACTTATCTACGTTACATCAGATGTTTCTTTCACTTTTGAATCCTTAAATTAGACGGTAGAAGGTTATAAACGCAGGCGAGATAGGTTAATACTACTGGTTAACAGGACAAGTTATTGCTCATAAACGGTTCCATTCACTTTTAAATTAAGAAACGACGTAAAATTAGGCAGTTTGCGAACCTTAGTTACGTAAAATGCAACGTGATGTACAACTCGGATAATGACGATTTTGCGGTACTTAATCTATATTTCAACGGTACGGTATTACAAGTTATTTAAGTCACGATTTGAAACAAAATAAGTTTGGCAAATTATTTCAAACGTAACGTGAAAACATCCAACTGTATATCATGTTACACTATACGTAACAAAGATTCGCAAACTGCCTATTATATATAACCAAAATAAAATCCACCCTATTTGTACCAACCTAGTTAATCAAATCTCTAAAATCTGACACAACGTAGGGTCCTAACCACTAGACGATCACGGGGGTCCCGTGGCCGCGTGCCTGAGTGTCTGGTCGCGAACCTGGGGGACCCTGGTTCTATCCTGACTGACGCCAAATATTTCCAATTTTAAATGGCACAAAGGTGACCCCTGTGGTGCACTCTCCACGCCAGCTATGAGTGCCAGTGAGGTGACGCCTGGTAAGCGCCCACACGGTAAAAATATATCGCCATCATTACCGATGTCTACATGTGTTGTAGATACTGGCACACCCAGAAATGGGTAATATGCCGTGATGATATATTTATTTATTCTAAAATCTGACGACATTTATAGGCTCTTCATTGATATTGTTTCAAGTCTCCAATGAATTAGAATCGGCCTGTGGTTCCTATTGAAGAGAACAGTTTAGAAGGTTTTCTTTAATTTGTTCTTTGTTAATTAAAGCTTTTTTTTCTATTAACACCCTGTGTTAGCTTTCTTTGAAGTATAATATGATGAGTTTGTTAATTATTTATGTATTTTTATCGTTGCTTTGTCTCTCCTAATCCACTTCTTGGTATTACATAAATATTTATGCGGTTATGGGGAAGAAGTACACAGCATAATCGAGCGCTTTCAGAAGTCCTTGAAAGTTGTGGATTGTGGTAACGACTTGCTAATATCCTACATAGACTTCCGTGATTTTGTTCTTCCATAAAGATATTCCTGCTTTTTCCTTATTTTTCATTGCGAAACTTTAGTTTTAGTTCTTTTATGTGCTTTATTTTCCATTTCTTGCCGTTATTTTTTATGGCTTTTATTATCTGCAGCTTTTCGTTATGATTTTCGCATTAAACTTAGGTTAGAGTTATGTTTGTGGAAGTAATGGGTCATTGTTTATGTTGCGCAGCAGTTAATAAGTTAAGTTTATTGGTAAGTGCATACTAAGCTGTGAATTTTACTTGGCACTTAGTGCATACTTGCAAGTAAAAGTAAATACACCCCGTTAAGTTTCAAATCAACTATCGTGCATAAGGTCTTGAACAAACTAACGATCAAAGTTGTATTGTTACTATAAACCCTCTTAAAGTTGAAACTCTATTCAATTCAAAGTATTTCCCGGTCTCCATTTCCGAGCTAAATATGATAATTATGTACATTATCATAAGAAAACTTAAGATAATGATGATTATACGACCTCTAAACTTCAGTAAGTTGGTTTGTTTACGACCAAGATCTTAAAGTGTCTTGAGAGCGGTAGATACCCCTAATATCTTCAGAAAGCCTTGCCGGATTCTATTGAATAACAGATTATAAAGGTCCAGACCTAAGACAACTATGAATACTGAATAAACATGGCCATTATTTATTATTGATCCAATAGCTCTGAAAGCATGAGATCGTTTTATATACAAGATGGATTTTACTTAGTGGAGTTCGGCAGTGATTTTTTACATATTGACAATATCAAGCACTTGCTATCTTTTTACGTCAAGGAAAAATTCCCGGAAATTTTCTTCAACTACAGTATTAGCCAAAATATGTACTTGTTTATTTTTTACCTACTCGGTAAATAAAATAATAATGGAATAGGTCTAAAATTAAATTGCAATTAAAATTAACCTTAACTTTACAATTAATTTTAACAAAAACTGTATATGTTCTACCTCAATTTCAGAAAAAAGTAAATTCAATTTCAGTAAAAGTAAATTCAATTTCGGAAAATGTAAATTCAATTTCAGAAAGTAACATCAATTTCAGGAAAGGTAAATTCAATTTCAGAAAAGGTAAATTCAGTTTCAGAAAAAGTAACTTCAATTTCAGAAAAAAATATATGAGTATACTAATTTACCTTTTCCGAAATAGAATTTAGTTTTTCTGAAATCGAAGTTACTTTTCCTGAAATTGAATTTACTTGTTCTGAATTTTCTTTTTCTAAAGTTGAAGTTAATTTTTCTGAAATTGAAGTCGAAAAGGCATATTTTGGCTACTCCGATTAATTTAGTTCTCAAAATACGTATTTAAAATTAATTCTAAGGTAAAGGGGTAATTTTATTAATTTTAGTAACAGTAAATACAGGTGTTAACAGTTAGTTGAAATCTCAGTGATACGGCATATATTTCACAAAACTGATGTTTCGTTGTACACTTATACTTTCTTGAGGGTAGGTAAAATCTTACAAATTTTTAAACATTAAGTCTTGTATAGGGGCGCATTAATTGAGATTGATCGAGTATGTGCTGAACCTACTTGGAAGGCTTAACCTATAAAAATAGGAGGGTTACGTATATTACCTTTTGACCGACAATTTACAATAATTCTTACCAATTTATTAGTAAGTATTATATGCTATTATTACAACGAGAAAAACACTCCATCAACATTTAAAATTGGTTTGTGAGTAAGGGGATCCATGTACAAAGATATTGTAGTAGATGGTTTCAAAATGGCAAAAAAGTTCGCACTAAATACATAAATGGAAAGCGCTATAACAATAGCAGCCGTAAAATGGATGTACTCAAAAGTTGCAGAATATTAAAATTGGAGAGGACACCAAATTAATAGATAAAACAAAAAATAACAATATGAAGAACAACAGCAGAAAAACAAAGAAGTAACAAATGATTTTGATAAGTTGATTTGACGTATTTAAAATAGACATCATTAATGGTTTTCGGGATACCGAAATCGAGGAC
Organism: Ophonus ardosiacus; assembly: GCA_943142095.1. Classification (NCBI taxonomy): domain Eukaryota; kingdom Metazoa; phylum Arthropoda; class Insecta; order Coleoptera; family Carabidae; genus Ophonus; species Ophonus ardosiacus. Next base: position 47,518,106 of record OW964829.1, read on the forward strand.
TTTTTGAAAAAGCTAGACGAATATAATTGGCTTTATTTTATTTAATAGCCATCGAAGTATTTGGTAATGGCATCTGAAAAAATTTGAAAGCATAGTAGGTACTTGTTTTATTCTCATGAAAAAAGGTTCTTTTATTGGTGAAAGATTTTTTTATAAATAAAAGAGCTCGTTCAAAGCTTTGTTAAATCTATTGAAAATAATTGGCCTTAGTTTATTTAAAAATCAGGGTATTGGCAAAAATCAGAGTATTAGCAAAGGTTACGGGTTAAAAGCATGCAAGGTACTCTGGTCCCATCAGAGTGCTAAGGGCAAGTGACAGTGAGTGAATGGAACTGTTGGAGTATCAGAGCTTAAATTTGTTAGACGATTTTATCCGTGGCTGTGAAGCTTCTGGGAGCAGGAGAACGGTGCCTCCATTACGTACACCTTCTTCATCTAACAATCCTATTAGAGATTACACAGGCAGATAGGAGACGCGAGAGTGCTGCTGCTGCTGCGGCGGAAGCGCGCTAGCTCGCAGCCGATAACGACTCGACTCCGACATATCGGAGAGGAAGACTCCGACTGCCGAGATTAATGCGATTCCGAAAGGGGTCAGGTTCGACACTCGGGGAGCCGTTTGACTGCCATGACGCCTTCGCAATCATTAGCGAACACAGCAACCAGAAGGATTAATTATTAGCGATGCTCGGGTTTCTGTCTGTCGGTCACTGCGCGGTCTGCGGCGAGCCCAGACCCGGGGTGACTCCCTATCTTCCGGGTGCCTCGACTGCTGATTGTCTATCATGAGCGCCGGCCTCATCAGGATTGATTTCGTGAAAGTGAGCGCCAAATGCCAACACACCATAACTCAGCCCTTAATTACCCTGGAGGTAGACGGGCACTGTATTCAAAACTCAATATCTCATTTCTGAACATGATGAGCCAAATTGAGACAAGGATGGAATCAGGTTCATTACTCAATATTTTGCTCCTGCTTTGTCCTAATGCGTAAGAGCTATAATTAATGCTTAAAAATTACGAGCAATGCGTAAGAACAAAAGGTTGCAAACTCCTAACCTGAACTGTCAAGTGTCAATCTATTTTATAATTATAATGCCCAGTTTCAAATCCGCTTGTTAAATCTTAACAATTTTAACAGATTTAAACTATGGTTAAATGGCTTGCTATTTTAACAACAGTCTCGGGTCTTGTTAAATTTCTAATCAGTTGCTATTTATGACATCTGTCACATATGTGTAATCAGAACAAAATAATTATTTTGTCTTTTCTGTCATAAATTAATTTGCAACAAGAAAATTATTAAGTATAAGTTGCATTAGCTGTATAATTTAAAATAAAAATATATTCATTACATTAATGTCATAGGAAATATTATTCAACTATGTTTTCGGAATCTGATGAGTCTGAAGAAGAATTTTTTGAAATTGATATTCGATTTCTGCTAAGAGAAAGAGTATTGAGAGATCAAGGAAATCCTTTTGAATTTTTTGATGATGTCCAATTTAAAATGAGATATCGGCTATATAAGGACACCGTTCTGTTAATTTTGGATCATATATATGAAAATTTGACATCATACACTGAAATAAATTATCCAATTGATCCAATCAATCAGTTATTATTAAGATTAAGGTTCTATGCAACTGGTACTTTCGAGTCTGTCAATAATGACATTTATTATTAATAACTATGATATTGGTTTTTATATTACTAAAAAATACAATAATTTCCTAAACAAATTTTAACATGCATGTTGACTAACAACAGTTTAAAATTGATTTGCTAATTTCATGAAACATCATAAAATTTGAACAAGTTGTTAATTTTGAAAAGTTGTTTACTAACATAAGATTTAACAATCGTATATGAAACCGGGCATTAAAGTTGAAAAATCAATATTCTACTGTGTGGATCACAGATCACAGACACTATTATAGATAGGATACTGTAATGCTGCAAACTGGTACAATAAGTACAGCGCCCCCTGGTCGTGGGAAGAAGAAGTATAGGAGGCGGAAATTTTGAATTGATTCGAATTCAACAATTAACACTTGTTAATAAATTTGAAGATCTCACAAAGAGCCGATGTTGAAATTTATTTATATCAAATATTAAGTTATTAGATTTTATACGTTATATTTTATATTTATAATAAAATAAGTGAAATACTAAATTAATACAAACTGTTTTCCTTATTAAAGTTTTTATTTTTTAATAATTTTTCGTATTTCTTCTGTACTAATTTGTTTTTATTATCGCTAATTACACAATTTTTCAAAATTTTCTTCCCATTTAACATTCGTTGTTGAACATTAAATAATTTTTGGGATTTGGAAATCGATGTAAAGTAACATCTGCAAAATATATCAACAATTAATACCGAGCTTTCAAAATACTAATTTTGCATCTAAAAACTAATAAAGTACACATATAATATAATACACACCTGTCGTAATGCAATCTGGAATACAGCAATTGATGTTTCTTTCACAAAAATTTTTCACACCCAAATCAAAGCAAGTAAAATAATATTTAATGCATTAGTGCCATCTATTGGTTAGGCCTCGAACTTTTCAAATGAACAAATGACCGTCGTAGCATGTACACAAAGATATCTCTGCATGTTAGGTGAGAAATGTTTCCTGCACATAACTGTCATACAATCAGGGAGACATATATGTATTTACTAAATTAGATTAAGCCTGTACACATTAGCCCGGATTAATCAATGTCAATTAACTTATCATGTTAGTACCATGTCATGTGATAGAGCACGTTGTGATGGTGACGTAATGAAGGTAAGAACAATGACTGCTTTTTATATCAAAAAATAAAAATCTGTTGTGGCCAGCACAAGACCTTCCGTTAATATGATGTATTTTGTACAAATCCCATACCAAAAGTTCATTGGAAAATATTCTATATCCAGTAAAAAAATAATAATAAAAAATTGTAATATAATACAATTTTTTACAAATTCCAAACAGAAAATTCGTTGGAAAATATTCTATAAATCAAATAAAATTATTATAATACCCATTTTTGAATTATTGCCCCAAAAGTCAATACAGCCCACATTTAGATAAAAACTTCAAAATTTTCAAAAATCTAATTTTTATGTATCTAGATACTTCTCAATGCGCTGATTCCAAATTTTGAAACCGCAGGTCGATATCTCTTTTCGTTCTCGAGATATTTACATTCAAAGTTTTGCTCAAAACTGCCCATTTTTGGGTAATAACCCAAAAATGGGTCGAGATATGAATTTGACACCAACACCATTCGATTCTACGGGCAAAATTAGATAAGTACACCAATTTTCAGAATTTTTGAACACCGCATACAATCTCTAAAGCAAAATAACTGAAAATGGCCAAAAATCGCAAAAATCGTAAGGGGTACCCCTTAGGATTTTTTCAGATTTTGGCCATTTTCAGGGGTTTTCAATCTTTTATTCGTAATAAATGAACCGGTAGGACAACAATTATGAAAATTGGTACACTTATGTATTTTTGTCCGTAGAATCGAATGGTGTTGTCGCCAAATTCATATATCGACCCATTTTTGGGTTGTTGCCCAAAAATGGGCACTTTGAAGCAAAACTTTAAATCTAAATATCTCGAGAACGAAACGAGATATCGACCTGCGGTTTCAAAATTTGGAATCAGCGCATTGAGAAGTATCTAGATACATAAAAATTAGATTTTTGAAAATTTTGAAGTTTTTATCTAAATGTGGGGTATCTGTATTGACTTTTGGGGCAATAATTCAAAAATGGGTAGAGATATAAACTTGGTAGTAATATTATTTGATTGTAAAGAGAATGTTACGTAAGTGTACGCAATTTTCGGATATTTGAACTACCTTGTAAGTAAAAATATTGAAATAAAAATGGAAAAATTTCTTGAAAACGTATCCAGAGCATTCTGTACTTAACATCTTACATTTTCTGTATTCTATACTGTAAATAAAGAAACTACACGCGTAGAAATGCTGCATGTGTGAGGAAAAAATTTATATATATTAGTATTTCATCGCTGAAACATTACTTCCTTATTCAGTGTCTGATTAGAAAAGAAAAGAAAGAACTGGGGTAATATTTAGTCTCTCCCGGGGCAATATCTTTGAAAAGACAATGAACCATCGAGATATACTGCTACATTATTGACTTAACTAAGAACTTTTGTCTGCTAAATGAGCCGGGAAAATATATTTTCAACAACAACCGCTGGGCGAACTCAGCGAGTAAAAGCTAAAACGCGGAATCTGGATAATGGCGAGTCCGGCATTCACCTTAATCGTATTGAGCCATAGGCTCCGAGGAAAACATTATTGTTTAATTAAATTATGCTTCATCGCCATAAATTCCAACTTAAATCAGATTATCAAATTAATAATACCTCTCCATTTCGGCTGGGTAATATTTATTTACAAATTGCTTTCCCCAAAGCGATACTCGGAAACTTTTTCGTGGCCTTCTGTAACAAATTGACAAGTAGAAATATGTATTTCGTCTCTATTTAAAAAAAAAAATCGTCTTTATTAATCGTACTAGTTTAGATCAGTCATATTTTAGTTAGTGTTATTATTTTTTAGTTTTCGGACAATAATAAATTTTGATATTTAATTCTTATCCAAATCCAATTTTTAAAATCTATATTTTTTAACAGTAATTCCCGTGATCGGTTGTGATTTTGGCGACCCGAATTCTGTTTCCATTCAAACATTATACAGTGTGTTCAAAAAAAAAATTCTAACTCTGAGTAGTCTATAAACAAATAAACCTATGTCAATTTGAAAGTATTTATACTCGCCATCAAATGATTATGGACTGATGTTCAACTTTTATCCCTTTCCGCACCCTGTCCCTTGCCCAGCGGTGTTGCCGCTTGTAACTTGACATGACCAGGAATGAACGCAAATGCCATATAATACATTTAAAACTAATTAAAATTTTTAATACATCGTAAATGAAGAAAATATTACAACAAATATGTAAGGTAAGAAAGTCATACGTAATATAAAATATAAAAATTGTCTCTGTGGAAAATTTATATTTATATTTTCACCAAAGTTTCCACACATATAACTATGGTCGCGTTTGCGTTAAAAAAAAGATATCCGGTGAAATCTAAATAAAAGGTAAGAATAATTGATTATTAGGTGAACAGTAGATCTGCCAACACAACATGCCTCTGCAGTCAAATCCAAAGTTTTCTTGTTATTTAATAAATTATATTTTTTTTCAGAATGTAACGCCAATTTTTTGAAAAAATTGTGTACATTGACAAAACTGTTTTTGCCTGTCCATTTAAATCTTGTTTTCCTAAACGTTTTTTATAAGAACCAAGACTATTTAATTCATGAATTTCACTCATTTTTACCTCTCGCTAAGAGAAGTATTGGATTCATGCTAAAATTCGCATACCCAGATTTTAGTGAATAAGCACAATTTAAGGTCCCTATAATCCGTTTATAACATTTTTAAAATGATGTCTGTGTTTGTGTGTGGATGTGTGTATGTGTGTATGTGTGTATGTGTGTATGTCTGGATGTTGTAGCCACGATTCCTCAAAAACTATAAGACTTAAGAACTGTTTAACTATGGATTCCTCAATCTGACATTCCTGGGAAGAGCTGAAAAGGTTTTGGTAACAATTGAACAACCGGAAGTAGTAGTTTTTAAAAGAAATTCTTCCAAATATTAATTTTTGAAAATTTTTGATATTACTTATTTTGAAGAACAAAATTCTACACCTGATACATTTAAATTTTTTATTCTATCTTCTATAAAATTAGAGATAAAGACGCTATAATATATAGAATATCGGGATATAACAAGTCGAGTAGGTGAAACTACACTAAGGTAACCAGTTGACAAAGTCAAATGTTTATAATATAATTTGTAAATGACAGATTTCAGTGTCAAAAATCTACAGTTTTAGTGACATTTTGATAGCATTTTCTGGGAAGTACATTTAATCTTTCTTATTGTTTTATTAATTAAATATTTGAAATTATAGGTAATATGCATATATCCATCAGAAATACCGCCAATCTGGTTAATGAATTGGAAGAATTTGTGACATTTAGAAACTCCCTCATACAATGAAAAATAGATATAATTAGAATTATATGTGTGCAGAAGACATGTTAAATACAATAAAAAACAATATTTGGGTAAAGTCCTGTAATATTTTGTTATAAAACGACGGTTCGATAGCAAAGTGCAATACAATACTTATATAGTCTAATATGGAAATGGCGAGAGGTCTTGTGCTGGCCACAACAGATTTTTATAAATAGGGCACGCAAGTATTAACGAAAATGTCAGAATATGAAATGACATTGACAGATTACAGATACTTGTACAGGTAGACACTTAAAATATTTGGCATCAGTATAGAAATCTCCAGTCCATAATTATTTGACGGCAAGTATAACTAAATGTCAATTTGACACGAAATATTGTTAAAAATATTATCTAAAGGAAAAAAAAACTTTTCTTCTTGAATCCTTATTTTTATGTTCATAGCCTACTCCGAATTAGGTTTTTTTAAATATACTGTATTAGAAGTTCACCAAAAATATTGCCGACGGATGATACTTATAGGAAAAAGTAATATTACTAGTGAGAATTTTCCAGAAATTTTTAACTGGTAAAATCATGACTGCTTGTTGCGACAAAAAAAAATTCACGAAGGGATTTTCTCTAATATAATCCATAAACGATTGACAAAGAAAAAACAATGCTACGCAACTGCCCAGCCAGCCCAGGGACTTTTTTGTAATGCATAGCGTTCCATTATATTCTAACTGATGGCATTATTTCCAAACAGGAATCTTGTTGGTTTTAATGAAACGCATCCACTATGCTGTTCAAAGGATGAGAATCAGCTTGAGTTTATATTCCTTTTGGAAATTTCCTCGTGAACGAGTAAAATGCGAATAGACAAAGAGGGCGAATCCGATGTCTGTAAATCACGAGCCTTGCTCCATCCCCTTTAGCTACCCTGGCCGACTCAGGTGGACGTGCTAATGGTGGAAAGAGCCTAGCCCACTGAGAATACAATCCGTTGGGGCAGAAAGGTTTAAGTCTCTAACAGTCTGCTTCACACAACCCTATATCTTTAAATTCTAATCGGGACATTCTTTTCATTTCCTTCGCCTCCTTGTAATGGACTTGGTTTGGTATTGTGGTGTAAAATGTGTGGAGTTAATGCGTACATTTTAAATAGTTTTAATTTTTGCGTGTACATAAAGTTACAAAGTTAGTAACAAAATACGATTTGTAGATAAAATGAAAAATATAAATTAAAATAAAATAAATAAATGTATCATCACGGCATATTACCCATTTCTAGGTGTGCCAGTATCCACAACACATGTAGACATCGGTAATGATGACGATATATTTTACCGTGTGGGCGCTTACCAGGCGTCACCTCACGGGCACTCATAGCTGGCGTGGAGAGTGCACCACTGGGGTCACTTCTGTGCCATAAAAAAATATACTTTCGTTTTTCATATATCTAACTCTAATGGCCGTTTCCACCACCGCAGTTTACTTCTCAAGCTTAACGAAGCTTTGTTTAAGCTAAACCAAGATTTTCATGCATTGCATAATTATGGTAACTTTTCATTGTTCCCTAAAATTTGAATATTACACATTTTTGTTTACTATTTGTTGTTTTGAAGTTTCAAAGTAAGTGATTAGCTATATTTTACGTGAATTATTTTTTGTATAATACTTATTCGTAATCCAAACTTTATTATAGATAAGAGGGTAGCAACTTTAAAAATGGTATTAACGAAATATAAAAACATTTTAAGGAATAAAAATGAATCACGTAGCGAGCAGTTAATTTAAGGGTGAAACACTTATTGCTCAAAAATAAATACATACAGTAAAATTTTTAAAAGAAGTCCGATCAAGGCCATTTAGTAGTGTTTTTTACTTAGTTTTTATGAGGGTACATAATATGTTGTGTACCTCATAAAAACTATGTAAACGACACTACTAAATACTACAGCATAAAATCTTAATTCATAGATGCAATTCGTAAATGGCCTTGATCGGACTTCTTTCAAAAAATTTACTGTACATAACTTATCTATAGGTTATGTCGTTTGCAATAAATACAAATTATAGCAAAAAAAAATTTATAAATTGTGCATATCTTCTTCATGCGATACAAATCAATGTTTGTAAAGAATTTAATGTCGAAATTATTAACATTATAGCTTCTTTCATATATTTTTCTAATATACATATTTTCTATAAATTCTATAGCTTGTAACTCATCTTTATAAAATATCTTTCATTTTAGAAGAAAACGATTTTTTTTACAATAAAACACTACAAGGAAACGTTAAGCCGCAGACGTAGTAAGATTTAAGTTAAACTGCAGACTTCCGGTTTAAGCCTAGGTTAACTGTGCAACTCGCTTACAAAATTTAAACGTTGGTTTAACTTTTAAACTGCGGTGGTGCAAACAGCCATAAATGTATTAATATCACTACATTATAATATTAGAAATATCACATTATATCCGAGAATGTCATCGTTATGAACAAGAAATACATATTCAAAATTTGTTTCAAGTTTGTTCATTACAACCATTAAGACGTGCTCGTGCTAATACCAAACAATTTTGTCATTATTTTAGAGTTTTAATTTTAATACAGAACAATTTATATAATATTGAAATCCAAAACAATTTTACATTAAATGTATAAATTCCATTTGCAGGGAATTACAATTAAAAACAAAGAGAAAAACTATGTTTTACTTTGAAATGTAAACTGTAAATATTGTGATGAGATTTCATGTTTTGTAAACTAATTTAAGGAATAATATTTACAATGTGTTTCATTGTTATCACTATTATCAGTAGTATCGTCGACATGTGTAATTATTTCTTATCATTTTGGAATCATTTGCTTGTTTACTTTTATAAATTTTCGTTTGAGAGAGTTGAAGAAAATATGAACTAATTTTTCGTGAAATATATTAGAAGGGTTAAACGAAATTTTATTTTGCGGCGACAAAATAAAATATTTCTTTAATAAAAAGCCAGCTGATCAAATAACACATCCCAGAACAAATAGCGGGTTAACTTTTCGAATCACCACGTCATTTAGTGAACATGAAACACTGTCTAGTGCCTGGGGTTATCAATGTGTACAGTGTTATTCAATTTAAGCAGCCCTAATTCTGGAAATGAGTGCCTCGTCCCCTAACAATTCTTTAACTTTGCCGAATTTTTACGATTCACTCTTATACTCGTACGTTTCCTGTGACCAACGTTAGTAATGAAATTACGGTTTGATGACATCCGAATCCAGTATTCGTGGAGTTGGTTTTATTGACTTATAAAAGTTCTCCTCAGATATCTGTAATTGGATGAGTAAGTTTTAATAATTATTATTGGGAGTTTACGATGAATGAAAGTATCGTGAAACCAAATTGTGGTCGTATTATTTATTTTATGCCCGCTTTTTAAAATAAGACCAGAGGAATTGTGAAGTATTTTAACAAATTTTTACGAGGAGTGCTTCTAAGGTTCTGTAAATACAGTTACGGTACGTAGATATAAAACTTGCAGAGACTAACAGGCCTATTCTACTAAAAAAATGTATAGCGATGTCGTTACTGAACGACTGTCGCTAAGCATTTGATTAAACGACTTTAATAACGACAAATGCCAAAAACCTATTCTACTAATCATATCGTTATAAATTATCGTTATCAGGATTATAACGATAATATCAAACTTCATGTATATTTTGACAGAATAAATTTTTATATGTTTTTCAATTTAAATTTGACATATCGATTCATTGTTTGTTTATTTAATTGAATTTGACAATGGATATAAAGAAAAGGGCTTCGAAGACAACTCAAAGACAGTATGAAATATATGTTGAAGAACTGGAAAATAACAGTTCATTAAGAATTTGGAAGAAATATGGAGAAGACTTACAAGTCATTTAAATTCTGTGGGATCGGGTAAAAGGATCTGATGTATTACGCAGTGTACGATTATATACTCTGACATCCCTATACAAATACATAATTTTTAAATACATAGATAGTGCATCTATATTTTATATTATATTATATATCAATATATTAAATAATATTATCTAAGGGTAGAAAAAACCTTGGATTTTTCTTTTTTCTACCCTTATCAACATGCAGAACAGCCTGGAGTCCTTCGTCCATTAAATATTATCTAAATCTAAATTTTTAAATATATTTCTGAAATATAAATAAAATGTCTAATACTAAAAAGTATAATATATATAATTAGTGTACAGAAGTGAATAAATACTCATCTTTGCAGAATCTCTTTCTTAGCTACAATTAACAAAATATCTTCTTCAGCCATTTTTACTTTTGTTCTCAAAATATGTCTAACTTTACGACTTCAACGATGCATGTGAACTTGTCGTTATTACACGATGTGAAATAACGATATATAACGATTCGTAATGATAAATAAATTAACAGAATAGGGTTTTGGCAAAAATCGTTATCGTAACGACTTATCGCCTAGTAACGAGTCATACATATTTTTTTTTTAGTAGAATAGGCCTGTAAGTTAGTATTTCTTTTCTACAAAGAATTGTGCAAGTTTTATAGTAAAACACTGTTCATTTATTTGAAATATTCATTATTTCATTGGGATTCGAAGCCACTTTGCGCTCCCTTTTAAGATGTCCTGAAAGTACAAAGTACGAGTAAATAATTTATTTACGGATGAGTAATATTGCGTTTTGTCTATAATTACGACAATAACAGAGGAAATTTTGTCGAGTTTGGCTCTAATTCGCTTCATATAATTGTTATTGAATTAGTGGAATACGTCGCACGAGGTAGACTGTTTTGACATACAGAATTAATAATGACAGTTCAAGATGTTGCCTTGAAGTTAGGATTCTCTATCAACTGTCTGTACTAAATCGAGCCATGTTGATTCAAGCGAATGCTATTATTCTGCGTAGTCTTTGTTGGTAATCGTCATTATGCTGCTGCGTCCTTATAAATTATGTTCATAACGCTACAGCGGCAACAATTTTACAGCAAAGTCAGATTATTAAATTGCGCTTGAAAGGTAATAACTCCAGGAAAGTGTAAAACAATAATGAAGTATTGTCTAGCAAATGTGCACAGCACAAGAGTCGCAGTCTTGCACGTTGTCGGAGTCTTGCGCGCATATGGTGCCTCTTCGCAACCTGTCTTCGATTCAGCGTCGTCGCCCCGATAAATTTAATTCGGAGCAGTCTTCTCGTACGTGACTGGGCCAAGATTGAAACTAATTGGTCATGACGTCAAATCAATTAGCTTGATTATATGCGCGCTATTGCGTCGAAAGGAAGAGAAGTGCATTACAGTTTTCTTACTGCGATTTGTCATTTGCCGGTGATCTTCCAACTTTGATCAGTTGCACTTTTGTTGAATTAATTGGTACTGGTAATCCATGTCTCTTGTAATCGTACGGGCTTACGATGCAGATAGAGTCCGAATAATTAATAATTAGTGCGATTAATCTTCGAAGTAATTCACTATTAAAGTTCCATTAGTTGCATCTTCAACCGTTACTTGCTTCCGACGAGAGTAATTTCATTACCCGCTTCTTAATGCACTAAATAAGACATTGAGCTCTTCTTGAATAATTAAACAAACTTAGGATAGTAGTAACCTTTGCAAATTTACTCCAGATTTTGTTCTAGATGCCAGTTTTAGTTTTAAACCATACATACCTCTTTCATTTACTACATATTTTATTTATATGTCTACAGCAGTGGATTGAAAGGTCACACTCTAACCCAGAGATGGCAGCACTAGACGTACAATTATTTTTTTGTGAGGTTATGTGAACTGTTATTATTGTGTGTAAAGTTTTACCACTAATTTATAACAATAGGAATTTTTTCAATTAACGATGGATTTAGTTTTTAAAAATGGAAATTATTTGCACGAAAAGGGCTAAACGTCGAAGTAAAGTATCATTTCCGGTTAATCGTTTGTAAATAAAATCTAATTTGTTGTCCAATAAATAGAAAAGTCTGTAATACGAAATTTTGGATTGTTTTATTTTTTTTCCTCAAAAATCTGTTAGAGCTCCAAATTAAGTACTACATCCGATTTATAATATATGGTTAAAATCTAATATGTTGTTTCGAATTATATATTCTTATAAAAATCAGCATCATCTTCTAGGTGCTCTAAAACGCAATCTTTGTAAATTCTTCGCCGTACATGATCCATTTCGTAAATGTGTAGTTGTAAATTAATATTAATTTATAGTGCTGCAAAAATAGCAATTAGCAAATTTAAATCAGATCATCCTGTACATCTAACATTTATGTATGATGGAAAACATATTATTTTTACAAACCTTAATTAAATATTTTACTATTATATTCTCCTTAGACGGTTTCATTATTAATTTTAATATAATTGCTTCCTGTCAGTAAAATTTGTTTAAATATGTCAAAACTGTCATTAAAATTATGTTTTTGTTTGACGCATAGGCTAGGTGATACATGAAAATTATATTATATATTCATATTTAAAGTTATTTAGAGATATTTACTAAATGTTATTATCGTAGAATTGAAGATTATACAATTATATTTAAATTTAATTAGTAAAAGTTAATAAAAAATTATATTCAATGAATTTTTTACAAGAAAAACTTTTAAAACCTTGTATAAATGATACTTCCAGTTATCCGATATATACTAAAAACTAATGAGGACTTCCCATATTAGTATAGAATGGGTATACAAAATTTCAAATTTTTCTGATTGATAGTATTTGAGTAATCGTGTCCACAAGATCCACACACACGGACACACGAACACACAGACACACAGAAACACAGACACGTCGCCAAACCTGCAAAGTTTGATTTCACTAGAAGAAATTTCAAATCAATGATATCGGATTGCTTTTGATACATTTGATATTCTTATCAACGTAGCTTTCAATAGCACACAATTATTTTGTAATAATTTGTCTCAGAAAGCAAGTCTACCAAAGCAGCGTTTGAAGCATGTATTAGTTGTCGCGCTTGCGTGCGTCCGAATGGAGTATATCAACTGATACGTTATCGTAATTACCGTTCCTCGTGACATCATTATGTTGTTCTGCTGGACGCTGCTCGACCTTGCATCAGCATTTCGACATCAGTACTGATGATGATTGCACTAATTGTGTTTAAAATTTATCCGGAATTATGTCAAATTGGCTCATTAATCCCAGGAATAGCAGAAGCAGAAGGGTTTCAGAAGGTCGTCAGTGTTTTAATTATTTTGGAAACTCGATCGAAATAAATCACCAACTTTTCCTGTAATTCAGGAAAATTTAATTACAGGAATCAGTACAAAATATCCGAACGCATTTAACTGATTTCAATATTTCCTCGTAACTTAATACATCTAAAAATTTCAATCATTTATCATTTTGTAGCTCCATTACTGCCGGTTTGTGAAAAAGTATATAATCGGTTGGTTGAAAACATCTGCCAAGAGAAAATTTTAGTATTCATTCAACACCGACTTATTTATTATTTATTTGTCATTAATTACACCGTTATATTAGTATTGATTTCTCATCCATCAAAAGATATTTTGCAGGCTTCCAGCGTCTTTCTTATCGATGTTTAATTTTTAAAGAACCGTTTTTGTATAGCGATGCTCTGCAGTTTTTACGCAAGGATGACACGTCTTGACGTGCACAGGATGTCGATTACAGTGCTGACTGGCTACAAGGCGATGACAGTGCAAATAGCGCAATAAAACATTCGAAACTAATCAACAAGTGCGAAACTTTTCTCGATTTTTCTTTATTCATTTTGTTTTGTCTGTCAACGCTGCGCCAACTTGCGCAAAAGAAAAACTTTAACGAGCTTGCGCAAATAACACCGCGGATTAGTGACAAGACAATGTTTAAATCACCAACTTAGTTGTTTCTCTAGTTGTAACCATTCCAGGTCTGCGATTACTTGAACGATTGTGAGATACGCGTAACGCGAATGTCTTACCGGACTTTCCGTCGTTACGAATAGTTTACTCGTGACCCAGCTTGTCTCTACGGTCAAATATCTGACACATTTTTTTCTCCTTGAATGCGACACTAAACTATTTAAAAACATAAAAATATTCTAATAGTGGCCCAAACAAAACACAAATACAAAATTTTTCGTAGCAATTAAGTTAAGAATCGAAAGTTGAAGTATAAAGAAGGATATTAACAACTAGGAGAAGTCAGCCATACCCTTATACAAGAGAGACATTCCGGGCTGCAGTAAAGCGAAGAAGTGCATTTAACCTTTGTACACAAACGCCAAGTAGCTATTAGCTCTTTTGCAAAAAGGCCCTTAACTATATCAAGGATCCTTACTGGTTAATGTACTCTAAAACAAAATTTGTGTAAAATTACAGATTGGTATAATGTGTAAAATTGTTGAAATATTGTTGAAGGAGATAATCTTTTTTAATGAAACCCAATAAACGAATTTCTGTTTGACATATGAAACTTTTACACCTATATCATTAACTAAGTTGTCCCGACTAAGGATTTTATTGTCAATAGAATAATCTCATTTTATATTTATTAATCAAATTTTGACATTTTACTGCCACTCTGACAAAGAGGCTATATATTTATTTTAATTATAAACTTCTGAGGTGCTCAAAACAATGTTAGGTAATAATTCGCCTAGTAGACCACGGCTCAATAACTCGGAAAAGAATGAACCTTCTTTGAAAAACTAACTAATATAATATAATAGAATAATTGTAAAAAGGGAACAAATTTTCCTAGAATATGAAACTATTTGATATTTATTTATATACAGAAGTAGTTTTTTTAAAGAGCCCTAATAAAATATTTTGTAATTGGTTATGTAAAGAACAAATTAGATAGAAAATCTTTAAATCATCATCTAAAAAATCTGTTGTGGTCAGCACAAGACCTCTCGCCATTTCCATATTAGGCTATATAAGTATTGTATTGCACTTCGCTTTCGAACAGTCATTTTATAACACAATATTACAGAACTTTACGCAAATATTGTTTTTTATTGTATTTCACATATCTTCTGCACTCATATAATTCTAATTATATGTATTTTTCATTGTATGAGGAAGTTTCTAAATATCAGAGATTGTTCCAATTCATTTTATAATTTCAAATATTTAATTAATAAAACAATAATAAAAATTAAATATACTTCCCAGAAAAAGCTATCAGATTGTCACTAAAACTGTTGATATTTGACAATGTCATGTGTCATGTTATAAACATTGGTATTTGTGAACTGGTTTCCTTAGTGCCTTAGCCTCTGCCATTAGTGTACTCTATAAATTATAGTGTCCTTATCTCTAAATCTATGCACGATATAATAAAAATTTTAAGTGTATTTTATGTTTTTCAATTTTTAATAAAAAAACCCACAAAAAATTATATTTAGAAGAATTTTTCTAAGAAACTACTACTTTCGGTTGTTCAATCCTTACCAAAACCTTTTCAGCTCTTCCCAGGAATGTAAGATTGAGGAAACTGCAGTTAAATATTTTTTAACTCTTACAGTTTTTGAGGAATACACATACACACATATACACATACACACATCCACACACACACACACACACACATCATTTTAAAAATGTTATAATCGGATTCTAGGGACCTTAAATCGTGCTTATTCAATAAAATCTGGATATGCGAATTTTAGCATGAATCCAATACCTCTCTTAGCGAGAGGTAAAAACAAAACAAAGTATGAACCTTGAGGGACACCAGACGAAGCTGTAAAGAAGAACAGCCTAAATATTTTAAGTGCAATAATTAGAGATGGAGCAAGAGAGAAATGTTGATTTACGAAATTACATTCTTTGGAAAAATACAAAGTAGTTAGTTTAAGTTTCTGAAGATTACTAAAAATGTAGGTTGCATCCCCTGCCGATTGGCTCGAACGTGAAAGAATGATGTCTCGTTAAGATTTAACGATATGCAAAATTTCAAATTTTTCTAATTGATAGTATTTGAGTAATCGTGTCCACATGATCCACACACACAGACACACACACACACACACAGACACACACACACACACACACACACACACACACACACACACACACACACACACAGACACACACACATACATACCTACAGACATCATTGTAAAAATGTTAAAATCGGATTCTGGGGACATCAAAACGTGCTTTTTCACTAAAATCTCTATATCCGATTTTTAGCACGATCCTTATATATATTAAATATACTTTCCAGAAAAATCTATCAGAAAGTCACTAAAACTGTTGATATTTGACAATGACATGTATCATTTACAAACTATGTTATAAATATTGGAATATGTCAACTGGTTTCCTTAGTGCCTTAGCCTCTGCGATTAGTTTACTCTATAAATACTCTATAAATTTGGAAAATACGAAGTAGTTAGTTTAAGTTTCTGAAGATTACTAAAAATGTAGGTTGCATCCCCTGCCGATTGGGTCGAACGAGAAAGAATGATGTCTCGTTAAGATTTAACGATATGCAAAATGTATGAATATTTGTTTAGAGAATGTACTTTCCCGAGAAGTGGCTGTACCTGCGATTTGCATATGGAAATGTGGTCGGGTGTCGCAGCAGCATCGGCGGATCGATGTCATTTTTGGTGGCGGTGCGCCGTCAATCCGAGCTGTCTTAAAAAGCAATTTACGGTGGAAATTGGCGGCAGCTCGTGTCGGAGATGCTAGTGGTGGTGTTGGTTGTAAATATTCTCAGCAGCATCATCATCATCACCTTCGGTATTTTTTCCCAGGGGGGCTCGGCCCGGACCCGATGCCAATGTAATTTCCTTACGCACCATTATAATGGGTATTTGAGAAAGTGGCACGCTCTCATATCCCTGGTTGATATAATCAATCTCTGCCACGGCGACTGTTCTGCCTCTGGCTTCCACAGCTTCCTGCAGCTGTCGATCCCCAGATGCTGCTGTTGTTGTTGCTGCTGCTGCACTTCAGTATACTTCGATTTTTCAACACGTGCATATTTTTAACCATTTTGACAATAACATTATTTTGAAGAGATTTGATTTTAAAACAAAGCGTTCGTGACATTTCAAATATATTCAGGAAACAATCTTAGTTTTTTAAAACGTACCGGTTTGGAATTTATACGAAATATTACGTAACAGTTTTATCTTCCGTCGCCTTAAATAAATAAATAAATAAATAGATATATCATCACGGCATATTACCCATTTCTGGGTGTGCCAGTATCTACAACACATGTAGACATCGGTAATGATGACGATATATTTTACCATGTGGGCGCTTACCAGGCGCTTACCACCTCACGGGCACTCATAGCTGGCGTGGAGAATACACCACAGGGGTCACTTTTGTGCCATTTAAAATTGGAAATATTTGGCGTCAGTCGGAATCGAACCCGGTTCCCCCAGGTTCGCGACCAGACACTCAGGCACGCGGCCACGGGACCCTTCCGTCGCCTTAAGGTACTGAAGTTATGGTCTTTGGTCAAAAAGATTTCATTATTTTTACGATAAAGACTTTCTCTCTCTCTCTCTCTCTCTCTCTCTCTCTCTGTGTGTGTGTGTGTGTGTGTGTGTGTGTGTGTGTGTGTGTGTGTGTGTGTGTGTGTGTGTGTGTTTGAAACAATAAATATTACTAATTGACAGATATCAATGTCAAGTACAATTTGCATAGTTTGTGAAATAATTTTACTGGAATCTTTTTCAAGAAACTAACTTACCTGTGAGTAATTTAAATAAAATACATAGAATTGTCGAAAAGTCAGCTGTTGGTCACATCTGATTTTTTTTTTTAAATTTATTGACTATTGAGCAATTGTTTTGTTTATAAGCAGCAAAGTTTATGAAATTTTTTAAAAATTATGGCTCAGATTCCACTAGCATTTTTTGCTGTCGTTTGAATTAAAGACATTATTTTAATTTTAATGGAGTTATGTTATGTCAACAGTCTAAAAAAAGAAAATAAAATAAAATAAAACTTGAAAGATCTTCATTAATACATATCACCTTCGCTGCCATGGCGAACATCGTGATATTTCGTTGTGCGCCAAGGCGGACACCGCTTTACGCCAAGCAGACAAAATGTATTGGAAGAAGCATTGAATATGTGTCTGCTGTGGCGCTCTATGATACTTTGACTATCTTGGTTTTTCGCCTTATAGTACCAGTTTATAGATGTGTCCGCTATTTGTGTACGCTCTGGCGCACAAAAAATAAATTAATATTTTTATTTTAAGAGGCCAAGCGGACACGGTAAAAAATCAGGTATACACATGTGAGTAAATCAGTATTATAAAAAGCAGTTTGTGAAAAATAAATATAAAATCTTTATTAATAACGTTACAATATTATACAAAATAAATTATATTAAAAGGAGAGAAGGCATCTCCATAACCATATTTACAATTTTTTTCGCACGTTCTGACATGATTTAGATACAACCCTAATGACAGATTATAGTACAATGTTAAAAAGAACTTACAGAATACAACAATTCAACATTATTGCGCATATTGTCCATACAAGTTTATTTGTGTCCGCCGATTCCATTGTGTCCGCTAAAGGTGTCTGCTGTGGCGCAGGAAAACAGAAATAATGAGTCTGCTATGGCGCCTTGAGATAATATATAAAGATAAAATAAAAATAAAACTACGAAACTACATAGAATTAACCCTGTTATAAGGTACCAGTTCTGGTCTTCAGGGACAATTTTGAAATGACCGCTTGGCAGCGAAGGTGATATACATAGAGATAACTTGAGTGTATCGTTCCTATAACGGTTTACTTTATTTTAAACAATAAACATAAGGAATAAAGTACATAATTTGAATATTTGTCCTATTGACATATGTCAAAATAATTATTCACTTTAATGTCTTCATTTTCCGAAACCAATAAACTCTTGAACAAACCACGGATGATATGAATCATAAGATAATAAATAAATAAAATCCTACCTTTCATTTTGAGCAAATGGTTACAGTAGAGATGTATATTGTTCATAATGTAAGCAGAGCACGACAATTACTAAATTAAATTTCGTACAAATTAATTCCAGTCTCATTTAGAAAGAACAGCCATTTTCTTCTGAAAAATAATCTCTTCATCATACAGTGCAATTCCTATGCAAATCCCGCTTTGTACAATGGTTGGCGTTAATACACTTTTTCAGATAACACTCCCCGGCGGACTTCCGGTCGCGATTCATTTGTCAGGGGGAAGTTCTCTCGCTGCCGCGGTGCTCCGCGTCGCTGCGCACTTATCGTGCGGAGTTAAGGTTTTGCGCTAAGCGCTGCCCTAATTTCCAAACTTGCCCGATTTCATATTTTATAATAATGTATTATGCCCGCGTGCCAACGCATGAGACACTAAAAACACTGCATCTTCAGCGGGATTTTTAACACAAACCAACTGGTTCAGCTTTATATACAGGGAGAATTTAAATTAGTATATATCGCTAGTGGAGGTCTATTCTAAATGTAGCGACAGTAAAGTGTCGCTATTGCGTCATTGTTAGTGACGTCATATGATGACGTTGAACCTACATCACCATTTAAATAAAATTATGACTACTAGATGGCAGTGTTGTATTTTTAAGCTCTCAGTATGAATTTCACAGTATTCATTTCAGTTTTGATTGTGATCTTATACTGTTCTCTGCTCTTTTATGTCGTGTTTAAAATTTTATATGTTTTTTCTTTAATTTTTGATTTTTATTTTAGTTTTTATTAGTTTGTTATTTTATTATTAAAGATAGATTATTTGGTTTTTAGTTTGGTTTTTTAAATTTATGTTTTAGTTTCTTTTCTTTTTTAAATTTAGTTACGTATTTATTTAAAGCGAGACCTACTTAGGTGTCGAAAAGTCTAGCGACCCTCGCTAGGCTCAGTGACGTCATTCCCCCTCTGAGGTACGGCTAGCTATGACGCAAATACGTATGTCATCACTGCGTTGAAGTAGTGGGGATAGATACACACGTGGACTTAGCGACTTGATAAGTGAATTAGAATAGACCTCCTGATCTTATTAAGCAGAGTAATGACTTTGGAGTTTTTCCTCTGTGATTAAAATTTGACAAACAAATCAATATATTCTTTTTACTACTAAAATATTTGGATTAAATATATATCCTGGTAAGTCTAGAAAATACTTCCAGAAGTGTCTTAAGTAACGATGGTTCTCAAAAGCAGATAGTCAGACTTGCATTACAATAGAGAAGTCGATTCTAATTTATTTGACTCTATTATTGAAGTCCCTCTTGTAACCGTATAATGGGGTATGTGACCATAATCGAATTTCAATATATGTCATAATATATAAAAACAAACCTCTATAGCTTCTTATTATAATAATAAAAACTAAACATTAGTTTGTAATAATATTGTTATTAGCAATTTAATGTTTTGGAGAAGGGATCTGTGACGTCAGTAGGGTAGAATGGTAGAAGAAGACAGTTAGACTGAGATAGATATATTGTGATAGGTTATGGAATGGCGAACGTGACAGCTGCTGTCACTTTCGCCTACCACAATCTCTGAGTTATACAGATCACTTCTCTGCCATTTTTGGGACGGTTTTTCCTCTGGCAAAAGGAGATTTTTTCCTGAGAAGATGCATGTTCGCCGTCCATGTTATTGCCGGGTATGCATATATTGTCTAGAAAATTGTATACATAAAAAAGGTAACATTTATGAACATTTCTTGTTACCTTGGCTACTTGTTGTTTTTGTTTTTTCACATATTTATGTCAATGCATCCCCTGAAGAAGGCACCAGTTTATGATGCTGAAACGTTGGGTTTAAATAATAAATACAGAACTTAAACTAAAAAAAAGGTAGTATTATTCCAATTAAAAATATGATTTCTGAAATATATTTTAATAATTAGATTTCTATAATTTAAATCAATTTCATTTTCACTGTTCACTGAATATCTTGTTTTGCAATAAAAGTTACTAAAATAAGAAATACAAAATCAGGAACGAACTTTGTAATTTTTCTATCTCTTATTTATAAAATTCTAAATCAGTCTGCTTTGAGAATGTTGTTCTTGGTAATGAGTTCATGCCTTTAAGAATAGGCTTTAAGTTAATTTTGTTTCATTTTACCATAGATTTTAATTTACAAGGGAATCCTGGTACAGTGTAATAAGTGTCAAAATTCTATAAATTTATTATTTCCTCTTGTAGGTATTAGACGCCATTTAATTAAATTCTTACTGGCATATTTCATACTCCTCGTTTATTCCTTAAAAAGAATATTGCATAAAAAATTCGGTAAATTTAGTACGCAAATTTTTATCGTCGTTTAAATTAATGTACAAATAATTTTATGACAGTATTAATAATCTTCCATAGATTGCTATAACTCATATTTTGCAGATGCTATTTGTGTTCATTTGCACGTGGTTGCTATATTTTATTCAGAGTGATTTATCTAATGGTTGTGGTGTCTTGTACTGATATTTATATTCTTCTTAATGTTGATGCAGTTATATGTCATTTGCAAGATATTGCTACAACAATAACTTTATCATCTATAATTTAAAACTAAAACAACATTTATATTGATAAAATACACTGGATTTATTACTTAACAAATTGATTTTGTTTTCCCATTTAATGCAACGATTTCATATTGTGAAGCATAATACTAGAAAGATAAAAATTAAAGTAAGCATCTATTTAAACTCTTAATCATATTAATTAACTTAAATGGTCGCTTTCAGAATCTCCGATTAAATTTCAGGCTTTACTTATATTTATTAATGGGGTCCCGTGGCCGCGTGCCAGAGGGTCTGGTCGCGAACCTGGGGAACCGGGTTTGATCCCGACCGACGCCAAATATTTCGAATTTTAAATGGCACAAAAATGACCCCTGTGGTGCACTCTCCACGCCAGCAATGAGTGCCCGTGAAGTGACGTATGGTAAGCGCCCGCACGGTACAAATATGTCATCATCATTACCGATATCTGCGATAAAGCAGATTATGGCACACTCAGAAACGGGTAATATGTGTGATGATATATTTATTTATTTATATTTTATTTATTCGTCAAAAATAAATATCTGATGTGGCCAGCCAATACCTTCTGTGAATTCTATGTGTGAACCAAAAGTTCCTTGGAAAAAATTCTATAACTCCAATAAAATTATAATACGAGCATACACTTTGTAAATTGCACTTGACACTGACATTTGTCAATTAGAATTATATGAATATAGCAGCAGTTTCTATAATTATAGCAAATTTATGAAAGTTATCTCTTTATAAATCTTTAACTCTATATCTATTGAATATGAAGAAAAATGTATAATCATACCGTACAGATAGTTATTCTTTCATATTGATATTCACAAAAAATGTTAAAAATTATATTTAACTGCGTTTTTTCAAGAAAAACTATTAATATCTTCAAATAATGGAACTTGCGGTTGACCAATTATAACCAAAATCTTAACCACTCTTCATATGGATGTAAAGCAGAGGAATAGGAAAGAATTATAATTTTTAGAATTGTGGTATTGGAGTTATGGTCGGAGGAAAATTTGTCACACTCAGACATACAAACCGCATGCAGACATCATAGTAAAACTAGTAAAATCGTATTCTAAGGACTCTAAAACGTGCTTATTCATTAAAGACTCACCACCGAATTTTTTGACCAAAGACAATATCTTCCTTACCTGAAGGTGATGAAAGGAAAAAAAAATCGAAATTACTTTCATCAAAATTTAACTATAAAATATAACCCTTCATTTTCTCATCATCATTTAATGAATAATTTTTGGTCCACTGTCCTCTTTTATCAATATTTTTTCAGCTTAATACTGTTTCTAGGCAAACCTACGCAGATATTGCAACATTCTTTCAGTTTGAATGAAACTTGGTAAATGAACAGACAAATGTTACAGTAACTTGGCAGTAAAAAATAGAATCGCTTGTCTTTTGTTTTATGACTAGGTAGATAACTAGATAAATCACCAAGTAACTTCTTCAAAGTATTTTCATTAACAGTAACCAGCCATTTTTCGTAGTTCTGCGATACCTGGTGAACATAGATACGAGTAGTATTATTTGGGTTCAGGATGTCATGTAATTAAGAATATTATATATTAAATCTGTAGCCATCACTAAAGTGGATTCTCTGTTCTCTGTTTTCAAAACTATTGCATTTAAAATTTCTTCTTCCTTGGAACAGGTGTGCATTGTGCAGTAATAGAAAATATCTTAGTGCAAGGTAAAATATGGTTATCAAAAATTCAATAGAAAGAAGTAGAAGTTTCTCGGAGTATGCTCAATTACTGGCGTTGCTCACCGAGTCAAAGTCGCAAGGGTTAAGTGGCCGTCTACCGTTATTACAAGCGAAGATGTTATCGCGTCTCCACCGCCGTCTCGAAGTAACGATGAAACTGAGCGATGTATTAATTTTTAAAGCCGCAATCAGATTTAAGAAAATTGCTTTCTTCACTGGCGCAAACCGTCTGCTGCGCTTGGATTTTAATTTATTTTTCCCGGAGAAAGCGGTAGGCGGCTGAAATAGAAACGAAGTTTAGTGCGACTCGGAAATTGCAAACAAGTTTCTTTCTTGATTTGTGTGTATTTATCAGTGGTTTTGTATCCGGCCCGGATTTTCTACAGCTGCGAAATGGAATTTTACATCTATATATGTTATGGGATAGGGAATTTTGCATTGTATGTTGGAAGAATCCAATAAAAATAAATAAAATGCATATGTAATTCAATAGCTCATACGCTGCAGGTGCTTCCATATTACACGTTTATAAATTCTTTGCACATTTAATAATACAGAAAATTTCAATTTGCCAAGTATAACACATTCGCTTGTGTATCTTGTTCTCTTTTACCTCTTCAAAACCCTCTATTTTAGGCACTATATTTCACTTACTGGTTCCCTGAATCATCATTTGACAGAATTTGTCTCCAATGACTTATCACTTAATTATTAAAATATCTTTCAGAACTCATATTATTAATTGGAATAATACTACCTTTTTTTAGTTTAAGTTGTCAAAAATTAACAAATATTTCAAGGAATTTGTGATTATATAGATGTATGTGCATTTACGGACTTCTCGCAATTATTTATTAACGAAATAACTAATAACTTTATTGTAATCAAAATAAATAGTGAACTCGAAATCAGATGTCAGAGTACGACTCGCAACTGTCCTACCGCCATCTGTGTACAATCATTCCTATTTCTAAACATAACTGTTCACACAATTTATTTTATATTTAATTTTATTTTATTGTTATTTTCCATTCCTCTTGAGTTTTTATTCAATCTAATCTAAGCATTTTACACTTTTGTTTTTGTAAATGAATGCCCTATTTCATTTTCACAGCAGTGTGGCATTTTGTTTGGTTATGTTAAATATGTCAAATTGACTTGTGAACGTGGTAAATGTGTAACTACAGTGCCATTAGTTCCTAACTAAACGTTTTCATTAAGAATGTAGACAAGTGACATTTCTCAACATTGTATATTTAGAAATTTGGACAGCAGGCGTTTTTTCTACTTTGTCGCACATGAGCGGCAAAGTGACATTTTGCGTTGACAAAAGAGAGCGCAAATGGCTACTTTCTATAGTGACTGTAGAAAAAATTCTTTATAATTAACTCTTCGAACGAAACTTTCTACCTAGAAGTCTAATTGCGGAGCACGTGAAAATCAATTGGCTTTGATCAACCTCCAGAAACACACAGATTGAACGACTTTAAAAAGTAAAGATAGGATAGAAACGTACGTGGAATATAATTCTGGGAAAAAAATCTTTTCCGCGAAACATTTATATGAAATTATTTGTTATTATTTAAGATCAACATCAGAATTTATTTTTCTTAGAATTTTTGCCAGTCGTTTCATATTTCAATATCGTTTTGCGAGAAACCATGTGAAGAAATGAGAAATAAAAAAATCTGATGTGGCCAACACATGACCTCCCGCCAATTTCATGTTTAAAATAGCAGTGAGCTTTAAGTAAAGTATCATTACCGGTTAATCGTTTGTAAATAAAATCTAATTTGTTGTCCAATAAATAGAAAAGTCTGTAATACGAAATTTTGGATTGTTTTATTGTTTTTCCTCAAAAATTTGTTAGAGCTCCAAATTAAGTACTACATCGATCCGATTTATCATATTTGGATAAAATCTAATATGTTGTTTCAAATTATATATGAGTTTTAAATACCAAATTTCAGAAGTTTTGGATCATATTTTAATAGGCTTTAAGGAAAAATCGTCACACACGTACATTCTTATAAAAATCAGCATCATCTTCTAGGTGCTCTAAAACGCAATCTTTGTAAATTCTTCGCCGTACATAATCCATTTCGTAAATGTGTAGTTGTAAATTTATTTTATTTTATAATGCTGCAAAAATATCAATTAGCAAATTTAAATCAGATCATCCCGTACATCTAACATTTATGTATGATGGAAATTATATTATTTTTACAAACCTTAATAAAATATTTTACTATTGTATTCTCATTAACACGGTTCCATTATTAATTTTAATATAATTGCTGCCCCTGTTGCTGCCTGTCAGTGACATTTGTTTAAATATGTCAAACCTGTCATTAAAATTTTGCTTTTGTTTGACGCAGAGGCTTGGTGATACATGGATATAAATTATATTATATATTCATATTTAAAGTTATTTAGAGTTATTTACTACATGTTATTATCGTAGAATTGAAGATTAAACCATTATATTCCATTTTAATTAGTAAAAGTTGCTAAAAAATTATATTCAATGAATTTTTTACAAGAAAAACTGTTTAAAGCTTGTATAAATGATACTTCCGGTTATCCGATATACACTAAAAACTAATGAGCACTTCCCATATTAGTATAGAATGGGTATACAAAATTTCAAATTTTTCTGATTGATAGTATTTGAGTAATCGTGTCCACAAGATCCACACACACACACACACACACACACACAGACACACACACATACATACCTACAGACATCATTGTAAAAATGTTAAAATCGGATTCTGGGGACATCAAAACGTGCTTATTATATAAAATCTCTATATGCTATTTTTAGCACGATCCCTATACCTCCCTTACCTAGGGTAGCGGGAGGTAAAAAGAGAATATTTCTGGCAATTGGGAAGTCAGGACGATCAGAGTTTGAATAAATGAGTTTTACTGTACACCTATAAAATAATCACATCTTCCACATTATTTTACTTCACTTTTTCTCAAATAAACATCTAAAGCCATCCATTCCCGAAAAGTAGAGCAATCTTTTTTATATAGTGGCATAATTGATTTATAATGTACCTAATCCAACTGCAATCAATTTTCCCTCAAAACAATAATTCGCAGCCATTTTCTCCCCCTTTCAGAGTAACAAGGGCTTCTCGCCATATAAATCACATGGCGTAAAGGGAAACAATATGAAATCCGTGATTCCGTATCCAAACTACGAAAACTGCTTCTAAGACCTAAGAGTAATATACGTTCTTCAAACTATTTTACCAACACATGAATCTTCCCATTGTTGTCCGCATCCGCGAGTGCAATGGCGCTATCACCAACCCCTGCGAGCAAAAGAGACAGATGGACCAGCGTGGGTGAAGCGAGAGGGACAACCCCTTTACTAATATTGATTAACGATCTCGCCACAGACAGGGCGACCGAGTTACCGCATTCATTGATTACATAACGATTTGTAAGTTTAATTAATGGGGATTATTTTTAATCGGTGTTCGAGTCGTGGTTTTTCTATGTCCTCACTGATGACAAAGGTCCGATTTGAAAGGGCTTTTACACTTTTTATGTTAATTTCCTTTCCAAAACGAGCAAAAATATGAACCGACTGAAATGGTGAATTATTGAGGAAGAATTAATGGTGTAATCCTGGATTATTGATATGAAACCCCCAGAAGATTACAATTTTAAATATGTCTAATTTGAACTTTGTCCTTTATTAATAATGCGTTTTAGATATTAAATTTTAACGACGTCTGCTGAAATTTTATATGGAATTTCAATGAAATGATAAGTGATGCAATAGGGGATTCCAGCTCAATCGAATTAAAGGAAAATAGTAAAAAAATACGAATGTATATGCTGAATAACAAATATTAATAAAAAAATGAAATGGTATAATTGAAATATTTCGGAAATAAGGGTTTTTTGTTATAGCGCTTCGACACCAATATGAATTAAATATATAATATTTTGATTGGCGACCGAAAGACCGCCTATACATGCATAACAAATAGCGTGTTAGGAGGTGGGGGTTACTACCAATGGAAGTTAATAAATTCAAATTCGAAAGGAGGGGCTAACATTCCTGTACTGCAGTTTCCAAACAGTTTTTATTTTAACATAGATTTATTGCATTAAACTTAATAATTTTAATACACTTGTAATTATAAAATATGTAGACTTATACAGTGTTATAATATTCATTTATTTTATGTAAATATAACTGAAAATAACATATATTTCATTTCAAGAACATTTAGGTCCATGATGAAAAGAGTTTGATATAGAGACACATATGCGTGACGTCACGTCAATCTTTTCAAAATTCGGGAGACCATAACTCGCTTATTAATAGGATTTTTTCACCGGATATTCATCAATAGTCTTAGTTTTCCTAATATTTTCAGATGAAATTATATATAAAAAAAAATGGTGGAATCCCCCATTACAACTATTTCTGTAATTAAGTATTAAGTACATGTAGAAAGACCAGATAACAGGTCAGTTTTATCCCGTTGTATATTCCGCAATTTTGTACTTATTTAAACAGTGTTCTTGTGTGTTTGGAGTTTTTTGGGAATATCAATTCGAGGGAAAATGGCATTATGAACATAGTTTCTACTCATTTTAGTTATTAAAATACAAGGTAACAAAAATTTCAGTGTAATTTTTTTTATAAAAGATTATATTTATGTTGATTGTTTACTGTCAAAAATAAAATTTAATTTTTTATATTGTACTGTTTTATTTTTCAATATACCACAACAAATTTACGGAAAACAAAACGTGATTTAATCATTGATACATCGGTACCCCCCGATATATTGATACATCGTTATTCTTTTTACTTATTATTTTTTACTGCGAGCAAATAAGATATAAATAAACAACTGATCTCCATGGAAACATTTAAAAAAAGAAGGACTTTCCGGTCTAAATAGTGATCAGAAAGAGCTCATTTTCTGGGCGATCGCGAAAAAAATAAATTAATTAAATTTGAGTATAGCGTCGTAATTCTTTTCTTTCCTGAGCTAGCACAGCAAAGAAGGACTTTCCGGTCTAAATAGTGATCAGAAAGAGCTCATTTTCTGGGCGATCGCGAAAAAAATAAATTAATTAAATTTGAGTATAGCATCGTATCATTTTCTTTCCTAAATTGACAAAGTATCACTTTCCGCTCTAGATAACTATATAAATAAGTACAATGTGAGACTTATTAAAATATCCGAAATTTTCGTTAATTTTGTGCTCATCTGAGATAATTCCTGATTTTTTTCCTTTGATCGTCGTAATCTGAATCATCTTTTAATCATCTCAAGTCTGCACTGAAAATATAATTACCTTCGCCGGCATCTAGGGTATCCTGTGAATGCCGTCTTGTCAATTGTAATTAGCCCGGTGTATCATTTCCGGTTGTACAGACCGGCGTGCTCGGTTCCGGGCTTTCCAGGAAGTCTGGAGAACCCCGATCCTGGAAGAATTTACCTACCGTGCTATGTAGCTATGGTCAGCTGCGAGAACATCCTGTAACTACGAGCTTTCTAAATTAATTAACGGGCTCTACTCTGATACTGACGTTTTGAGGTTATGTTAAATTCATATTTGAACATCTTGGGAGCTAGATTAATGAGAATTTTTAGTAAAAATTAATGGTGGCCTTATTGCATGGAAGTTATTAATGAAGTATTTCTGAAATATAAAAAGAAGGTAAATCTTTGCAGTAAATTCTTTTTCGTATTTTCTGTTAGAATAGAAACCTTCATAATGTGGTCTTCGCCAATTGAAATATTCAATAATTTTTGTGTAATATGTAGGTTAAAGATATTCTTCTTCAAATTCATACCAATTAGCAACCAACAAGGTACAAACCATAGGTGTAGAGTCAAAATACGTACAGTCATAAAAAAAAGTGTCCGTACGACAGTAGTTTTAATGTATTTTAGGAAAAATAGCAATCTAAAACCCAATATATTTAATTTCCTTTTAATCCAAAATAAAACGCAGTGTATTACGTTATTATTAATATAAAATAAACAAATAATTTAATTTATTTATTTATATTATGGGGTAATCATTGAAAGTATTCATAATTTAATGACAAAAAAGTCTCCGTACGATAACCAACCATTTAAATAATAAACCATTTATTTATGTTTCAGAAAGAAATATAATATTTCGAGGGTTTTCCTTTGGTTTTTCCACCAGTAACTAAGCGATTAGTCATTGAATCCACTAAATTTTTGGTCACCGATGGCATTATATTCTGCCATTTTACTTGTAATTAGTTTTAAATTCTTTTTTGCTTTACATTCTTATTTATTTTAAGAATTTTCCGCACTTTCTCAATCTGATTAAAGTGCGGAGACTGTGAGGGATGATTAAGCATATTTTTAATATTATACAGTACGCATTGTCTTATAGAGCGAATTATTTGTCGGATTTTTCTGATGCCAGAAATTAAAATTGTCTGTTAAGGCTCTATTTTTCGGCACATTATTTAAAATTTGCTTTTAAAATGTTGAGGGAACCTTTGCTATCCATTGTTGCAATTATTATTAATTTTCGTACTCCCGCTGAGGAGCTATAGCCCCTATACATAATGCTATCACCGGCATGTCACACTACTCACCCTTAAATTTATGACATTTAAGTTCGTGTATTTTATTTTGTAGTCTGTAAAATCGAATTTGAATTTTAATAAATTTGCTTTATTTGTAGTGACAGCCATGGAATTGAAACAAAATTACAAAGAAAAGCATAACGTTTGATTTGTCAGAATCAGAATATCATTGAATTATTTTCAGCTTTTTCTTAGTGACGTTTTGTTTATGAACCAAAACTCAATAAATAGTTTTTTATTAATTACGAATACTCTTTTCAGAACATAATTAATAGATTTTAACATTTATTATAATTTATTTAACTACATTATTATACAGAGTGTAACAGAAATAAGTACGCTAAATTTAACCAGTAATAGAACTCGTCGAGTACAACAATATATCGTTATAAAGTAGTACTTTTTTGGTCGAGTGAATTTCTCAAAATTTATTTGAAACATTTGACAACTCACATTTGTCAAAAACAATTGTTTTATTGTTATTGCTACTGGATCTTATTATTATGAAAATAACTAAACGACTCGTTAATTTATGGGGGGTGGGGTTAAAATGCTATAAAAAATAAGATATCGGAAAAAGTCATTAAGAAATATTGTTGCTCTTGACGAGTTCTATAACTGGTTAAATTTAATGTACTTATTTCTGTTACAACTTGTATAATTTTTATTTTAAAAGTTTTTCATGTATATATTTATAACCATCAATAAAAGTTTTTGTCAACTATTCGTGAACAAAGGTGAATATGTTCATTACGTCCCCATTGGAGCGCAGCTCTGGTTTTCAAATAAGTTATTTCATCAACGTACATCGTACTACACTCCTAAGGCTATTTTCGAACATGACTATGTTTCGAGCTTGTTGTTTTGTTAAAATGGATATAAAAATTTAATCTAAACTTTATTATTATTGTTTGACTCGATAGGAAGTACAATTTTGTTGTACGAGTCGTGAATTCTCTACCTAAACCTGAACCTTGTATTTGGTAATGGTTTAAAATTATGCAATCTTATATCTGTGGTTTAGTGCAAGAACAGCCAACGTCAATATTTCGTAAATTTGGGAATGATATAGTATGATATTTATTACTATGTTTTTATTTATAAAATAATTTTTATTAGGTTATTTTAAATTTAATTTATATTTCTAAAGAAAAATTTAACATTGGACAGCAAAGTAATTTTTGTATGACAAGCATACCAATCAGAAAAAGTAAAATATAAAATCTGATGTGATCAACACAATACCTCCCGCTTTTTAATTTTTATGAATACCTACATACATATTTACTAATCCTGCAAACTATATTAAGTTATTTTGCAAACATGATCCATTTCGTTAATGTGTAGTTGTTAACTAATATTTGACACTTTCATAACACATTCTTATTCACAGCTGTTTGATTTTTAGTGCTGCAAAGATGTCAAATTTATATCGTACCATTCTGTACATCTAATATTTTGTATGATGTAAAATATATTATTTTTACTAACCTTAATTTCATTAGACTCAATACAATCTTCTTAACATGGTTTCATTATTAATTTTAATGTAATTGCTTCCTGACAGTGGCATTTGTTTAAATATGTCAAAATTGTTAGTAAAATAATATGTTTTTGTTTGATGATAAAATTTTATAATTTAATATTTAAAGTTATTTCAAGTTCTTTACTAAATGCTATTATCGTAGAATTGAAGATTGTACCAGTACATCCAGTTTTATTAGCAAATTTTGCTAAAAAATTATATTCAATGAATTTTTTAGAAAAAAAAACTGTTAAAAGCTTTGTATAAATGATACTTCCGGTTATCCGATATACACTAAAAACTAATGAGCTCTTCCCACATTAGTAGACAATGGGTATACAAAATTACAAATTTTTCTGATAGCTAGTATTTGAGTAATCGTGTCCACAGGATCCACACACACATGTACCCACAGACATCATTGCAAAAATGTTAAAATCGGATTCTGGGGACATCAAACGTGCTTATTCACTAAAACCTCTATATGTGATTTTTAGCACGATCCCTATACCTCCTTCACTTAGGGTAGCGGAAGGTAAAAACAATTATCTTGAATAATCACACGAAACAGTTTTTGGAACTTTATTTTTGTTATATGTGTATTCGAAAATTATTGGCAAGTTCAGTGGATTACTGAACTGTTATGTATGTTATCGGATAATAGATTTAATTTGATTGATGATTGAAATCTGTAAATGAATTCATGTCATGTTTCATTTTGTAGTAATATATGAATTATGCATTTGATTGCAATTATCCTGAAAAGGTATTGTTTTAAATTATGGTAAAAACAATAATTTTTATTGGATAAATGAACAAATTTAAAATATTTATAACCTTTTGGATAACATAGTTTAAGTGGTATTATCAACTACATAAATACTTTTAAAATAAATTTGCGAACAAAACAATATTTTACTATCGATTGTTATTATTTTAATAATTTCTATTTTGGTTGTTTAATATGTGCTTTATGAACCAAATTGAAAGCCATAAAATACTTCTTGAAACCTACTTTCTGTTATACCCGAGACAGACGAAAAAAATTAATGATTATTAACGGTTAGATACAGGTAGTATGCGCATGTGAACTTGACACTATTGACAGTTTACAAACCAGAAAATATTGACTGTAGTAGGTACGTGTTACTTATTGTTTTGTACTGTATAAGTACAATACAATAAATAGCACCAGCTTACTACATTCATTATTTTCTGGTTTTTTAAAAGACGCAATTTTGACATCTGTCAATAGTCTCAAGTTCACTTGCGCATACTATATCTAACCGTTAATGATCATTAGTTTTTGTCGTCTTTCTCGGGTATTAGGTTGGTTCTAGAAGCCCTACTATTGAAATGAAGTAGTAAAGTAAATGTCATCACGGTTACCAACAATCAAATAAAAAATTAACTATTCTCCTAATCTATATTTATAAATAAGAAAATAAAATAACGAATATTATTAAAAATTTAAGAACCAAAAACAAAAAATCTAATGTGGCCAACACAAAACCTCCCGCTATTTAATTTTTATTAAAACTAACGATGCAAACTGTTCCATTGCAGAAAACTATTGCTTTATTTACTATTTTCTTTTTAAAATGTCACTATTATTAATTTGAAGTAATTAGTTTTTTGACAGTGGCATTTACTGTCAGTTACATTCATTTGAAATATGAACTGTGTAAGAAAGGAATTGTGTTTATCTTAGGCTTCGCGACTAATAAAGAAAAATATTTTTTAATTTATCTATAAAATGTATTCTTGTAGAAAATTCAATAATATTTAATTTTCGTAAGACATAAAATACGAAAAAAGGCATTTAATGGTATTTTTTCAAGAAGAACCATTACGAGTTTTAGGTAAAGTGCCAATTCCGGTTATCCGATTTACACCAATATCTAATGGCTTCTTTTTATATTAGAATAGGATAGAAATTCAAGGTTTCAGAATTTTCTGACAGACAGACATCATCGTGAAAATGTTAAAATTAGATTCTAGGGACCTCAAAACGTGGTCATTTAATAAAATCTCGATATGTGATTTTTAGCACGATCCCTATACCTCCCTTACCAAGGGTAGCGGGAGGTAAAAAGTATGCAATACACGTTTCATAAGACATTTTAGCGCACTTGTCTCCTAAAAAACTCTCGGCAAGTCGTTCGATTCTAACAAAAACGCGCTAAAATCATGTCTTATGAAAGTTGTATTTTAATGTACTACATATTTTAAATATCGTTTTATGCCTTTTCGGATTTTGAAATTAATGTTATCATTAATACTATTGTTATTTATTCTATTTTATTAATAAGTTTGTTTCATTCTTTTCAGTTTTTCGCTTTCTTCTTTGCTTCTTAACAACTAATATTGTTCGTGGTTAGTACGTCTTCTTTATTATTATCTCATGGCTTCAGGGTCTTCCTCTTTTATATACATATCCTTTTGGAGAATATAGTTTGAATAGTATTAACGAGCACATAAAAGCTTGTTTTATGTGTACCTACCTTTAACATAAATTGCGGACAAAGCAAAATTTACTATCAATATAATATTGAAAAGTCGCATATGCGAATAGAGCATATGATCAAACGGAGTGAAAATGCGAAGCCATTCCACGTAGTTGTAATTTATTCGCGTTAAAGTAATTGCATACTTCAAAGACAGCGGTGTATGATGTAGATATATGGGTTGGAAGGCCTCTCCGCCCCACTAATTTAACCCTGCTCTTCTCTTCCTGCGATAGTAACGTAGCGTAAAGTCGCTAGGCCTCGAGCATCTTAATCACCAATACGGGAAACTTGGTCGCTACCGGGTGGAATTTTCTCAATTTCTGCTTAGCAGCTGCTTGCGTCTAAATTTCTTAATTAAAAAGCTGTTTACGCCGGATATGTTGCTAAGAGTTTTACTTTTTTCTAACTTCTTCCAACGAAATTGAGTATCTTTCGCACTTGAATCATTTATGCGATGGGATGTATTTAGAATGCTCGAGTAAAGCTAAATGTGATAACGAAGTAACGACGTAACAAGTTCTGCTTTCCTAATAGGAATAATTACATCTTGTGCTTCTGTTTTTATTTGTAATTTCTGTCTTTGAATTGGAAATTTGCGACAAATTACGATTTTGCTTTATTGCTTTTATTGCGTCTCTGTGTTTCACAAACTACTCGTTTATATTAGTAACAGGTTTTTGTATGAAAATGACGTGTTTATGATCAACCCTTTTGCAAAATTTTATGTTTATATATTGTTTTTAGAAAAGAAGATTGTTCAGGCAAATTTTATTTAATAATATTTATTTTATTCATACTTACTAGCTTTAATTTTTTATATAACTAGTATAGAAGTAATATTGACTTTGTTGCGATATTAAATATTTTCTATTTTCAACATTGCATGTCTCTTCTTTCTTAGTTTTTGTTACCTATGTCCTCCCTAACCTGACTCGTGTAGAATGTAATACGGAGTCTACATCATATCTATATTATACACTATAAACTGCTGGATTGTTGTCAAAATTTTGATTTGTATGGTTTGTTTAAGTATATCTTAAAATTTAACGGAAAAAATATATCGTCATCATTACCGATGTCTACATGTGTTGTAGATACTGGCACACCCAGTAATGCCGTGATGATATATAGTTATTTTCGTAACAAGTTATGAAAAATACCAAATATCATGCGAGTCAATACACACGAGCTAAGATATTTGTATATCATACAAGTTATGAACATTATTTTTTAGACGAGCTTAAATAAATTTTACTTTTTTTACAAAACTGAAATTTAGGTTCAAACGTATGGACAGCTGACAAATGAATAATGTATACATATAGCCAGAAAATAATGACATAGTAACCTAGCAACCGTGTCAACTATTACGATATGAAATATATCGTAACACTAATATCAAACGCCCGCACGGTACAAATATGTCATCATCATTACCGCTATTTGCATATAAAGCAGATTGACACAAAATGGGTCTCTCTCTTTTTCTGTATCAGATATAACAGTTTTTGAAAATTAATTAAATACATGTACGACAAAAAAATATTTTAATGGCTTTTTGATGTATCATATTATTGTTTAAATGTGTGTATTAATGAATTTACTATTATAAATTTGTACCGTTACCGTAAATCGTATGAGTATAATAAAATATTTACAACCATGAATTTTCCGCCCAAAATTTGAATTATAGCTTTTAACATTCCCACAATCAATATGTTAAATGAAATCCAAAGTGTTAGTAACATCCCATACATCATACATCACGTTGAAACAAAAATATAATTTAAACTTTTCCTTTGTAACTCATTTCACGCTTGGTATGTTCTTTATCCTTGCCTTTATTCAAAATCCGGGTATAATTGCTGAATAGTTCCCCAACTGCAGCAAACCAAACCAAGTTCCTGAATCCCGATTCTTGCACGCGGGATTCTGGCGCATCCGGTGCACTTCCTCCTCCCTCTGACGTCCCTGCCCCTTTGTCGACCGTGCAATTGGCTGTTTCCGCACCGCCATTATCGATGTATCAGTTCCTCACACTATATACGCCATGATGCACCGACGTACGAGATACGAGATATAATGTTACAGCTTTGTGGAGAATAACATGTAAGACAGCTAATGAGACAAGTTTTCATCGGGATTACTATAGAAGTTATTGGATTACAGAATATTAATTGATGCAGATAATTATTGAAGTAGTGTCTGCAGATTGGTCGACAACTAATCATGGTTCGAGTTTAATTCCGGTCAACGTTAAACTTGCAATTTGAAAATTATTGTGCCATATGGTGCGTTCTCCACGTCATCTTTGAAAGGTCGTGAGTTGGCGCTTAATAAACACCCTTAACAATACCTACAGATATATTGTCGTAATCTAAATCTGCGTATTGAAGTACGTGGGCACTGCGAGAAATGGGTAATAGGCCGTAATGATATACATAAAGGGTCAAGTGTCCGATTATTAAAAGTATCGGACTATACGAAAAATATAAATGTGATTATATGTACATACATATATGGATTATTGTTATTTAACCATCCATTTAATCAGATAATAATGCAGTACAAAGCTATTTGTTACTACCAATATATTATTTAAGGTGTACAAAAATAACGACTGGTACTATTTTAATGAAATGATTAAATTTACGTTTTTTTTTAATAGTTATCTGATTATTTCAACGAAAAGCGTTGAATAGGATAAAAAAAATTGAAAGAAAATTCGTCAAAGCAGGGCCACTAGATAAGACGTTACGTAAACTAATAAATCTAAGCGAACGGGTTGCGATAAAAGAGAAGTAAACAACCACATAAGTGTCCAGTAGAATTTGAGGAAATTTAAATATATATATACAGGCTGTCTTTTAAATAGGGGGACATGGCTTAACCACAGATTCCTGAGGCTAAAATAAGACGATTTAACTAAACTTGCTTCTACCGGAAAGTGTACCATTTAACCAGAATTTAAGTTCAAAGTTCTTCGAAAAAAAAATTAATTTTGCTTGTAATAACAGAACGCTTTATACGATTTGGATGAAATTATCGAACAAAGCGTCCGGTTATTATAAGCAAAATTAATTTTTTTTCGAAGAACTTTGAAGCAGAATTCTGGCTAAATGGTACACTTTCCGGTAGAAGCAAGTTTAGTTAAATCGTCTTATTTTAGCCTCAGGAATCTGTGGTTAAGCCATGTCCCCCTATTTAAGAGACACGGCATATTACGAATTTCTAAGTGTGTCAATCTGTGATCAAAATTTAAAACTGGTAGAAACATAAAACTAAGAAATGTAAAATATAAATAAGGAAACAACACGTTCATCTTCAATGTCACCATCATCATTTCTACAAATATTATCCAAATGGATAATTTTGTTATTGATAATTTTAATACTATACGAAAAATTTCAACGAAATGAATAGTATTACCTCTAAAATATTAGGAATCGACGTTGTACTAGAACGATTGTAAATAATTTAATTATACTTGATATCTTCTTTATTACTTTTTTGTAAATACATTATACGTATGGAGACCCATTAGCCTATAGCTTATAGCATACAAAATCTTTTGTTATTTATATAATAAGCAATTTTAAAAGCCGTTAGGTGACGTCTGGTACACACTTTGGAGTACAGATATATCATGATTAGACGAATCTGCAAATTTAAAAATAGATTCGTACAGCCAAAAATTGGTAACAAGCTGCGATTATGTATTTTTATATGTGTAATTATTAAATAATTTCAAAATTCTGTTTTGTTTCAATCCCTTTTCTTGCCAATCTTTTAAAAATACTTTAATTCCATTGTTCGCAAATAATGGCGGGTATAAAATTATTTAACTCAAAGATTCAGTGAACAGTGATGAACAATTCTAACGCCACTTAAAAGTCTTTCTTTTTAACATTTACATAATCGTAATTCTAAATTCCCAAGGGTATACAACAACCAGTTGGAGAGATTTATTAAAATACCCACTTCAGTAATTATTCCCAAAAACATTTAAAGCTTTATCCATTGTTTATTTCAAAGAAACAGAAATTGTAATTAAATTTATACAAAATTTTAACGCGTACACTTAAATATATAATTAGATAAATATATCATTATTGGGTTTGCCAATCTGCAGATTTCGGTGACATTTTTTTAGGGGAAAGTGTTTACCAGGCGTCACCTCACGGGCTTTCAAAGCTATCAAAACAAGTACTCCGCAGACTGTCACAGCCAACTGGTCGAAGACCGAGCAATAAAATAATAGACGTAGAGAGTTTTATATTAAGTTAAGTTACGTTAAAGTTTGTTTAGATAAATTTGTATACTTCCCAAGCGTGCAAAATTTCTGTCGCCTAGTTGTTCCTTGCCCACTTTACCATTGTCCAGTATGACTCACTTAATTGTCCGTCGCCCAGTTGTCGCGCATTGCACCACAAAGGTCTTTTTTCTGTTTATAAAAATAAAAACGAAAAAATTCTTGTCTGACGTCGATTTCATATCAACCCGGCCCGTCGAGACCACATCCGATCACATAATGCGTTCAAGCACCCAAATTATCGAGAGCTAAATAAATGTTAACATTGAACCAGTGTCCTTTTCATTACTAGAACCGATTTAATGTTCAATCAGCAGGTTTAATTAATACTGCTAGTGTTTTCATGGCTTGTCGCGATCGATCGAAACAAGCAAAACATTGTATATTCCTCATTTGTTACAAACTGTTTTGATTGTAAAATTGACAGAATTTAATGAGATATTTTAGATTATAGTGTTATTTAGTATATAATGAAGGAATTATGGTTATAATAGACTTTATAAAGCCAATGGCCTCTAATGGTTACAGAGATTAGTTTTTCTGAAAGGTCAATCGAAGGTTAATTATGAGACTCTTGGGAGATTAAACATTTTATTTTTGGATCGATACTTAATAATGCTTCGTTATAAATTTAATGCTAATTATATGCGTTTAAAATTACCTGTATTTTCCAGACTATGATTTTCCAATAGAGCAAAGTTGAAAGTATCGTTCGATACTGCTTTAATTAAAAGTTATATTTAAAATAATATTCAAAACCAATATTACCCGCAAAATTTACAAAAGTTTAATTCAAATAATATTTTCATTAAAAATAAATAATATGCACTTGAAAAAAAAGTTTATTGAAATAAAACTAAAGCTAAAGTCTATCAATATAATAGATTGGTCTATTTTATGATATGAGGTCATTTAGTTGAATAACAAATTAGAACATTGGTCATTTAAAATTTAAAAAAAATCTGTTGTGGCCAGCACAAAACCTTCCGTCAATTCAATGTATTTCGTACAAATCCGATACCAAAAGTTCCTTGGAAAAGATTCTATATATCCTGTAAAATTGTAACACGAACACACTATTTTTTACAAATTCCATATTGCAAGTTCCTTTGGGAAGATTCTATAAATCCAATATTATTATAACACGAATGTACATTTTGTAAATTGCACTTCACACTTCCTCATTCCTATCCAACGCATCTTCTTCAGACAGTTCTTCCTCTCTCAAATATTCTGCTACACAGTCCTTCCATCTTCTCTTTGGCCTTCCTCGTACTCCCGGCATTGAAACTGCAAGTCACTTATGCGAGGGACACTCTGTCACTTATGTTACTTTTTGATCATATACTTTCTACTTTGGTTTTGCACTTGACACTGACATCTGTCAATTAGAATTTTTTTGAATATATGTGCTGTTTCCATAATTTTAGCAGAGCTAACTGATTTTTGAAAGTTAACCTCTCTTAATCTCTCTATAACTCTATATCTATTGAAAATAAAGGAAAATGTATAATCAAATTGTATAGAGAATAAGATTTTCTTTCATATTAATGATCAGAAAATGTCAAAAAATGATATTTAACTGCGGTTTTCCCAGAAAAATTGTTAAGAACTTCAAATAAGGGTACTTCCGGTTGACCAATTATAACCAAAATCTAATCAGCTCTTCATATGGCTGTAAAGAAGAGGAATACGAAAAAATCATAATTTTTAGAATTTTAGTTTGCGAGTTATCGTCGGAGAAAAATTTGACACACACACACGGACACACGGACACACACACACAGACATACATACACACACATACAGACATCAATGTAAAATTAGTAATATCGTATTCTAGGGATCTTAAAACGTGCTTATTCATTAAAAACTCACCACCGAATTTTTTGACCAAAGGGTGACGGAAGGTAAAAAACGAAGAACTCCATTGGAACATTACAGTTTTCTAAAATATCAGTCTCTTTAAAAATTAAAAAAGAATATATGTAAATGAATTTATCCATCTCATACAGCATCTAAAAACTAGATGAATCCACTCAACTACCAAGCCAAACCAAATACAATAGAAAATTTCCAATACCCGTACATTTGA
Source organism: Ophonus ardosiacus (assembly GCA_943142095.1). NCBI lineage: Eukaryota > Metazoa > Arthropoda > Insecta > Coleoptera > Carabidae > Ophonus > Ophonus ardosiacus. The sequence goes on from OW964829.1 coordinate 47,558,507, forward strand.
TTCCAGACCATTTTCTCCAGCAAATCCTATTATAGTATTATAGTATCGATTCCATGCTTGGTAGCATATTAGGAACAAATTCTAATTGTTCTGTTGGTATACAGTTCATGAATGCATTTCACAATGCATCTTCGGACATATAGCGAACTTTAGTAAACCTATAATCGATAATTGTATCTTATGTGACAGTACGTACGAACAACTAAGTGTTCATGATTTCTACTCCTAATTGCACACAACACTGTTAACGATAGTTTGCTTCAACTAACATCGGCTTTATGTGCCACCAGGGGAAACATAAGTTTGTGATGTTGTTTAACAGGATTGGAATACCTGGTCACTGAGCTAACATCGTTACGCTAATAATATTACTACGCCTACTGCAGGGAAAATCCACAAAGATTATGCAAAAGGTTACTGTAATGTTTTAAAAATTTAAAGTAATTTAATTAATGCTTACTTTAGTTATAATTATACTGCGAGAATATCCTCATGGTTTTTTAATGAACTTTTTCCACCGTTTACGCGCAGTCTCAATATTTATAACACAGGATAATTTAAGTTTTTAACAGGCTGTAATTAAAACGTGTTGATGACGGGTACAGACTAATCAGGTACAAGTTTTTAATGACGTAAACGCAGAGACAAGTTTTAACTTTGTTGCTAATGGTGCCATCATGAACTTAAGCTTTTCAAACTTTTTAAATGACATTAATTTCGTCCTAGAAAAGGACTTGTACCGGTGACGAATGTCCAAATGACGTGCAGTTTCCATAGATACGTCAGTATCTACGCTTCTCTTTCTCATTTTCATTTCAATAAATGAATTTTTTTTTTAAGTTATTAAGTTCGAAAATGCATTTGTGTGTAATAGGGGATCATTATTTATTTGCCATTTTCACCCCCGAAAACGGTAGTAAATATTATAAAGATAAAGAATCTGTACCACCTCGACTCCGTAAATTAAAAGAAACAGGTACCCAATAAGATTAGATAATAATAAAAAATCTGGTGTGGTCATCACAATACCTCCCGCTTTTTAATTTTTATTGATTTAAATACATAGGTACCTACATATGTACTAATCCTGCAAACTATACATATTAAATTCCTTTGCATGTATCTATTGTTTTACATTATCCCTTTCATTAATGTGTAGTAATATTTGGCACTTTAATAACACGTGCTTATTCACAGCTGTTTTATATTTAGTGCTGCAATCATTTATTTTATTTATATCGAATCATTCTGTACATCTCATATTTATGTATGATAGGAAATATATTATTTTTACTAACCTTAATTTTATTAGATTCAATACAATCTTCTTAACACGGTTTTATTATTAATTTTAATGTAATTGCTTCTTGACAGTGACATTTGTTTAAATATGTCAAAATTGTTATTAAAATATTATGTTTTTGTTTGACGCATAGACAAGATGATGTACAAAAATAAATTAATTTATAATTTACTATTTAAAGTTATTTGAAGTTATTTACTAAATGCTATTATCGTAGAATTGAAGACTGTACCATTAAATCCAATTTTTATTAGTAAAAATTGCTAAAATATTATATTTAGTGAATTTTTACAAGAAAAACTTAAAATTTTGTATAAATGGTATTTCCGGTTATCCGATATGCACTAAAATCTAATGAACTCTTCCCACATTAGTATTGAATGGTATTGATAGTATTATTTGAGTAATCGTCTCTACGGGATCGACACACACACATATACACACACATACCTACTCACAGACGTCATTGTAAAAATGTTAAAACCGGATTTTGGGGACATCAAAACGTGCTTATTCACTAAAATCTCTATATGCTATTTTTAGCACGATCCCTATACCTTCCTTACTTAGGGTAGCAGGAGGTAAAAAGTAACAATGTCTGAAAATTTCCGAATGGATTGTCCCAATTACAGAGTGGTTTCACATATACAAACATCCATGCCTTAGCGGGATTCGAACCAGGTACTCCGAGTATACTCATGACTAATTGTAAGAGCTACCGGAGCCGAAAATAATATTAATTTAATAATATTAAACTAATAGAATAATATGTATAGTGCTTAGAAAGGATTGCGGCGTCATCAAAAGCCAATTAAATCCAGTGGAAGTAAAACGTGAACATTACTAACAATTATCTGGTTTAAATATATTTGATTGTAGCCATAAAATACAACGTAACTACCGTGAATGTTTTATGTAGTATGCAACAAACAAAAACAAACAATTTGTCAAATTTATCATTCCGTAAATTAACCGTTATACTACAATTAATTTAAATTTACAAGTGAACGTACAAAGTTGGCTGTGTGGTACAAATGTTCAGTAACGAGTACGGTACGGGGAGGTCTGGTCCACAAACGCAGTTGCACTACTACTCCTACTGTACTCTGCACTGTAGCCAGTCTATCGCATCGCGACGACGCTCGTAAACAAGCTCCACAACTGTTGTCGCTGACGTTTTCGGCCACTCATGCGGCAGCTACACACTGCAGATTCACATTTAACACATTATTGTTATTAGTCGGCCGCTATGACGGCCTGTAGCAGCCTTGCACTGTTAATGAGCCACTCCATAACTGTGCACCACTTGCAGGTGCTTTTAGCGAAGCGTGTCGTGTTGCTATCGCTACGCTACTAGCTACTCGTAACCGTATTTGTATGTGTAGTGCTAGTGCTAGTGCCGCTTCTCATCTTCACACATATTTCCTGCACTACCGTGAACTGTTTTATTGCTAGCTGTGTCTTAGATGTACAATAACCTGCGATAATAACATGAAATTACACTATTATTATTTTCTACATTATTCCAACATGTTTCCTCACTTATTTTATAAATTATTTCTATTCTTAATTGTTTGTTACTAAATAGTACAGTGTTACATCTAAGATACAAGTACATGACTTTAAAAGAAATGGAAGAAACTTTTTTTAGAAAACATGTTTCATTTAATAATTATCGTCTACATTTTATACTTTAAGTTGGTTTTAGTCCGTATTGTACATTTTTCCTAATATATTGCTTCTATTGTTTTCATTTTACCTCCCGCTGCAAATCACATATCGAGATTTTAGTAAATGACCACTTTTTAAGGTCCATAGAATCCAATTTTAACATTTTCACGATGATGTCTGTATGTGTGTGTGTGTGCATGTGTATGAATTTTGTCTTCTCTCTAACTCAAATACTATCATTCAGAAAATTCCGAAACCTATACTTGAAACCCATAATAGTTTTTCTTCAAAAAATACCATTAAATGCCATTTTTTTGAATTTTACAGAAAAATTTTAAAATATTTTTTATATAAATCCTGAAGCCTAAGATAAACACAATTCCTTTGTTACACAGTTCATATTTTAAATGAATATAACTGACAGGTTAACGTCACTGTGAGAAAACTAATCACTCCAAATTCATAATAGTGACATTTTAAAAAGAAAATAGTAAATAAAGCAATAGTTGTATGCAATGGAACATAATATAGTTTGCAGCATTATGGGGTCCCGTGGCCGCGTGCCTGAGTGTCTGGTCGCGAACCTAGGGGAACCGGGTTCGATCCCGACAGACGCCAAATATTTCCAATTTTAAATGGCACAAAAGTGACCCTTGTGGTGCACTCTCCACGCCAGCAATGAGTGCCCGTGAGGTGACGCCTGGTAAGCGCCCACACGGTAAAATATATCGTCATCATTACCAATGTCTACATGTGTTGTAGATACTGGCACATCCAGAAATGGGTAATATGCCGTGATGATATATTTATTTATTTATGTATTTAATTTAATAAAAATTAAATAGCGGGAGGTTTTGTGTTGGCCACATCAGATTTTTTAGACTTAGAACCTTACTTTTTTTATCAATGTGTTTTCCTTTCAATTACCTCCTTATAGTGTTCGTTAAAGCCGAAAGAGGATTTTCCGAATTCCTGTGTTGAAAAAATGACAAACTAGTTAGTTTATTTGTTTTTACTAAATTTGTTAATTAACATTAAGCACGTTTGAAAAGTTTTCTTTATAAACTCTCCGTAGTTTTAAAACTAAAGTGTGTGATTTAATTCAAAATAAATAAATAAATAAATAACATTTATTTTTCGAATATATACTATTTAACTAAATAAATACACAATGTTTGTAATAACAAAACAAAATTTAATTTTGTAAATAAACTGAAATAATCCTATTTATTCGTCCGTTAATTCGAAGTCCGTAAAATAATTACAGTATTTCATCTCTACATTTGTAACGTATTTTAGTTAATTTACCTTTTTAAAAAAAATGTGTACAAACCATTTAAATTTTTTCTATTTTCTGTTTTACTGACACGTTATTTTAGTCCAAGATATTTCATCTCTTATAATTTTGTATTTTATTACTTTGTCCTTTTATTTGGGATCCAGGATTCTGTTTCATGTAATTATTGTATTGAAAGACAGTAAGAGAATTTTGCCTAATATTGTCTTTATTTCAAATTAATAAATTGGAACTAAATATATTCTAATACAATCATAATCAAATTTCGGTTATTGTTCTGGTTATGTAGTAATTATACTTATTTTCCAGGTTTCAATTAATTTGTATTTATAGCAAAAAAGCAAATTAAAATTTGTTTTGTAAATGCCGAGAGATTTTATATTTTAAAGTAAACTGTTTTTGTCAGTTATCAAAATTAATGAAATATGTAAAAAATGTGTAATACTCGTACAAACTCATTTAATTTTCGAAGCAAAATTTGAATTTAAAAATGATTATATTTCTTGGAATAACTAAAGAAAAAAACCCTTAACCTTAACAATAATTTTAAAAACTATATACGTATTACAAGAACTATGTTCTTATCATCAATAGAAACTACAAAGTAATGACAAAGAAGTTAAGGTTAGTTTGTAGTTTCTACTGATGATGAAAACGTAGTTCTCGAAATATGAATATAGTTTTTAAAATTATTGTTTAGGTTAAGGGTTTTTTTTTTCTTTAGTTATAACTTTACCTTAAGATTTCATTTTAGATTTCTGAATGTGACAATTTTCATTAAATTATCTAAGTAGATTTAGTTAATTTTTCTAAATTTGTAGTAACAAATTATAGTAAAATTAAATACAAGATTAGATTAAATGACTACATTTAGTATTGAACTAAAGATAAATAAAGAAATTAACTAAATATATATTTAAATTTTAATTTACTTACCTAATTCATTAGATAAATCACCGAAAATGTAGGACAAAAAAATGAAGCCAAAATATAGTAAAATTAAATAAAAGAAGTACTTAAAATAATTATTTATATAAATAAATAAATAAATATATCATCACGGCATGTTACCCATTTCTGGATGTGCCACTATCTACAACACATGTAGACATCGGTAATGATGACGATATATTTTAGCGTGTGGGCGCTTACCAGGCGTCACCTCACGGGAACTCATAGCTGGTGTGGAGAGTGCACCAAAGGGGTCACTCTTGTGCCATTTAAAATTGGAAATATTTGGCGTCTGCCGGGATCGAACCCGGTTCCCCCAGGTTCGCGACCAGACACTTAGGCACGCGGCCACGGGACCCCATTAATAAATAATTATTTGCATATTTAAATTAAAGACAAAATATTTATTATCTATTTCGGATTAGTTAAAATGCTAAATTAAAATTTGTAAATTATACTAAATTATTAGACATATTGCCTAATAAGTAATATTTAATTAAAATTAGACACAATTTCATTTTTTTTTCTGTGTAGACGTCACCTCATGGGCTTTCAAGGCAATCGTGAAAAGAGCAGCATAGGGATCACTTTTATATTATTTGAAAATTTGGACTTGGACCCGGGCTGTGGGTTTTATAACCAGTCACTTAAACTGCAAAGCCAGCCGCCTCTATTATTTTATATTTAATATTTTAAACCTATGTATGCAACCTTTGATAAACTTATACATTGAAACTAGATTTTATTGTTTGCGTATTATAACACTCGTTGAACTTTCGTTGCATTTGAAATTCATTTTTCAATTTTGCTCTGAAGGTTGAAGTGGTAGAGCAGAAAGCAGAGCAGTGCTCTCGCATGGCATTATCTGAAGGCTATATCATCACGGTGTTCCATTCGCGGTATGCTAAGCTTTAATCGTAACTGGCAGCATAGAAATATTTGTTTTTTGTCGTGCATCGTTTGAAGTCCGTTTTTTCTGACAAATGTTCCCGGCGTTTTAACTGAAAGAGTTCGCTCCCTTTTGTGCACTAAATGCCGTTTGCTGTCATTTTTTGTGGCACTTTGTCCTCCGCGCACATTTCGGGTCTTTGATTTGTTCTTGTTTGTGGACACATTCGCGTCCCCAGATTTGTATAAAACGCGGACCGGCTCTCCAGTGGAAATGGGTCAGCTGTAAATTTGTACTGTCCCTTTTGTGTTTAGACAAGATGGGTAAATTTAAATTTAATATTTAGACTACTGCTTTTGTTCCAATTGGGGATGTTTCGTCATATTTCGCGCGTCTCTACTTATTGTTCTACCGCAAAAAGTTTTGCAGGGATTCAGATGCCTTGCAAAAGACCAACTGTAATATTTTTCATTATGAATATATATTCTGCGTTAATTAAATCCCGAAATTGAAATCTGCCAAGTTCAGAATCCTTGAGATTTATTTTACACCGAAAAGGAAATATATTTACCAGAGGTTAGGTGCTAATAAATTGGTACTCAAAATATCAGTTATACAGTAATTTATTTTTTGCCCTCCTGAAGTGTAATGGGAACTTTACAATTGTATACACAGCAAGTGTAACCTACATTTTACGCTTACTGTGTTGTAACTTGTCTAACTATGCGGTAAAATAATCAAAATACACTGGATGTTTATAGGCATTTAGAAAATAAATCATCTTTATTATAATAAAGTTCATGTAAAAAGTTAAGTTATTTTTTTACTTTAAAATTTCCTATATTTAAAATTAATTTATATAAACAAAAATCACGGCAGCGGCATCTGTCATTATTGTAAAAATCCGACATAGTCACCCATCGATATACCTGTCAAATACGCGAGGCGAACATTGCTGAAATATCAAATATCGACACCTACCTATTATTTATTACGAAGAAAATATGAGCAAATAAATATATTATCAGTCATAAACAAGGTCTATTATTACAGATAAATTTTCGCTAGAAGAAGTATTCTAATGAAGGTAAGTAAAATCAAATTTGGAAATTGACTTAACCCCAATATTTTAAACTAACCCTTTTCAGAAGTACAACCTATCTCATTAAAAAAAATGATTTTCATTATCGTCGGTCAAAAATTTTGATACAATTCTCATGCGTGAAGTATTTTACAGCGCTCCAGCTAATAAGGCACTCGCCTTAAGGGCTCGTCCCTTAAACAAAGCTGTCGCGCTGTAAAATACAACTTACACGCACTCGAATATAAATAACTATTACAAGGCCGACGTTTCTGTATTCACTTATCTTATACCTTTATCAGGATCCTCAAACATTCGAAAACAATGTTTTAATAATATGAGCGTTATGACACTTGTAAGTAAGATCATACCGATTTTTAAACAAAATCTAGTACACATAAATACATTCATTTAAACATTGTCTTACAAACATCTTATAAAATTTTTCAAAAAGCACATACACGTCTGTTCGCTCTCAAAATCGATAACAGAATAATAATTCCGGTCCCGTGGCCGCGTGCCTGAGTGTCTGGTCGCGAACCTGGTGGAACCGGGTTCGATCCCGACCGGCGGCAAATATTTCTAATTTTAAATGGCACAAAATTGACCCCTGTGGTGCACTCTCCATGTCAGCAATGAGTGCCTGTGAGATGACGCCTGGTAAACACCCGCACGGTACAAATATGTCATTATCATTACAGATATCTGCGACAACGCAGATTGGCACACTTAGAAATAGGTAATATGCCGTGATGATATATTTATTTAATAATAATTCGAAAAACAAAAGGTCATCTTCCATAGCCCACAAGATGTTTGTAAAAATGAATGTTTGTATTTAAAGGAATATTTTTGTATGTTCATACACCCTGGAGAAGGCGTACGTGAATACCAAAACGTTAGTTTTGTAAGGAAATTGTAAAGTTTGTAAGGGTTTTCCTACAGGTTTAGAATAATCGATTAATTTAGAATTCAAACAAATCTTTGCTCTTTTTGTACAATCCAAGGAAGTTTTTGTAGTCACATTCTTCGTAAACCCAAGTATGCTGGCAGGTGTTTATAAAAAGTTTTTGTTGTAAAGAAGAAGAGTTGCGGTGCACATTTCTCCTCTATATGCGCTATACAACAAGCTTTCTTCCTCAGACAAAATACGTGCGCTTTATAGCTGCAGAACTACTTCGTATATTACCGGTGTTCGCGTTCTCCTAATAGATATAAGCACTTCATTACTAACTGCTGAAATTAAGAGCACTTGTCCACACTTTAGTCGATGCATTTCTTACATTTTATTTCACTTTACACTTTTTCTTTCTGATTGAAGTGCTTTTCACTTTTTCAATACTCTATCACCCGTTGATTTCTCTCCCTCAACTTTTCTTTTTAAGAGATATCTTTTCACTTTGGATTCCGCTTATTTATAAAACCCACAAATTTTTATCGGAAAACATTTTCTGCTATAAACTCCCGTTAATTTAAATTAACATCCATTTTTACTCGGAAACTGCAGTCAGCATGGTTATTTGATTAGAACCTACGTTTCGACCATTACAATGGTCTTCCTCAGGGTTAAATGGTTAAATCAAGTTTTTAAAACTTTTAAATAAAATATAATGTAACGAACCAGATCGAATGTAACAATTTTATAAAACTAATGTAAACGTAGGTTCTAATCAAATAAAACCATACTAACTGCAGTTTCCGAGTACTTTATTTTCTTCTCCACACACACACACACACACACACACACACACACACACATATATATATATATATATAGTTATATACAGAGGCATCTACTATTAAGGATGCCGAACAGTTCAATAAAGTGTTCACATTATAAAATTTCATCGTTTCTACAAAAACAATGTTCTACATAAATTACTTTTAATAAGTAATTGCTCGTCAATATTTATTTTTCTATTACTTAATATCCGGTAAATACTTTGGTAATATTTAAACATGATCCTGAGATAAAGTCAATTATAGAAATTTTGAATAGGTAGAAAGTGTTTTTCTTTATCTCAAATTAAAAAAATCTGTTGTGGCCAGCATAATAGGTCTCACCATTTCTATTTTACTTTACATTGTATTGTATTGCACCTCGATATCGAATCGTCGTTTTGTAACAAAAAAATTACAGAATTTTAACAAAATATTGTTTTTTATTGTATTTAACATAACTTCTGCACACATATTCTAATTATATCTATTTTTCATTGTATGAGGAAGTTCCTAAATGTCACAGATTCTTCCAATTCATTAACAAGATTGGCGGTATTTCTGATGAATATATGCATTTTACTTATAATTTTAAATATTTAATTAACAAAACAATAAGTTCTTCTTCCCAGAAAAAGCTTTCAGAATGTCACTAAAACTGTTGATTTTTGACACTGGCATCTATCATTTATAAACTATGTTATAAACATTTAAATTTGTCAACTGGTTTCCTTGTACCTTACCCTCTGCGATTAGATTATTCTATACATTACAGTGCCTTTATGTCTAAATCTATACAAGATATAATAATTTTTTTAAATGTATCAGATATAGAATTTTATGTTCTTCAATAATACTAATAACAGAAATTTAAAAAAAATAATATTTAGAAGATTTTTTTAAAGAAACTATTACTTCCGATTGTCCAATTGTTAACAAAATCTAATCAGCTCTTGCCAGGAATGTCAGATTGGGGAAACTGCAGTTAAATATTTTTTAAGTCTTATAGTATTTGAAAAACCGTGGCTCCAACATCCACACACACACAAACACACACACACACACACACATCCAGACACATATAGAGACATAATTTTTAAAATGTTATAATCGGATTCTAGGAACCTTAAATTGTGCTTATACACTAAAATCTGGATATGCGAATTTTAGCATGAATCCAATCGGTACCTCTCTTAGCGAGAGGTAAAAGAAATGAAGTTGCTTTTGCCAAAAGATCCACAATTTATCATATTTTCTTTTGTTTCAGGTAAGAATATGAATTTCCTTTCCGGTTATCATGTGGTGTAATTGTGGGGTAAGTTTAAAATTGACATCACGAAATGAAATATCCATTCCTACACATGTATAACAAGCTGAAAATCATTGAAATCACGTACATAACTCTGGTGAGGGTGTATGTGACGCGCGTCGCTGTAATTGTCATTGTTCAGGAAAACCGGCCAATTTGTTTTCCACGTGTCTCGTTCCGGTATCGGTTCCGGGTTCCAGCAGAGCGCGTATCGAAGCTAGCTCGTGCGCGAATCATTCTCTCTTGCGAAATGTTCACGCTCCAAACTCACGTCCAGAACTCCTGTGTGATATTTACACGTACCCGGACGTCTTAGCTGGAGATTTACTGTATATTGTGCAGTGGAGTTTATGTTAATCGCCTCTGTATGGAATTTTGTTGTGGGTGCAAAAATGAAACTACTCGTGGAGGTAGCAACTTAAACTCGGGTAACTAAATGTCCAAGACGTGAATGCTCTTTCTACTTTATGAAAATTATATGTATGAATTCGTTTTATAATGCAACTTAATACAAAATCTTTATTACGTACTGCAATACACCTAGAACGCGATTAAATAAATGTATGTTTTTATATTTTAAAGTCTATAATAGGATTGTATTCAAAATTACGTTTCAAGATATTAGTGAAATAAAAAGTTTTCAGAATCCAATTTTACATTTTTGTGAATTAAGATTTTCAAATCCTATTTTAATCCATGGGTTACCTTATATTTAGAGCAGGATCGGTATATCAGTTGAAATGTAGGTATCAGTCATAAAACATAGGATCAAATTGAAAAAAAAATTACTAAGAAACCAATATGTTGGTGTTTTTACAAAAAGAGGGGGTATAAAAGGTTACAAACAAAATCAGATTAATAGCACCTTTGCAAAATAAAACATCTGATGTGGTCAACACAGTACCTCCCGCTTTTTAATAAATAAATACCTGCATTTTTACAACAATATTACATTTTTTTGCATATATCTATTGCTTTACATAATCCATTTCATTAATGTGTAGTTGTAAACTAATATTAGTCACTTTGATAACACGTACTTATTCACATCTGTTTGATTTTTTGTGCTGCAATGCTGCAAACACATCAAATTTATATCGGATCATTCTTAATTTTATTAGACTCAATACACTCTTTTTAACATGGTTTTATTATTAATTATAATGTAATTCCTTCCTAACAGTGACATTTGTTTAAATATGTTTTTGTTTAACACATATGCAAGATGATGTACAAAAATAAATTATTTTATAATTTAATATTTAAAGTTATTTCTAGCTATTTACTAAATGCTATTATCGTAGAATTGAAGATTGTACCATTACATTCAATTTTTATTAGTAAAAGTTGCTAAAAAAAAATTAGTCAATGATTTTTTTACAAGAAAAACTGTTAAAAGCTTGTATAAATGATAATTTTGGTTATTTGATGTACACAAAAACTAATGAGCTCTTACTACATTAGTATAGAATGAGTATACAAAATTTCAAATTTTTCTGATTTATAGTATTTGAATAATCGTGTCCACAGGATCCAGACACACATATATATATATATATATATATACACACACACGCACGCACACACGCACGCACTCACGCACGCGCGCGCACACACACACACACACACACACATACATACATACATACCCATAGACATCATTGTAAAAATGTAAAATTCGGCTTCTGGAGACATCAAAACGTGCTTATTCACTAAAATCTCTATATGAGATTTTTAGCACGATCCCTATAACTCCCTTTCTTAGGGTAATGGGAGGAAAAAAGAAATATTATTTGTAATTGAATTTTTGATTCAAAGAACGTCTCAGTACTGCTGAGTTTTTCTATAAACAAACGCGAAACATGATAAGAAAATGACGACATTTCCTGTTTCGAAAACTTGGTAACCTTGTGGAAAGAATCGCGAAGCTCGTTGCAGCGTAGAAATGCATGCACTCCCCTTATCTATATTTCTTAGTTCGCGCCCCAATGCTGAAAGGAACACGACATCATTCTTCCTTATTCTTCTTATTGCTTCACTGTGTGTCTACGCGCACCAGCACAGACGATATGTAAATAAAATACAGCCAAGAACATTCTACGAACTTGTGCATCATCTTATTCGCTTTCTTAAACTGATGCTTGCACAACCGATTTCTCGACCTGATTCTGACTGACATTTGCTGTCTGTTGTGTTTGATGGAAATTATATCGTGATTTACGTGTCACTTCTTTCAAATATCTATTTATGGAACAATACAGATAAGCGTCTTAACCTCGTTCATGAAAAACAAGCTACAGAAGAAATATTCATTTTAAAAATTAATCGAAACCTACAGTGTGTTTTTTCATTAAAATTATAATAGTATCAAGAGATATTGAATAATTTAATCTTCACAAGAAAAATCTGAGCAAATCGAGATTTAATTTATTTTTTGTGTCATGTTTTAAACCCGTTGGGTTGGGAGGTTTCCTCTTTTGCAAAAATCACATTACCTGTCGCCATTTTAAATTTTATTTTCTGTAAGTACCGTATTTTATTCTTAAAGATTATTTACAAAGAGATATAGGGTGCAAAATGTTTCTCGTAAAATAGGGTACTGTACTATAGTCAAATTTTAACTAAAATAAGAAGACAATTAATGAAAATTTATTGTTTAAATATTGATTAGGTCACAAACTACAAGCGATTGAAGTTGGTTACTAATTGGGAGCGACGCGTTAGGTACTAAGATTTGATTGGTCGCCTGATTTTAAAAAAGGAGATTCGCGCGTCTGCTGCGGTCACCTTTAAAACATTATGAAATGGCAAGCTGATATATAACCTAACATAAAAATAGCAATTTTGTGTTTGGTGAATTTGTTTAATTATAATATCTAGTAATATTAATAATACTACTGTATTTATAATTAAATCAATTTGTAATATTAGTAAAATCAATATTAATTAACTTCAATGCAGACAGACACTAGCGCCATCCGTCGTCATACTTTGTGTCATAATATTGTCAAACTGTTTCAATGTTCTATAATTTATTAGGAGAAAAGCATTTTCTCTAATATTTATAACATAAAATGTCAAAAAATAATATGTAACTGCGTTTTTTTTTTAAAGAAAAACTGTTAAAAACTTCAAATAAGAGTATTATCTGTGAATCAGTGATAACGAAAATCTAATCAGCTCTTTATATGGATGTAAAGAAGAGGAATACGATACACACACACACACACACACACACACACACACACACACACACACACACACACGGACACAGACACAGACACACATACAGACATCTTAAAAACAGTAAATTCGTATAGTAGGGGCCCTAAAACGTGCTTATTCATTATAAACTCACCACCCAATTTTTTGACCAAAGCCAATACCTTCCTTACCTAAAGGTGACGGAAGGTAAAAATTGTTCATTCTACAACTAACAGTTTGTCTATTGTTTGTCGATCACTGGTGAGTACTTACTACGTCACGCACAAAATTCTTAAACTTTAAAAATTCATACGTAAAATTTTAAGTCGCGTTTGCACTAAAATTCTTTTTTCATCCTGTTTTTACAGAAAAAAAATAAAGAAAAAATGGTATAGGACCCTATTATTATTTTTCTACTCCCATTTCATAACAGAACTGTCGTAAGAGACGTAAGTACATTGACATTATCGGTATTTGCTGGCTATTTGTAAGATGTATTTAACATCTAGAATTTATTAATTAAATGCCTAATTGAAATTTAGCTTCCAAAATCTTATCTGTTTATAGAATTCGGTAAAATAGAAGGTGTCAACAAAAAATTTTGATAAAATATTACAAAATACTTTATATACTCACCTCTTAAATTCTGAAAACGAAGATCTATTCTATAAAGTTTTTAAACATTGTGTTTACATCTTAATTAAATATTGAGAATGATTGTTTTGTTTCGAATATGCTAAAGAAATATTAATTTAATAAGCACATTACGTATCTTTATTCACTTTGACGCTTTTAAATACTGTGTTCATAGACGAGAGAGTCGCGGATGAAGCTATCGTTACTCATTGCAGTAACGGCGTGCGGGAGCACCATTAGTGTTTGTGGATCGTTAGCGCTATTCATGATATTAGTTTATGATGAGCATTATAAGCCGGTACGATATAAAGTTTCAAACGCTCCAACAATAAAAGTGAAATTAAAAACGCGTTCATTCGATTTGCACGCTCGACCAATATCCATTACACGATCGAAAATGTATTATCATATAGACAAAGTAATTTCATTGGGAAATACAATAGTTGCACTATGCAATGTGTTCAAATTGTGAAAAATTTATTGCCTCTATAGGGATTTGAACCTGTCTTTTATTTTTCAAAGCAATGTTTTGTACAATTGAGCGACGAAAATCGATGGATACCTACTATGAATTTTTTACGTTATTATTCATCATCTATACTCTGTTTTGTAACCAGGAGGAATAAATGTGCAGTGTTTTAGAGGTGTAAATTGCTTATGGATTATTTTAGAGAAAAAAATTGATGTGGCCAACACAAAACCTCCCGCTATTTAATTTTTATTAATTTAAATACATACCTACGTATTTACTAACGCTGCAAACTGTTCCATTGCAGAAAACTATTGCTTTGTTTACTATTTTCTTTTCAAATGTCACTTTTATTAATATGAAGTGATTAGTTTTTTGACAGTGACATTTACTGTCAGTTGTATTCATTTGAAACATCGACCTTTAAACTAATAGACGTAGCGTACGAGCAAAACGCTTGTCCCGCCATAACGGTGCAGACACAGTATCTCTATCCTTCAACAGTACGGAAGTTAAGAAAACGCGGCAAAATAAAAAATTTGATTTGTCCCTACTTGTTATTGCATAATTCGTTTTATTATATATTTTTAATATAATCTTTATATACATATGTATATTATAGGGGACAAGTAATAATTAATAAGAACTTACATATGAAATGACACAGCTGAATCGCGTACATACTGCTGACTGCACAAAATACACCGTTTCCCCATTATTTTGTCGCACACACACAACACATATATTTACGTATATATTGACAGAAATAATTGTAAATGTTCTCCAAAAAAGTAAATAATACGCAGTCACGAAATGTCAAATGTAGATTTTGACAACTATTTAGTGATAGAGAGCGATGTATAGAGGTTTACATATGTCTGAAAAAGATGTACAATGAGTACGAACGTATGAGCAGTATACTTTAACTGAGAACTTCCGTACTGTTGAAAGACAGAATGTATATTTCTATCCTTTTATGTCGGAGCATTATTCTAACAATAAAAGAATTGGAGACACTTGGTCCATTAGTTTAAAGGTCGATGATTTGAAATATGAACTGTGTAACAAAGGAATTGTGTTTTTCTTAGGCTTCGGGACTAATAAAAAAAATATTTTTAAATTTATCTGTATATATAAATATATAGAAAAAGTATTAATGTATTCCTGTAGAAAATTCAATAATCTTTAATTTTCATAAGACATAAAATCCGAAAAAATGGCATTTAATGGTATATTTTTAAGAAAAACCGTTATGAACTTCAGGTAAAATGCCATTTCTGGTTATCCGATTTACACCAAAATCCAATGGCTTCTTTTCATATTAGAATAGGATAGAAATACAAGATTTCAGAATTTTCTGAGTGATAGTATTTGAGTTAGAGCGAAGACAAAATCCATACACATACATACACACATACATACACATACACACATACAGACATCTTGAAAATGTTAAAATTGGATTCTAGGGACCTTAAAACATGGTCATTTACTAAAATCTCAATAAGTGATTTTTAGCACGATCCCTATACCTCCCTTGCCAAGGGTAGCGGGAGGTAAAAATTTGAAATAACAGTTATAGAAAAATTAATTATACGCAAAGTGTATTTGAAGTATTTCTCTCTAAAATAATCCATAAACGATTGACAGAGTTAAAACACTGCACATTTACTCCTCTTGGTTAAAAAACAGTATAGTAGTGTAGTTCTTGTTAAATTTGTTAATACTGGCTTTGACAGAAATGCTAACATTAATTTTTTCTACTCGAAACTGAAGATACGTTGTTGTACAAAATCACACCTTTTATTGTACAAACAAGATTAAAATTTATATTTATTTTTATGCAGTTAGTATATTATTTCATCTCTTAACTTGCTCTTAACCTAATGAAATCGAATAAAGTTTATCCTAAAACCCGAATTATCCAATAGACAAATCAAATATCGAACTCTTTCAAAAATACCATGAGTACTTCTTTTGTTGCTGAAGCATTTTATAATCTGTTCAAAAAGTGTATCAATATCAATAACAAAAATTAATGTTAGATAAAAATCAATAGTATTGATACTTAAAGAACAAGAAACCCAGAAGTGGTTAAAAACCTTAGGTTGTCACAAGTATCAATGCTAGTGTTAATGTGTGCAAGAACTATACTTGCAGATGACAAATGGATTGAGAAAGATTTATTGTATCTATCGGTTTTCATACTGCCATGAAAGTATGTAGACGTAGTTTTGAATGTCTATGTGTAAATAATTTTATATATTTAAATATAGAGTATACCGGGAATACAATGTTGTATTTTTTTCATTTTACTGTAGTTATTGATATATTAAATTAAGAGAAAAGTTGAACAATTAAAAACTGGACAATATGAGACTAAAATTAATCACAATTTCTGTTTTTTACGAAAAAAAAAATGCAAATTAAAATTTGCAATTTACAGCAAATTTCAGAGTGCCATTGAATTACTGATGTTTAATTTTTTTATTTGACATCTCATAATTCTACTCTTGCCGATAAATTATTTTATGTAATTAAAGTAAACTTAATTCAAAGACGTTGTAAAAGTATATCTAGTATGCTATTATTTGAAAAAATGAGCATCATATATATTAACCCGATTTTGTCTCGTTACATGGATTGACAATTAATCCGGCGATTTTTTTTTAATAATTGCATACTAGATCAAATGCGTCAATGGGGGATTCCACCATTTTTTTTTTTTATAATTTCAGCTGAAAATGTTAGGAAAACTAAGATTTGATGAAAATCCGGTGAAAAAATTCCTATTAATAAGCGAGTTATGGTCTCTCGAATTTTGAAAAGATTGACGTGACGTCACATTTATGTGTTTTTATATCAAACTGTTTTCATCATGGACCTAAATGTTCTTGAAATATATGCTATTTTGAGTTATATTTACATAAAAATAAATGAATATATGAATTTCTTAACTTCCATTGGTAGTAATCCCCACCTCCTAACACGCTATTTCTAATGCATATATAGGCGGTCTTCCGATCGCCAATCAAAATATTTTCATATTAGTGTCGAGGCGCTATAACAAAAATCTGTTGTGGCCAGCACAAGACCTTCCGTAAATTCCATGTATTTTGTACAAATCCCATACCAAAAGGTCCTTGGAACAGATTCTATATAATATCATGTAAAATCGAACACGAACACATACTATTTTTTACAAATTCCATACCAAAAGTTCGTTTGAAAAGGTTCTATAAATCCAATAAAATTATAACATAAGTTACACTAAGTAATGTCCTTCCATCTTCTCTTTGGCCTTTCTCTGCGTGTCACTTGCGAGCAACACTATGACATACCAATTTTAGATCCTATACTTTTTTCCATATTTGGTTTTGCACTTGCAACTGACATCTGTCAATTAAATTTTTTTGAATAATTATGTCAGCTGTTTCCATGATAAATAACAAAGCTGACTAATTTTTGAAAATTAATTTCTTTATAATGCTTTAACTCTACATCTATTGAATATGAAGGAAAATGAATAATCAAACCATATAGAGAAGCGTATTTTCTTTAATAAATATAATAACAAAATGTCAAAAAATAATATTTAACTGCGTTTTTTTAAGAAAAACTGTTAAAAACTTCAAATAAGGGTACTTCCGGTGGATCAATTATAACCAAAATCTAATCAACTCTTCATATGGCTGTACAGAAGAGGAATACGAAAGAATTATAATTTTTAGAATTATAGTATTGGAGTTATCGTCGGAGAAAAATTTGTCACACACGGACACACATACACACACACATACACACGGTCACACACACACACACACACACACACATACATACAGACATCATCTTTAAAATAGTAAATTCGTATTGTAGGGACCCTAAAACGTGCTTACTCATTAAAAACTTACCACCGAATTTTTTGACCAAAGACAATACCTTCCTTACCTAAAGGTAACGGAAGGTAAAAAACCCTTTATTTCCGAAATATCTCAATTATACCATTTCATTTTTTTATTAATATTCGTTATCCAGCATATACATTCGTATTTTTTACTATTTTCCTTTAATTCGATTGAGCTGGAATCCCCCATTCTAAAATTTTAATACCAAAACCCCTAGAATTTAATGCTTTAAAATTCAATGTACGAGTATGATATATTCTATAAAGTTTTTGGAATAGATAATATTTGAATATTCAATGAATCGTCGATGGTGCCATGCCTTCGTATGAAAATACAGTAGTTGCCAATTTATTTATTCACTTTGTAAATACTTTGTACTAAGTCAAAGTTACGTTCATTTATAAGACGTACTTGAAAAGTTTCCCCCATGCAAAACAGTTTCAAATTTCACTCAGAAATAATTTTGAGAAGTCTAGCTAAAGCCTAGTCTCCGGCAATTTACTTGCTGTAGGCTGGTGTAATACATTTTCGCTTTATAAATTATGTCTTCAAAATTTTAAGCTGTTTCTAAGCTGATTTATGACGTGAACAGATTTATATCTATGTGATGTATATTTTACCAGGAGTTGCTACGTAAACACTAACTGAGTCATTTAAGATATTTGGCTTTGAATTTAAATTTCCCCAATTTATAACTTTGATAAATATTCAAGTTTTGTTCATTATTGGCAATCCGCATTGTGAAATAAATTATTGTTCTCTGTTCATTCAATTGTATTTCGCAGAATACCACTTCATTTTTGTACATGAATTATTCATTACGCTATGCGCAGATGTTATTCAATTTACGAATAAAAAATTTGAATACAATGCAAGTAGATTCACTACTTTCCTCTTATTAATGAACTTTTGTATTTATTTATTTATTGGTTTCGATGCTTGCTTTCATTTTATTTACTACTTTTTACCTCTCGCTAAGAGAGGTATTGGATTCATGCTAAAATTCGCATATCCAGATTTTATTGAATAAGCACGATTTAAGGTCCCTACAATCCGATTATAACATTTTTAAAATGATGTCTGTGTGTGTGTGTGTGTGGATGTGTGTATGTGTGTATGTGTGTATGTGTGTATGTGTGTATGTGTGTATGTCTGGATGTTGTAGACACGATTCCTCAAAAACTATAAGACTTAAAAAATATTTAACTGCAGTTTCCTCAATCTGACATTCCTGGGAAGAGCTGAAAAGGTTTTGGTAACAATTAAACAACCGGAAGTAGTAGTTTCTTAGAAAAATTCTTCTAAATATAATTTTTTGGGAGTTTTTTTTATTAAATATTGAAGAACATAAAATTCTCCATCTAACACACTTAAAATTTTTATTATATCTTGTATAGATTTAGAGATAAAGGCACTATAATTTATAGAGTACACTAATCGCAGAGGCCAAGGCACTAAGGTAACCAGTTGACAAATTCTAATGTTTAAAACATGACACATGTCATTGTCAAATATCAACAGTTTTAGTGACATTCTGATAGCTTTTTTTGGGAAGTATATTTAACTTTTCTTATTGTTTTATTAATTAAATATTTGAAATTATAGGTAAAATTGTGGTAAAATGCATACGAGTATATCCATCAGAAATACCGCCAATCTGGTTAATGAATTGGAAGAATTTGTGACATTTAGAAACTTCCTCATACAATGAAAAATAGATATAATTAGAATTATATGTGTGCAGAAGACATGTTAAATACAATAAAAAAACATTATTTGGGTAAAGTTCTGTAATTTTTTGTTATAAAACGACGGTTCGATAGCGAAGTGCAATACAATACTTATATAACCTAATATGGAAATAACGAGAGGTCTTGTGCTGGCCACAACAGATTTTTTCGTTATGTGTACGTGTGTATCCTATTAATTCGTTGTAATGATGTTTTTGTTTCAAGAGTATCATGTGAACACAAAACTTAAAAAAGCTCTGTTTTTTACTATTAATAAAAATCTGTTGTGGCCAGCACAAGACCTCTCGCCATTTCCATATTAGGCTATATAAGTACTGTATTGCACTTCACTATCGAACCTAACAGAACTTTACCCAAATATTGTTTTTATTATATTTAACATGTCTTCTGCACACATAATTCTAATTATATCTATTTTTCATTGTTTGAGGAAGTTTCTGTCAGAAATTTTTTCCAATTCATTAACCAAATTGACGGTATTTCTGATGGATATTTTACCTATAATTTCAAATATTTAATTAATAAAACAATAAGAAAGATCAAATATACTTCCCAGAAAAAAATATCAGAATGTCACTAAAACTGTTCATTTTTGACACTGACATATGTCATTTACAAACTATGTTATAAACATTTGAATTTGTCAAGTGGTTTCCTTAGTGCCTTAGCCTTTGCGATTAGAATATTCTATATATTATAGTATCTTTATCTCTAAACCTATACAAGATATAATAAAAATTTTAAGTGTATTAGATGGAGAATTTTGTTCTTCAATATTTGTAATAACAAAAATTTCCAAAAAAATATATTTAGAAGAATTTTTCTAAGAAACTACTTCTTCCGGTTGTCCAATTGTTACCAAAACCTTTTCAGCTCTTCCCAGGAATGTCAGATTGAGGAATTCATAGTTAAACAGGTCTTATGTCCTATAGTTTTTGAGGAATCGTCCCTCCAACATCCAGACATACATACACACATACACACACACATACACCATACACACACACATCATTTTAAAAATGTTATAATCGGATTCTACGAACCTTAAATCATGCTTATTCAATAAAATCTGGATATGCGAATTTTACCATGATTCCAATACATATCTTAGCGAGAGGTAAAACGGCTTTTACATCGTCATTTCTTTAACTGAAAGATTACAAAAATGTTACATTATTTAAAAATAGATTAATCTTTCTGATTGTAGCAAAAATGTTGTATATACCTCTGATTGAAAGTATTTTTGAAGAGCATGAGGTATTCTTTTTTACACTTCTCCCTGCGTCGCTGCAGAGTTCACGTATTTTCATACCCGTCTTCAATTAACTCGAACTAAGGCATCTTTTGGGTTGTTTATTAAATATATTTATTCTAAATAGTAGTGTTGATTAGAGCTAATTTATCGTCTTGCATTAACTAGAACGGCACGGACACCTCTCTGGAAATTTTCTTTATGCCAGTGGGAAACTATCTACACTGAATATGGTGTAGAATTATTGTTTTGTTTTGTGGTTATCGGAAGGTGTTGGTGAAACTGCGAAGTTTCTACCGTGTTTAAACTTGTGGTTTAGTGTTAACTCAGGGTTCAGGTTGCACTATTTTAAGGCGAAATAACCCCAGAGATCACCACAGAAACACTTTTATGCAGTTGAATTTCTTTACTTAATGGTTATAGTCACTAATCGTAGTTTACACACGTATTCTTTGGATGCAGTACCATGTTATTCTAAATTCTGCCAGAACATGTTCGTTTCATGATGAAACCGAAAAGTAACTTGTAAAATGTAAAAAAAAATAAATAATACTTATCTTGCAATAAAAAAATCGAATAAAATCCAGCTTAGTTCCAAAAAGAGAATATGATCGGATCAGCTTGTGTCACTACTAATCTTTTCTAAACATGTGTTGCTCTGTAGTGATTCCTTCAGGTACAAGTTTAGAAGTCAATACACATTACAAGAATATGTCGATAGGGATGCAATGCCGTGATGTCGAGGGAATACGAATTTTACCTGGGAGAAATAAAGTTTCCTGTAAACAAAGTTAGTTTTATTTGTTGTGCATGCAGACAATATATATGAAACACCAGGATTGTAATATTGCTACAATTTTACAATAATTTTATTGCTTGCGATTTCATATAAAGCAATTTGATACGCGTATAAAATTTTTATTTCAGAATATTCAAGTATTCTATAAAAATGAAATTAATTTGGTGACTGGGAATCCGTATCAATATATGAAAGACTGAGGATGAACTCAACGAATTCGGATTAAATATTTCTCAAGAAGTAGTTGAAATCTTCAATTTGTTTTATGTTATTATCGGTTTCAGTTTTGTGTAAATGGATACAAAAGTGACCCCTGTGCCCACACGGTAAAATATATCGTCATCATTACCGATGTCTACATGTGTTGTAGATACTGGCACACCCAGTAATGGGTAATATGCCGAGATGATATATTTATATTTTATTTATACAAAAAATTTGAACATAAAGATAGTTTAGTAAGAATCAAAATCAATATTGCTAAAGATAACTGATGTTAAAGGGAATTTATAAAAATACATCTTCAGGGGTTATTACCCATTTGAAAGCTGGAAATAAAATACCATGCCACATACCACGTACATATACCTATGCGGTATTGGGCTTCCAAATTATCAAAAGATGGCGCTGACGTCAAACGCTGGCTTCCATACGAGTACAATTGGTGTGAGACTAATTTTCGTAGTTTTTAATTTAATTTCGGATTTAGTATAGTGTTTTTTTGTTAATTTCGGTAGAATTGAGTTTGATCTTTCTTGTAGTAACAATTTAGTGATAGTTTTAATAATATTTTAGTTAATAGGGTTAATTTTAGTAAGTATTTGTAGGTTAAGAGTATTTTAGTCATATTTTAATGAACAGTATATTGGTATTTTTAATAAAAAAAACATTTGATTTCCTTTATTTAGATTGTATTTCATTGCCGTAGCTATACATATATTAATTTCTATCTACATAGCTTTACTTTTATTTAATTGTTTTTCTTTCATAATGAACAATTTTCTTTGCTGAGATTTACATACTATTTGTAGATTTGGGAATTGTAGTGTATTATCTAGAAATATGGTGGAAGGCCAGCAAGTAATAAATAGTGGCCACATAATATTACGTGGTAAATATTTTCGGAGAAAACTCCATCGTAACTTTAACCTATAAATTGCATATCTCCTAATTTGTTCATTAATTTTATAAAAAACAAAAACTTACCTGTTATATTAGCAGTAATTCATATCCTACTAAGAATAAAACAATAATAACCGAAGTAAAATTCGTATACAAGTAAATACAATCCCTGAATAAAACAACCACCTTTGTACATGTACACCTCACTCAGTTCAGATATCTGCCACCAGTGGCGCATTGTAATTTTGGAAGCCCAATGAAGCAACAAATCTACCAGGCAATATTGGAGAATGTACATAGTTAACTAAGTCTAATAGTTCCCAATAATCGGAAAATTACATTTCGTTTTCCAGTTTTAATTTTCAGTGGGTCGTAATTTTATTCTGTGCCCTCCATATGAAATGAAATACCCGTTCAGTAGCTTATGCATTTCGAAATTTGATTATTCTCTGCCATATAAAAAAAAATATCTGTAGTTACTTGACAAACGCAGATATGTAATTTTTCGGCAATTTTCTGGATTTACATAATATATTTATGCTGTTCTCAGATTGGCACACACATGGGGCAAGATGCCTTGACGATTTATTTAATAACGAAGGAAACTAATTGAACGTTTTCGGAATGTGTGATCAATTCTCCATGTGCATTCGCCATTGAGCACATGTGGGATGTGTCTCAGATATCGCTATCCAATTAGCCAAGGCAAGAGGAACTTGTCATTTACGACACTAATTAATATCGGGACTAAGTTACACCAGACTGCAATAATTACATTGTTATAGCGCCTGCTTCATACCAACTCGACGGTGGCTTCTCAACCGTTATTTAACATGTGTGATGAAAATAATTACGCGGTAATCAACCAGAAATGACCTAATTTACTCTGAAGAATGGGGATGCAAACAGTAACACCTAGTGGAAAACTTTTCTTAAAGACTATAAAATTATTAATAACAATAAACACTTTAAAAATGAGCTCTTTCTGATCACTATTTACACCGGAAAGTCCTTCTTTGCTGAGCTAGCTCGGAAAGTTGTCTATAAGGGATCGGAAAGTACTTTACCGATCCCGGGACCGGTAAAGCTAAATGTTTCCATGGAGATCAGTTGTTTATTTATTTCTTATTTAATCGCAAAAAAAATATTGTACCCAACATGACCTGAAAGTGTCTATACTGGGCTCACAAGCTTCCAAAGCTCGCCTACGGCTCGTTCTGGAATATGCTTGCTCACCCAGTAAAGTATCACTTTCAGGTCCTGTTACGTAAATTACTATAAATATATAAAATATATCATCACGGCATATTACCCATCGCGGGATGTGCCAATATACTTTGTACATAGATATCGGTAATGATGAAATATTTGTACCGTGTGCACCATAGAGGTCACTTTTGTGCTAATTAAAATTTGAAATAATTGGCGTCGGTCGGGATCGAACCCGAGTTTCCAGTTTCGTGTCCAGATAGTCAGGCATACGGCCACGAAACCCCATATCAAAAATATTCCTGCAGCCTCATACTAGACCAACCTATGTTATCTTATTTAATTAAATAAATATTGCTGTGTCGTATGGAATCCGATTTATGACAAATATAGCTCAGAGTTAGAATGGGTTCAAAGAAAATTTATCAGGTATTGTACATATAAAACTACGGATGCATTTGATATATATATATACTTACAGTTATACTTTGTCACTTAAAACTTTTGATATACTATCGCTCGAGAATAGACGAACAATAATTTCTTGTGTACATTTGTATAAATTATTACACAATAAGATTGACGATAGTGCTACCCTAAACTGTATTTGTCTAAACGTTCCACGAATTACATCTCGAAACAAATCTGTAATTACATTTAATTTAAAAAATGTGAAAACAAATTATGAATCTAAAGCACCTTGTAGAAGAGTATGTACACTATTTAATGAAATTAACTCCACCTTGAACATTGATATATTTAACTGTAGTTTGCAGAGATTTAAGAATGTAATGTTTCAGTATTTCATTAATAAGTAAATGTTTGTATTGCACATATGTAATTTTTATGTTTTATGTTACTTATGTTACTCACGTTGCTTTGTTATATATTTGTAAAATTTTCTCACCCCTCAGTAATTGGGATCTTTGATCCTGTTGAGTGGGTTAACAATAAATAAATAAATAAATAAATCAAATGTTATGTAATTTTAGGTATGAATGATTTAGAAGCATCACGCTGCAAAATGTATATACGGCCTTGTCCTCTAAAAATGATCGCTTGAAAATGATATTGCTAATAATCCTTTGTGTCCCAATGTCTATAAGAAACTGAAGAGGAATAAGAAAATTTAACAGGTACCTATTAAGAAACAAAGGGTTGGAGAGATGCACAGGACAGACTTTACACTTTTACAGTTATGCCCGGTTTCATAAAAGCTTGTTTAAATTTAACTCATCGCTAAATTTAACAACGTGTTAAAATTTGACGTATGCCGAATTTAAAATGTTATTGGGGTATAGAATTTATATAAATTATCTGTAAGTACATTGTAAATTAAATATGTATTGAGTATACATGCAATACACCCAATGTAATTGAGTTATATGCAGTAATAATATTTATAAATTTTTATGAAACCGGACATTAGACTTTTTTATATATAAGAAATATAGACTTTTTAGCCATTTCATTTTCCTCAGGAATTGACGATGATTTTAATGTTTGGAAAATAATAATTCATTTGTAAATTGCTTCGGAGTTTTTATCGAAAATATAAATTAAATATCAACGAATTTTAGAAATAATGAACAAAATTTTCAACGAATCAATTTTGAATTCACGATAAACAACAATATACCTCTTCTATTTTGTTTTTAACTAATTAAAATGTAAATTTCGTATCCGGATAAAATTTTATTTTTGTCACCAGAAAACAGATATTTTAAAATTATTTCCCAATTTTTGTTATGATTTTAAAATTTTTCAGTAGAATTATAAAAATCAATATAAAGTCTGTGATTCCGGGTTATAGATCGGAGCAGCCTAGTAAGACAAGTAGTGGAAAGTGAAAGAATGGACAAAAAAGGGGAAGAGATAAATCGAGAAATTATGGCAAGGAAGAATAGCAACAGTAAAAAAAAAAACTGGGAGAATTGAAAAAGATGGAAAATGGCTGAAAGAAGTATAATTGAGATAAGAAAATCCCGTGTCGAACTGCTGGTATCAGGGATATGGAGAAGAAGATATAAATAATTATCATTTCTAGGTATACCTAGGTACTGATTTTATTCGCAGATTTCGATAATTACGACATATCTGTTTTAAGTTTCAATCTGACAATGTGGCATAAAACTGCAGCGATTTATTTAACCTTTAACCGACTAAGGGCCAGTTGTACAATCTCCGGTTAGAATTTTAACTGTCGGTTAAATAAACAAAATTGAAACGAAATGAGCTGTCAAACGACAAATTGATCATTGCTGTCAATAATCCGATTCAATATTGTTTATTTAACTTCCAGTTAAAATTCTAACCAGAGATTGTACAACTGGCCCTAAGTGGGGTAACTTAGTGACCCCAAGTATACATTTTACTTGATATATCTTTGAAATTTTTTTCTCATGTTGAAGTTTCATGTAATCCTCTCTTCTGTCACCTACTTTCTGGCAACTTACCCACGAACTGTTAAAAAGAATGGTACAGAGTAAAATAAAAATAAATAGAGCAATTCCACCACCCGCACCACTAGCCGCCAATAGAAAGAGGGGTAGGTGCTTTCTCTGCACACGACAGAATGACTAAAAATTACGCTCAGATGCCCAAAGTGTCAAAAAACATTGACAAATTAAAAAAATAAATACTTTTTCTGAAAGCTGGGCCAATGCAGATTAATGTTTGCAGAGTTTTCTTTTTTCTTTTCGAGTTGATATTTTTGCATGCTATACAATAAATATGTTTTAGTTTATGAATGAAGCTTTAATAAACCTATTAATCATGTATTTTAGGTTCATACATGTATTAAGTAATTATTACGTAAGGGGTCACTGAGTTACCCCACTTCACAGTTTACGTCTAGTAGAAACACTCAGTTGGTTAAGTTAAGAGTTAAATATGATCAGTTCAGTAAACATATCGGTAATATTTTGATCAAATCTTGTTCAGTTAAAGTTTCTTTGAAAAGTAAACTTATAAATAATTCGTGAAGTGTCTTGAAAGAAAAAGGATTTCAGTAGTCAGAGTTTGTAGTAAATCAATGTCAACAACTTCATTTAATTTTTCAAGTAAGCAGTTATGCATGAATTCATGTGTGACAGGTCATTACAACTAAAATTACTATTTCTACAACATTTATTTAGTTGAAAAACGAATAAAATAGCCCGCAGAGAGTGTGAGAGTCGCGCAGTTAGTTACAGCCGGCAAACCACGAACTTTAGAAATAAATTGACCAAAACTAAATCCATAACTCACACTACAACGGCAATTGCATCAGAGAATAAAAAGCTACAATATCAACAAACAACAATAGAATATTTACACGGTAGTAAGCATTCTATAATCACACCTCTGGTGGAAAACCGTCTAAAATTAATAAATTACCTCCCTGGCTAATAGAAATGGACAATTTATCATAATACGTTGTCAGGGGCAGGACGCATTTACAACGGGCATAGCGGCTTTCATTGTTCCACGCCGGCTAACGGAGTGTCCACTCTCGGTGTCACCAATGCTAACGAAATAATTCAGCCACAATGGAAATTTTCGCTTTCCACGTGCCATGAAAGGCTCCAGGGAAAGAAAGTGAACGCATGACGCACAGTTAAGTGAAGTTGCCAACAGAAACAAAACAGAATGTTGATGCAGGGACGTGGGAGTGGAAGGCTTTTAAAATTGTTTTGAAATTTTGTTGTGGATTTAACGTACGCTGAAAATCAACGGGTTTTCACTAAACTTTTAGAATGTTAAATTTTTGCTTTTTCTAATATTGTTAAGCTTTGCTCAGTTATATACAGTCAACGGTTATCGTTACCCCAATATACGCTATTTATTATGATTTGTTTTGATTAAAAAAATCTGATGTGGCCAACACAGAACCTCTCGCTATAAATACATAAGTTCGTATTTACTAACGCTGCAAACTATATTATGTTCGGCTGCAAGAACTTCTTGACTGGAACGGTGATGATGGAAAGAAAATTACTGGATTTCAGTCAAATATTAAATATATTTTCCGCCTCTACCGGTTTTGACACCTCCTGAAGACACATGAGGTGTCGAAACCGGTAGAGGCGGAAAATATATTTAATATTTGACTGAAATCCAGTAATTTTCTTTCCTTCATTATATTATGTTCCATTGCATATAACTATAACTTTATTTACTATTTTCGTTTTAAAATGTCACCATTATTAATTTGAAGTGATTAGTTTTTTGATAGTGACATTTACCTGTCTGTTAACATACATTTGAAATATGAACTGTATAATAAAGGAATTATTATTAAAATATCTTTCAGAACTCATATTAATAATTGGAATAATACTACCTTTTTAGTTTATGCTCGGTCAATTTCCCCTGACGAAGGCATTAGTTTATGGTGCCGAAACACGGGTTTTAATAAAAAATGCAGAACATGAACTAAAAAGGTAGTATTATTCCAAAGGAATTATGTTTATCAAAGGCTTTGGGATTTATAAAAAAATTGATTTAATTTACCTGTAAAATATATAGAAAAAGTATTAATTAAGACCTGTCTAAAATTCAATAATCTTTAATTTTTATAATGACAAAATCAAAAAAATAACATTTAATGGTATTTTTAACGGAAAACCATTATTAATTTTAAGTAAAGTGCCATTTCAGGTTGTCTGATTTACATCAAAATCTAATAGTTTCGTTCCTTATTAGAATAGGGTCGAAATACAAGGTTTCAGAATTCTCTGAATGATTGTATTTGAGTTAGAGCGGAGGGAAAATCCACACACACACACCAAACACACCAAACACACTCACACGCATACAGGCATCATCGTAAAAATATTAAAATCGGATACTACGGAACTTAAAACATGGTCATTTACTAAAATCTCGATATCCGATTTTTAGCACGATCCCTATACCTCCCTTACCAAGAATACCGGGAGGTAAAAACAATTTTTTTAGATTTTGCGTTCATAATGAAGTCATTACGATACGCAATTGCGTATCGTAATGGCCTTCATTTCGATACGCATTTTTTTGTTTTAGAAGGTTGGTACTAGATGACATTTACTTAACCCTTTTTTACGTAATTTATTTTTAGTTAATTGATAACTACAACATTTCACTTGCAAATTTCCTTAAATTGACTCGGTTTATTATTAGCAGTTTTTTACAATATTTTTGTATTTGAAGGCGCAAAATCTAAAAAATAGTATAAAGAACTCATTTTATAAGACTTTTTTTCGCAACTTGTCAATTAGAAAACTCGCCAAGGCTCGTTTTCTAAACTTTGACGCGTGCGAAAAAAACATGTCTTATAAAACTTGTTCTTTAATATACTATTTTAACACGTGCCGTGTTTGAAAACCACAGTAAGATAATTGTTACCTCGCAGGAATCAATATTCATCAAATAACGAGTATAATCAATGAAAATAATTAAACAGCTGTATGATGTACACCAAAGCATATTGATAAACTGGAACCAGTTTGGCGTTCTTCTACTCACCATCAGTAAATATGTACTTAATTCCTTTTGCGCAGGCGGACTCTTTCCAAGCAAGTGAAGTTTACTTCCTCCATAATTCACCGTGATTCACTTGAACAAACCTTAAGCGTTTGCCTTTCAGGGCTGTTATGACAGAGCGGAGTTCTTTTCTGAAAGATGCAACACAAGCGCATAGAACACGCTGGCTACGTACTTCATTACTTCCCGATATGTCGCCGTAAAGCCAACATCTTGCCGTTCTGGTTAATAATTCAGCACAGGAGTCAAAGCCGATGCATAAACGCCGGGGATAAAACATCCGCGTGAAAAGATCATGGTGTCGCCTTTATAAACGCCACTTAATAAGTGCTCTGCAATCTGCTGTCTGAAAAGAACATGCACGATACTATTGTTCGTATCAGCTTCATTTTACCTCTTGTGCTGCTTTTTGATGTGCATATACCATCCATGTTATTTATGAACATTGAGTTTAACGTACAAAATGCTTGAAATGTTTAGAAATCTACAGAAAAGTGTTAAATAAAATATAAATAAATGTATAATCACGGCATAGCACCCATTTCTGTGTGTGCCACCTGCCACAATCTGCTTTACCCAAGATATCGGTAATGATGATGACATATTTGTACCTTGCGGGCGCTTACCAGGCGTCTCCTCACGGGCACTCATTGCTGGCGTGGAGAGTTCACCACAGGAATTATTTTTGTGCCTTTTAAATTCGAAATATTTGGCGTCGGTCGGGATCGAACCCGATTCCCCAAGTTCGCGACTAGACACTCAGGCCACGGGACCCCAGAAAAGTATTAAATAGTTTTACGCTAAAAACTGAAATAAGGCCTGATTTTTTATAGGTATACTGGTTGACTGTATTCGTTAGTATATTCTTGAAAATTGTTATCTGTTTTAAAGCCCCACACCCAAAGATGGGCTAGGATATTTTTTTACAAATTTGAATTCTTCTGTACATTTGAAATTTTGAAACCGTAGGTCTATAACGTTTCATGTTTTCGAGATATTACATTGAATCAAAATTGTTCATACAACACTATTAACACAAAAATTCCTGGATGTGCGAAATTGGCGATTTCTCTATTTGTTTCAACAGAAAAATTAAAATTTCAAAATTATTGTATTATTGGTCCACTTTTGTGCCATTTAAAATTGGAAATATTTGGCGCCGGTCGGGATCGAACCCGGTTCCCCCAGGTTCGCGACCAGACACTTAACATTCTTATGTGATTATTATTAAAAAATTAAAATCATAAATAATTATATAGATAGTCCCGTCCTTTTAAGTAAAATATCTCTGCGTGTGCCTTCCTATTCTACTCGTTCTCTTGAAACGTTCTCTTCTAAAAAATATAAAACCAATGCTGCTATGTTTTCTACAGTAAATCGATTAATGTGTTCTTTCAATAACATGATTCTTAGCTATAATGTTCCAGATATTTTTAATTGTTCACTATTTAAGTTTAAATCATTTCTAAAATATGTTTTCTCGCATTCTTTGTCTGATCCTTAGTTTGTACTTCTCATTATTTATTATTATACTGTCTAGCTAGAAACTTTTATTAATATAACAAAATGTAAAATTTGATGTATGTGAAATACCTTATTCATTGAACTTTTTTTATAACTAACAATTTAATATAACTTAAAAATATTTTTGTTATTGATCATGCTCACCATTTTGTTTTATTACTTTTCTCTCTTTTTAGCAAAGCAGTTTTATAATTTATACTTATGTGTTATACTCTTTTAGGGTCTTTATTATATATGAGTTTCAATTTAAACTACATAAGAATCTCTTTGATAAAGATCAAGCCATTTTTTTAAGTGCTAATTAAATTAACAAAATGTGTGCAGCCATTTTTATATGGTTCACGAAAATAAAAAGTATCTCTTGTCTGCTGGAGTAACTAGTTTAATAAGGAATTATTAAATGGAAGACTTTAAAAGTTAAAAGAGTATTAAAATTTTAGCAATGTAATTTGCATATAACCGTTTCGGAAACCACAAAATACTTCTATCTAAAAACCCGAAATATACGTATGAATACAGAAGCGTTTTCTTTTTCATTAGGTATTCTTTTACAAAACGGGCAACGGTAAGTATTAAAGTTATTGACACCCCGAGAGTGTTTAAATACGAATGAAAGTAGTTTATCCTTTATTCTGCAGATGCGCATGTGAGCATCAGTTTTGCATTGAAAGTGGATATTATTTTTAGATATTTGCTATGCATTTCGCAGCATTTTGCTTGCTGTTTATGTATTGTATACATTCTCGCACCAATAAATACAGAGTTATTTGCGAAGCCCTATTGTCTGTACATTGATAGTTACGTTCTTCTCGACAACTAAGATATACGACTACATAAAAGCAAAGATGTTCAATAAAATTGTAAACGTGAACGGCGGAGCATCGGAGCTGTAGCTTTGTCTGCGATAAAAATATCTACATTCGCTTTAGGTGAAAAAGAAATAAGACACAATTGTTTTATGGGTCCGAGAAAGGAATTGCAAGTTTCACTTAAGATTCATGCTATGAATAGTGCCAGGGAATAATAATTTATGTAACTTGTATCACTGAGCCCTAGCCCTTAGCGGTTGATAAATGATGTGTAAATCCAGTTAAGTTTTAAGATTAATTATAATTTAGTTACGGCAAGTTCTCAAATTACGTTTCGCGAATTTCGAAGGTGATTTTAATTGAATAAGTCAGAGCATTTATTTCAGCTGCTCAACAGAAACAATTTCAGTTTTATAAAATTTGTAATTATTTTTACTTTTAATTATTTAATGGAATGAATCGCTAAGCAAATTATATCTCCTCTAGATTAAAAACATTCTGAAAGATTTATACTCTTGAGTACTAAAATCTAAATCATGTTGCTTTGAATTATCTCAACAAATTTAAAAACTTTCTTTCAAGAAATTTTTTTTTAATAAAATTGCAAAATTATTGTTCTGGTAATTGAAATGATCACGTAATTCCAATCATTCAATAAGCATTTACTGTAACTTCTTTAACGAGCGAGTATATCTGACAGCATGAGATTTTGTTATTTATTGGAAAGGGCCACCATGAGATTTAATGTTATTTCTTTGGAACGAATTAAGGGTTAATGAGATCTGTAATCATTAGAAGAATATATAATAGGAAGAGTTTTAAAATAAAATTTATGTTATTATTATGTGTCCATACTTTTTGTGTAGTTTATTTATTCATAATTTTTCTATTTTATTTATAGAAAGGAATAAATTACTGGATATCAGTCAACTAATCAATTTATTTTCCGCCTCTACCGGTTTCGACACCTCATGTGTCTTCTTCAGGAGCCACAATAACATTACAGTTTTAGAAATGTTTAAATACAAACATGTGTGACTTACGTGAAAATGTAGAATTTATAAAACATGGATAAATACATAAAACAATAATAAATAACATAATTTGGATACAATGGTCGTCAAAATTTAAAATAATAAATAAATAAATACATTAAAAAACTCATGTAGTCGTCAAATAAATTTAAACTTTGAATTAACAATGGCACCTTTAACTGAATTAAATTAATTAAATAAAAAATAGTAAGAAGAGAAATGGCTTAAAAATCTAGCAGAAATTCGAGAACTGACCTTCGGAACAAGTTACAACTTAATTCAGTTTTTGGAGATAATCAGCCCGATTCTGTAAAAAGTATCTAACATTGTTACTTGTTAGCAACGTTATTATGAAGTTACTCTGATAGCAACTATCTTAGTAACTGAATACATATTTCGTATTTTGTAATTATATGTTTAGGAACGTTACTACCAGAGTAACTAAATAAACTTAGTTACTAAGATAGCAGTGAAATGAGGTACAGGAATTGTGGTGCGCATGCGTATTTCTTCTTCTGCGTGTGTTCTAATCTGACAAGTGATATTTCGTAGTGTTTATAAATGAACAAGTGTTATATCTTTTTGCATCATGGTATATAACAAGCATAGGGCTTCAAGAACAACGAACAGTTGGAAATAATAATTTATTTAGAAAACCAAAAAATAATGCTCGAAATGAAAACACATTCTCTGAAAACTAATGAGGTTACTTCTTCAATAAGTTCTTGTACACTTGGTTTTGGTAATCGGAATAATTTTTTAAATTTTAAATCCGAAATTAAGAAAGGATTACTTTCGTCTCTTACAAATCTATTTTCTAACCTATTTCTTCTTCTTTGAAATAAAAATATAAATTTATCAAATATATTTTCCATTTTCATCAATAAACTTTACCGAAAATTATTTACAGTTACTTATTTATATGTACCGATTTTCCAAATCTGCCAATGATCTATGAAATTCAAAATTCCAGCCATTCTGAAAGGTTACTAAACCTTAAATACTACGTTTGGCTAGTCTCTAGCGTAATAACTTGTTTAACAACTAAGTATCTAAAACTGTAATGACTCTGTGCTTATAGAATACAAAAATTAACAAGTTACTGTAGTAGTAACTGACCTTCATTTTAACGACTATTTTAGTAACTTTACTCTAGTAACTCTTCTTACAGAATCGGGCCGATTGTTTCAAAACAATTTCTTATTTAATTTTATTTTAATGTTAACTACAAAAGTAAGTTTTTCTTTTACAACATATCACATGCAATTTCCGTACTAATAATAGTTTACAACATCTGTTTCCCACAGTAGGCAGTAACCTCGAATATGGTAGCATAATTTGGGATCCATACCATGTGTATCAAATGCAATTAATAAAAAATGTTCAAAAAAGAATTGGCAAAATATTTTTTAGAATAAATAATGTATGGCCAATTTGAATTATAAAAAAATAATTAACTGCTTTTAATTTAGAATAGCTACAAACACGTCGAACTTCTCATTAAATTATGTTTTTGTACAAAATTGAAACAACTTGGTTGATGATACCACGCTCTTATCAAGATTATATTTCTATTTAAACGATGTAATTTCCGAAATACACCAACATTTTAATGTAAGATTCCTAGTATTGCTTCAAGTCGGGAACTCTATATATTTTAAAACAAACATTATGTGTAGGTACCTCTATTAATAATTTGTAATATTATGATCGTTTACTTCAGATTTGGTTTTTTTGTCTTCTCTGCTTACTAATTAATTTTTCTTTGTTTACTATTAAATATTATGTATATTTGTTTATCTAGTATATAGTAATATTTATAACATTCATTTTTAAATTCATAATGTATCGAACATAATTCCGACGTTGTTCGTTGCGATACAATGGGGAAGTTTAGCATGGTAAAAATTCTACATAACATACTATTTTCTCACAAATATAACACAAAAGACTGCTGAAATTGAAATTAAAAATTAAAATTATTGCTCCATTTATTTATAATTTATATTTTTTTGGTAAACTTTAAGTACTTCATAAGTCAGTTATGCGCAAACTCAGACAGAACGGTAAAATCGAACCACTTGAACGTAGGTCGTAACAAAGCGTAAAAGCGCTTCACTGGTAAGCGCAACCGCATGCGTCAGTGTATAAATCGACATACGTTGCGCCAAGTCTCTACCGACGTCATTACAGCTTAAAATCGGCTTTTCCGAAAAATCTGGGCATTTTTGAAAAAAATAAAACATGTTACATCATTTTTCAAGTCATTTCCCATGGAATAAAAAAATAAATAAAAATCGCTAAACTTCCCCATTCAATCAAAAGGCTACTGCCGAATAGTTTGACTAATTATCTTCAAATTTTAACTGTGGATGGAGAATACGACAAATTAATAGAACATACGCTGCAATGCCCCCAAATTTATAGGAAAGTCGTAAAATAAACCTCGTTATTTTAATGTCACACCTCGTACATTAAAAGTTTTGTTGATGAACGATACCCAGAGTATCCAGTTTCATAATTTTAATCACATAGTTCATAATCTGTCTCTGAAACTGTTATTTACTTCCCTTTAATATATTTTTTCATATTTCTTACTTCCCTTCTTTTTTATACTTCCCTACATCCTTTTATCCGAGAGTATTAGCCACATACGCAGCCTACTTACCTTCTCGGTTCTCTTTTCGCTATCAACCATCAATCAAGCTACCATGTGACAGATCTTCTATCACGTGAGCGTCGCTGACGTGGTCGTCTGGAGTCAGATGAGCGACGCCTACGCTCAGCGTCTATGTTCGACGTATCCAGTCGGCCCCTATCTTCGGTTAATTGGCGACGCTGGGACGCTGGCTGATTAGGTGATCCAAGAGTTGATTGATGAGTGTAGGATTTTCGATTATTGTCTAGGAGTATTTGGAGAAGGGGTTTTTGATGGTGGGTTGTGATAGGAAAAGGTGCTGGAGTATGAATATCTCTACTGAACTTTGTAAGCCCACATCACCAACTCGATTATAAAAAAATCTGTTGTGGCGAGCACAAGACCTCTCGCCATTTCCATATTAGGCTATATAAGTATTGTATTGCACTTCCCTTTCAAACCGTCGTTTTATAACAAAAAAATACAGAACTTTATCGAAATATTGTTCTTTATTTTATTTAACATGTCTTCTGCACACATATAATTCTAATTATATCTATTTTTCATTGTATGAGGAAGTTTCTAAATGTCAGAGATTCTTCCAATTCATTAACCAGATTGGCGGTATTTCTGATGGATATATGCATTTTACCTATAATTTCAAATATTTAATTAATAAAACAATAAGATTAAATATACTTCCGAGAAAAAGCTGTCAGAATGTCACTAAAACTGTTGATTTTTGATACTGACGTGTGTTATTTAAAAGCTATGTTATAAACATTAGAATTTGTCAACTAGTTTCGTTAGTGCCTTGGCCTCTGCGATTAAATTACTCTATATATTATAGTGTATCTCTAAATTTATACAAGATATAATAAAAATTCTGATGGATATATGCATTTTACCACAACTTTACCTATAATTTCAAATATTTAATTAATAAAACAATAAGAAAAATTAAATATACTTCCCAGAAAAAGCTATCAAAATGTCACTAAAACTGTTGATATTTGACAATGACATGTGTCATGTTATAAACATTGGAATTTGTCAACTGGTTTCCTTAGTGCCTTAGCCTCTGCGATTAGTGTACTCTATAAACTATAGTGTCTTTATCTCTAAATCTATGCAAGATATAATAGAAATTTTAAGTGTGTTAGATGGAGAATTTTATGTTCTTCAATATTTAATAACAAAAATTTCTAAAAAATTATATTTAGAATAATTTTTCTCAGAAACTACTACTTCCGGTTGTTCAATTGTTAACAAAACCTTTTCAGCTCTTCCCAGGAATGTCAGATTGAGGAATCCATAGTTAAACAATTTTTAAGTCTTATGGTTTTTGAGGAATCGTGTCTACAACATCCAGACATACATACATACACACATACACACATCCACACATCCACACACACACACACACACACACACACACACACAGACATCATTTTAAAAATGTTATAATCGGATTCTAGGGACCTTAAATCGTGCTTATTCACTGAAATCTGGATATGCGAATTTTTGCATGAATCCAATACCTCTCTTAGAGAGGTAATAAATTTTTAGATAGTTTTACTAATTTCTAATAATCAATTCTTTAATATACTTAAGCATTTATTTTATTTTAATATAATTACATATGTGTGTTTTTATAATTATTCATTTATTTGCCCCTCTCGATCCCACATGTATCAGTTTATTCTAATTTACAGTACAAATTTGTTCACACTTGTAGTTATTTTACATTTTTAATTATTTGGAATGGTCGATTTTTATAATTTTCAATCAATGAATGAAGTATTAACTACATTACATCAATACAATCAACAGATTTGTCACAACAGACAAAAAATGTATTGTGTGCAAATCACCAATGCGTATGCAAAAATCCCAAACGTGAATGGTGGAACAAATATTGAATAACGTCAAACGAATGTGTTTCATATTTAAATTTTATCTGAATTTTGAAATTGCTATTCCAGTTAATACATCTGCCATATTCATTTTTATATTCATATTGAAATGGAATTATAATCAGGGAATGAATATAACTATTTCCTATGACAAATATGTTTTTCATTTGGGCTTAATATCTATATTTGAAATAATAGAACAATTTTTAATGAAATATAAAATGATGAAATAATCTGCGGATTTATGTTGTAATGTAACATGAGATTTCCTTGTTAATAGAACTCATCTAAGTGACAAATTAGTGGAAATTGCGAACTAGGAATATTTCATTCTATTTGATTTGGTAAATCCTATACAATCCATTACAAAATAATTGTCTCGGCTGTACGGATAAGTGAACATTTAGCACATATTACCTTTATTTATTTTCAACGATTGTGGGATTTGCGCTCTATTAGTTTCAGTTTGAAATATTTTATTGTTTCATATTATTTTATTTACGCACATTATTTAAACCATTTACAAAATGGAATCAGTAATATAAATGCTTCATACAAAGGAAAATTATTGGAACTGGGTTTTAAAAAGATTATTTTACATTCGAAGGTGAAGATTAAAATATCTCAATTTGTTTAATTGCTTTTCCAATTTAATTAAATTACGCCAAATGTAGTGTAGAAAAATATGTTGTCCTAATTTAAAATGTTACCTGTTTCCACTCCATTTAAGTTATTTAAAAGATTACAAGCCGATATTTTAACATCTACATTAGATAATATAATTAATAATAAAATTCAAAATTACCTCTAACCTTAAAATTAAATGAAAAAATCTGTTGTGGCCAGCACAAGACCTTCCGTCAATTCGATGTATTTTGTACAAATCCCATACCAAAAGTACCGTGGAACAGTTTCTATATAATATCATGTACAATCGAACACGAACACTTACTATTTTTTACAAATTCCATACCAAAAGTTCATTTGAAAAGGTTCTATAAATCCAATAAAATTATGACATAAACAAACACTACGTAAAATGCACTTGACACATTTCTTTCTGCTTCAGCTTTCCCCTATTTTATTAGGGGTCGCTGTTTCCTCTTCTCTTCCACTCATTCCTGTCCAACGCATCTTCTTCACACAGTCCTTCCTATCTCAAGTCTTCTGCGATACAGTCCTTCCATCTTCTCTTTAGCCTTTCGCTGCATGTTACTTGCGAGGAACACTATGACATACTAATTTTTGATCCCATACTTTCCATATTTGGTTTTGCACTTGGAACAGACATCTATCAATTAGAATTCTTTGAATGAGCAGCTGTTTCCATGATAAATAGCAAAGCTGAGTAATTTTTGAAAATTAATTTCTTTATAATGCTTTAACTCTACATCTATTGAATATGAAGGAAAATGTATAATCAAACCATATAGAGAAGAGTGTTTTCTTTAATAAATATAATAATAAAATGTCAAAAAATAATATTTAACTTCGTTTTTTTAAGAAAAACTGTTAAAAACTTCAAATAAGGCTACTTCCGGTGGATCAATTATAACCAAAATCTAATCAACTCTTCATAGGGATGTACAGAAGAGGAATACGAAAGAATTATAATTTTTGGAATTGTAGTATTGAAGTTATCGTCGGAGAAATATTTGTCACACATTGCATGAGGACGTTTCTAAATGTCAGAGATTCTTCCAATTCATTAACCAGATTGGCGGTATTTCTGATGGATATATGCATTTTACCACAATTTTACCTATAATTTCAAATATTTAATTAATAAAACAATAAGAAAGATTAAATATACTTCCCACAAAAATCTATCAGAATGTCACTAAAACTGTCGATATTTGACAATGACATGTGTCATTTACAAACTATGTTATAAACATTGGAATTTGTCAACTGGTTTCCTTAGTGCCTTAACCTCTGCGATTAGTTTACTCTATAAATTATAGTGTCTTTATCTCTAAATCTATACAAGGTATAATAAAAATTCGAAGTGTTTTAGATGGAGAATTTTATGTTCTTCAATATTTAATAAATAAAACTCCCAAAAATTTTATTTAGAAGATTTTTTCTAAGAAACTACTACTTTCGGTTGTTCAATTGTTACCAAAACTTTCTCAGCTCTTCCCAGGTATGTCAGATTGAAGAAACTGCAGTTAAATATTTTTTAAGTCTTATAGTTTTTGAGGAATCGTCCCTTTAACATCCATACACACATACACACACACACACACATACACACAACCACACACACACACAAAGACATCATTTTAAAAATGTTATAATCGGATTGTAGGAACCTTAAATCGTGCTTATTCAATAAAATCTGGATATGCGAATTTTAGCATGAATCCAATACCTCTCTTAGCGAGAGGTAAAAAGTAACATTGTATTCCGTAATAGATTTGAAGTAGACACTTGATATAACTTTTTACATTGTTGCATTTAATAGTATTCCACACATAACTAGAACTGACGGAAGCTAATATGTTTGCCACATCATATTAGCCAGAACTAACTTTGAATACTTATTTTTGGTTATCTACCTTGGAACTCTAATTTCAGAAATAATACAATCACCTAGACAACATTAAATCCCTCCAAAACTTGTTATCTGGTAATTACAACTATTATCAAATAAGTTCAGTAGTTATTTCCCTGTAGCATCAAACTTTCCGGTCGTTCACTTCTATTACAAGTGAGGGCTTTCGATCTACGCCCGTATGCGGTCCGGCAGACATGTGGGCGAACAGTGGACGATTCATCTACGACCGTCATCATGACCAACGCACAATACATGACAAACACTCCACATCGTCTAGTGGGCCAAGAATCTGTCAAGACAATGCCATTTTCTCTCAACAAAAGAAACAGTAAAGGAAAAATTAGTTCTTATTGTTTCCTTCTTTATTTATCGATAGGGCATACACTTTTTATAAAGATTTGAGTGCGTGATAAATTTCTTGTTTTAACAGATTTGACAGTTAGCAACTTTAACGCATTTATACCAAGAGGGAACTTTATCAAACAGACAGTAGAGTTTTATTTCATATCAAATTTAAACGGTTCTTAATATATGGTGCATCGCTTGCGGTTTTGAAAGCCTGGCTTCGAACACGTTTGGAGTTAGATTGAAAAGTATTTCCAATTTTCTAATTATACAGAAGAGATTCTGTGGTCCTTTCTCCATGACAGATTAGACTGCTCAGAGAGTACGTATAGTAACGCC
This sequence comes from Ophonus ardosiacus, assembly GCA_943142095.1. Classification (NCBI taxonomy): domain Eukaryota; kingdom Metazoa; phylum Arthropoda; class Insecta; order Coleoptera; family Carabidae; genus Ophonus; species Ophonus ardosiacus. The sequence goes on from OW964829.1 coordinate 47,599,744, forward strand.
TGGAAAGCGCCTCAATGGTATAAATATACAGGCTGTCTCTTAAATAGGGGGACATGGCTTAACCACGGATTCCTGAGGCTAAAATAAGACGATTTAACCTAACTTGCTTCTACCGGAAAGTGTACCATTTAGCCAGTATTCTGCTTCAAAGTTCTTCGAAAAAAAGTTAATTTTGCTTATAATAATCGGACGCTTTATTCGATTTGGATGAAATTTGGTATGACAGTTTATATGGTTATAAGTCATCTTTTAAGGTGACACATGTTATTATTAGTGAACCACTAGGTGTCCCAACATTAATTAGACCGTAACTTTTTAATGGCAATGCCGAAAACGTGAAATTATTTTTCTTCAGAAAGATACATTTAATAGTAAACTTTTCTGTAATGTAATTTGTGATATCTGTTACGGTTCACACAGAAAAAAATTAAATCTGAGTGTCTGCACTGCTAAATTTTTAAAATAAATTTAGCAGTCTATCCAAATGTCAAACAAGTGCAACAAATTAATATCTATAGAGTTTATAAAAACAGTCAAATTCTATACTATTTCCATTATAGAAAAATATTTTTAGATTTCTTATTTTATACAATGACAATGAAATGAAAACTACAGGCCGTGCTTAATGAACTAACTGTTAATTGTACATATTTCACGCCGTGTCCCATATGATCAAAACCACAACAGATATTGTTTAGTTTCTTGGAATAGAATACAATAAATCAAATTCTAACTATGAGAGTTGATAAATTATTTAGAAATATGCTTACTTTTAAAGAATAAGTTCAAAGCTAAAAGGATTTTTTTATAAAATCAAAACTGGCTTTTGTACATCTACTACGGGTATTCTGACTATAACAATGAAAATAAAAGAAATCTTTTAAGGTATAGAATGCATAACCGTGAATTTGGTTGCACTGATTCGACGGGTAGTAATAACGAAACATGTAATAATAGCTTTGTTCAATGACATGTACTAGGCCGCCCTAGTGTTAACTTTCGTACACTAACATGTTTTATGAGAAACGGGCAGCTTCTGGCAGGCTGTTCGATGACAAAAATTTTAAGAATTAGTGCTCACGTTTCTGACCTGACTCGCGAGGTGGTGTAGAAAGTGCAGAGTAGGAGTGGGGGTAACTAAATGTTGTTCGGTAGACATTTTAATTCTATCCTATCTGCACATCTGTTTATTAACCTAAAATTTTACACATTGAGAAAATAAAATAATGGATTCAGATATAGTATATTTTCTTTGTTTTGTTATATAAAGAATTAATTAATATATCTGTCTCTGAATCTGATGAAGAATCAAGTAATGATTGATCTTCGTCAGAATCGTTTATTAGTTCAAACATTATGCTCTTTAAAACAGACATTTCTGCAGTCACTTCTTTGCAGCTTTATGATATGACTGTGTTTATAAACAACCTAACCTTTTACACCTTTGACTACGCTTGACTTGATTACTCACAACTGAGCAAGCCCAAATATACACTAGTGTGTTTTATGAAACCACAAGAATTAGACTGAACTAGTGTACACTACACTGCACTGCACTATTCTGCTCTGCACTTCAAGCACTTCTCATCGAACAGAGTTAATACTAAAATTAGTTACAAACTGGCTTGGAGTTGGTAATATTTTTTATATTACTTGCAATTATATTCGGTTTTACTTTCGAGGAGGCAATAATTCCGCCATAAAATTATGTTTACAGTCGCATGCACATGTGTTTAACAGTTTTAGTAGTAATTACAGTGCTATCAGTAAGTTTCGTCTGTGGCATCATGCGTGCGCACTTGCGATATCCGTACCAGCCACGCCCGGAGACTCCGGACTCCGGCACGGCACACTCCGGTATCTGCTGCGGCAGCTGGCGCCCACCTAACGACAAATATGCGTTTTTATGTTCGCGTCCGTAATAGATACGCCTCCCCTGATGTCTGCGTTATTTTATTTTTGCCGTCTCAACGCCCCGCACACCATTGTCAACTTCCGAAGACAGAGGCAGTTTTTGCCGAAGTGTAAATCCGAGAAGTCTCATTTATTGAAAGATACGCTACGACGTGTTTTATACACAACGTGATAAAGATCACGACGACATACTTGAGGAACGGAGATGTAAATTGGAAATAGGTCAGAATGGAATATTAGAATCGTTAAAAGCACCACGCGAAGAAGTACAGATATCTAGGCATATTATTTAATAAATTTCTTGACTACAAGGTTGATTAGGTGTTAATAATTACTCGAAATCTTAGTCATAGGACGTTTATTCTCATATATAAAAATAAACTGGGATTTCGAGTAATTGTTAAAACTTAATAATTAATAAATAAAAATTAGAAGTCGTCGTTTGCAAATTTGGAATAGAAGAATATAATGGTTCCCGTTAATAAAGTTAGAATCGTTTCGAAACGGACTGTTGACGGTATGACGATACAGAACTGCGTTAGCATTTGTTGTTATTCTAACGAAATGATGCTAGATGATAAAGCAGTAGTACTAGTGTATGATATTTTTAACTCTGTATCAGTGGCGGCTTAAAGTTTGAGCCACTTAGGCACTGGCTTCGGGCGCCTGGCTTTTTGGGGCGCCCAAAACATATAAAAACTAAAGATAAATATATAAATAAACAGAAAAAATCAATGTATAGAATATATACCTGTCATGCATTATTAAATTTTGGAGCCCCTCAAAGTTAGTTTTGTGTAAATAAATTGTGTAATTTATTGAACATACCATTGCAAAATAATTAAGTCAGGAAGAAATGATACATAAAATTGCGATAGTGAAGGCACGGAAAGTTACCATATAATTTAATCATTCTTGGATTCTCGTTAGTTTTAAGGAAGGTATTGTCAAAATACTCTAAAAATGCGTACACTTACGTAACATTATCTTTACAATCAAATAATATTACTATCAAGTTTATATCTCTACCAATTTTAGAATTATTGCCCCAAAAGTCAATATACCCCACATTTAGATAAAAACTTCAAAATTTTCAAAAATCTAATTTTTATGTTTCTAGATTTAAGTTTTGCTTAAAACTGTTCATTTTTGGGTAATAACCCAAAAATGGGTAGAGATATGAATTTGGCGACAACACCATTCGATTCTACGGACAAAAATACATAAGTGTAGTAATTTTCATAATTTTTGTCCAACCGGTTCATTTTTTATTAATAAAAGTTTGAAAACCCATGAAATTGTCCAAAATCTGAAAAAATCGTAAGGGGGTACACCTTAGATTTTTGCGATTTTTGGCCATTTTCAGTTATTTTGCTTTAGAGACTGTATACGGTGTTCAAAAATTCTGAAAATTGGTGTACTTATGTAATTTTGCCCGTAGAATTGAATGGTGTTGTCACCAAATTCATATCTCGACCCATTTTTGGGTTATTACCCAAAAATGGACAGTTTTGAGCAAAACTTTGAATCTAAATATCTCGAGAACGAAAAGAGATATCGACCTGCGGTTTCAAAATTTGGAATCAGCGTATTGAGAAGCACCTAGATACATAAAAATTAGATTTTTGAAAATTTTGAAGTTTTTATCTAAATGTGGGGTATATTGACTTTTGGGGCAATAATTCAAAATTGAGTAGAGATATTAACTTGGTAGTAATATTATTTGATTGTAAAGAAAATGTTACGGAAGTTTACGCATTTTTAGAGTATTTATATGAGTATACATAATGTATATTCATGTGATAATTTTATTGGATTTATAGAATATTTTCCAAGGAACTTTCTGTACGGAATTTGTAAAAAAATTGTATTATGTTCGTGTTACAATTTTACTGTATATATATAATCTTTTCAAATAATCTTTTGGTATGGGATTTGTACAGAATCAAATTAGCCGAATTGTTGATTTTGTAAATTTCATAGTGTTTTTATTGCTAATAATTATAATATTTACACATATAATAATATAATATTATCAACTTTTAAGTTTGTCTTTTTCTTTCAAGTCAAAAAAAAATCAGAAATAATTTTTGTAACGGGTGGTGGCGCTCTAATCTAATTTGGCTAAAAAATATTTGTTCTCATTTAAAATAAAAGAAACTTGGGTTCCATATGTTGAAAAACACTAGTGTAAAAAAATATTTTTGCTTTTTTTTCATTTGTCTTATGAAATAAATATTGCTTGTCTATTTAACCGTATTTGTAGCTCTTATAGTTTACAAGATTGCAATGGCGGCTTATTTAAAATGTACATCAGTATAGCAAATAAAATGTGACCATAAAGTGATATAAAATTTGCATTGCCACTCACTATTTTCAAACAAAAAAATATAATTACTTTACAGATCACGAAGAAGAAGATTTACGGTCCTTTCCATAAACAAGATTAAGCTAGAGCGCTAGTGCAAAAAGCACGACAAGCTGAGTGCACTTACACTGAAGACATAAACATAAAATTCGTTATTAAAACCGTCCAAAACCACCCGTAAAGTTCACCCAATTCTCGCGGGTAAGGCTGCTGCATTATTGTTTTCTGTCCGCCGGGTAATATTTTCTTTTCAGCCGAGGATATTTTCTCTCATTTGAGGTGTTTTTTGACGCGGGAAATGAGAACGGTGACATTTTTTTCTCGTTAAGTTGCGTTAAGAATTACTGTGCTTTTGGATAATCTCACGTTCTGGCGACGGTATTAATTATTTTATATGAAACCTAAAAGCTAGCTCTACCTCTTCACTGATATTATTGCGACAGTCTGTTACATTCGTTTCAATTAGATGCAGCTACAAAGAACACTGAAGAGCTACTTTAATTTTTGCTAAAGATGAAATAGATGCTTTTTATATCTACTGTGCTACGTCGCTTCTGGAATTATCCATGTTTTGTGGTTCCATTAGAGTACAAGATTCAGTCAGTTTAAGTTTTCGTACCTTTAAGGACTTGCTTCCTCATTTTGCTTCGTGTTTTATAAGAAAATTTTACGCTCAAATATTTTAAACTTGAAGTACACTAAAGGAGATGGCACGAAGTGTTCCAGCGAAATATAATCTTAAAAACTGATTGAATATTATTGACTACTAGAAGTAAATGAGAATATATAGGTATGTGTTAATAATATAATTATATACTAGGGCATGTGACTACGATACTGGGTGCTTTCCATTTAGCGACCAGAGTCGACGAAAGTCAATATACCCCACATTTAGATAAAAATTTCAAAATTTTTAAAAATCTAATTTTTATATATCTATATACTTCTTAATGCGCTGATTCCAAATTTTGAAACCGCAGGTCGATATCTCGTTTCCTTCTCGAGATATTTAAATTCAAAGTTTTGCTCAAAACTGCCTATTTTTGGGTATTAACCCAAAAATGGGTCGAGATATGTATTTGGCGACAACACCATTCGATTCTACGGACAAAATTACATAAGTAAACAAATTTTCATAATTTTTGAACACCGCATACAATCTCTAAAGCAAAATAACTGAAAATGGCCAAAAATCGAAAAAATCGTAAGGGGTACCCCTTACGATTTTTTCAGATTTTGGCCATTTTCAGGGGTTTTCAAACTTTTATTCATAAAAAATGAACCAGTTAGACAAAAATTATGAAAATTGCTATACTTATGTATTTTTGTCTGTAGAATCGAATGGTGTTGTCGCCAAATTCATATCTCTACCCATTTTTGGGTTATTACCCAAAAATGGGCAGTTTTGAGCAAAACTTTAAATATAAATATCTCGAGAATGAAACGAGATATCGATCTGCGGTTTCAAAATTTGGAATCAGCGTATTGAGAACTATATAGACACATAAAAATTAGATTTTTGAATATTTTGAAGTTTTTATCTAAATGTGGACTATATTGACCCCTTACGATTTTTTCGATTTTTGGCTATTTTCAGTTATTTTGCTTTAGAGATTGTATGCCGTGTTCAAAAATTATGAAAATAGTGACAACTAACAAACTTGCACTGGACTTTTGTAACATATTTCATTTAAAATGCACAATGCATGTGTTATAACAACTAATGCCGGACATGACATCATTAGCTGCAGTAAATGCAAAACAAAATTTATAAATGGAAAACGATATGATACTCTTGATATGTCAAGTAATACCAGTTGAAGGTAAATTGATTTTTGATTATAAAATCAATACCTAATCTCCACAATGTTATTTGATATAAAATATTTACCTTTGACATTAAAACGAATGTATTAATATTAACCTGAATCTTATTTCCTTCGCAAAAAACTATATTCCTCCCTTTAAGGAAATTGCTGAAAACTTCAGACGAATTTAATTCACCCAATCATAAAGCTGGCATAGGTAATATCCGCTGCCCGCCTGTTTCACCCGAGGAAAACATAGCAAGCGATTTCGAACTATAATTGTTACAGCTCGATCAAGAGCAACATCACGCCCAATCTAGCAGTGGTACCAACATCCACATAGCCCAAGGAGATCGGTTTGGCTGGAATCGCTGAAACAGGAACTCCTGACTACGTGTTGCTCTGTTTGCAGGGGAGAATTTTAAACTGCGATAATATTTTCATGACCGTTGAATAATGTCCAGTACCAAGAGGCTATAAACAGTTAAATGTGGCCGCATGAGAATTCTCTAATTAAAGATTCGCGTGAATAACGCTTTATGACACAACAGGATGATATTGCACTAGAAACTTTTTAGTTTTTATTGTGCGGATTAAATTAAATGTACATATGAATAAATGCTTTTCATCAGCAGTTACGATAAAGTTTATACCTCCATAAATAACGTGGTGCAACACGGAAAACATTATTTTACTTTTACACAGAATTAAAATAGTGTATTCGTCCACCACAATGGAATATCACAATTTCTTTTAACGGGACCGTTGAAAAATATGGATACACAATAAAAATCAATGTACTTAAATTGTTTTCCCTTAATAATTCTTAATAGAAATTACAAAATTCGTAGTCGAGTAAATTTGGTCTTGATGTTCCATATATTTATTTCAACATTTAATACAAAAGTCATTTGCACGTTTCGGGAAAAAATTAGCCCATCTTCAGTAACAATTAAATATAAAATTTCACATTTTTCAAATCCAAAAATCAATACATTTTTACCTCCCGCTACCCTAGGTAAGGGAGGTATAGGGATCGTGCTAAAAATCACATATAGAGATTTTAGTGAATGAGCACGTTTTGATGTCCCCAGAATTCAATTTCAACATTTTTACAATGATGTCTGTAGGTATATATGTGTGCGTGCGTGTGTGTGTGTGTGTGTGTGTGAGTGTGTGTGTCTGTGTGTGTCTGTGTGTCTGTGTGTGTGGATCATGTGGACACGATTACTCAAATACTATCAATCAGAAAAAATTTAAATTTTGTATACCCATTCTATACTAATGTGGGAAGAGCTCATTAGTTTTTAGTGTATATCAGATAACCGGAAGTATCATTTATACAAGCTTTTAATAGTTTTTCTTGTAAAAAATTCATTGAATATATTTTTTTAGCAACTTAAATTAAATATAATGGCACAATCTTCAATTCTACGATAAGCATTTAGTAAATAACTTGAAATAACTTTAAATGTTGAATTATAAAATAATTTTATTTTTGTACATCACTTTGCCTCTGCGTCAAACAAAAACAATACTTTAATAACAAATTTGACATATTTAAACAAATGTCACTCTCACGAAGAAATAACATTAAAATTAGTAATGAAACCGTGTTAAGAAGAATTTAGTAGTTTAAATATGATTGTAATGAAATTAAGGTTTGTAAAAATAATATATTTTCCAACATACATAAATATTAGATATACAGGATAATTCGATTTTAGTTTGATGTTTGCAGCATTATCAAACAGCTCTCAAATAAGAACGTGATTTCAAAGTGTCAAATAATAGTTTGCAAATACACATTTACGAAATGGATAATGTACGGCGAAGAATTTACACAGATTGCGTTTTAGAGCATAAGGAAGTTAGATATTTGGTGATGATTTTGATAATAATGTATGTGTGACGATTTTTCCTTAAAATATATTAAGATCCAAAACTTCGCAAAGTTGGTATTTATACTCTTATATAATTTGATTGCGTTTTAGAGCATAAGGAAGTTGGTGCTGATTTTGACAATAATGTGTGTGTGACGATTTTTTCATAAAATATATTAATGATCCAAAACTTCGCAAAGTTGGTATTTGCTAACAGATTTTTCAGGAAAAACATAACAAAATATAATCCAAAATTTTGTATTACAAACTTTTCCATTTATAGGAACAACAAAGTAGATTTTGTTTACAAACGATCAATGGAAGTTATACTTTACTTAAAGCTCATTGCTATTTTAAACATGGAATTGGCAGCATTCATAGGTAACGGGTCCCTGTCAGCAATAATTGCACAATACGGTATTTTGCTGTCCAAATATTTATAATATCTGCAATAGTTTCCAATCAATTTCCATTAAATTTGAGTCTATAATTGAAGAGAAATTAACAAGGATAATATGTTTAATTATAAATGTTGTATGCACGTTTCGTATGTGAAATGTTATGTGGTATGTATCAAAGTTTGGTTCTCCCGCAACATTGTAGCGGGTATTGAATAATTAAAGTGGTACAATGACTCGTTCCCGGATTACGCTGACGGGGAATAAAAATGAGTGGCATTTATCTCAGGTATATGAGGTGGCCGGTGATAAAGCGTCCACGGACGTTTCGTTCCATCTCGCTCGTAAAAGATGCCGCGGAGCAGACTTGAATCAACAACAAACGATATTAATAACGGACAAGAACGAGCTTTCTTCCCAATTCTAGCAGAATCACGATTCGCTTTTTATTGCTGCTTTTTACTTACGTTTTTCTTACTCTGTTTCGCCTCCTACCCTATAACTTCAAATTGTTTCTATAAATTTTACCGATTATTTATTATATTTTCATCGAAGCTGACATTGCCAATAAAAACAAAACACCAGTCTATCGGATCAGAAAATTAAAGTTGATATTGTAAAGTATGATTAAATTCAGTTGCCAAGTCTGCAAGAATGGAGGAATTAGAATTCAATGTATGTAAGCAAAACCTATACATACAACGGCTGATAATAAAAAAATAACGAGATTCTTCATTTGCTTCAAAAAGTTACAATTTATTGCACGATTTTTACCTCAAACTAAGAAAGGTATTGAATTCAAGCTAAAAATCGCATATCCAGATTTTAGCGAATAAGTACGATTTAAGGTCTCTAGAATCCGATTATAACATTTTTACGATGATGTCTGAATGTGTATCTGTGGCGGCGTATGTGTGTGTGTGTGTGTGTGTGTGTGTGTGTGTGTGTACGTGTAGATGTTGGAAGGACAATGGGGTATTCCAACATAACAAAAAAATAAAATAAAAATCAATTTAACTTAAAGTATGGCTCCAATAAATTATAGTTAAAACAACGAAAACATTTTTTAAATAATTACTTTACCAGATATTTCACATTTGCTAAAAGAGGAAATTGACGTCATATAATTGTTATCTTTCTCTAGTAGCGTACTTAGTGCAGTGTGTGTGAGAAAGACAAGTATAGAGGGAATGTGACGTTACACTGATTTCTCGAAAATAAATTACTGTTAAACTAAGAACAATTAAATTTTTTAATATTATGAATTGCTTCAAAACTGAATGAAGTTTTATTATAATACCCCATTTCTCAAAAACTATAAAGACTTAAGATATGTTTAAATATGAATTCCTCAATCTGACATTTCTGGGAAGGGCTGAAAAGGTTTTGGTAACAATTGGACAACCGGAAGTAGTAGTTTCTTAGAAAAATTCTTCTAAATATATAATATTTTGGAAATTGTTGTTATTCGAAATAGTGAAGAACATAAAATTCTCCATCTAATACACTTAAAAATTTTATTATATCTTGTATAGATTTAGAGATAAAGATAATATATAGAATAATCGGATGTAATACATCGCAGAGGCTAAACTACACTAAGGAAACCAGTTGACAAATTCAAATATTTATAACATAGCAATGTTTATAACATATTTTTTTTTTCGTTTTTTATCAAAGTTTGTATTTAAACAAAGCATGTAAAGGCATTAATTAAAGCTTAGAGAAAGTACAATGAGCTTAAGACTCGAGCGTTTTAGCTCCGGGAAAAGCATTTGAGCTTAATGTACTTCCCGTAGACAGACAGGTTTTCTGTTTCTCAATGAGAGCTTTTTCCTGTAAGGAAAAAAAGAATTAAAAGAATAGCACATTATGGACATTTTTTCTCGAGAAACAAACACTATTAATAACTGGATGTCCCAATGTCGTTACCGCTCAAGATCGTAACTAAATCGTGGTGTCCCCGTTGTTCTTAAATTTATTTTGAAAAAATACCCTGTCGCGAATTAATAAATGCTGTCCGGACCGGCTGCGACAAATGCCCTTCGCTTCGAATGCGCTCAATGTGATTTATGATCAAGGCAAACACAAAACACGTTTTTTTCGCCGGGAATAAGAAGAAGCTTGTTCCGCGGAATAATTCATTTCCATTTCAATTAAGCACTTCATCCTGACAGCTCGGATGTTTCGAGCCTGCTTTGCGCTCTTTCTTGCTTTGGGTCGTCTTAAATTATTCTTCATTCAAGAATATAATACCTTTAATTAAAAATAAAATGATTTTCCGTTGTTTAGAGTTTTTATTTTAGAGGGCAGTTTCGCCAAGATTTCTTTCAGAATAACGCTTATTAACCAGCAGCAAAATAAACAATTGACTGTAAACAATATTTACGTTAAAGTGTTGTAAACTTACACGTCTGCACGCTTACCAGAATTAGCTAAACTTCCTATAACGACTCTGGTTTCTTCGGTTGCCTAGCTGAAATTGTAGGTTCGAACAAGCAAAGATTTGTTATTATTAAATAGTGTAGGTTTATTATATTATCGAGGATCTACATGAAGTTTTAGTTCTACGTCTAATACAACTTTACGAGTTGACGATGTTGATACAACTCTATTCGAGTTGACGGCCTACCTTCAACTAACACATATTTTTTTCAAAAATTGAACATAGTTCTCCCCGTCTGCCGTCGCTTATCGGCGCGTCCATACCATCAATGCGTGGAAGGGAAAAAATGATGAATTAGGGTTTTTAGCGAGAGAACAAAGAAAGTCCCCTGTAAGTCATTTGAAATAAACAATTCTAAGAACGGATGTAGCGAATGCAGATTGAGCATGAACTAAGAACATAAGGAGTGTAAAATGCTGAATTACGTCTAAAAGAATAGTGGAAAACAATCCTAAGAATTATAAAAGTCAAATACAAGGTGTTCTCACCCTTGCAACAAAGAAAGGTTAAAATATAATGATGTCATAAGCATGAGTGCAACTGTACTTAGAAATTTAGGTTCATATGAATGACAAATAACTAATATTCGGGATTTACATTATATTCAGCACTTTAAACTACTTTTACAACAAATAAAATATATAATAACTTATAACTAAAATTGATTACATATATTGATTATTGATTAATGAATATTGATTGATCTTAAATTATAAAAGGATGGACTTTACTACAAAAGCTTATATAATGATGCACTTTGTTCTTCGTTTTTGAATTTATAATGCTGTAACCTTTGAATCTTCATGGGTCTTATATGTCCCGGACAAGTGTTGAAGAGGTACATTTCAAAATATGTATGTTATAAATATATTCAACTTTTATGCCCGTCAGTTCATAAACCCAAAGACATCAATTTTCTCCAAAATCTTCACAAATTTTGAAATCTCAATTTCAAACCGCAGATCTATATCTGTTTCCGTTCTCGAGGTATATTTTATTCAACACTTTACCTATTTCTGGTTTATGAATTATAAAAAGTAGAATTTTACAACAGTGGGTGTATGTGAATTTTGGCGGTATAACTCAAAAATAGGTAGAAATACAGTATCAGTAATTTATTTTATGGAAGGAAGACCACCACGACCATAAATGGTAACCTGGAAAACAAGTAACAGAAATTGGAATTCTAATGGTTAATAACAACTTCGAACTGAAATTCTAAATTTCTAAATACTTAATGTCATTGTGTTTCATTATACCATTTAATAGCATAGTTTAAATTTTCAGTGAAATCAGGAATTAGGTCATAGTATTATACAGCAGTTGATGCCATCAGTTATAAAACTTTTATACATTATTGATTACATCAAATAGGAATAAATTTTAATAGGTCTAGTGAATTTTAATGGTAGACTAGTTTATTATATAATTTTACTAAGGTTATAAACCTTTTATTGCACCTTTTCTAATACATATAAATAGCAAGTGTTTATTACGTTTAAAAACTTATTAATATCAATTTTAAATTAAAGCGCAGTAAACAACATTCGAATTTATGACATTACAAATTTTAATATTATACTTTATAATGTTTCAAGAGTTCGTCGTTAATTATACTCTTCTATTTACTACTTGCCCTTTATATGAGTTTAATATGAACACGGTTTAATATTCAGCATGGCAGTAATAAATTCAACGTTTAAGAATAAAAAATTTTGTCTAGTATTACGACCGAAAAGCATTAAAAATGGCGAATATATTGCGGACAATATTGGAATATATTGTGCAACAAAAAAAGGTGAATATGTACAAAAATAAAATACCTATTAAAAGATACAAAAAAGTTTGATTTTTTCAATTTTATTTTGTGCACAAATTAATATATTTTCATTAAATTATTAAAATATCATTCAGAACTCATATTAATAATTGGAATAATACTACCTTTTTTAGTTTAAGTTCTGTATTTATTTATTTATTTATTTATTATTAAAACACAATGTTTCGGCACCATAAACTGGTGACAGTTATTTAGTTTTAGTGCGTAGTGGCACAATGTAAAAAAAATCGTTTTCAAATAAATTTGTAGACTTGTTTTGAAAATTGCATGTAAACAGTTTCGCGTAATTTTGACTGAAAATTGAAACTATTTTTAAAACTGCATATAAACCTAGTAATTGCTAGCCAATACAAATGAAAATTCACAGGATAATGAATATATTGTAAATAATACAGTGTGATATTCAGTAGACGAATAAGCAAGTATTACAAATACAACAATAATCTTTTCAAACTTCTGAAATTGTAGATGTAGAAAAATTGAGAAATGTTTAAAAGTTATTCAATTTCATGTTTTGTTTTATGTATTTACCAGAAAATTTTAAATCTTGGTGGCTTTCAAAAAGAGCTACAATTAATTAAATTATTATTGCGTTACAAATTTACACATCAAAAACTTTTATAAGTTACTTACCTTCAGTTGCTAACGAAGTTAAACCCATCTGTAACGGAGTTTTATATCTATTCGATAGTATTTTACAATTTTCTTTTCTAAAACACTATTTACTCCCCCACTTATCTCCATTAGCAGTACATGTATCCAGCCACTCCCCATGATTCAGAATCCATAAAACACTGTAGTAGTTTTTACTGCGGTATACATTTCTCTCTAGACGAAGTAGTTAGATGGCTATGGCTACTTTATCAGCATTAAATCACAGGTTAGGCAGCAGCAGCTTGTCGGGCGCACCCTAACGGCCAATACCTGAGTTATATCTTAATTACACTACAAACACCTGGGGCCTGGTTCGCTGACCTGTGACCTCTTGCGACACTGCCCAGCCGACCACGACATGTACGGGGACAACTTGGCATAATAATGGGGGGGTACTATGATTGCAAGCGCGAACAGTCCTGTTCACAAGTGATTTGTATTTGATTATGAACACGAATGTTCATATAATATAATTTAACGACAGATGATTGTGTCTGTAATGGAATATGAAGCTAAATTTTGAATTTTACATAATGTTACTACTTAGAAAAATAAAATATGTTAGTATATTTTTAAATCGATTAATTAATTGTATTTTACAGGAACAAAAAATTATCAGAAATCCGGAGAAGTGATATTGTGGCGTGGTAGTTAGATATTTAATATCATTTTTAATATTTTTTTATTATATTGAAAATTATAAAAATCAAATATGCTGTAAAATATAATTGACATATTGAAAATACTTATAATGAATGGCGAATGCAATTAACAATTACATGATAATTAAAATTATTATTAAATTATGGGTAAATTATATATTTATAAAATATGAATTTTATATTTTCAAATTGACATTTGACGTTGACTATTAGGATTTTAATGAATATAAATAAATTTAATTATAAACCCATTTTATCATAAATCATTTATAAATTTCATTTTTAATGTGCAAATTCATATTAATTAAAGCATAATATTAAACACATGCAATTATTGTGAAATTTTGACATCATGGTTTAGCGGTAATTTAATTGTCGCTATTAAAATTTATTGCAAAAAAAAACACATTTTTCGTGTCGCTTAAACAATTAATGGATTACTTATATTAATGGAATTTCAGTGCATTAATGGCCGGAGTTAATTTAAAAATTATATCCAATATACAAAGTGCACAAAACTGATTAAAGTCCAATAAAACAACAAACAATATAAATAATTAAATGAACCTCAAACATCAATTAAATAGAAAGACAAACAGTTGTCACAAGCACTGATGTTTCTACATTTTAGCAGTAGCCAATGCTGCATTATTTCAAATTGTCATCGGAAATATGTTCGCCACTCCAGTAAAATTCAAATTTTTTAATCACTTTTAACTCGTAAGTTGCTCAATTTTAAATACCTTCAAATTGTATATTTACATTTCGAAAAACGAGTAGTTTCAGAAAAAAAGAACATTCACTCTATTTCTAATAAGTCAGGGAGATAATATATTTTTATCACTACTAGCCTAGGAACCCACTATTATTTACCTTTATTTGACATGAGAAATTGTTTTTCACTACCGCTTGCTTGTAACCATGGTAACCTAGGTTAATAATAATTTATTATTAACCTAGGTCTATAATGCAAACTATCACTTTTCAATCAAACTCAAGCCTCCAAATCCAAATATTATTTAACTCATTAAATTTAAAAAAAGTGTTAAGTACATAATTTAAATTTGCCGCTGTGCTGTTTTGGTGTAGATGTAAAACAGATATTTCATTCAATAGATTTATTTAAAAATAATAATAAACTAATAAGGCTGCTGACTGTAACAGCACAAAGTGTTTTTGTTAAATAATTAAATCAAATACAAATCAAGGCACATAAGTGAGGTTATCAAACCAGCAAAATGAGCGAAACGTCAGATAAAAACAAATGCAGCCTACTTTGTTCTTGTGAATATTAACAAATAAGTAACGTAATTAATCATGTCAAAATGATTGTTATTATCAATGAAAAAAAATTCAAATAGGATTTATGTGCTAGTAGTGAAAAAAATAGTATATAAACAACGGTTGAGAAGATCATTATTGACCAGGCGCCTTGTATCCCTCGGGCTCCACCCTCGGGTTACAATATAGGCGCTGGGTCAATAATGATTATCTTCTCACCGGACGTAGACATTTCTGATGTTAAACTCAAAATCTTAATAACTCTTTGTATTCCAATTCGTTTCTTGTTTGCCAGGATCAGATTTATAGTATTGCAGCTCCCTTTCCATAAAATAAATAACCATATTTGTTCTCCGAGACATTTGCGTCTAAATTTGAACCCCTAAAATCACATTTTTTGGTAATAACCCAAAAATGGATGGAGATACACGCCTACCGATTTCGGCATTCTACTGGTAAAAATGCATAAGTTTACTAATTTTCAAGTTTTTTAAACAACGGGTAAACTTTTTACTGAAAAATAACTGAGATGTGATTTTTTCAGATTTTGGCCATTTTCAGTTATTTTGCAGTACAAATTGTATTCATTTGTTCATCTTTGGGTCATAGCCCAATAATGATTAAAGATTTAAAGTAAAGATCTCAAGAATGAAAAGAGATGTCGACCTACGGTGTTGAAAAATAAATAGTATATAGTTACACAGAAAGAGAAAATGCACTGTTTCTTACGTTTCTCTCCCGTGGTGTTTAATATACTATTTCTGGCCTAATTACTTCATTTTCTAAATGGTACGTTGAACAAACAAATAAATAAATAAATAAATACTATCAAATTCCACTTAACAAAAAACTGAATAATTTCAATGAAACCTTTGTGAGTGTAATCCTCTGCAATTCCAGTTTCAGTGGAACACCATCTTTAACTCACGTAAAAATCATAATACTTTTGAACAAAACAAGTCAAATACCTAATCACGAATGATTTATTATCGCTTGTGCGAATCGCGTTTGGTCGGAGCACAAAGGCGTATTATTCACAGAGACAATGATGAACTCGGCGCTTTATTAGTTCGGAACAATATTCCCTGAATTCCGATGACCGATACACTAAACGAAGTACGGCTTGGTTGGGTCGAAGCCAGAGAATATGGAACCCACTGCGGAATGTGTAGTGGATGGTCGTTCATTGCAACTCCGGTGCAGATGTTGAAATGCATGAGATTTCGACCAAGATTTTGTTGTTTCTAATATTCTACCAGTTCATCTCATTAGATAACTGCATTAAATATTGCTGTTGGCGCCAATGGTATTGAATGAGTTGGATACTTTCTTATAAAGCACGCTGCAGAAAATTGATATAGGTTATATTGACCAACTTTTTGAGACAACTTTAACAGGCACCACAAAAATTTCCGATCGTCTTCTGTTTTTGAGCTACAAGCTAAAATTTGATTTTCGCTCATTTCGAAAATACCTCAGATCTTATTTATTGTTATAGTTAGACAAAAAATCTGTTGTGGCCATCATAAGACCTCTCTCTATTTCCATATTAGGCTATATAAGTATTGTATTGCACTTCGCTATCGAACCGTCGTTTTATAACAAAAAATTACAGAACTTTACCCAAATATTGTTTTTTATTATATTTAACATGTCTTCTGCACACACAATTCTAATTCTATCTATTTTTCATTGTATGAAGAAGTTTCTGAATGTCAGATTTCTTTCCAATTCATTAACCAGATTGGCGGTATTTCTGATGGATATATTATCCATTTTACCTATAATTTCAAATATTTAATTAATAAAACAGTAACAAAGATTAAATATACTTTCCAGAAATTTATTTCAATTCAGTGGCTATTATATGTATAACGAGTCATATTAACAAAATTTAAAATTCAATTTGACAGATTACTAAACGTTCAAAACAATAGTTATTTTTTATACAAGACGATAACATTGTATTTTATCGACGAGCGGAAAGTTTAATTGTTTTAATTATTTTTCGCAAGTCATTAATTTAATTTTATCGTCATGTGTAAAATTCTATTTTTTTCTATAGCAGATTTTAAAGAGCAAAAGTTAGAAAAACCGATTATAAATTAAATTATTTAAGAATAATTTAAAAATCTCAGTAGCTTGGTAGTTATAGAATTTGTTTGAAAACAATTTCATTTTATTCATGTTTATACAATAATTGAAGTTATATATATTATATGAATCGCCAAAATGTATAATGATATAAATAAATAAAAATTAAAGTTCTTTATCTACCCTTGCTGTTAAAGTATTATTTAATCTACCCTTGCGGTTAAAATGTCACTTAGTCAACTATTTCGAGTTGAACAAAGCACACTTTAAAATCTGCTATAGAAAAAAATATATTTAGTGGCTTAGTTGTAGAATTTAATTGTTTATAACTCTTTTTTGACACATTTTCTAGAATTAATCGGAAAATTTACCGCAAAGAAAAACTGATTTGCCATGTTAACCCCTCTCTCTTAATATTCGTAGTATCCGTATATTTAAAAAAAGAATAGAACACTTTAATGATGTTCTTTTATATACACAGTAAATGCATTAGCACTTTCCATTTATTAGATAATTTAATGAGAATCTCACGGCTAGAAGTCATGCAAATGTTCTACCTTTAACATTTTTTTTTTAGTGAATTTCAACATACATTTTTTCAAAATAGTTCATGTTTTATATTACACATAAATATTGCTTATCAATTTTGTGCAGACATTTATATTTTGTTTTACATGAACAGCAGTCAACATAAAAGCGTATGTATGGCTTACATTTTATATATGATATGCATATATATTTTAGAAACATGCACAGGTAAATTTTTAGTCATGCAAGCCAATATTTTAGTACTGAATATATTTATGGAAAAGGTCAGTTTTGTATTGATTGAATTTCATAAAAGTATTGTGTTGCATTTGCAATTTAACTGCGAAAAAACAAATTGGCATCTGCAGACCAGCGTACCCCTACTTGCAGTTTAATTTTTAAAAAACAGGCTGTCATGGTAATCTTTAAATTGTGTAAGTTATAATAATAATAATAATATCACGGCATATTACCCATTTCTGAGTGTGCCAGTATCTACAACACATGTAGATATCGGTAATGATGACGATATATTTTACCGTGTGGGCGCTTACCAGGCGTCACCTCACGGGCACTCATAGCTGGTGTGGAGAGTGCACCACAGGGGTCACTTTTGTGCCATTTGAAATTGGAAATATTTGTCGCCTGTCGGGATCGAACCCGGTTCCCCCAGGTTCGCGACCAGACACTCAAGGCACGCGGCCACGGGACCTCATAAGTTAATATTAGAAATAAATTGTGAAAAGATCAACGCAGCGTTAGTGATAAAACGGATGGTCGAAATCCTTCGAATTTCGGCTCAAATTTGCCGAAATTCCGGTCACCGGATTATAGTTAAATCGGTATATATCTACATTTTATTTTTTGCAAGTGATGTACAGGTCAGTTGTAAGTAGTTTAATAGAATAAGAACGAAAAATAGCAGACTTTTATTTTTAAATAGATGATTATTTTTGTTCTAATAGTTACAGGTGTTTTCATTTCATGATAACGTTACTCAAGCTCAATGCTGTTATTTTAAAATCCAACTACATGAGAGTGTTTTGGAATTTATTAAAATAACACTTTATTCTATTTACAATTTTATTCATGTATAGTTATTTTGAACTGAAGTTGAACTATAAAAGTTGTAACAAAACTCGATAAAAATAAAGAACAAAATACTGGTTTTAACATATGTTAACTTTTGTTAATTGACTATTAATATTTTGCTTATTTGAAAATTAATAAAGTTGTAGTCTCCAATAAAATAAAATAGAAAATTAGAAACAACAACAGAAGCTTTTGCATAGAAAGCTAAACTCTGTTGTTGATGTCAAGACGTTTTATTTTGAAGTTTATTAAAACTCTTTATGCATACTATCTGACAACTACAGTTTCAGAAAGCTTCTGCAATGTTAGAAGCTGCAACAAAATTTTGCTCAAAGACATAACAGAACATTGCTTTTAAGGCAGGTATATTGTTTTTATTTTGTCGTTTGTTATGCGCTTTATTAAATTCACTTTATTCTGGTGACATTTAATAACGAGGAAATCATGGAATAGTTTTATAAAAATCAACATGAAATGAATCGATCAGGTACCTATTCTGATACCACTTGCTGTATTTCTTATTCTTTTGATTAGTATTTTTTTAATTCAAAGTATACATTGACACACTTAACATCGTTAGAAGACATGAATACATTTACATGTTTTTAGAAACTAATAAAACGACTTTCTTGATTCCTACTAGTTTTTCAATGGAACAAATTTTGCATAATATAATAACCCACTGCAAATAAGCATTGACGCAGACAAACAACTTTACAAATGTAATTTTCTTTGAACTTAACGATCCTGTAAAATAACAAATCAGTCTACAGTGGAGATGTAGGTCACTGTATTTGATTTGGAGTCAGGGACTTCAGTTCGAATGCTGTTTTAAAGAGCATGCAGTGTTGTCGCCAAACAAATTGAGGAAAAACTTAACAATTCACTAATGGCTTTGGATCGAGTTTTCTCATAATGAGAGGGTGGTAAAATTATGAATAGTTAAAAGATTAAGAATTACGATCAAGGGAGGCGGGTTATGAAATGAGTTATTTTGTTTTTTAGTTGCAAATCTAAGGAAGCTGTTTCATCCAAAAATTAGTCTCTAGTTTAACTTAAGCCGGGTTTACATTGGTATAGTAATTGGGTTAGTTGCTTGTACCAGTAACTTGCAAGCAGAGCTGGGCAAATTACTTTTAAAATGTAACTAGTTACAGTTACAGTTACCTC
Organism: Ophonus ardosiacus; assembly: GCA_943142095.1. Classification (NCBI taxonomy): domain Eukaryota; kingdom Metazoa; phylum Arthropoda; class Insecta; order Coleoptera; family Carabidae; genus Ophonus; species Ophonus ardosiacus. Next base: position 47,619,882 of record OW964829.1, read on the forward strand.
TAAAAAAAAGTAACTAAGTTACTTAAGTTCCAGTTACTTTGGTGAAAGAACTAAGTTATTTACTAGTTACTCATTAAACGTAACTTAGTTACTTTGAGTTACTTTCTAACTACTTTTAATGGCGTGAAGTGTAGACTTAGACTGTTGACTTAGTTATTGTGTAGGATACATATCAGGGAGTTTTTGCACTAACAACTTTAACCTAAATTTTAACGTTATTGCTTGGCAACACCCAATCAGATTATTATTGTTAATGTTAACGGACCTACAGGGCCTACGAGGCCACGGCCTAGGGCCCGCTTTGACAAGGGGCCATCAGGGCCCGGTTGCTGTGATAAAAAATCTGATAAAAAGACCCTGCGGACCTACATTATAATATAATATAAAAATTAAAAGTAACATTTTATCTTGTGAGAAGGGAATTTGTAAAAATGAGACGAATTCAAGTCTTGCAACCCTTGGAACAACGAACAAAATACACTATTTTTTGTATAACCTGAAAATTGGAATAATTTTGATGATTTAGTGGCAGTTTAATTATAATTTATTAAAACGTATCATTTGTAAGCGAGGAAAACATTTGAAAATAATATATTTTATAAGTCCAATTTAACATTTAGTGACTTTTTAATTCTAGAATTAAAAGTTAAAATAATGTGTTATTTTTAGTTTTTCTGTTTACCGTACAAAAACTCTATTATTAATGAATATAATTACTTATTTTATTATCTATTATGGCTTGAAATCAATCAAAAATAATATTGAATTTAATTATGTATTAAAATAAAAGTTACACATTACAGAGGGTATGCGCGATGCTGCGCTCAACACTCCCACTCTGGACAGACATTTATTTAAAACAAAACAGTTTTAGTTAGTGTTTCTAAAAAAGGCATCAGCCTCAACAAAATATTTCTTTGAAATTTTAATCCCCCCCGTTACTTTTTATGACTAAGTTACATTCCATTTTTTAAGTTACTTTGACTAACTTAAGTTACATTCTAATTTCTGAGTTACTTTAAGTAACTAAAGTTACTCAAGTAACTAGTAACTAAAAACCGTAAAGTTACCAACTACTTTTCCGCAGCAAGTTAAGTTACAGTTACCATATTTTAAAAAGTAACTAAGTTACGTTACAAGTTACGTAAAAGTAACTAGTTAGTAACTAAGTTCCTAAAGTAACTAGTTACTGCCCAGCTTTGTTCTTCAATCACAATTTGTGTAATTCGCACAAATATTTCTTTTAAATTTTTGTTTCTAGTATGACGAGAAATTGTATACACCTCTGGATGTGATAGTCTTACTAGTAATAGTGGACATTAATACTTTTTAAGTGTGGACATCCATTGTCTTGTATCCAAAACAGTAGACTAGCCAGGTTAGCTACTAGTACAAGTAACTAAGCTTAGTTACTACACCAATGTAAACCCGCCTTTAGTACTGAAATTAACTAATTGTTCTTCTTTTCAGGTGAGTCACATTGTCTGTTTCCTGCTGCTAAAATGTAAGTTTTTATATCCTTTTATACCTCGTTTCTTTTATATAGACGAGGGCGCAAATTTTCTAATTCCCTCGATTTTTTTTTCTGTCTTCTTCACTGCTCGTCCTCTTCATTGCCTTCGTAGAATAACTGGCGTACAATAAGCGCTGGTCTGATTTGTGACTTTCAATCCGGATCAGAGCTAAGACGCTCTCAGCGTCGAACTGAGACGTCGTGAGCGTCAATGTCTCGACGCTTATCTCCTCCTGCCAGAGCTAAAGTGATCACGGTTGGATTATGATTGGGTTAATATGTTATTGTTTGGGGCTGCTTTTTCAATAGACCATTCAACCATTTTAGTTTTCTTTCACGACAGCCAGAATTAGTTCCAAGAGAATACATTGTAAAACATTGAGAAAAGGATACTCCATACTCGACTACGGATGTCAGGGATGTGGAGAAGAAGGAGAATTTGCGAGTACCTACCTAAAATTTAGAATTTATTAATAAAATGTGTAATATGGGATATTTTTGTTATAAATATAAATGCATAATATGAGGAAAACAATAACCAAACCAAACGATTATTTGGTGTATAAACAATGGAGCATGAGTGCCATATATGCATTATTTGTTTTTATTGTCGTCCGAATATTGAAAACGTTTCTGTTAGTAATATAAATTTATTTGCTTTTTATTCATATTTGCATAATTACATCGCATAATTAATACATTAATTTAATTTAGAGCAACATATCCATTTGTACAATTAAAATATAAGTGAGTAGTTTTAATAATTCCCCGTGGTAATTAAAATTCAATAAATAATGAAATCTATTTTTTCTATTTGAAAATGAAATTAAAATACCGTATTTCATTTTACATTAATAAAACATAACCCGATCGCACGTTCTGTCAAAATATGAATTTATAGATCCATCTACTGGCGGAGCAGATTGAAAATTAAAACATTTTTAATCATCAATCAAGTTTCCGTAATTACACATAACTTGTCAGCGAGTTGCAGCAGTATTCAAACTAATTCGTCATTCTTATTTTGAAATAAGTAAAAAAAGTGCTATCTAGCCGAGATGCAAGATACACAACTCTAATTAAAATTGAAGGAGGTACTGAATCTTACAAGATTTAATTAGTTTTCTTTCGATTATTTCTGTTCAAGAAAAGAAGTAAATAAATAAAAATGGAGCGTTGAACAAAGGACGAGATATTAACAAACATACTTTACTGAATTTATTATAAAAACGATTAAAGAGACATGCTGCATTTACCACTAAAACTATGATACATATATTGTAATGTATTTCAAACGATCGCGCCAAACGTATGCAGTTCCCAATGTTGCCCCCCCCCCCCCTTTTAAACAGTATCCTAGAAGAATATTACCAATAATTGTGCTCTTTATATTTATTTGAAAACATCAAAATCAATGTCAAGTGCGCATACAATCAATTGTACTTTTATAGAAGAGTTAAGAAAAGAGAAGCAATATCAGGCACAGAAATCTAACCTCTCTTTTTGACCGAGGAGCAAATATAGAATTTGCAACCTCAAATAAGAGAATTACATAAAGAAGAAGAAATAGTGCTACTAGTGCTGAGCAAAAAGGTGACAAATTGAAATCATGGGAATACGTAATACTAACCAGAAAAAATATCGAAGCTTATGAAAATAAGTTCACGACATTTTTTCAGAAATGAAGATAGTTTATTTTCAGATAATTTAATGAATTTGAGATTCCTTTGCCACAAAATTAAAAAATCTGTTATGGCCAGCACAAGACCTCTTGCATTTCCATATTAGGCTATATAAGTATTGTATTACACTTCGCTATCGAACCGTCGTTTTATAACAAAATATTACAGAACTTTACCCTAATATTGTTTTTATTTTATTTAACATGTCTTCTGCACACATATAATTCTAATTATATCTATTTTTCATTGTATGAGGAAGTTTCTAAATGCCAGAGATTCTTCCAATTCATTAACATTAACCAGATTGGCGGTATTTCTGATGGATATATGCATTTTACCTATAATTTCAAATATTTAATTAATAAAACAATAAATAAAATAAATAAATAAATATATCATCACGGCATATTACCCATTTATGGGTGTGCCAATCTGCATCTGTTGGCATTTAATAAAACAATAAGAAAGATTAAATATACTCCCCAGAAAATACTATCAGAATGTTATTAAAACTGTTGATTTTTGACACTGACATGTGTCATTTAAAAACTATGTTATAAACATTGGAATTTGTCAAATTGTTTCCTTAGTGCTTTAGCCTCTGCGATTAAATTACTCTATATATTATAGTGTCTTTATCTCTAAATATATACAAGATATAATAAAATTTTGAAGTATATTAGACGAAGAATTTTATGTTCTTCAATATTTAATAACAAAAATTTCCAAAAAATTATATTTAGAAGAATTTTTCTCAGAAACTACTACTTCTGGTTGTTCAATTGTTACCAAAACCTTTTCAGCTCTTCCCAGGAATATCAGATTGAAGAATCTATATTTAAACAATTCTTAAGTCTTATGGTTTTTGAGGAATCGTGTCTACAACATCCAGACATACACACATACACACATCCACACACACACACACACACACACACACACACACACACACACACACACACAGACATCATTTTAAAAATGTTATAATCGAATTCTAGGGACCTTAAATCGTACTTATTCAATAAAATCTGGATATGCGAATTTTAGCATGAGTCCAATACCTTTCTTAGCGAGAGGTAAAAATGTAAGTTTTTATTCAAACTAAACGGAGACTTTCTTCACATTTACTGGCATACCCTGTATCTAATTCAAGTCTAAACATCTACAAGAAAATTATTTTATCATCATGTCGAATACATCTTTTATAATAAATGGAAAATTCATAACGACAGAAGACAAACAACGAGATTTGAAATTGGTAAGGGATGATTTACCAACAAGAAAAGACCACTTGAACGGCCGTGTTTCAGATGGTGGAATAATATAAAGACGTACTTAAAAATAATGAATATTAATAATGGATTAGAATTCATGCTTGAAAGAAAAATCGACCTTCCGTGAGCTAAAATTCATTCATGGTTTATAATACTTACTTCGAATTCATTAAATAAATTCGTAATTTGCCCAAAAATATCCTAATTTTGAACAAAGTCTATATTTGCTGCCAATTTTTGATCGTATTGTGCGTTCCCCTTGAATAGAATGGCGAAATTAAAATAACAATTGACTCCATTCCGTGTCGACAGGCAGGGATGCGAGACAAATGACGATACAATCGCGCAGCAGTTGTCACTGGATGTGCGATGATTGATTCAGTTTTGAGTCGGAATAGCGTGGCGTCGTCCGCGTCGTTTCCCGCGAATAATTGGGCCGCGGCTGGGAATTCAAGATTTTCGAATTTCCTTTCTCGTGCGGCACTCGAGCAAAAAATTTCGTATGTCAGACGCCGGCGGTGGAGAAAAAATCGCACGTTCCCCCGATTTGAACTTTCATTATCGAGAAGAAGAAAACGTTTTGTCAAGCCTCCAGAGACAAGGTGAACGACTTGGGGTTCTACCTCAATATTAGCAATGGAAAAACAGAATCAAACAAAATATTCACAATATTTCTTCCAGTGGAGTAGTTACAGTTTTGTTGGTCCTCATGCTAGATGAAAATATTATTTCCGATTATTAAACAAAAGTACCTACAGAGAATTTATTTTAAAATGCAACATTATGGTTTATCACTTCCATGGTTACTCACTATTGTCAAAAAATGACAGAAATGTAATATTTGTCCATTTTAAAATGCAACATTATAAATAGTATTGCAGCACAGGAGATACCTCCAGAACACATCACAAATGGTGTCAATTCTTATTACGACCGACTAGAATATTGCCTCAGTGTGAATGGGGGTATTTTTTAACGTTTACCACATGAAGTAATGAATTTTTGTAAGTTCAAGTTTGTTAAGGCGTAAAACATTGAAGTTTTGATATTTTGTTAATCGTATGTGGACTAATTTATTGGAAATTAGTTTTGATAATACAAAACTACAAATTTTGTACGTTGCATTTTAAAATGGACAAATATTACATTGCTGTCATTTTTTGAAAATAGTGAGTAACCATGGAAGTGATTGATTATATGTTGCATGTTAAAATAAATTCCCTGTATATGTACAGTGTGGAACAATAGTTCCTCATATAAAAAACTTTCTTATTATGTACACTACAGAAAATTGATGTAGCTCTTTACGCGCCAACTTTTTGAGACAACTTTAATAGGCACCACAGAAATTTTCTATCGTCTTTTGTTTTTGAGCTGCAGGCTAAAACTTGTTTTTCGTTTTTGAATATACCTCATATCTCGCTTATTATGAGAGGAAAAGAGAAAAAATGTTTAAATACTTTTTATACTGTTTTTTACGTAGAATAACGTAGTCTAATTACATTGGGTGAGATTCAGTGGGTTGTATTAGCGTGTTTTAAGCTAAAACAGTCCCTTGCCAAAAATAATTTGGCAACTTTGTAATACCTGTCAGAAAAAAGTGAGAGGCCAAAGGATCAAATAAAGAAAAAAATATTATTAACAGAAGTAAGAAAAAAAGGACAAATCTCAAAACTGATCAAAACGGAGGTTGAGATATTTTAAATTCATTAACATTCAGGTATGAAATATTTGACACATAAAATTTGACATATTTCTAACCTAATTTTGCAATAATGAGTTTCCTTTTACACCTTCCATTTACAATAATACTTCCTCATTTGACTAAAGGATATCTGTATTACTTTTCCCTGTGGTAAAATTTCTAAATCACAATTGAATCTCATTGATACATGTGGAAAATATTACAATGTTGCCATATACTCAATACAAGTTTTAATACAGACCTTAATACAACCCACTGAATTCTACCAATTTTTTTTAAAACAAACAATATTTTTTTAATGGAAACATGTTGAAAATAGTCTAATCTTTTTTTCCTATTCTGTGAGCTTTTTAATGATGTATAACAAATCTACATTCTTTTATTTTAAACATGGGTAAAACTTGAATTATTAATATTTTTGGGTTAAATTTCTGTAGTGCCTATAAAAGGTCTTTACCTACATTAATTTTCGCTAGCGAACATATTAAAAAATGTTTTCATATAAGGAACTCGAATTTGTTTTTACCTGCACGTTGACTAATTTTTGATCAATCACAACTCTCAACAACCTTTCCTATTTTCAAAACAATCCTAGGAATAAAAGAATGAAAAATAAATTTTGCTCTTTGTTTAGATAAAGTCACAATAATTATCACCAAAAAGTAGTCATTAGGCAAAAGTAAATATGTATTAATTGAGTACAGATCTACATAATTTTATGGCTAACAACCCCCAAGAATTAATAATTTATTAAAAATGAAAAAAAAAAACTAAACCTACTGCTTCTCTACTGTACAAATTGCTGGCTTTATAGCTAAAATAAATTTAAATTTTACCTCTAATTAACTATTTTTGAAACCAGGTATTACGATGATTTTTCTTTCACTATTGTATCTGCGCCTCTGTTTCTTCCCTTCAATTTTATATAAAGTAAGAAAACTTTGGAATAAATCTTCTAAATACTTTTGAATAACACAGAGGATAAAATGTTATAGGATTTTGTATGGATAAAAAATAAAATACAATTGAAAGCAAAACATATTGGATTGCTATGCAGGGAGTGCTGTACGACTGTGTTGAAGCTTGCCAAAACATAATAATATAAGGAAAGGAATGGGCTTAAGGATCATGCAGAATTTTTAAATATACGGCGAAAGAAATCATGAAAAAATCAATGACAACTCAGGGATATGAACCTCGGACCTTCTCGTATCTAGCGAGACGCTCTAACCAATTGACCAACGGAGTCCGTTCCAAGCGGAGACATTGAATTTTTCATGATTTCTTTCGTCGTTTATGTAAAAATTCTCAATGATCCTTAAGCCCATTTCTTTCCTTATAAACTTCAGGTAGGGTCACAATGGGGTCATTTAAAAAAAAATAATTGTCGATTTTTTTTATAAAATCATGAAATCCATCTCATTTAATAAATATAGTAATAGAAAATAATTTGAAATATGCGACTTTTCATTCATAAATTTGCTAATAAACTTTCGCGCTTTTAAACACGGACTAAATTAGTGACGACACAAATTCATACTCACACAAAGACAATTCTCTCTGACACACACACGCTTCACAACATGAAACATTAACCTAACCTAAAAGTGTGACAGCTGACAGCAAAATATTTATACAAGAGAGAAGATTATTAATTTCTATATCTTTAAAAGTACTAGTGCAGTATAAGGTATGTAAATAAACCATTTATTTAAATAAATACCAAACCAAATAATCATAGTTCTAAATTAAACCGGTAGAGCTCGACTGTCGTATCCGTGAATATGTGTCGTCAGCCGTTAAAATATTTGAAATTAAACGCAACTTTTAAAAAATCATATATCTGATTCTAAAGACTTGTAAGATGTAAAACATACACATACATGTTTAATTTGACCTATTTTTTCAAGAAAAAAATAAATCAGAAAATGTGAAATGACCCCTAACTACAATATCAATATAAAACTTAAAATATTCAAGTAAATTTGGTTAAATTTACGACATTAAAAGACCACCAATACAATAACATGTATAATAATATAGATTGCGTTAATTTGTGGACACATCAGGACGTCCAAAACGAACATAACGATAACTAATACAAATGCACCAAGTGATGTTATTTAAAATAACAAAATGTGCTTTTTATTTATTTGAATGCATAATAATGTTTCAAGAAGTGTAGACAGCATTTTCATTAAATTATGTGATATAAAACTTCATAAAATTGAAATTTCCGGATTCTCGAGCTTGGAAGGTATGTTAACACACGTATGTTTTCGTATGTAAAACACGAGCAGTGTTTATTTTTCTACAAAAATAACAGCAGCGGTATGTAACCTAGGTGGTAGTTTTAAGTGGTGTGGTCTCGCGGTTGACCACAAGTGCAACGATCACATATCACCGGCGTAACCGTGCGATGACGTCAGCACGTGACCGGAGTGTCAGAGCACGGCACATCACATCACGTCACGTAGCGCGAACCGCCTCCACCGCCGCCATCCTCTGCATCACAATCGGGCACCGTAAATCAACGCTAACTAACTCCGAGCTAATGTGATTCCGAATACGCCGTCGACCCGGCAAACAAAAATAAAACCCCCGCAAATATTTGGACGTGAACTCGTGTCAGACGGGCGCGGCGCTTGTTTACGTATGTACGACACGCACAAACGCGTCGGCCACGCCCCGACGCCCAACACTGCCCATTTGTTTGATGATTGACGCCGAAGACGCCGATTGCCAAGATTGCCCCTTAGAGGACTACTTAATTACCACAATAGCCCTATACTTCGATACGTGAATTTGTAGATTTTCTACCTACTTAGGATGTGAAGGTAATGACGATAACAACAACGATAAAATCAAAGAAAAAAAATTTGTTGCGGCCAGCACAAGACCTCTCGCCATTTCCATATTAGGCTATATAAGTATTGTATTGCACTTCGCTTTCGAACCGTCGTTTTATAACAAAATATTACAGAACTTTACCCAAATAAGTTTTTTATTGTATTTAATGTGTCTTCTGCACACATATAATACTATTTATTTTTCATTGTATGAGGAAGTTTCTATATATCAGAAATTCTTCCAATTCATTAACCACATTGGCGGTATTTCTGATGGATATATGCATTTTACCACAATTTTACCTATAATTTCAAATATTTAATTAATAATACAATAAGAAAGATTAAATATACTTCCCAGAAAAACCTATGAGATGTTGATTTTTGACACTGACATGTGTCATTTACAAACTTTTTTATGAACATTGGAATTTGTCAAATGGTTTCCTTAGTGTCTTAGCCTCTGCGATTAGATGGAGAATTTTATAAATATTTAATAAAAAAAAAAAACTCCCAAAAAAGTATATTTAGAAGAATTTTTCTAAGAAACTACTACTTCCGGTTGTTCGTTTGTTACCAAAACCTTTTCAACTTTTCCCAGGAATGTCAGATTGAGGAATCCATATTTAATTTTTTTTTTAAGTCTTATAGTTTTTGAGGAATCGTGTCTACAACATCCAGACATACATACACACAAACACACACACACATCCACACACACACACACACACACACACACACACACACAGACATCATTTTAAAAATGTTATAATCGGATTCTAGGGACCTTAAATCGTGCTTATTCAATAAAATCTGGATATGCGAATTTTAGCATGAATCCAATACCTCTCTTAGCGAGAGGTAATTATTAGTAATATTGTCATACTTAATAGTTATAATTATTATTAGTTTTGCCAGAGGAGAAACTGTCCCAAAAACTGGCAGAGAAGGAAAAAAGGAGATTTTTTCCTGAGAAGATGCATGTTCGCCGTCCATGTTATTGCCGGGCATGCATATATTGTATAGAAAATTGTATACATAAAAAAGGTAACATTTATGAATATTTCTTGTTACCTCGGTTACTTGTTATTTTTGTTAATTAAAAAATTATTGTCAATGTATCCCCTGAAGAAGGCACCAGTTTATGGTGCCGAAACGTTGGGTTTAAATTAATAAATACAGAACATAAACTAAAAAAGGTAGTATTTTTCCAATTAATAATATGAGTTCTGAAAGATATTTTAATAACAAAATATTACTTTACAACTGTTTTATATCCTATGTTTAAAAAGTATAATTTAATAAATTTTGAAAATCCTTAATAAACTTCCCTCCGTTTGCTGGGATTTTTTCTTTGTGAAAAGTTTAAAGCAACTTAGTCAACACAATCTGCCAAAATTAAATTTTGCTGGACGTGCTGCAAAAGGTGTCAGTATTACTTTGTTGCTAAACCACAGCGAAGAGTACAAGCGATTCTATTGTAACGTATCGAAATACCAAACTGCTCTTTGATATCCTCCTTGCCAAAGCTTAATGAAATGTCAACGTCGTTTGTTGTGGTTTTCCTTTCCACAAGACCATAACTTGTTATATGTTTGAAAACTAAAATGAGTGCCTAGGTTTCTAATTCATTAAGCTTAGATCAAAGCTTGCTAAAATTAACAAGGATAAACCGTTTTATAATCTGGCATTGGCGTCTAACTAACTATCGCCAGTTAGTTTGAAATTAATTTAATTTTTGAAACATACACAAAAAAAAACATCTAAATTATAGTTAAATTAACTAAATAAATTCCTTATTTTTCAGCCTACTAATATGTTTCATTAAAATATCTAAGTTGTTTTCATTATTTAATAACAAGTTATAGTAAAATTAAATACAATTTTTTTTTTCTACCCCCCTGGCCTTCGGTAAGGTGCCGATTGGCCAATGACAATTTATTCTCGAAGTTGTAATTTAGGATATACACAAACATCCAAGCCCCTGGTGGGAATCGAACTCACGACCCCAAGAGCCGAGCAGTGAAGGTCGCTTGAGCACTATCTATAACCGCTTGACCTCCGAGGCGGCTAAAAATACAAAATTAGATGAAATGATTACTTTTATATGATTACTATTCACGTAAATATTGTGTGGTAATTATTTTTAAAAATTTGAATTGAATAATCCGTCCGTAATGATTTTATACGTTGAGTGTGCTCCAATGACGGTTAATGATTAGCAAGCAAACGATCCGTTTTGAGTTCATGCTTCATACATTATCCTACTACCCACTATTATTAACCTCAGGCAATTATGAATGGCAAACAGTTTCGAACTATAAGCTGTAAGCAAATGATATATTACCGATATATTTTAGGTAACTAAGTATGAATTTAAATACATATTACACTGTTTGAACCGAAACTACCGCAAGTTTTTATGTTAACATATTTTTTTTTTTGATTATCTAAAAAAAATTCTTTCGGCCGAATTCACCATTCCTTGATTTTGAGTTGACCCACAGATCAACACTGATTCTATATCGATCCAATTCACCATTAAAAAAAAATCAAGCTTATCTACTAATCAAAATCAATGATCAACTGATTCGTCCTATTCCTATTCAAGCTTTGATGAGAGGGTCTATTCTAATTCATAGCCACATGTGCTATCCGCTATCCGCTGCATAAGTTCCACTACTAGCCAACAGATGGGGGTCTCCTTCCCGCTATCTTAAAGTCACTAGATATATAAAGTATCGCAATTCATTGTACCAATGTGTTTGAGAGAGAAGAACGTTTTTTAGACACAATATGGAGGAATCAGGCCAATCAGGGTCACATCAGGATCTAGTTGTAGTTAGCTGTGCCTATGAAAGTCACTATATCTGGGGAGTTTAGCGTCAATGCTGTCATCATGTCAAACGACCTGAAGAAAATTAACCTTAATTGTATTTATTTTTTATTTTCTTTATAATTTTGATCAGTTATGTTTTGTACTAATATGTATGCATATTATAAAAATTATGAACATAAAATCAACATATGGGGTCCCGTGGCCGCGTGCCTGAGTGTCTGGTCGCGAACCTGGGGGAACCGGATTCGATCCCAACCGGCGCCAAATATTTCCAATTTTAAATGGCACAAAAGTGACCCCTGTGGTGCACTTTCCACACCAGCTATGTTATATATTTATTAAGTTATTTATTTATGAACATAAAATCAATATTAATTGCTTGCCTTCATATATTTATTCACTGCCGATTATTTTTTTTTGTAATAACGCACTCGTTTCAAGATAATCCATTTTAAATTTGGCGCCGAAGATCGACACAATGGCTGGTAGTGCGAGCTCGGTTTTAACTACAACGCTGTTTTAAGAAATGTCAAATTCAAAGTTTAATATTTAATTTCACCCTTATGTTTAAAAAACGATTTTTTAAAAAATATTTGTTTGAATACAAACCATGTCCTCCTTAAAAATCATATTTTGATAAATCTGATATTATTTATTTTTATTATTAAATAATGAAATTTGACATTTCTTAAAACAGCGTTTTAGTTAAAATCGAGCTCGCAGTACGAGCCAATATGGCGGCCAATTGCGGTACTTTATATATCTAGTGACTTTACGCTATCTGACTTGAATCCATCTGTTGGCTAGTAGTGGAACTTATTAATATTGACAGATGTCAAGTTGACAAGTAGTTCGGCTTTTCAATTTTGTGATCAAATACTTGTGTTCGTGTGTTAAATCAATAATATTTGATTAATATCTATATATATTGTAAGTACCTATTTAAATTATAATAATTATTTATAATTCTAACAAATAGCAAATGTGGCTATCCATCTGTTGGCTAGTAGTGGAACTTATACAGCGGATAGCGGATAACACAAGTGGCTATCCGACTTGAATCCATCTATTGGCTAGTAGTGGAACTTATATAGCGGATAGCATATGTGGCTATGAATTTAGAATAGACCTCCTGAATATATACAAATTGTATGAAATTATCTGCAGATCTTCAATTTCACTGCAATACATTCACCTCCATTATTTACTGAGGTACTTCATCTATCTGTCCATAACCCACAAACCATTTCACGTTGAGTTGCATGGCTACAGTTAACGGGTGCAGGTGAACGTGGGCGCGTGATGATTAGCTTGCGAGCAGTCCGAGTCAGCCGGATAATGATAACCCCGTAGCTACGTGAGAAATGAAAGCAATTGTGTTGAGCGACGTGGACGTGCATTTCCTGCCCTACACGCGCCGTAGTTCAATTCTGATGCAACCGAGATAACTTTTATGTATGCCAACTGGAAATATACAACGGAAAAAGGTTTTGCAGTAATTAAATTTTAATTGAAATCATGAATAAAGCAATATAATGGTTATTCTTTTTCCCAAACGATTATAAATAGTTTATGTTTGTAAAAAAAGATATTCTGTTGTATAACATTTTGTTTGCTCATGGCGTAAATGAATATACATTGTAACCATATGTCTACATGTAAAAAAAAATAATGAAATATGGCAGTTATCAAAGGAAAAAGAATTATTGTTTAATGTGATTGCTTTACTGATGAATTTTAGAAATATTTGTACCAAACACATCATTGTCAAATCAACGTCAAAAAAGTGAAACATAAATGAAAATATACTTCATTTTAGATAATAAAAGTCGGCCGATAATTGCATGCATTACTCAGCAAAGGATTTATACTGGCAAATCCAAATATTAAATATTTTTGACAAATCTAAAACGTGATAATAGACATTTTCAATGTATAAATTATCTATGAAATATGTAAATGTTAGATTTTTCAAAGGAACTTTTGGTATGGAATTTGTAAAAAAGTAGTATGTGTTCGTTTTATAATTTTATTGGATATATAGAATCTTCTCCAAGGAACTTTTTTTATAAAAAACTTCAAAATTTTGAAAAATCTAATTTCTATTTATCTAGATACTTTTTAATGAGCTGATTCCAAATTTTGAAACCGCAAGTCGATATCTCTTTTCGTTCTCGAGATATTTAGATTTAAAGTTTTGCTCAAAACTGCCCATTTTTGAGTAATAACCCAAAAATGGGACGAGATATGAATTTGGCGATAACACCATTCGATTCTACGGACAAAAATACATAAGTATACCAATTTTCATAATTTTGTCGAACCGGTTCATTTTTTATTAATGAAAGCTTGAAAACCCCTGAAAATGGCCAAAATCTGAAAAAATCGTAAGGGGTACACCTTAGATTTTTGCGATTTTTGGACATTTTCAGTTATTTTGCTTTAGAGATTGTATGCGGTGTTCAAAAATTCTGAAAATTGGTGAACTTATGTAATTTTTCCCGTAGAATCGAATGGTGTTATCGCCAAATTCATATCTCGACCCATTTTTGGGTTATTACCCAAAAATGGGCAGTTTTGAGCAAAACTTTAAATCGAAATATCTCGAGAACGAAACGAGATATCGACCTGCGGTTTCAAAATTTGGAATCAGCGCAATGAGAAGTATCTAGATACATAAAAATTAGATTTTTGAAAATTTTGAAGTTTTTATCTAAATGTGGGGTATATAGACTTTTGGGGCAATAATTAAAAAATTGGTAGAGATATAAACTTGATAATAATATTATTTGATTGTAAAGAGAATGTTACGAAAGTGTACGCATTTTTAGAGTATTTGAACAACAATACCTTCCTTACCTAAAGGTGACGGAAGGTAAAAAACCTATCAGAATTTAAAACTAACGAGAATCCAAGAATGATTAAATTATATGGTAAATTTCCGTGCCTTCACTATCGCAAATTTATGTATCATTTCTTCCTGACTTGATTATTTCGCAATGGTATGTTCAATAAATTACACAATTTATTTACACAAAACTAACTTTGAGGGGCTCCAAAATGTAATAATACAGGACAGGGATATATTTCATACATTGATTTTTTTTGTTTATTTATATATTTGTCTTTAGTTTTTATAATTTTTGGGCGCCCCAAAAAGCCAGGTGCCTTAAGCCGCCACTGTGTGCGTTAGGTCATTAACGTTAATATAATTAAAGATTATTTGTAAAACCTTTACCCTTTGTTAAACATTACTTCGTGATCAAAGTCATCGTTTTTGTCTAATCCTTGAGTAAAAAATAAAAATGTCATGTGCTTATCTTTTCCAAGTAATTAAAGCTTAGTAAAGAAATCCAATCAATTTGAAATAAATTACATTTAATTAAAGATCTCCCGTCGCAATTAAACACCGCCGTTGTTTTTTCCTCGACAGATGAATCTCGCGAAAAACAAAGGCAAAAAGTGTAACGACGACAATATATCGAAGTACCCACGTGAAACGACATAAAAGGAAAAGTAAAATTGCATTACCTTTTCCGATGTCATCCTTTATTGCATTAGCCAACAAACTGGGGAGAAAATTGCATAATAGAAATATAGGATTCATATACGCAGAATTTGTTTTCACTTTGGAATTTAGGGAGGCGAAAGAAACAAATGCGAATTTGGTGAAGGTACCGTTTGAAAGAGCAGAGATTTCTAATGTTGAATATTTTATGAATCCCAGGAGAAAAATTTGTAATTTCACTCTTGTTTTTTGAAGAATGCAGTTATATTTTTACTCTAGAGACTAAAATGTCATTTTAATCCCAAGGGACGAAATTAACAAACAAGAAAAACGGGCACACTCTACTAGCTCTATTTCTGGAAAATGAGCATGATATTTTTTTTAATATCCTTTTCATATTACACATGTAAATAACGTAAAAGCCCTTGATATGTACTGGAAGTCTACTTGGAATCCGTTATATAGGGAATACGATATTAAATTTTTATTTCATTTTGCTGTAGTTTCTGACCTAATAAATTTAGAGAAAAGAATAGTTCAAAATTAAAAACTACACGATAAAAAGCTAATTAAAATTCTCATATTAGAGCAAATTTCAGTGCCATTGAATTACTGATGTTTAATTTTTTATTTGACAGATCTTATAATTTTACTCTTATCAATAAATAATTTTATTTAATTATTAAAAGTGTAGTTAAACACGAAAAGAATTATAAAATGAATCTAGAATGGGATTTTATTATAACATTCAAAATTAATTATAATAATAATGTAGGTATTAAAGTTTAATATCAAATGAAAACAAATAACATCAGTAATTCAATGGCACTATGAAATAGGCCGTAAATTGCAAATTTTAATTAGCGTTTTTTCGTAAAATAGAATGAAATTGTAATTAATTTTAGTCTTATATAGCCCGATTCACAAAAAATTTAAGCTAATCCTCATTTTTGGATTAGTGAATTCTATTCTATTCCGGTATTCAAAATTTAATTTTTATTATATTATCAATAAATAGATACAAGGAATAGATTAGACTATATTTTAAAATATAAACTGTCAAAATTAGAGTAGAATTCGCTAATCCAAAAATGAGGATTAGCTTAAACTTTTTTGTGAATCAGCCCGATAATGTTTTTAATTCTGAACAACTTTTTATGTACAACAGAAAAATGAAAAATAACATTTTATTATCTTTATAACGAATTCCAAGTAGACACCCGGTATAGGTGGTTTAATATTTGCAGTAAACTATTAAGGATGATTAGCGAGTAACCGGCTAGCATTATTTTATATCTATCAATCATTTATGGATTATTTTAGGGAAAAATACTTCAAATAAAAGATGCATACAATTACATTAGTAGTTACTTTTCGCCGGCTCTAGACCAGCAACAGCAACCATATGCTAATTAGAGGGACCAGCCGCGCGATCCGGAGCGAAAAATGATATGAGACAATAATGGAACTTTTGTTTGGAAATGTAATAAAACATTCATTACAAGTATATAAACTTTTTGTTTAACCGTCCCAATGTTGGCAGCGCTGTTTTGGTGAGAATTTATACGAAATAAAATAATTTTTTTGCTCCGGATCGCGCGCCCGGCCTCTCTAATTAGCATATGGTTGCTGTTGCTGGTCTAGAATCGGCGAAAAGTAACTACTTACATTTTCTATGACTTTTATTTGAAGTATTTTTCTCTAAAATAATATATAAATGATTGGTGGAGATAAAACAAAACTAGTCGGATGCTCACCAATCACCCTCATTATTTGTTCATACTAACGGCTATAAATGTATCCTCAATTCAAGCGTTAACTTTTCCCGTAAATATTTTTTTTGCGTTGTCCAAATTTAAAACTAGAATCATTTACATTGTCCAGGATTTACGAAAATTAAAAAATAATTAGAAATAGATTAAAAGTACAATTACACTACGTGTAGTAATAACTAGAGAGTTAAAAATTCATCGCTTCTTTTTAGAGTGTTAGTTGCTGCGCAAAGAGAAATGAAAAATAAAAATGATCGCGTAGTCGTCGGTTTACGCGTTAGGATCACGTGTGGTTAACGCCTCTCTCCATTCCCATCATGTGACGCTAATTATCTAACATAATGACGTAACATGATATCGGTAACGCATACACCACTCGCGGAGTTTTTAATTAATGGCTGCTGAGCTAACAGCGCCAACGACGGCGAGAGTATAAATCATAAGAGAAGGTCGTTTCAGCAGACGCCATGTTTAATTTGTGTGCTATCAAAGCAACTATATTAATATATGATATCTAGTTTTATTACCCAAATCTAAAAGGGGATGGATCTATGCGAGCGAAGTTTCACGATCTCCTCATTCATACCGAAGTTCCATTTGGCATTTCAAATTCATACCCTTGTGGTGTTAATTTTAGATGCATTATTCCCGTGGGGTTTTATTCCAGTAACTAAAATTAATAAATAACGAAGAACATATAGAAAATTAAGTACGGTTTATTTTAGAGATCATATTATAAAAATCTGTTGTGGCCAGCACAATACCTCTCGCCATTTCCAATATAGGTATTGTATTGCACTTCACTTTCGAACCGTCGTTTTGTAACAAGAATATTACAGAACTCTTTACCCAAATATTGTTTTGTATTGTATTTAACATTTCGTCTGTACACATACAATTCTAATTATATCTATTTTTCATTGTAGAGAGAGAGATTCTTCCAATTCATTAACAAGATTGGCGGTATATCTCTTTGTATTTCTGAAGGATATATGCATTTTACCTACAATTTTAAACATTTAATTAATAAAACAAGAAAGAACAAATGTACTTCCCAGAAAAAGCTTTCAGAATGTCACTAAAACTGTTGATTTTTGACACTGACATCTGTTATTTACTAACTATGTTATAAACATTACTATGTTATAAATATTTGAGTCAACTTGTTTTCCTTAGTGCCTTAGCCTCTGCGAGTGTTATGGAGAATTTTATGTTCTTCAATATTTGTAATAAAAATTTCTAAAATATTTTATTTAGAAGAAACTACTACTACACACACACACACACACATACACACACACATACACACACATACACACACAGAGAGAGAGAGAACACATACACAGAACACACACATACACACACACATACATACGCACACATATACATACATACATACATATGTACATACATACGAACATCATCGTAAAAATTCTATATTTGAAAATAGCATTCATTTTGCTTTTGTTATTTTTACATTTATTGGGGTTTTGTAAAGGATTGGAAGGCAACGTAATTGAGTTCTTTCTATGAAATGTTTTATATATGTCCAATAATTTAAAATCATAAATTATTTCTCGCATTCAGGTATTAGTACTGATCAAATAAATAAATAAATAAATTTTACGATAATGTTTTGTAAAATAGAAAAACTTAATTAAAATATTGAAAAGCTTAATTAATTATGACAAATATTTCAAATCGATTTAAATATAATAAATGAGTGAAAACTATATTAAAATGTAAATCACGAAATATCATTATAATAAAATATATTGCTTTATGAAAATTTAGAACCAAAATTGACGATGTTGAACAAATTGATAAACTCTGAGAAAACGTAAATTCCTTTTTTAATTAAACTCCAATGTACTTTTAAAGTATTTAAATTTAAAAGAAAAAACTCTGTTAAACTAAAAGTATTAAGAAAAACTTTTATTTACAAAGCGGTAATAAACTTTTCTTAAACATTTCCATCACCGGTTGAATTTGAGTTTAAATACACCTATTTCCTTCGGTCAAACATAACCACAAAGCAAAAAAGAAAAGCAAAACCTCCTGGAATCAATTTAAGTCGAGAGTTAAAGTACACAAGTCGGTCAGTTCGTCTTGCTTAACTTCCACTGGTAGATCGAACGCTGGCAAGAAGCAGGCAATGTTGCTGCCGATGGAGTTGGCCGCCAGCATCGGCAATAATTTCCATTTGGATGGTGCGAGTTCTAGCCGCGCCCCAGTGACTTCACGTCGAATATATTTAAATTTCGCCACTGCACAGCGTGCAAATTTGGCATCCTGCCACCGTAAAAGGTCGCGCGCTGAAGCCCCGGTCACATTACACTAATTTTCTCTAGAAACTACATTCATTAGAATAGAACAAACGTTTACAACCACAAAAAAATATATTATAATTTCATTGTAACGAATAATGGTGATCTATGTCATTAACAAGAAAATACTCCTAATCGCGACTGAAGTTAGGAATAGGGTCTTCCACCGTAGTAACAAATTTGAACAAGGGTCAGTTATTAAAACTAGACCTTATAACTAACTATATATTAAGGACTATCAAAGTTTAAAATAATTATTATCCTAAAATAATCGAGTTTTTATTACCATTTCCTCATCTCTATATTTACGTCACACATTTATTCTATTCCAAATTCTTACTACTTTCAAACCTTCTGCTATTGCCTTTTTGAAACAACAGAAATAAACCAAATAATACTAGTTTAAATTTCTGATTCCATGACAGATTACAAGCGTTGGTATGAAAGTAAAAGATATGTTGAATGACATAGGCCACGGATGGCGAACGTATCAACGTGCCATTTTTCTAAAGAAATGTTTAATGAGGTCATAGACGTGCCATCAAGTAATTTTGACTTTGTGATTATTGGGAAAAAAATAATAATAAATACTATCAATTCAAAACTCTTTCTATTCAAAACGGTTTCTAACCGAGTCTTTAATGTTATTCATCTCTGAAAATAATGACTAGTAGGCATAGGTTGATGAAAAGATTGTTAAAATAGCATGAGCCAGCTTCTTCAAACAATTAAATGTGTCTGGTAACGCATTCCATGTTTCCAAAATTTTGTTCCTAGCATTTTCACTTATGTATATTACTTGTCAATCTTTCTGTTTCAATTAATTCTAACTCTTTCCTTGTTTCAATAAATTTTTGAATCCATATTGAACTAGACTGGAAATCAATCAGCTGCATTTCAAATTCTTCAATTTGCAACCAATCGAATTGGGACAAATTCAGTTTATCAAATGACGTCACATCAGGGTACATAATAAACTTATTATAAACTATATTTCTTTATGACAATAAATATATTATTATGATTATTATTATTATTATTACTATTATTATTATTATTATTCCATTTAGGGGCGAACATAATGTTACTGTTGATTGGTGTTCAGAAAAATTGGCAAAAAGACGTGCTGAACACAGAAATGTTGTGTCTAACAAGAACAAAAATAAAACAAGTGGCTGTTTTTCTCCACTTCAGTAAACATCGATGTCTACAATAGCAAACAAACTTAAAACTAAAATATAAGCCCAATAAAAGAACAACTACACAAAAATAGTTTTTACACTGTACTTGTAGAAAAACTAATAAAAAATGCATTTAGTAGAGGTTCATGCTTGGAAGTAGGAACAATTATCTTTTTTACTCTTACCCATGTATATTCAAATTAGCGTAATGTAATTCCGGCTTAACAATCTATGTTTCTTCGTTGTTCAGTCGCCTGCAGTGTCCTGTGCTCTAGTTTCCCAATGACTTCTTACGACTGTGAATCGGGTCATCGGTTATAATCACCACTAAAGCAGATGAAATAGATTTTAAGCTGCTATACAATACGGAACTGACTAATGTCGACTATTGTTATTTAATGCGGATAATGCGGATACTAGAGAAGTGTTTTACTGCCGTTCCACAATGTAAAAAGATTTTCTCGAATTATTTATTAAAGTTTACACGCTGGGAGAATGAACTGACTTGCTAAGGAGGAGATATAAATTCTGGAATTTAATTATTAAGTCATATATGGAACATTAATAAGAAAAAAGATTTACTAGAGGAAATATGCATCCACGACTACATATTAAAATAATGATGTAACATTTTTAGAATTTAAATAAGGGAACTTCTGGTCTAATCTAATCAACTCTTCATATGGATGTAAAGAGGAATGCGAAATAAAATAAATAAATAAATAAAAAAAAAAAACAGGAACTGTTAAATTGAAGAAAGTGGTATATTTTTCGACGATTATGTTTTATTTACCAAAATTTTGTTTTCGTTCACCGAAAATAACATGTGAAATTGTGCAACTTTGATATTCAATTGTTTTAACTACAATATTCGTTCTTGTTATTTGTTTCAGCTTTCTACTTCAATATTCAATTCGTTTTTAGCCTAACTTTCTTCTTTCCCCTTCTTCTATTTATTATGAATAAAAATTCTCTTCAATCGTTTATTATTGTATGCAGTTCTTTCATGGCCTTATTAATAAATATTTTTCTTTGTTTTTGTACTTATTCTAATGATTTTTTCCTGCGTGGACTTAATGCAGGTTTTTTTCAGGCAATTAGTACAAGTAACATATTAAAAATGTAAGTGCATAAATATGTAGTACATGTAAATTTTACTAATTTGTGATGCAAATATTTGTAAAGTAGTAACTTAATACATGAATATTTGTTTCCATTTCATTTGAACATCTCCTTCTTTGGACTACATTTTTTCTCTTTCTCTTGTATTGTGATAATTATTCTCTCTGTGGTATTTTTGGTATTCGTTGTTGTTCAATACAATCTTTTATATTTTTGTATTCTAGGGCTACTTACATTTAATATAACTCTTACGATATACATACATATTTGAAATATAATTTCATATTTAGTGAGTTTAGGATACAGCTATATAAGCCAGTTAAAAACCTCATGCTTGCGGGAAATTACTGCATTCGTTTGCCAATGCCTCTCAGACCCATGTGGTACTTTAAGAGTTATTTATATAAAATGGCTGTGTTCTTTTATTACATTTTGTAAGGTTTTAGATGAAATAAAATATTTCATCCTCGTAGGATCTAAATACAAAGCGCGAAAGTCATTTGTCTTTACTTTTCATTCAATAATTTTTTTTTCGTCTAAATTATATATCCGTTTTTGGAAAAGAATATATCTGATTCAATACTGGGAGTAGTGTAGCAAGGAGTGTTCTGGACCAAATGACCTTTAGGTGACTTGGTTCAAGGTCACTCACCAGGTTTCCTGGATTTGTGTAAGGCCATTACTAGAGCGCAGATCAGTATCGCCACCAGGTGTCTTTCCCTCATCTTGCGCATGCGTCTTAATGTGATGATGAGTTATACCAATCATCGCCAGATCCGGTGCAAACAATTTGTCTAAAACATTTGAAAGCCAGAAGTTGGTCTATTTTTTGAGCATGACTCATAATCGTGGATACTTGTTCAAACCTGATTATCTATTTAGAATATGATTTATTTTTACACTATGACTCCTTAGTAAAAAAATTATGGTTAGTCATCTGACTAGTTTTAATTCTTATATAAATTTAATGTAATTTATTAATAAAAAAAACTATGACTCATTATATCCTGTTTACCACAACACGTGAAAACCAGATATTGAACTATTTTCAGGGTGACTCATCACCATATCAATGGCATGAGCAAGATCTCGGGAAAAACATCTGATGGGGATACGGACCTGCGCACTGGCAATGACCTTGAAATAGGTCCAGAAAACCGTAGTGGGGTCCACATATGGTGGGAAGCGGCGTAGAAGCCTTTGGTCCAGAACGCCCCTTACTATGCTACTCATGGGTCGCGTCGTGTCCAACTCTCTCACTACTACAGTAGACTGAAATTATATTTTCGTGGAATTAAATAAGTGTCATTCTCAAGAAGGTATTTCAGTAACGTTTCATCAGTAATGCCTCTTTTGTTATTTAAAATAGAAATGACATTTAAAATTGGGTCTCTCAGGCCCAGTCGCAGTTATAGGAATAGTTTAATTTATGGAATGAACACATAATTATCTGGCAAAAACAAAACCTTAAACATGTACTTACCCTCTTCATTTTGGAATCTTATTGTCTTCCTCAAGTCTCAGGGCAAATATCTCTCACTAACGCTTGGCTTCAGTAATCAAACAGGCTGAATACTCATTCACTGTGTCATATCGGTACGTTGCAGCGCATCAACTGCTGCACCGAGGAACTCCAAGCGCTCTACACAAAGCTAGAATATTGTTCCAGAATGAGTAATACCATTTTACGTCAAATTAAATGGCTTTGTGAAATGTTTACGTTGAGAATCTGGTAATTGCAGGAGTGAGTTAGTGGGTGCCGGAAAACTAGATAAGGGAGAAGGGAATTGGATTAAATTGGGAGTTATATCTACTGCAGTAGGTACGAGAGGTTGATATAGTTTTCATTAATTATGATATAAATCTTATTATTTCTTACACCTTTACGGGCCTATTCTATAACTTAGTGGTTCATTTTTAACCACTGGTTAAAAGATTTAACCAAGTAATACTTTTCTAAAAGACTTTCTCTGAAAAACAGAAAAATATAAAATATAAACAGAAAATATACTGTTTTTATAAAAAATGAAATGATTAAGAAAATATAGGTTATTTTTTATGTAAAACATATCTACAAATTAATTCACTATTCTTTTCTTATAAAAATGAACCTTTTTAAAAATAACAGTTTATCTTAGAAATTACCTTTGGCAACTTAAGTAATAAATTCTTCCCTCAATTATGAATTACTGGAAAAGGAAATGGTTTAAAGGTAGAGAAAATTCTCTCTGCTTTCCTTCTTAGTGCATGCATTGTTAAACCCTGTTTTTCTTTTTAAAGTGGATGCAGATAATACCGCCTTCTCGTTGTAAAAATCTCGTAGAGGGAAAATAGCTATAAATATACGGATAATATTAAGTCTTTACTCATGTGCGCTACTGGATTTCACAGCAGACATGTTCAGAAAAATTCTCAAATCCTCCTGTGCGTATTTGTTACGAAACAGAATATTATAAATAAGGAGTTCAAATAGGGTCCTCCACTATATTTTTTTTTTATATTTTTTTACGAAACTTCATTTAAACTGAAAGTAATTTTAGAAAGTCTTATATTTTTTAATAAGTAATATTTTTTTTAATATTCTGTGACGTAGATATAGAGATGATTTTGTTCTCAAACAGTGTATGTTAAAACAACCCTTGTGGTCAATAATTGGAAATATGAGTGGATAATAAGTAATTTAATGTCATAATTAATAAAAATACTACGTATATATTATAGTCCTAGATTTGATTACCACTGGTAGCCTATGTCATTCAACAAATCTTTTACTTTCATACCAACGCTTGTGATCTGTCATGGCATCATAAATTTAAACTACTATTATTTGGTTTATTTCTGTTGTTTTATTGTTATTATTTTCTGCATTTATATACTTGCAAATGGATTCTGTATTTCAAAAAGGCGATAGCAAAAGGTTTGAAAGTAGTAAGAATTTGGAATAGAATAAATGTGTGACGTAGATATAGAGATGAGGAAATGGTCATAAAAATTCGATTATTTTAGAAACTAATAACTATTTTTAAACTTTAATAGTCCTTAATATACAATTTTAAGGTCTAATTTTAACATAATTGACCCTTGTTTTAATTTGTTACTACGGTCTATTGTGTGTTCAGTATTTATAGAACTAATATTTAAATGAAATATTTGTCAATATTTCTTCATAGCTTACTTGATTACAATTTTTAACAATCCATCTCTTGTTATGCTGCGTATTGTATGAAACATTTGATTGAACAGGACTTTTGAATCATATTTTCGCACTGGACAACTCCACTGCAGTGAACCAACTACACACCTAACATTTTTTTGCTTGAGTTCTTACTTACAATGCTGTACACCACGACGTACGCCTTGTGTGCTGTAGGTTATTGAAAACGACTTGTGTTGTTTGTTTGATCTTTCGAACAGCTTAAATTAACTGACTCGTCGTTTGAATTCTTTTATTGCTGCTTGCGTTTTTGTGCAGGAGAAAACTAGATAGAATAGTAATTACCAATTGACTACAGTATTGACGTTATAAAAGTCTTTTTACTTGGAAAAGTAAATATTCCATTGCAAGATTGTAATTATATATTTCTGTGATTGATAACTAAATGGATAATCTATCCAGGATATAATTCATTCAATAGATGTAGATATCCTGATAATAGTTGATTTTGATATTATCAGCTAATACATTATGTATAGAACAATTCATTTTCGCTGATTACAGTGTAATTACTTGTGATAATTGGAGCATAATGTATAATTAATTACATGACTTCATGTGGTTTTGTAGAATATATTTTGTACTTTATAAAATCGTAATCATACATAATTAGTTCTACATTTCGAACGTGACACATGAGAGAGAATTTTCATTTATTTAATAACAATTTTTATTCGCACATTGACGCATGTTGATATTTGTGATATTTGAAATTCGTTTGCAGGTGAAACAGTTTGATTATTCAAAATTCGGAAAATGTAAAATTTTTAACGCCTTTCAAATTTATTTATTTACGAAAATTAAAATTCGTTGTACAAGTAAATCTCGAAATAGTTATTTACATTCGAGTGTGTGTAAGTTGTATTTTACAGCGCGACAGCTTTGTTTAAGGCACGAGCCCTTAAGGCGAGTGCTTTATTAGCTGGAGCGTTGTAAAATACTTCACGCACGAGAATTGTATCAAATTTTTTGGCCGACGATAATGAAAATCACTTTTTTCAATGAGACAGGTTGTACTTCTGAAAAGAGTTAGTTTAAAATACTGGGGTTAAGTCAATTTCCAAATTTGATTTTACTTACCTTCATTAGAGTACTTCTTTTAGCAAAAATTTATCTGTAATAATAGACGTTGTTTATGACTGATAATATATTTATTTGCTCATGTTTTCTTCGTAATAAATAATAGGTAGGTGTCGATATTTGACATTTCAGCAGTGCTCGCGTATTTGACAGGTATATCGATCGGTGACTATGTCGGTAACGGCATATTACCCATTTCTGGGTGCGCCAGTATCTACAACACATGCAGACATCGGTAATGATGATGATATATTTTACCGTGCGGGCGCTTACCAGTTTGGTTTATATAAATTAATTTTAAATATAGGAAATGTTAAAGTAAAAAAATAACTTAAGTAGGTAGTACTTTTTTACATGAACTTTATTATAGTAAAGATGATTTCTTTTCTAAATGCCCATAAACGTCCAATGTATTTTTATTATTTTACCGCATAGTTAGACACGTTACAACACAGTAAGCGTAAAATGTAGGTTACACTTGCTGTGCATACAATGGTAAAGTTCCCATTACACTTCAGGAGGGCAAAAAAATATTTTTTTAAATTTCTTAACCTTGCACATCTTTTGAATCAACTTGAAATATATTTATCAATTTTTAATTTTATATTAAAGGAATACATTTAGTAACTTCAAATAAAAAAAAAACTCTTATGGCATTTAACATTATCGTCTCGTTTTTTGAAAGTTTTTTAATTTCCCCACTACTCCGACGTCAGAATTAACTAGTTCATTAAGTCTGCGCTAACTATAACTCATTTTTATATTTTATTGCTATGTAATAGTGCTATTGGATAATTTGCTAGTTTTTCTAGACAAAAATGCCGTCATACATAATAAAAAATCTCGTTTGCGAAATCATATCCATAGTAGAACAATTTCGTCGTATAAAACAGACCGGCGGCTTTGCGTTAAAGTCCTAGTCGGGATAAGCAGCCATAATGCGGTAAAACTACCAGACTTTGTGAGCGAATAGCATAACTTAGTTAAATGAAACTTTTGCATATTGCTAGTGCTAGTACTGAACCTCGTCGCAAAACAAGTCACATAAAATAAATTGAACTAACGCTATTTTTACTTCGCAGAACAAATTCCATTTTCAATTGATTTTACGGATTTATAAATATTGCACTAAAGGTCGCAAAAGTAAAAAGAAATGGTTCACTAGAGGAGATAGTTAAAACTTTTATATTACAGGTATAGCTTTGAAATGTAGTTGTTACTTAAATGGTTACTTTGTTTTAAATTTAATATTTTTCATTTCAAAAAATTGACGCTTCAGAAAATGAAAAAGACTCCTCATTTAGAAGAGTTTGATTGAGTCAGCAATATTGCTTGATTAAAAAAAAAATCATTTTCTGGCAGCTACATAAATAGCTTTTTTACGTATGCTTCGGAATATTGGAAAAATCATTGTAGCTGTCGCTCATTTTCTTGTCCAACAAATTAATTATTGTAGATAGTTATTTTCACGTTTTAGGTTCTAAAATGTTTTGATCGTAAGCAGATTGTGTGGCCTATTCAGAAAAACACAGTCATAAAGGTTGTTACGGATATAAAGATTGTTATCATAAAGACATCTGTAACAATCTTTATGAATATGTCAATTCAGAACCTACGTCGGTATTATTGACAATCTTTACAAAATAATACTTGTGAATGAACCAGATTATTTGACAATAGCTAACTACATTATGCATATATGAACTTAACCTAACCTTATATGTCAACGCTTTATTCTTTTAATAATGTGTTGCCAATTTTATTTAAAATGCAAACATTCTGCCAAAACAACTAAAGAAGAATGTGACATTTGTGTCATATTTGAAAACTTCTAAATTATTTAGAACGGATATGTTAATTCCTACCACTGATCCCAACGCGACTGAAAAGTTATGGAAAGTTTTTTTTATTATTTTGATTTAAGAAAAAGCACACATTAGCACCAGAATAAATAACAAGGTTTTCACGAATACCTGCCACAGAATATAATATTTTCAAAGAAATATGTATTTACGCCAAAAGTAACTTTCGTCCACGACGGTTTTTATCGTTATTATCATTATTTAAGTCGAAGCAGGATCCATGCGAATAATCAACTGCATCCTGCTAATATTTAGCAGAAAGGCCATTATTAATAATATTTGATTGATGTAATAATCTGTCACATGTCAAATATTAGAAATAAGAACGTGATAACAACCATAAATACATAGTTTTAGCAGTCGTTATGATAAAGACTGTCAAAACACGTAACAATTGTTGACGGTAACCACCTTCAGTACTGAAAGTACCAAATTTGATTTTAACAATCTTTACAGTACATAACAACCATAAAGACAATAACGACAACACAAATATTGAGTTCTGAATAGACCCCTGTTTTGTGAGTCATCCAGATGACAGCGCAGCACACGAATTAGATATGTAATATATTTTTAAAAAATTGTCTACTTTTCTCAATATCTGCTGAACTTCCAGCCGGCCCTATAACTGCCCTTTCTCTTTAATTTTTATTTTACTCTAACGTTTTGTTATCTCTACACAAAGATTTCCAAGGAATTCTGTTTAAAGTACTCGTATCATGTAATTGTTATATAGACATAAAATATTTTTGTTTTGTCCTTTACTCTATTTTTCTCCTGATTAGTCCCCAGACCGACATGTAACGTATTTTAACTCTTTGTTGATTGTTCACTTTGAAATATTTTCTGTTTTGAGTTTTACTGCGAGTTCGTTAGTTACAATCGGGACTACTTTAATGTTCTTTTTGGTTATCTCCGCTCACTGCATGTCGCGTAAAATATTCTGGTATCGATAGCGGTGTCTGTCAAACATCCAGGTTTCGATTGGTGTTGGGATGAATGAAATCGGCGCCAATCATTTGAATTTCTAATCAGTTTGGGGAAGCGTACACGCTACCGGACAGCTGACGCCTACCCGTCATTTGTTATGAAAATATCGCAGGAAATATTAATGCAGAAAGACTTCCTCAAATTATTTACCTCTCTACTGTTTTATTGAAATTTTTGGACGGAATCCAAATTTAAACAATTTAGTAAATCTGTAAGAGTTTTTTTTTATTAACCTTAAGTAATGTTTGTGTTTTATTTCTGACAAGCTTCTTCCGAAATATTTACCATTCTTGGAAATTCCTGGCAATGCAATCTTCATTTTATATACTTGAGTACCCTTGAATATCGTTGAACATAGCGAGGGTGTTGGGTGAATACATCATCTATCATTTTCTCTCTAAGATCAGATATGCATATACATAAAATATGGGGAAAAGATGCGATGAAGCGGTGATATATGCTGTGCTTTACTTGGATGGGAATCTTAGTGGCTATTTGTAATTTTTTTAAAAAGAAAGTACTAGCTCGCGTGGGCTTTTTACAACAAAATAGTCTTAATAATTTATAATGTGGTAATTCTGCGATTTACATGTATCAAAATTCATTAATATTACCGATAGTCGCTAATATTTTTATAATAAATTTATATACCTAACCTCAAATTCAAATTATCACAGACTAAACAAATTTACAAGTGCCTGTCTGGATTGTTTTTTCTTTTTTGGTGTTTTAATAATTTTATTCACGCCTTATTATAACATGTGTTTACCTATAGAATCAATAGAGAAGACATATGGAAAACGCTAAGAAATAGGGAAATATCAAATACGTTAATAACAGGAATTCAGAGCCTATATTCAAAGTCTAAGAGCTATGTAAGAGTGAAACAAGAGACTTCCAATACATTTGAAACTACAGCCGGAGTAAGACAAGGATGCATTTTGAGCCCGCTTCTGTTTACGCTAATTCTTGACGAAGGAATAAAAGAGACAAAGAAAGAAGTAAATAAATACTACATAGGACATTGGAAATTGAGAAGAGTGGAAATAGCAGAACTATGCTATGTAGATGACATGGTCATCATAGCAGAAGACGAAAAAACGTTAACAAGAAATATAGAAATATATGATAAAGCGCTACAAAAATTAAACATGAAGATCAATAAAGAAAAAACGAAAACCATACTAGGAAAAAATGAACAACACCACACGATACAACTAAAAAATAAAAATCTACATCAAGTCCAAAAATTTAAATACCTGGGGTCAATGATCTCAGAAGATGGAAGATTTGCTGAAGAAATAAAAGAAAGAAGAACAACAGCAAAATATTCAATAGCATCAAAGAAAGGAAGAAAGAAATGCCGAAAGAGACCAGAGTACAAATATTTAAGAAAGTAGTGATACCTATACTTATACACGGAGCTGAAACATGGACAGAATTGAAAACACAACCTACAGACAAAACTTAAAAGTAAAATCAATAAAAGTTAAGATAGCAGAAGGACAGCTGAGATGGTATGGTCATGTAGATAGGATGGGAGAGAGAGAATAGTTAAGAAGGTGTTCGAAGCAAAAATTGGAAGAAAGAAACCACGAGGACGACCAAGAAGAACTTGGCTGGAAGAAGTGAAGGATGCAGCGCAAAGAAGATGTCTAGCTTGGGAAGAAACGAAGACAGCAACACAAAGATAGAGCAGAGTGGAAAGAAATATGGAGAAGACCAACGAACCAGAACTCAACCCCCTCCCCCGCAAGCCGGGGGAACGCCTTACACCCGTGAGGGTAGAAAGGTGCAGGATTAAGTAAGTAATAATTTTATTCACGCCTTATTATAACCTTTTAAAGGTTGGGAAATACATCATTCCAATCTCATGCTCGTGGGTGGGAAATGACATATGACGCTTCCATCCCACTGGTAGAAATTTTCAAATTAGAACAGTAGATATTCCTTTCATGTTAGGAAAAACGTAAGTCATTCTCAAAATTATAACGTCCACCGCAAGTATGATGTAATTGAAATTTTCTTTTCAATACTTTAGCGATCGCAATTTTAGGAGAGTAGTGAAAAACGCAATTCATTTCAGATATGAAGTATCTGTTAGTAAGGTATCCGCTTCGTCTAAATGAATAACAAGAGAAATTAATTGACATTTAACAAGTCTGCGTTTTAATTACAGCCGTGTCTTTCTGCAACGAAAAAATGTAATTCATGAAGAGCATGAAATTTCAGGATGAAAATCTAAAACGAAATCAGCGCGTTATGTCATGCTTTGCTTGGCGTTCAACGCCGACTATCGGACTATTCTGTCATGAGCCAAAGCTCTGAAAGCATAAATAATTGATAAATGACTAGCACGTTGCAGCTCCTGATGAATTTACAGGACAATTAAAACGGATTATACGTTACCCGAAGCGTTCTAATCCGGTGTGCTGCGCTGCGCCTAAAAAATCACTCGCGAAACGTGCTTCGACAATCAATTAATATCGCGCATCGTGTGGGAAGCTGATCATTCATTACTAATATAAAACTGTACCGGCTACAGGCCTCGCTATTGAAAAGCGATTAATCGAAATTCAATTATATTCGACATTACCTGCGACAAGAAAAATGCTGTTGTTCGAAACACTAATTGGATAGCATTTTTCTTTATTAATAATTAAAATATCATTTATTTACATTCCACTCCTAATTTCTGATACTGCTTTTATTACTATTTTTTTTTTTTAAGGGTAGAGATAAATACTTATAGACGCAAAATTTTTACCTACTCATTATGATATTGTAATATTAAGAACAGTAAAAGAAGTAACAATAAAAGACAAGATCTTCAATTTGATGGATTTGATTTAGAAGACTCCAATGTAAAGATCATGCAAAGAAGAATAACTAGACAGAATGGGCTACTTGCGTGGTACTGAAAATCCGATTTCTGTCACTATATACATAATGTTACATTGAAAAAATATATAAAAATATAAATTTTATTTTAAAATAATTATTTGTTTTTTATTAAATTAAGAAAGAAATTTTTCTGTGACGTCTTTATATTGAACTGGGGAGGGGAAGCATGTTTAAGAATGTTATCAATAGATGGCATGGCGTGCGAGAAAGCCACAGCTTGGTGCCGTTCCATAGTAATGGTATGTTTGTGCGGGTAATGTAGATCACCTGTTTGACGTTTCGATAATAGTTTGGAGGTTAGTATTTTAGTTTTTTTTGCTATCGATATTTTAAATTAGAAGTAACTACCTATGTGTTTATTTATAATGTAATTAATGTATTTAAGAGACCAGAGAAAGAGAAAAATGAACCAATGTCAAATTCAAATTAAAACTTTCTCGTACGCCATGCCATCTGTTGATAACATTCTTAAACATGCTTCCCTTCTCCAGTTCAATATAAAGACGTTACAGAAAATTTTCTTTCTTAATTTACTAAAAAACAAATAATTATTTTTAAATAAAATTTATATTTTCATATGTTTTCAATATAACATTACGTATATAGTGACAGAAATCGGATTTTCAGTACCACGCAAGTAGCCCATTGTCAGTAAGATTAACATGTATTATTTTGCTTTTTTATACATATGTCACTTTGATTTGTAAATTAACCTAGTAACCTTTTGATGATATATAAATTTTATGAAGAAAATGTATTATTTATAAATATGCACTTCATGATAGCAACCTTCAATCAATATATCTATACTTAAAGCATCATAATTTATTGAAGGAATCGTTTTCTAATTTTCAAATGTTGTTCAACTGACAATCAATTGGAATTAATAATATTTCTTTATTTATTTTTGAAGGAATAATATCTTTATTGGGCTTTCAAGTTCCTAGATTACTAATGTAGAAAAATTGTTTAAATTTTGATGAATTTACAGTTTCACATTGATGTTCGAAGATAAAAAAAGGAAAAAAAAAATATGTTAATGACAACCACATGTTACTCGAGGCTGTCAAGACGGACATTATTTGTTTTTATTAATGTGTACAGTTTTTTTTTTTCACAGGAAACTTCCACCTTATTTTGTGATTATTCTTGAAGGTTTAATTTTGTTTGCATAATTAGTTGTCTTTTTTCTTCATCAAACATAATTTGAGACAGAAGTTAACAGGCAAAGAAATATTCTAATCTTGAAATTTGAAATAACTTTGAATGCAGAATCAACTTTGTAATCCTGAAGATACTTGTTGCAAAGTTTGAAAAAGAATTGCTGAAATTAGCAGGGTGTTTCTCAGGATTTATATTTTTCGAAGTTTACGTATTTACTTTGAACAAGAAATATACTTGTAAGTTTTGTAAAATACTTCATTTCCTCCGCAAAGAAATCGAAAACTATAAGGGATTTAAAAATTTTTAAAAATTAGACAATTAGCATAGAATTCTGGACCTTTTCACACCAAAAAGAGAAGTAAGTTCATCCACAATTTTTTAATATAAAGTAATAATAATTAAAACAATATTAATATTAAATAACAGTAAAGTCGGCAAAATAAACAATTGAAATTAAGCTACATATGTTTTGTTTTTACCTTCCGTCACCTTTAGGTAAGGAAGGAATTGTCTTTGGTCAAAAAATTCGTTGGTGAGTTTTTAATGAAAAAGTACGTTTGATGGTCTCTAGAATACGATTTAGAGAAAGATGAAGAAGAAAGAAGGAATTGTCAAGTGCAATTTACATAGTGTATGTTCATTTTATTGGATTTATAGAATCTTTTCAAAGGAATTTTGGAATGGAATTTGTAAAAAATAGTATGTGTTCGTTTTATAATTTTATTGGATATATAAAATCTTTTTCAAGGAACTTTTTTATAAAAAACTTCAAAATATTCAAAAATATAATTTTTATATGTATCTAGATACTTCTCAATGCGCTGATTCCAAATTTTAAAACCGCAGGTCGATATCTCTTTTCGTTCTCGAGATATTTAGATTCAAAGTTTTGTTCAAAACTACCCGTTTTTGGGTATTAACCCAAAAATGGGCCGAGATATGAATTTGGCAACATCACCATTCGATTCTATGGACAAAAATACATAAGTATAGCAATTTTCATCATTTTTGTCCAACGGGTTCATTTTTTATGAATAAAAGATTGAAAACCCCTGAAATTGGCCAAAATCTGAAAAAATCGTAAGGGGTACACCTTAGATTTTTGCGGTTTTTGGCCATTTTCAGTTATTTTGCTTCAGAGAATGTATGCGGTGTTCAAAAATTCTGAAAATTGGTGTACTTATGTAATTTTGCCCGTAGAATCGAATGGTGTTATCGCCAAATTCATATCTCGACCCATTTTTGGGTTATTACCCAAAAATGGGCAGTTTTGAGCAAAACTTTGAATCTAAATATCTCGAGAACGAAAAGAGATATCGATCTGCGGTTTCAAAATTTGGAATCAGAACATTGAGAAGTATATAGACGCGTAAAAATTAGATTTTTGAAAATTTTGAAATTTTTATCTAAATGTGGGGTGTATTGACTTTTGGGGCAATAATTCAAAAATGGGTAGAGATATAAACTTGGTAGTAATATTATTTGATTGTAAAGAAAATGTTACGTAAATGTACGCATTTTTAGAGTATTTGTATATGAGTATACATAATGTATATTCATGTGATAATTTTATTGGGTTTATAGACCCACGGGATCCCGTAATAATAAATATTGAAATATTATTATTATTATTATTATTAATACATAATGTAAAAAACTATAATATAAATGTTTTGCCTCCAAATTCATCCTCGAACACATAAGTTCTTTATTTAACACACATTTCCTGATTCAACTCCTGGCTACACGGAAGGAAACATTACTTTAAACAGATAACAAAAACTTTTTTGTTTACAGTAATACAATTTCCGAAAACATATTTTTTTAAGACATAATTGCAAGAAAACCCCTGAAACAACATTTTAATACATTACAAGATATTTACAATTCTACATTTTTCGTTCTAGAAATGAATACAAACTTGTGTTAAAAAGTTTCCTTCAATTTATTCTGAGTAGAAATTGTGATATCGATTATAATATTGTTGTTATAATTAATACATTTGAAATGTAATTTGAATACGGTGTTCTGATTGACAGATCGATTACCAAGTTGTAATTTCTCTGTTGATGTAGAACTATTAATTATATATCTGAACTCCAACGTTTCGATTTCTAGTAGGGTAAAAACTTCTCATCTAGCTTTTCGACAGCTCTCAATGCTGTCTTCACCACGTTGGCTCTCGGGGTCCTGAGATGATATAGTGTTCCTAATGACCTGGACGATTAACGTCATTGCAATTTTGTTTTGCTAGCGCTATTACCAAGTTGGGTAATAAGGAAATAGACACACGATGAGATGTAAATCGCGGATACGGAGATGAGATAGTGACGACGGAGACACTGCGGTGATTTCGCGCTCAGGCTGTTTACACAGCTGACGTTTGATATATTCGCGTTTCACGCCACACTTAACAACTGGCTCCCTTGCACAGGCTCTAAGACATGTGCTGCAAATTGTGGGCGTATGTTAGCATAGGTTGCTAGATTCAAACGGAAATATTCCTTCAGTTTGTAGAGAGAAAAGAGAACCAACTAACGATTTTATAAATTTGAAATATGTTTACTTTAACAACATGGAACATTGTTATACGAGGGAGTATTGATAACATTTTAGTCTAACATATATTTTTCAACATAGACTTCCTTTAAGTCAATACATATTTTCCATCGATTCTCAAACATCTTAACCTCTCCAAAAAGTAACACTAACCTAAAAAATTAATTCCGTAAAATCTTTCGTTATTGATAGGATCAGCATGGGAATAGTCTCAAGTTTCAAAATGAATTGGAATCGCCCACCTGGTATTAATAACTTATCTCTTCATCTCACAGTTCGACGAGGTTCGCGATACCTGCACTCGTATATATAGATTTTAGTAAGGCTTTTGATCGAGTTTATCAACCTACACTCATATACAAACTGACAAAACTTGGAATAGATACGATGGAACTTTCGTTATACTTGCCGTTAAATAATTATGGACTGGAAATTTCTACACTGATGCCAAATTTTTTACCTGTACAAATATCTCTAATCTGTAAATGTCATTTTATATTTTGACATTTTCGTTAGTACTTGCGTGCGCTTTTTATTTCCAATCCCATAAATTGCATTATATTTAGACTTTTGAAAAGAAAATGAGTGAAACTCATGAATTAAATAGTCCTGTTTCTTATAAAAAACGTTTAGGAAAATATGATTTAAATGGGCAGGCCAATGTACACAATTTTTTCAAAAAATTGGCTTTACATCCTGAAAAAATTTATAATTTATTAAATAACAAGAATTTTTTTGATTTGACTGCAGAAGCATGTTGTGTTGGCAGATCTACTGTTCACCTAATAATCAATTATTTTTACCTTTTATTTAGATTTCACCGGTTATCGTATTTTAACGTGACCTTAATTTGATGTGTGGAAACTTTGGTCAAAATATAAATATAAATTTTCCACAAAGACAATTTTTATATTTTATATTACATATTACTGTCTTACCTTACTTATTTGTTATAATATTTTTTCCATTTTTTCATTGACGTGTAATTAGTTTTAAATGTATTATATGACATTTGCGTTCATTTCTGGTCATGTCAAGTTACAAGCGGCAACACCGCTGGGCAAGAGACAGGGTGCGGAAAGGGATAAAAGTTGAACATCAGTCCATAATCATTTGACGGCGAGTATAGATAGATTGAATCATAATATCACAACAAGCGGCGAAAAAAGCTATAACTACCAGTTCACAAAACTTGTTTTTTTATATAAGCTGGTGACTTAAAAATATAAAACTATATCCAGCTTACACGATAGTGATGACTGATGACCTACAAAGAGACTGACATGAATTTTATTTTGTTACAAAACTATTTATCGGCATTTTAACGACTCCAACCACAGAATATTCATAACCACTTTACATTTTACTGCGAAATGCATATCTTTCTTACCTCCCGCTACCCTTGGTAAGAGAGGTATAGGGATCGTGCTAATAATCACATATTGCCATTATGTTTCTCTCTCTCTCTCTCTCTCTCTCTCTCTGCGTATGTGTGTGTGTGTGTGAATTTGTGTGTGTGTGTGTATGTATGTGTCAGAAGTGACATTTTAGTTAAAGCTCAAAGTAGTTTTTCTTAGAGAAGTACAGTTAAATAATATTTTTTCAAGATTTATGTTATTTTAAATATTGAGGATTGCTAAATTTTCTACTATATAATATTTTTTCTGTAAATTTTATACATAAATAAATAAAATAAATATATATCACGGCATATTACCCATTTCTGAGTGTGCCACAATCTGCTTTATCGCAGATATCGGTAATGATGATGACATATTTGTACCGTGTGGGCGCTTACCAGGCGTCACCTCACGGGCACTCATTGCTGGCGTGGAGAGTGCACCACAGGGGTCACTTTTGTGCCATTTAAAATTTGAAATATTTGGCGTCGGTCGGGATCGAACCCGGTTCCCCAGGTTCGCGACCAGACACTCAGGCACGCGGCCACAGGACCCCATTATATATATATATATATATATATATATATATATATATATATATATATATATAAGCGCCAGAGCCTATGTTTTGAAAGATAAACACAACTCTGTAGTTACACACAAGAGATTTCAAATATAAGTTACAAACAGAGAAATGTCACTATCGCAAACCTTATCATTTCCAATTAATAATGGTAACGTTTTAAAAAGAAACAAGTATGTACAATTGTAAAACATAATACGAATGCAAAGGAATATAATATAGTTTCCAGCATAAGTAAGTATATGTATAGGTATGTATTTAAAGGAGTATTAAATGGCGGGAGGTATTTTACTGGCCACATCAGATTTTTTACAAAGCATTGATCATTGGTATATATTTCAACTTCAAATTTGTATAAGCGGTAGTAGTAATAGAAAATGGAAAAATGACATCAAATTTATTATTTATGGAAACCTTTGTCAAGTGTCTTCACAAAAATAAATCTGCTAGGTTCGTAGGAAGCCATTTGCTAGGATGATTTTCCTGGAAAAAGGAAAACTGAGAACCCGCAGATACAAATATTGAAAGCAACGTGAACCAATTTTAGTGAAACGTGTGTGAAAGTGATGTATTTCACAGTTGACAGAATCCGAGAGAAGTGAGCCTCCTACAGAGTGGATGAAAAATTCTGTTAACTCGAGTTTATAATTCAGCGAAATGTTAAAGATAGACGGGAGAATCGCGATGAAACCTATCTCATACATAATGTGTGGGATGCTGTCTTTCCACGGCCATTTTACCCAAACTCAGTTAGCAAAATTGTATTTATTTTTGTTTCGACATCCTGCAAAAGAAAATAATTATATTACTTTGTACCCAACAAACATGACGTGACTTAAAAGCTGTTTTCCTTATCACATGTACATTTACGGTTTTAACATTGATTTATGCTGTAGTACTATGCATAAATTACGCATAAGTAATTTGTGTAGTTTGAAATTTGTAATATTTTGAGTTTAAGTCTAAACTCAGAAGTTACCAACTTTGGAGGTCAGATATATTTAGTAATACTGACGAAGCTGAAAGCTTAAACAAATGTTTACATGGAGTGTGTGTGTACGGTGTAAATTTACTGGAATTAATTCTATAAATTTCATACCAAATTTCAAAGTTACATTCGTACGGAAAAGCAATCATAAATGGTATTACGAGATATTACAACAATCTGACAACTATAAATCGATAAATTTTTGACAAGTCTGACAGAAAGATCCACAATTAAAATTCGAGGTATCTTCTACAAAATAAGTATAAAAGGGAAAGCACATTTTAAAATTTATTAAATATTTGAAATTTTTATTCATTCCATCTATTGAGATGAAAACGCAAAATATGCAGTTATTCTGGTACGTAATCATTTTTTGATACATTCTTTATGTTCTTTATCTGTAAAAGAAGCGTACAAACGATATACGCAACTAAACAAACAAAGGTATCGTATAACATGGCTGTTGAAAAAATATTTTGGTTTGATTTTAACAATATACGTATACGACGCCTGTGATTTCTGGATTTGATTCAGGGGACAGAAACAAATAAAATAATTTCTGATTGTCCTTTGTTATCAAGTTAAGTAGAATTCCAGTGTTTTAATTTTAGTGTCAATTTTAAATTTTAGTTTCCAGAATAGTACAGTATATGCATGAGAACGTAATCATTACCTGCGCGTGTTTTAATTTTAATTTAATTTTTAATTTTAAATGTAAAAGTATGCAACTCCAAACTTTCTAAAACTAA
This sequence comes from Ophonus ardosiacus, assembly GCA_943142095.1. NCBI lineage: Eukaryota > Metazoa > Arthropoda > Insecta > Coleoptera > Carabidae > Ophonus > Ophonus ardosiacus. The sequence continues at coordinate 47,659,147 of OW964829.1, forward strand.
TAATTAAAACATGACATAATAGTCGTTTTTTTTTGTAATAACTAAAATAAATTTTAAATTTACGTTTAGCTAAAATCGGTATTATAATAATATATATATATATATATATATATATATATATATATATATATATATATATATATATATATATATATCATACATATTAAGTTTAGTTATCTAAAAGAAACTGCACTTCCAGTTTTGCGATTAAAACATACAATTAAAATTGAAAGGTAAAATTAAAACTAAAACTTTTATCTAAGATATAGGTATATAGAACTATTTCAGTCATTTGCTGACTTAAGTTTATTGAATATTGTACCTTTTTTTGACTAAATTCTCTAGTAGTTTTTAGAAATTTTTGGCTAGAACGCATGTTAGTTTTCAACTAAGGTAATATGGCGTCCTTTTAACTAAAAGAAACTATATATATTTTTATGTTTATATCTATGTTGGCACTACTGTTCTATGCGCACAGTACGCAGGTCTGGAATGAACCTTAGATGAAAACTAGTATGGAAAAATATTTTGTAGGATATTTGATTACGTCTAATCGTGTTACAGGGCGCCCATTGTAGGAACTCATCTAGGTTGCGCTAAAAATAACATGTGATAGCACATTGAAAAGAGATAATCATTTTAAAATGTCCACTATTACTGTCTCGAGAACTATAAGAGTTATGAGGTCGGTTAAATTAGCAAAATATTTCTATTTTACAAGACTCTTTTAATGAGCAAAATTTTTTAACCAGTAGTTGGTCCCCTTAGTTTGAAAACCTCTAGCTGAAAAAAAAATTTACTCTTATTAAAATAATTTAGTAAAATAGAAATTGTTTGTTAATTTACACCTATACCGTGAGTATTTTTTAACGTGAAACATTGGGTTTATCATATCCATGATGACGACTCGAAATTTGATTGACAGCAATGTATTTGTCTGTCCCATTTAAAATGAAACATAGGGAACTAATTTGACAGATTATATTTAAATATTGTAAGAAATTTAGACGAGTCACAAAACCACTCGAGAGCACTACACTAAACATATTTCGGGCACAAGGTGCACACAGTATTTTTTCTACATCTAAATTTAATTTTTAGAAAACAAGTATAATTATTTAACAAAATTAACCTCTAATGACATCTTGTCAATATGACAGATAACCGTTGAATTTTCCTATAAGTTACGACTTGACATTTGATTGACAGCAATTTGCCTGTCTCATTTAAAATAAAACATAGCGAATGAATTTGACAGAAGTATTACATTTTGATATTGTAAGAAATTTAGTCGAGTCAGAAAATCACTCGGGCACTAGGTGCATACAATAATTTAATTTAGAAAGCAGGTATAATTATTTAAACAAAATTAACCTCTACTGACGTCTTATCAAATGTCAAATTCTTTCCCTATGTTTCATTTTAAATGGGATAGACAAATACATTGCTGTCAATCAAATGTCAAGCCCTAACTATGGATATGACAAATCCAATGTTTCATGTTAAAAAATACTCACGGTATACGAGTGCACTTTTTTCTGACAAAAATCTGATTTCGATGAGCTGACCTTGATCAAATTTAAAGACACTTCGTATTTATCTAGTTGTCTCTCGTTACTTATATTACTTTGCAACAGTGACGTCATAGAAATTTTTCTCGTATTTTTCGAATTCTTCTAATATTTTACTAATTTTAATAGTTTAATACTTTTAACTCTATAATTAAATGGTTTTTTAATAAACTTGGACATTTAAAAACCAGATTTTAACCAGAACAGAAACATGGTTACTAACATAAATTGTGGTTGTTCGTTATCTCTGTATGATTCATGAACGTTAGCATTAAGTGTTCTATGTAAGGTGCAAACACATCATTCGGGCGTTCCAAACAATCATGAAATTAAGCCATTAAAATGCAATGGCTTAGGAGCCTAGACACCGCACATATCCATGTAGATATCGGACCATGCGCAGTGCAGATGCATCTTCATTAGCAATCACTTGCGTGCGTCGTGCAGTGGGATTCGCTCGTTGATTTATTGTTTCTCGGGCTCCGTAACATCCGCGATTTAATCTGTGTCTGCGTCAAGGCTCGCAGCTCTGTCAGTATTGACCCTTCCTTTGATTAATCTCGCACGGTCGCTTCTCCACTTCGATGAATTAAAAGTCCTCTAACTTCGCCCGCAAAATTGTTGGGTTAATCATTATGATCCTATTATTCTCTTAAGGGCGTCCTTCAACCACTTTTTCTAGATAGTCTTAATTAGTTTAAAATATGATGTTCTAATAAACGACAATTTTACTTCAGCTTGGCAGGAGTAATTACAGGAACGATGTTATCAGTTTTCTATCGATCCTAAAAACTATAACTAAATAATTGGATAATGCTCCACGTTTATCAGATTACTGGTCGAACTTTCGTGTACAGTGTACCTGTAAAGTTTTTATTTCAATTTTTTTTTTTAATGAAGAAAAAGTTGAAGTTATCTAAAATCTAGAAGTTCCAGATTTATATCAAGGATGAAAGTTAAATGATTAATATAATTTCGAATACATTTTTTTGAACAAAATAATATTGCACTTAGAAAATCTCTAAACATTTTGTACGAGAGTCTATTTTTGTTTCACTTTCTCTCTGTACATAATAATATATCCATGAAGGCGTTTTCTTTTTTTACCATCATTATCCATCATTTGCAAATACTTATTTCCACCTCTTTTCTTCTTCACATTTCAGTTGCTAGTGTTCCAACATCTCCCAGTATTTTCTACGAAGTGTTCACTTTATTCATGTTATCCTCTGCAGTATTCGTTCGACTTTTCTTCATGTACATTTACATACATATCTATACCTTACGACAATCTTTAATGTGTCTATCTGTCTTAGTAATAATTATGGTGTTCTTATTTTATTGCAGTTTAGGTAGGATGTTTTGTGTTTATTTATTCACTCTTGATTCTGGATGTCTATATTTCTTTGTTTTATCATTTCTACTATGTTTTACCCATTATTTGTTTTCCTGTCTCTTTCGACTGTTGACAAGCCGTTTCTTTAATCAAAAAATTCTCTACTATCTTTTTTACTTCTTTTTCTTATCATATTTCTGATTTCCTTATAACATTCTAATAAAATATCTCTCTTGTGTCTCGATTATAGATTTCATATTTTTCGTGCTTCCTAAGCCTTAGCCTGTTTTCTATAATCTTCTATTTTTGGAGAACCAACGGAACAACACTTCTTTTTTTTCAATTGTTGCCAAAACCTTTTCAGCTTTTCCCAGGAATGTCAGATTGATTATATTTAAAGTTATACCTACACACTGCCACACTTTTATCGATATACAGTTTTACGTATTTATTGTGAATTATTAAATTGATAAGATTCTATTTTCCATATTTTATGTTGTCGTTATTGAAAACGTAGAGTATTTTGTTTGACATAAAAAAGACATTTATCAAGAACATCTCCGTTATTTGGCGAACAACATTTCCAGGTTTTATTTGTTTCCGATGCGCAAGTTTTGTTTCGTTTATACAAACTTCCGATCTAATAGCGTACGTTCACTGTCCGTGTTTACTTAGCGTCTTCTCCGTGCTATAATAGTTCCTTTTTGTGGCAGCGTACGAATTGGCCCCAAGTTCCTGCTAGGACGCTGACCGAACTAGCGGCTCTGATTTATGAAGTTGCTTTTAAAAGTTACGTCCGCATTGTTTTATTTTCTGTTTGAAAAGGTCCGCTGCTGGCTCATTTATCTTTTCGTTAACAAATGCCCAGAATATTGCTCTGTACAAAGGTTTAGTGCCGAGGGGAGTTATCGCAACCGGGTAAGGTGTGATATACGAGAATTACAATTCAGGTTTAATTTATCTGTAACAAGAGGTCTTCGCGGTTTAAGGTTTAAGTCATTGATCCAACCATCGTAATATAATAATTTAGTGGCACCAAAAACATTTACAATTTAAACTTGCTTTATTCAGTCAGTCAATTAAAAAATTATTGAAAAAGAATTAAGATCAACTTATTTGGCTAACAGAATAAAACCAAGTTTAATTTTTTAAGTGTAATGTTGCAGCTTGTCATTAGTGATGGAGTAGATCTTCGGAAAACCGGATTACTGAATCGTGGAATATCGGTTTTAGAATATGTCGGATCTCCAGAATTCTGACTGCTGAATCGTCTGTTATTTTCGGTAAAATCTATTAATATCGGGTTGGATGTGTGTTTATCTACATTCTACTATTGTAACTTTCTAGGTATTGTATAGGATACTTGAAAGTAATATTAAATAATGAGTACGAAAAATAACAAATTCTGGTATTATTTTTCCATAAATAAAAATGACAAAACAAAAGCTAGTCCCCTTACTAAAATTTCTAGGTTCTTATGAAATTAGGAACGTCATAAAAGAAGGATTAGAATTGATGAACGCATAACTTAATCTCCATTCCTAGAATATGTAATGGCCGGACTTTCTAAATCCCTTTTGTAAAGATATAAAGTAAGAACTATATCAACTATTGTTCTTTTTATTTCAAGTATGATATTTTATTTATTTAATAGTTTTTATGAACCTACAACTTCTAGCTCGATATGGTCATAGAAATAATATATTCTTTAGTCGGGTGTCAAGCTAGTCGTTTAGGTAAAGGAAGTAATTGACTGGATAAAAATTCGGTGGTGAGTTTTTAATGAATAAGCACGTGTTAGGGTCCCTACAATACGATGTTACAAATTTTACGATGATGTCTGTATATGCGTGTGTGTGACGAAAATTTCTCCGGCCATAACTCCAATACTATAATTCTAAAAATTATAATTCTTTCGTATTCTCATTAAATTTTGGTTATAATTGGCCATGCGGAAATTCCTTATTTGAAGTTCTTGGCAGGTTTTCTTGAAAAAAACGCAGTTACATTTAATTTTTTGACATTTTATGAGATCATCAACACGAAAGAATAACTTATTATCTATACGGTTTGTTTATTCATTTTCCTTCATATTCAGTAGATAAAGAGTTAAAGATTTAGAGAGAGATTAGCTTTCATAAATCAACCAGCTTTGCTATAATCATGGAAACAGCTGATATATTTAAATAATTGTAATTGATAGATGTCAGTGCCAAGTGCAATTTACATAGTACATGTTCTTGTTATAATTTTATTGGATTAATGAGTTTTCGATATGGTTGGTTTTTGTAAAAAATAGTATATGTTCATGTTAGACTTCTACTGGATATATAGAATCTTTTCCAATGAACTTTTGGTATATCAGGTTTTTATCTTTAATATGCTTAAGGAGAATCAATCAGTTTTGATACATATTTGCGTATTTTTATTTTCCTAAAATTTTCATAAATTGGAAATGAATTATTGAAATAGATGATTTTAATAAGCTTATTGCAACTCCATATCATATCCTGATGAAATTTTTTGATGAATGAAATAATATCCACATCCCATTAAAAAGTTCCAAAATCCATTAATAATAAAGTTACACAGCGCATACTTCGTGACATAATTTCGCCCCAGCAAAAATCTATCATAGCTAAGAGTGATATCATGTACTCTTCATCCCTGGCGTGAAGATTAGCATTGCACCAACGCCCTAGCTCATGTGGATGCAGAAATCGTCCCTTGCTAATTCAGCACTTAAGATATCTTCAATCAAGAAATAAGTTAGTCTGAAGTTTGGAACTTTATTTCTTAAAAATAAATTAACCCCAGACTCTTTCTCATCTGCTCATACTCCTATATTCCTTTTGACTAAATTTCATTTTTACGTTTTTTTTTTACATCTTTGTAACATCATATCAGTAAATTGGTACTAAACTGAAAACTCTTTAGATTATGCATTATTTGTTTACATCTTTCAAAGTATTCTAGATATCGAGTATTTATTCTGGAATGCCCTTCTGTCTTTATTATAAAGATCTTAGACACTCAGGCACTACTAATCTAGTAGACAATGGTTTCTTCCACGCAATATGCAGGTATTGTTTTGAGAAAAATAATACCTAAGTGCAAACTGTAATTAAATTTGTTGTCACTGAAAAATGCTTTTCTGGAATCTTCGTCTTCAATTTTAACACAATATCTAGAAGGATTACTTAAAAAGTTACTAAGAAATATTGTTGTGAGATTTGAAAATTGAACTCAATTTTCAAGTTCACATCGACTAGATATGAATCCAGGACATCAGAACCATAATTAGACATATAATATACATAACTACGCAACCATTTCATAATTAAATATCTATAATAAATTTTTTTCACTACTAGCCTAGGAACCCACAATTATTTACCTTTATATGAGAAATTGTTTTTCACTACCGCTTGCTTGTAACCATTGTAACCTAGGTCAATAATAATTTATTATTAACCTAGGTCTATAATGCAAACTGTCACTTTTCAATCAAACTCAAGCCTCCAAATCCAAATATTATTTAACTCATTAAACTCAAGAAAGGTGTTAAGTATATAATTTAAATTTGCCGCTTAATTTTAAATTGACCTACGCTGCCGCCTCTCGTGGCCATTGTGCTGTTTTGGTGAAAATGTGAAACATGAATAGTGTAGTGGTAGGAATGAATAAATCACTATTTTTTTTGTATTTGTAGGTAAATACATTTCAATAGATTTATTTAAAAATAATAATAAACTAATAAGCTTGCCGACTGTAACAGCACAAGGTGTTTTTATTGAATAATTAATTAAAATACAAATCAAGGCCCATAAGTGAGGTTATCAAACCAGCGAAATGAGCGAAACGTCAGATAAAAACAAATGCAGCCTACTTTGTTTTTGTGAATATTAACAAATAAGTAAGTGTCAAAATGATTGTTATTATCAATAAAAAAAAATCAAATAGTATTATCTTCTCAACCTTGGCGTATAATATAATATTAAGAAGATATGAATATATTTTAATTTTATTACTTTTAATCGCTTTTACGAAAGTGGGAGAGTCTGCACGTCACGAATTAGAAGCATGCGTCGTGCCGACTTTCTGTTTGCATGGATTACATTTCCAGCGAAATGTATGAAATGGTTTTCCCGTGTCATATCTTGGGATGCAATATCCACATGCAAAGCAATGCCTGAAGATCGATGTCAGTGCACATGTCACATATGTTTATCGCGCGAATGGGAAACAACCTCTTTGATAAAACCAGACGGATATGCTATCTTACAAAATAGAATTTTTATTGCGGTGTAACTTCAGAATCATGTTTTAAATCGCCAAGCTGATTCACTGAGAATGAAGGAAACAGGGAGTTTGTTGAGTGCCGCTTACAACTTTAATGTCTAAATATAGGTGAAGAGCATCGATAAAATAACATCTCGGTTTTACTAGCATGACATGATGTTTCAAATAGTGGTGTATTATCTTTTGGTATTGCGTTTCAAACTGACTCTTAACATCCGTAAATCTTACGAGCTTTAAAGGGAAAGTATTGTCTCTTTTAGTACACATAGAGAATCTATTTCATGGTATCATGTTTCAAATATCTAAATTCGAATCCGTTTTTAGTTCACTTCATATATTATGTTTGAGAGATACGTGATTGACGACTATATAAAATTCAAATCTGTGTGTAACATAAACTTCACTTACGGTTATTCGTTTATTTTGCTTCCCAAGATATTCTGTAGGAAATCTATCAGTATAAAAATTGAATCAATATGCGATTACAATACAAAGAAGTTGTCGGATATTTTTTATTATTTAGAGAAGGTATCTACTGTACAAATGGATCTTATTAAAATATGAGTTACGTTTAAAATAAACTGCATTCAAACACATCCTTCATTTGTTTTTCTGCAGTATTGTTTCAAGTTGACACTAATAGTCCTTTCTGTCTTTGGCTGTAGTTTTTGTTTCTCATATTCTTTTAGCTGACATTCGTAGTCTGCAAAAGCATTCCTTTGTTCTTTCTAAAGTATAATTCATTATAGTTTTTGATAATTTTATTTTAATGGTTTACTGGCTGTTATTAACACTAGATACTTTCTGTAGCAGTCATTGAAACCAATCCGTAACCAGGTCAATAGTTCACTGTAGTGCAAATATCAATTAAATATTGTCACGTGTATACATTACAAATATTGTACGAGTACTTTGTACTTTACCTCAAAATAGAATGACGTTCGACGAGGCAGGAACATGGGCGACTGTAGTGACGGTGACGTTACATTTTCATTTATTTATAAACAAAATTCAAATGCCATAATTTCTAAAAAACTGCAGACTTGGACGGCCCACTTAAAATGTCTTTCGGTAACTATTTTGCCAGTGTCATACTGTCTCAGTTGCCATTGTAAAATAAAAAAATCTGTTGTGGGCATCACAAAACCTTCCGTCAATTCGATGTATTTTGTATATATCCCATACCAAAAGTTCCTTGAAAAAGATTCTATATATCCTGTTAAATTGTAACACGAACACTCTATTTTTTACAAATTCTATACCGAAAGTTCTTTCCTTATTTTATTAGGGGTCGCTGTATCTTACTGTCCAACGCATCTTCTTCACACAATTCTTCCTCTCTCAAATCTTCTGCTACACGGTCCTTCCATCTTCTCTTTGGAGGGACACTCTATCACATTCACACATGACTTTCTGACCCTATACTTTCAACTTTGGTTTTGCCTTTCAGACTGACATCTGTCAATTAAATTTTTTTGAATATATCTGCTGTTTCCATAATTTTAGCAAAGCTGGTTAATTTTTGAAAGTTAATCTCCCTTCATGTCTCTATAACTCTATATCTATTGAATATGAAGGAAAATGTATAATCAAACCGTATAGAGAATAAGATATTGTTTCATATTGATAATCACAAAATGTCGAAAAATTATATTTAACTGCGTTTTTTCAAAAAAAAACTGTTAAAAACTTCAAATAAGGGTACTTCCGGTGGATTAATTATAACCAAAATCTAATCAGCTCTTCATATGGTTCTAAAGAAGAGGACTACGAAAGAATTATAATTTTTAGAATTGTAGTATTGAAGTTGTCGTCGGAGAAAAAATTGTCATACACGGACACACACATACCCGGACACACACACACACACACACACACACACACATACAGACATTATCTTAAATAAATAAATAAATATATCATCACGGCATATTACCCATTACTGGGTGTGCCAGTATCTACAACACATGTAGACATCGGTAATAATGATATATTTTACCGTGTGGGCGCTTACCAAGCGTCACCTCACGGGCACTCATAGCTGGTGTGGAGAGTGCACCACAGAGGTCACTTTTGTGCCATTTCTAAAATTGGAAATATTTAGCGTCTGTCGGGATCGAACCCGGTTCCCCCAGGTTCGCAACCAGACACTCAGTAAATTCGTATTCTAGGGACACTATTCTTATTTATTCATTAAAAACTCACCAACGAATTTTTTGACCAAAGACAATACCTTCCTTACCCAAAGGTGAAGGAAGGTAAAAATCATCAATAGAGAATAAATACAATTCTACATTTTGGAAGTAAAATTAAACTTTAATCCGGTAGGATTTACCTTTAATCAGTTTATTACTCTGACTAAAATAACGCATTAATTGTTTTTGAATCATACTAGTGTTAATTTTTTTTTTAATGGTAACCATGGTAATAGTTAGTTAAGGTGATTTAAATTTTGACTAAATATTTACAATAAATTAAAATGACAATAATTGGTAGGATAACTACTGATATATTTTATGACAATCAGCTGGTAAATCGGTACTTACGAGTAGTTCTCTCAGAAACAGACATATTCTCAGCTTTTTCTTATCTAATTTAACGGACGCCGGTATACAAATATTTAATACCTATCACTTACTTTTATTATCCACCCCATTTTATTTAGCCCAATTAACCGATTTCATATCTCTTATAATTCTAGACATTCCCATGCAGAATATGTTATTAGATTTGTATAAAGAACGAATTAAAAACGAAGAAAGAAAATTAAAAACACCAAAATATAAATTTGCTATAGAAAATTCAGAAAAGAAATATTTAAAATATCGAAAAAGTTGGTTCATGAAATGTTTAAAGGTGAAAAGTCAAAACTGAGAAAGTCAATAAAAGAGCAAAAAGAAGTAAAGTTTAGTGAATCGAAATTAATTAGGTATCGGGCAATCTGGGAATAACTTGAATCCACAAAGCATTCCGCGGCTGACCATCTCCGATCCGCATCCACGGCGTCCTCACAAACACGCTCTGCTCTGCCTCTGGCGCTACCTCTGCCGGATTTATTCTTATTCAGTGGAGTGACGCTTGAAAGAAGAACGTTCATCCATTCCCAACGCCACCTATGGGGATTTAATAGGGTTGAAATTAAATGGCTGTCACGTGACGTGCTTTCCTCCAGTTTCATCCGGGGTAAGTGACGCGCCCGCCCCACACCTGGACGGAGATAAAGCGTTTTTATAGGTGCTTCAATGGCATAAATTCGTCTTGGGATACGCTGGGATGGGGTTCCTCGCACGCTCTCTGCACCAGCGAACGGGGAAACACTTAACATTTTTTTTTTATGTTTTTGTTTATTTTAAGGCAGGGATTTTCAGAACAAATAATTGTTTTGCTATAAAAGAATTTGGTTTATTACCTACAAAACCAACAATTTGGACCGATGGACTTTTTATTGAATTATATCAGTGTCGTATCTTCTCTCCTATGGAAGGCTAACTTTTATTTGAATATACTTCTCTCATATGATTTTTACTTTGCAGTAAACCGTAGATGCAAAGTAGCGAAACGAACCGAAATATACACGATCGGATCTAGTCTAATGCCCATATTCATAAACACTTATAAATATTTTAAACAGTTCGTTATAATTTTGATCCAATAAAAACAGTCGACATTGAAAGAAAAATCGAAATTTTATTTGCCAAGTTTGATTCTATTTGTCTAAAATTATAACAAACCATTTTGAAACTTTAAGAATGTTATGGGCATAAGAGTTTAGGGGGGATGATTATATAATTTGATTTGGATAGACGAACAACATAATAAAATCGGACTTCCTTTTCTTTTTGTGAGACCAGACTTTTTCATCGCCTATGATTCATTTTGCAAACCCCACATATTTTTAAAAAAATATTTTTCAGGCAAGTGCTTTTAAAGGTATTCTTTAATTAGTGTCCGTAGACCACGGTGATCCAGTTTATTAATAATTGAAAAATGTCCAGTTTTAATGTTTGTCCTAATATTTCTAATATTTTTAAGCTGCAAAATTATGTTTTTCATCGTTCCGCGAAGAATACTATTTTTTTTACATTTTTTTTAATATTTAAAAACCATACATTTTCTGTTTCTGTGGGGTATGGGGGATAATTAACCCCTTTATCCTCCCCATAGATTCGCCACAGGAACTATGTATTGTAACAGGGGGGGGGGGGGGGGGAGATCAGATGATTCTTTGTTCTTACTCTCTTTTCTTACCCCAACGATGACTTTAACTAACTGGTGGACGCTTGCTGGATTGTCCACCACTTAACTGAGATGGAACATCACTAAACACTTACACTTGATGATAGGTTATGAATATATTTTGGATGGATGACACACACAATATTTCTATACTAATTTTAACTAACTTTATTTACATAATTACATTAATACTAAATCATTATTATTAATTACACTAAACTACTAACACAAAACTATACTCTTACAGTTACATTGTAATCTAATTATGAGTAATGGCGGAAAACGCCCAAAAACTAAACACAGACTACATGTCTGTCCTGTCTGAGTATTTAATCTCGACTGCCTTAAAACAAAGGGATATCTCTTCAATAGGCATATCTGATGACGGGTGCGCATCCATAGCAAAATAACAAGATTTCACGTAGTCTAGGCAATAACTTATATAGTTAATTGTCAAAACAATAAATGTCTACGCGGTTGACATCTAGACTAAACAGAGATATAGGAAAAATGATTATTATTTTTAACAGAATTTTGACTTACAAAGATAACAGAATTAAAATGTTGATATTGAAACTATAATTTAGAAGAGTTTATATTAAAGTTATTTACTTATTATTTCACTATTCTCACCTTATTACTGTGTTTTATTGATGATAATATTAACAGATTTTTATTTTTTTCCAGGTTAGTCAAAATTTCTCGTGTGCTTCCGGCTACTAATATGTATGTAAGTTTTTAAATACATTTTTATACCTATAGAATTTTCTGGTTTGCATCAATGTGAACACAAATTTTCTTATTGTCTCAAATACTCATATAAGGGATTTATAAAGCATAATTACATTATATCCTAAATAAAAAGCAATAACAAAATTAATGATGAAAAACATTTAAGAAGATTTCTTATTTTGTATAAAAACACTCTGTTTGTACGAAACAAATTGAGTGCCAATATGAAAAGCAAACTTTGTGGTTAACAATATTTTTTGTGTTTATCCGTGATCCGATTCCCCTATTCTCACGAAAGAAGAAAAGCAGATAAATTAAGAGAAACAAAACAGGGATCGTAGTGTGCATTGTTTCGTCTGCGAAACAAATGATCGTCGGAAAGGCGGGGGCGCGTTGCTTCCTCCCGAACAAACAGAAACATATATCGAGGAGGTGAAGATTGATGCCCGGCGAAGGGAGGGATCAATTAATTCTCGGCCTGCTCGCTAATAAATATCCATCGGCCCGCGCTCCCGGTAATTCAATCAGGTGGTGTACGCCTGCCCTATTGTCTCGCAACGCGGCTCAAGTTTTCGGTAAAGTTTATTTCTCAACGCCGTGTCACTATAAATCAGCAACGGGAAATCTTGTTACGGGAGTCGAATCCTTTAACACCGCGGCTCGAAGCCAGGCCGGGATTTCAGCCAATTTGGCCCCGTACCCCTCGGACCGCTTCACTGTGACGAGAATTTTAAACCGGGCTCTTTATGGGCCGGATTTATTATGGCGAGTGGTTTGTTTTGCTATCGGCGAGGAGGAGATGTAATCCGCCATGTCTATGCTATGTGGTGACGCCGAAGCGGACTTTTATATCGTGTACTTTCATTATTTTAATCAAGACGCAAGCTTATACACTCACTCGCAGCCGAGCTGCTGCTTTTCCACACTTTTATGGCGAATAAACGTATGAAATGAAAATGCTCCTGCTCAGCCAACCCACATGAGATACCACTATTTATTACTCGTAGAGCTTTTATGCTTTCATTTTTAATAAAGTAATAAATATATATACACTACTTTTTAATACACATCTAAGCAAGAAGGTAAAATTAAAAATAACACGACCGACTTTTGTAAAATTCAAACATTATTTCCAATTCTGTACGGAAATTGATGCGGTTTACCAACATTGCTAAAAATTGTAACCAATAGAACAATGCTTTTCCCCAAAATTTTCAAAAAATCTGCTTCTTACCTCTCGCTAAGAGAGGTATTGGATTCATGCTAAAATTCGCATATCCAGATTTTATTGAATAAGCACGACTTAAGGTCCCTAGAATCCGATTATAACATTTTTAAAATGATGTGTGTGTGTGTATGGATGTGTGTATGCGTGTGTGTGTATGTATGGATGTTGTAGACAAGATTCCTCAAAAACTATAAGACTTAAAAAATATTTAACTGCAGTTTCCTCAATCTGACATTCTTGGAAAGAGCTGAAAAGGTTTTGGTAACCGGAAGTAGTAGTTTCTTAGAAAAATTCTTCTAAATATAATTTTTGGGAGTTTTTTTTATTAAAATTTCTCCATCTAATACACTTAAAATTTTTACTATATCTTGTATAGATTTAGAGATAAAGACACTATAATTTATAGAGTAATCTAATCGCAGAGGCTAAGGCACTAAGGAAACCAGTTGACAAATTCCAATGCTTATAACATAGTTTGTAAATGACACATGTCAGTGTCAAAAATAAACAGTTTTAGTGACATTCTGATAGCTTTTTTGGAAAGTATATTTAATCTTATTGTTTTACTAATTAAATATTTCAAATTATAGGCAAAATTGTGATAAAATGCATATATCCATCAGATATACCGCCAATCTGGTTAATGAATTGCAAGAATCTCTGACATTTAGAAACTCATACAATGAAAAATAGATATAATTATAATTAAGTGTGCACAAAACATGTTAAATACAATAAAAAACAATATTTGGGTAAAGTTCTGTAATTTTTTGTTATAAAACGACGGTTCGAAAGCGAAGTGCAATACAATACTTATGTAGTCTAATATGGAAATGGCGAGAGGTATAGATTTGTCGGATACAGAAATCTGTTTTAAAAGAGGGGGGGGGGGGGGTCTGGTAAACAAGAAAATAATAAGAATCCAAAGGAATGAAATCGGTCTTAAAATGAATCTAAAATATCCACTTAATTAGTTAATATCTGTACTATTATTATTATATAATAAATGTACGGACGTAGTATCTTATAGTTTTCGAAATCTCCATACCAGGGCGCGTTACTTGGAATACCTTTAAATCTAAAATGTAAGCATATTCTAGGGACTTGAAATCGTGTTTATTCATTAAAAACTCACTATTTAATTTAACCAAAAACAATATCCCTATTTCAAATAAATTACCTTTTCAGTATGAATTGCCATTAAATGTCATGTTTTGTAGTCGAATAAGTTGTGGAAATACAACTATTTAGATGTAAAAAATTACAAGAAAACATACAAGATATGTTCAAAGTTATATAGAAATAGTAATTCAGAATGATTGCATTAAAATACCTGTTTGAGGGCTGTATATTTCGGTAAAATTAACATACATATTTATTAAAGATGAAGGAAAGCTCATATCAAAAAATTGTGTAATATGAAATTTTCCCTTAAACGACTATTTTTCCCTAACGAACATTGCAGTGCGTTTTATCTAAACGCAAATATAATGTTTGTAGCATCAAGAGAAAATTAGACAAACGATGAAGTCCTTCATTAATTTATACACCGTGTAAATGAATTAAAATAATTAAACTGAACTGTTCATTCCAATGTTTAATTATGTGATGTTAAATGAAAAGGTTAATTAGAGCTAAATAATACCATTAATTGTCACAGGACGGCTACAAAACATTTTTTCAACGGAAGCATTTCGAAAATACTCAGCAATTTCAAACAGGAATATAGAAAACATGCTTCCACAATTTGCTAAGTTTAGAATTAATCAGGAAAGCCAAAAAAAGTAATTTTTTTCGTCGTTCTTTATCGAGCGTGAGTCCTGCCCCAAGAGCAAATATCCTGCCGCTCGATTAGATCCCGCGAGGGGAAGAGAGCAGGATCCTGCCGCCAGGCCTCGTTTCGCCGGTATCAGGAATTCATGGGAGATTTTAAGATATACATTTATATAGGATTGTGTTTAATTTGAAATACGCTTGCAAGGATTTTAGCACGGTGTATTCTCCGCAATGTATGCGAAATATTCTTCTCTCTCAAATGCTCAAGAGAATACATACTATTATAAGGAATTTATTATCATTTCCTTTTGATGTAATTTAACGTTAAATGAATATTTTCATTGTGTACCAAAATTAAAAAAAAAATGCAAATATTTAATAATTTTTAATTAAAACGTCCGTGATACTTTCGGACGCTTGTCTAATTTATTTTTTTGTTTCTCATCAGTAGAACGTGGAACTACAAAAAAATAAAATGATATTATTCAAGATATCAACTTTGCCTCAAACATTGTTTAGTTTTTATTATTATTATTATTATTATTATTATTATTATTATTATTATTATTATTATTATTACTAGCTTCCTAACCATACAATATGTATTAAACATTTCGGTATTTAAATATACATGCAAGTGTAAAAACAACACACACACACACACACACACACACACACACATATATATATATATACATATATATTTGTAAGAAATTCAAAAAGGTCACATTTTGGTCATTAGACATGATGTGTCGTCCTACATTAACTACAACGATGAGGTCGCATCTTGTCCAGAAATCTCTCCTTACCATGCCAGTGTGGGGCAATTAAATTTTATTTTCCAGATAAAAAGCACAATTCAGTAACTATTAGTGTTGCTGGAAGGTTAACTATTAGTGTTGCTGGAAGGTCTGAGGTATTTCCTTATGCATTCTTCTTAAGTCGGCTCAAATAAGCGGGTGGGTTATTATTTATTCTTGATCACAATAATTGATATTCCCAGTTATAAATATTCACCTCGCTTGAGTTGAGTAATTATGTTTGTTTTGCTACTTTGCGTCTATAGTTTTCCGCTGCGTTATACTTTAGTGTTCGTTTTATCTAGCAGTTTCTGAAAAGTCACTAGATACATGTTCGTTTCGCTGTCATAGCACTAGCAGTGAAGTCGCGGCGTCAAAAATTCTACAGCTGTTTCTGGAGTGGATTTTTTGGCACCATTGGTGGCAAAGTCTTGGCGCATGTTTCATGAATTTGACATTCAATGGACATGCGCAGTTGAAGCAGATGAAACCAACTACGAAACGAACAAAATTACTAATTTTAATAACTTTTACGGCTAGCGCTTAGCAGTAGCTATATTACAGCAGCGTTAAAACTGCGGTGTTTTGCAGTAAAAACTAAAGTAGTGAAACGATCAAACATTATTGTATTTGCGTACCTTAGACCTTAAATAATAATTTACCATGTACGATTTCATGTAGAAAAGAAACATAATTAAAATATATCATTACAACTTAATACCCATTCGTGGGTGTTCAAATTTGGTAAAGACGGTATATCTGTACGGTAATGGTTAATTTCTATAGAATTCAAACCTTACAATAAAAACCTTGACCTACATTTAATAAAGAACCGAAAAAATACAACTACACGATGATTTTTATAGAACCATTATGTGACACCGCAAAATAAACGTTTCTCTTCCAATAAGTGTCACCGCTGTCGCTGCTATATTTGATGATCATGTTATTCATTGAATTGAAATTGATAAATCGAGAAAAACTGCCATATTTTTATATTATATTTTTCGCTTTTTATCTGTGTGAACTATCACAATATGCAGTAAATAAATGAAAAAGATTGCAGTACAATAATTTTGAAAAACCTGTATTGTATGTGCTTACATACTCCTATCCCATTGCATTCGCTTTTCTCATCGCGATGAAACTTCATATGAAAGACTGGTCACAAATCCTTGATGTACACGTAACTTGGTAACAACATTGTCAGCTGCGGATAAATCAACATCGCATTGTTTGTCGTTCGCAGATGAGTGCGTGATCCGCGTTGGCCACTGATCACTCGAATCAATGGTATCGGCCTCATGGGACACAATATCCTGTCTGGGATTACGTTTTGGCTGTTTCGCTCGTTTTTGGAATCGGTTTTGTTATCTGAAGCAGCGGTGGATACTACCACGTGTGAGCCAGAGAATACATTCGAGCCTCGTGATTAGCTTCCAATAAACATATAGAGAATGATTGGCTAAAAATGGTAGTACATATCGAAGAAGGAATTACACAAAATTAATATACCAGGTGTGTTTATTTAAAATCTGTTGTATAGGGACTACAAAGTTAATTTCTTTTTATTTTGCTGTAGCTATTTATTAATATTAGAAGCTTGAAATAAATATAAGAAAATTCTACACTTACATCACTAATCAGATATTACCAAATTTTAAATTTTATAAATATTTTCATTTGTAGCGATAGCCCTGGAATTGACATAAAATTTCAATAGAATGCGTAACGTTTGAATCATATTTGAAATGCCAGAAAAAGTTTATTAGGTTAAGTACTAATTTATTTTAATTGTGTTTAAAAAAGATATTTTGTATTTAATATCTATTTATTGCGTTTTGGTGTTATCAAAAAATAATTCAATAGTATTATTCTGAGGGTATAATTCCTTGTTCAATCAACGGTTCATTAAAACGAACAAATACAACCTGATTTTTTGACAGCAATGATTTAAATGTCATAAGAACAAGAAAACTGATTCGAATTGGTTCGTTTTGATGAACTGATGATTCAATAAGGCGTTAATTAAAGCATAAGCATTGTACATTTATTTTTATACTAGCGTTTTATTACAATAAATTTTTGATTGTCATTTTCGTTGCTAAATGAAAACTTTTAAGCACTAGTACTTAAAAATGACAGTTTAATGTGTAAAAGTTACAGTTTAATGCATAAAAGTGACAGTTTAATGCGTAAAATGTTACTTTTCAGCACTAGTGCTTAAAATTGATTCATTTAGCGACGAATAGATGAACCTGACGTCTTTCTACTTTTTAATTTTGAATGTTGATATTTGAGAATAAATATTCTGTTTTAAAACGCTTCTATAAATAATCTTGTATGTAATACATTGCGAAATGAATGTTATTAAATAAATAGCTATTATAATTTTGTGTCATTTACATGGCTATCACTACATATAAGCAGAATTTACAAAATTTTAAATTTGGTTTTACGGGTTATAAAACATGTAAAATGAAACCTAATTAATAATTCAAACAAGAGCAAAAATTGTCTTTTAATGGATCACTCCTGTCCTACCAATGCTTTAAAGTGAACTGTCAAATTTATTTACTTCATACAGAAAATATCCTTTCAGATACTTTTGACACTTCCTTCCTACTTTAAAACTTTGAAAAAGAAAATAAAACATTGACAATATGTCTCAGAAAGTTGAAAAGAAATTAAAATTTTAAAGTTGTGGGTTTGAATATAGTACAAGAATACAACAACCGAATAAATGAAAACATCTGTGATTCTGTAAAAATATTATATTAGCTGTTCGTGGTGTCCGTAGATTACTATGTTCCTGAAAGTAAATATTCCCTGAAATTATCTTCCTTGCCCGTAGTTTAATTAAAATGTCTTCAGGAGGAATATAATATCTATTTGAACAGTAGTAATTCTCATTTGAATTTAATTACATCTTCAACTAATATGTCAAAGTCATACTAGAACTAATAGAGAAATGCAGATATATGATCAAAAATAGTTTCTACCATTACATTCAATTAGAAATTACAGTTAATCTGCATTCTATGTTTTGGAATTACAAAGCAAAGTTATATCAAAAGGGAATAATTTATTTGTGTAGATTTACACAAACGGAAAACCAAACAAAATATAAACTAGGTTATGTTGATAAAACTATTCTAGTGGAGTTATAAATAAAGAGTGTTTTTTTTTATATTCACCAAACAATCCAAATTTGAAAAATAAACTATGTAATAATTGTAGCCGCAATATATTCCATGTATATTTAACAGCGTTGTTACTGCATTATATTAAAAACATAGACGAAACATAAACAATACAAATTTATTCATTTTGCCGTCTGTCAATGTTTGTTTCATGATATAATATTGTTAAAAATAAAAACATGATATTTTATGAGCTTGTACATATTCTCAATGATTTGATTATTTGAAGTTGTTTTACTCGTAGTTCGTACAATAATAGGTAAATGGTGCTTCTATAGTACGATACAGTGTCCCACACTCTATCTTCAGTGTGGCAGAGATAGCCAATGTTATCCTTATGGAGGTTTTCTGTATCATGTAATTTATTAAACATGCCATTGCGAAATAATCAAGTCAGGAAGAAATGATACATAAAGTTGCGATAGTGAAGGCATTTACCATATAATTTAATCATTCTTGGATTCTCGTTAGTTTTAAATTCTGATAGGTTTTTTACCTTCCGTCACCTTTAGGTAAGGAAGGTATTGTTGTTCAAATACTCTAAAAATGCTTACACGTACCTAACATTCTCTGTACAATCTAATAATATTACTATCCTGTTTATATATCTACCAATTTTTGAATTATTGCCCCAAAAGTCAATATACCCCACATTTCGATAAAAATTTCAAAATTTTCAAAAATCTAATTTTTATGTATCTAGATACTTCTCAATACGCTGATTCCAAATTTTGAAACCGCAGGTCGATATCTCTTTTCGTTCTTGAGATATTTAGATTCAAAGTTTTGCTCAAAACTGCCCATTTTTGGGTAATAGCCCAAAAATGGGTCGATATATGAATTTGGCGACAACACCATTCGATTCTACGAGCAAAATTACATAAGTACACCAATTTTCAGAATTTTTGAACCCCGCATACAATCTCTAAAGCAAAATAACTGAAAATGGCCAAAAATCGCAAAAATCGTAAGGGGTACCCCTTACGATTTTTTCAGATTTTGGTCATTTTCAGGGATTTTCAAGCTTTTATTAATAAAAACTGAACCGGTTGGACAAAAATTATGAAAATTGGTACACTTATGTATTTTTCTCCGTAGAATCGAATGATGATGTCACCAAATTCATATCTCGACCCATTTTTGGGTTAATACCCAAAAACGGGCAGTTTTAAACAAAACTTTGAATCTAAATATCTCGAGAACGAAAAGAGATATCGACCTGCGGTTTCAAAATTTGGAATCAGCGTATTGAGAAGTATCTAGATACATAAAAATTAGATTTTTGAAAATTTTGAAGTTTTTATCGAAATGTGGGGTATATTGACTTTTGGGGCAATAATTCAAAAATTGGTAGACATATAAACAGGATAGTAATACAATTTATTCACACAAAACTAACTTTGAGGGGCTCCAAAATTTAATAATACTGGGCAGGTATATATTTCATACATTGATTTTTTTTTGTTTATTTATATATTTGTCTTTAGTTTTTAAATTTTGGGCGCCCCAAAAAGCTTGTACTTGTAAAATATATTTTGAGAAACAGAACGATAATTACACTTGTAAAAAACACTTATATAAAATAGACTTGCACTTGTGACCAGTATCTTACAAGTGAAAATTAAAATTCTACAAGTGTACACACTTACAAGAGTTGTATTTTTTGAGAAACAGGGCCCAGATCGTTTTTATTAGTAGCTTGTACTATGACATCTTTATTAGTGTAATATCGTTTATTAATAGAATCGAACCAAGATACTTCAGATCCAATCAGAAAATCCTGTGAGACAGCGTTTTGTGGTAGCTGGGAATAAGGAAATTTATCTGTTTGCTGAGTAGGCCAATTTGAGCACATTTTGAGGTCGTTTCCTAAGAAGCCGTATAAATTATTAAAACAAGCAAAACCACTTGTGAGGGAATCCTTTTCCTTTAAACCCCTAATTTAAAGGTTGTAGTACACATAAAAAGATTTATATCACGAGGGTAAACCACATAGACATGTTTTTCATTTCTTTCGGTCCGAACACTTTGCGCTCATGACAAGGTAGTAAACCGCGTGCGAAGAGCTTGTCAATCGCTGATAAAATATCCAGCAGGCCTGAAAAGTAGGACGTCGTCACTTTAATAAGTAAACGGACCCGACCTTCCGGGTTATGCTAAGCCCGCGATAAGAAACAATCGTCCTGATTGCTTGGCCAGGATTTATGTGACCGCGAAACACCGACTCTTTTATTTCTTCGTGATTCCGGATTAGACATCCATGTTGGGCTGATGTGATTGATTTTATAGGGCACCGATACTGTTTTGTTAATAAATGTAGTGCCGGTTAAATTTTCAACCTGGTTGTGGACTCATTTTTATGACTATTTTGTTAACCCTTCAGAAGTGGCGCCCTTTTCTGTGATACGGGAGGTGGTGTCGGGTTTGAGACACCCGGAGAGTCCCATGTAGAAAAAATACTACTGGGGTTTTGTCACAAAATAAAGGAGTTGATGAATTGAACTTTTTTTCTATGAAAACGAACATATTATATAAAAAATAACACAAATAAAAAATTAACTCAAAATATAAACCAACAAAGAACTCACTATGCTACAAAATCGGTTAGGTCTGTCAAACTAAGTGCCATCTCCGTAGAGTTTATTACAACATAAACAAATTCCTAATCTAACCTAATATGTATCATAAATTGGTGTTGCTGAATAAAATGAAAAGTAATACAAAATCAATCAGTCTGAGAAAAGTCTAAGTTGTAATTATTGAACACTAACAGGCCTATTCTACTAAAAAAATGTATAACGATATCGTTACTGAACGACTGTCGCTAAGCATTTGGTTAAACGACTTTAATAACGACAAATGCCAAAAACCTATTCTACTAATCATATCGTTATAAATTATCGTTATCAGGATTATAACGATAATATCTAACTTCATGTATATTTTGACAGAATAAATTTTTATATGTTTTTCAATTTAAATTTGACATATCGATTCATTATTTGTTTATTTAATTGAATTTGACAATGGATATAAAGAAAAGGGCTTCGAGAACAACTCAAAGACAGTATGAAATATATGTTGAAGAACTGGAAAATAACAGTTCATTAAGAATTAGTAAATTGTCCACTGAAGAATTGGAAGAAATATGGAGAAGACTTACGAGTCATTTAAATTCTGTGGAACCGGGTAAAAGAATCTGATGTATCACGCAGAGTACGATTATATAATCTGACATCCCTATACAAATATATAATTTTTAAATACATAGATATTGCATCTTTATTATATTATATATCAATATATTAAATAATATCATCTAAATCTAAATTTTTAAATATATTTCTGAAATATAAATAAAATGTCTAATATTAAAAAGTATAATTAATAAAATTGTACAGAAGTGAAAAATTCTCATCTCTGCAGAATCTCTTGCTCAGCTACAATTAACAAAATATCTTCTTCAGCCACTTCAGCCATTTTTACTTTTGTTCTCATAATATGTCAAACTTTACGACTTTAACGATGCATGTGAACTTATCGATATGAAATAACGATATGTAACGATTCGTAACGATAAATAAATTAGCAGAATAGGGTTTTGGTAAAAATCGTTATCATAACGACTTATCGCCTGGTAACGAGCCATAACGATACATAATTTTTTAGTAGAATAGGCCTGTAAGTATAGTATGAAATAATAAGAAAACAAACTGCAATTTTAATAAAGAGTGAATTTGATTAAAACAAAAAGTCTGGTCTGAAACAAGACCAGCAAAATAGATCTGACTATTGAAAATAAAGAAGATTGTGATGTTGCATGCTGAACTAAGAAATTCAAAATATATTTGCAATAATTCTTCCATAAAAACAAATTACAAATTTACCATTTCAAGTGATTCTGGATTACTATGACCTTACCTTAGGCCTTTCTATTAGCAACACTAGTAAGTCTAGTAAAACATAGTTATATCGTAATAGACAAACATTTCTGTTTTACTTATTTTCTTATTATTGAAATTTTGGACTCTTATGAATATTGGTCCAACTATGTACTAGTATGGAACAGTGGAATCACTTCACTGCAAACTATTTCTGTTTGTTTGTATTATGAAATATAGGATGCAGTACCACAGGGCTTACCATTGTGTGAAATAACTTCACAAACGTTATGTACGACAGAAAAATGCTGTAGAGACGCAGTGAGCTCTTGATAAATAAATCAAATAAAAGAATCTATGACAACAGTAGTTTGAGATATTTAAAAACAATACAGAAATGTTTAGATTCTCAGTTTATATTTCATTAAAAATGGAATATTCCATAAAGTCTATATGGTAAACAGCGGCTTCATGCCCATGTAGGAGTGAAAGTCTCCGGCGAAGGATAGTCGACCCCGACTCCTTTAAAAACAATGTGCCAAGGGAACGCCGATGGAATTTCCTTTCGACGGAAATCTCCATACAAATCGCTTTGTCGGAATTTGACTTCAGCCTTCTTAAAAACGTGTCGGGCCGATCGAGTGTCGAGTGCCGTAGCAATCAATGAACGCAGCTCAGACCTACGTTTACGAAGGGAGATACGTGAAAGTTTTATATATCACATATAGGCGTACAACTCGTAAGTGCTTTGAATGTTGTGCATTCCTTACATTTTTATAAATTTAGTCAATATTGCAGCCAATGCTTTGGTCGTTTATAGAAAAAAAAAGATCACAGTAAATAACTATATAAATAAATAAATAAATATATCATCACGGCATATTACCCATTTCTGAGTGTGCCACAATCTGCTTTATCGCAGATATCGGTAATGATGATGACATATTTGTACCGTGAGGGCGCTTACCAGGCGTCACCTCACGGGCACTCATTGCTGGCGTGGAGAGTGCACCACAGGGGTCACTTTTGTGCCATTTAAAATTCGAAATATTTGCCGTCGGTTGTCAGTAAATAGATTTACACCATTAAACCATTATCAGTAATCTGATATGAGACTTAAAATTTCCATTTTTTTTTCTCAAAAACTGGCATTTTTAGACAATTGAAATATGTCCGTATATTCTATGGAACTTAATTTACTCATAAAAAATCTGTTGTGGCCAGAACAAGACCTTCTGTCAATTCGATGTATTTTGTACAAATCCTATACCAAAAGGACCTTGGAACAGTTTCTATATAATATCATGTAAAATCGAACACGAACACATATTATATTTTACAAATTCCACAGCTTCCCCTATTTTTTAGGGGTCACTATTTCCTCTCCTCTTCCACTCATTCCTGTCCAACGCATCTTCTTCACACAGTCCTTCCTTTCTCAAGTCTTCTGCGATACAGTCCTTCCATCTTCTCTTTGGCCTTTCACTGCATGCCATACTTGCGAGGAACACTATGACATACTAATTTTTGATCCTATACTTTCCATATTTGGTTTTGCACTTGCAACAGACATCTGACAATTAGAATTTTTTGAATATGTCAGCTGTTTCCATGATAAATAGCAAAGCTGACTAATTTTTGGAAATTAATTTCTTTATAATGCAACTCTACATCTATTGAATATGAAAGAAAATATAATTTAACTGCGTTTTTTTAAAAAAAACTGTTAAAAACTTCAAATAATGGTACTTCCGGTGGATCAATTATAACCAAAATCTAATCAACTCTTCATATGGATGTACAGAAGAGGAATACGAAAGAATTATAATATTTAGAATTGTAGTATTGGAGTTATCGTCGGAGAAAAATTTGTCACACACGGACACACATACACACACACACACACATACACACACGGACTCCTTATCTAAAGGTGACGGAAAGTAAAAAATGAAAGAGAATATCAAAATAAAACTTTAAAAAGTGTTACAACAAAGGCAGAGTCGCTTTAGGTAAGATTAAATGAGTTTAGTTTGCATTTTTTTGTTGAAAAGAAAATTTTAAAATAAGATCAAATACTGTTTTTAATAGCATAAATTGTGCAATAACTTTAAACATCTTTTCAAGATTTTTATAGAAATGTTCCATGATTCCGATAAGTAAATGTTTCCACACGCCACTGATATATCGCTCCAAACTTCTCAAATTATAAATCGGAACTTTGGATATTAATGTGTATGTTTCAAATTTGTTTGAGTGTAAACAAAATTGTTGGTTTAAATTAAACTTCAGTGTTGATGTAGTATCTTACGTTCAATTTCATCCCAAAGAATTTTCAATCTTGTTGAAGGAAGCGTGGGTCGTAGCTTCACTTCAGCCATTGTGTCAGGAGTTTCGCTTTCAAAATGCCCTCGTAATGAATGCAAAAAATGGCAAATAAGTATGCAGGCAAAAAACAACGACTTCTCTCGACAACGCTCGACTCCCTAGCTGTTCTTAAATTATGAATGTCGTAAATGACTGTCAAGATAATAACGTTACAGTTAAACTTTACGCTTTTACTTTTTACTTAAGGGTTTTTACTCGTTTACGCCTGATGTCCAATAATGACCGATTTGTTAAAATTTTCTTCATCATGTCAATTTCATTTGCTTTATCAAAATGTTCTACTGTCTCTCTGATAATTTAACATTTTTTACTCGTTTCTTTTTCTGTTTTACCATTTTACATTACCGAAAAAATAAAAAGAGTGATTGGACAGCGTTTTATCTCTTGCGTACATCATAATGCGGTATTTCATTTTACTCATTGTGCAATACCATAATTATATTATAATTTATATTATTTTATAACATGCAATAATATTCTGCATAGTCCCATACGATCTAGTTTTGGCAAGTCACATAGGTTTATCACAAAGAAAAATTTAACATATTCATTAACTGTATCAGAAATATATTTTATATTAAGACTAGATATTTATTTCATGAAATATAAATTTTATTTCTTTAACCCCCCATTATTTATGAAACTGATGAATTCTTTTATGAAGTCAATTAACCTTGACTAAAGTTGCTCCATTAGGAGACCATTTTAATGGTTTTTTGTTATT
This sequence comes from Ophonus ardosiacus, assembly GCA_943142095.1. NCBI lineage: Eukaryota > Metazoa > Arthropoda > Insecta > Coleoptera > Carabidae > Ophonus > Ophonus ardosiacus. The sequence continues at coordinate 47,685,324 of OW964829.1, forward strand.
TGAGAAAAAATAAAAAACATAGATCAATAGATAAAAAAAAATACAATTTTTTATTTTTGTACCTATATATCTTCTAAGTGTGAAGTAATGCTAATTTTTTTATCATTATTGTCAAAATGGGCTACTTGCATGGTACTGAAAATCCGATTTCTGTCATTATATTCGTAATGTTATATTGAAAACATATATAAAAATATAAATTTTATTTTAAAATAATTATATGTTTTTTACTAAATTAAGAAAGAAAATTTTCTATGACGTCTTTATATTGAACTGTAGAGGGGAAGCATGTTTAAGAATGTTACCTCTCAAATACATTAATTACTTTATAAATAAACACATAGGTAGTTACTTGTAGGTAATTTAAAATATCGATACCAAAAAGACAAACTAAAATACTGACCTCCAAACTATTGTTGAAACATTAAACAGGTGAACTACATTACCAGCAAAACATACCATTACTATGGGAAGGCACCACGCTGTGGCTTTACGACCATTCATTGGTGCGGCGTAATTCTACGTCATACATGGCGGGAATTCAAATAATCAAATTTTATTATTATTTTTCTGGCTAATTAATAATAATTTTTACAAAAGAAAAAATATGGGTAGCAAGTTTTTACCTTCTCTTCAAAAATATTAAATAAAAAAAAGGTACGCAAGTAGCCATTAGAGTAGAATTCGCTAATCCAAAAATGAGGATTAGCTTAATCTTTTTTTGTGAATCGGGCTGCTATAGATTACTCATTCAAAATAACATTAAAATCCTATATTCAGTATATATTCTATTCTCGTTACAGTAAAATAATATCGTCTGAAAATTTAGGGCGACTTTTTTGAAAATTTAAAGGAAAGTAATGAATAAAAATGTCACAATGATTTACACCTAAGAGTGAAAACGCTGGTATAATAAAATAAAAGTTATCTCGGTACGCAGTTCCTGTCAGTGGTCATTTACAGCGGTAATTACGGCAAATATTTGTAGATAATCTGTAGCGAGGACGTGCGTATTATTTATGTTACAGCTCTAATTGCCGCGTCGTTAACTGGTCCGCGAACTTAATAACGGACGCCTATGTATCGTAATGCTGGTGGAGGCGCCTGATGTCTACGTTTCCAACCCGCTAATTAATATAAATTGCCTCGTTTAAAGGCGAATGGTCAGTGTTTCTTCCATCGTAAAACTGTTGATGTGGTCCTAAAGTCACTATAATCAGATATCAGCAGACATTTTTGACAAAAACCAATCTTTTATGATTGCTTTCCCAGAATATCTGTGCGAGTAAGTATTTGATTGTTTGTTCGAATCGAGAGAGATTCTAAATATTTCTCTAGATTAAACTTGATTTTCTATATGAAACAGATAAAAATAATAATAAAATTTAAAAAGGTAAGTAGGTTGTGTGAGTATGACAACGATAATAATACATAGTCATACCAGAGCTGGGCAGTAACTAGTTACTTTAGGAACTTAGTTACTAACTAGTTACTTTTACGTAACTTGTAACGTAACTTAGTTACTTTTTAAAATATGGTAACTGTAACTGTAACTTAACTTGCTGCGGAAAAGTAGTTGGTAACTTTACAGTTTTTAGTCACTAGTTACTTGAGTAACTTAAGTTACTTAAAGTGCCTCAGAAATTAGAATGTAACTTTAGTTAGTCAAAGTAACTTAAAAAGTGGAATGTAACATAGTCATAAAAAGTAACGGGGGGGATTAAAATTTCAAAGAAATATTTTGTTGAGGCTGATGCCTTTTTTAGAAACACTAACTAAAACTGTTTTGTTTTAAATAAATGTCTGTCCAGAGTGGTAGTGTTGAGCGCAGCATCGCGCATACCCTCCGTAATGTGTAACTTTTATTTTAATACATAATTAAATTCAATATTATTGTTGATTGATTTCAAGCCATAATAGATAATAAAATAAGTAATTATATTCATTAATAAACAGAAAAACGAAAAATAACATTATTTTAACTTTTAATTCTAGAATTAAAAAGTCACTAAATGTTAAATTTGACTTGTAAAATATATTATTTTCAAATGTTTTCCTCGCTTACAAATGATACGTTTTAATAAATTATAATTAAACTGCCACTAAATCATCAAAATTATTCCAATTTTCAGGTTATACAAAAAATTCCCTTTTTACAAGATAAAATGTTACTTTTAATTTTTATGTTATATTATAATGTAGGTCCGCAGGGCCTTTTTATCAGTTTTTTTTATCACAGCAACCGGGCCCTGATGGCCCCTTGTCAAAGCGAGCCCTAGACCGTGGCCTTGTGGGCCTAGGCGGTAATAAGGCCCTGTAGGTCCGTTAACATTAACAATAATAATAATCTGATAGGGTGTTGCCAAGCAATAACGTTAAAATGTAGGTTAACGTAGTTAGTGCAAAAACTCCCTGATATGTATACTACACAATAACTAAGTCAACAGTCAAAGTCTACACTTCACGCCATTAAAAGTAGTTAGAAAGTAACTCAAGGTAACTAAGTTACTTTTAATAAGTAACTTAGTTACTTTTTTTGGAGGTAACTGTAACTGTAACTAGTTACATTTTAAAAGTAACTTGCCCAGCTCTGAGTCATACTGTAGTGTCTTTCGAAAGTTGTTATTGGGCTACTAATGATAATGTTTATAACAGTGGCGTTTCAGCGGTGAGTGTTGTTGATGAAACACGATACGTTACAGCTCTGGATTAGCAACCACATGCCGCAGAGAATCCATCGCGTACGCGTCTAGCGTCTCCCGTGAAATACGTGGCCGCGTGTGTCACACAACACGTTATCGACACGAGAAACGGATTAATTAAATCCGGTACGTCTCAGCGCCGGTCTTAACCGTATTAATCAAAACAATGGAGACACGCATTGGCGCCAACAAAAGCCGATCTTCGTGACTTGAAACAAAAAACAATCTATCGGAACTAAAAGTGAGGGTTGCACACTTTCAGAGGTGTGGAGCGAAGTTTAAAGACAATGCGGCTAAGAATAGACGAACTAAAAAATTAAAGAAACTTAGAATTGAGAGCAAAGTTTAATGATGCATTTGACGTTCTTCTTATTACGAAACTAACTTAGTTCTTATTCCTTATTTAGCTATGGTAGAACTTCACAATGATTTAAGATTGTTTTTATCAAAAAAGGATTTTTAAAAATTCATTACGTCGGTTGACAATAATTTTATTACCGTCACTTTCACATAAATCCACATACCCTGTCCAATCTAGTTATGAGGTTAAAAAAATTATCAAATCCTATTTTCATCCATCGTGTTTTGCGTGAGAACATTTTTATTTTCAACAAGGTTTTTGAACCTACGAGTAAATATTTTGTAACAATTCATTTTCATTAAATCAATTGGAAAACAATGCAAGCATACACAAAAATCATATTTGAAATGATGAGGTGTATTTTGCAGCACAAACAATAAACCCAAAAGGGAATTTGAAAACAACAAAATGCAATTATGAACAAATTTCCAGGGAGGAACATTCAATATTTGTATATTATTTTTTGTGCCTCCGTCCGGTATGAGTAGTTTTACATATCTCTAAATCGTTCAAAAATACTTTATTATCGGCCTTGGCTTTTACAAAGTAGAGTCATAAGGTAAGGTTATAAGTTGGTATTACTGTTTTGGTAAATACTATTTACAACACAAGAATTTTAGAAGTAAATTGTTAAATGAACTTATATGAACACTTTTGCGCTGAATCCTGATAATCAATTTATTTCATCTTGTAATGAAAAAGAAAAAAAATATTTGTTAATTTTTAGGTTTTATCATCGACCTTTAAACTAATGGACCAAGTGTCTCCTATTCTTTTATTGTTAGAATAATGCTCCAACATAAAAGGATAGAAATATATATTCTGTCCTTCAACAGTGCGGAAGTTCTCAGTTAAAGTATACTGCGCATGCGTTCGTACTCATTGTACATCTTTTTCGGTCATATGTAAACCTCTATACATCGCTCTCTATCACTAAATAGTTGTCAAAATCTACATTTAACGTTTCGTGACTGTGTATTATTTACTTTTTTGGAGAACATTTACAATTATTTCTGTCAATACATACGTATATGTGTTATGAAGTGTGTATGCGACAAAATAATGGGGAAACGGTGTATTTCGTGCAATCAGCAGTATGTACGCGGTTCAGCTGTGTCATTTCATATGTAAGTCCTTATTAATTATTACTTGTTCTCTATAATGTAATGTGTATATAATATATTGTATTAAAAATATATAATACAACTAATTATGCACAAAAAAAATAAATCTATACTCTCAGAAATTATGTTATGTTATCAATGTAAAAAAAAACTTGTATTTAATATTTGGACATTAAATCAAATTTATTTAGGTCTAATACTTTATCTCTGGTTAAACTATCTCTTAACTGTCAGTTAAAACAAAAAAAAAATATAGATTGAATCGATATTATGGCATAAATTGTAAAAATTATGCGACGTATATCATTTTAACTGATAGGTTAACAAACAGTTTAACTAGAAATGAAAATACCGGGCCTTAGAGCCAATCTTACAATCTCTGGTTAAAATTTTAATCACCAGTTAAATAATCAAAATCGAAACGAAACGAACTGTCACTAGATAAATTTATAATTTCTGTCAATAATCAGATTTAATATTGTTTATTTAACTGGCAGTTAAAATTTTACCTGGAAATTGTATATTATGGCCTAAATAATTTTATGGAGAAGTAGGCATAGACAACTTGTGCATTGCTCTCCCAGAAACTACCTTGCGAGTGCGCTCGTATTTAAAGTTCAAATATAATCGCCAGAATGCAATTTGTAAACAAGTGATACAAACAACAATTTCTAACGTCGTTTCCACATGAGAGCGCATTTAATAGCAAACTAATAACAGATATTTGCGACCTGTGACATGGTGAGAGGACGCCGCATCTATAAATCCCAGCTGTCACAAACATTTCAACGCCGGCGCGTATTTCTTGAAGATTCGCCCATCGCGACTACGGAGTTAATCGAATTTGACCTTTTTGCTCGCTACGAAAAACTAACAATGATGTTTACCGGGATTTGTTCAGGAATTTGAAGGTATGAGTACATCACTTGGAGCGTTTTCACGTCTGATTGCAGTTTTATGATTCTTCTCACTAAATTCCAGCTCGTACTTAATTCGACGACGGAGGGGAACAACGCAACAGCTGTTTGTTTATCCGCAGTAGATTTCTTAAATTCCTGCTTGATTTACAGAGCGACAACTTAAGACAGACAGCTACAAGAAATCGATATAGTATATTTAAATGCCATTGTAAACGAAATATATTTCGTTCATCTTCATGTAATTTAAAAATCTGATGTGGCCAGCACATGACTTCCCACCAATTGCATGATATAAATAGCAATGACCAATGAGCATTAAGAGCATTGCCGGTCGCTCAACGAAATCAGTTTTGTAGCTTGTATGATACTAGTGCAGACAAACTTCTTACGTTCTCCCACTACTTTTAAGATTTGCTAAGTTTATTTCTTTCTGTCTGCTTTTATATGTGTTTGTCCTTGTTTAAAGCATAAGGGGAAAACTCAGCCCTTGTTGCGAATCAAATTGTTGGAGTGAGAGAGGAGATATGTGTAATAGAGGGGGAACATATTATCCTAACACTTTCTCCTCAAAAGTCTATCGTTCCGATTTCTGAAATAAGCGGCAAAAAGGGGTTTAGTAGAAATCAAATCACAGCTAAACTAAAAGATATAATTTAGATTTTTTTCACAGACTTATTACTAAAGGTGGGCGCTATGGGGGTGACCCAAACATTTTTTGTATAAAGTACAGTTTCCATGTTAAAAATAAATTTTAAAATAGCTATTTTCCTGATGTTTTTTGAACTAACTTTAAATGCAATAGAAATTAATAATTATGCAAAATAATTGGTCAGCCCCATGCACTGATCTATCTACTATACAATGGCATCAAGTTTGAAGTTAACTTAATATTTACGAGTGTAGTTTGATTTCTACTAAAGTGCTGTTTAGCGTAGCACCGGCAATCGCCTTCAGTAAAGTATCACTTCTGGTTGATCGTCTGTAAACCAAATCTAACTTTGTTGTTCTAATAAATAGCAAAACGTCTGTAAGACGAAATGTTGGATTATATTTTATTATATTTTTCCTTGAAAATCTGTTAAGAGCTCCAAATTAAGTGCCACTTCCGAGTTATCCTCTAAAGTCCAAATCTAATATGTTGTTTCAAATGATATACGAGTTTTTTGAGAAGTTTTCGATTATATTTGAATAGATTTTAAGAAAAAAACAGCATCAACTTCAGGTTAGGTTAGGTATCTGTGTAGATTCTTCGCTGTACATGATGCATTTTGCAAATGTGTAATTGGCGCCCTAGGATACTTTGACTATCTTGGTTTTTCGATATGTCTTATAGTAACAGTTTTAGAGATGCGTCCGCTATTTGTGTACGCTATGGCGCACAGAAAATAAATTAATATTTTTATTTTAAGAGGCCAAGTGGACACGGTAAAAAATCAAGTATACACATGTGAGTAAATCAGTATTATAAAAAGCAATTTGTGAAAAATAAATATAAATTCTTTATTAATAACGTTACAATATTATAAGTTATATTAAAAGGAGAGAAGGCATCTTTACAATTTTTTTCGCACGTTCTGACATGATTTAGATATAACCCTAATGACAGATTATACTACTCTGACGAAAAGAAACTTACAGAATACAACAATTCAACATTATTACTCATATTGTCCATACAAGTTTATTCGTGTCCGCCGATTCCATTGTGTCCGCTAAAGGTGTCTGCTGTGGCACAGGAAAAAAGAAAAAATGTGTCCGCTATGGCACCTTGAGATCTAAAAGCCAGTATGTAATAATACTGCGCCAACGGCAGACACCGGTGTCCGCTTGTATTTTTATTAATAACTAATTACTAAATAAAGATAAAATAAAAATAAAACTACCAAACTACATAGAATTAACCCTGTTATAAGGTACCGGTTCTGGTCTTCAGGGACAATTTTGAAATGACCGCTTGGCAGCGAAGGTGATATATATATATATATATATATATATATATATATATATATATATATATTATTTTTATAAACCTTAATTTCTTTAAAATGAAATATATTACTACCACACTCTCCTTAACACGGTTTCATTATTAATTTTAATTAAAGTGACATTTGTTTAAATATGTCAAAATTGTTATTAAAGTATTATGTTTTTGATTGACGCATAGGCAAGATGATGTATATAAATAAATTATTATATAAATGTGTATTTAAAGTTATTTACCAAATTCTATTATCGTAGAATTGAAGATTGTACCATTGTATCAATTAAGTACATAAGTACACAACTTCCAAATTTTTTCAACAATGGATACAATTTTTAGGGCAAAATAACTGATAATGCCAAAATTACATCTTATATTTTTTGCAAGTTTTGGCTATTTTCATTACTACTTATTTACTGACAAAGATGAAAAAACTGGATCCAATGTCGGTTTTAAAATGAACCAGGCCAGAGGGAAATCTTTCAAACTCCCTATGGCCAGTATAAAGGTTTGGGTAAACATTTCGTTTGGGGAGAATACTTGTCTCGTTGTATCAGAGTGTAAACCGGGAACCAGACTATTATAGAAATCAAAAGATTTATTTACTTATCAACAATTTTCCCATTATACATTCTCCTTTAACGCGTTAACCATGAAATCAGATCAATACCTTCATGTCATCTTTCCCCATCTCGCGAGTTGACAAACTCTGACTAAATCCCATCTCTCGATGTTTACAAAGGGCTGAATCACGCGCTGTACTTTGTAATGGGCGTTGCCACCTGTGCAGTCACTGTGATTGCAAACAGCAAACGGAATTTCTAGAATATAACGGACGAATATGTTTTTCTTGGAAAGATACATACCTATTGAATTTCAATTCTTTGACTGTACATCAATGACATACTGATGGATTGTGCTTTGATCAAAACGGTGAATAATAAAAAGGTATCAACGGAATATTTAGAAAAACGTTGTAGAGAGTACGGTAGATGTTTACAAGAAGCGATGAAAAACATGTTATTTAAAATGATATGTGATTTAGTTATAAAAATTCTCAGTAGCATGTTTGAAATGCATAAGTCAACAAATTATTATCTACTTTGAAGTGTTCTGCGGCAAACCAGCAAATTTAACAATGTCATGTTTTGCGCCCGTGTACAAATAAATAAATTGTTTCGACTTTTTTCCAATTACTGCGTTTAGGAATCCATTTTATATTTTTCAGTAATGATGACATATTTTTAGAACTAAATTCTAAAAGAGCTTCGGATTTATCTTAAGAGCATTGCCGGTCGCTCGACGAAATCAGTTTTGTAGCTAGTATGACACTAGTGCAGACAAACTTCTTACGTTCCCCCACTACTTTTAAGATTGCTTCTCTCTGTCTGCTTTTATATGTGTTTGTCCTTGTTTAAAGCATAAACTCAGCCCGTGTTGTGAAGCAAATTGTTGGAGTGAGAGAGGAGATGTGTGTAGTAGAGGAGGAACATATTCTCCTAACACTTTCTCCTCCATAGTCTATCGTTCCGATATCTAAAATAAGCGGCAAAAAGGGGTTTAGTACAAATCAAATCACAGCTAAACTAAAAGAGATAATTTAGATTTTTTTTCACAGACTTACTACTAAAGGTGGGCGCTATGGGGGTGACCCAAACATTTTTTGTATAAAGTACAGTTATTGTGTTGAAAATAAATTTTAAAATAGCCATTTTTATGATGTTTTTTGAACTAAATTTAAATGCAATAGAAATTAAAAATTATGCAAAAGAATTGGTCAGCCCCATGCATTGATCTATCTACTATACAATGGTATCAAGTTTGAAGTTATAACTTAATATTTACGAGTGTAGTTTGATTTCTACTAAAGTGCTGTTTAGCGTAGCACCGGCAATCGCCTTAAACACAATTTCAACTTCTGTTTGTTAAAACCACAACCTTGTACAAACCCACGGATTACGTAGAGATTAATATTATTATTAATTTAATTATTCCTCAAAATATATCCAGTTTAAGAACCCTTTCTTTCATATTTCTCTCATAATTCTTCACTCTTCTCTAATTCTTTTCACCATGTCATTCGTCACTGTCTCTCCAACCGTCACCATATCCATACAGTTCTTTTTCTCCTTCTTCCTCAAGGTTCATGTCTTGCATCTATTTGGAAAGCTTTTTCGCAGTTCTACATTAATTCGTCTTGCTGTTAATAGTTCTTTACCGCATGCTGCCTTTTCCTGCACAATTATTCTGCTCATAATTTGGTTTCTTACAGTTGACATTCTTGTTATGGTGTAGAAGAGAATATATTGACCAAAAGATGCAAATTCTTATGGTGTACTCTAAAAATTATTTGTTCCTAAAATTCCAGAAATTCATTCCCTCCATGGCTTCCTTTTTGTGAAACCTCCCTACTCTACTGGGCACTCTAGCAACACAAACATCCTGGCGTAAGCGGAAAGTGGGTGAAACGCTGGAGTCTAATTTGTGATGCTTTTATCTTTGAGGCCGTGGCTCACGCGTGACTAGGAGTGCGTGTTACGCGACCCCGGTAAGTGCTGCTTGACTTCCCCGTCTTGCTGACCGCTCACAGATGCGAGCTACTTCCGCCCTACAGAATAGATAGAGATTAAGATGTACTGTGTGGTGTACCAGTGTAAAGAGAAATAATATTATTGTTACAAATTGTCGGCTTCGGTGGCTCAATGGTTAGAGCAACGCCTTTAGTTATGAGTGTGCTCGGGGTTCTGGATTCGAATACCACTAAGGCATGGATGTTTGTGTATGTGAACCTACTCAGTAATGGGCTACTTGCGTACCTTTTTACCTCCCGCTACCCTTGGTAAGGGAGGTATAGGGATCGTGCTAAAAATCACTTATAGAGATTTTAGTAAATGACCACGTTTTAAGGTCCCTAGAATCTAAATTTAACATTTTCACGATGATGTCTGTATGTGTGTATGTGTGTGTGTATGTGTGTGTGTGTATGTATGTATGTATGTGTGTGTGTATGTGTAGGGATTTTGTCTTCACTATAACTCAAATACTATCATTCAGAAAATTCTGAAATCTTGTATTTCTATTCTATTCTAATAAGAAAAGAAGCCATTAGATTTTGGTGTAAATCGGATAACCGGAAATGGCACTTTACCTGAAGCTCATAATGGTTTTTCTTCAAAAAATACCATTAAATGCCATTTTTTCGCATTTTGTCGTTATGAAAATTAAAGATTATTGAATTTTCTACAGGAATACATCAATACTTTTTCTATATATTTTACAGATAAATTTAAAAATAATTTTTTTTACTAGTCCCGAAGCCTAAGAAAAACACAATTCCTTTGTTCCACAGTTCATATTTCAAATGAATGTAACTGACATTAAATGTCACTGTCAAAAAACTAATCACTTCAAATTAATAATAGTGACATTTTAAAAAGAAAATAGTAAATAAAGCAATAGTTTTATGCAATGGAACCGTTTGCAGCGTTAGTAAATCCGTAAGTATGTATTTAAATTAATAAAAATTAAATAGCGGGAGGTTTTGTGTTGGCCACATCAGATTTTTTTATTTAATATTTTTGAAGAGCAGGTAAAAACTTGCTACCCCTATTTTTTCTTTTGACCAAATTTTTATTAATTAGCCAGAAGAAAATAATGAAATTTGATTATTTGAATTACCGCCATGCATGACGTAGAATTACGCCGCACCAATGAATGGTCGTAAAGCCATAGCGTTTGTATGTACGGGTAATGTAGATCTCCTGTTTGACGTTTCAGCAATAGTTTGGAGGTTAGTATTTTAGTTTGTCATTTTCATATCGATATTTTAAATTAAATGTAACTACCTATGTATTTATTTGTGAAGTAATTAATATATTTGAGAGCCCAGAGAGAGAAAAATGTCAAATTCAAATTAAAACTTTTTCGCACGCAATGCCATCTATAAGTTAGATTCTTCAACATGGTTCTCTTCTTCAATTCAATATAATTACTTCACAGAAATTTTTCTTTCTTAATTTACTAAAAAACAAATAACTTCTTTAAAATAAAATTAATATTTTTATATATGTTTTCAACATAACATTAAGTATATAGTGATAGAAATCGGATTTGCAGTAACACGCAAGTAGCTCATTGGGATTTGGGATTGAGAGTTTTTTTTTTTTTTTTAATAGCCTTCTTTTTGAAGATGCAATGCAATGGAAATAAAAATATTAGGTACAATTTTAACTCATTGTGCAAGGAGAGATATTTGAGTAATCTACCATGAACTAAAACCTTTGAATATAAAGTACCTAATATTTTTATAGTTGGTACTTTTCAATACAATTTCAAATCATCTTATGTTTTATCAAAATCTTTTCATTCGTTCTTGCTTTCACAGGCTTTCCCTACTTTGGGTCATCCTCAATCATTCCCTCCCCATCAAAAGTGCCTGCATCATAATTTTTACCTCTCGCTAAGAGAGGTATTGGATTCATGCTAAAATTCGCATGTCCAGATTTTATTGAATAAGCACGATATAAGGTTCCTAGAATCCAATTATAACATTTTTAAAGTGATATCTGTGTGTGTGTGGATGTGTGTATGTGTGTATGTGTGTATGTATGTCTGGATGTTGTAGACACGTTTCCTCAAAAACTATAAGACTTAAAAAATATTTAACTGCAGTTTCTTCAATCTGACATTCCTGGGAAGAGTTGAAAAGGTTTTGGTAACAATTGAACAACCGGAAGTAGTAGTTTCTTAGAAAAGTTCTTCTAAATATAATTTTTTGGGAGTTTTTTTTTATTAAATATTGAAGAACATCGAATTCTCCATCTAATACACTTAACATTTTTATTATATCTTGTATAGATTTAGAGTTATACACTATAATTTATAGAGTAAACTAATCGCAGAGGCTAAGGCACTAAGGAAACCTGTTGACAAATTCCAATGTTTATAACATAGTTTGTAAATGACATATGTCATTGTCAAATATCAACAGTTTTAGTGACATTCTGATAGCTTTTTCTGGGAAGTATATTTAATCTTTTTTATTGTTTTATTAATTAAATATTTGAAATTACAGGTAAATAATTAGAATTATTTGTGTGCAGAAGACATGTTAAATACAATAAAAACAATATTTGAGTAAAGTTCTGTAATTTTTTGTTATAAAACGACGGTTCGAAAGCGAAGTACAATACAATACTTATATAGCCTAATATGGAAATGGCGAGAGATCTTGTACTGGCCACAACAGATTTTTTTGTAAGTTTTGTTGATATATCTTCTTCAAATACAATGCCTTAATGGATAATTTTGCAGACAAATTCACAGTAACTTGAGAGTTTAAAACGAAAATAGTAATTTGTAGACAAAAACCATGACCATATGTAGGTACAGAATATAGAGACAATACAATATCTAACTTATTTACAAAATACAAAGGGCTGCGAACAAGATGCCTTATAAATATTTTAAAATAATTTCCGGGTTAAATATATGTTAAATTATTGAACTTTACGTGTATGATCAGTTTTGTATGCTTCGTTGAATCATTTGAAGGCTTAAAGTATTATTTTATACCCCTAGAACCTAGAGAACTAAACTTTAGAAGTTGAAAGCTCTATTATAAGCCGCCTAAAACTTGTTGTTATAGTTACATATTTATTTTTAATTTTAATTCAAACTCTTGCTTGTTCTCGCCCTTTCAGTGCAAATATAGTATAAAGTTTGCATTGTAACGAATATTTTAGAAATAACTTTCGTGCGTAAAACGTGTATCATAACGAATTTATAGCTATTTCTGGGTGTATGAATCTATATTTATTCGCAATTTTCGAAAGTGTATCAAAAATTTTGTGGAGAGTCACCACAAGAATCAATTTTGTGATAAAATTTTGCGTGTGAAAATAGATCACTAATTATAATAATGCCTTCCTCGGGAGTTGAACTCAGATCCCTTGGGTCGCGAAATAGCATTTCTCTCTACTTTCCTCGTGTTTTAAAAAATTCAAAAGTTTTATTAAAAGTGTCATTGTTGTCTAAAATGATTAAATTCAACGCCTAAATTTCCCTAAAGAAATAAAATTTAAAGCTATGACCTTCTTAGAAACGGAGGTAAATATTATAAATGCCAACTTTGGTATTTTATTTATTTCGTTGTTTAGAAACTTTACTACCCGGAATAATTTGAAAATTGGTATTTATATAAGGGTGCGCGCCTAATGAAAATTTATTGCGATGAAATAAATTTCAAGATAAAATTGAAAGTATTTTGTTTCTTAAAATAATAAATACAATTAATTTTGAAAAAACAATCTTGAGTATTACAGAGAATGAAGGGTAAATAAAACATAATAATCATCATATCTTATTTAATTGCCAAAACATTTACTTTCTAAGATGAAACATACCATGTAATAAAGGAGAAATTCATTATGTATTTTGAAAAATAGAAAGGCGGAAGCAAATATTTTTGTAGGAAAATGTATTTTAATATTTTAAGACGAAGTAAATTAGTAGCAGCAACAGTGGCAGGTTCCCTCAGCTTTAGAGCTTAACGTTATTATTTCTTTTCAATTTTCTACCTTTAATAAAATTCCATATTTTACGCTTCTGAATATTGTATAAGTCTTCCTGGAGTAATTTTAATAGGTCTCTGGAAAGCCGTTTGCAAATGATTAAAATGTCTAAATTAAATCATTTAAATTCAATTTTCTTCCCGTTTCTTACATTGATATCTTCACTTTTATTTTAATCTTTCATTTCTTTTGGATACCAATAAACTTATTTTGACGAAAACAAAAAGGTAATTTCGTTAATTATTTTTATTTCGACAAGGATAATCTTAACAGGATTGACAACTTCTTCTTTTGAGTTACAGCCTTGGTCAGTTTTTGCCTATTACGAGTATATGTTTAGCGTTTCTTTCTCTCAGAATGCTCGCTGTATAAATGTTCCAACAAACGTATTCTTTGACTTTTTTTACAAATAAATGAATATATCATCTAATCACTCATTGATGGCGTAGAGAGTGCACCACATGAGTCACTTTTGTGTCATTTTAAATTCGAAATAATTTCGGTGTCGGTCGGGACACCAGATTCGCGACATGACACATTTAGTGATGAAATTTCATGGTTCATGCTTATTCTCTAGTTCTTATGTTGTCTCGAAAATCCTTATATAATAAAGTCCAAGTTTTACATCAATATTTAATTACTGACCTTATTAGGGCTTTATATAATCTCATCTTGCATGTCTATTTAATATTGTGCTTTTAAATAGGTTCAAATAAGTATGATAACATTTGTTATAGCCGGCGCGCGTTAAGCTGAAACGTATCTGCAAATTCTTGTGGACTGTATTTTAATATATTTATTTAATAGAAACTTACAAAATTGCAATTTGCACGAGCGCCTCTAACGGCAAAGCATAGAAATCAAGGTTGCTATAGTTACCACGTCCAAACAAAGACCTGTCGTAGACTCTACACTCTAGCCATCGTTTTAGTTGAATAATCGAATGATCTTTAATATTATCAAACAAAAAAGTTTCCCCAGACACATCTTCTGGGTTTAAACTCATTTTTATTAAACACAACGTACAAATCACAAGAAAGAATTAAGTTTAACACTGAATAACAGATGCGAACACAATGACAGATAGGAACAGGGAACGGGACGTAAGACAACGAGGGGAGGTTTGTTTGTATGCATGATCTTCTGTCTCTCTCTTGCAGTGGCGTCATTTTGTAAGTGTCTATTGATTTAATGCAGATTAACAATTATGTATATTGATTCATGTGTGTTCACATGCAATGAATTTACTGAATTCTGACTGAATTCTAAACAAACTGCATTTTTTTATTTACATTTTTATGACCCTTTGCTATGTTTTAAGCGCCCGCACGGTACAAATATGTCATCATCATTACCGATATCTGCGATAAAGCAGATTGGCACACCCAGAAATGGGTAATATGCCGTGATGATATATTTATTTATTTTATTTATATAAATATATATATATATATATATATATATATATATATATATAATAAATGTAAAGTAAATGTAACAAATATAAATAATTTGAACTTGATAGTGATAATGAATATGAACAAACTATGTGTCTTAAAAGAAAATCATATGTCCGCATGTGCGGGGTCCAAATAAACTTTCGTTAGTTTCGATAGTCCTTTCTACTGACAAAATTCCTGGTTGTCCGCCATCTTTGCCCTAGATCCTTCTGCGGTTCCGTGAACAAACCGCACATTGCTTGACACTTGCGAAACGCCGTCCTTCTCTACTTCCTACCACGTCTTTGGCGTCACGCGAAAATATTAATTAAGGTGCTCTGGTTGTAAAGGTCCCCCAATCGTGTAAATTTCTGATGGAACATGCTTCTAGATAAATGGTTTGCGGTTTGATCCACGGTTTTAATTTCATCTCGTGTGATGATACGAGGTAGATACATTATGTACGAGATTCATATGGATAAGGCCCCTCATAAAAGGGATAATTAAAGAGGAGTGAAATCAAATATTTAAATGGGGGAACAACTTCAATTCTGTTTTTGGTAATCTACATTCTGTAATCTTGTTATGGGTGTTACATTGTCATTTTAATATTACCAGAAATAATGTTAACTGAATTGGTTGCAATTTGAAACAATATAAATTGTAGTATATGTAAACGTAATTTAGCTAAATGACAATGTTCAACACGTCACTTTGATTTACATTTGTTGGTTAAAAAGTTTTAAAATGAAACGAATGTGGACTTTACTGGACATGAAAAGTATTGGTAAATATTGTTTAAAATACTAGAAGAAAAATATATATCTAACATACAATTTAAAACTCGTTTAAAACAAATTAACGACATATTTTCCGTAGCAATATAAACAGCATAAATTAGACATAGGTATTACAATGTAGGATAAAAATCTTGTCTCGTATGTTGAACTCGCTTTTATAATAAAAGCCGTAAAAAAATATATTAAATTGCATTATTTTATTATTACGTAAAGTGCTATTTCTAACAAAAGTTCCAATAATAGTTACGTATCTAGGCACTGAATTATTGCTTTTTATCACGTATGAGGAAAATAAACCATATGAGTGATAAAAAAGGAATTTCAGTGCTGAGGTGAATATTAAATTTTGCTAATCTCAGACATTGAAATTATTATATAAAAAAAAAATTAAAAATAATGTGTTTCATCTCAAACTTCTTCATCGGAATTATTTAGTTTATTTTTTTGCAGATTTTTTTGTCAGTTGTACATCCTACAAATGCCCAAAATATCTTACATGTACAATAATTATCATAAAATTAGTAACACTGCATTTGTATGAAATTTATTACTGATTTCTGAATATTTAATAATAATTTTTGTACACTTTAGTGACTATTTCAAATAAAATAAGTTTTGATATTCAGTTTCTTGACAATTTGTTTCGGTACGGTATTGTCTATTTGTGGAAAACTTATAATATAAAAATGTCATTGGTACAACTTGATCAATTTCAAATACATGGCAGACATATTTAGAGAAATTTTCAAAAGGTCTAAAACCAGAATGTTTGTAGCCGTGGTAGCGTGTTTATGAAATCTGTAACAACCATCTAAATTGTAGTTAAATTAACTGAATAAATTCCTTATTTTTCATTAAAATATCTAAGTTGATTTAGTTAAATTTTCTAAATTTGTAATAACAAATTATAGTAAAATGAAATACAATCAGATTAAATGACTTTATTTATATCGTAATCAGTATTGAACTAAATATAAATAAAGAAATTAACTAAATATGTATTTAATTACCTACTTTATTAGATTAATTACCGAAAATTGAAGCCAAAATATAGTAAAATTAAGTAAAATAAGTAATTAAAGTAACCATTTGCATTTTTAAATTAACGATTTTTTACAAAATATTTATTATCTATTTCGGATTAGTTAAAATGCTAAGTAAAATATTTCGTAATAAAATACCTATAAGATCTAAATTAATTAGATGATATTTAAATTTTTTTTTCTATGTACTATAAATATAATATACTAATAAAAATGATAAATAAATAAGTTATAAATACAACCGTATACAACAGGAAACGTTGTTTTGTAGAGTCCAGCGTAATATCTTTAGTTTTCTGTTCCTTTTCGTGTTGAAATGCAGCTAGTAAATTGTTAATATGAGACTGTTGAACGTAATGGTCTTGATAATACATTTTAAAAACATTTTCGCTGTAGTGTAGGTGGAAGTATATAAAATAAGAGGATAATTTAATTTGAAGTGGGTTTTGTGTTCGTCGGAAGAAGGCGTTATTACATTTCCGTAGATACATCTGTGCAATCGGGTGACATTTACGCGAACCTGGTGTAGCACTATCAGAATCATTTAGGAGAAGATGCAGCAGCACCATTTACGAGGCTACCATCTGATTTACGCGTAGCATTACGTTACACTTTTTCTTAAACTTTCCAAGCTCTTCCTTCTCGAGTGATGCATTACTCCTCGCCTTTATAATAGAATAATGTAAGTGAACAATTGCACAACGGAAAGACGAGCTACTGCTTGTGGCCATATATCGTAATTTATTTTCTCTTATAAAACGCACTGTCGTTCGAAAAAGGAATTCATTATTCAACTGCCAAGTATGAGGAATTGTCATTCTTTCTTCGTTCCGCGAGAAACTTGTTTGCCACGTGCTTCATGCTTTCTAGATTAGATTTTGTTTGATTACCGCGGTTTATTAAATTTCTTTCTTTCCAGAATTCATACTATTTATATTCAATTATTTAATAATTCATTTTAATTTTCTTCAATTTTTGACCAATATTAATTCTATTTTGTAATTGTATAAAAACAATTGTATATACCGGTTACCGGATGTAAGACGGAAGCGATTTTCTCGGGGACAGAACGTGCAAAATAAAATATATTCTTTTGTCGAATTTGAGAGCAAATTGATATGTATGTTCTTTTTTTATAAAATTGAACGATATTGATAAAACTTAATGTAAAAACGAATATATTTTGTTTAATGAAAGTATGTAAATTTTTATAAGATCTTATTTATTCAGATAAAAGTATAAGAGTGTACCGAAACGTCGGATCAAATAGAATAAAAAGCAAAATGTAAATGGCGGAATTGAATTATTTGATAAAAAGGAAAAAACAAGAGAACATGAATGTAAAGTTCTGTTTATTTAATAGAAGAAATACAATAGAATGAGCGATAAATTTGTTAAAACTATTTCAATATGAACAGGAAAATATATATGCTAGATGTGAAATTTTAAAAAAAGTACTAGGAATGACAATGCGGGACAAAGTTTGAAACAGAAAAAATAACATAACTTGAATGTAATAATGTAAACCATTATTTATTTCATCGTTAACACAGATTTGGTAAACAAAATTTCAAGAGAAAAAGACGGTAGCAAATTCAAGAAGACCACAAATACAATACAATTTAATTATAACTGTAATAGAAGAATTAATTAATTATAAAAATAATATTTTATTAAATTGAAATAACAATGAAATAAACACGTTTATATTACTGTAATATTTAATATTTAAATGAAAACTAGAGCTTGTCTTTCTGCATGAAATTATAATAAATTCCGCTGTATTCATTTCACCACTTTAAACTGTAATATTCTGCATAAAAGAAAATATTTATCTAACAAAAATCTTGCTTGTAAGGAATTATTAATTACATTGCAACAGAAATAAAAATGAAAAGCCTCCATAAAGAATTTCATTAAAAGCTAGTATCTACTTTAAGTCGGTGTTTTTACCCCAGGACCAGGATGGGAGAATGCGAACACAACGATTACGCGACGCCACGTTGTAAACGGCGTGTTTGTGACACCAATATCACACCTGCGTTGGGAGTTTTAAACGCGTGCGTTTAATGTCTGAGTTAATTCACGGCGTATTTAATAATTCAAAACTACATAAAATAAATGTTAACTAACTCATGTTTGTAGACAGTTTGAACCATACAAAAGCTGTAAAAGTCAAAGTTCATAATTGCCAAAATGTTACCTCTAATGAATATTAACTTCAGTACTAATGAAATATGTGCCCGGTGTCTGCAAAGTGAATTAAAATACGATACAATCATATTGTTTTCACTCTTTTTTTTGTCGGGGGTAATTTAATTTTGTTTCAATTTTTATGGAGCGAGGATTTAAAATACCATTTGTTTTCATTATTGCAACGATCAGTTAATGTAGTTTTGAAAAGTCAAACAAAATTTTTTGAAGTGTACAAATATTTTCATTCCCGTTGATTTTTAAGTAATGATATTGTTCTTCTTTGTGTTTATTCCTGCGTTGCAGGGTCAGTATACAGGGTGTTTACGGTCTTTTTGTTTTATTTTTAATGGGTGATACTACAGGTCAAAAGAAGGCGAAAAACATTAAAACACTTTAGTAAAATATTTATAATAAAAGAGATACGAATTTTTTTTTAGTTTTTATTTTTATGGTATCAAAACAGAACGATAAGCGCTTTTATAACAGATGTTCAAAGTTATCACCCTGCTGCTGTATGCAAAGTCTTGCTCGGCGTATCCATGAATTAATGTACGTTGCAAGGCCCATGCCTTGTCGAATTTCCACCCGGTTACGGAGGTCTTCAGCGTCGATAATTTCGGTGGTGTATACCATGTCTTTCATATTACCCCACAAATAAAAGTCCAATGGTGTTAAGTCAGGTGACCGCGGAGGCCAAGAAACAGGACCGCCCCGACCAATCCACTTATTTCCAAATGCATGGTTTAAATGATGACGTACGAAACGACTGAAATGTACCGGTGCACCGTCGTGGAGAAACCACATATCTTGACGCACATTTAAGGGAACATCGTCTATAAGTTCTGCCTATTTAGAAATCGCTCTATGTAAAGACGACTTGCTGCAGCTGAATTTTGATGCACTTCTCCATAAATGAGCATCATGTCAACTAATTCCGTATTAGAATACCGATGGTACATTGTTCACCTTTTACACAATTAATAACAATAATCAATTAGAAATAGACGGTGCACAATTAAATAGTAACAAACTGCAACTGACAGATAAACAAATTAAAAAACAAAAGAGTGAAATTTGTCATGAAATAGGTTACTACAACTTTTTTCAACATTAATTTACCGCCCCTTTATAAAAACTAAAAAAAATCATATCTCTTTTATTATAAATATTTTACTAAGGTGTTTTAATGTTTTTCGCCTTCTTTTGATCTGTAGTATCACCCATTAAAAATAAAACAAAAAGACCGTAAACACCCTGTATTCATATACCCGTCTTCAAATGGATCGATATTTTAGTTTGGTATTTTAGGGTAATTAATTGTTACATTTATCGTAATTTTTAAAATTGACATTAAAAATAACTAGGCTCCTATTGTTTTGATACAAATAATTTTTAAAAAATAACTATGTCTTTTTCAATTTTTAATGATAATGTAAACCAAGGTTAATGCAAAATTGAGTTCATAATATCATATATCCGCATTGTTAATTACCTACTTAATAGTTTCAGAATGAGTAATTCGTAATTAGTTTATATTTCAATGTTTTCTAATTTAGCTTTACAGTAATATAAAACCTATTCACAATAATGTAGTTAGAGATGAGTGCCGGAACCCTATAGAAGTGGCATGAACCTCGTAGGGATACGGACACGATAATGATCTTGTGCATAAGGAAACTCCACAATTTATCTTTAATTCAATATACTTGTTTAATTATTTATGTTTTAATATTTCTAAACATAACATATTTTATTATCTATCAAATTGTTTCAACTATATGTAGCATCGAAAGGAAGTACATAATTTACATTACATTTTGATTTTGTATTTGGTAAAGTGGTAGAATCTAATCAAAAATCTTTTCTTTCCCTCTCTCCAGATAATATATTCTGATCTTTGGTGACCTACGAAAACAGACTGACCGTGGTCCGAAGTCTTGCTAAACGTTGAAAAAAGCCCGAAATGTAAACTCCGATAAAAGGAATTCAGGTCGACGGAATTCAATCGCATTGGATTTACATGTAAATTTAAAAGCCGTCAACCTACAGACACGGGCTGGACCTTACTGACGTCATGACTTCCCAACGGAATCTAATTCTAGTGGCAATTTCTTTTAATGTGAATCACGGCCACTCTGAAGATAAAGAAGACCATAACAATTCAAACCTACTAAAGCAAAATCATTTCTATTTATATGAAATTGTTAGGTACTTCGCTTTATTTTACTATTATTCTTTGTACTATTGGTGCTGGTGGTATGGGATTTCAAATTGTAATAAGCATTTGAACTTATTTTTCAATTAGTTTTCTTTTTAAAATAATGCTATTTATTAAATCACTGTGAGTATGTTTTATAATATAGACACCAAAGTACAAAAACCAAAAACTCCTACAATTTTAATAAGATTTGAATTACTTGTTGAAGCTATTTTTTAAAATTAATTTTAAAACGGCTTTGAAAGGTTTTGTCAGTATTTCAATATATAGAAAGGAGGATGATTGTCGTAAGAACATTTCCATATACACTGCTCAATATTTGAACTGGTAGACTTATATAACATACAGTAAAAGTAAACAACCCTTCTCAGGCGTTTGGCATGACTTCCTACATAATCAGGGCTGTGTTTCGGAATGCAAACAAATGCCTATCGAACAACATTGAGATTCAATTGTTGTTTATCTGTCATCAGTGCAGTTAATGAGCTCGCGGACGCTTATACTTTATCAAGTTTTAAGAGAATTTTTGCGAATTTCTCGAGTAAGTTTTAATTCATAGTTGACTGCATTTTAAAGATGCCAATAAGGCGTTTAAGTATTGAAGAGATGAGCCAAGCTATGGAAATACTTATGTTATTTTTCTATTAAAACATTTGAAATTAGTTATTTAAGTTTTATTCTTTTAATTCTTTGCCCTAAAAGTGTTTCCAAAACCATATACTATCAATTAAGCAAGAACATGTTGCTCAAAAAGTAGTAAATCGTTATTTATATATGTTCTTGTAAGTCTACCAGTTCAAATGTTGAGCAGTGTATTTAACTTATTTTTCACCAAGTTGATTAGGCATAGAGCAAGCAGATTGGTATACCCAGAAATAGGTAATAAGCTGCGGTGTTGAATATGATTTACATATATTTTATTTAATTTGTATTCAAGGTCCATCTTTAATGAACTTATCGTGTTCAATCGAATTAAGCCTTCAATTAAACTATGTTTGAATATATTGAATTTAACTCCGCATTACCATACAATTTGGGAGTAGGGTAATTGTAAAGATTTGAGCAGCATTTCCAAGTTAGAGAAACATGAATACATCCCAAGACAATAAACAGTTCTGACACTCCATTGCATCAGTTTGGGCGCGATTTAAAATCTCATCTACTGAGACAAAGTTGGAGCGGTCGCCAAGAGTTCAAGTCACGCTGCGGCTTCTTTTTTATCGCGTCGCCGAGACTTTAATCCAAACTTTCCTCCATCTGAGCTGAGTCGTTCCCGAGATGCACCGCAGGTTTCGCATGGGCCAACTGACATAACACGTGATATGTCTTTATTACGACCCACGGATTTGCAGAAGAAAAACGGAATGGAGACGCACGTTCCAAGCTGATTTTTTACTCTTAATGGGAATTTATTTTATGGATTGCGAGATTGTAATACTTTGTAGGTATTTTATTACCAACTAACTTTATCTCTGTTTCAATTCAAACAACGTAAGAGTTGTCAGCGTAAGATTCAAAAGTTTTCAAATTAGATAAAGTAACAGTATCATGTTGCAAAGAAATGTACAATGTTTTTGATTTTATTGCAGATAAATCTACGATTTGCAATCTTAGATATAGTTATTTAATAGGTAGTTTATGCGTAGAAAAACCTTAAACCTATATAACATATATGCTTTTCTTATAATTTATTTGAAAAGGAATACAAGTTTTACTATTTTGCGATATTATGTTTTCCGCATATGTTGCAAATATTATTTTTTCCGCAATCACCCACAAAAATAAGCTTTTTTCTGTTCTCGCCCTATTGTAAAAAAAAAACTGATTACAGTAAATTTACATGAAATCTGACAACAGAAGTACTTAATAGACCTGTGATTGATACTCAAACTATCACCGACTTATTACCAACATCTCAAATAAAAAGAACCTGAAAAACTGTTATACAACAAAATTGAACTTCATAATATAGTTTTCGCCTAAAACAGTGTCACCAAATTGCCTTTAAAACGAAAAATAAGAAAAAATATTTTATGGAGTTTCGTTACGCGAATTGCAAACTGCCATATTAACATAATGGGGTCATTTAAAAAAAAATAATTGTCGATTTTTTTTATAAAATCATGAAATTCATCTCATTTAATAAATGTAGTAATAGAAAATAATTTGAAATATGCGACTTTTCATTCATAAATTTGCTAATAAAATTTCGCGCTTTTAAACACGGACTAAATTTGTGACGACATAAATTCATACTCACACAAAGACAATTCTGTCTCACACACACACGCTTCACAACATGAAACAGTAACCTAACCTGAAAGTGTGACAGCTGACAGCAAAATATACAAGAGAGAAGATTATTATTACTTTCTATTTCTTTAAAAGTACTAGTGCAGTATAAGGTACGTAAATAAACAATTTATTTAAATAAATACCAAACCAAATAATCATAGTTCTAAATTAAACCGGTAGAGCTCAACTGTCGTATCCGTGAATATCTGTCGTCAGCCGTTGAAATATTTGAAATTAAACGCAACTTTTAAAAAATCATATCTCTGATTCTAAAGTCTTGTAAGATGTAAAACATACACATACATGTTTAATTTGACCTATTTATTCAAGAAAAAAATAAATCAGAAAATGTGAA
Source organism: Ophonus ardosiacus (assembly GCA_943142095.1). Taxonomy (NCBI): domain Eukaryota; kingdom Metazoa; phylum Arthropoda; class Insecta; order Coleoptera; family Carabidae; genus Ophonus; species Ophonus ardosiacus. The sequence continues at coordinate 47,709,333 of OW964829.1, forward strand.
ATGACCCCATTCTTGGGCTGAACTCCACAGACTTATGCATATAGTTCTGTTTAAATTATGCTATTATGTAGAGCAATAACAATGCATCACAATTGCTAATTACACACAAACTAAAAATTAAATATTTGTAGGATATCACAAATGTGAATAATGAATAAACATTAGGACATAATTAAATTTTAATTATAATAATTATGATTGTTTAAATCCACTGGTGAGTTTGATGACAATATAAATATTTTATGTGGCCTACCTGGCAAAATAAATATGCACATGTAAATTTCGCACTAATTAATATTCACATAGAATTAATAATCTATTTGAAATATGCATAGGGTGATATCTACTACATATTAATCTAGGTTTTCTTATTTATATATTTAATCCTACAGGCAATAGAATATGAGAGTTAAACTAGATTTGTTGAGAACAAGAAGTGATTCATATTTTTATACTAATTTTTGGGTGACTTGAAATCTATGAAATTATTTTCTAGTTACTCAATAACTTGCCAAAGCTATTAAACTATTACTATTTAAGTTTTGTTTTGGCATTGTATGCTGCTATTTATATTATTTTTTTTTTTTTTGTAACATATTAACAGAATTTGAGGAAAACGACATTATACCATGATCTATTGGAACTTGTGCTCAAGTAGACAAGTCTGAGAGTATCTAATTTGTTAACAAAATACTGTGTTGATTGTCATTTCTCATTTACATGGTAGATGAAAACAAGAGTCTTAAGCCTCATTTCCACCGAATGTTTTATTGCTTAATGCATAATGATTAGTGCATAAGACTTAATGCATTATAACAATTTACCATTTCCAGCTATTTTGTTTAATGACTAATTCAACAGAAATGTCACAATTTTTTCCCTTAATACTTGTCTAGCAGACTGCAGTTGCAGCAGCAATTCTTCTTTTTTTAAATATGAGATATACATAAATTTCTGTATCTATATCCATACCGAAAAATTAAAAATTTAATAATTATAAAATAGATTGACAGTTGACAGTTCAGGTTAGAAGTTTGCAATCTTTTGTTCTTACCCACTGCTCTTAATTATTAAGTATTAATTATAGCTCTTACGCATTAGGACAATCGGTGGAAATGATGCTTTAATCTTTTATTGCGCAAGTCTAAGTGCACTATGTATTTTATTATATTGATACATGTTACGGTGTTTAAACACAATAAATTTAGACTAGATTGTTTCTCGTAGATCAATCAAATCATTAAAGCACACAACACAAGAGCCATTAAATTAAGACGATGAACCTTTTAATCTGGCAAGTGGCGTCCGGCTTTGTTTGCAGACCGGGATTCGAACCTATACCAACGCAATCACAATCAGTCACCCGAATATGGCGTCACGCATGTCCGACGCCATTGTGACGCGCCATCACTCACTTCCGGTGATATGAGGTGCAACTAACCAACTGTCGTTGATCGATGGAGGCAACCGATTAGTGGCATGTTTTGTATCATATTGTCGATGGATAGTAGTGCAAGATATATGGGTTTGGTTAGATACAGATAGAGTAGTGAAAGCCACCTGATTCTATCGTAAATACTTTGACTGATTTTAGTGAAATCCTACTATTTATATAATTTTTAATTTATTTATCGTATCAATTAAATTTAAGCCTCATTTCCACCGATTGTCCTAATGCGTAAGAGCAATAATTAATAACTAAGCGCAATGCGTAAAAATGTTTATCATATGACAACGTTTACTACCATTTCCAGCTTTGCATAAGGCTTAATGCTTAAGAACTAAGAGCAATGCGTAAAAACAAATGATTGAAAAATTCTAACCTGAACTGTCAACTCTCAGTCTATTTTATAATTATTAACTTTTAATTAATTTTTCGGTATCGATATAAATACAGAAAATTGTGTATAGGTATAACATATTAAAAAAAGAAGAATTGCTGCTGCAATGGCAGTCTACTAAACAACAAGTAATTCGGAAAAAAGATATGACATTTCTGTTGAATTGTCACTAAACAAAATAGCTGGAAATGGTATCCTAGTAAATTGTTATAATTCATTAAGCCTTATGTATTAAGCATTAAGACATTCGGTGGAAATGAGGCTTTAGAGCAGATGGCGCTTAAGAGCAAACCGTTTTATTAAATACGGAATTTATTTTGTTCATACTTCATATTTGTGCCACTTTTAGTCCAGTCAATAAATAAAATAAATAAATATATCATCACGGCATATTACCCATTACTGGGTGTGCCAGTATCTACAACACATGTAGACGTCGGTAATGATGACGATATATTTTACCGTGTGGGCGCTTACCAGGCGTCACCTCACGGGCACTCATAGCTGGCGTGGAGAGTGCACCACAGGGGTCACTTTTGTGCAATTTAAAATTGGAAATATTTGGCGTCAATCGGGATCGAACCCGGTTCCCCCAGGTTCGCGACCAGACACTCAGGCACGCGGCCACGGGACCCCATTAGTCCAGTCAATGGAGACCAAAAAAGACCTTTGCCTTACAGAAGGTGGGGGAAAAAATGATTTTAACATATGTTGTTTGGGTCGAGACGGGGATGAAAAATTCAAATTTGTGACCTTAATGAGGCTCGGCGTGAGCCGCCATCTTGGATCAAAGGTGAAAAAAATGAGTTTTTCGTTAACAGTGGCCCGTATCAAAATTTTACAAGAATACAAATTTAAAGCTTGTTTTTGTACAAAAAGGGTTCTTGCATTTTTTACCTAGGATGAACTCTCAAAGAGTTATATTCAAGAATAGGTAACCAGAACAACAATTTATGTAACAAGATTTAATCACTCAAAATATACACAATATTAATTTTTTAATACTTAGTCTTATAGATTTTGATATTTGTAACAGTTTACATTTGTAGTGGCATCAAAAGATGTAAATTATCGATGATTTTTAAATAATTTTTGTCAGCGCTTTTTAACAAATTCATCAACCACTCTGACCCGGTTAAAGATGCGATTTAAAAATTTTAATTCAGTTTGGAATTTTCCTGCATGTCATGTTACACGATTTTTGCTCCGATGAGCGGTTAACGAATTATTAACATTTTAAACTTATGAAATTTCACTAAAATTTTAAACATCTGCAAATCGGCTTAGTTTTCATTTTTTTTTATCAAATTTATCTTTATATCTATATTAGAGTTACAGAAGATATGCACCTACATTATAAAGAATAAATGACATTGTAATATATTGTAATAACATAAATGTAATTTATATTTATAATGCATGTACTTATCTATGAATTGTTCACTAGTAGCAATAAAATATTATACCGCTGTTGATTATTATTATAGTAAGAGCACAAAGAAGAAATTTATTCGATAGCTGTTTACATTAACGATAAATAATTCATGAAATATCGATTAATAATTTATGCATACAATAAATTCAAAGCATCAATATCTACAAATCAGAATACTTCAGTTTCAGTTAATATTTAATGTGAACATCATATTTCAGAATATATGAAGTTATTTGCGCTTTCACTATTAAAATAATGGAAAATAATCAAATCAATTACACCCTTTAATGTTTATAAAAAATAAGCATTTTTTCATATTCGTATAAGGAATTTCATTTACAGTTACGCTTTGGTTGTTCTTGTATACCGTCTGTAACACAAAATGCGTGCCATACGCATTTAACTTGAGATAACGCTTCTTCCTGTGACCTATTAATATTAAACAATAATGTTTCAAATAATTGTAGTAAAGAGAATTGTGAATTTAATTCAATAATAATATTTTAAACCATTTACTTTTATTTTCTTGTTTATTTTTATTAATATTACACATAAAACTTGTGGCATATGTGCATCACCTATAGCTTTATTACTATTTCAAAAAATCGCTATCGGAAATAATACATATATACCGAGTGCTGCAATATCAGCTTTACCAATCACTCACCATCAACGGCACAGAGTACTCAACTTGTTAGGTTCACAGTTCATACATAAGCTCTTCGCTGATTTTAAAAAAAACTACATACGTTTGTTTTCATCCACGGATTTGCAACTACTAATGGAACTGGTATTCATATGCACCGAAATATCAATGGAAACAAAAAAATATTCACCACAATAGTGACAAAATCATGGTATTGGCTGAAAAAGACGTAACTGCGATTATAGTTTGTTTGGGACTTAGGTGTAGAATATAATTATTTGTAATTTTTATTTGAAAATCGAATTTCTGACAGTTCAACCGATATGCATTTTTTTGTTTAAATTACATGGCTATCACTATCACTATAAATGAGCAATATTTATAAAATTAATTTGTAATGTTACTAAACATGCAAAATAAAATCTGGTTAGTGATTTAGGTGTAGAATTTAACTCTGTACGACATATATTAATTAACACCCTGTATATATATATATACATATATATATATATATATATATATATATATATATATATATATATACAGGGTGTAAATTTTAAAACGGGTCATAGGGCTATAACATGGAAAAATAGTTTTTTAGACGCCAAAAGTTTCTATATTAATTTATTGGAAAAATAATTGGTGCGTATTACAAAGAAAAAAATTACGAATTTTTTAATACCAAACACATTACATTTCTGTTTCATATAAAGACAGGAAATAAATTTAAAAATTTGTACAATTGCGAAAAATATGAGTAGCCATGAAACTGACAGTAACAAAACATTGTCATTTTTTACTAACATGATAGGGAACAATTAAAGATATTAATTTATGAACTAATAGATACAAAATAACACAACATAAAGAAAACAGTAGGATATTTATTTACGAAACAATTATTATTTATTGTAATAGGTATTTACAAATTAAATATGATCTACATGTAACACGAAATAAGTTACAAGATACGACAAATACTGCAAACTATAAGGCAACAAATAAAACCATTTAATAATTTGTAATTTTTTTTCTTTTTAATAAAACGAAAATAATAATAATTTAACAATATGCAAAAAATACCTTTATTAATGAGCGTCTTAAGTCAACAATTGTTTTGTTTTGTTTCTGTCAGTTTCACGGCTAATGATATTTTTTCTTAATTGTGCAAATTTTTGAATATATTTTCTGGCTTTATATGAAACTGAAATGTAAAGTGTTTGGTATTAAAAAATTCGTATTTTTTTTCTTTATAACAGGCACCAATTATTTTTTCAATAAATTAATATAGAAAGTTTTGGCGTCTAAAAAACTGTTTTTCTATGTTATATCTCTATGACCCGTTTTAAAATTTACACCCTGTATATATATAATACGCATCAGAAATATTGCCTGTCTCGTAAATGAATTTGAAGTATCACGTACATTTAGATGACTAGAAGGAAACTTATTAAAATTAGAATTTTTGTGTGTGTGTGTGTACCAGAAATGTTAAATACATTTGTATAATATAACAGTGTACAAAGTAAAGAATACCTACCTGTAGGTGGTTTTATTATTGCGACAGAACTATTTGTTCCATTTTCTATTATGTGGAATTCTTTAACACACTCTTCTTTCCAACATATTGAACGCAGTCCACGCACAAGGACCACGGTCGGACCATTCTACTCTGACCTTGTTCCCTAACCGTTTTCCATTTTCCGGGTGCGTCGACTCCGGAATTTTCACCGTCTACCAGCGCAGAAAAGCGTCGTTTATTTCATTTACATTTAATAACATGTGTTCTCGAACCATTTTCTCCTCAACACATTTTAATTTACTTCTGGGAAAGAGGGTTTTCTTTTTAATATTTTTTAATAGACCTGCTATTATTATCGCATAAAAAGTCTTACGAGTAAGATGAAGAACAGTCATTTTTAATAAATGCACGATATTTTTGGTAGTTTAACTTTATCATAGAGATAATTACATAGTTCATATTTACAGCAAAATGCAATAATTCTATTTAAAAAAATCTGTTGTGGCCAACACAAGACCTCTCGCCATTCCCATATTAGGCTATATAAGTATTGAATTGCACTTCCCTTTCGAACTGTCGTTTTATAACAAAAAAAAATACAGAAATTTACCAAATACTGTTTTCTATTGTATTTAACATGTCTTCTACACACATGTAATTCTAAATATATCTATTTTTCATTGTATGAGGAAGTTTCTAAATGTCAGAGATTCTTCCAATTCATTAACCAGATTGGCGGTATTTCTGATGGATATAAGCATTTTACGTATAATTTCATATATTTAATTAATAAAACAATAAGAAAGATTAAATATACTTCCCAGAAAAAGCTATCAGAATGTCACTAAAACTGTTGATTTTTGACACTGATATGTGTCATTTAAAAACTATGTTATAAACATTGGAATTTGTCAACTGGTTTCCTTACTGCCTTAGCCTCTGCGATTAAATTACTCTATGTATTATAGTGTCTTTATCTCTAAATCTATACAAGATATAATAAAAATTTTAAGTGTGTTAGATGGAGAATTTTATGTTTTTCAATATTTAATACCAAAAATTTCCAAAAAATTATATTTAGAAGAATTTTTCTCAGAAACTACTACTTCCGGTTGTTCAATTGTTACCAAAACCTTTTCAGCTCTTCCCAGGAATGTCAGATTGAGGAATCCATAGTTAAACAATTTTAAGTCTTATGGTTTTGGAGGAATCGTGTCTACAACATTTAACCGATGTTTGTAATATTGGCCCTTAGCATTATTTTACTATCTAGTTAACCGTTTTGTAAAACGACAAACAGCCTTATACGACCACATTGTATATAAACATGTTTGCTTGCAATTTCTCCAACTCCTAAACTAACGCTCAAAACTCACGGTTGAAAAATTCGGGTCGAATTTATGCGTCCGGTTACTCTGTGTTGCTATATTTAAAGAAATATGTAAACTTTAAAATCTAATGGATACTTTCCATTTTAGTAGAGGAGGAATGCTTGTCCAAATTTATTTCTCAGAATTTTATTTAAGTAGAAAAGTGTTAATCTGAAGGAGTTATATGTAAAACTTTTCCTTCTAATAAAAAGCTTTAAAAAAAGTATTAGGTTTTCAAAGTTTTGATAAATTACCAGACTGAAGATGATAGAAATCATTTGAAATTTATAACGACCAACGTATGGATCAGATAAGAAACCAATGAAAGAACTAACTCAAAGCATTTTCATTTAGTTCATTAGTTATGAGGTTCTCACTCATTTCATATATTAAAAAGACATTTTTGTTGTACCTAAGTGTCTGAAATAATTAAATAGTGAAGGAAAAGATAAAGCGCCAAGTCCAATATTTGTAATGATTGCAGCGTAATAAAAAGCGCTGAAAGTTTTTGCTTGTTGATTGCATGGCGTAAGAGCATTCCTTTTTCTTGCACCCAGACAATTTGTTCCCGTCGCCTTGGCTGCGTTAAACTCTGAATTAAAAACATTAACATCCACCGTACGTTTTCCATTCTTCCTCCGCATAATCGCCCACTGTAATTACCTTCTTTTTTGATTGAGGCATTCATTGTTCCGTTCGATACTCAGCATCCATTAAAAACAATACGGCGCGAGCCCAAACCGCTCTTTATCATTTTTAATTGAAAAGTACGACGTAAAACACGACAAAAAATCATCTGCCGTTACAGATAAGTACGATGTGGTGGCTTCCGCCAATTCTGGCGGCGTGCGGACCGTATATTAACACAGGCGTGTGTATTGAGCCGTCCTAAGTCCGGTTTATTGCCGATAGATCATAGCCGCCTGCCTCCAGCCTGATGCTGCGTAGAGGTCGCTAGTTTATCGGATGTGACGTCATTGCCCACCAACATAATCACACCAGCAAATTGAAGGATTTACTTGTTATTGATGGGGACTCCCAAAAGCTCAACAAGTTTTAAATGATGTCTTTATTTTTCCTTTTGCTAACTTCTTTATTTCCTACATTTTTTTATATTTTCAAACACGAGGCAATAACCACGCTGCTCTAAAAATACTCTTTATTAATAATCAATAATTTTATTGCTATAAATTTATGTTTATATTTTTACCCACAACTGCATTAAAATTGTTTGTTTACATCTTAGTTACCAAAGCGGAAAATTGAAAATTAAATATTACGCCCACCGGGCTACGCGTCGAGCCTGAAATTTCGTCCGCAGGCGTAAACCTTTTCTTTCGGCACTCTATAGATAAATAACTATTACGAACACTGAAGACGTGTTTTTACCTCACGCTACCCTAAGTAAGGGAGGTATAGGGATCGTGCTGAAAATCACATATATAGATTTTAGTGAATGAGCACGTTTTGATGTCCCCAGAATTCGATTTCAACATTTTTACAATGATGTCTGTAGGTATGTATGTGTGTGTGTGTGTGTGTGTGTGTGTGTGTGTGTGTGTGCATTTAGTAAATAACTTGGAATAACTTTAAATATTGAATTATAAAATAATTTATTTTTGTACATCATTTTGCCTCTGCGTCAAACAAAAACAATACTTTAATAACAAATTTGACATATTTAAACAAATGTCACTGTCACGAAGAAGTAACATTAAAGTTAGTAATGAAACCGTGTTAAGAAGAATTTAGTAGTTTAAATATGATTGTAATGAAATTAAGGTTTGTAAAAATAACATATTTTCCAACATACATAAATATTAGATATACAGGATAATTCGATTTTAGTTTGATGTTTGCAGCATTATATATCAAACAGCTCTCAAATAAGAACGTGATTTCAAAGTGTCAAATAATAGTTTGCAAATATACATTTACGAAATGGATAATGTACGGCGAAGAATTTACACAGATTGCGTTTTAGAGCATAAGGAAGTTAGGTATTTGGTGATGATTGTGGCAATAATGTATGTGTGACGATTTTTCCTTAAAATATATTAAGATCCGAAACTTCGCAAAGTTGGTATTTAATACTCATATAATTTGATTGCGTTTTAGAGCATAAGGAAGTTGGTGCTGATTTTGACAATAATGTGTGTGTGACGATTTTTTCTTAAAATATATTAATGATCCAAAACTACGCAAAGTTGGTATTTGCTCACAGATTTTCCAGGAAAAACATAACAAAATATAATCCAAAATTTCGTATTACAAACTTTTCTATTTATTGGAACAACAAAGTAGATTTTGTTTACAAACGATCAATGGAAGTGATACTTTACTTAAAGCTCATTGCTATTTTAAACATGGAATTGGCGGGAGGTCATGTGCTGGCCACAACAGATTTTTTACCTTCCATGACAACCGCTTTGTCCCCAAAACATAGACTAAGTTATACCGCCATGTTTGATGATTCTCTCTTGTGATCGGTCGAATTTGAAATTTACCTTGAAATATAAAATATAGTTATATTCCAAATCTAAATTTCAAAAATCTAAATTTGTAAATCGTTAATAAATCACACTATAGGTTTTAAGTTAGTTTATATTTTAAAATTTACATTGTAAATCGTCCTAAGTGGAACCCAAATTTTGTAAATAAGCTTGTCAAAGTATAATTTAATGTTACATCGTTGCAAGTAGCCAATGGAAAACATACCTATATGAACTTTTTGTTAAATATGCAGGTATATTCAGAGATGAGTAATAAGTCATATTATATTTATTTCTGCAAATATTTACTTATTTACCTATTGCTTATAAAATGTTTCATACTATGGTTTCTATGAATTATGCCGAAAGGAGTGGCACATTCATCTCTATAATAAATTCTGAATAACAGAGTGCATCCGATTAGAGTAAGTTACTTACTGTAACAGCATTCCATTCCATAAATCAAATGCGATATTATATGCTGACGTCCACATTTATATTAAAAGTAAAACAATATAGTTGAATTACCCCAGTACGTGGAGTATTAAAACAGCAAAAAAGTTGAAATATCTGTTCAAGGGAGAAAATTTAGTTCGCGAGCTGAAATAACACAAGTTTAAATGATTTTTAAAACAGGGATTTCAGCGGAGGAGATTTATAAGCAGGTTATAGATTTATGAATGTGCATTAATGGCAGTTAAACATCGTCAGTACAAAGAATGTGCTCTATAAAGACTGTTATAAATTCTGGGACGGTGCCATTGCTCCGACGCGGTTCTGAGCAGCCGTGGTGGCCTAAGTGCTCCCGCGAGATTCACGTACGCGAAACGAGATCAGAAACACTCCGGTCTAATTTATTTATGTATGTATATGTGTTGTTTCGAAGCCCCAGACTCACACTGCTTTTTGCAGCTCAGAAAGATATTAAGCTCATCGAAAGTAGAAACTATAAATTAATTAGTAGCATGATGAATCTCCTCAGCCCGATTCTTCACCCTTTGTATATTTGTTTCGGAATTATTCAGACGTCTTGATGGTTCTTGTAAACGCTAATTTTCACTTCCTTGCAATATCTTAATTACAAATCCGGAACTTTGACGTCCACATAGAAAAAAGTTTGTTGCTTTATTAATGAGATACAGATATTGTTGTTCCGTTGTTAGATTCACTTATTTTTACATTCGAGTGTGTGTAAGTTGTATTTTATAGCGCGACAGCTTTGTTTAAGGTACGAGCCCTTAAGGCGAGTGCCTTATTAGCTGGAGCGCTGTAAAATACTTCACACACGAGAATTGTATTAAATTTTTTGGCCGACGATAATGAAAATCACTTTTTCTTTATGAGATAGGTTGTACTTCTGAAAAGGGTTAGTTTAAAATACCGGGGTTGTCAATTTCCAAATTTGATTTTACTTACCGTCATTAGAGTACTTCTTCTAGCGAAAAATTATTTGTAATAATAGACGTTATTTATGACTGATAATATATTTATTTGCTCATGTTTTCTTCGTAATAAATAATAGGTAGGTGTCGATATTTGACATTTCAGCAATGTTCGCCTCGCCTATTTGACAGGTATATCGATCGGTGATTATGTCGGTAACGGCGGATTTTTACAATAATGACAGATGTCGCTGCCGTGATTTTGGTTTATATAAATTAATTTTAAATATAGGAAATGTTAAAGTAAAAAAATAACTTATGTAGGTAGTACTTTTTTACATGAACTTTATTATAGTAAAGATGATTTCTTTTCTAAATGCCCATAAACGTCCAGTGTATTTTGATTATTTTACCGCATAGTTCGACAAGTTACAACACAGTAAGCATAAAATGTAGGTTAGGAGGAAATTTAAAATCTCAATTTTTAAGCTGCCTTTTTTAAATAACATAAAACGCATCAAGAACTTCGTTACCATGTCGTGTTTCAGTGTAGTAACTTTGAAATTTTGAATTGTTTGCTTTAAAACCTTGTACGAGTAATTTAGCATTGATTTTGTTTTAGTATCATACATAAAATTGAGGACGTTTCATATTACCCATTACTGGCTTGTATGTAATTAATTTTGTTTTCATCAATATAGGTAATATTACTATGGTTACTCTTATTAAAATTATATTCGTAGTGCCTATATCGATGGCTTGAAATACAAAGGACCAGTTGTATTAAACGTTGTTAGCTAATTATGTGTTCAACCAGTGCCGGATTACCCATTAGGCAGAGTAGGTCTATGGACCCCGCGCCTTTTAGGAGCCCCGCTACTTTATATTGATAATGATTTTTTTTTTATTATAAACAAAGAAATCCTTAAATAAAGAAGTTTTGATTACACCAAAGAAATGCATATTTACAATAATGGGAACTTGATTACAATAATAAAAAATATCTTTCAATATTACAGAACCCCAATTGAATGCTTAAAGTTTAAATTTTTGTGTTATATTTACACAAAGTTTAAAAATATTGAATTCCGGTGTGAAAAAAATATAATCCTTCAAAACTATGGTGAAGAAATAAATTTGTAAAGAAGGAGTAATAAAAAATATGTTGTGGGTTTTGCTACTATTGGTACATACATATTGAAAGAAAGGTATAAATATAGTGTAAAAGAAAAAAAATTGTCTTGTTAAAATAACCTGGCCGAGCTTTAAGCATTAAGCAGTGTAAGGTTTCTAACCAAAAATATATTTTAATTGCATAATTATCATTATGGATGACACGAGCGCCCTTGGTCACAACTACACTTTCAGCTTTCAAATATGACGGAGGAGTGGGTCTTAAAGTAATTCGGTTCTGAGGATATAATAGAGGAAACGCGATAGGAATGGAGATCAATAAATGTCTCCTATAACGATGAATTACCGATGTGATTTAGATTTGATGCGGGAAAGTTGGGCAAGGTATGAATACGGCGGTGAGCAGCGCAGCATATTCGCATGAAAGGCAGAGCAGCGGGCGGTCGAATTCAGTGTCCCCGGCCGTAATCGTGTGATCAGAAGACAATAACGAAACGTGGCGCTGGCGGCAATAAATCAGCAGAATGTGTTTCGGGGCAGAGCAGAGAGTTGGCGCTGCGCTCTCACTGCTCTCGGTACAGGTGATGGCGACGCTCTTCATTTTTCATCGGTGGTCAGACGTAACGTGATTAAACGGATCGCCCGTGTAAAAGTACATCGATAACAACTGGCCCAATGTGAGCACGACCCCGTGAATCATATCGCCTGCCTATAAGCTGATTACGATGATGCGTCCCCACGCAGTGACTACCAAATCGTATAAATTTATTTGCAGCGATTGCACCCGAAACCATTTGTTCGCGACGCACACTGAATTGTAAATAATTGCGGAGAATTATTCAGGTCTGCTCACTCGCCCAATGAAATATTGATTCAATACATAATTCTCTATTAATCACATCGGTGCTTGGTGCTTGTATCTTTTTACGTTGATCCGGTTTTCTGTATAAAGCGATTGTCATTTTTTACCTCAATGTGTGCCAGATTTTCCATGGTGATATGTTAATGACATCACCGCTTATCGGACAGATTCAATAAATTATTTAAATTACTCAACTTATCAAACGGTTATTACCGATTATTCCAGGATAAACAGAATAGAACTGAATTATGATCCGAATGTAAATACTTGCTGTCAAATAATTTGTAACATTTACGTTCTTGTGTTGGAGGCATTTTTATCCCAGATAGACCTGAAATTATTTTAAATAATTTTAGAAAAAACTATTGAAATTTAATGTACACATTAATATAAACATTTTTTGTCAAATAAATTTATTTTTAACATTTACCATTTTTCAGTTAATTGTCGTCCTTTTAAAAGGACAGTAGGAAAATATACGTCTACAATTATTCATGTTTTTATTATTTATTGAAATAAAAGAAAACTTATTTTTTAAAATATATTATTTATATATTTAACAAAAAAATATTTAAACAAAAGCAAAATATAATTCCTTGAAAATAACCCTATAATGTGCTCTAATTATTAGTATGGTATTTTAAAAAACATTCTTTTATATTTCATTTAGTACACTTTGTTTGTACTTTTTTTGTCTTGCGGGCTAATTTTCGCATTCGTGTTGATCTAGATTATAGTTGTCTTCAAAGTGCAACTGTGACATAAAACTGAATCTATTTCGAGTTATAGCTGTTTTCACTAAATCATTTCTAGAGTCATATGCATTTTTCCAATACATTTTTCTTCTGGGAACGTTATTGTACCCACTCAATAATAATATACCAATAAAACATTTTATTTCTGATATTATTTTATCGCCGACACAGTTTTTTTGGTTCACATATCTATTACTTTTAGTAACAATCATTTGTAATAAATTATCATCAAAAAAAGTAACAGTGTTTTTCTCCGTGTTTGTACTGGTTGCCAATTTGAATTCATTGACGCTAAATCTTCGTCTACCCAATGAAAATGCTTCTTTTTCTTATTTTGATTATTTATTTCAATTGCGCTATGGAAATATTACCATCACTGTACAATACCGGCTCAGACAAATTTATTTCAAAATGAGTTTCTGCTCGCAACTGACTGCCAGGCAAATTTTCAATTTCGACAAGTTCTTCTTCCCCAGAATCCTCATGTGTTATTGGATTATATCCATTTTCTGGAGGCAAAATATATATATTTTAAGCTCGCTCTCATTCAATGTTTCTTCTGCAAGTAGTTCTTACTCATATAGTGATAGTGGTCTGTTACTTTCACTAAAACCAAATAAACAAGATTTTGAAAATAATAGTAGTATATAAACCTAGCGTCCTTTTAAAAGGACACCTAACTTTCACAAGATATTTTAACCCTGTGCAAATAAATAAGTTGCAAATTATTAACTTGTTACAAGAAACAATATTGTTACTCTAAGAATAATACATTTTGACATAATTTTTTTTTGAAATATGCAATATACACTGACCTCCAAGAACTCATGTTGAGACGAGACAATGAACAGCCTATTCCATATCAACTTCCACTAGCAACAGTAAACTTGCAACGATTGAATAATGGCCGGTTTTTCAGTCACGGCTTAAACCAGAAATTTGGTTCAAGTTCAGGTTCAGGGTTTAAAGTGTTTTTCAGTCTGATTTAAACCTTGAACTCAGCTCAAATTTGACATGAACTTGAACCGCCAACGTTTCTAGCTTAAGTATCGAATTTTTGGTTCAGTGGAATATTTTGACAGTAATTTTGTAATTCTATTATTTATTTTGATATATTTTGTTGACATATTAATATATTGCTGTTAAAATAAGGTATAAATAGAATCATAATACGATGAATGAAGATATTATTGATTTTATTGAATACCTGGGCCGAGATAGGATACCAAAAATGATAGACCTACAATAATTCAGTTTGTTTAATGAGAAGATTTTGATTATTTTGTAAGATATCGATTGAAGAAATGAAATTATGCGAATACCACAAGAAATTGTACCAAATACGTTTTCGTACTAATTGGCCGTTAAAAATATATAAAATAAAAAATACATTAATATATTAATGAATATTCAGGAATTCAGTGGTAACATCTGGACAAATGTTACTTTTAACATTCGGTTTTTTGCTACAATTCTTGTATTTTATTATCAATTACAATAGTAGGTAAAACATGAATAAGAAGTCTGTCACTACTAGATAAAATAAATACTTTTCGTTTACCAATTTTTATTTTGAGCCTTTTAATTTTCATACTTTTAAATAATACAGAATTTCGACACCTATGTTAATTAATTTAATTAATAATTTCTTCTCAACACTTATTTCCTTTGCCTTTATAAAATATCTCATCCGTCTTTCTATATTCCTTAATAGTTTTTTTTACTATATCCATCAACATATCTATTTCTTCAGGGTAAAAATTTGTTGCTTTCTTATTATTTCCATCATTATTTTCCATTTTTACTTCAAGAATAATACTTAAATATCTTTCTTATATGTCAGCGTGGAGTGATGGAGTCTCAAAATGACATATTAATTATCAAAAAATTTAATAAGAGCGCTTATTACACAGCACATCTTCAATATTATGACATTTGGTTGAAGTTCAACTGAACTAGTTCAAATATACACATTATAAACAAAAAAAAGTTCAGGTTCAAGTTCAGGGTTCATCTGAGCTGAAGTTCAAACGGCCACTGAAAAACCGGGCATAAGTGTTTAAATATGATGTACACAACCTAATCTAATAATTTATAGGGGAAACATCACTTAAAATTAAAGTACATCTCTAAAAAAAATTAAAAACCTACCCGTCCTTTTAAAAGGACAGTATAGGTCTATTTGGGTTATGCTATCCAATGGCGCATCGGCTCGAGAATGTAGACGCTAATATTTTAATGAAACAATACGCAGACGCACGCTCTTATAATAACGAAGGCGTAAATTCCGGAGCAACTATTTACTGAATTTCGGGACATAAACCAAATGTAATAGAGTGGGAGCGCGTGGCATTGTTCGGCGGCGTAGGCTGCAGCGCGTTGCGACTGGGTCTGACGCTCCTATACTTCACCCTGAGTTACCGCGACGCGCTGCGCTGATTCTCGGCCGCGCGCCGCTTATGTAAATCGCGACAAAAAACCCGTGTACCGACAAGACACTGGGGGCATTACGCTGACATATGCTAGCGACACGTAGCGGTAAACTGTACAATTTATGGCGGCGTGTCGGGAGTCCGGTTACGTGGAAAAAGTTTGCGCTCTGATTAGCATACATAGTACAGTAGTTTATACGAGTTCGGAACAGGCGTGCACGCCGCTCCGCCTAATAGCCGTTTTATGTTCCGACCCTGGACTTTACGATCCCGATGCCAAGCATCCGTCATCTGCCGCACCACAGAGTCTATACCCTCTGCTTTCAGCCACAGCTTCTGACCACCTACTAATCTTTCATGACCCTTGTCGAAGTCTTGACACTTGATGTACGACATTTCACTCAGTTGTTTACATGATTGTATTCTGTTTCAGTGGGCCAGGAGGCGCGACACCCCGTGCTGGTGTACATCCACGGCGAAAGCTTCGAATGGAACTCGGGGAATCCGTATGATGGTAGCGTGCTGGCCAGCTATGCGGATGTGGTCGTGGTGACACTCAACTACCGCCTAGGTATCCTAGGCTTCCTTAACGCTAACCCGGCTCCTCATCTGCGGGCTCGGGTGGCAAACTACGGCCTCATGGACCAAATCGCCGCCTTACATTGGGTCCAGCAGAACATCGCTCTGTTTGGCGGCGACCCAGGGAACGTGACTTTGGTGGGGCATGGCTCAGGCGCGGCCTGCATCAACTTCCTCATGATCTCCCCGACTGTGATGCCTGGCCTTTTCCACCGCGCCATCCTCCTCTCCGGTTCTGCTCTCTCCTCGTGGGCCTTAGTAGAGGATCCTGTGAACTATGCTGTGAGACTAGCAAGAGAAGTTAACTGTTCAATTCCTGAAGATGTTGCTAAAGACCATGAACTTATCGTTGACTGTTTACGTGATACGAGTTTAGAAAATTTACTAGAAGCAGATGTAGTTGCACCTGCTTATTTAAGCGCATTTGGTCCAAGTGTAGACGGTGTTGTCATCAAAACAGACTTTGCCAAAGAACTACTTACATATTTCATACCATCCGACTTACAAAGTTTCGTTGCGGGCGTGAACTCTAACATGAAACGCAGTGAAGCGACGTTGACATCTCGCGGGAACAATCAGTACGATCTTTTGTTCGGAGTGGTGACAAGTGAAGCTTTGTGGCGGTTTTCAGCCAACGACATTCAAGCGGGTTTTGAGGGGGAGCGGCGTGACAAGATAATCAGAACGTATGTGCGGAACGCGTACACGTATCACTTGAGTGAAATTTTCTTCACAGTGGTGAATGAGTACACGGACTGGGAACGTACAGTCCAACACCCTATCAATACTAGAGACGCTGCTGTTGCTGCGTTGAGTGACGCACAATTCGTGGCTCCCCTTGTCCAAACTGGGGATCTCCTCAGTGCGAAACCTCCGCAGCCTGGTCAGGAAGCCACGGGGCCCAAGACCTACTTCTACGTGTTCGACTACCAGACCAAGGACGGAGACTATCCACAGGTAGTGTTTCAGGTTGTCATGAATTATTTGTTATATTTTTAATATAGGTAATTTTTAACATTAGAAGTGTAGTACTTACGACGAAAACTGCTTGGATAGTGGTCGTTGATCAGTTTCGAGAGATAACAGAACCAAATTAATGATGTCAATCAGCCAGTTTCACATTTTTTAAAAAGTATTTTAAATGAGACTTCTTGCAATATTTATCACAGTAATAATAACAAAGATAATAATGATTTATTGATATTTTCGTAAATAATTAAATAAAAGCCAACAGGAAACTCCGACGTCATATTCTGTTTCAGATCACGTCGTTTTTCCAAAATATTACACAAATTTCAGTATTTAATTGTAAACTATCTAATGGTAGTAATGATATTTGATGCCTTCTAATGAAAAATATCTCTTTAAATTTAGTACTTTGTCATATAAAAAAAAATTCAACAACCCTACTATATTAAAAAATGTGGCTCCTTAACTACTAACAGCCCGATTCACAAAAAAGTTTAAGCTAATCCTCATTTTTGGATTAGCGAATTCTACTCTAATTTTGACAGCTTATATCTTAAAATATAGTTTTAAAATATAGTCTAATCTATTCCTAGTATCTACCTTTATTTATAATGTCATGAAAATTAAATTTTAAATAACGGAATAGAATAGAATTCACTAATCCAAAAATGAGGATTAGCTCAAACTTTTTTGTGAATTGGGCTGTAAGTGTGTAGTGCTGTTAAATGGCAGAGTTCAAGTTCTGGTGGTGTACGAATTTTTCACAAAAATGGTAATAAGGTTAATTATTTCTTTGACAATTTAAATACATTTTTAAAATTAATTAAATTATATGATAATTTATTAAACCGCACAAAAAGAAATCTCAGAGATTCTTTCGGGACACTAATGCCCGGTTTCTTCACAGCAACTTAAGTTGTTGATTATTAAAGTTCTACTTAATTGTAAGTAGGACTTATATCTCAATTGCTTTGCACCAGCAAATTCAAATGCCAACTTAACTTATGTCACAAATTACATTGGCAACAGCGTAATGTTGTTCTATGATTGGTCAATTTGAAATTTAGTGGATACTGTGATTGAAGTCGATATTGTCGAAAATGATAGGACTCCGCGACAAATAAGTAACAGAATTGATTTGTTCCAAATATATTATTTATTTTTAATATTTTTCTGTGGACCACCGCCAGTCTTATAAACTGAAGCCTTTTTCTTCGATGTCGTCTTCATTGCGTTAGTCTCCATATTTGCACACAATTTTATTACCAATGCTGCGGCAATTAATTTCCAGGTGTTATCTTTTTGTTTTTGAATATTGGACATGGACACCGCAATGATTTTTTAATTTTCAATATTCTCTTTAAATTTTTGTTTCTACAATCTCACAGACCAATTTTCTTCCTCTGTGCTATAATTTAATCGTTTCTTCTTTATATCATCTAATTTTCTTGCCGTAACAGCCCAAAACGAAACAAATTTACCGCGACTTACCGATTTGTCAACTGACATATGATACATAACCACATAAGTCACCGATTTTTTCGACTTACATTTAAGTGCTACTTACGTCTCACATTTTGACATTTTTACGTGGTGCAACAGTTTAAGGTGGAACTTAGGAATAAGCAACGACTTAAGTCGTAAGTTGCTCTGGAGAAACCGGGCATAAGACGCTAGTCGTAACCTGAAAGCTTGTGAGCCCTATCCACAGGTGCTTATTATGTTAGAAACGGTGGAAAGGGCTGTAAAATTTGTTGTGGTGTGTAATTTACTGCAAGCTGATGTAGCAATTCATAAGCAAAGTTCGGCGATGTTATATCCGGGCCGGCGGAGATGAAAGTATTCCCAGATCGAAAAGGATGTCCGGTGTTCAGTCCCGCCATTGTCTGAACCGTCCCAAGGCCGGGGTTTGGGCAAAGTTGCGGTGAACTTTTCCACTATCAATTTTTGATTAATTGGGTGTAATGAACATAGAGCTTGCGTTTGACATATGACATATAGCTAAAGCTTTTACGGAAAAGTTCATTTCGTGATTTTATCGTGGAATTTTAGCGGATTTCCGTCTAGCAAATTGTGCGATGAAAGCAACGGTAGTTGGCCAGCATTGGTCGTATTGTTCAAGCGCGCTGGCATGCACGATGCACCAGCACCACCGGTTTGTTTGTGTTAAATTCGCTGGTTATTTTGATTCAATTTGCACCGCGCAGGTGTCTAACTTCCGCAGGGCTTGTATCGACAACATGTGCATCCAAGATGGCGTGTTCTGTTGTCAGCTCGCGATTAATTCACCGCAGATGCAGAAATGCGGCAAAGCCCAAGTTACGTGACTGCTGGCGTCACGGATTGTAATTTTAAAATAACTTGCAGATGCGAAAGTTTATAAACCGTCTTTCATGAAACTTCTCCTAACTCTAAATCGGTTTATGCAAACAGACTTTCCCGAACTGTTGAAATAAATATTCCCCGAAATATGTTTTCAAACGGTTTTTATTTTCATCATTAACTTTTATATGATGCCACTTTTCAATTCCGGCTGTGCCGCATAGAAGTTGTCCTTTAACTTTGTCTCAGCTGTTCCTAGAAATCTACAAAGTTATTTTAATGAATGGGAAAACACTGCTCCAACTCAGCCGAATGAGTATGAATAAAAAAATAAAATGGTATAATTAAAATGCCTTGCGGAATACGGTTTCCTTGTCATTTTGTGATAAATATCAATATTTTAATTTTAACATTCCATTTCGTTCAGTATTTATCAATTTAAGAAACGTTTAAATTCAAATTACGTTAACGCAACCAGCCACAAATCATTTAATGCAATGAGATAAGTGACCTTGATCAAATTTAGAGAAAATATTAATACGTTTTTAATAAATACTTGAAAATATCATAACCGTATTTTAATTTTTTTTAAATATTGATAACATGATTAATTTATTCAGATTTATCGTTTCTTGTATTACTATGAGCAGATGACGTCACGGTGATGTTATAAAAATTTAATACTATTTTTTTGTCGAAATCTGGTAAAGTGGTACATTATATTATTTTTGACTTTTAGATGAATTATAAAAAAAGGTCACATTTCTCCATAAAAATACTTATGTACACTTATACGGTGTTGAAATATTATTTTACTTTTTATAAATACATTTTAAAAACATCATACGCTTTAAAAATATTTAGGTCCACTAAGAAAACAATTTGAAATAAAAACTCATATTTATAATGCCACATTTATTTTCTCAAATGCTTATTATTAAGAATTTATTCACCGAAATTTCACTAATACTCTTAATGTTACTTATATATTAGATATAATAATTACATATGCCGAGTATTTTTTTTTTTTTTTCAAGGTACACGTAGGAGATTTGTTTTTCCTTGTTTTCATTGACAACGATGGTTGTAGTATCAATAGAAAGATAAAAAAAAAACTGCATGAGATGACATCAAATACACGTAAATTATGTAATATTTTAGTTCCATTCAGGAATGTGCATTTACGCGTAAAAATTTTTTTTTTACGTTTACGTGTAAAAAAATGCATAAAAAATGTTAAATAAGTAAAAAACGTAGATAATGTATAATTTTAATTCTTCATAACGATACTATATGACTTGTTGTCACATTACAGTAATATCCTTAATCGTATCATCAATATATTCTAAAACGACTGAAACTATGATAAGTTTATAAGAAAAAGACTGAAATTATTGTAAAATATTTATTAAAAAACAAAACATTCTGAAACTAAAGATAAATTAACATAAAATGCTTAAAATTTGTACAAAAGTCATTTTAGTTTGGAGCTAATGATTTAGATCTATATCAAATTATTTGAAACTATATGTTATTAATAATTAATAAATGGAAAATGAATTGCAAATATTTTTATTACTATTTTAAAATGTCTTCAAATTTTATTTCTCTACAAAACTGCCTAAAATTTACATAAAACATATACACAATTTTAAAAATATAATATAATATGCTTCAAATTTACGTATTTAGTCTAATTTTGACATAAAATGTGTTTAAAGTTTGACGTTTGAGGTTATGTCTCAGGAATATACTAATCTGATTATTGATAGTTTGAAGGTACATAATTGTTTGTCTGAATCATAGAAACATGTTGAGGTCACGTGGACTGCTTGTTCTGGAATATTCATTACAGTATAAAAGAAAATATCTTTATTTAAAAAAATATACTCATGATAATAATATTTTACATTATCTACGTAAAAAATTCTCAAATATTGTCAATGTAAAAAATAATTTTTTACGTGTAAAAAGTAACGTATAATACGTGACGTATTTTACGTGCCCATCCCTGGTTCCATAAGTAAATTATTAAATTTATCAAATTTTGTATTAATAAAAATATACAAATATTTCACATTTTATTTGTCAACATTCATAACCTAAAAACTTGTGCAAATTTTATAATTTTAGTAATTTTATTTTTGTCAATAATTTGTAATCAGTAACACAAAAACCATGACTAATAAATCCTGACATAAATATTTCAAACATTTGTTTATCTTTTTGTTAAAAAATGCCGGCTATTGCTATTAATACAAAATTAAATAAATAGTTTATGTATTTTAATCTTTCTACTGATACCACAACTATCGTCAATCAAAACTTGGATAACTCTCTGCCAAAAACTAATTTCCCATGTTAACCTCCTATGTGCGCCTTGAGAGAAAAAAAAAACACCCGGTATAAAAAAGTTGTGGAAGAGCCTAGTGTAAACTGTTTTTTATTTATTTTAGCGGATGGGAACCGTTCATGGAGAAGAGCTGCCATACATGTTCGGCGCACCTTTGGTAGACGGTTTCAACCACTTCCCGAAAAATTACACCAAGTGGGAAATTGCTTTGTCGGAGGCAGTTATCATCTACTTGGCCAACTTCGCTAGGACAGGGTGAGAAATATTGATTGAATTAATAATTAACAAGTTGATATAATCAATTACTGCCTAAAAGCTTACAATTACATGATTTTGAGATTAATATCTTCATTAATAATGCATGGATTTGACTTTACTAATACCGTGTAGACTATTTGTAATCTCATAATCAACATAAGGGTCGGTTATGTACAGCCAAACATCTCTTTAGGGAATAATATCGACTACAAACTTAACTATTCACTTTATTGTTATTTCCTTCCTATTTCATGCTTCGCTGTAATTAGTATTACAACATAACCTGGACTTAATAGATTTCTGATTTAACGAACCTATTTTTCTTTTATTTCTATTTTCCTTATATGTATTTATATTCTTTCGCCAATTTGATGATTGAAAGAAAATTTATGTAGATACTCGTATATTGTAATTTCAGTTTAGTTCATTGATTCTAGGTATGTACTATATAGTAACCTACCAAAGTCATTATTCTGAAAAATTTAAGGTTCTATCAGGTGTACCGCAAGGGTCCAACTTAGGACCCCTACTATTTCTTCTTTATATAAACGATCTACCTACATGTGTAAAAAGTTCAAACAAACTTCTTTTTACTGATGATTTCAAAATTTTTCGAGCACTAACCGATCAAAATGACGCCGAATTATTACAAAAAGATTTAGATAATGTTTACGAGTGGAGCGTACGGAATAACTTGCTATTGAATTTAGATAAATGTTACCATCTTAAATATTTCACAAAGAAAACTAATAGCAATTATAATTATTTAATAAATAATCGAGTAATATACAAAAAACCCGACATTAAAGATTTAGGAATAAACCAAGAAAATTTGAAATTTAATAATCCCATAGATATAATAGTAAACAGTGCAGTAAAATCATTAGGTTATATAATAAGAAACTCGTATCTTTTCAGATCAACTCAACCACTTGTTCTTCTTTTTAATGCATTAGTAAGATCTAAACTAGAATATGCTAGTGTAATTTGGAATCCATCTGAGCTATATCTCAAGGAAATAGTTGAAAAAGTTCAAAAAAATTTTTTAAGATATCTGTACTTTAAGAAATTTAGAACTTATTCAACTGTCATGCCATATACCACACTACTAAGCATTTTTAACTTCTGGAAATTAAAAACCAGACGAAACATTTCAGATATTATTTTTATTTGTAAAATAGTTCAGAATATTATTCAGTGTCATTAACTTACTATCAAAATTACTTTTTTATGTTCCAGTGTATATTTTTTCGAAACCAAAAGATATATTTTATATTAAAAGATATAACTTAGAAATTAGGAAAAAATTCCCTTTAATAAGATGTTGCCTAATTTGTAATAATATTAATAACAATAATGTAGATATATATACAGATAATATAGTTACATTAGTTAAGTATTTGAAAGTATTTTTCAGAGTAAGTTAATTTCTTCTCCAAGAGACTAGATTTAATGCATTATTAGCTTGAGTTGACATTTGAGTATTATATGTTTGAGAAAGATTTCCACATTTACTGGATAAATTGTTTTTAGTTATTTTGAAGTGGCAAAGAATTAAGAAAAAAATATTTGTAGTATAATGGCTAACTGATAATATATCTATTGTCTAATAATTATTTTAATATTTGATGAAATATCAAGTATATCACTGTAAAGCTAATTTAACTTACTTTTAGAAAGTTTATAGACATCATTCCATTTAAAATATCGATGATGAAATCAGAACCTTTTCACGCCAAAAAGCGACATTTAAATTTGCCCCCAAATTTGTAATTTAAAATATTTAAACGATAGATCTAAAATTAAGAAATAGAGAAAATAGCCTTTTGCACCTAATTTTGCAATCAGCAACAATACCCACAAAATAAAGTATAATAAAAGCTATTTACGTTAAAAATATCTAAGCAATTTTTTTTTTGAAAATTAAATTGGCTCTCCTAGCATTTGGAGATTATCGTAATAAAATTAATTAAATTTTAATATACAGTGTTAAAAAACGGAAAAAATTGAGGGTAGATATATTATATAGTACTGGCCAAAATGAGTAAAAAACACTTAATCATTAGAAGTCTGATCTTCAACTGTTTGTATTAGGGCCGGTTTTTCAATATCTGGTTAAAATTTTAACTAAGAGTTAAATAAACAAAATTGAAACGAAATGAACTATCAAATGACAGATTTATCATTGCTGTGAACAAAACGATGCAATATTGTTTACTTAACTAGTAGTTAAAATTTTAACCAGACATTGAAAAACCGATCCTTTTAGGATCAAAGATAAACTGACGAAGGTAGTGAACAAACTAAATTTTGTCCATGTCATTATAAACTCTAAAAAAAAATATATAAAACATTATTCTTAATAACGTTGTTACAAAGTTATTTGAAAATTAAATATTGACCAAGTTCGCCACATTCTGTATATAGAATGGGGTCATTTCACATTTTCTGATTTATTTTTTTCTTGAAAAAATAGGTCAAATTAAACTTGTATGTGTATGTTTTACATTTTACAAGTCTTTAGAATCAGAGATATGATTTTTTAAAAGTTGCGTTTAATTTCAAATATTTCAACGGCTGACGACATATATTCACGGATACGACAGTCGAGCTCTACCGGTTTAATTTAGAACTATGATTATTTGGTTTGGTATTTATTTAAATAAATGGTTTATTTACATACCTTATACTGCAGTAGTACTTTTAAAGAAATAGAAAGTAATAATAATTTTCTCTCTTGTATATTTTGCTGTCAGCTGTCACACTTTTAGGTTAGGTTACTGTTTCATGTTGTGAAGCGTGTGTGTGTGAGAGAGAGATTTGTTTTTGTGTGAGTATGAATTTGTGTCGTCACAAATTTAGTCCGTGTTTAAAAGCGCGAAAATTTATTAGCAAATTACGAATGGAAAGTCGCATATTTCAAATTATTTTCTATTACTATATTTATTAAATGAGATGGATTTCATGATTTTATAAAAAAAATCGACAATTATTTTTTTTGAAATGACCCTATTCAATATAGTTTCAAAATTAAAAAACACCCTGCCTCTTAAATTATTTGAATTACGCTGCTGTTAGAACGAAGAACTCTCTTATGAAATGAAGAAAAGAAAAAAATAAAGGTGAAGTGTACTCGAAGATTTTTAAGTGAAATTAAAAATAAAAATGTTGGCTGGCAAAGTAGGAAAAGTTCGGTAAAGTGTAAAGAAGTTGTAGAATTTGGCAGGAGTGAATCTAGTAGCCCAGTTTACGTTATCGGGAGATGTTGACGTGGCGACACGGTTCGGCTTTATTATGTCTGCACAAGACTAACAATGTAATTCCTTCAAGTAGACAAAGACGGAGCAAATCCTGCCCATATGAATATTCATCAGGCCCGGCATGTGTGTCTGTTGTTTGTATTTCCAGACAATTTAAGCGACGTTTCTGCGGAAGATGTCGGAAAGGCTCAATTCTAAATCCTGCCAAACTTACCGCACGTACGGCCCAATTGGATTTATTGTTTTCAATTGATTATACGATTGCCTTATTCAGTCATACAATTAGACTTTTACGATTTTTATTTACCTACAGAATTTTTTATAAATGTTGTCACAAATTATAAAAACAATTTTTTTTACTTCTGAAAATCGATGGAGTGGTTATCAAAAAAACTTTTATTTTAATTTTTCATCAATCGCCATTTTGTCAAAGGCCAAAGGTAATTTTGAAAAAAATCTGTTGTGGCCAGCACAAGACCTCTCGCCATTTCCATATTAGGCTATATAAGTATTGTATTGCACTTTGCTATCGAACCGTCGTTTTATAACAAAATATTACAGAACTTTACCCAAATATTGTTTTTTATTGTATTTAACATGTCTTCTGCACACATATAATTCTAATTATATCTATTTTTCATTGTTTGAGGATGTTTCTAAATGTCACAGATTCTTCCAATTCATTAACCAGATTGGCGGTATTTCTGATGGATATATGCATAATTTGAAATATTTAATTAATTAAACAATAAGAAAAATTAAATGTATTTCCCAGAAAAAGCTATCAAAATGTCACTACAACTGTTGATTTTTGACACTGAAATCTGTCATTTACAAATTATGTTATAAACATTTGAATTTGTTAACTGGTTTCCTTAGTGTAGTTTCGCCTACTCGACTAGTTATATCCCGATATTCTATATATTATTGCGTCTTTATCTCTAAATTTATAGAAGATATAATAAAAAATTTAAGTGTATTAGATGGAGAATTTTATGTTCTTCAATATTTAATAAAAAAAAACCTCCCAAAAATTATTTTTAATATGTATCAGGTGTATAATTTTCTTCTTCAAAATTAGTAATATCAAAAATTTTCAAAAATTAATATTTGGAAGAATTTCTTTTAAAAACTACTACTTCCAGTTGTTCAATTGTTACCAAAATCTGTTCAGCTCTTCCTAGGAATGTCAGATTGAGGAATTCATAGTTAAACAGGTCTTATAGTTTTTGAGGAATCGTCCGTCCAACATCCAGCCATACACACACACACATCCACACACACACACACACACACACACACACACACACACCATTGTAAAAATGTTAAAATCGGATTGTAGTGACCTTGAAACGTGCTTATTCATTAAAATCTGGATATGCGATTTTTAGCATGATTCCAATACCTCTCTTAGCGAGAGGCAAAAAATCAATAGTCCTTAAAATAAGGGAGGTATGACGATTTTTCAAAAAACAAAGAACTCCAATAACTACGAACCGGGGCACCAAATCAAAAACTGGAACTAAGAAAATTTGTTTCTTTTAATGTGAACTAACTGCCACCTAATAACGACTTAGTATTAACATCATGTATATTTAGTAGTTATAATTGATTTGTTTTGTGTTAATATTATTAACATTTAAAATATCAATGCGGCCATAAAACACCACTGTGTACAATGCAATATAAAACATTATCAATTCGTAATAAATATATTAAAGTTTGTGACGAAGTCACATTGTTTCACCATGAAAATTCCAACACGCCATCGTCCAGAGAACATCACCGGTCACGGTGGGGCTGCAGAGTAGCATGTAATCGTTGTCCAGAAGCCGCTGTAGCACTAGAACAGGATTCTGCAGTCCAAACTGGCGGTACAATGTCCTTACCTCCCTTTGGTACATTTTTGATGGGTGTGTAAGATTAGATAAGTTGGCAATGGCAACAGATTCGGGGTTAATGATAATGCGTACGTACGCGTTTTCCACACGTGTTGGCTTCTGTTAGGTCGCGGTAAATGACGCATGTAGCTGGCTTATAAGCGCTGCTGCTACTACTATGCTCTGCCTCAGCCTCTGCCTGTATTAAGACACCGCGCGCATAACACTATTATCCTTCTGCCTCTGTTTACGTTTACTTCGCGAGCATGCGGTCGGGGACTGATTCCTCTACATCTACATACATGATGCTTGTATTCAATATTTCATATACGGCCCGGATCATAATTAAGACGGAGATGCGTGTTTGAATTTTAATTGAATGGAAAGTTTCATGTAGATTTCATGTGTAGAATGAGGGTTCAAGCTTCTAGCTTTAATTAAAATCGTTTTATACGATGGCTTGAATTTTTATTAGCATTAATTAAAATATCAACGGTTTTATTACAGTTTTAGAAGTTCATGAATTTACACTAATTTAGTGTGTGTTGAATATTGATTATAATATTTATATTTGCTATAAATAAAATTAATTATTGTTATGCACAAGACTACATTTAATTAATAAACCGATATAACAATAATTCATTATCAGTTTCAGATTTAATTGTAAATATTTGTAAAACACAAAATATTGCATCACTTTACAGTTATTAATTAATTAGTTTATATTAATATTTTGATACTATTCAATGCATATACAGATAGAAGTAGATAAATCAATAATTTTCATCTAAATGTAAATTTTAATAATACTAATTTAAAATGAAAAGAGCAGACATTCTATTACACAAATAATAAAAGTTACATTCTACAAGTGCAGAGAAAAAACTTCATATTTCACGTAATGTGTAAAAGATCATTCACAGCACTTAATTGGGCTTCCAAATTATCAAGAGATGGCGCTGACGTCAAACGTCAAAATTCAAACGAATGGTACATTTTTCGCTGGCTTCCATAAGAGTACAATTAGTATGAGACTAATTTTCGTAGTTTTTAATTTAATTTGAGATGTAGTATAGTGTTTTTTTTTGTTAATTTCGGTAGAATTGAGTGTGATCTTTCTTGTAGTAACAATTTACTGATAGTTTTAATAATATTTTAGTTAATAGGGTTAATTTTAGTAAGTAGTTGTAGGTTAAGAGAATTTTAGTCATATTTAATTAACAGTATATTGGTTTTTTTAATAAAAAAATATTTGATTTCCTTTATTTATATTATATTTCATTGCTGTAGTTGTACATTATATTAATTTCTATCTACATAGCCTTACTTTTATTTAATAGTTTTTGTTTACATGTACACTTCACTCAGTTCAGAAATCTGCCACCAGTGGCGCATTTTAATTTTGGAAGCCCAATAGGGGTTTCCACTAATTTTCAATATTTTTATGTGTTATTCTTCATGAAAATTTATATATATTTATTGGAATAAAGAACACTTTTTTATTATAACAGGTTTTGTGTAAAATAATTTTTGAAAACAGTGTTTTTCATATCTCGTTTAAAAGGCTAATTTTTACCACCACAATGATTGCGTACGCTCCCGCCGATTTTCTGCTAACGCTCAATTGATGAACGAGATACAAAAGTCTATAAAATATAGAAAATGCTTCACTAATATACGATAAGGTAAACAATAATAATTGTATTTACAATTTTAATTAGTTTAAAATAACTATTCACCCCAAATACTTTTAAATGTAATGTTACAATTTGAATGTGCTGCCATCTATTACTACTAAACTGTAAAACCGTCCCGGGCCTTTAGGTCACAAATTTGGCAGCGTTTCAAACGTAGTAAAATGTTTTCATGCATTTAAAAAAAATGGAAACGTATTTAAATATTTAGTTAGTATTTTCATGAATGTATTGTAATATATTTTAGTACTAGTGTTATTTTTCATTATTTTGATAATTGTGGTTATCAAAGTAGGCTCTGATGGTCGCAAAAACTCATATGATTACTAAATTAACTTTTATAATTAGCTGCAAATCTATTCGTTGTTGGAAGTTTTGGTTAAAAAGTAATTACTTCGACAAAATATCCATTTGTGGTAATTTTCACGTTAACTCTAACGCATTTGGTGCCTCAGAATTCATTAATATGCGTTCTCCTCTTTCAGTTGTTACTTTAAAACCACCGGCGACTCTTGGGACAAGCCTTGCCAAGCTTCAGGTATTCAAATCAGCAGATGCTGCTGTTTCCACATCAGGATCTGTTTCTACTAGCAAGATTATCGCGTTGGGAATTTCTCCTGATTTTCTAAAGCAAAAAAAACCAAAAGTATATTAAACAATTTCACAGAGAGTGTTGCTTACAATAACGAAGTGTTTTTATTAAAGTAAATTCTGTCAATTTTCTCTTTTCAAAATAAAAATAAATTTTGAAATTATGTTTAAAAATGGGGTCCCGTGGCCTCCTGCCTGAGTGTCCGGTCGCGAAGCTGGGGGTACCCGGTTCGATCCCGACCGACACCAAATATTTCGAATTTTAAATGGCACAAAAATGACCCCTGTGGTGCACTCTCCACGCCAGCAATGAGTGCCCGTGAGGTGACGCCTGGTATACCCAAATCATTCAAGCAGCCAATGCACATCATCACTTAGTGTAAAAACCTTAATGCATTAAAATCACTAATAGTGAAAAATGAAATAAAATTTCAATCATTTTTAACCGTCAAAAAGTGTATAGCCTTATATAATTATTATTAAGATGAATAGTAGAGTTCATTACTTATCGAATATGACATGAATAATATATAAATAATGTACATCAACGTCATATTATTCGTTTAATTGTTGCTATAGTTGGCAACATTGATAATTTGCATGTTTATACTGTCAAAGTTATTATTTGACAATTTGAAAAATATTTGTATCATATTTGAAACATTTTTGTGCGTTGTAAAGACCTATTTATAAAAAAGTAATGGTAAACGCAACGCAACGACGCAACTTGACCGTTAAAGCAAACACAAAATCTGTGAATCTCCCAAAGGTAGCACTTCTAATCAATCAGAAGAATTCGGTATATTTCTTTGAAATTCGGCTCACTTTTACTTATTGCCTTTATATGGCATACATAAGTATAAATAAGGTTAGTATTATAAAATAATTTAAATAGAAATGGACAGTGACTAAAATAATATTTATTTTGTAGACGTGACAGTTCATTAGCATGTCGATAATACAGATTGCAATCTGTATAACTCCTTTCATAAAGATTCTAAAACCTCTGCAAACGTAGCAGTACATGACGTCACACATCTAGTTTATTTTATTCAATTTTTATTAATGACGTGTATTGGCTGCTTGAATGATTTGGGTAATATGCCGTGATGATATATTTATTTATTTATGTTTAAAAATTTCTGAGAACTACAGATTAGATTATTTCAAACGAATCTAATCAACACATCAATTCTTGTGACATGGAAAACATGAAATAACGAACAAAACACGAATGTGTTCGTCAATTCTATCAGATAATTCGTCATCCTCTCTGATATAGGATCATTTAGAATTTGTGTAATTTGTGAATATAAATGACTAAATATACCTGCAGGTACATTTTATTCATAAAGATAATTCAAATAAAGGTCCAAATCCCCGAGGGAAATGTTTATTCAAAGTATTATCTTGCGTAAAAGAAAATACTATCTCAGTGAAATATAAAATATGAAAGCTAAATTTAAATAAACCCTGTTATCACGTGCTGACCAAAACGAAAATCTCCAGAATGAAATATGGAAGGAAATAATATTTATGCAGAAGCTAGCTTAGCCGAATTAAAAGCCCCACCGTTTCAAAATTAAATTTATTTCAACAAAATGCATATGTGTGTTTCAGGAATCCGAACGAGCATCAACGACAAGACGCAACGCTTGCTGTTTCACGTGAAAAAAGCAGATTTCGTTCCATCGTGTGGGATGAATACGACTCCGTGCACCAGAAATATCTCGAAATAGGTAAATCACATTCATTGTATTACAGGATTTTAAAAACTCGTAACTAGGTTTGCCTTATCACAAAATTACATCAAAACTTTTTTAAAATCAGAAAACGAATTGTAAATCAGATTCCCATGTATGTAAAATTGTTGACTATTCAATTTTCAAAGTTCAAATCCAGTTCAAATAACAAAAATAATGTTTAATTGAACAAAGTTTTTAATTAAGTGGAATTTGTTTGACACAAAATTACTAATAACTGTCTTTATTTCAACTACATGGTGAACTAAAAATTTAATTATCGATCAGTTAATATTTAATTAAATGTCAATCTTACTATACCGTGTTTTACACCGCTAGAAGTCACCAAAAAAAGTCACTAGATTTATTTGGCGGGGGATTTGAAATGTTAAAATGAAGGTCACGTCAGCATTTATACTTTCTAGGTTATATTTTCATTACCCAAAACTATTATAGATAATCCACTTAATTTATTCATATAAAATCATAAATACATAACTTTTAATTATAAATTAATTAATTGCATTATTTTTTTATAATTTCTTGATCAAAAATTTATATATTATAACTGTTTTTATTCGTGAAATATCACAAAAAGAGAAATGAAACAGAAAAACACGTGCAAATTCAATAAGTGATTTTACAATTACTGAGAGTTTGACGTTTCAATTACGTTTGAAGATTAACTTGAAATTTCGTCTGGTTAAATGCGGCTTTACGAAATAGCGCAGCAGCCAATCACAGGCTTTGATTTTGTCACTAGAATTTCTAGTTACTGTCTATAGTTTTAAAACAGAGTATAGCCCCAGTTAACATTTTAACATTCGATTAAAAAAATAACTAAAACGGACAAGAATAGACAACGATGACAGCAAGCTCCATGTTTTATTTATAAATTTTAAAATGTGTCTTTGTATTCATACAACCATTTTGTGATATTCGATAGCTCTGAGATTTGTCATAGTATGACTGAAAAGTTGATTGAATCCAATAAAACGTATTTTGACTGCAGTTCCCAGTAATTTCTCCAACTTTATAGGTTATTAAATAGTAAAAGGAGTCTAAGGTTAAAACTATAACTAAACTAAAAATTATATACCCCTAACCTTCAAATTATTCTTAAACTCTATATATACGTATTTCGAGAACTAAGTTCTCATCATCAGTAGAAAACTACAAAATATAAAAAATTAGGCAAGAGAGAAGTAGAGATTAACCAACATGTGAACCATGCCAGAGGTCAATACAACTCTGAAGAGAACTTAGTGGCTTATTCAGAGACGCACAGTCATAAAGGTTGTTACGGATATAAAGATTGTTATCATAAAGACATTTGTAACAATCTTTATGAATTTGTCAATTCAGAACCTACGTCGGTATTATTGACAATCTTTACAAAATAATACTTGTGAATGAACCAGATTATTTGACAATAGCTAACTTCATTATGCATATATGAACTTAACCTAACCTTATATGTCAACGCTTTATTCTTTTAATAATGTGTTGCCAATTATATTTAAAATGCAAACATTCTGCCAAAACAACTAAAGAAGAACATGACATTTGTGCCATATTTGAAAACTTCTGAATTATTTAGAACGGGTATGTTAATTCCTACCACTGATCCCAACGTGACTGAAAAGTTATGGGAAGATTTTTTTTTATTTTGATTTAAGAAAAAGCACACATTAGCACCAGAATAAATAACAAGGTTTTCACGAATACCTACCACAAAATATAATATTTTCAAAGAAATATGTATTTACGTCAAAAGTAACTTTCGTCCACGACGGTTTTTATCGTTCTTATTATCATTATTCAAATCGAAGCAGGATCCATGCGAATAATCAACTGCATCCTACTAATATTTAGCAGAAAGGCCATTATTAATAATATTTGATTGATGTAATAATCTATCACATGTCAAATATTAGAAATAACAACGTGATAACAACCATAAATACATAGTTTTAGCAGTCGTTATGATAAAGACTGTCAAAACACGTAAAAATTGTTGACGGTAACCACCTTCAGTACAGAGAATACCAAATTTGATTTTAACAATCTTTGCAGTACATAACAACCATAAAGACCATAACGACTACAGAAATATTGAGTTCTGAATAGACCCCTTAGTTCTCGAAATACGTATATAGAGTTTAAGAATAATTTTAAGGTTAGGGGTATATAATTTTTAGTTTATTTATAGGTTATGTTTACATATCTGTCAGTCTAACACTCATTATGTTACTAATCTCGAACATTGAAGTTATTGTAAAGAACACTCAAAATTTCAGCATTTACCAACGAAGTGGGTATAGATGTGTTATGTAGTACAAAAAATATGGTTTCGTATCTAGAACTCATATTCGTCACATTAAGTATGAGTTAGCGGCAAAAAATAATTAATTCCTCGTCCTAATGAATCCTGCAACTAATGACACAGTTTTTGTGAAATTCAGAAAGGTCAAGCTATGCAGATGCTGCAATTTACGCGATTTGACGTCTCGGGATTGAAGAAGGGTGGGTATGTAATAGCCCCGGCGCACTAAATTGGCTGCAGTTAAGCGAGCGTTCGCCGAGAACCGTAATAAATGATTCAGCTCAAGACAAACTTTGAATATTCGCGCGAATCATACAAAGCTTATGTCATACGAGTAGCGATAGTTGATTGTATTCGTTGATACAATTTCAGGAAAAAATAGATCCAAGATAATGTTCAAATAAATAATTCGATTTTTACATATCAAATCTCATTTTGGGGTCCCGTGGCCGTGTGCCTGAGTGTCTGGTCGCGAACCTGGGGGAACCGGGTTCGATCCCGACAGACGCCAAATATTTCCAATTTTAAATGGCACAAAAGTGACCCCTGTGGTGCACTCTCCACACCAGCTATGAGTGCCCGTGAGGTGACGCCTGGTAAGCGCCCACACGGTAAAATATATCGTCATCATTACCGATGTCTACATGTAATGTAGATACTGGCACACCCAGAAATGGGTAATATGCCGTGATGATATATTTATTTATTTATTTTTAAATCTCATTTATTTGTAAAATTTATTGGACGTTTCGGTAGTACGACGTATGATCATCAGTACCTGATAGTTTTACAAAAGTTTACAATAATATTTTTTCACTACTAGCCTACGGACCCACTATTATTTACCTTTATTTGACATGAGAAATTGTCTTTCACTACCGCTTGCTTGTAACCATGGTAACCTAGGTCAATAATAATTTATTATTAACCTAGTCTATAATGCAAACTGTCACTTTTCAATCAAACACAAGCCTCCAAATCCAAAAATTATTTAATTCAGTACACTCAAGAAAAATATATAATTTAAATTTGCCGCTTAATTTTAAATTGACCTTCGCTGCCGCCTCGCCTCGCCAGCCATTGTGCTGTAAATATATGTAGATGTAGTAATGAATAAATCACTATTTTTTTGTATTTGTACATACATTTCAATAGATTTATTTAAAAATAATAATAATAATAAACTAACTACACTGCTGACTGTAACAGCACAAAGTCTTTTTATTAAATAATTAAATCAAAAAACAAATCAAGGCTCATAAATGAGGTTAACAAACCAGCAAAATGAACGAAACGTCAGATATAAAAACAAATGCAGCCTATTTTGTTTTTGTAAATATTAACAAGCAAGTAACGTAATTATCCATGTCAAAGTGATTATTATCAATAAAAACATTCAAATAGGATTTATGTGCTAGTGCTAGTAGTGAAAAAAAATAGTATATAAACCACGGTTGAGAAGATCATTATTGACCAGGCGGTGGGTCAATAATGATTATCTTCTCAACCTTGGTGTATAATATACTATTTCTATTTGAAACGTTGAGGTTACTACATTATAATATGACACGTAGTCTACCGAAATATATTTGCCAGCCTATGGCAGTATTTAGAATATCATATTAATTCAAATTTATATTATCCTAGCAGCCTATACGTTTCGAATTTAACTGAAAATTACTGTATTGAAATGTTAGTCACATTTCGACTGAAAAAGGCAAAAATATTTGTTTTAAATTACAATCTATTTTTGTTGCATTACTTTAATCTCTTTTCTCAATTAACTGACACAGAATTCCAGTTTAACCAAATGGATTACTTTTGAAATTAATTAACTTTGTTTCGTATGTGCTAGGGATTATTTCGGAAATGTAATTCAAATGAATTAAATTCTGAATCAGTTTTTCCATATTCATTTAAAAATAACATTTCCTTGTTGACATTTCGTGGTAATTTTACATACTTACCCTAGTTTAGTACAGAACAGATATTTGAAGATTACAAAATTATTTATTGGAGATATTATTGAAGATACTTTCGAGAAAAATAATTAAATTATTATGAATTTCGCTTGGTATTTATATAAAGGGGATATTTTGTAGACTTGTCCACCCTTTTAGTAAAACACGAAAGCTAATGGCGATCAATTCAAATGTAAAATTATTTTTCGTCATCTCGTTTTCGTCTGTTCGGAAATTTGTCAAACTGCGGCGCCATATGCGACCCGGTCACGTCAATTTGAATCGAAATTTATTTTTAAAAGTTTGAGAACGATTAATTTCATTGCTGAAAAGTTGAAAAGGAGAAGTTTAGAAGGTTTTGGTTGACACTGGCTATGTTTTAATGGTAGTACACTTTTCATATGTTGAAATTTAAATTTTTTAATCTAAGGTAGGAACTGTAACTCAATATCTTCACCTGAATCGTTCATTCAAAATTGTTCACTAAGTAGCCGCTGATCAAATGAATGCAGTTGTTTGTTTATGCTTATATTTGACCAAAGCTAATTAGACCTCTCATAGGCCATAGTTGGATTTTGTAGGTAATTATTATATTCTCTACAAGATTGATTATGAGGACTTTTACTCTAAAATGGTTGCGATCTAAAGTTGAGAGAAATTTAAAATTTAGCTAAATTTTAGCCTTTTTGTGAGCTTCATAGCTCCGTTGCTATCAATCGTACAAAAAAATTCAAACAACTTTG
Organism: Ophonus ardosiacus; assembly: GCA_943142095.1. Classification (NCBI taxonomy): domain Eukaryota; kingdom Metazoa; phylum Arthropoda; class Insecta; order Coleoptera; family Carabidae; genus Ophonus; species Ophonus ardosiacus. The sequence continues at coordinate 47,745,885 of OW964829.1, forward strand.
CAAGAAATTTTGTCCTTTAGAAGTCGGCAATTAACTTTTTTTGGCTAAATTGCACTAGAAAGATGTTTTCTTTGTTTTATTTTTAAGTCCTCTCAACAGGATTAAATCCCAATTACTGAGTAGGTTCACATACACAAACATCCATGCCTTAGTGGGATTCGAACTGGATTACTAGGTACTGTGCTTAATCCGGCTCTGGATTTAACCTTTTAATGCCCAGTTTTATAAAAGATGGATAAGTAAATTACTAGCAAAGTAAAATTTATTCTCGAAGTAAAATAGTTTGTTCCAGAGATTTTCGTTTTATAAAGCAAGAATAAAAATACTAGCTAAGTAAATCTATGGAATAAATTACTCCACTGATTTTCGAGGAAGTAAATTTTATTCTGTAGAATAAATTTGACACATGTCAAAATTAATTATTTTATAGAGAACGCAGAAATTGATAGAAACCGAAAAGGATGGTTTTCTGTGAATTGCCAAATGGTATGTTCAACAAACCTAAAAATAATAGATGTTGTTGCTAGATGGCCTGGTTCCGCACACGACAGCAACATATTTAACAATTCATTAATTAGAGCTAGGCTTGAAAACGGAGAATTTGTTAATTGCTACTTGTTAGGGGATAGTGGATACCCTTGTAACAATTACTTATTAACACCTGTACAAAACCCAACTATTCCAAGCCAACATAAATACAACGTGTCATATAACAGTTTCATTTGAACACACGGGGATCTATTTATGAAACTGCATTAAATTCTTTACAAATCTCATCCCATGCACTATTTTTGCTTTTGGCGCTTGCTACGTCTGTCTGTTTATTTTCAATAATACTAATATATTTTTTTATCTCTAACATGCTCGCTTTATCTATTTCAGTATAATTCTTTCGCCATTCTCTCTTTTTTCCATTTTTAATGAGAACTGACACTTTATGACACTTTATTTTGACGTTTGAATAATAATAAACGTTGTCTCTGTCGGTAAATCACTAGAATAAAATATTTACTCTGCAAGTACTTATTTTACTCTGCAACTTATTTTATAAAACAGACATTTTTATTTACTCATCGATTAAATTTACTTTCAAAGTAATAACTCAGCAAGTTATTCGATGTTTATAAAACTGGGCAATAATGTAAAAAAAAGTATATGAATTCGAAGAACAGTTTGAAGTTTAAAGTGAACAAAAAAAAAATACATCCATATATTTATGAATTGTTTTATTATTCATCTTCAACTAATTACTTTTAAATGAACTAGAACTAGAGTATGTATCAGAAATAAATCTGTACAGTAACCAATAAGAATGCAGATTTCTTTTTTAGTTCAGTCATAAAATTTTTGCTGAATGTCGAACTAAAAAAACTTTGACTGCTTGAATGAATCGATTCCTCAATATAGTGTAACTACAAAACAGCAGTTAATTTACATAAAACAAACTTTTGTATAAAGTTTGTTTGGAATAAACCTGACATTTCGGTTTCTATTCTTTAGGGAACACATTCATTTGTAAACAATGAATACAAATAAACAATCAAACAACAATAATAGTAACGAATTGTAATATGTGAAGAGTATTTCTGCAGATAGTTAATGAGCTTGTTTCACATTTTTCAAAAACTATTTTAAATGAAAGTTTATGGAATGATTTTCTCAGTAATAATTTTTATTTTAATAATTTGTTGTTATTTGTGGAAATCATTAAATAAAAAGATTGGCGTCCTGATAAACTACCTCCCACTCCTGTGACGTAGAAGCACATACATTACATCATTAACAGCCAATAGAAAAATAGTTTTTCCATCACCTACGTTTATTCATATTATTTATATAAATAAACGTAGGCTAAAGTCAAGTCACATGTTAATAACAAATTCTTTTAATTTGACATTTGACGCTGACATTGCTCATTGTAAATGAATAATAAAGTAATAATGACTAATTCAAATTACACTCAAGCTAAGTCGGACAATTTACCGAAAGTCGATAGCTGGGTAATGGCTGAATTTATATCAGAGAACGATTGTTTTACTGCTACCGAAATAAGGGGTGTTTAAAGAGTTGAGGTAAAATAAAATATAAAAACTGAATTTACTATATAAATTGATAATATATTTTACTTTAAAGTTCTGGTCGTGATTTTTATATTGAATCTGCTATAGGATATGTAGATCTATGTCGAGAAAAAAATATCTGTATAGTCAGATGCAAAGTTTGTCCCGAACATAAAGTGAAGCAATAAAAATATACTGTTATCTTAAAGGTGGATGAAAGTTGAAATGATCTTCACAAACATGAAGACACGATTTTTCTGACAAATTATCAGCTCTTCAACCTACTGCTTCTAGCCACAATTTTCTTTTCTTCGTATCTTTTGGCAAATTTATAAACACTTTATAGTAGGTTTGTTTCTAGCAGTATTTTTGCGTGAAGGCACAATACAATATCGTAAATTACTCATTTTATTTTGAACTTTTTATTACCTACATATTATACAACTTGAACCAATCTTAAAAATTTGACATTTGTTTGACAACTTTGACAATACACTTGACACCAAACACAAAAAAATTTACATTATAAACGGACCAATTAGAACCGCTGAAGATGTATGTGTTCTGACGTCACATTCTGTTTCAGATCACGTGACTTATTCAAAATATTTTCCAAATTTCAAAAATTAATTGTAAAATATCTGAAGGATATTTCGTGATATTTTCAAATTTGAGGCTGTTTAAAGAACAATATTTTAAAATTTAATACTTAGAAGTCATATAAGTATTCTTGCAACAGCCCTATTGTAATATGTGAAGAGTATTTCTGCAGATAGTTAATTGAGATTCACTCTCGATCCTTCCTGACGTTCGGTGTTTCTAGGACGTTGGGATATTAACATGCGGAACGCATAAATCACAGACCATGAATCGGTCACGTAGCATCTCTCTATATCAACGTCGCTGGCGTTCGCTTACATCTACCGCCGAACGTTGTACTTGGTCGCAGGTGTCTCTTGAAGTTTTATCCTAAAAACTGAAATATTTCTCAATAATACTGCTGTCATCCTAATATCGAATCAATAGTTACGTGCGTAGCAATAAAAATACTCGTTGTTGGGCATCTTTTATCTTATCCAGACCAAGACGTGCCGCTAAATCGAATCGAATATTCAAATGGTGTGGCCAGGTGTAAGTAGGAGCAGATTTTGAATAACGACCGGAACAGGAACTTGCATCCCGCAAATTCTCCATCACGATTGGTTCCAACTAACCGTTCTATAACTCAAACCCGTTGACAGAAGGCAATTTACTCCAATATTCCCACGTAAATACTTTAACTTGTCAGGTTAAATAATTTCACCTTAGGTGCGTGTTATGCGTACGAGGGCGAAATTTTAATATTGCACCGAAATTTCTATTAAAGTCACGTTAAGATTATTGATAAGAAAAACAGGTAGGTCGTGGGAAAATAATTTTAAACAGTTTGTTGTCATTTGAAATTAAGTTAATTTAGTTAGATCTTATTTATTCATTTTTACCTCTCGCTAAGAGAGGTATTGGATTCATGCTAAAATTCGCGTATCCAGATTTTAGTGAATAAGCACGATTTAAGGTCCCTAGAATCCCATTATAACATTTTCAAAATGATGTCTGTGTGTGTGTGTGTATGTATGTCGGGATGTTGTAGACACGATTGCTCAAAAACTATAAAACTTAAGAACTGTTTAACTATGGATTCCTCAATCTGACATTCCTGGGAAGAGCTGAAAAGGTTTTGGTAACAATTGAACAACCGGAAATAGTAGTTCCTGAGAAAAATTCTTCTAAATATATTTTTTTGGAAATTTTTGTTATTAAATATTGAAGAACATAAAATTCTCCATCTAATACACTTAAAATTTTTATTATATCTTGTATAGATTTAGAGATAATGACACTATAATATATAGAGTAATTTAATCGCAGAGGCTAAGGCACTAAGGAAACCAGTTTACAAATTCCAATGTTTTTAAATGACACATGTTAGTGTCAAAAATCAACAGTTTTAGTGACATTCTGATAGCTTTTTCTGGGAAATATATTTAATCTTTCTTATTGTTTTATCAATTAAATATTTGAAATCGGAAATACCGCCAATCTGGTTAATGTATTGAAAGAATCTCTGACATTTAGAAACTTCCTCATACAATGAAAAATAGATATAATTAGAATTATATGTGTGCAGAAGACATGTTAAATACAATAAAAAACAATATTTGGGTAAAGTTCTGTAATATTTTGTTATAAAACGACGGTTCGAAAGCGAAGTGCAATACAATACTTATATAGCCTAATATGGAAATGGCGAGAGGTCTTGTGCTGGCCAAAACATATTTTTTAAAATATCCCTCTGGATAAAAAATATAAAAAATAATAAAGAACACCCTCCATCCTTAATTGATTTGACAAAAAGCGGATATTGACTATTCATTTGAATTTAAAAAGCTTACGGAGTAGAAAGTTTTTGTCTGAAGAACAAATTGGTGCTGCAATAATGCAGTTCATGATTATTTTCAAAGCATTCCAAAAGAAGATTGTTTGGGAGCTTTTAAGAAGTGGAAAGAAGGAATACTGAAGTGTATTATAGTTGAAGGAAACTACTCATAGTATTCTCAAAAATTCTAGCGTGACCTTTACATTAATTCTGTACAATCGACAAAAAATGGACTGTATTATAAGCGCTTTATGGAACACACTCCTCATAAGAATATAATTTAGAAGCGCTGTCCGTAATACGTGCCAAAGTCTTAACACGTACAATTATAAAGTGTATCTAAATTTTTAAAAAATTATTTCTGCAATCCAGGGAGTTATTTGACAAAATATATATTTATGTTAAAATAGTTTTACGTAGATTTCAAGAAAAAATTAATTGACTGAAAAATGTGGGATTATTTTGCTACCAATTCAGTCGAACAATATATTTAATTTTATTTCATTAAATAATTTAGACGTGAATGTAATAGAAAATTTCTTCTGTTTCAGGCATGAAACCGCGCATGAAGAACCACTTCCGCGCACACCAGCTGAGCGTGTGGCTCCGGCTGATTCCAGAGCTGCACCGAGCCGGCATGGAAGACGTCGTAGCCAGGCACAATTTGTTCCGAAACCACAACGACGCAGATTTGTACGATGGTGCTGTGCGCCCCGATCCCTTGTCCCGCGTCAGTTACTACGACCCCACCACTGAATTATTCCGTCGAAAATCAAATTCCACTTTACAAAACTCTGAAACTCCAACTACTATGGACACGATCGTAACTACTTGTGTGAATGTTGTGTCACCGGGAAATTTCAATCACCAAACTATGCAGAACTCATCGTCGGACACTTTAGCCAGTTTGGAAGCAGCTGGTTACGCGGCCTATTCCACTGCTCTTAGTGTTACCATCGCCATCGGATGTTCATTACTTATCCTCAACGTTCTCATCTTTGCCGGTGTATATTATCAGAGAGATAAAACGCGTTTAGAAGTGAAGTCTCTGCAGCAGCAACAACAACAGCAGCAAGGTCGCGGACAAACCGCATTTGAGACAATATCCAAACATAGTCATTATCATTTGGGTCATTCGCAGAGTGCCAGTGTCATAGTCGATGTAGAACAAGACACTTCAGCAATGATTCTAAGCGCAGCCCAGCAGGATAAGATGATGAGCGAAAGAGGTCAACATCTTTGTGCACAGAGCAACGCTCTGTTGAAAGCACCTCCACCTAGCCCTAATGTACTAGCTGCTAATTGTATGACACTCCCTAAAGGGTCGACGATCAGTGGGTGCACGCAAGCAGGCCAAGGTTATGGATGTATGACATTACCGAAAAATGTGACGCTGATGAACAACGCCATCGCTGAGATGCAGCAGCAAGGCATCGTGCAACCACCGAACGGGACAGCCACGATGCATCTGAGTGTCCCGCGACCGCCACCTCCGCCTCGGGCCAAAAGTCCCCCCGAGAGCCAGCCGCTGTTGACAGCGCCCGCCGTGCCGCCCAAACAGACCTCCGGGGGCGGCATGCGTGTGCCACAAGCCGCCATGAGTGAGATGCGCGTGTGACCGACCTCTGCCTTCGCCTCATCTCACTTTCAGTGTTGTTCATACATGTATAAGTGTGTACATTACCAGGGTTCTCTACTACTCTATACTATTGCTCATCTCTACTGTCTCTGGCCGACCCTCCAATCGACCGCATACATCATATAATACTGAATCTGTGCCAAATTTACGTTTCATAGCCGTTATCGAGTGCGCCGATCGCCGAACGCTGTACGCCGAACCCGTAAGACTGTGTCGGCCGCGCCCCTGTACATACTATGTAAACACATGTTCCACTTCACCATAAGTTCGTTACTTTCAGTGACTTTGAGGCATGGAATGCTGAGGAGAGTGCTCGAGTCGTTCATGGCCTACCTTCACCAGGTGGTGGCATGTCGAGCGACTCGAACGCTCTACACTTAGAATATTGTTGATGACATGTTTTAAATAATGTGACACTTTAAATTATTACAATATAATAAAGGTTTCATTAAAATCTGTAATAAATATTTTATTTTGTATAAAAACCATTACAAACTCTACAGGTTTCAGGTTTCCCAAATTTCCCCAGTACAGCAATATCACTAAATGGGGTATTCCACTCAATTTTTTTTATTATTTTAAGTAAAACTTCATTCAGTTTTGAAGCAATTCATAGTATTAAAAAATCTTAATTTTTCCTAGTTTAATAGTATTTTATTTTCGAGAAATCAGTGTCACGTCACATATCCCCTATATTTGTCTTTCTCACACACACTGCTCTGAGTACGCTACGAGAGAAAGATAACAATTGTATGACATCAATTTTCCCTTTTAGCAAATATGAAATATCTCGTAAAGTAATTATTTAAAAAATGTTTTCATTGTTTTAACTATTATTTATTGAGACATACTTTAAGTTAAATTGGAATTTTTCTTATTTTTTTGTTATGGTGGAATACCCCATTGTTATAACTTGATTGATGTAAGTATTGCAACAGGGTGTGAAATAATCAAGAAAACAGACACAACACAAATTGAAAATATATGTTCTAATTAAATATTTTATTTTTAAATAATTTCAAAGCAAAAGGTTATTTTTAAATGGTTATTTTTATATAAAAAAAAACATATTATTACAATTTACCTTAATATACATATATTTCACTGGTTTTTACTTTGAAATGAATTAAATTAAATGAAGAAAAACATGCTCTATCTCTGCCGAAGAAACATTTACAGTTCATCATCATTATGCGAAAAACTTTTATTTCTTAATGTGACAAAGACTCTTATATTTTATTAAACGCCGTCCACTACTCAAAAGAATTTAGTTTTTTTTTTAATTAAATCTTCCTTCCATAATGTACTACTCGTATAATCGAAATACTCACTTCGAATTTAAAATTTTAATATTGGAAAAAATATGATATTTCAAAGAAGATATTTAAAAAAATCATTGTTTTTTAATTAAAAAAATCATATGATTAAATCATCCACACATGGGCCGTATATATCGTTTATTTAGCCGTGTGGTCCCTCTGATCGGTGTGTGTTCTGGAGGGTAAACATTTGTAATTTATGAAAATGAGTCCCTCATGGATTTATTTAAAACTTTACACACCTGCAAAAGTGTAGAATTAAAAAGTGACCACTGGAACAGTTACCGCCTGCTACTATTCAAGTAAAGGGCCAAAAAATATATATAGATAGGCCTCAAATACCCTAGAAACGCAATTTTCCGGCCCTGTAGCCCTGCAAATAGCTGAATTATATGTTAAAAACCCCTAAAATTAATTATATCATCTATAGATTTAGAGATAGAGAACTATAAATATATAAAATAATCCCTGGAAACTAGTTGAAAAATTAAAATATTTGTAATAGACAGAAAATTGTTAGTATCAAAAATCCACATATATTTCAGAAGGCTATTTCTGAGAAGTACATTTAAAATTTCTTATTTTATTATTAATCAAATATTTAAAATTATAGATACATATATTATCAGCGAAAGGTGTTGCAGATAAAAAACTGGAAAGAAAGAGCACAGGACAGAATACAATGGGAGAATATTACAAAAGAAGCCGTGGGTCGACACGGCCTGGTAAGCTGAGTATTAATATTATATTACACCTTGAACATTTAGAAGAGTAGGATGAAATATATTTATAGATAAAATATAAAAATATATTAACAAAAGACGTAATTAGATTTTTTGTGTATTTACCAAAAAAGTTAAATACAATATGTGCTTATATAGTCTAATACGGAAATAGAGAGCAGATTTTTCTTATTGAGCCTTGAATTTTTTGCAAATGTAATTAACACTGTTTCTGCACGAACGGTTTTTTTACCTCTCGCTAAGAGAGGTATTGGATTCATGCTAAAATTCGCATATCCAGATTTTATTCAATAAGCACGATTTAAGGTTCCTAGAATCCGATTATAACATTTTTAAAATGATGTCTGTGTGTGTGTGTGTGTGTGTGTGTGTGTGTAGATGTGTGTATGTGTGTATGTGTGTATGTGTGTATGTCTGGATGTTGTAGCCACGATTTCTCAAAAACTATAAGACTTAAAAAATATTTAACTGCAGTTTCCTCAATCTGACATTCCTGGAAAGAGCTGAAAAGGTTTTGGTAACAATTGAACAACCGGAAGTAGTAGTTTCTTAGAAACATTCTTCTAAATATAAATTTTTGGGAGTTTTTTTTATTAAATATTGAAGAACATAAAATTCTCCATCTAATACACTTAAAAAATTTATTATATCTTGTATAGATTTAGAGATAAAGACACTATAATTTATAGTGTAAACTAATCGCAGAGGCCAAGGAACTAAGGAAACCAGTTGACAAATTTCTAATGTTTATAACATGACACATGTCATTGTCAAATATCAACATTTTTAGTGACATTCTGATAGCTTTTTCTGGGAAGTATATTTAATTTTTCTTATTGTTTTATTAATTAAATATTTGAAATTATAGGTAAAATTGTGGTAAAATGCATATATTCATCAGAAATACCGCCAATCTGGTTAATGAATTGGAACAATCCCTGACATGAAAATGATATGAAATAGATATAATTAGAATTATATGTGTGCAGAAGACATGTTAAATACAATAAAAAACAATATTTGGGTAAAGTTCTGTAATATTTTGTTATAAAACGACGGTTCGAAAGCGAAGTGCAATACAATACATATAGCCTAATATGGAAATGGCGAGAGGTCTTGTGCTGGCCACAACAGATTTTTTTTAAATCTATTTAAAAATTACTGATCGGTACGTGATGTGAATCACTTAACCCTTATGTACACGGATTTAATATTTCATGCTAACACACGGATAGGTACACGTGTACCTCTATATATTTATTAGAGTTTCTATAAATATAAAATAATATATACCGTGAAAGCAGTTGTCTGAAATTATTTTGAATTATATTTTATAAAAAGTGGAGGTAAGTATCACGCATGCTCACTCGTACAAAAATCCTGCATGCATATTCCAGCGTGAAACATGGAATCTTGCAAAATATGCGCTCGCCCGATCTGCGATGAACGCACGGAAACTAGTAAGTGCTAAATGTGAATTATAATTTTTCTTATCAATACATATATTTCAGCTTTATAAATTTTGCTTTTGATAATGTATCCTTGCACAAATTGAATAATAATTTATAGGTTATACATGGACCTGTCCGTGAGGTAGCGCAGTATTAAGATAAAAGGCATAAAAAGGGTATTTTTTAATTAATAAATATATTTAATTCTGTTGATTAGTTTTATTAATCCTAAGATGTCAATGAGGCTCGGATATTTAAGTTAATAAAATAGTACGAAAGACATTGCTAAAAACGCAAAAGGTACATGTGGACCTATCCGTGTAAACAAGGGAAGCGAAATTTGTAATAAAGTAACGATGTAAATGATGCAAGATGCAACGTACTCGGTAATGCAGGCACAGAACAAGAAAACTTTTTATCTCTCGCTAAGAGAGCTATTGGATTCATACTAAAAATCGCATATCCAGATTTTTGTGAATAATAATAAAAATAGTGAAGAATATAAAATTTTCTATTGAACATTTTTATTATATCTTCCATAGATTTATAATACCGTTAGTATATTTTAACGTGAAACATTGAGTTTGTCATATCCATGGTTACGACTTGATATTTGATTGACAGCAATATATTTGCCCGTTCTGTTTAAAATGAAACATAGGGAACGTATCTGACAGAAGTATTATATTTAAATATTGTAAGAAATTCAGCGGAGCCAGAAAACCACTCGAGAGCACTAAACATATTTCGGGCACAAGGTGCATACAGTATTTTTTCTACATCTAAATTTAGTTTTTAGAAAACAGGTATAATTATTTAAACAAAATTAACCTCTAATGACATCTTGTCAATATGACAGATAACCGTTGAATTTTCCTATATGTTATGATTTGACATTTGATTGACAGCAATGTATTTGTCTGTATCATTTAAAATGACACATGGGGAATGAATTTGACACAAGTATTATATTTAAATATTGTAAGAAATTTAGCTGTGTCAGAAAACCACTCGGGCACAAGGTGCACACTATATTTTTTCTACAACTAATTTTAATTTAGAATGCAGGTATAATTATTTAAACAAAATTAACCTCTAGTGACGTCTTATCAAATGTCAAATTCGTTCCCTATGTTTCATTTAAAATGGAACGGGCAAATACATTGCTGTCAATCAAATGTCAAATCGTAACCATGGATATAACAAACCCAATGTTTCACGTTAAAAAATACTCACGGTATATAGAATATGTACCTACCTATATAAAATAAGCATTTGTTATGATCTCAAAGCTAAAAGAAACTCTTTGGAAATCAGTTGAAAAATTAAATTGACATAAAAATGTCAGTATCAGTAGCAAAAATCCAAATATATTACTGAAGGCTTTTTCTGTAAAGTACATTTAACGACGAAATTTTTAGAATATTTGAACAACAATATTTTCCTTACCTAAAGGTGACGGAAGGTAAAAATACCTATCAGAATTTAAAACTAACGAGAATCTAAGAATGATTAAATTATATGGTAACTTTCCGTGCCTTCACTATCGCAAATTTATGTATCATTTCTCCCTGACTTGATTATTTCGCAATGGCATGTTCAATAAATTACACAATTTATTTACACAAAACTAACTTTAAGGGGCTCCAAAATTTAATAGTACAGGACAGGTACCGTGAGTATTTTTTAACGTGAAACTATGGTTTCGACTTGACATTTGATTGACAGCAATGTATTTGCCCGTTCCATTTAAAATGAAACATAGGGAACGAATTTGACATTTCATAAGACGTCAATAGAGGTTAATTTTGTTTAAATAATTATACCTGCATTCTAAATTAAGATTAGTTGTAGAAAAAATATAGTGTGCACTTTGTGCCCGAGTGGTTTTCTGACTCGGCTAAATTTCTTACAATATTTAAATATGATACTTATATCAAATTCATTCCCCATGTGTCATTTTAAATGAGACAGACAAATACATCTATCATATTGACAGATGTCATAAGAGGATAATTTTGTTTAAATAATAACCTGTTTCTAAAAATTAAATTTGGATGTAGAAAAAATACTGTATGCACCTTGTGCCCGAAATATATTTAGTGCTCTCGAGTGGTTTTCTTACTCCGCTAAATTTCTTACAATATTTAAATATAATACTTCTGTCAGATTCGTTCCCTATGTTTCATTTTAAATGGAACGGGCAAATACGTTCCTGTCAATCAAATATCAAATCGTAACCATGGATATGACAAACTAAATGTTTCACGTTAAAAAATATTCACGGTATATGTTCCATACATTGTTTTTTTTTTGTTTATTTATATATTTGTCTTTAGTTTTTATATTTTTTGGGCGCCCCAAAACATAATCCCGAATATATACTTTTTCTAATCCTGTACTTTATCTTGCTGTTAAAGTATTATTGCATCTAATCTTGATCCTCTAAATGAGTAGAAAAAGCACAATATAAAATGTTCTATAGAAAAAAATATATTAACTAGCTAACCACTAATAAATAAATAAAATAATTTTCCCTAAATTGTTTCTATAGGATATTTGTTGCGTTTTTTCCATACTTTATATTCTTCTAAACTAAATATTAATATTATTTTCTTGCTGATATTTACACACAATTTTATTGGTATGTTTAATTCATAACTGATAATTATTATTAAGTTATAACCGACTTCTCTCCATTGCCATGTCGTATTTATTAATACATAAAAAAGAGAAACACTTAAGCAATCAAAGAAAGTACCTATAACAATAATATTCGTCTCTTTTAACATATTTTCAGATTACTAGCGTGTAGGTTGTAGCAACACGAATAAGGCTCAACCGAATTACGATTTAAAAGATTACGAAAGCCTTCTCACACACGGCGGAAATAAATGAAATCCCATGATAGGATCCCGTGGCATAAGTACCGGAATACGAGGAGAGAGAACAGATAAAGAATGTCATGGAACGCATCTTTCCCGGCACAAGATTGTGCAAGTGTCGTAGAGTGAGACAAAATTTGCATAGATATTGGCTGGCGGTGTAACATTCGAACCCAGTGTGTATCGGTCGAGACAAATAAAACAGCGCGATCAACTTGCAAACTACTGATAGCCTCATAGATTACAACAGCCCCAACTGCTGATTACAATTTTCTCACACCTTTCCACAAATTCTTTTTATTAATTTGTTTTTCTAACTTTTATACAGGTGTTTCACAACTTCCGATATAGTACTTATAAGGGCATGTAGTACTAATCAAAATGTAGTCAATATGGATCCGATAAAACAGAACTTTAGACTTCCATTGTCTTTGTATTTCATATTAAACAATTTACACAGATACCGAAATGATTGTGTAATATAGTTTACTCAAATCCAAAGTTCTGTTTTATTTAGTAATAAAACATTGTCTTATAAATTCAAAGAAATATGGGTCCGATGATCAATAAGTATTAATTAAGATATAGGATAGTGAAAAATGAGTTTTTATGGGGTTTACTTCTGCTATCTCGGAAACTATAAAAGTTACATCGAATAAATGAGACTTTTTGTTTACTTTTCGGATGTCATCCTAGATATGCTTTTGTTCTAAAAAAAAAAAAAATGCAGTGAACTTGATCAATAATTAATTTTCAAATAACATAACTATTAAGGCTTATTTCGTCGTTAAATGTACTTCACAGAAAAAGAAAGGTATTGTTGTTCAAATACTCTAAAAATGCGTACACTTACGTAACAGTCTTTTTACAATCGCATCAAGTTTATATCTCTACCAATTTTTGAATTATTGCCCCAAAAGTCAATATACCCCACATTTAGATAAAAACTTCAAAATTATTAAAAATCTAATTTTTATGTATCTAGATGCTTCTCATTGCGCTGAATTCATATCTCGACCCATTTTTGGGTTATTACCCAAAAATGGGGAGTTTTGAGCAAAACTTTGAATCTAAATATCTCAAGAACGAAAAGAGATATCGACCTGCGGTTGGAATCTGCGCTTTGAGAAGCATTTAGATACATAAAAATTAGATTTTTAAAAATTTTGAAGTTTTTATCTAAATGTGGGGTATATTGACTTTTGGGGCAATAATTCAAAAATGATCAGAGATATATTACTTGGTAATAATATTATTTGATTGTAAAGAAAATGTTACGTAAGTGTACGCATTTTTAGAGTATTTATATATGAGTACACATAATGTATATTCATGTGATAATTTTATTGGATCTATAGAATATTTTCCAAGGAACTTTCTGTATGGAATTTGTAAAAAAATTGTATTATGTTCGTGTTACAATTTTACTGGCTTTATAGAATCTTTTCAAATGAACTTTTGGTATGGGATTTGTACAAAATACATCAAATTAACGGAAAGTCTTGTGCTGGCCACAATAGATTTTTTATGTTGATTTCGTAAAGTTCATTGTGTTTTTATTACTAATTATTATAATTATACATATATATTATCAACTTTTAAGTTTGTCTTTTTCTTTTGAGTCAAAAAAATTTGGCTCAGGGCGCCTATATATCTTGAGCCGGCCCTGGTACAACCTAATAACTCTATCCCTTTGATATTTAATCTACCTACCTTTCACTTTGGTTAGTTCTTGCTTCATTGCTGCATGTGGGCCATGTTGTTTCACTCCCTGTTGTAATGCATATTTTTTTATTAATAAACAAGTTTTAAAAATGCAAATATAATTTATTGTTAGTAGTTGTACATTGTGTTATTAATGTCTTGTATAATAAGTTTTTAATACAAAATGGAACGGTAAAAAACTGAAACACCAAAATACTGTCATTATGGTTAAATACATCGTAAATGAAATATGCCGTATAAAAATAATAGATACTATAACTATGACAGTCTGTATATATTTAATAAATTATGCTCTTTTCACTACTGTTCCCGTATCTGATCCGTCAAATGTAGAACTTGATGAATCCGAACTGGATTGGCTTTTCGGCGTGGAAGATTTAGAGAAGGTAGGAATTAGAGAAAATTTTGAAGGCTTTTGCTTTGTTTCTTCTTTCTTCTTATCTTCTACTTTAGTCGTACTTGCTTCACTTTCTACACTTAAATCTTTCGCTACTACTCTTGGTATCACTTTATTTATTTTGGTGGGATCGTTTAATTTCTTAGTTACACTAGGCTTAATAATAACTTTTGGTTGCTCGATTTTCTTCACGGGCTGATCTGGATCGGTTGTGATGATTGTCTTTGGGGTTGATTTCTTCATTTTTACTGCAGCCTCTTTGTCGGCTGGAGTTCGTAAGTTGTCGTAGATTGGTTGCGTGTTTAAATCAAACGATTGAACCCCTACTTCTATATCTGTTGGTTTTCTAGGTTTTCTAGAAGGAATTATAGGACCAACTAGAAGAGTGTTACTTGTAATTGGTGGTTCCTCTGGCGTGGGAGGTTCTTCTGCAAATTTTGGACAAGGATGACATATTGGAATTCCAGTCATTGAAGGTTTGCGACCA
This sequence comes from Ophonus ardosiacus, assembly GCA_943142095.1. Lineage (NCBI taxonomy): Eukaryota > Metazoa > Arthropoda > Insecta > Coleoptera > Carabidae > Ophonus > Ophonus ardosiacus. Next base: position 47,761,007 of record OW964829.1, read on the forward strand.
AGGGTTGATGATGTTCTTGGCGGAGGGGCAGGGGGAACACGGGAAAAGTTTTTGAGAGTGCTTGAACACTGAGGCTGCAGTTTTTTATTCTCTGGAAGAGTTGGTAGTAATAAGTTATGAGCGGGAAGTGATCTTCGCTTCATAGCATTTATATGTTTTTGTTGATCAGGAAAATCGGGCAAAACTTTTGGGAAGTTTCTTCTTTTAATTGTTTGTAAGGATTCTTCTGGTGATAATGGTGGTCCCATAAATGTTTCGTCTCTTGATGTTACGTTGATGTCTTGTGTTGCATCAAAAGTTTTTAGTTTTATTGTTTCTTGTGGGTAAATATCATCAAACTCTCCTGGTGTCATTTTCACAGGGTCTGATCTAGAATGTTGATGGTGTATTTTTATTATATCAGAATCCGTTGCATATTTTATTTCTATTGGAGAATCGTCATCATCAATGGCAGCTTGTTTCTTTAGACTGATATTTGTTATGCTTCGTTGAAGATTGGATTCATTATTCGATTTTGTTACTAAGAAGTCATCCATTGTTACAGATCTTCGTAATGGTTTAACTTCTGGTTCTTTGCTGCACAAATCCATAGATTTGGAAAGTTCTATTGGTTGTTGTTTTAAAACACTACTACCTCTCGCGCCTGGGGTAGCGTCTATGGCTACGGATACTTTTCGTGGTTTCGTACTTGGAATGCCGGACTTTGTACTAATATTTTTTGAACCAGTTTTAGGTGTTGATGTAGTTGATGATTGTTTGCCGAGATGATTAACAGGCGACATTGTATTCTTACCAGTCGTCGGTGTACTAAGTAAAGTCTTTGTTTCTGATGTTTTAGTTGCTTTCTTCTTTTCTTGATCACGTTGTTGACTTAGTTTGTGCTCAAGAGCAAACTGCTGTCTTGTTTTTCTTAAAAATCTTGGACTGCATCTTTGGACAATTTCGTGAGCAATCCAATCCCTTACTTTTGTGTGAGGATCAATTGTACTTGTAGATATTTGCCTTGCAAGTTTGTATTTGGGATTTGATTCTGTTCCTTCTTCGCTTTGCTTTACAACTGCTTCGTAAGTATCTTCACTTTTAGTGGACTGACGAATCATCTGCATTACGTTGCATCCCCTTTGAAGAGTTCCGGGAGGAATTTCTTCATCAATTTTTGGTTTCTTCTCTGGCGATACTTCTGAAATGGGCAACAAATTGGTTTCTTCATATTGTCTCTTCAAATTCCTTTCTTCAGTTCGTAATCGTTTTCTTTTGTAATACAATCCAGCAAAGGTTAAAACGTTAACTAACAGAAATAATACTCCTACTATTATTATTATGTTCATTGTAGTATTCGCAGATTCTGTTTTTGGCTGTTCTTCATCTATATTCTTCGGAATATCTGTCAATTTCGTTCCTTGAAAATTATCTTTTGCTGGTCTTTGGAAAATGGGATATTCTCTCACAGTTCCGAAAGTTGGTGAAGTGGTGTGTACAGGTTTCCAGAAATGCGCTGGGTGTTCCGTTGATGTTCGAAAAAATGGCGGCAAAGGCACATATTTTGATGGAATATTCGGAATATAATGTACAGGAGGTTTCCTAACGGGATTGTATGACAATATCGGAGGTCGCAATGGATTGTTCTTTAACTTTTTGGGTAATACGTCGTTCCAGTATTCCATTAAGGGTTCTCTGTATTTGTACTGTACTACAGGTGGAATTGCTGTGAAGAAAAATATTTTTTTAATTAAATAAATAACGTATAAAATGAAGTATATACCTAATAGCATATAAGGTTGATTTTTTGTATCATATTCTGGCCAATCCCTCGGCCAGTTTTCTTCCCAATCCGGTCTCATCGAGTGGAATGAATTTCGACGTGGAGCCATTGGATTCCTAAAGAAAATAAATAAAAAATATTAAAGTTTCTTTATTAAAAGAAGAATGTTGAATTCGTTTTTAAAATCACAAGGATATCAATGTGCTAATATTTGTTTTAAAGTTATTTGATTACAGTTTACAGTATCCGATTGGTTAAAAAAGAGCAACGGCTCCTATAGTCAAAACAATTTTCGGGTTAAAAAAAAAACCATAAATATTGTAATTATAACAAGATGAACAATAACTGGCACGCTTGGTTTTACATTTAATGCCAATGAGCTATTATTTCCACCGCTCTGTTGAAATCAATACATGCATCGCATAGATTCCCAGTCTACTCTTTATTTTTACCTCTCGCTAAGAGAGGTATTGGATTCATGCTAAAATTCGCATATCCAGATTTTATTGGATAAGCACGATTTAAGGTCCCTAGAATCCGATTATAACATTTTTAAAATGATGTCTGTGTGTGTGTGTGTGTGGATGTGTGTATGTGTATGTCTGGATGTTGTAGACAAGATTCCTCAAAAACTATAAGACTTAAAAAATATTGAACTGCAGTTTCCTCAATCTGACATTCCTGGGAAGAGCTGAAAAGGTTTTGGTAACAAATGAACAACCGGAAGTAGTAGTTTCTGAGAAAAATTCTTCTAAATATATTTTTTTGGAAATTTTTGTTATTGAATATTGAAGAACATAAAATTCTCCATCTAATACACTTAAAATTTTTATTATATCTTGTATAGATTTAGAAATAAAGACACTATAATATATAGAGTAATTTAATAGCAGAGGCTAAGGCACTAAGGAAACCAGTTGATAAATTCCAATGTTTATAACATAGTTTGTAAATGACACATGCCTGTGTCAAAAATCAACAGTTTTAGTGACATTCTGATAGCTTTTTCTGGGAAGTATATTTAATCTTTCTTATTGTTTTATTAATTAAATATTTGAAATTATAAGTAAAATGCTTATATCCATCAGAAATACCGCCAATATAGTTAATGAATTGGAAGAATCTCTGACATTTAGAACCTCTCTCATACAATGAAAAATAGCTATAATTATAATTATATGTGTGCAGAAGACATGTTAAATACAATAAAAAACAGTATTTGGGCAAAGTTATGTATTTTTTTTGTAATAAAACGACGGTTCGAAAGAGAAGTGCAATTCAATACTTATATAGCCTAATATGGAAATGGCGAGAGGTCTTGTGCTGGCCACAACAGATTTTTTTTATTATTATTATTGTTAAAACTTCTCAACAGGATTAAATCCCAATTACTGAGTAGGTTCACATACACAAACATCCATGCCTTAGTGGGATTCGAACCCAGAACCCCGAACACACTCATGACTAAAGGCGTTGCTCTAACCGTTGAGCCCCCGGAGCCGACAAATAATCTTACTGCCCCTTTAACATAAATACTATTTTTGTTTGAAACTTCAGTTTGCATTTCTTTAAAAACTTAATCACATTATAAAAATAACATAATTTATTACATAACCAATAAAATATAAATTTATTCTTCGAATATAAACATAGATTGTTACAATAATAGCTGATCTTTTAATGGAATTCGACCACGTGCAAAATAAAAAAGGAATTTATTATAGATCTAAGTGTATAATAAATATAAATTTCAATTCAGAAGCTAATAACATGTTATATAAAGTAAGGGATGTAATATCATCCCTGTCATCTTTTCGCGCCATTCTCTCCAGACCTTCGCACCCTTAATTTAGCTGATTGTGACTTTTATTCCCATTTAAATCAAAACCTACCATTGAGTCTAGTGCCCCTACAATGTCGCGTATTCGTTTACTAAATACACAGGGTTAGAGAAACAATTAAAATGTATCAACACGGGAATTAACTGCCCCTTCAGTGGTTTTGTGTTCGCATTGACAACACGCGCTTTGGAATTTTATGCCATTAATTTAATGAAAACTTAATGATATTGCAAATTTGATTAATATACGCAGTAATGGAAATCATAATTAAAACACATTTTATGGGTTACATGGATATGGTGTCGATAAGCGGAATTGAATTCAATCGTAATCAGTTATTTTGAAGGTCAAATCACACAAAAGTTAACTCTGGGGTGCGATCGGCACAAAAAATTAAATGTCAGTGTGGTGAAGTATAATAAACAGCCTGAGTGAGTAAAAGTCGATTATAAAATATTAATTTACAAACACATGTTCATAATTAACTTGTTCAGGAAACTTTTGCAAGACACATCGAAAGAAAATTTAATATTTAATTACATATTATTGATTACTTTCATACTATCTATTAATAACCAACTCGTACATTCAATATGAGAGTGTATGATAAATAATTTCTTATGTACATTAGCTTGTAGAGTAGTTTAATAACGTCATTAAAATTTAACCATTTATGTACTTTATAACAATTATTGTGGTCAAAGTAAATATGTAATTAATATAAAATTATGTTTTATCATTACAGTACGTAAATAGTTACTTTATGCAACAAGAGTAAAAAATCTAGTCCTATTTGACGAATAGGAAAAAAATCCTATGAGTGAAATAGGACATTGTGTACTCGAGTTGTATACAATTTTTTTACGTCTGTAATAAAAGTATAAAAAATAATAATTTATTATTAACCTATGTCTATAATGCAAACTGTCATTTTTCAATCAAACTCAAGCCTACAAATCCAAATATTATTTAACTCATTAAACTGAAGAAAGGTGTTAAGTATATAATTTAAATTTGCCGCTTAATTTTAAATAGACCTACGCTGCCGCCTCGCCTGGCAACTGTGCTGTTGTGTGCATGTGAAATGTGAAACATGTATAGACGTATAAATGAATAAATCACTATTTTTTTTGTATTTGTAGGTAAATACATTTCAATAGATTTATTTAAAAATAATAATAAACTAATAAGGCTGCTGACTGTAACAGTTCAAAGTGTTTTTATTAAATAATAAAATCAAAATCAAATCAAGGCCCATACGTGAGGTTATCAAACCAGCGAAATGAGCGAAACGTCAGATGCGTCAGATAAAAACAAAGGCAGCCTACTTTGTTTTTGTGAATATTAACAAATTAGTAACGTACTTATTCATGTCAAAATGATTGTTATTATCAATAAAAAAAATTCAATTAGGATTTATGTGCTAGTAGTGAAAAAAAATAGTATATAAACCACGGTTGAAAAGATCATTATTGACCAGGCGCCTTGTATTTCAATAACGCTGGGTCAATAATGATTATCTTCTCAACCTTGGCGTATAATATACTATTAATTGTAATCAATAAAAATACATTTTTTGTTATTATTATCATACACATTTTAAATTTTGCAAATTAGTGGTAAGTAGTTTAGTTTGTTATTATCTTATTTCTTTTTACAAAAACTAATATTTGATATATATTATATCTAGTGCTATTCTGAAATAACGCTACTTCAAGTTAAATTATAATATTGAGAAATCCCAAATGTATATCACGTCGCGTACTATCTAATCACAACAAGTATGAAAGAAGGTACATAACCACGTACCCTGTATGGGCAAAGTTGGTCCACAAAGTCATAATGATTTCGGAAAAAAGTTTCTCCTTCTCTGAATAGTATCCTGTGAAGAGGTCTCGCGCTCCTCCCAATGGTGCTCCAAACACATATTGAAGTTCCTCGCCATGTAGACTCTTTTCACGCTGAGCAAATAAAACAAAATTAACATTTCCTTCTGACAACGTCCGCCAAATCATTTATGCATAGCATGAACATGAGACATAAGTAGCGAACATTCCACGACTTTCAAAAACGTTATATGATATGGAAGGTAGGTACACACAACACCGTGATTCAGATGATGTGCTTATTGTTAGTAATATTGGGTGAAAAATATGTGTATTTGTGTACATATGTGCCATCATATTTTGCAATTTAAAGTGTTAGTATTGGCAGGCAAAACAACATTTAGTAAAGGGACGTACCAAAAACCGAGATAAGGTGAGTTGAGAATTATACTTATATATTTGATCATGTATGACCTTAAAAAAGAAAACAAGTAATAATTATCATTAGATGATTATAAATATTTAATTTTACCGAATATTCAAAATAAAACGAATACCATTGTTATTTTTAATATTTGTATACATAAAGGTGATTATAGGTCTCCCAGTATACGAATTCATCTTGGTTGCGTAAAAGGTAACATGCAATAGCTCGATGAAAAGAGAGATAATCATAGAATTCTAGGTATAGGCCGTGCAACACCTCTCGGCAATCTCCGCTGCTCTTCGTTCGGATAAATGTCTACGAAAGATATTGGTAGGTCCTATGTTTTATGCTTAGGACTGTACCATTTAATTTCCCTTTCACTTTGCCACTGCGCATGTAACCTTGAAACGCAAGTTAGTCATTCTACGAAGTCCAGAGTCCAGTCAGTAGAATATAGAAGTCAGGGCGACGCATTTATATAAATAAGTAGCAATTAAACAAATGTCAGACTAATAACAGGACTGGTAGTCCTGTCAATTAAATAAACATTTGCATAGGTTGGGCCTCAAACAAGAACCAACATGCAGAGGATGTGGAGAAGAGGATGAAACCCCTGAACACTTAATACGAGTATGTCAGTGCGAAGCATTTATGGCAAGCAGATATAGTCTTTTAGGAGCAAAGAAATTGCACACTGAGACACTAAAGGACATTAGTCTAAAGAAAATCTTGGAGTTTACAAAACATACAGGGCTCCTAAAATAGGAGGAAACACGAAGGGCACAATAGACCAGAAAGGTCGCAGTACAGGGGCAAGAATGAACCACCTCCCGACAATAATAATAAACAAATAATTACAGTGGTAAATATTGTTTAAATAAATAATTGTAGTGTTAAGTCTTTAATAATATTCTTGTCTTTAATTAGTGTTTGCTATTATTTTATTCGCAGTGTTTAATTATCCATTTCTTAATTATATCTTGTTTAATAAATCTTTAATTTAAATATTATTTCTTTGATTTTTTATATTTCACCCAAATATACAGGTGTCCCACAATTTCAGTTACAAACTTTAAAGACATATAGTACTGACAAAATGAATAAAAAAAGCTAGTCAACGGTTTTCGAGGAATAAGGCAGTGAAAAATGAGTTAAATGTTGTGGCGACTTTGGCTAATATATAATTGTCAAATAATTTCGTAACTATTAGGAATTGAGAAAAATGTTTATTATAAATTTTTACTGGTTTATATATCTTTGTCAGTTTCTTCGATTCTAATACAAAACGGCCTTTCTCGGAAACAGTAGAAAATCAGACCTATGTTTATTAGGATTTTTTAAAACTCATTTTGGTTAGTAGGTACTATATGCCCTTCAAGTTTATATCTGAAATTGTGGGACACTCTGTATAAACCTTATAATATTCAAATAGTAAAGAAAACAATGGTGGCCCAATTATTTTAGATACATATGAAAGTAATATACAAATTTTTGTTTAGAATCTCATAAAGCAATCATAAGATAAAGTCTAGACTAGACATATATTGAAGTTTCATGAAAATTTTAAAATAACAACCAACAGAACATTTGTTCATTACGGCATAAAGAGAATGTAAAATGTGTTTAAGTAACCATTTCATCGCAATATTCAACTTATAGAATATTTAACATCTCTTTGATTTTCATAACACAACCACGTTTAGTATCTTCTCGTTTGATTAATTTTTAACAGTTTAAATTATTCATCATTACTCACCAGATAGTCTTTAGATATCGTACTATATCCAAATACGTAAAAATACGATTTGGGGTTGATTGCCGAATGATAGTTCCCTGTCTGTACAACAGGAGCTGCTACTCTCGCATCGGACAGAACTTTCAGGACGGTATCACGGAAATATTCGCTAGAAGTAAGACTTAAGTTTGCGTACTCTCGTAGAGTACTGTCGAGAGCTTTATCTGGTTCATCGAAACGGGCTTGCAAGTATTTTCTCAGTATTTCATTTCTGTCTGATTCGCGGAGGCCTTGAGTTAGTTGTTCGCCGTTGAGGAGGTGATCACTTTCGATTTCGGTCAGGCCGAACATCATTTCGTACCTAATAAAATAAGAAATAAAGGAGTGCACAATAAGGATTCATTTTTATTTTATATCATTTCTCTTTATATCAAAATTTCTTGTAATAGTCTTGCTTAACTTGACATCCAAAATATATTTCAGGAAAAGAGAAAATATTCGGAACTGCAGTCTGTAAAATTTTTATTGATATCAAATCAACGTTTCGATCATAACTATGATCCTCTTCAGGGTTCCGAATATTTATTTTTTCCTACATCAATCTCCAGTCGATCATCGTTACTGCAACAAAATATGTTCTAACCAAAAAAATACATATTTTCTAATTTAGTTTCTGGACTTTAAAAAATCAAACCTACGACCGAATGATCGAAAAGTCGGATCTAGAACACTGAGGGTATTTTTATCAAGAAATAACATTATAGAACAAATAAAGTAACCCGAATCAATATATTTTTGCATAAAAATTTAGGAGCTTAGTACAGACCAGGGGGTCTATTCTAATTCATAGCCACATGTGCTATCCGCTATATAAGTTCCACTACTAGCCAACAGATGGGGGTCCCCATCTCGCTATCTTAAAGTCACTAGATATATAAAGTACCGCAATTGGCCGCCATATTGTGTCGAGCTTTGGCGCCAAATTTAAAATGGATTATCTTGAAACGAGTGCGTTATTACAAAAAAAATAATCGGCAGTGAAATAAATCTATGAAGGCAACTAATTAATATTGATTTTATGTTCATAATTTTTATAATATGGATACATATAAGTACAAAACATAACTGATCAGAATTATAAAGAAAATAAAAAATAAGTACAATTAAGGTTAATTTTCTTCGGGTCGTTTGACATGATGACAGCATTGACGCTAAAGTCCCCAGATATAGTGACTTTTATAGGCACAGCCAACAACTAAACCCTGATGTGACCCTGATTGGCCTGATTCCGCCATATTGTGTCTACAAAACGTTCTTCTCTCTCTAACACATTGGTACAATGAATTGCGGTACTTTATATATCTAGTGACTTTACGCTATCTGACTTGAATCCATCTGTTGGCTAGTAGTGGAACTTATTAATTTTGCCAGATGTCAAGTTGACAAGTAGTTCGGCTTTTCAATTTTGTGATCAAATACTTGTGTTCGTGTGTTATATCAATAATATTTGATTAATATCTATATATTGTAAGTACTTATTTAAATTATAATAATTATTTATAATTGTAACAAATAGCACATGTGGCTATCCGACTTAAATCCATCTGTTTGCTAGTAGTGGAACTTATACAGCGGATAGCGGATAGCACATGGGGCTATCCGACTTGAATCCATCTATTGGCTAGTAGTGGAACTTATATAGCGGATAGCATATGTGGCTATGAATTTAGAATAGACCTCCTGAATAACTGAAAATGCTTAATCATGGTTCTGCAAATTAACAATTTCGGAGATATAAACTATTTCCCATTATCAAAAATAGAAAACTTATGGATCTATAGCTTATAGAAAATCTATAAATCAATCTCGTACAGATTAAAAAAGAAACTATATAAACGGTATTCTATATCTATAAGGACTAAAAATTGCTCGAATAATTGTCTCTTAAAAAAGTGCTTTACTGATTTGTATTTAAAATTATATTATTATTGTGAAAAAAAAAAAATAGTTTGGATAATCCTGAAGTCTGGATAATCGGACTCCAAATAAATATTTTTCTACTGTAAGAAAGATTTATATTTATTAGGGAGTTATTGCAACTTCTAAGATGAAAGAACGTAAACGTTAACCTTATGTAGAAAACACTTTATTTTAGAAATAAAGGACTTTCAATTTCAATGTTTACCGCATTTAATTAGTGTATTCACGCTAACGTTAACGCTAAAAGCAACACAAACGAGGTTACATCCACACTTTTCACCGAAACATAACCTCAAAAGATACAGAACTTGTGACGTTAAACGCTCGCTATTCCATTGCACATAACGTGTCTCCTTATTCATATAAAGTGAACCTTATTAGTACGCATGCGCACTCGGGCTGTCACGTGACTTTAAAGTGCACGTTATTTTTGCGTTGAAGCTGCAAACATTATGTTGTGTACAACGGTATTTCATTCCTCAATTCTATTATATTTGCTACATTTTACTTATTTACTAATTTATTTCCTTCTTACCGGCTGAAGAGATCATTGTAAGTAGCCATAAGCTTCTTTGGTACATTCGGTACAGCAAGGCCGTCAACAACGGGTCCGAATTTCGTTACAAAGTGAGGAGCTTCCACTGGAACTGCCATAATTTCTTCCAGTCGTTTACGTCTCAAACAGTCTGCTAATTCATCATCGCCAGATGGGCAGTTTAATGTTTGTGCCACCTGGAAATAAATTGCTAGAAAAATCTTTAAAGGCCTATTTAATTTCACAAAAATATACGTTTATGAATGTGTCTGAGGTGAAAGAAGTGTGCATGGATAGGAATGTGTGGCAAAGGATGATTGTTGCGTAACTATTATTGTGGTCCGGATGCGGTTATTCGCTACCGAAAATCGGTCACATTATGTTCTTGTATGAATGTTATGATGATTTTGGACAAGGCGAAAGAAGAATGTTTTTAAAGAGTTAAGTGATTCAGTGGAGCTCTTACTTTCATCCCTTTTCTTATTGTTTTCGGGTTTTTGCTAACCCACTAAGTGGGAAACGCGTGATTTTATGTATGTATGTATGTATGTATGTATGTATGTAAAAATATACTCTCGATATAAACTGAAAGTTCTTGCATTAAGCCACAGAAAACAGAAATATCTCATATGCATAATATTTTTTAAATGGTTCATTTGGTAAAGCAAATTTTATGTAATATAATAAAATATCGTACAGGTAGAATAGGTGTATGAATATGAGTGTATATGCAGTAATATTTTTAAAATAAACATTATTATCTGATTATGACTAATTCTGTTATTAGCGAATACAATATGCGAAGCGTAATCAGAACAACACAGCTACAGCATGTGTTACGAGTGGTATATCGGAGTGGAAGAGTGTGAATTATCAAACACGTCATTTTCGATTGATAATCACGGTTTTAAAATTACCAATGATGCCAATTTTATTCTCTAGGCGACCAATAACTGCAGAATTGACTAGTGGAATAATTCTAATGAATTTTAAATTATCATCGACATTATGGAATATTACATCCGATAAGCGATCCTGAAATTTGCATGTATTGGACTTTTACTGAATTAATCAATAGACACAGAACCTGGAATTGTCACTATTTTAGAAACTATTCTATTTAAATAACTTGAATGACGTGAGAATGTGCAATGTTCTTACTAATATATACAATTGCATGCATAAATGTAATTAACATCCATGCATATAAATTTATTCATATTACATTTTACAAAAGTAATTAAAAACAATATTTAATTTAAATCTCTTATTAATGAACTAATTATAATTCTGTTTCCTCGATATAATTTTGAAATAAAAATGGAATTAATTTTAAAAATTTAACAATAGGGAAGTTTTCAGCTACATAACATAATATTTTCAGCAATAATATCCCGAGGATATTGATAATTACGAAATAATTTTATGAGTTACCAAAAGCGCGTTGCTTGGTAACAGCCCGACGCCGAAGGCGGAGGTGGTGTTACCTAAAAGCAACGTGCTTGAGGAAGTGTGATAAAATTATAAATATTTATCAATGATTGAGGGGTATTCGATGAGAAATTTTTTTGCAGTTTTAACATTAAATTTGTATTTGACAATTTTTGTGTCTAACATAGTCCAGTAGATGTCACTAGTAGCTATGAACGTGAATGTGACTATGAATATGTTCAGTGTGAAAATGAGACCTCTTTGAGTGAGACTAAAAAGAAGAAAATAAGACATATTAAAGTCCATAAATATTCTCCACATTGAGTTTTTTATTTAATACAGTATTTTTTTATGTGTTTTCTTTTATAATTTTGTTGATTAAATCATCATTTTCATTGACAGCGTAAAAATGACATTTTTAAATTAAAACAATTAATCTTTAATTATATGTCAAAAACTGTTTGTTACTTAGCAACTTAGTGACATAAGTGATAATTGTCTTAGGATAATTATCAGTGTAAGTTTGTTTTGATTGGTTACTTTCGCACACGTGCTCAGCAATAAGGGGATTCAATTGGATAATTTTTTAACCAAAAAAATTTCTCACAAATATAACACAAATGACTGCTGGAATTGAAATTAAAAATTTAAATTATTGCTCCATTTATTTATAATTAATATTTTTTGGGTAAACTGTACAAGTAGTTATGCGCAAACTCAGATAGAACGGTGAAATCGAACTACTTGAACGTAGGTCGTAACAAAGCGTAAAACCACTTCACTGGTAACCGCAACCGCGTGCGTCAGTGTATAAGTTTTTTTTATTGAATTCCAACAATGGTCCCGAAATATTATTTTACCTAGGGCCCAAGAGAGGCTAAAGCCAGTCCTGCTTACCTGCAACGTAAGCTGAAGAGAATTAGTCGCCAGCGCCCAGTCAGACAACGCTGATCCGCTCATGAGGATGGCTCTATGGAACAGCTCATTTCCCTCATCTCTTACCACCATAGGGGAAGTCATGAGGAAGTTAACACAGGCAGCACCGGAACCATGACCCATGAGGGTCACAGACCGAGGATCTCCGCCGAAAGCTGCGATGTTCTCCTGGACCCACAGCAAGGCAGCGACTTGGTCCTTCAGGCCGAGATTACTGTGGGCTTTGTTACCCACGCCGGTTTTCAGGAATCCTGCAAAGAGGAGGAAATACAATTTTTGTTAACATCTCTTTTACCTTTTAGATTCTATCTGGTCCATTCAAGGACCAGGGGGTCTATTCTAATTCATAGCCACATGTGCTATCCGCTATTCGCTATATAAGTTCCACTACTAGCCAACAGATGGGGGTCCCCATCCCGCTATCTGACTTGCATCCATCTGTTGGCTAGTAGTGGAACTTATACAGCAGATAGCGGATAGCACATGTGGCTATGAATTTAGAATAGACCTCCAGATTTATAATAATGGAGGTCTCCCTTCCGTAAAATAAATTGATGATACCCACTAGTCCTCATCTCATCTATTTTTAAGTTTTAAATGTATATCTCAAGAACAAAAAGAGGTGTCGACCTATAGTTTGAAATTAGCGCGATTAAATATATCTAATGAATTGAACATGTATGTGTATGTTTTACATCTTACAAGTCTTTAGAATCAGAGATATGATTTTTTAAAAGTTGCGTTTAATTTCAAATATTTCAACGGCTGACGACACATATTCACGGATACGACAGTCGAGCTCTACCGGTTTACTTTAAAACTATGATTATTTGGTTTGGTATTTATTTAAATAAATGGTTTATTTGCATACCTTATACTGCACTAGTACTTTTAAAGAAATAGAAAGTAATAATAATCTTCTCTCTTGTATATTTTGCTGTCATCTGTCACACTTTTAGGTTAGGTTATTGTTTCATGTTGTGAAGCGTGTGTGTGAGAGAGAGAATTGTCTTTGCATTAGTATGAGTTAGTGTCGTCACAAATTTAGTCCGTGTTTAAAAGCGCGAAAGTTTATTAGCAAATTTATGAATGAAAAGTCGCATATTTCAAATTATTTTCTATTACTATATTTATTAAATGAGATGGATTTCATGATTTTGTAAAAAAAATCGACAATTATTTTTTTGAAATTACCCCATTATAAACGGAATTTCAAAATTTTCAGAAAAATTGTTGCAATTATACTAGAACCTGCCGGGGACAAAGGATGTACGTATCTTCAAACAAATGTGCGACACATACATACATGATATTTTACAACTTCAGGATAAAAATTAAATGACCTACTGATCACGAATCAAAAAGAATATTTTCAAAATTCGGATAATTATTTTTTTATTATTTAATGCTAGAAGAGTGCAATTTTAGTGCCACTGGACGACACGAAATATTTATTAAAAATAATTAATTAGCTAATTTACGTAATAGGCTATTCCACAGTAATCAAAAATAGTAACAGTTTATTGAAAATAAGAATGATAATAGTTAAAGGATCAGGTAAACCATATTTCTTTTATTATAAATTATTCCTTCTAGAAGACACGGGGAGTTTTGCTTTTGATGATGCAGGACATGTGCACGAGTGTTTGAGCAAATAGGATCCAAGTATGACCTCCGATTTTGAGAAGCCCCGCCCTAACTAAGAATATACTTCTTCGGGTGTGTCGGATCTGTTCGGTTGCTATTCGGGTGACGTTCTAATTTCTTTATTTTTATAAAATGAGAAAAAAAGTGAAATAAATTAAGTGAAATAATTTATTTTATGTCTCTAATAATGAATTACAATATTACAATTTAAATATACATTATTTTGTAATTTGTTTAAAAATTTTTCGTGGTTTGTGAACCACTGTTTGTTTACTTCTGGTATATCCACATTACCTACGTCACAAAGAAGATTTAAAATTCGGATCTTAATATCTCGCTTATTTGGAGGAATTTTTAACTCGGACTTTCACATGTGGTCTTATATTTTAATGTATTTGAAGAAAATTTTTTTTTTAAAATATCGTGGAATAGCCTATTGATGTTGAATAGTAAATAAATTAAATCGTAATTATTTTTATTAAAAATTTTGTGCCGAGCAGTGGCACGAAAAAATTAAATAAATAAAAAGAAATAGTTTTCTAAATTTTAAATAAAATCTTTTGGATTCATGATCGTACTGATCATGGGTAGGATTCTGCAACTCGTTCGATAATAATCGTTACCGTTATCTCTATGGTTACAATAAAAATTAAATTTTATTTGACAATTATGACGTAAATACGCCAATCATGTTATAAAAATTGTGAAATACCATGTATGTATATGTTCTATTAGGACTCGGAGGATGTATAAATATTTCTTTTCAGTTTTCACATCAATTATTAACCATTTTAAAATATGTTACATGTAGCATGTAAGTACATGTAAATTGTGTTTTATAAAATAAAATTTTATTTGACCAAAATGAATTATGAAAACCGAAATTATATTTTCTTTTCCCTTGTTGAATGAGCCAGTCGTCTGCGTCCAGTTGAACAATCGGCCGTAATGAGACCGACGCTGGCGATGCTGGCTACGCTTGGCATGTGACGTCACGGCGTCACACATCACGACCTCGCGACGGCCCGCGTCGACAGTACAGTCGATGCTTGGCGACGTGACGACATATTGACAATGCGTTTGTTTGGAATGTTTTCGTTGGAAGAACGCCGAGAATATTTGATTGCTCGTCCAATTTCCGACTGAGCATAGTACTACAGTAGGTCACGGAGTTCGTACAATGCGTAATCGACCACGGGAAAGAAAGATGATTAGCTATTTTTAAAAAAATAATAATGATAATAATAATAAAAACTAAATTTATAATATGTGTGTGTCTGTGTGTGTGTGTGTGTGTGTGTGTGTGTGTGTGTGTGTGTGTGTGTGTGTGTGTGTGTGTGAAGAGCTTATTAGGTTTTAGTGCATATCGGATAACCGGAAGTATCATTTATACAAGCTTTTAACTGTTTTTCTTGTAAAAAAATCATTGAATATAATTTTTTAGCAGCTTTTACCAATACAAATTGAATATAATGGCACAATCTTCAATTCTACGATAATAGCATTTAGTAAATAACTTTATATTATATTATAAAATAATTTATTTTTGTACATCACTTTGCCTCTGCGTCAAACAAAAACAATACTTTAATAACAAATTTGACATATTTAAACAAATGTGACTGCCACGAACCAATTTACATTAAAATTAATAATGAAACCGTGTTAAGAAGAATTTAGTAGTTTAAATATGATTCTAATGAAATTAAGGTTTGTAAAAATAATATATTTTCCATCATACATAAATATTAGATATACAGGATAATTCGATTTAAGTTTGATGTTTGCAGCATTATATATCAAACAGCTCTCAATAAGAACGTGATTTCAAAGTGTCAAATAATAGTTTGCAACTACACATTTACGAAATGGATAATGTACGGCGAAGAATTTACACAGATTGCGTTTTAGAGCATAAGGAAGTTGGTGATGATTTTGACAATAATATGTGTGTGACGATTTTTCCTTAAAATATATTAATGATCCAAAACTTCGCAAAGTTGGTAGGTATTTAATACTCTTATATAATTTCAAACAACATATTAGATTTTGACTATATATAAACCGGATGTAGTACTTGCTCTAACAGATTTTTCAGGAAAAACATAATAAAATATAATCCAAAATTTCGTATTACAAACTTTTCTATTTATTGGAACAACAAAGTAGATTTTGTTTACAAACGATAAATCGGAAGTGAAACTTTACTTAAAACTCATTGCTATTTTAAACATGGAATTGGCGGAAGGTCATGTGCTGGCCACAACAGATTTTTTGTTTTCATATTGTTTCCCATAAGTACGTATGGAACCTGTAATGTGTGGGTGAAAATCAGGCTTGCGTAAAACAGCAGAGTCCGAATTGGGCCATAGCTCTGATGCTGCGTATGTGCGCGTACACGATTCACAGATATTTCATTTTTATGATCGCGATATATGCGATGTAGGATTTTATCAGCGGATCACGGGCAGATCCGCTAGCAAGCTGGAATTTAGTTACGCGTAGAAAGATTAAATATACGACTATGTTTTGTGATATATTTAAATATGACTACAGTGTTCCCGATAGCAGATAAAATAGATCTATTTTTATCGCGTGCGTGACCGAGTGCATTAAACGATGGTTAGCCTAGGTACGATAAGTGATCCCTGTGATACGAATTCCAAAAATCTATTGAGGAAGTTATGTGGCGCGTTATGGTTACATATTAATATTATAACATGGGGGGAATAAGCTTCTCATTTATCAGGACCAAGGATGACTTTAACTAACTGGTAGACGCTTGGCTACTGCTTCATTGAAGATGAACACATACATTGGACACAACACTTATAGAGGTGATTATGGAACGCCGTTTTACTATTTATTCTACATTTAAAGACATCTTCAATTATTTAAAGAAGTCAAAAATTTAATTTCAGATATCCTTAATTATTAAAAGACATCAAAAATTGAATTATGAACATCTTTAAATAATTAAGGACGTCTAAAATTAATTTCAGACATCCTTAAATAATTTAGGATGTCAAAAATTGAATATTAGATATCCAGAATTGAATAAAGGATATCAAAAATACATTTATAGATATCAAAAATTAAATTTTAGACGGTACTGAATTTTCTACATCAAAAAGTAAATTTAACTTGTCCAGAATTCAATTTTGGATATCTGTATTTGAATTTTTGATATCTTTAATTCCATTTTTGATAGCCTTAATTAAATTCTTGATATCCTTAAATTAATTTTGGATATCAAGAATTCAATTTTTGATATCAAGAATTAAATTTTTGATATGAAGGATTCAATTTTTGGTATCAAGAATTGAATTTTTGATATCAAGAATTAAATTTTTGATATCAAGAATTGAATTTTTGATATCAAGAATTGAATTTTTGATATCAAGAATTGAATTTTTGATATCAAGAATTGAATTTTTGATATCAAGAATTGAATTTTTGGTATCAATAGTTCAATTTTTGATATCAAGAATTGAATTATGGATATCACATCTCCGTAAATAACATGTCCAGAATTCGAATTTTTGACGTCCTAAATTAATTTTTGATATCAAGAATTGAATTATGGATATCACATCTCCGTAAATAACATGTCCAGAATTCGAATTTTTGATTTCAAGAATTCGGTGCACCATCTAGTTTAAAATGACTAAATTACTTTGTGTCGGTAAGTCAGATTTCCTTAGCTGTCAGCGTTAGCCAATAGTAGTCAAGATTTCCGAGCATGGGCATAATTGCCTGTTGGGTCTTTGTGAGAGATAGACTTATGCAGAAATGATATTTCCATTTCACAGTGTTTCCTTCACCTACTCTTATGGGAAAGATACGAGCATTAGCAATATATTAGTTAATAGGTATATGATAGACACAGGTTTGCGAGGTAAATAATATTTGAAAATACTGCTGTCGTATGTTAACTGCCTTTGTCACGGATTCTCGTGTATCATCTGTTTTCGAATATTTTGAGAAGTACATAAAACAACAATGTAATCTGTTTTATGTTGAATTACAATTGAACGTTTTAAATTTCAACCCACGTTTGTAAATCAAAAAGCAATTGTAATTCGTTGGTGAATCGTCAAAAATTCACCATTTCGTGTGTCCTAAATTGACAGCTTGAAACTTTAATATGCCATGTGCCGGAAAATGTAAATTGGAAGCATTATCAATCAAAATTCTACTGCTCTTTTTGTACGCACCAATAGAGTGCTATTCAATAAGTAATGGTAACAAATTTGCAAAATAAAGGAGAAATATTTCCCTGTAAACATTTAATAAACCGAGGCAGCGCAAAACATCCCCGTGGCTTGATTTCCACCAGGACATATTTGTTTTCTGGGGAGTTTCGTCATCATAGCCGCACTCAGCTTTTATAAATGATTCGAAACACTGGAGCGTCGTCTTCTTTGATGCGTCTCGAGTCGGCAATTGATGCAAGTTAAAAGGATGATAAATAAAAATAGAATTTCTTGGGCTTCTACTACCGAGGCCGGAAAGGAATGTTATGTTTCTGGTTCACGAAAATGCAAAGAATAGAGAACTATTGTTTGTTTGAATAGAAGTTCTTGTTATTATGATAGGCCATATGTAACTGATCGAATTTATGATGCTTCATTTTAAACGTTTCCGTTTCCCTGAGTTGTGTTTTGGTTGTTTTAGAAAAATAGTAATTTACGTAACAAGACCTGAAAGTGATACTTTACTGGGTGAGCAAGCATATTCCAGAGCGAGCCGTAGGCGAGCTTTGGAAGCTTGTGAGCCCAGTATAGACAGTTTCAGATCATGTTGGGTACAATACTTTTCTTGCGGTCCTGAAAAAAGAATAAAAAATCTGTTGTGGCCAGCACAAGACCTCTCGCCATTTCCATATTAGGCTATATAAGTATTGAATTGCACTTCCCTTTCGAACCGTCGTTTTACAACAAAAAAATACAGAACTTTACCCAAATACTGATTATTATTGTATTTAACATGTCTTCTGCACACATAATTCCAATTATATCTATTTTTCATTGTATGAGGAAGTTTCTAAATGTTAGAGATTCTTCCAATTCATTAACCAGATTGGCGGTATTTCTGAGGGATATAAGCATTTTACCTATAATTTCAAATATTTAATTAATAAAACAATAAGATAGATTAAATATACTTCCCAGAAAAAGCTATCAGAATGTCACTAAAACTGTTGATTTTTGACACTGACATGTGTCATTTTAAAAACTATGTTATAAACATTGGAATTTGTCAACTGGTTTCCTTAGTGCCTTAGCCTCTGCGATTAAATTACTCTATATAATATAGTGTCTTTATCTCTAGATATAATAAGATATAATAAAAAATTCAAGTGTATTAGATGGAGAATTTCATATTCTTCAATAATTAATAACAAAAATTTCCAAAAAATTATATTTAGAAGAATTTTTGTCAGAAACTACTACTTTCGGTTGTTCAATTGTTACCAAAACCTTTTCAGCTCTTCCCATGAATGTCAGATTGAGGAATCCATAGTTAAACAATTCTTAAGTCTTATGGTTTTTGAGTAATCGGGTCTACAACATCCAGACATACACACATACACACATACACACATCCACACACACACACACAGACATCATTTTTAAAATGTTATAATCGGATTCTAGGGACCTTAAATCGTGCTTATTCACTGAAATCTGGAGATGCGAATTTTAGCATGAATCCAATACCTCTCTTAGCGAGAGGTAAAAAGTATTGTTTTATTTTTTACTGCGAGCAAATAAGAAATAAATAAACAACTGATCTCCATGGAAATATTTAGCTTTATCGGTCCCGGGATCGGTAAAGTACTTTCCGATCCCTTATACACAACTTTCCGAGCTAGCTCAGCAAAGAAGGACTTTCCGGTCTAAATAGTGATCAGAAAGAGCTCATTCTACATATAAGGTGAATCATTCGTACATACATAAATTTTTAAAGTGTTAAATATTTTATTGTTTTGCTATTTAAAACGAATGCAATTGTTTTAAAAATAAAAATATGACATTTTTTGTAAACAAGTGAGCGAGGTGTTATTTTTAGAGTAATTTATTACCGAAGGGCGAATTTCAACTGTAATGTAAAATAAACAACACTGGTTTTTGGAGAGACATGTATTTGTGCATATTAGCAGTGGTTACGCCATGTATAATATTATGCGTTTTGCGGCCCTTTTCCGCACCTCGACGCACAATAGCCGCGTTGGTCTACTCATCGGCCATCAGCACGACCGAATGATAGTCATTTGTGGTCCGGATAAATTCAAACGAGCAGATTGGTTTTGTTTCCATCGTTTTTGTTTCATTTTTGTTTTGCATATCTCATGAGGATCATATGTGTCACATGCGTACTGCAAACATAAAAAATATTTCCAAATGTTTTCTCATTTTTCACACGTTTTCCAAATCAAACCTCCCCCCCCCCCCTCCATCATGTTATGTTATGATCGCATTTTCGCTTTGACTGTTCGGTGTTTTTGCAGGAAATGAATTTAAATAAATTGAATAACTTTTACCTTCATGAGAAAACCTCGAAACCCCATTTTATTTTTTTTATTAAATTCGATATTTTGGTGCCATTTGTTAAAGGAAATGACTACTCATTATTATTTAATTTTGTGTAACAGGGGGAGTAAAAAAAAACTATGTATCCGCCATATGTTATTTTCGTTATGAAAATCTTGTAGTTTAATTTCTCGACTTATGTATCATATGACTTAAGATTGACTATTTTGTTAAATTCAGTAGTGTTGTTTACTTAGTTTTTACGGGGGTACGTAAGATACTACTGTTATTTTATTATTATAAAATAAATATGTGAAAAAGTCAACAATTAAATTTGTGCAACCAAAAAATATGTGAAAAATAAGATACTTACTCAATACCAATATCAGTGACAAAAAAAAAAAATATCGCTACACGCACAGCTACGAATCAAGTTAGTATATCCGAAATAATAAATGTACTTCTGTTAACCCTTCGGAGGTAGCACCCAGTCTGCAGATCCAACTAATTTAAAAGCATAGTATGAATTTTTTTGTTGAATTATATTTTCAGAGTTATATTGTTATTTGTTTTATTTTTACCTCCCGTCATACCTTAGGTAAGGGAGGTAATGTTTTCGGTCCAAAAATTCGATAGTGAGTTTTCAGTGAAAAAGCAAGAATTTGGGTCCCCACAACACGTTTTTGCTATTTTTACAATGATGTCTGTCTGTCTGTCTGTCTGTCTGTGTGTGTGTGTGTGTGTGTGTGTGTGTGACGATTTTTTCGTCCACGATAACTGTTATGTCAAACTTCCAATAATTTCTATTTTCTGTATTTAAGCTTTCTGCACTAATATAAAACGTTGATTAGATTTTGGGTAAAATTGGATAACCGGAAGTGATACAAACAACATATTAGATTTTGACTATATATCATAAACCGGAAGTGGTACTTAATTTGGAGCACTTAACAGATTTTTGAGGCAAAACATAATAAAATATAATCCAAAATTTCGTAATACAGACTTTTCTATTTATTTGTTTACAAAACGATCAACTGAAAGATTTTTTTTATGTAAAATGTTTATTTTCATAGAAAAAAGATTCAATTCATCTACTCTTACTATTATTTTATAACAAAAATAGGCCGATTGTATTTTTTTTATATGGATCTATCTGGCCCTACCGCTACCTCCCGTGTCATAGAAAAAGGCACTACTTCCGAAGGATTAACACAATCTATACCACAGTCGAGAAATTTCCAACATTATTTTATATTATTTTGGAGTTGCGAGATTTTCTCATGAAGGTAACTCTACATATTTGAGATTTTTACCCAGGATGCCGAGACGGTAGTTAATGGTGATGAAAACAACTTTTCCGTAACTGGATAAAACGCATCCGTCGTATGGGTTGCCGGAATTCCACTCGTAGTTGCCTCCGTAACTCTGGCCGTGGATGTAGATGATCACAGGATATTTGCGAAGCCCCCGATGCGTATCTGAAAATAATAAACACATTCTAAAGCTAATTCTACTGGAAACATTCTACATATTCAGGATATTTCATTTCATAAGATACCATACATATTTGAAAAAATATTTTAATCATTTTGAATAGCATCCAGCAGCAAGCTACAATTAATTTTTGTGATGTAGGTACCTACAGCAATACTAAGAGTTTGCGTTATGATCCGGACGACCAGGGTACGATTCGAACTTGAAAACTATTTCGAATTCTCAAGTAGCACAAAGTTGACACCTATTGTGGTCTCTCCACGACAAGTTAATTGCAACCACTTGTTTAAGGGATTTACCATGTCGTATTAGTTTGTGGCAGAAAAGTCTCTTAGCTTAAGTTGTTTGTGATATTTTAGGAGTTAATTTTTTTAAATACAAAAATATGAGAACTTAAAATACAGTCATACAAAAAAGTCTCCGTATGACAGTAGTTTTAATATATTTTAGAAAATGGTAGATTAGGAATAGATTAGAATATATTTTAAGTTATAAACTGTCAAAATTAGAGTAGAATTCGCTAATCCAAAAATGAGGATTAGCTTAAACCTTTTTGTGAATCGGGCTGTGAAAGTATTCATAATTTCATGACAAAAAAGTCTCCGTAAGATAACCAAAACATAAATAAATAAATAATCATCACCACATATTACCCATTTCTGGGTGTACCAGTATCTACAACACATTTAGACATCGGTAATGATTGGAAATATTTGGCGTCAGTCGGGATTGAACCCGGTTCCCCCAGGTTCGCGACCAGACACTCAGGCACGCGGCCACGGGACCCCATATAACCAAAACATTTAAATAATAAATCATTTATTTATGTTTCTTAAAGAAATATAATAATTGGAGGGTTTTTCTTTGGTTTTTCCACCAGTAACTAAGCGATGAGTCATTGAATCTACAAAAATTTTTGTCACCGATGGCATTATATTCTGCCATTTTACTTGTAATTAATTTTAAATTCTTTTTGCTTTATATTCTTATTTATTTTAAGAATTTTCCCAATCTGGTTAAAGTCCGGAGACTGTGAGGGATGATTAAGCATATTTTTAATATTATACAGTACGCATTCTCTTATAGACGCGAATTATTTGTCGAATTTTTCTGATGCATGAAATTAAAATTGTCTGTTCCGGCCCTATTTTTCGGCATTTTGTTTGAAATTTGCTTTTATAATATCGAGGTAACCTTTGCTATCTATTGTTGCAATAATTACTAATTTTCGTACTCCCGCTGAGAAAATATAGCCCCAAACTTGATGCTGTCTCCAGCGTAGCCACTGTAGGTACATAAGTTTACTATAAAGTTGAGCTAAATGAAAAACAATAACTCATAATCAACTTTTTCGCTTACATGGAAGCTGGAATAATCGTTTCACATTATTTAGATGCAGACATGTATTTCAAATAAAGATTGTGGAATGAATCTGGGAAATATATCTTAATAAGAAATTCCTTTATTGATTTCAAAACCAGCTGTTTGCAAATTATCTCCATTCCTTTCATATTTAATCTCGTAGAGCATCAATGTAAACACCCTAGCCATTAAATTTCGCGTAAAATATTGTTTGGCTTGTGTATCTTTGCCGTGTAGCTTCTTCCATTTATTCCGAAATCGTAAAACGAATAACGCCTTCCACTAGAATGATAAAAAACAAAACTCTATAAAGCGTCTCTTAATTTAAAAAGTTTTTTAAAATATGCTCGTGTCATTTTTGCATTAGCTTTTTCCTTTAGTGGAAACAAACTTTTCAAGAAATAATAGAATTAAGACGCTGGCTGGCTCTTTTCTTCATAAATAGATTATGCTGTGCGAAATATTTCTTGCGTTTTCACAGATCTACAATGGCTAAAAGCCAGGCTTGCTCGTACTGGCCATTCAGAGGACAACGGCGCCAAATGAAATAGAATAGGACACATTCCTTAAAAATGTGTCACATTCATAACCCTCTACAACACGCACTAATAATCTGATCTGCAATTCCTCATGGAGTCATAAATTAATAAGTTAAAAGCTCTATTAGAATGTAATTGCATATGCAACATAGAGTTATTATTACACCTTTGACAGGAAAGCTTTTGAAGTAAAAGCTCAAATTATTGCATGGAATAATTCTAATTTTGCAATACACGATATTCGGATGAATCAGCATTATTAAAGAGAACAATGGTAATTGTAATGACACATGTATGCTGATTGAAATTACATAGGTACCGAGATTCCTAGTCTAGGTATAATATCCAATAACATTATTTAATTTTCCGTCAAAACCAGAGATAAATGAGTGAATAATATAAATGCGTCATTTATTATTTCATTTAATGTTTTTATTGGACACAGAAATTATAAATTAGTTGATACCCGATGCTATATTTGAAATTAATTATTGAAAAATGATTATAAAACTAAATTATTCATTTTGCTTCCTGCGTGAATGATATACATATTTTTAATTATTATTTCATTTAGTCCTTTTCATACCGCGTAGTTTTAATTAATACTCTATAAATTAGTTCATCATTTATATTTTATAAAACATGACCATGCAATATGATATTATTTTTCCAAGGAATTAATTAATTTATATATATATATATATATATATATATATATATATATATATATATATATATACAGGGTGTAAATTTTAAAACGGGTCATAGGGCTATAACATAGAAAAACAGTTTTTTAGACGCCAAAAGTTTCTATATTAAATTATTGAAAAAAGAATTAGAAAAAAATTACGAATTTTTTGATACCAAACACATTACATTTCTGTTTCATATAAAGCCAGAAAATAAATTTTAAAAATTGCACAATTAAGATTAGCCGTGAAATTAGTAGAAACAAAACAAAACAATTGTTGACGTTCATAGACGTTTTTTGCACATTATTTGTTAAATTATTATTATTTTCGTTTTATTAAAAAGAATCATGGATAATTTTTCTTATGAAGAAAAATTACAAATTATTAAATGGTTTTAATTATTGTACATCTTTAATTTGTAAATACCTATTACAATAAATAATAATTGTTTATTAAATAAATATCCTAGTGTTTTCTTTATTTTCTTATTTTGTACTAGTTCATAAATTAATAACTTTAATCTTTAATTGTCCCTTATCATGTAAAAAATGAGAATGGTTTGTTACTGTCAGTTTCATGGCTAATGATATTTTTTCTTAATTGTATAAATTTTTAAATTGATTTTGTAGCTTTATATGAAACAGAAATGTAATGTGTTTGGTGTCAAAAAATTCGTAATTTTTTTCTTTATAATAAGCACCAAATATTTTTTTAATAAATTAATATAGAAACTTTTGGCCTGTAAAAAACTGTTTTTCTATGTTATAGCCCTATGACCCGTTTTAAAATTTACATCCTGTATATATATATGTGTATTACATTATTATTTTCATTTAAAAAGTAATACATTATACATTAAGGGAGAGAAATGCTTATTTTCTCGAGTATCAATGTTAAAGCACAGCAACTGTTTATTTTAATGATTCATTTATTTATTTATTTATACTGTATATATAACTCCTGAAAAACACCTGATCCGTTATATTTTATTTTAATCGTAGTAGGACATAAATCATGACAGTGACATAAAAATGTACAAACGACATAAGTGTGACTTATGTCAGTATTGCATTCCAACAGGAACATCACAAAAACCGAAATTTTTAAGAATTAAAAGTTTATAATAAATAGTGTGTTCTCAAGAACAAGACGGGTGTTGGTGTTGTCACGTCTTCGTCTTGGTCTTGTCGAAACCAGACCATAATTTGGCCTGGACTAAAAAAATCTAGATGAGACGAGACTAGTGTCTTGTCGAGAAAGTTTTTAAGTCTCAAAAAGACTCGCAATTCCATCGTAGATACCCTATTAAATACGATTATAAATAATATGTTGAACGTAGAGCCGAGAGCGAGAGTCTTGTCGAGACTCGATACAAGACGAGACTACCTTCAATACTCGACTCAACAAGACTAAGACAAGACCAAAGTAGTCGAGACCAAGTCAAGACCAAGACAAAATCGACCTCAAGTCTCATCTAATCTTGTGGCAACACTAATAACACATAGGTCTGTTATTTTTGTCAGCTAAATGAACTTAAGAAAGTACTAGTCTGAGATTTTTATAAAGAAGTAAGAATTTTCTCAAAACTCATTTCAAGAATTTTGAATTCTAGGTCGTGGAATGCCAATAAAATTAAGAACCTTCGGAGGAACTCCAAGAATTTGTTGATGCGGCTTCTTAAGTTCTTGGGGTTTTTATTTATATCATTGTACTCTATAATATACTGTATCTTAGACAAATAAACTTACGGTCGGTTGCAACATTTTAATTTAAAATTTAAGCCTATTGCATCAAAACGAAGCGTCAAATGAATTAATATACATTGCTGTCAAAATTTGGATTTGCATTTTATTGTTTAAGGGTTGCTTACTTTTTTAGTCTTGTTGGTGCACCTGGTCAATTAGTTTCTCCTTAAAGACAAAATGTTTTACTTATGTCATCATTTTGACATCAGATATCGATTTCTACTTCCAATGCAGTAAAAAAATAATTCTTCAAAATAAGCCATTCTTAAACGATCGTTAAAAATAACTACTGTGTGTATTTTTAGGTGTATTTAAAAAGAAATGATAATTAGAAAAACCGTGGCGAGGTTTGTAAAAGGTAGCATTTGAAAATTATTTCTAAATTTAAAATAGATTAGCAAACCATGTGAGCTCTCTTCTCCGAGAATTGGTGCCAAGTTAGTACATTAGTTTCATTAGTTAGTTAGTTTCAAAGCAGTCGGTCCCTTCAAAAAGGATTAAAAGACGGCCTTCTACACCGATTGTGATTGGCAACCAGGATGCCAGTATTCCAACATCTTTAAAAGCTTCTGATTCACAACCTGCCCTTCTTCATGTCTTCAAACTACATCCCGATACTACAATTAAACAGTTACAGGATCATTTACTGCCATACTTCCCCGAGGTTACCTGCGAAAAATTGAATTCTAAATACCCATCTTTTTATTCGTCGTTTAAAGTGACTGTGAGTCAATCTAACCTGACAAAAGCTATGGATCCATCCCTGTGGCCTACTGGAACTCATTTAAATAAGTTTTTTCAGAGACGGGCCCCTCAAAAATTAGTATAGCAAAAAATGCTCCGAACAGAATAAGTATTGATGATGAATCCAGAAACTATAATTTTAATTACTTAATTTTAAATTGCCAAGCTTTATCTTATGACAAAGTGAATCTAATTTTCACTGATTATGTAAATAAATATCAGTCATTAAAATTTCTCTGTCTCACCGAGACTTGGAGTAAGACTGAGGAAATTGATACTTTTCATTTTATTAACTACACTTGTTGCTCTAATTACTGTAGATCTTTTTATAAGGGTGGAGGTGTGGGAATCTGGTGCCACGACAGCTTATATAAAGATATTATAATAATTGATATTTCTATTTTTTGTGTAGAAAAAGATTTTGAGGCCTGTGCTGTCTTATGGAAACCAGACTCTCGCAACCCAACTCTCATTATCAATATTTATAGATCTCCAAGTTCTAACTACAAAATTTTGTGTGATAAGTTATCTCAGGTGTTAGATTTTGTGTTTAAGTTAAATTATGATCTAATTATCTGTGGAGACTTTAACATGGATCCTGTGAGAGATTCTGTAGAATATAAATGTTTAAATGATATCGTATCAACTTATGGCTTATTTAATAAGGTTATTGATCCAACAAGAGGTGTCTATAAATTAGATCACTGTTTTACTAATATTAAAAGCTGTATTGCTGTAGTGCAAGATAATTGTATCTCAGATCATAGAACCGTTATTTTAAAAACAAATAGTAACCTTCACACAAACCGTCCTATTTGTCATAAAAGAATTTTTAGTAACACCAACATAAACAGTTTTCGCAATCAATTAATTACAGAAACATGGTATGATGTTTATTCCAAAACCTCTACAGATGAAGCTTATGATTGTTTTTTTGATATATTTTTATTTCATTTTAATAATAATTTTCCGCTTAAGAAAATATCAAACAATAGTAATAAAAAAAACTGGGTTAACTTAAATATTATTAATTCCAGCATTAATCTAAAATCTCTTTTTCAGCTTAAGAGCAATTTCCCAGAATTTATTCCTATGTACAAAAAAGCTAAAAGGGAACACTCTATTCTTATTGCAACAACTAAAAAGAATTTTTATCAGGAGAAAATATTAAAGTCGGACAACATAACAAAGAGTGCCTGGAATATTATCAACTCTAAAAGTAAAAGTAAAGTTGATTTTGTAAACAAGATTAATTATAATAATGAACTGATTGATGATCCAAATCATATTGTGAATATTTTTAATAACCATTTCGAGGAAGCACCCTTAAATATTCTAAATCGCATCCCGGTGGTCAATACAGATCCGAATAATCTGAAAACAGGGCATAATGTATCTAGTAGTTGTTTCTTAAATCCTTTTAATGAAACCGAATTATTTGAGATTATCAGAAATAAACTTAAAAATAAAAATTCCAGTGGACCTGACAATGTTCCGAATTCCGTTATTCGTGGTGTCGCTGATATTATAGCAAATCCTCTTACATATGTCATAAATATTTCTTTTCAGAACGGATCTTTTCCGCAAAACTTGAAATTAAATAAAATAATCCCGGTTCATAAAAAAGGTGACAAGACTTGTGTCGATAATTATAGGCCCATAGCTCTAACTTCAGGGTTCTCTAAGATTTTTGAATATTGTTTTTTGAAAAGGTTTGTACATTTTCTAGATCAAAATTGTATTCTTAACAGTAGACAATTTGGTTTTAGAACTAACAACTGTACTATAGATGCTTTACATTGCTTCTTTAAAAGTATTATCTTAAATCTAGATAAGGGAGAATATCCTATAGGTATTTTTTGTGATTTCAGTAAAGCTTTCGACTGTGTTGACCATCGTCGCTTACTTGATAAGCTGGAATGCGTGGGTATTCGAGGTGTTGCTTTGAAATGGATTTCCTCCTTTTTATTAAACAGACATCAGTTTGTTTCACTCAATTATAAGGACAACTTATCTACTACCAGGACTGCAAAATCGGCTTTAGCACATATTAATGTTGGTGTACCACAGGGAACAGTACTTGCACCTATACTTTTTTTAATTTATATAAATGACCTTTGTACAGCTCTTTCTGATGATTGCACCCCCATTTTATACGCGGATGACACTACTCTTGTCATCTCAGACCCAAATGTAGAAACTTTGATTGATAAATGCAATCAAAATTTGCAGTCACTAATTTCATGGTGCCAAGAAAATAAATTATTTTTAAACCAAAATAAAACTAAAATTATTCATTTTCATTTACTTCCCAGTAAAAAACAACAAATTATGTTACATTTTCAAGAAAATCTTAAGAGCAATGATGATTCAGCACGTCTTCTGGGCATGTTATTCACTGAAAATTTAAACTGGAAGCCTCATTGTGATGAACTTGTGGCTAAATTGAACGCTACATGTTTTCAGGTTCGTCATTTAAGAGAATTCTTAAATAACAAACAACTTTTGATTTTTTATTTTGCCTGTGTTGAGTCCCGTATAAGGTACGGTATTTGTTTCTGGGGCGCTTCAAATCCAGCTAATAATGTTTTTGTTGCTCAAAAGCGAATTATTCGCTCTATAATGGGTATGAGTCATAGCTCATCATGTAGATCTACTTTCAAACAATTAAATATATTGACAGTAATTTGCATTTATATTCTTGAAATATGTATTTTTATTCATAAGAATAAAACATCTTTTACCATGATTTCTGATTTGCATGAGTATAATACTCGCCACAATAATAACTTTTACGTTCCTACGTCTCGTTTAAACGTTACTAAAAATTCTCCACACAGAATGGGATTGGAAATTTTTAATAAGCTGCCTGATTCATTGAAAACTGAAAATAATTTTAATAAATTTAAAAAATCTTTAATATCGTTTCTACTGCAACACAGTTTTTATAACTTAAATGAATTTTTTGCTCTGTAGCTTACTATGTTTTATTTTATTTCTTATTATATTTATCTATGTCTGACTTTTTCTATACACTTGTAATTGTGTCTACAGAAATAAAAAAAAAAAAAAAAAATTATTATTACATTTAGTGGTAGTACAGACATATCATCATTATCGAAATTACCTAAAAATAGATAATAAGCCTTCTTTATTTTATTTTCAATATCAAAAAGGACAACAAATTATTTTTTTTATGTGCAAAGAGTGCACTGAATTATTATTACTCCCTCCGAAGTTCACCCAAGTTGCAGTCAATACAACGTTCACCATCCTCCATCCCTTTGTTCAATCTACCAGCGAGGCTTGCAACGTCTGGAAGCTGTGACCTTTGACTCCGTGTACTGTAGCGAGTACAATGGATGTCCCAGCGCCCAAATTAAACATTCTGTTCGTCCAATGAGAACAAAATGAATTTTTACAGAATAATGATCATGTCTCTCTCGGTTTTAGATTATTTTGACAGCTAGGTGCGTATAGTGTAATGATAACGATTTATTTCCAAACTTTTGTTGTCTTGTTTTTGTATATTTTGTTGACGTCCAAAGGGTTTAATGTATTGAAATGTAATACGGTATTTTTTAACTTGAACTTATTTCCACGCAAACTTCCACTCACCTCTGTATATAAATAACTCGCTGTCACCATGACACAGTGATTTTTCAATAGAAACAAAGCGGTACTATGATTAGGCGTGTTTCTTCAGAGTGCGATTCGTGATAAAATTGAACAAATTGAACGTGATCAAAAAGAAAATTGTTTCTTCGTTCTCTATTCGTTATCCCCACTCTGTGATTGAAATAACAAACGATTTGAAAATGACGGAAAGCAATGAAATATTGGAATGTGCAAATTTATGTCTACTTCAGAATCATCCGAACTACTAGAACTTGATTCAGTAGATTCAACATTCATTATTGGTTTCGATTTTTCTAATAATAGATCCTGTAGGTACAAAAAAGCTAAAGAAACTTGTTATTATATTTTGTTTCACATTCCATACCAAAATTATTATTTCTGCTTCAGCACAATCCATCTATAACTATTTTCGATTTGGGTATTACTTCAATCGAAACAGTTGATTTATCACTTGACGTTTGCCGGTAGTTCGTTCGATGTTGTGTAGGTTTAGCGTCGATCGAATTAATTTTGTGGTTTCTTTGGAATTAAATTTAATCATGATTCGAAAGAATCATTTTTGAACAAATCATTATTTAGAAAATCATAATCACAGTCCAAAGAATCAATAATTAAATAGATCCTTTGAAAAACAATAAACTAAGAAGTTCGAATCTTTATCGTACAATCATCGCATCGCTAGCATAAATCAAGCCTATGTTTAATTTAAATTACAAAAGAATTAGAATCTTTTCTTGGGTAAAACATTATCGCTCGTTGAAGTAAGAGAATCTATTATTCCCAGATAAAATAGGATTCTCGCAATCATCTTAAATTAGGTAGGTATCTAAAAGATAGAGTTTTTAAAGAGCGCCCTTTTGCAAATAAAATCATAGGGGTTACCGATATCTGTTTTAGACAATTCAGTGTTGTCTGCAGTAGGAAAAATTGAATTATCGAAATCTTTTCACCCGCCTTTCTCGCTCTTGAAATAATTGAATTGTAATTGACACCTCCGGTGGAGAATGAATTTAACTGGTATTCAATATCCCGCTGTAAATCGCACGCAGCGATTTTCTCTCCTTTCTTCAGAGAGAATCAGTGCTGGCACTTAGTTGATCATTAGTGATTTTTAAATAACAATACAAAATTTAAATTATCCATAATAATTTTAATAATTGATGTACATTCTTTTTCTGTTATATTTATTGTTAATACAACAATTTTAACTTTAGTATAATGCATCACTAACTGATCTAAGACACCATTTAATTATCAGTGTTGTACCTGTAATTTTTATAGATAACGATGTTGTTTATGTGATTAAAATTTGTACTATGTGTGTCTAGACTATCATTATTTTCTTTTTCTTAGAAAAAGAGCTAAAATATAGCTATTACTAATGAATTTACAAGGTATATATATGAATGAGACGTTGAAAGTAGCATCCGATACCGATAACAATAAAGCAAGTAGCCGTGGTAGGTAATTCTTTAGTATGGCAAGAACAAAATAATTATGTTTTTATTTAAATATAATCTCTTCTAGTTCCAATTTGCTGGATATATTACTTTCAATAGCCAAGATTTTTCTGCTATTGCTGAGAAATTGTGGTGTCATGGTCATCTTTTTCTTTGACCTTTTTTCTTTTCTTGTTGAACGGTGTCCACTCTAGGACGACTTTTCGAATATGATATCATATGTCAAACCATATTTATAAGTAAAAGGATTCCTTTATTATTTTATGATAGAGTATTATTCATTTTTATGTCTATAATATGAATTAGTAGGGGACTCGTTTCGTATTATTTTAACGGTAAATGATAAATTCATATAAAATGCAGTCATCAATCATTTTTGATCATTATGTACAAGGTTCGTTAACCAGTGACATTCTTGAATAATTCCAGTTTAATTATATTTTTTCTATTATAAAATCGTATAGCTCTTGACATTTTAATAAAAGAATATTTTGAATTTTGTTCATAATTCATATATGCAGAGGAGAAAAACGAGTTCCGCGTTCAAAGTTTTTTCAATCACACATTATTTCATTCCAAAACAAGATGCATGCTAAAATTATTCTTATAGATAATAGTGGTAATTTAAAGGTAGATGTCAGATGTTAGATAGTGATTGTAGAAAATCTAATTGAGACTACATTTTATTTAACTATACCGTGTTTTTAAACTATAGACAGCACTAGACGAAGTCACATTTACACTGCTAGAAGTTACCAAAAAAGTCACTAGATTTTAGTTGGCGGGGGAATTGAAATGTTAAAATGAAGGACACGTCAGCATTTATACTTTCCAGGTTATATTTTCATTAACCAAAACTATTATAATCTACTTAATTTATTCATATAAAATCATAAATACATAACTTTTAATTAAAAATTAATTAATTGCATTATTTTTTTGTAATTCTTTGATGAAAAATTTATATATTATAACTGTTTTTATTCGTGAAATATCACAAAAAAACTTCATGTCATCATTGTGTTACTTTGAGAAAGACTTTGTTAGAAGAGAAATGTGTTGTTGAAAACTGTTTTGATGAAACTCTTTGAAAATGGACATCTTAATTATTTTACAAATAAATTGATAATTAACTAACTGTTTATCAATGAAGGGTAAAGGCAAACAATCTAAAATTGTATTACGACGTTCTTGAATTTTCATCACGGAAGACATAATTAGTTATTAATTTAATTCTTTATTCCAGAAATAAAATAATCGATATTAAATAGAAGCCGAGTTAAGACAATTATAAATTTTAAATGAGATTAAGCGCTCGAAGTATTCCCAGATTTCATTTTACTTTATGATGAATAAATAATAAGTTTTAATTTAATCTTAATAATATTACTTAGCAGAACAGTGCTTATAAATTTAATAAAACAAGAAAAGAAACAAAATCTCTTTTCATTTAATCAAAACTTGCAAGCAGTTTGGGAATGGCTTAGCTTTATTGGAGGAATAGAGCAAGGTGATAAGGGTTGTTGTGTAATTGAATGATCTGAAATCACGCTCGGGCGAGACGGTTGGTAGCAGCGAATAGTTACTAAAAAAAAAAGTTTGATTCGGGTATAACTTCGCGTTGGACAACAGAGAGTTCAAGCCCTCTCATATGTAAACAAATTATGTTAGGTTAAATAAAACAGTTGCTTGTCGCAGAAACGTAATACAGTCGCTGGAGGTCTATTCTAAATTCATAGCCACATGTGCTATCCGCTATCCGCTATATAAGTTCCACTACTAGCCAATAGATGGATACAAGTCAGATAGCCACATGTGCTATCCGCTATCTGCTGTATAAGTTCCACTACTAGCCAACATACAAGTCGAATAGCCACATGTGCTATTTGTTAGAATTATAAATAATTATTATAATTTAGATAGGTACTTACAATATATAGATATTAATCAAATATTATTGATATAACACACGAACACAAGTATTTAATCACAAAATTGAAAAGCCGAACTACTTGTCTTGTATAAGTTCCACTACTAGCCAACAGATGGATACAAGTCGGATAGCCACATGTGCTATTTGTTAGAATTATAAATAATTATTATAATTTAGATAGGTACTTACAATATATAGATATTAATCAAATATTATTGATATAACACATGAACACAAGTATTTGATCACAAAATTGAAAAGCCGAACTACTTGTCAACTTGACATCTGGCAATATTAATAAGTTCCACTACTAGCCAACAGATGGATGCAAGTCAGATAGCGGGATGGGGACCCCCATCTGTTGGCTAGTAGTAGAACTTATATAGCGGATAGCGGATAGCACATGTGGCTATGAATTAGAATGTACCCCCTGGTGTATAAAACTTAAAAGAATATCTGATAAGATTTTATTATCCACCATCGTAATCTTTATCATTACTTTGAATGTCTGTTGTATTGTATAGGAATATGCATATTTTCTATATTGTAGAAATAGTCAAATATTTGCATAATTTGCCTATCCCAAAAAGAATATATAATCAACTTGGAAAAGTTTTGTTTTTCAAATATTATTTGTCTGTCAAACGTTAAATAAAAAATGAAACCTGTAATATTTGAAGTAAGGCATGTGAAAAAACAGGTTCTATTTTGTTCTAATGCAAGTCAAAAATTCGGCAAACACCTATGCCGGTAAGTTTTTTAGTGATAGAAGAAAATGTAATTGAAATTTGGATAGTAAGTTTGTGGCAGGACGTTTGTGATGGGTGCCTGGCAGTCTATCTCATTCGAGACACCTTGATCCGAGCTTGTGAGATCAGTACGGAATTTGAACGTAATCGAATCGCGAGCGCCGTTTGCGACATGCGACGGCTGCAGAGGATCCCGTCTTCCCGTCCTCTTCTCGGGCGAACGTGCGTTCTGCTCGAGTGGAATGCTGATGGCTCTGTTTGCATTTAGACGGCGACTGTCTCCGCTTTATTCAACATGTCGACTTGCTGAAACCCTCAACGTCGCGCACTCTATTTTATTTATTTATATCAATATTTTTCTTATTCTATTGCTGCAAGTAAACATTGAATTTATGAACTTGTAGAATAGTAAACCTGATTTGAATTTAAATAGCTTCGTATATGCAAAATACGAAACGAAATAAGTGTCAAGTAAAAGAGATTAATTGAATATTGGAAAATTGAATAAATTTGGGAATAACTCATTTAGGGAAGGTATTTCTAATTTCATTATTGAATTATGAGCAATTCCCTGCAGACATGTTCTAAATCAAAACATGATTTAATATCAATTAATTGATTTGGAAAATTACAAGCACCAGGTTCAAGAGTCAATTACAACTCAGTTTTAAATGCGTAAACTGATAATAGGTATCACTCTGATACTAACATAAATATAGCTTAAATGCATTATATAATGCTTGCAATACTCTTAATATCTATTTAATGCCTGTTATTTCCACTCGATAATATTTTACTCTGTTTCTGAACCAAAATGTCATATCATACGATTATTGATATTAGAATGAACATCATTTTAAAATAATTTTTGGTGTAATTTTCTTATCTGGGACTGGTATGACTATAATAATTACATAGATACTGAAGCAACGGTCAGAACAATAAACGCAAAACCCCCTCAACGGAATTTTTATAAAGAAATCATGGAAATGAAAAGGTGTGAAATTACTGGATTTCAATTTAGTGTTGCCGTCTAGACAATACAAGACAAGACATTCAAAGTCTTGTCTAGTCTTAAAATTTCTAGACAAGACTTGATTAAGTCTAAGTCTAGATTAAAGAGTCTGGTTAAAGTCTTGTCTAAATATCAAGACTCTAGATTGTTTCAAGACTCTAGATTAACCTGCGCTTGCGCATTAGACAAGGACAGAAATAACTCTTCGGCATTTTTTCGCTATTTTCCCCTGTATTTGGTTCATGTTTGAAATGTAACACATTTTTAATTTAAAAATAATAAATTAGCTTTTCTTTTTACATTTTATAGTTTTTCTTATATTACCTTACCTATCTATACCATCTATAGTTTTTTGTTTTTGTTAGAATTAGATTATCAAAATTGAAGTGTATTTTTAATATAACAATTTCCTCGAATTATAAAAATATCGGCAGAATAGAAATTTTGAAAATGGAAAAATAACTGGATCTGTAATCTGTTTAATCACAATCATCATTACATTTATTGATTTAATGAGTAGGTAAGTACTTAGGTATAACAAAACCTTCTTAATGTTAACTAATAGGCATACTTTCAATTTTTATTTTAACTTTGTACTTCCCTCATAATATTATTATGAATCGAAGTAAAAATTCATATTACCTACTACTTCTAGTTAATCTAGAGTCTTGAAAATTGTCTAGAATTTTGTCAAGAGTCTTGATCTAGAATAAGAAAGTCTTGTCTTGTCTTGAAATTTCAAGACAAGACTTTTGCCAGTCTAGTCTTGATAATCTAGACAAGACAAGACAAGAGTCTAGAAAGTCTAGATCTAGACGGCATCACTATTTCAATTAAATGAATCACAAAATTTAACTGAAATCTTGTAATTCTACACCTTTCCGTATAATTTACAGTCAAGGATGCTTCACCACCATGTAAATGAAAGCTAAAACAGAGAAAACACTCGTTGCAAAAGGCTATTCAAACACTAGTTCGTTCGCCCATTCGCCGATGCTCGAGCTAGAATAGGTTGCCTTCCATAACTTATGTTTTAGTATATTATTCCACGATCAAGATAAAATATACTATTATTTAGCTAATAAATAATATTTACCCAGTTGCTCTTCCTAATTTCTATTAGGTAGGTAGTAAACATGTTTGACATAAAAACCATTAGGTAGTTTAAATTTATTTTCCAAATATCTATTTGATAGATGGAAGTTACGGACCTAGGAGTATAATAGCGGACAAATCGATGGCGTTCAAGCAAAGTCATTAAGTCTAATTTTATTACATAGGCAAAGCTCGCTAAGTCTACTAGGTGACCTATAGAACAGTCTTTAAGCTGGTAAACCTAGGAGTATAATGTATGTCTATACAGGCCTACATGGAGGTTGAACAAATCTGTACTAAGTAATTTAAATTTTAAACGGCAAGTATTACAAATTTTTCAATTTGTATTGCGATTTTTACTTACACTCCCGATGTAGCTAAATAAACCTTGAATGAATTAAATTTATCCTGGTACCAAGAAGATTGTACATAATTATAATTTTCCGCTATTTGTAATAATATATTTTTTTTAGAAAGTTGAGCTTTTTTATTGATTATAATTATATTATTTTTAAACAACTCATTCTTGCTATCCTTGAGGCTATAGAATAGTATATTATATGCCAAGGTTGAGAAGATAATCATTATTGACCTAGCGCTTATTGTAACCCGAGGGAGAAGCCCGAGGGATATAAGGCGCCTGGTCAATAATGATCTCAACCGTGGTTTTTTTCACTACTAGCACATAAATTCTCTTTGATTTTTTTTTAATGATAACAATAATTTTGATATGAATAATAATGTTACTTATTTGTTAATATTACAAAAATAAAGTAGGCTGCATTTGTTTTTATCTGACGTTTTGCTCATTTCGCTGGTTTGATAACCTCACTTATGGGCCTTGATTTGTATTCGATTTAATTATTTAATAAAAACACTTTGTGCTGTTACAGTCAGCAGCCTTATTAATTTATTATTATTTTTAAATAAATGTATTGAAATGTATTTACCTACAAATACAAGAAAATAGTGATTTGTTCAATCCTACATCTACAAATATTTCACATTTTCACCAAAACAACACAGTGGCCAGGCAAGGCGGCAGCGTAGGTCAATTTAAAATTATAGTGGCAAATTTAAATTACACCTTTCTTGAGTTTAATGAGTTAAATAATATTTGGATTTGAAGGCTTGAGTTTGATTGAAAAGTGACGGTTTGCATTATAGACCTAGGTTAATTATAAATTATTATTGACCTAGGTTACCATGATTACAAGCAAGCGGTAGTGAAAAACAATTTCTCATGTCAAATAAAGGTAAATAATAGTGGGTTCCTAGGCTAGTAGTGAAAAAAAGAATTTTGACCATGTGAATTGTGCGCATTTTCCTCTATTAAAATTTAAATAGGCTGATAGTATCCCAATTATTCAACTCACTTTGTGCTTGTACTATGTATGTATGTATATACAGAAGATGAATAAACCTCGCTGGAAAGTTCAGGTTTCAAGATCTCAGAATTTAATCTTTGTCGGCTGTTTTCTTGTTGAATATAAATGATGACTATTTTGAATGAACACATCCTTTAGGTTTAAAAATATCTCTTGCTGTGTAAACAAACACAGAATGTTTGAGTGAAGGTCAACAAATGAAATGGTATCCCGGAGCGTACAATAAAAGCAGCAAAAGTCAGAGAGAGTGTCTCGCGGACATAGTTGGAATCACGTCACATCCGCTCCAGAAGGAAAGGTCTAGAAATGCACTCGCAACTTTGCGGTCAGTATATTTTAATGTCGGAGGCTTGAAAGGGACTGTTGATTCGTTGATGTAAAATGCAGTAGGTTCCGATTTATTGCCCGACTCGGACAAGCTTTTCGCAGTTTAAAGTTTCATCATCTCAAAACTAATACTCCTTACTCGTCAAATCTCCTTCGTTTCCTGCTCTAGCAAATTACAGCTCTAAATTAATTAATGCTATATTAACTAAGGGCCGGTGTAAAGTGACGTAGGATGAATTGAGCAAAACAGTTCGCGAATTCACCGCCAGAGCGCTGAAAGTGTCGATAGTGTCTAGAGCGCCACTGCGGGAAAGCTCGGAACGAGAACTCAGTTACAGAGATCGATATATCCTTTGCGCAAGCGCGCAGAATATTCCGCCCTTTGGCGAGAGCTATTGACCAATTCCACGTGAGCGGTTGCCGTAGAAAGTGTACCTGCACTTCGCTGAGGCGACAATGTATCAGAATCACGCACGTCTTATCTCTATCTCGTGAAATGGATTTCGTATTGAGGATTGGGTTACTGATATCTGACCCTTTAGAAATGGATCATAGATTCTCTAGTTTGGCGACTTTGCTGCTGTTATTGAAACATCAGAAGAGAGAAGAATGCCCAGTGAATCAGTGATCAGGTTGGAGGACTGGAGGATGTAGGTATCAGTGAAGCGTGAGCTTCATCAAGAAGGGCCCCGCGTCGCACAGCAGGCGCTTCTAATAACGCGTAATATCCCGCGACATCAATCACTCTTTGACACTCTCCACCGCCGCAGCTAAGGTGGCACCCGCCCTCTTATTTTAGCTCTTCATATCTTACATTCTTGGATCGAACCCCAACCCGTCTCTTGAAGTCTAACTTCCTTTATAGTCCGCGTTGTTGGAAGTTATTATTATATTGAGGATGGCTTTTATCCGGAACCGAACGGTTTGATGGATGCACTGATGCGTGGTAGAATGTGAATTTCTGAAACATTTTCGAGAAATGTCCGAATCGAAATGTCATTTCGGCCGTGAAATTTAATTTTGTGTGCGTTGAATGCACGGCTGGCGGTGCCGGGATCAGATTTAACTTGAAATGTTCGTATTTCCCGAACACAACTTTATTTTCTTTTCTCCTACGCTACTGAATCAAAAACCTACCTCAATCATTCGTTGCCATAAACTTGAATCTTTACATCTCACAGTATTATCTGCTCTCTTGTTTATTCCCGAGATTCATATGTTTCTGTCGGGAAAGAAAACTGAAAAAGTTATCAATGAACTGAATATGTTTGTCAGGCGTTTTACAAATTCCTATATAATTCAATTGTAGCAAGAGTTTCTCCAAAAATTTGAAATACACTTTTCGATATGCCTGGAGAAATTGAAACTGATGGAATGTTTCACCGGAAGAGAATGTTTATGTTCGCAGCATTTGCATATAACATACGACAGTTTTTATGCCCTTTGGTTTATTCTGTATCGGTTTGCAGGATACCTTGTAATGCAATAACCCTCAAAAAAACATTGATACAAACTAGAAAGAACGCATAACAAAGAAAACACACACCATTGTTTTCATTTTTGTTTGCTTTCCTCGAATTCAAACGTCGGTACGGTCCATTAGTGTCTATTTATACCACGACACACGTGGACAAACATCGGCGGGTCTTCATAGTGATCCTCTTTTCTTTATAACCCAAATTCCTTCACAGGCACTTTCATATTTTTTCATAACTGGAGTTAACGCTGGTCGTTCAGTACATCATTGTGCCGTAACCTCTGTCCGCGATGATCGTCGCAATGAATTTTTTTCATAACGTGATGCCAAGGAAAAAAGAAGTACAAACGCAACCAAAGATGTTACGGTTTTTGTTCGTTCTACAATAATGTAAATGATCCTGGACTCGAGGAGAAATACAAACAGAACGCGAAAAGAATATTTTAAAGATGGAGAAAACGTTTTTGATTGTCACAAGCTTTTAAATTCCATTAAAGATAATCAAAGGAGAGAGAGAAATAAAAAAGAAGTAGATGATCAACCTGAAAGAGTCGATAGTTAAGAGCTCATTTGTAGTATGTTTCTATTAGTAGAAAGACTGCAATTACAAGAAGTAATTAATGTATATATCAGAGCCTGAGCAGTCGTGAAGCAATTGCTCTCAACTGTATAATAGCGTCTGGTGTCTCTGTTTGAGGTGTCCTGGTGGATGTGTGTGTCGTCAGTAATCAGGTCGCGCGTTCCAATTTAGCGGAATGAACATGGTGCGACACGCCTATCTTCCAACCTCATTCCTCGCATTACGGACCTTTATTCTCCGTCTCCTTCCTTCTCTTCATCCAGAACTTTATTAAGAGTATTTTTACAGAGCTTCTTTGTGGTGATTGTCCTTATCAAAGCGTTTCTACCTAATAAAGATTTAACAGTCCCGCTCTAGAACAATAAAAGTACAATTCAAAGTGTGCGCGCATTTCCTGCGCTCAAATGTACTTGTCGAACATTCATCGAAGTGTTTCAGGAGGGTTCAGACCTCATTTTCCACAGATCACAGATCAGATCATTGATGTAGGCTCAGTTCACACAAAGCCTCCCCACTCATTCCAAAGTATGAAATTCCTATTATATATCCGAGTAACGCTGGGCGTTACATTACCGAACGATTTGAATGATGTGCTGTTTTGGATGTACGCTTTTTTGTCAGCTGCGTTCTACGTTTTATCAATTTTATAGTATACGTGGATAATTAAGTACGGATTTTATACAGGTGTCCAATTTAAGTAGAGTTTGGAGGCAACAAGTAATTTATAATAAGAATTCATTCATTACTGTAACTTGTTGATAATATCATTATTTTAATGATAAAAAAATCTGTTGTGGCCACACAAGACCTCTCGCCATTTCCATATAAGACTATATAAGTATTGTATTGTACTTCTCTATCGAACCGTCGATTTATAACAAAAAATTACAGAACTTTACCCAAATATTGTTTTTATTCTGCACACATATAATTCTAATTATATCTATTTTTCACTGTATGAGGAAATTCCTATTTGTCAGAGATTCTTCCAATTCATTAACCAGATTGGCGGTATTTCTGATAGATATATGCATTTTACCTATAATTTCAAATATTTCATTAATAAAATAATAAGAAAGATTAAATATACTTCCCAGAAAAAACTATCAGAATGTCGCTAAAACTGTTGATTTTTGACACTGACATATGCCATTTACAAACTATGTTATAAACATTTGAATTCGTCAAGTGGTTTCTTTATTGCCTTAGTCTCTGCGATTAGAATATTCTATATATTATAGTGTCTTTAGAAATTTTTTTCTAAGAAACTACTATTTCCGTTTGTCCAATTGTTACCAAAACCTTTTCAACTCTTCTCAGGAATATCAGATTGAGAAAACTGCAGTTAAATATTTTTTAAGTCTTATAGTTTTTGAGGAATCGTCCCTCCAACATCCAGACACACATACATACACATATCCACACACACGCACACACATACACACACACACACATCATTTTATAAATGTTATAATCGGATTCTAGGAACCTTAAATCGTGCTTATTCAATAAAATCTGGATATGCGAATTTTAGCATGAATCCAATACCTCTCTTAGCGAGAGGTAAAAAACTGTGTTAAAAATATCACAGTTTACCAGTTCAGGTTTAACATTAATAGAACAGCCCTCTTATTTTCAATGAAAAAGTAAAAAATAAGCTTTCCTATTTTGATTTTATGCACGTGTATGCATTAACTATTTGTATTAAAATATTATCGGCGAACCTGTTAACAATTAGAATAATTAAACCGTAACCAATCAATCATAGTAATACAAACAGATGAAATCAAAATTAATGGCAATGATGTTAAAATATCCATGGATAAGCAGATTGTAATGACATTGTGAAATTTGATCTATTAATTGTGTTCAAATCAGAGCGGTATCTGTACATGGAATTTACTCTTAGCCTTCAGGTATGTGGTTTTATTTTATATTAAACTCTGCAATGTTGAATACGAGCTTGCTACAACTGTCTGGATATTAATTAATCACAGATTTAATTTAATCAATATATAAAAAAAAAATTGTTATAGCTATCTATACAGCACAGTAATGGAGTAACAAGGAGAGGAAAACAACAAGCTAACAAAATGGGGACAAGCAAGAAAAGCCTATTACAAAAGAAATGGATATTCCGCAATACAAATAAAGAGGCTACGCATGAACGGAGAAATCACACATTACGAACTACACCACAGAGATTGGGACATATAGCGGCAAGAACAACAAACAACATAAAGATAAACATCTCAAATTACAACAAGAGATATAAATTAATACAAACGACGTCAATACCAAGGTATTTATTGGATGAAAAGAAAAATGGCTGCAAGAACTTCTTGACTGGAAAGGTGATGAAGGAAAGAAAATTACTGGATTTGTGTCTTCTTCAGGAGCTACAATAATATTACAGATTTTGAAAAAAATTTTTAAAAAATACAAATATGTGTAACTTACGTGAAAATTTTAGGTTGTAAAACATGGATAAATACATAAGACAATAATAAATAACATATAATACATACAATGGTCGTCAAAATTTAAAAAAATAAATAAATAAATAAAATACTAAGAAGAGAAATGAATTAAATTCTAGCGGCAATTCGAGAAACGACCTTCGGAACAAATTATAACTTAATTTCAGTTAAAGGGTGCCATTGTTAAATCAAGGTTTATAAAAGTATATCTTAATTTATTGACGACTACATGAGTTTTTTAATGTATTTATTTATTTATTTTTTTAAATTTTGACGACCATTGTATGCATTATATGTTATTTATTATTGTCTTATGTATTTATCCATGTTTTACAATCTAAAAATTTTCACGTAAGTTACACATGTTTGTATTTTTAAAAATATTTTTTTCAAAATCTGTAATATTATTGTAGCTCCTGAAAAAGACACATGAGGTGTCGAAACCGGTAGAGGCGGAAAATATATTTAATATTTGACTGAAATACAGTAATTTTCTTTCTTTCAAAAAAAAAAAATATCAAGATGATTGCCAGGTTCAGATGTGGTAATGAAGAGAGGAACAATAAATACTGGTTATCAAGGGATGAGAGGAGTTGCAGGCTATGCGGGAGAGAAGAGGAAACTATCACGCATTTAAGGATTTCGTGTAGGCAAGTTACGAGAGAAAGAAGAAAAGAAACGGTTCTGTTAGACGATATAGGGTCGGGGCAAGATTGGATGAAGGAAGTCATCGAGAAACGAGGGTTAATTTATGATGTAGTACCACAATTTATTGTAAAATATACGCGACTCGACCGACAAACTTATACCATATATTTCGAGGGTCA
This sequence comes from Ophonus ardosiacus, assembly GCA_943142095.1. Classification (NCBI taxonomy): domain Eukaryota; kingdom Metazoa; phylum Arthropoda; class Insecta; order Coleoptera; family Carabidae; genus Ophonus; species Ophonus ardosiacus. Next base: position 47,805,212 of record OW964829.1, read on the forward strand.
TTACGATCAAAAAATGTTATATGACCCATAGGTGAATTCCTCTTTGTTTCGGAGATATCGAAGGAATTAAAAAAAAAATGATAAAAGAAAATTTATTCATCAATGGATAGCTAATTAACACAAAATTACAGCAACTGTTCAAAATAAGAACCGCCATTTCCTAAACATACAGCTTGCATCCTTCAAGTCATAGAATGTTGCCAGTTAATTACTCGTACTGCCAATTCATTCTTTAGAGAATTAGTAGTTTCAACTATACAGTCCGTCAACTCTATGAGGCAACCCCACAGAAAAAATCTAAAGGCCACAAGTCAGGTGACCGAGCTGGCCGTACAGGACCACCTCGTTCTATCCACCAATCCGAAAAATTTTCATTAAGAAACACCGTCACTTGTCTCCCAAAATGTGGTGGTGCCCCATCTTGCTGGAACTACATGCCACGACGAGCTTCCAGAGGAATATCTTCCATGTAATTCGGCAATTCTTCTTTCAAAAAGTGAAGGTAAGTTTCATAATGGCTTAAATTAATAAGACAGCACAAAAATCAGTCATATGTCAAACATACGTTAATTCGTCAAGGCTAATTCAATTTTTTTTTTATTCCTTCGATATCTCCGAAACAAAGAGGAATTCATCTATAGGTCATATAACATTTTTTGATCGTAATGACCCCCGGAATATATGGTATAAGTTTGTCGGTCGAGTCGCGGAACAGCCTGTATATAATACAAAGAATAGAATATATAATATATCATCACGGCATATTACCCATTACTGGGTGTGCCAGTATCTACAACACATGTAGACATCGGTAATGATGACGATATATTTTACCGTGTGGACGCTTACCAGGCGTCACCTCACGGGCACTCATAGCTGGTGTGGAGAGTGCACCACAGGGGTCACTTTTGTGCCATTTAAAATTGGAAATATTTGGCGTCTGTCGGTTCCCCCAGGTTCGCGACCAGACACTTAGGCACGCGGCCACGGGACCCCATGTATATAATACGTAGATTCTAAACCGGTTAGGCAAGAATAAATATAATAATAATAATAATAAATATAATAACAATAATAATAATAATAATAATAAATATAATAACAATAATAATAATAATAATAATAATAATAATAATAATAATAATAATAATCATGATACAGCACAGTAATTTACTGTGTTCATTCGGTAGCATATTTTTATAACCTCAATTATCTGAAAATAATATTTGTAAAATTACAAAAGTAAGCTCGGGGCTTATATCAAACTTTATTGAAAAGAGGAATTTAATTTAAAATAAATGTGTAGAAACGTAAATACCAAATGAAATATGACTATCATTTAATTGAATTGAAAGAGAAAATTTATAAAAGGAAATAACAAAAACCAAACAGAATTTTTTTAATTGTGATAAATGTCTGCACCTACCGTGGTTCATTGAATATTTTTATCTGCGTATGGGTAATTTAAAATAACAATCAGAGCAACTCGGCCATATATCATGGTAAACCACAGTGCATGAACAACACAAATGCATGTCGAATGAAATTAAAACACTGTACACTGTTATGATGCTAATTAATGATAATATACGGTAATAATCCGTAAATTCGAAATTTAAATCAATTTCCGGTCCCGTTCGGCTGTTCAGTTGAAGCGATACCTGCAAACATGAGATACTGCGCAGCGCAGTTTAGTTTCTAACTCAATCCTAAAGCTCTAATCGTAAATAATGATTCCAAGGAGCTTTCGTTGCAACAAGAGAGGCATTTGTGTTAAAAATTCGTGCCTGGAAATTTACTGCAGTGGTCTTAGGGACTTGTAATGTGGAAATAGCAGTTGCTAGTGCATCAGTAGAAATGTTATCGTATAAGAGGTTGACATTAATATCATTTCAGAGTGTTAGTTTCGCCACTAGCCAATTCGACCCAGAAAAAATCTGTTCCGTCAATTCGATGTATTTTGTACAAATCGTTTACCAAAAGTTTCTTGAAAAAGATTCTATATATCCTGTAAAATTGTAACACGAACACACTATTTTTTACAAATGCCATACCGAAAGTATCTTTGGAAAGATTCTAGATTCCAATAAAATTATAACACGAATGTACCTATTTTATGTAATTTGCACTTGCTGTTTCTTACTCTTCTCTTCTACTCATTCCTGTCCAACGCATCTTCCTGACACAGTTCTCTCTCAAACCTTCTGCTATACAGTCCTTCTATCTTCTCTTTAGCCTTTCTTGTACTCCCGGCATTACAAGTTCCTATCTTATCTTGAGACGAGGCCGCAACTGCAAGCCACTTGCGAGGGACACTATGTCACTTATATCACTTACAGATTATGTACTTTCCACTTTGGTTTTGTACTTGATACTGACATCTGCCAATTAGAATTTTTTGAATATATCTGCTGTTTCCATAATTTTAGCAAAGCTGACTGATTTTTGAAAGTTAGTCCCCCTTAATCTCTCTATAACTCTATTGACTATAAAGGAAAAGGTTTAATCAAACCGCATAGAGAATAAAATATTCTGTCATATTGATAATCACAAAATGTCGAAAGATGATATTTAACTGCGTTTTTTTTTTCAAGAAAAACTGAAAAATCAGCTCTTCGTATGGTTGTAAGAAAGAGGTATACGAAAGAATTATAATTTTTAGAATTGTAGTTTTGGAGTTATCGTCGGAGAAAAATTTGGCACACACACACACGGACACACGGACACATACAGGGACACACACACACATACAGACATCATCGTAAAACCAGTAAAATCGTATTGTAGGGACCTTAAAACGTGCTTATTCATTTAAAACTCACCATCGAATTTTTAACCAAAGACAATATCTTCCTTACCTACAGGTGACGGATTTGGGATATTATTCGTAGATTAACTTTTTCATCGGGGCATCAATTATTCATTAGAACAACAATGTGCAGTTGTAGTTTGAACCGATTACTTTAAAATGGATCATTTTTCAGATGCCCCACAAGCCATGAAAATGGAAATAAAACATTCAGAGGAAGAGTGAAAGAAAATGGAATATTTAACTTTTTACAAATCACACAATTTCTTTGGAAACCATTTGATTGATCGTCCTACTCTATCAAATGGGTAGATTGGTTTCAGAGAACTTATATGTCCTTTAAAATGTAAAAAAATACATATAAAAATGATAAAATAAAATATTAACAGGCTAGTGTTGTAAGAAAAATATAATGAAGGAATATAAGTATACACGACAAGTAATTTATCAAAAATGGAAAGAAAAATATAGTGCTGCCCAGACTATTGAATATTTTTATAAAACGTTGTAGAATATTATTGCTAACTACAAATTACTAGTAGCAGTTGTGAAGTCAAATAAACCGTAATGGAGTCATGCCAAATAAAAAAAAATTGCTAATATTTTTATAAAAATAGAATCTATGACACTTATTATCCATATTGCAACATAAAACATCCCAAAATATAATACTTTTCATTCATAATTTACTTAAAAGATATTCGCGCTACGATTTTCTGTGACGTCATGTATCGGCTACTCACACAACGACACTAGTCACACGTACATGAAGGTCACAATGTCACAAACTTCAAACGCGAAGTTAAACATCAGATTAGAGTAAACTAGCCAAATATTTATAAAGCTGTCAGAGGAAAAGTGCGCTCTATTCAATCTTTTTTTGTTTCATAAAGATTTAATTATTTCATTAGAGAAATATTATTTGTAATTGCAGGTTTGTGTGCTTGATATATAATTTAATACAGAAAAGTTATAATGATAAAACATGGTGAAGAAGAACTGTGCAGTTCCAACTTGTGGAAACAATTTATTTAAAAACCCAAAAAGACTATTTATAAACAATCTTAATTTACATTTTGTCCGCTAGGGTGAACTGGAATTGTTCAGATACATGACGTATGCACTCACGTGACATTGAGATTTGAAATTGACCCCTATTTTAAAAAAAATCTGTTGTGGCCAGCACAAGACCTTCCGTCAATTCCATGTATTTTGTACAAATCCCATACCAAAAGGTCCTTGGAACAGATTCTATGTAATATCATGTAAAATCGAACAGTAACACATACTATTTTTTACAAATTCCATACCAAAAGTTCATTTGAAAAGGTTCTATAAATCCAATAAAATTATAACATAAGCTACACTAAGTAATGTCCTTCCATCTTCTCTTTGGCCTTTCTCTGCGTGTCACTTGCGAGCAACACTATGACATACCAATTTTAGATCCTATACTTTTTTCCATATTTGGTTTTGCACTTGCAACTGACATCTGTCAATTAAATTTTTTTGAATAATTATGTCAGCTGTTTACATGATAAATAACAAAGCTGACTAATTTTTGAAAATTAATTTCTTTATAATGCTTTAACTCTACATCTATTGAATATAAAGGAAAATGAATAATCAAACCATATAGAGAAGAGTATTTTCTTTAATAAATATAAAAACAAAATGTCAAAAAATAATATTTAATTGCGTTTTTTTAAGAAAAACTGTTAAAAACTTCAAATAAGGATACTTCCGGTGGATCAGTTATAACCAAAATCTAATCAACTCTTCATATGGATGTACAGAAGAGGAATACGAAAGAATTATAATTTTTAGAATTATAGTATTAGAGTTATCGTCGGAGAAAAATTTGTCACACACGGACACACATACACACATACACACACACGGACACACACACACACACACACACATACATACATACAGACATCATCTTAAAAATAGTAAATTCGTATTGTAGGGACCCTAAAACGTGCTTATTCATTAAAAACTCACCACCGAATTTTTTGACCAAAGACAATACCTTCCTTACCTAAAGGTGACGGAAGGTAAAAATATATCTACAAAATAATGCACACAAATGGCGTGAAAATATTATTTACATATACTGTGACCGGTAGACTTCCAGGAAAAAAATAAAACAGAAAATGTGGCATGACCCCATTATACTAACAACTCTTTACCAAAACGATCCTTTTCGAATTGGCGTAAGCCGTAACTGTAAACGCAAGAACATGTGCAGATAAAAATGCATTAGTTAATAGTGTTTTCCCAGTAGATTTCAACATAAGCATGAGTCTTAACGGTCATGTTCGCGACGAGAATTATAATTGGCACAGCAACCGCTGGATGTCAGGAAAAGAGCAAAGAGCACGGCTGTGGTACAGGTTATGTAGAGCACGTACGTGCCCCGCTCTAATCAGTTCCAAGCTCGTAAATCGCAGTCAGTGGTCGGCCGATAAAACAGGACGCGACAGTATCGGGGAAACATCGACGGGATCGCGTACGTGGCCCACATTGAAACTATGCACATTAGGGCGCACTGATTGAGTTCTCTTTCTTCCCTTATCGCATCGGCCCTTTCTCGGCTATGCAAACGCGACGGATCGCCCACTCAAAAACGAGAAGACAACTGTTTGCATTCAATTCCGATACCCTGATCTTAATTTGCAACCATTGCATTCGACTGGAAGATTCAGAAATGTAGATTTCACATTGTTCTATGCTAGATAACCGTTACTTTTCATTTTACTAATATAATTTAATTAGGAGAGAAAATCGTTAAAAATAACAAGATGCTTTTCAACTGTGGTCGATAAACCAGCAGTTATATCTTTCTCGTGGTAACAATATGAAGTAAATCTTAAATTTTTATCTTAGAGCTAACTAGAAGTCAGTTAGTCAGGTGCTTAGTATCCAAATTTAATTATTTCATGATAATGACTATTTATTTATATGAATAGTCATTGATTATCCTAGCCATACCTTCTACGAATATCAGTGGCGGCTATTCGGGTGAAGAAGTTGAAGAGCAACTTCACTTGTTATTTCAGAAAACAAAATATTTTTTAAAAAATTAATTTCACATTATTTTTTTTATTTTGTATTATAAAGCCTGAAATGAACATTAATATAATTTAGAAATCAAATTATCTACTAAAAATTATATAAACTGATCGCCCGCAACCCGCATTACATGAAGAGTAATTCAAATTTTGAATAAACTCTTCACAGTTGCGCGCGCAGCTAGCTTTTATTGGCTAGATAGAATGGTTGCCAAAGCAACGATGCTTCCCCCTCCGCTTACAGAAGTGAATGGTGAATACCACATTTCGAACTCTGTACCTCGTCTCCACATTGCATTTGATGCATTGTAATTTTCTTGTTAAAACAATTTGAATAGTTATTATTTTATTTATTATAATTTTAACTTATTTGGAAGGTAATACTAATATATTTTTAAGTGAAAATAAATTCACTTTAATATTTTATTGTTAATATTAATACTTCAACTTTTTAACAGATTGCACATTATATATTTAAATCATCGGAATGAATCTGCATAATGTTATTATATGCAATTTATTGGAAACACAGTTCTCTAGATGAATAGATGATAATAATGTATTGGCAAGTGGTCGACCAACCCCAACATTAAATTTAAATAAAATAAAAAATGTTAAAAACTGTGGAAGAACGCACAATCTACATTTTAAATCTGCCTAGTACAATAAATTTTCCTGGTTACGTAGTAGCTTTTATTTGCAAAAACTTTTTTGAAGGATAGGCGTATTGAGCTAATTTATAAAGTATGACTTAAAAAATATAATTTTGTTTTGTTTACAAATATTTTTTTGATTTAAAATATATATTTGAAATTTATCGTACGTAATAATTATAACACCCCCCCCCCCCCCCCCCCAATAATACCCCCCTCCCAACGACATTCATTCTTAAATATCTCTTCACCTACTTTTCACCTCACGAGCCGCCACTGACGAATATTATTATTGGCTTATTAACGTTCCCCCGTACTGCTACTTTAAGTTGGGCACAGATAGTCTTCGCTCTTAAGATAACCTAATCCAGCTTGGAGACAATGATAAACTACGATGAGCGACCGTTTTTCATACTCGTATATTCGTTGTTTCCTTAATAATAACTCTACTGGGATTTGAATCTGGGACCTTGGTACACGAAGCAGTGACACAACCATTAAGCTACTTTACTCGTATTGTATTTAATATTGGTGCACAAAAAAATCTAATATCATCTATTCTTTATTTTTCAATTCATTCTATGTTCTTCTGAATGTTCGAGATTCTTCCAATTCACTGACGAGGTTGGCGGTATATCTGAAGCGTATATGATGAAATATATATAGCAAGCGCGTGTTTAGTTGACACTGATATTGTATATACTTTGGCTTATAAATGAATCCCCTTTTTTGTACCAGTTTTAGATGTTGACCGAGTCTTTTCCTTGTTATAACGATAGCACAATATAATTACTATTACATCTTAATTTGTCCAAGTACGAAATTTTGGTTTAATTAATGATAAAATAAGAAATATTAAATGCACTTGCCATAAAAAGCCCTTAGTAATGCATCTAGACATTTATGACAATTAATTTTTCAACTAGTTTCCATGGGCTATTCTATTCATTATACAATGGATTATTTTATATTGTTGTTCACTATTGCTCACGAATCACGATCACAAGTCACATCACAAGTAAGTTTACGCAGGCAGACACACCGGCGACGGAGAACACACGACACGGCACACGGCACTATGCGATGCGGTAGGTCCTAACTTGCTAAATAGTATTTTGATTTGAGTATATATGGAGATAAGATAAATAATGGTTATCTTATCTTTCTTCTGCATGTTATAAAACAGATAAGATAATAGATATTAATTTTAAAAATATCTAGATATTAGATGAAGGATACTAACTACGTTATCTAGATAAAATTTTAGATAATGTTATCTAGATAAGCACAACACTGTTGACTGCTATTTACTACAGTTTTGACAGCACTTGTTATTTATTCATATTTAAAATTACATCACATCAATTTTATATCAATATGCATATGTGTCAGTGTAAATAGAAAATGGTTGATATAATACGAAAATGGCAGTTGCTGGAGGTAATGTGTAGACCACTTTAGATTTGTTTAATATACGAGCCTCTACAAGGCATGCTTTATGAAATCTTGAAATTCTCCGTCTGAAATTCGTTACAATACGAGTGCGGATTTTTCTTCAGTTTCGTGTTGCTGTAGTTGGTTGAGCCGGAGCTTAGAGTTGTTTATTTGTGAAAGAAGTTGTGTAAACGTGGTATTTTTTGTTGAGCGAACGAAAACTGGAAGTTGAGTGCGTTTCGCGTTCGCGCCGGGAGCATGGCGTGATTGAAAGATGTCCATTGTATAAATTAATAAAAAAGCAAACAGAAGCGAGGCCGGGTGCATTTGCGAAATCAGATTAGCCGGGCGGGTAGAAGCAGAAGCAACGAAGTGACTGCAGCCGCTCGCGGGTCTGATTAGTATGGACAGAGCAGCGTCTCGGAGAGTGGGGTCAGGAACAGGTCAAGCTCTGCTAGCTTTTCCTCCGTCGTCCGTTTCCACGTCCATTCGTTGCCGCTAACTCGCTGTCTTAACGCTAAAAGCTTCAGCTCTTTTAATTTTAAAAGGTGGCTGGGGCTGCCGACATCGCACGCTGTTTAACAAGCACACGTTCCGTTTTGCTAAGATGGCTTCTTGCCCGGAACGATGGGATGGAAGTGTTTATTGTTTAAACAGTATTACGCTTTGTACCACTTCTAACTTTTTTCCCACAAAAGAAAATTTAGACTTGTTTTCTCACCCACATTTCACTCTTGCTTCCTTGTTTTCTGACTTTTTACTTTCCTATGCATATTTTAACACTGCCCTTATTCGCTAATGCTGCCCGGGTTTTTTTCGCTCATAATGATTTACTTTTTCCCTTAACCGAATACAAACACAATGCCTTGCATCTTTATTCAATGGTTTACTCAGCAAGGAAAGAAGTTGTCATTATGATCATCGAAAGGACGAACAATAGAGTCCTCCACCGTAGTAACAAATTAGAACAAGGGTCAGTTATATTAAAACTAGACCTTACAACTGTATATTAAGGACTATCAAAGTTTAAAAATAGTTATTAATTTCTAAAATAATAGAGTTTTTATTACCATTTTCTCATCTCTATATCTACGTCACACATTTATTCTATTCCAAATTATTGATACTTTAAAACCTTCTGCTATCGCCTTTTTGAAATACGGAATCCATTTGCAAGTATATAAATGCCGAAAATAACAACAATAAAACACCAGAAATAAACCAAATAATACTAATTTAAATTTATGATGCCATGACAGATTACAAGCGTTGGTATGAAAATAAAAGATATGTTGAAGTGGTAATCAAATCTTGGACTATTTTATACGTTGTATTTTCATTAATTATGACATTAAATTACTTATTATCCACCCATATTTCCAATTATTGACCACAAGGGTTATTTTAACAAATTTATACATTTTATAAGTGTTGCAAAAAAAAACAAATTTATGTGACTTCAAATATTAGCGAAATCCACTGTTTGAGAACAAAATCATCTCTATATATACGCCATAGAATATTTAAAAAATTATTACGGCTTAACGAATAACAATAAAAACTTTCTAAAATTACATATCACTTTCAGTTTAGATGAAGTTTTGTAAAAAAATATAGTGGAGAACCCTATTAGGCGGTACTCTAGGGACCAATACTCTAATAATCCGTATCTTCTCTCCTGTTAATGGTAATTATTATGTCTCTATTACTTAGTTTACATGCAGTTTTTAAACCGTTTTCAAAACGTATTTAATTTATATTTTTGCACTGGGTTGGTGGCACAATTATTATTAATAAGTAGTAATTTAGAAAATATTTATTAATAATAAAACAAAAGACAAAATTGCAGTCATAGGTTATAAAATAGTTAAACACAAAAGTAAATAAAAATAAATAAGATTTGTATTAATAAATAGTAAACAAAATAAATACAAATATATTTATTACAATTTACGAACGATATTTATCAATGTATGGGCCGCGTGCCTAAGTGTCTGGTCGCGAACCTGGGGGAACCGGGTTCGATCCCGACACACGCCAAATATTTCCAATTTTAAATGGCACAAAAGTGACCCCTGTGGTGCATTCTCCACGCCAGCTATGAGTACCCGTGAGGTGATGCCTTGTAAGCGCCCACACGGTAAAATATATCGTCATCATTACCGACGACTATATGTGTTGTAGTAGATACTGGCACACCCAGAAATGTGTAATATGCCGTGATGATATATTTATTTATTTATTTATATTTAGCAATGTATTTCTTATACCTAGGGGTAGACTACCCCTGAAGATCTAGGGTCTCATCTTCAACTCGGTTGATCGAATCGAAGACTGTTGTTGACTGTCGTTGACTGTCTTCCATTATATTTAACATTCTATTTATATAAAATACAATGCAAGATTGCAATAATTTTGCTGAATGACAAGTGTAATACCCTCGCGTATATCCAAAAGGGTTAATAGCATTAAATTGACACAAATTGCAAATAATTTTGTTAAAACGAAATATTTCTACAAACCTGGTTTGTTATACTTCACACTGTATCACAGTGTTATATCTTGAAACTCAGTGAAGTAGGTCCCAAATATACAATTTGTTAAGTAAATGGACTATTAAAAGTGGAGTATACGACCTTTTACGCAATTATATGTTACGATACCTTTCTAGGGTTAATAGTAAACAAAAAAATCCTCTTCTTTGACTGAACATGTAGTCGGTCGATAGATTCAAAATGAGGTAGGTACAGTGCTGTTAGTCGTAAAATTAGCAGAGGGTATACGCTGAAAATAGTTCGCAGGGGGGAGCAATAACTAAAAATAATGTCGCCGCAGGCGAAATTTTTTTTCATTCAAGGTCAAATGCCTTATAATTGAAAATTACATTTTTTCAAGGGATGTGAAGTTGCATGTTTTTTCCCTTTCATGTATAAAAATAAATAGCCAGATCACAAAACATTTTACAAAAGAGAATATATTTATCTGGATAAACTGTCTAAAATCGAAACACAACAACACAACATGCGCGCGGCTATTATACATTGTGACTTAATACGAAGTTAATGTCATCTTTTAAATTTTCAACTAAAATTCAAAATTCAAAAACTATAAACACAAAGAAAAAAATAAAATAATTAAATATTGCCTTATGTATCAAAGTCGCAAACCTGCCTACTACGAATCGTACATTTTGCGAAAACTGAAAACGGTTTACGGCTTCTATATAACAAAAATAAAAATTAAAATTTCAATAATAGATGGCGACGCCAATCAAATAAAGTACATTTTATAAACATAAAGATAATTTCAATATAATTTCTAAAAAAATCTGTTGTGGCCAGCACAAGACCTTCCGTCAATTCGATGTATTTTGTACAAAACCCATACCAAAAGGTCCTTGGAACAGATTCTATATAATATCATGTAAAATCGAACACGAACACATACTGTTTTTTACAAATTCCATACTAAAAGTTCATTTGAAAAGGTTCTTTAAATCCAATAAAATTATAACATAAACTACACTAAGTAATGTCCTTCCATCTTCTCTTTGGCCTTTCTCTCTTTCTCTGCATGTCACTTGCGAGTAACAATATGACATACCAATTTTAGATCCTATACTTTTCATATTTGGTTTTGCACTTGCAACTGACATCTGTCAATTAATTTTTTTTGAATAATTATCGCAGCTGTTTCCATAATAAATTGCAAAGCAGACTAATTTTTGAAAATTAATTTCTTTATAATGCTTTAAATTTACATCTATTTAATATGAAGGAAAATGTATAATTAAACCGTATAGAGAAGTGTATTTTCTTTAATATATATAATAACAAAATGTCAAAAAGTAATATTTAACTGCGTTTTTTTAAGAAAAACTGTTAAAAACTTCAAAAAAGGGTACTTCCGGTGGATCGATTATAACCAAAATCTAATCAACTCTTCATATGTATATACAGAAGAGGAATACGAAAGAATTATAATTTTTAGAATTGTAGTATTGGAGTTATCGTCGGAGAAAAATTTGTCACACACGGACATACATACACACACACGGACACACACACACACGGACACACACACACACACACACACACACACACACATACAGACATCATCTTAAAAATAGTAAATTCGTATTGTAGGGGCCCTAAAACGTGCTTATTCATTAAAAACTCACCACCGAATTTTTTGACCAAAGACAATACCTTCCTTACCTAAAGGTGACGGAAGGTAAAAATGTTATTAATTGTGGGATACAATTTTCATTAGTTGATTTAATTTTTATAATTTTTGTCTCAAATATTTAAAAGCAGAGGGTATACGCTCGGGCACCTAAAAAATCCAGAGGGTATACGGCGTATACCCGCGTATACCCTCGACTACACCCCTGGGTAGGTACAATAAATCCGATTAGAACATGCGACGAGATATCGCTTTAATGTTAATAACTAACTTGTTTTGGTATTGATTCCTACTTTTTGGTCATCAATATCACTATTCACAATCTATTTATAACTTTATGAAAACGCAGCACAAAGCATTAGAGTAGGTTTCCAGTGTTGTGTTTGTTGATGTGAGCATTAGCAAGGCCACAACTCCTCACTGCTTACTGTATGATATCTAGCTCCAGCTGTACGAGTAGTAGTTTGGTGAGTAATAATAAGCATGTACATGGAGTGCATGAACGGCGTTGTCGTTGCGGCGTCGGGCGTCGGTCAGTCCATCCGTCGGCCCAGCGGGAGCGTGACCAGCTGTCAAACGACGCCGTTGCCCAGATACCGCCCGCCCTGGGGACGCCGTGACAGAGCGGCGCGCGGAATTTCATTTCGACACGGAATGAACGACGCCGCGCACGTGAATTAAGAGGGTACGACACCCTCATGAATAATAAATTAAAACCCTCTGTACGTACACAAAAGCAAAAAAGATAAATTCTAAATAATTTCGCATGCATCAGCACAAAATGCTACAATTCAGTGTGGTTTTACTCAGGAACTAGGTTACATTTTCAACTTCAAACCGAAATTCAATTATCCAGTCAAACTAACACAACGGTTCCAAGATAAATTGCAACGCAATTTAAGCACTAGTTTGATTTTTCAATCATATATTTAAATATCACACTCAGTGACAGCTTGTCAGCAGAAGCAGTACATCACCACGGATTATAAAACGAATATCATTTCAACAAATTATTATTTTTGCATGTTTTTTTGGAGATTGATTTACATTTTTATCAAACACTGAATTAATGATTTACAAACCCAATAAACATTATCATTCAACTGAAATGGACAATGAGGCTGGCGTCAAATATGCATGCCTATATTCGTGATGAATATTTTTAATAATTCACTTATTTGTAGAATGCAAAACATTAAAAACAAATAGCTCATAACACCTAACCTCTGTCTAAGTACAGTAAAATTTTTGAAAGAAGTATGATGAAGGCCATCTACGAATTGCGTCTATGATTAAGATTTTATGCTGTCAAATTTAGCAGTATCGTATACATAGTTTTTATAAGGTACACAAAATATTATGAAATGAAAAACTGCATTGAGTATCAAATTTGTTGTTTCAATTGTTATGTACGAGTTACAAGCAAAAGAAAATACACGATGTAAGGAAATTATCATAGAGCCATGTTGTTCTTGACATCTTTTTATTATTTTTAGAATAATAGGAAGACTTAATCTAGAAGAAGAAAAAAAATCATAAATTCTAACAAGAATAAAATTAAAAGAAATATCAAAACTGACAGACATTTTTTGCCTCTAACTCGTACATAAGATACAATGGGGGATTCCAGCTCAATCGAATTAAAGGAAAATAGTAAAAAAAAATACGAATGTATATGCTGAATACCGAATATTGATAAAAAAATGAAATGGTATAATTGAGATATTTCGGAAATAAGGGTTTTATTGTTATAGCGCTATGACACGAATATGAATTCAATATACAATATTTTGATTGGCGACCGAAAGACCGTCTATACATGTATAACAAATAGCGTGTTAGGAGGTGGGGGTTACTACCAATGGAAGTTATGAAATTCAAATTCGAAAGGAGGGGCTAACATTCCTGTACGGCAGTTTTCAAACAGTTTTTATTTTAACATAAATTTCTTGCATTAAACTTAATAATTTAAATACACCTGTAATTATAAAGTATAAAGTGTTATAATATTAATTTATTTTATGTAAATATAACTTAAAATAGCATATATTTCAAGAATATTTAGGTCCACGATAAAAAAAGTTTGACATAAAAACACATAAGCGTGACGTCACGTCAATCTTTTCAAAATTCGGGAGACCATAACTCGCTTATAAATAGGAATTTTTTTCACCGGATATTTATCAATAGTCTTAGTTTTCCTAATATTTTTAGATGAAACTAAAAAAAATGGTGGAATCCCCATTGAACAACAAACAAATTATTACTGTATTTTTATTTATTTTATTTAAATTACTCAGTCGATGAAGTTTTTTTTATTTTGAACATTTTCTTCATTACACTTTTGTCCTAAAATTAATAGATAAAATTTTAACATTGATAGACACTCTGTATATGTAATGACTTTACAGTACTAGTCACGAAAAAAATTTAAAATAGTACTATTTTTTTTTAATGACCTTGGAGAAATAAATATATATGTTTACGTTCGTAGCGGTTACGTTATCGCTTCACGACCCAAGGGTCCCGGGTTAGAATCTTGGATAACGCATGGATGAAATGTAAATGTATGTCTTTCATAATTTCATAGTACAAAGTGTAAATTTACAAAAAAAAAAAAACTGTTTCATCCCCACAATATCACCGATTAATGTATATATGGTGAACATGATTTTTTTCCAAATATTACGTATCCCGTAATATTTTAAGGTGTGATTTATATACAAAATTTTAGAGAATGAAATTTATACATATCTTTTTCTTTAACATTGTAGAGAAGTACAATGTACAGGTACTAAGCGACAATAAGAGATGAAAATATTTGCTAATACTAGCTTGAGTTTGATTATCTCATCTATATTTATCACACTTTTACTAAATAAGCTATGTTTGTTGATTACAAAATTCAATTTTATCATTTACATTTCCATTAAATTGTATATTTTATAAAATGCATTTGTCTCGATGGTGCTGTAATTAAATTTGTATTTTTAATAGCATCGGAGTCCAACGTAGATTTCCTAATGAAGAAGAAACAGTCTAATTTGTAAAAATAAACAAGCTTTTTAGCAAATCGAAACAATTCACTTAAAAATCTTTATTCATAAGTTGGAGAGTCAGAACAAGGCGGAATAAGAGACATCGTAACTTAATTGTTAAAGACAAATACTCGGTGATGTTCTGCAAGTTTAACAAGATACGCTTTCATCGCAAGCGGACAACGTGGAGTCGAGAATAAGCGAGAGATTCCATCCAGACATTAAGATAATGTTCCAGCAAGTGCGGAAGTGGTTACGTCTGAGAAATCGGCAGAATTAATTCGGAAGAGAATTAATTTATCTCCCACTAACGGGCTCGGTGCAAACTTCAAATAGTTGCCTAAAAACTAATCGAAAGGTTTATGGAAATATCGGCGTCAATGTCAAGCCTAAAGTAAATATTTGTTTCAAATCTTAATCTCGCTTAAGCTGGAATAGCAGTTTTGGTTGACTTTTGTACATTATTTAGGGAGATGCTACACAATACCAGTTGAGAAAGTTTTGTTTATTGCTCATTAAAATTTTACTACAGAACTTTAGAATCACAGCAGTAATTTCGTTACAGCACATATTATTTACTTTGCTGCATAATATGGTTTTACCTAACTTTACTTCAACGTAGGTAAATATTTAATATTTCCTTCATTCATTTTATTCTTAGAGAAAATGGGGGATTACACCATTTTTTTTTATAATTTCATCTGAAAATATTAGGAAAACTAAGACTATTGATGAAAATCCGGTGAAAAATTCCTATTAATAAGCGAGTTATGGTCTCCCAAATTTTGAAAAGATTGACGTGACGTCACATTTATGTGTTTTTATATCAAACTGTTTTCATCATGGACCTAAATGTACTTGAAATATATGCTATTTTAAGTTATATTTACATAAAAATAAATGAATATTATAACACTGTATAAGTCTACATACTTTATAGTTACAGGTGTATTTAAATTATTAAGTTTAATGAAATTTATGTTATAAAGTTTGAAAACTGCTGTACAGGAATGTTAGCCCCTCCTTTCGAATTTGAATTTCTTAACTTCCATTGGTAGTAATCCCCACCTTCTAACATGCTATTTGTAATGCATGTATAGGTGGTCTCTCGGTCGCCAATCAAAATATTTTCATATTAGTTGTCGAAGCGCTGTAACAAAAAACCCTTTATATCTGAAATATCTCAATTATACCATTTCATTTTTTTATTAATATTCATTATTCAGCATATACATTCGTATTTTTTTACTATTTTCCTTTAATTCGATTGAACCGTAATCCCCCATTATTAATATTTTAATCGTGAAGCAGTTTTCGTAAGCATAAGTTTTATTTAATGAGGCAACACTAAAATGGCTATTCGTAGTTATATTCATGATAAATAAATAAATAAATAAATATATCATCACGGCATATTACCCATTTCTGGGTGTGCCAGTATCTACAACACATGTAGACATCGTTAATGATGACGATATATTTTACCGTGTGGGCGCTTACCAGGCGTCACCTCACAGGCACTCATAGCTGGTGTGGAGAGTGCACCACGGGGGTCACTTTTGTGCCATATAAAATTGGAAATATTTGGCGCCGGTCGGGATCGAACCCGGTTCCCCCAGGTTCGCGACCAGACACACAGGCACGCGGCTACGGGACCTCATTCTAGTTATTCTAGGTACAAATATAGAAATTGAAGCGAGAGTGACTGGGTCGTTGATGCTGTTGTGCAATAGTTTGTACAGATAATTACAGGAATGAATTTTTCTACGAGTAACTGAAGGTAAAAGTTGCTGTTCACGAAGTAAGACGTTGTGATCAAAATCAAAAGAAAGATACTGTTTATTAAGTTTCAAATATAAAAATTTTGCAAATTTACGTTAGATAGATTCAATTAAATCAACATATTTGGAGACTTTATTGTAAAACGGCAGGATGTTGAAGCTGGGATAAACTGGATATCCCTAATAGAATTAGGGCAAACTTGTTTCAGGTGGTATTGGAGTTTAGAACCTTTCGGACTTACGCCCACGGGCTTGTTGTATTGTTAAAGTTTTAATTACAGTTCAAGGGCTCCCGTTATTTTTTTAATTTTTTATCGTTTATCCGGAACGGGAGGCGAGGCCTTTAATACGAGCACTCGCAAAGTAGTTTTATGGCCGTGTGACGTGAGATACACAAGATATGTATTTTATGCCGATTTGTAAACACTTTGTTAATTCTTATGTTGAAAATAGTTACATTTTGACATTTCATAACAACAATATTGCTAATATTTAACCATAAAAGTCCCTAATTTATACCAAACTAGGTGGCCTATTCTAAGAAACACATTCATAAAGTTTGTTACGGATATAAATATTGTTATCATTTGTAACAATCTTTATGAATTTGTCAATTCAGAACCTACGACGGTATTATTAACAATCTTTACAAAATAATACTTGTGAATGAACCAGTTTGTTTGACAATAGCTAACTTCATTATGCATATATGAACTTAACCTAACCTTATATATCAACGCTTTATTCTTTTAATAATATGTTGCCAATTATATTTAAAATGCAAACATTCTGCCAAAACAACTAAAGAAGAATATGACATTTGTGCCAAATTTGAAAACTTCTAAATTATTTAGAACGGGTATGTTAATTCCTACCACTGATCCCAACGTGACTGAAAAGTTATGGAAAGATTTTTTTTTATTGAAGAAAAAGCACACATTAGCACCAGAATAAATAACAAGGTTTTCACGAATACCTACCACAGAATATAATATTTTCAAAGAAATATGTATTTACATCAAAAGTAACTTTCGTCCACGACGGTTTTTATCGTTCTTATTATCATTATTTAAGTCGAAGCAAGATCCATGCGAATAATCAACTGCATCCTACTATTTAGCAGAAAGGCCATTATTAATAATATGTAATAATCTGTCACATGTCAAATATTAGAAATACCAACCATAAATACATAGTTTTAGCAGTCGTTATGATAAAGACTGTCAAAACACGTAACAATTGTTGACGGTAACCACCTTCAGTACTGAGAATACCAAATTTGATTTTAACAATCTTTACAGTACATAACAACCATAAAACCATAACGACAACACAAATATTGAGTTCTGAATAGATCCCTAGGTTAGTATCAAAGTGTTCCTATACAGTTTGGATATAATTGTATAAAACTACTTATACCGGACGGAGGCACAATAGTACATTACATCCGAGGTGGGAGATGTTTCATTACAGCAGAGGGCTTATGTATATTTTTTTATAATTGTCTGTATTTAAAACCGACCTGTAATTGGATCTTAGTGTCCTGTTGGTCTTGGTTAAATAAATAAATAAATAAATGTAGTACCTATATAAAGATTAAGCAAATGTTATTAACACTTAAATGGAATTCAAGATGTTGAAAGATATAAAATTAATTTTTACGTTTGAAGTGTTCGTCGTGAACTTTATAAAATGTCTTCATTTAAGAAATAAAATTTCAGTGACCACAAAATTATTACGAGGCTATTAGAATTTGAAAGTCTTGAAATTACTTCATCGTTGAGTGATCGAAGGAAGGAAGGAAACAATTAGCAAATGATATAATTTGGATCCGGTAATGTTTATAACCATCAGCGCTAAACCTGTATAATTATCAAATGCATAAATCGTGGAGGAACGCAGCCTCCGGCTTTAAACTTTGTAACGACACACAACAATTTGAACAAAGTTGCGTGGCCGCGAAATTTACGAGCACAACTCGCGGGAACTTGGACTGTGGCTCGGTAATTCAGGATGTCCGAACTGCTGCGGACGTAGGGTGCTATTCTTATCCAGCGAGTGAGTCAGCATAAAACTTACCCACATCCACGAGCCACGACCTAGACGACGAGACTCTCACTGCCAATTATGGATTTATTCCACTGGAGATAAATCATCACGGGACCGAGTTTTTTCTATCAAATCCGAAAGAGACAAAGAAGAAAAATTTAATCATTAATCCGGTAATACTAAAATTGTTCCCTATAAAGGGTATCTTAAAGAGAGCCGATGAGGTACCGTCTGATAAACGTACTCTATGATATAATTGCACTAACCATAAATATATCTGGCTACTTTGATTTTTTAAATAAAAGTCCCCTTTGCAGGATATTTTACAACTAAAAGCACCGTTCGGTAAAAAATCTGGTGTAGTGTAGCGTAGTGTGCAGTTGACAGTCATGTTACTTCGGTGCAAATAGTGCACACGAATATCCGAACGCTTTGACATATTCTTGAAATAATTATTTTTAAATTTACGCGCCAAAAGTATCGTGCATGTATAATCCACACTTGTCGAAATAAGATAAATGGTGTAACACCATGCGCTCTACACAATTTTTACCGAACACTACTATTTGTGAATAGTGTACACAAAATTGAATAAGGGAACGACTTTGGTGTATATGGTTTAAAAAGTGTACACGTTTTTAAATTACCCAATGCACCTTGTAAATGAGATGATTGTTATTAGCTATCAATGATTTGAGATGCTAATCTAAAATACTTTTAGTTTCAATTTTAAAGACTAGATTCACTACTCAACAATAGCTTTGTTTGATGACATATACTAGGCCGCCCTAGTGTTAACTTTCTTACACTAACATGTTTTATGAGAAACGGGCAGCTTCTGGCAGGCTGTTCGATGACAAAAATTTTAAGAACTAGTGCTCACGTTTCTGACCTGACTCGCGAGATAGTGTAGAAAGTGCAGAGTAGGAGTGGGGGTAACTAAATGTTGTTCGGTAGACAATTTATTAACCTAAAATTTTACACATTGAGAAAATAAAATAATGGATTCAGATATTGTATATTCTCTTTGTTTTGTTATATAAAGAATTAATTAATATATCTGTCTCTGAATCTGATGAAAAATCAAGTGATGATTGATCTTCGTCAGAATCGTTTATTAGTTCAAACATTATGCTCTTTAAAACAGACATTTCTGCAGTCACTTCTTTGCAGCTTTATGATATGACTGTGTTTATTAACAACCTAACCTTTTACACCTTTGGCTACGCTTGGCTTGATTACTCACAACTGAGCAAACTTGCCCAAATATACACTAGTGTGTTTTATGAAACCACAAGAATTAGACTGAACTAGTGTACACTACATTGCACTGCACTATTCTGCTCTGCACTTCAAGCACTTCTCATCGAACAGAGCTAGTATTAACATGTTGCCGTAAATCACGCAGCAATATACTATACATCGTTTTTTTTTTTTTTCATTTATTGAAATCGCCTTTTGCAAAACCGGTAGTCCGAATAATTCAGAACTTTCTCACATCTAAATGTGACATTTAAGTTCGCCCCTCAACCTTTCAATAATTAATAATAATAATAATAATAATAATAATAATAATAATAATAATAATAATAATTAGTCATATATCCCAATTTTTCAATTACCTGTATAAGTTAGCTTTTCTATTTCTATAAATTTATGATACATTTTGATTTTTATCAATTGATGACTGTTTACCCTCCTTTGTAATAAAATATAATCTGTTAATGTTGAACAGAAATTTGATCTTCATGCCCATAAATCAATAACTGTTTCTTTTAAGTAAACAGAAGCTACATTTTTGTACTTTTGTACGTAAAAAATGATTCCAATTTCTATCGTAACGTAATACGTATAGCAGGTATCACATTGTCTAGCGCAGATGATCCGATTATTAATTAAGTGATGTAGGTAGAGTTAGAATCCCCGCGTGTTTTGCTGTTGAACTTATGACACAATAATCTTGCACATAAAGTGAGGTTACGTCATTTTGGTGAATCTGATACGACGACATTGTAATTTAAACGTCCATGTTCAAAGGTAAAGGTATACTCACAATCACTTTAAACTGTTTAATTTGCACTTGGGATGGAATTTGTGCTGCATGTAAATTCTATTTCCAACCAGTCTTTACTTACTCCTAAAATTTAAGTGTGACATGTATGAACAACATGATAAAAGTCGGGAGAATGTTTGACTATTATGTTCGTTTCATTCATCACTTTCATTAAACTAAGCTGGTATTAATCAACCTCAAATGTAACCCCACGAAAACAAACAATGTCACATAATCAAATTCAAAGCAGTGTTTACAGCGAGGAAGCCATTTACAACAAAAATTTTGACCCCGACAAGAGCCTCTGATATTCTAACGAGCCTGGAACTGTAGCCCCTACACCAGATGTAACGTCACAACAGTGACCGAACTTTACCACAGCGCAACATTTAATGGGCGATGAGCAAATGTTTATAAATAAAATTATATAAAAAAAATCTGTTGTGGCCAGCACAAGACCTTTCGTCAATTCCGTGTATTTTGTACAAATCCTATAACTAAAAGTTCCTTGGAAAAGATTCTATATATCATGTAAAATTGTAGCATGAACACATACCATTTTTTACAATTTCCATACAAAAAGTTCCTTTTAAAAGATTGTATATATCCAATAAAGGTAATAATGTTATCTATTCATTCATTACCTGAAAATATTTATATTCAGCTGTTTAGCCGTTTGAGGCGTATTAAATAACATGATTTAAATATAAGATCAACTTTTTTCAGCATATAGATATGAAAAAAATCTGTTGTGGCCAGCACAAGACCTCTCGCCATTTTCATATTAGGCTATATAAGTATTATATTGCACTTCGCTTTCGAACCGTCGTTTTATAACAAAAAATTACAGAATCTTATCCAAATATTGTTTTTTATTGTATTTAACATGCCTTCTGCACACATATAATTCTAATTATATATATTTTTCATTGTATGAGGAAGTTCCTATATGTGAGAGATTCTTCCAATTCATTAACCAGATTGGCAGTATTTCTGATGGATATATGTATGCATTTTACCTATAATTTCAAATATTTAATTAATAAAACAATAAGAAAGATTAAATATACTTCCCAGAAAAAGCTATCAGAATGTCATTAAAACTGTTGATTTTTGACACTGACATGTGTCATTTAGAAACTATGTTATAAACATTGGAATCTGTCAACTGGTTTCCTTAGTACCTCAGCCTCTGCGATTATATTACTCTATATATTATAGTGTCTTTATTTCTAAATATATACAAGATATAATAAAAAATTTAAGTGTATTAGATGGAGAATTTTATGTTCTTCAATATTAAATAGGAAAAATTTACTTAATTTTTTTCTCTTTCTTATAGTATAATGGTTCATTTGTTTTACCCTTAAAATTTTGGAATATTTATTATTTTTCATGAAATTTCTTATTTTTTGTCAGTAATGTCATGAAGTTTTCAAATTAGTAATTTTATTTATTTTATAGCCATCCTGTTATGTATTTAATTTTAACACTTTCAGCCCGATTCACAAAAAGGCTTAAGCTAATCCTTATTTTTGGATTAGCGAATTCTACTCTAATTTTGACAGTTTATAACTTAAAATATAGTCTAATATATTCCTAATATCTGCCTTTATTGATAATATCATGAAAATTCAATTTTAAATACCGGAATAGAATAGAATACACTAATCAAAAAATGAGGATTAGCTTAAACTTTTTTGTGAATCGGGCTGTTTATTTTTATATCAGGCATGAGCTAAAAAAATAAATTTATTATTCGTTCAGTACATGACAACTGTGCCAGTCATACAGAAACTTGTACTCTTATCATCAGCCATATAATTTTTTGTAACAAGCAAAAAAGTTAAAAGTAACTCTGATTTTTCTAAACTACCTAATATAACCTAACCCAACACACAATTTTATACTACAAATATTATTTTATCGCCCAGTTGACCATGTGCGCTCTGGTTAGCTTCTAATTTTAAGCTAGCATGAAATTGTGCTGGATTCAAATTTGATAGTGAATGTACCTTAAGATTTACTATCAGGGCATCAACTCCAGGATGCCAAACGTTCTCATCGCCATAACTGCTTCGGGTCGAGTAAGTTTCACATCCCGTCATGAGAGTGAATGCATGTATCATAATTAATCACTCCGGAACTAGCGCTTTGTAATAGAGTCCAGTCTCCTACGTGAAGCAATCTGCAAGGATTCCAACCAATTGCCCCTGACTCTTCTTCTCCTCAACTGTTTCAAACTTTGTCCTGACCGAATAGAAGAAAATTGCTAAAGACGCGATCTGGTTTCTATGTCGAGACGAACTGAGTTTTTGCGGTAGCAAAGTCACAATTAGCTGCGATCAAGCTAGGCCAAAGCAACTTGTGGACGATTCAAAACGAACATTGTAAACAACTGAGCCAAGGATTACTTGGTTTGGGTTTCATTATTTTCAGCTGAATTATTACGGAGGACGAGAATAATTCCGAAAACTTTTGTTTATTTTAGCATTCTAATAAAGTTTCAACAAATTTTGTAATCTTTGACTTTGAGATTCTGTATAAATACAGAGAGGGTGATAAATAATTTATTGCTTTTAATCCGCCATTCTGGACAGCATTAACTCTTTAACGACAATAATTCGTCGGTGGCTTCGACAAGAGTTTTGTTCAATAATGAGTTACAATGTCGAATTATGGACTGCTGTATAACAGTGTTTATGATCTGCTGAACTGTAGTTCCTTGTGCGCTGAATTATGTGTGGACATAAATGTAAATCTTTTTTTCTAACTAACGAGTAACGATATACATTTCTCATATCCTGTGTATGACGCAATGTCTAAAATTAGATATTTTCACAAAATTGTCTAAGGTGGCACACATCACATTATTGCAGGGAATAACAACGTTTAAATAAACCAAATAACATTTGTTTCAAGAAGGACTGAAAGATTATAATGAATAACAGGCACACAACATATTGTGCCGGTAGCAATAAAAACTTAAACTATAATACCTACGTAGTTTTTTTTCTATTAATTATTTTATTATATTTCTTATTACCCATTATCCATGCATATTTCCAATTATTGACCATGACAGTTAAATTACATATATTAATACTTTTTACCTTCCGTCACCTTTAAGTAAAGAAGGTATTGTCTTTGGTCAAAAAATTCGGTGGTGAGTTTTTAATGAATAAGCCCGTTTTAGGGTCCCTACAATACGAATATACCATTTTTAAGATGATGTCTGTATGTGTGTGTATATGTGTCCGTGTGTGACAAATTTTTCTCCGACGATAACTCCAATACTACAATTCTAAAAATTATAACTCTTTCGTATTCCTCTTCTGTACAACCATATGAAGAGTTGATTAGATTTTGGTTATAATTACTCCACCGGAAGTACCCTTATTTGAAGTTTTTAACAGTGTTTCCTAAAAGAACGCAGTTAAATGTTATTTTTTGACATTTGTTATTATACATATTAAAGAAAATACTCGTCTCTATATGGTTTTATTATACATTTTCCTTCATAATCAATAGCTGTAGATTTAAAGCGTTATAAAGAAATTAATTTTGAAAAATTAGTCAGCTTTGCTATTTATCATGGAAACAGATGATATATTAAAAAATTCTAATTGACAGATATCAGTTGGAAGTGCAAAACCAAATATGGAGCGTATAGGATCTAAAATTAATATGTCATAGTGTTCCTCGCAAGGGACACGCAGAGAAAGGCCAAAGAGAAGATGGAAAGACTGTATCGCAAAAGACTTGAGAAAGGAAGGACTGTGTGATGCGTTGGACAGGAATGAGTGAAAGAGAAGAGGAAACAGCGACCCCTAATAAAATAGGGGAAAGAAGAAATGAAGGAAGTGTCTAGTGCATTTTACTTAGTGTATACTTATGTTATAATTTTATTGGATTTATAGAACCTTTTCGAATCAACGTTTGGTATAGAAGTTGTAAAAAATAGTATGTGTTCGTGTTCGATTTTACATGATATTATATAGAATCTGTTCCAAGGACTTTTTGGTATGGGATTTGCACAAAATACATCGAATTGACGGAAGGTCTTGTGCTGGCCACAACAAATTTTTTATAAATAGGTATTAAAGTAAATCAAATTATGTGACTTCAATTATTGAGAATAAAATGAAATTAATATTCAGGTCATAAAATTATATATATATATATATATATATATATATATATATATATATATATATACTACTCACCCTTAAATTTATGACATTAAGTTCGTTTCCATCCTATATATATATATATATATATATATATATATATATATATATATATATATATATACAAGGTGGTGGACTGCTGCATCTCATAAATATAAGGGTAAGTAGTATGACATGTGTAGATTACGAAACAAAGATTTAAAAAAAAATCGCTTATTCAAGGGTAGTTTTCATTGTGCACCTTGTGCTCGAAATATTCTTAGGACTCTGGAGAGATTTTTCGAATTGGCTAAATTTCTTATAATATTCAAGTTCTGTCAAATTCGTTCACTATGTTTTATTTTAAATGAAACAGGCACGTAAATTAAATATCAAATCGTAACCAAGGATATATGACAAACCCAATGTTTCTCGTTAAAGATACTCACGGTGGGATCGTTTCGCTCATTTTATTTACCTGCTTCGATTTTGCGGTCAGCAATTCATTATTTAAAAATCAGTGTATCCCATATCCATTTACAAAACTGGCGAGTTTCCTGCAACCTTGTGCCCAACCCTTTGAACTTCACCCGAAACAAACCGTAGTACACTTCTCTCGGTGCAGCAGTCCGTGTCATGTCACGTCTAGCCCCCTCCCTTCGCTTGACCCCCACCCGCTGAACACCGGATTTAGTGCTTCACTTAGTGAGATTACCTCCAGCATCGCTCGCAGAGAGAAATGATCCGGTGGATTGTAAAAAATCGAGAGCAATTACGAACAAGTGCCAGCCCTGAACGGTTTCGCAGGAGTAATTAAGTGAAAAATAATCGCGCGGTGTGATGCAGCCTGAATTGGAGATTCGCAAAAAAAGAAGACGATGGGTCTAATATGTAATCAAAGAAAAAATAATGCAAAAAAGTTTCAGATGCAGAAATGATTGTCCTATGATTGCAAGACTTTGATTGCCTAAATATTCGATTAGTCCTTCAATATCTTTTAAGGGTTTACTTTTCTTCTTTGAATATCTATAGATTACCTATTTTTCTCTTCTACTTGGGACAAGGAGTAGACATTTCAATTATTAACATAAATTTTAAGCTTGAAATTATATGGGATCCCGTGGCCGCGTGCCTAAGTGTCTGGACGCGAACTTGGGGGAACCGGGTTCGATCCCGACAGACGCCAAATATTTCCAATTTTAAATGGCACAAAAGTGACCTTTGTGGTGCACTCTCCACACCAGCTATGAGTGCCCGTGAGGTGACGCCTGGTAAGCGCCCATACGGTAAAATATATCGTCATCATTACCGATGTCTACATGTGTTGTAGATACTGGCACACCCAGAAATGGGTAATATGCCGTGATGATATATTTATTTATAATTATATGTCAAGTAAATAATTATGCAATGCTGTCACAAATTCAATATGCAATTTGTAACAATCTTTATGAATTTGTCAATTCAGAACCTACGTCGGTATTATTGACAATCTTTATAAAATAATACTTGTGATTGAATAGCTAACTTCATTATGCATATATGAACTTAACCTAACCTTACATGTCAACGTTTTATTCTTTTAATAATGTGTTGCCAATTATATTTAAAATGCAAACATTCTGCCAAAACAAATTATTTAGAAAGGGTATGTTAATTCCTACCACTGATCCCAACGTGACTGAAAAGTTATGGAAACATTTTTTTTATTTTGATTGAAGAAAAAGCACACATTAGCACCAGAATAAATAACAAGGTTTTCACGGTTTTTATCGTTCTTATTATCATTATTTAAGTCGAAGCAGGATCCATGCGAATAATCAACTGCATCCTGCTAATATTTAGCAGAAAGGCCATTATTAATAATATTTGATTGATGTAATAATCTGTCATATGTCAAATATTAGAAATAACAACGTGATAATAACCATGAATACATAGTTTTAGCAGTATTTATGATAAAGACTGTCAAAACACGTAACAATTGTTGACGGTAACCACCTTCAGTACTGAGAATACCAAATTTGATTTTAACAATCTCAGTACATAACAACCATAAAGACCATAACGAAAACACAAATATTGAGTTCTGAATAGACCCCATAAATGCATATATTTTGTTATTTAAATAATATGCTCTTACCTTGTATAGGTTAATTATAAGTTCCAACTTGTTTTGTAACTACAAACTGCAACTAACTTCACGTGATACAATTTGAAGTTGTGTAGTTGACCGCCATTGAAAACATACGAAAGTAAACTAACGTTTTTTTGTATATTTTCAATAAATATAAATGTATGTAATTGTAATGAAACCTGCAATGCAAAATCGATAAAAATAAATGTTCTTTTTTTTTAGGTTATGCAAAATTGAATAAAGTTTAGAGAAATATACAAAGAATTTATTGAGAAAAAACACAATTTTTCCTGTTCATTGACTTTTTATAATAGAAGTGGTCTGAAACGGACAAACTGTTCAATGTGCCATGATTAGTGATTGCTGGAACTTACGTGGAAATGACAATAATTTAATTTACTTTATTTTTCATGTCAGAAAAATAAATATGATTTGTGCAAAACAAGTTGCAGTTAAGCGAAAAACTTTTAATTACAAATTTCTCATTTCACGTTTTTTACATGTACTTTATTTAATTTTGTTGCCCATTTAAAAATCAATAAATAATTCTAAAGTATTAATTGTAAAAATGAATAGTCGCTTTTAATTAAACAATATTTTATTCCTGTTTTCTTTTAAAAAGAAAACACGCAATTCAAACGTCTTGAAATGTGCAATAAAAACTAACAACGTTAGAATTGTTCAATTCGAGCAGTTTCAGTTATTCAAACAGCGAAATTAAACAAATACACGAGGAAGTTTTCCTGTAAGCATTGAGGATGTCACCCGTTGTGATTCCCACTCATGTTATTTGAACCTAGATTGAAAATTCTTTCGCGTTTTATTGTCTGTGTTCATGCTTCGAAGCGGTTATTGTATCTATATACAGAAACAAATAAAACATCGTACCTAGAACGCATACAATAACTAGAAAGTTTCTAGATCAGAATCAATATATACATGACGCGAGGTGCAATGCTAAAACAACAACAAAAATTAAATTTATATCCCAAGTTGCACTTTTCAAAGATTATTTTTAGATATTCTTCAATGGTGTCGGTTGTCGAAAGTAACATAAAATACGTTTTGAAATATTTGAGCACTAAAGGGCTAATGTAAGAAAAACTAATGCCAGTATTTAACTAAAATTAAATTTACGAGTACTGTGAAGGGTTATGACACTAAAATTTCCACTTAATTATCTTTGATTCGATGTCTCAAAATATTCACGTAGCAATCGAGATTTTGAATATAACACAAATTGAATTTCCCTTAAAATCCAAACGTTAATTATATATCAAACTACACCAAACTAGGAACTATTTGCGTCAAATGCATAATAGAAATTCAAATACACACAAGAGGATAAAGCATCGGGAAAATAAATGATGTATATATAATGTATGCAGATTAAATTTCATATTTCAAATGCGTAATCCGAACTATGGAATTTATTTCTTTATGTATATCAGATTTCATGATTGAATATTTAAGCTTTAACGAAAACAGGTACAATTGATTTTACGTGTCATACAAATTATGGAAATCTATTCTGTCAACAAAATATTTCCAATGACAATTTTAAAATTGAGTAAGGACGGACTGACCATTTACCAGGTGGAGTCCGGTGAGCCAATCGACCAAACGATTTGTAACAAATAATGATACAAACGATAAATAATATGTAAACAATAAACAAAAGCAAATGTTTGACAATGAAGAACTGTCCAGAAAACATAAATAATATAGTCGGGTTCAGTGTCTTCTGTGCTGTTTTTCCTCACCGATTTTATCAGTTATAAATAGGTATGTCATAGCCAGATTGTGAAATCTGCCTTTTTACACCTATACTGGCCGACAAATAATTATGGACTAGAGATTTCTCTATTGTTGCCTTTTCCTTTGGTCTTTGTGAAAATGCTAAATATGAAAAAGCGGCAACACCGCTGGCAAAGGACAGGTTAGGGAGAAGGAAAAAATGAGCATAAGTCCATATTGATTTGACGGCGAGTGTAGCCATTTTATAATTCCTCTTAGCAATATTTCACAATCTGGCTTGAACATTTGTCTATAAATACATAATCAAACACATGGAATTCGGGCTGAGTTTTACAAGGTTGAATTTTGTAAATACGTTAAATTAGGTTATGTTAATCTGTATATAGAGAAATTGAAGGGGAAAAGGTCGAAATATTCATATTACAGTAGGGCCGTAAACTATTCATGAATTTATAAAACGTCTAGTTAGGTTCCTCCGGGTTCGATCCCGCCAGACGCCAAATATTTCGAATTTTAAATGGCACAAAAGTGACCCCTGTGGTGCACTCTCCACGCCAGCTATGAGTGCCCGTGAGGTGACGCCTGGTAAGCGCCCACACGGTAAAATATATCGTCATCATTACCGATGTCTACATGTGTTGTAGATACTGGCACACCCAGAAATGGGTAATATGCCGTGATGATATATTTATTTATTTATTTCTAGTTTGGTTCCAAATAACGCTAGGCCAACGAAGATATTTTATTAAAGTAGGTAATTATTATAATAATTTTTCTGTATAACTAACTATTTTCATTATTGTAACCAATTGTATCAGATATAGAATTTTGTTCTTCAAAATTAGTAATATCAAAAATTTTCAAAAAATAATATTTAGAAGAATGTTTTTTTTTTTAAACTACTACTTCCGGTTGTTCAATTCTTTCCAAAACCTTTTCAGCTCTTCCCAGGAATGTCAGATTGAGGAATTCATAGAAAAACAGGTTTTAAGTCTTACAGTTTTTGAGGAATCGTCCCTCCAACATCCAGCCATACACACACACACATATATATACACACACACACACACACACACACACACACACACACACACAGACATAATTGTAAAAATGTTAAAATTGGATTCTAGTGACCTTGAAACGTGCTTATTCATTAAAATCTGGATATGTGATTATTAGCATGATTCCAATACCTCTCTTAGCGAGAGGTCAAAATTGATAAATGTAAAAAGTTTGCTAGAAATTGGTAAATTTTGTTGCACATTATTAAATTCATTTTAAAAGTTGGCCAAGTTCTTAAAATTGACAGAAAAATTGACAAATATACTTAAAACAGGCTTAAGAAAATATTTTTTTGATGTCACCAAAAATCTTCGTTTAAATGATAGGATATTATTAAAGGGACATTTATCCATTTGATTATTTATAGCTTTAATGTAAGTAAATACATATACTTTTAATTAAAAGACAAACATCTAGTAGTAATAACAATTATTATTATTATTATTATTAAAAGTATATTTATATATTACTTATTTTCTTTATTATAAACTAAGAATTTTTTTCTCTAATCAAAACTGCCTGCTCTATAAAGTGGCTAATATACGTAGCCGAAAAGATTGGGTTGGTCTCTAGGCTGCCCAGTAAAAAAGATGAATTGAACCATACATTTACATTTCATTTATCATATTCATCTCTGAGTTTGAAAATTTGCTTTTTCTGTTAAATCAATTACTATTACATCCTTTCATGCGACAAATTATGAGAATTCTCCATCACCCATTCTTTTTCCCTTTGTTACATTTATTATACTTTGTAGGTAAGTTTTTCTATTAATAAAACTTTTCTACTTAACTTTGTACTATAGTTCACACGGTTGAAACTATAAAACTCTAGTCAAAGACGATAAAAATCCTATCAAGTCATTTTAGTTTGATGCAGATACGTGTTAAGCGTTGAAGCCGAAGATAATGAAGCCCGCAGCATCTTCGATTTATCAGCTTTGTTTCATATCAGCTCTCAGGAGACAACAGCTATAAAACCACAAGAAACAAGCAGCAAAATGGCCCCGTTTAAAATGTCTTCGCCGTAGCACGTTTCTCATTCACTTTCGTCGAATAAAAAGAACGTTTATTTGGAATTTGCGGATGTAGTAGGGAAATTGTCCCACGAAAGAGATTTCTTATGAGGAATAATCGCTTTTTTGTGTTTATGTGTCATTTTCACCATGGGTACAATAAATACAATTTTTTCTTGTTTTACAAAATGGAGAAATTGTCGGCTTTCAGCGATATTCTTTGCCGTTGGAGTCAAATTTTGATGTAGTGTTTTCTTATTCTGCTTTTAATTTAGTAGGTACCTACATCAAAAAATTGTCAACTATCTTAAGGGTTGACAAATATTAAATGTAATAGAGGGAAGTAAAAATTAGAGAAAACAGTCAGATGCTTGATTGTTTATTCAAGCAGTTTTTTTTTAACAATATTGACATTTGGGATTCTATACCGTGTTTTTAAACTATAGACAGCACTAGACGAAGTCACATTTACACCGCTAGAAGTTACTAAACAAAGTCACTAGATTTATTTGGCGGGGGAATTGAAATGTTGAAATGAAGGTCACGTCAGCATTTATACTTTCTAGGTTATATTTTCATTAATCAAAACTATTATAGATAATCTACTTAATTTATTCACATAAAATCTTAAATACATAATTTTTAATTATAAATTAATTAATTGTATTATTTTTTTGTAATTCCTTGATGAAAAATTTATATATTATAACTGTTTTTATTCGTAAAATATTACAAAAAGAGAAATGAAACAAAAACACGTGCAAATTCAACAAGTAATTTGACAACTACTGAGAGTTTGACGTTTCAATTACGTTTGAAGGTTAACTTGAAATTTCGTCTGGTTAAATGCGGCTTCACGAAATAGCGCAGCAGCCAATCACAGGCTTTAATTTTCTCACTAGAATTTCTAGTTATTGTCTACAGTTTAAAAACAGAATATAGTCATATAAATATGAATTAGTTAGTTAGTGTCAATACGTTGGTTAGAGTATGGTTAGCGAGTGGAATCTTACGTGTCTAGTGCGTAAAATAGAAACTTTAAAGATTATGAAAGGAAACTGTTTTGTCAGTAGTACCTAATGAGTGATGTAAATAAATAGATTAGCCTGTGTAAATAAATATTATATAACGTAAATATAAATACAGAGTGTTAGTATTAGTTATTTATAGCTGTTAGTGTATAAATATTTAGTATTAAGTGCCACTTCAATTACATGAAAAACTGTGTTCCCTATTTTTAAATAGATATCGCAGTATTTACAATCTCAAAATAGAGGTCACAGAAATAAATCTTATAGGTGTTGAGAAAAAGTTCTCCTAAACCCTGTAAACCGTAAACAATACGTTCATAACTAAAAAATATGCTATATATTGTATCAGTTTAAGGGAAACAGACATCTTAAATATACGCAACGGAAACAAGAAATAATGTGTTGTGTTTTTCAGTATCGAAGTTGGCAATGGTAGCAATGCGCCCTCTGCCCGTTCGGCAGTCGCAGCCGATCAAAAAGAGCCGTAAAAAACCCACATCAACAGCCTT
Source organism: Ophonus ardosiacus (assembly GCA_943142095.1). Lineage (NCBI taxonomy): Eukaryota > Metazoa > Arthropoda > Insecta > Coleoptera > Carabidae > Ophonus > Ophonus ardosiacus. The sequence continues at coordinate 47,837,972 of OW964829.1, forward strand.
TTCAGTGTCTACGGAGCGCGGTAGTGATTCACAAGGCCTCAGAGCAGAAAACGATTCGGCTGACGGTTAAAAAAGTTTACATTACGAATTTAAAATATTCGGTGAAGAACTCCTTCGCAATGTTGACAATGTTTTTATTCTCAAAGAAATGCCCATTAAGGAATTAAAATTTGGCTCAAGTACAAAACTCTTGAAATTATTAATACATTTTTTGTTTTCTCAAGAAATTTTATAGCCTGGAAATGAAAGAATATATAATTTCTCGTTTTTAGGATTTTTTCCATTTTTGAATTAAGAATTTTTTACTAATTTTTCATTTCGTAATGGAATCTAAGGGTAAAATGTGCTATATTAAAGTGAAAAAAAAGACAAGATGTCGAATTTATCACTAGCATCAAATCTTCAAATCATAAACGGGTTCATTAACAGTCCGATTCGCAAAAAGGTTTAAGCTAATCTTCATTTTTGGATTAACGAATTCTACTCAAATCAGTTTATAACTTAAAATATAGTCTAATCTATTCCTAGTATCTACCTTTATTGATAATATTATGAAAATTAAATTTTAAATACCGGAATAGAATAGAATTCACACTGATAATATTATGAAAATTAAATTTTAAATACCGGAATAGAATAGAATTCACTAATCCAAAAATGAGGATTAGCTTAAACTTTTTTGGATTCGGGCTGTAAATGAATATCTACTGTGGTTCCTGTAGAATCATTATTATTATTTTTTCTATATCAATTGCATATTTTTAATAGGTATGTTTCGCTGTTAGAAAATTTAATATTTCCGGAGTTTGTTGTAAAATTTTTACAATAATGTCTTAAGTTCATCCTGAAATAATTACCGAACAATAAAATCCATTCTGTGCCTGTGTTACAAGACCTGTATTTTTATCTGTCAAAACAGTTTCAGTTCCCAATTTACAGTTAACTATAAGTTTATACACTGGTAAATAGACTGTAACCTTGCATTAACAAACCGACCCTAAATAATTTACATATTATTACCAGTATTGTAGAAGAGTACCAAACATTGAATATAAGTACCTACAGAAAATTTATAATTTAATAACTTTACCCCATATTTAATTAAATTTATGTATATTTATTAATAATAATAAGGAGAAAAATCAAAACAAAATAAAAACTAATGCCGAATCTAGTTTGAAAAAAAATGGATACATTATTCTTTTTACCTCCCGCTACCCTTGGTAAGGGAGGTATAAGGATCGTGCTAAAAATCACATATCGAGATTTATTAAATGACCACGTTTTTAAGGTCCCTAGTATTCAATTTTAACATTTTCACAATGATGTCTGTAAGTGTGTGTATGTGTGTATGTGTTTGTGTATGTATGTGTGTGTGTGTATGTATGTATGTGTATGTGTGTATATGTGTATGGATTTTGTCTTCGCTCTAACTCAAATACTATCATTTAGAAAAGTCTGAAACATTGTATTTCTACCCTATTCTAATATGAAAAGAAACCATTAGATTGTGGTGTAAATCGAACAAACGTAAATGGCACTTTACTTGAAGCTCATAATAACATTTTTTCATATTTTGTCATTATTAAAGATTATTGAATTCTCTACATTAATACTTTTTCTATATATTTTACAGATAAATTTAAAAATTATTTTTTTTTAATCCCGAAGTCTAAGATAAACACAATTCTTTTGTTACAAAGTTCATTTTTCAAATGAATGTAAATGACTGGTAAACGTCATTGTCAAAAAACTAATCACTTCAAATTGTGATAATAGTGAGATATTAAATAAGAAAGAAAATCGTAAATAAAGCAATAGTTATATGCAATGGAAGATAATATAGTTTGCAGTATTACTAAATACGTAGATATGTTTTTAAAATAATAAAAATTAAATAGCGGGAGGTTTCATGTTGGCCACATCAGATTTTTTATTATTAACATCTAGTTCGAGTATAATTTAGAAGCAAAGAATAATTCTTAGTGTTGTTGCGTAAATAACTATTTTTCATTTCATCTCTATTGAAGATCGATTAACTAAAAATAGACTAATTCTTTTCTACTTCTGAACATGCAAAACTAGAGCATGTACATTTTGAATGTTACGAAGGCTAAATGCACAATAGATTTGAGAGATATTAATTTAAAAAATACTAATATGAACCGTATGGTTTTAATGAAAAAATTTGCAATGCAAATGGAAAGTAATTACGTGTAAGAGTATCACGAGAATAAAATTTTTTATTCGCAAAACGTAAAAAAATTATCCTCCACAATAAATTTCATCCGAGTGTAATAAGCAACAAGGGTAGCATGTTCCTGCTAATATTTCATGCAAGTAACAAAAATAAATTAATTTAGTTTGTAATGAACGCGTGTGAATAGCGAAACTGAAACTCAGTAATGGAACTTTAATTTTAGGTGTTAAAATCCAACTACAAAGTTGTGAGCAACTTTCGCGCAGTGTTTCACGCAGCCGGCTTAGAAACTGAAGATGCGGTTATAATAATTATGATGACACATCAAAGCACACATTTTCCGGTGTTGAAAGCGCTTCGTCTTGTGTGTTCTCTCTGTTAATAATGATAGAACAATCTACAGCTGTGTTAATTGTGCGAGAATCGATTTTCATTAAAATTAATGACACGAAATTGAAAGTATACAATAGAGTACTAATTTACGAGTAATGTATAATTATATTTGCATAATATGGTATTCCACTCAATTTTTTTTATTATTTTAAATAAAACTTCATTCAGTTTTGAAGCAATTCATAGTATTACAAAATCTTAATTGTTCCTAGTTTTAAAGTATTTTATTTTCGAGAAATCAGTGTAACGTCACATTTCTTCTATACTTGTCTTTCTCACACACACTGCTATGAGTACGCTGCGAGAGAAAGATAACAATTGTATGACGTCAATTTTCCCTTTTAGCAAATGTGAAATATCTCGTAAAGAAATTATTTAAAAAATGTTTTCATTGTTTTAACTATTATTTATTGAGCCATCCTTTATATTAAATTTAAATTTTCTTAATTTTGTTGTTATGGTGGAATACCCCATTAAAAATACTACACTTCTAATGATATATTGTTAACATTAACTTTTTCCATTTACTTTTAGTAAAGGAATAAGTAAACTCCATTAATTTTTGAATAGCTTGTCGGAAAATACATAAAGTTTTACAAGTTTTTTTAATCAAAAACGATTAAACTAGTTTTTAGTGAATGTGATTTCAATAAGAAATATTAAATGTAGGTACTTCCCTGAAAAGCTTTCAGTAATCTCAATAAAATTGTTGATTTTTAAACACTGATATTTATCTGTCAATTGCAAACATTTAAATTTGACAACTGGTTCCTTTGATGTAGCGTGGACTGTGCAATTTTTTTGCAACAAATTATTCTTTAACATATATTTTCTTTATCTCTAAATCTATAGAAGATAACTTAATAATTTATGTATATTAGATGGACAATTTTATGTACTTCAATATTTGGAATTACAAAAATTTTCAAAATAATATTTAGAATATTTTTTTTAAAGAAACTACTACTTCTGGTTGTTTAATTGTTATCAAAACCTTTCCAGCTCTTCTATTCAATATCAAATAGAGGAATACGTAAGTCTTAAGAATTATAGTTATTTGAGGTATCGTCCTTCCAACATCATTGTAAAAATGTTACAACCGGATTCTAGGGAGCTTAAACGTGCTTATTCACTAAAATCCATATAGATAAGATTTTTATTGTAAATATCCCAAAATTCGTGGTATCAAATTTTGGATTCAGATATATTTACGATTTATTACAGAATATTATTTTGAATTTTAAATATGGGGTCCCGTGGCCGCGTGCCTAAATGTCTGGTCGCGAACCTGGGGAAACCGGGTTCGATCCTGACAAACGCCAAATATTTCCAATTTTAAATGGCACAAATGTGACCCCTGTGGTGCCAGCTATGAGTGCCCGTGAGGTGACGCCTGGTAAGCGCCCACACAGTAAAATATATCGTCATCATTACCGATGTCTACATGTGTTGTAGATACTGGCACACCCAGAAATGGGTAATATGTCGTGATGATATATTATTATTATTTTGAATGTTCTATAAATGTAACAAACAAATAATTTCATATTCTTTAATAATTGCAATAAAAAATTGTCAAAAGTAATATTTAGGCCAAATGTAGAGGTATTTTTTAAAAGATGAGACTAACTACTACTTCCGGTTATTCACTTTTTACCTAAAATTGATCATATCAGATTAATTTTAAAATGAGGAATACGATTTTATTCATTTATTGTAATAATTTACTACCGTCAATAATATATTGCATTTTTTGGTATATTTCCTGCATATGCACAGTAAAACAAAATGCATTTTGTATTTAAATGTAAAGTTTATACAAATAAACGAACGAGAAAAAACTCTGCGAATAATTTACATCGAAAGCAAAAAACGTAAGGATAAATTGTTGAAATGAAACACCTTTATGAGAAATGAAACATGAATACAATGGACAACGCTTGTTTTATATATTTCCGTAATATTTGCAAATAAATGGGATGGAAATTTAAAAGCACTGAAAGGATATCATAAAATGTTTTAGTATTGTAAATATATGCAGAAATATATCAGACTGTAAGCACATGAATGCAATAATATAACATAAAATTACTGACTTTACAAATATGTGTAGCAAACGTTGCATTTTAATACAAATAAATATTATATATTCCGCGGATATTTATTTCGCCTACATTAAATTATTTAGTAAATGGAAAACTGAAACACCAAATATGCAATTTATGTAAATATACGTTTTCAAATAAATCATTTTGGATAAATTTAATTAAAAAACTAGAAAATTTATTTTTACAATATTATATAAAATCAGCAATAACTTCAATATAAACTATTATTTAGGTACATATTTAACTGGTTTCTTTTCCTGTTATGTAATCAATAACGACACGACACTCCCTGAAAGGCTAAGGCTTCAAATAAGTACAAATACAAAATTTTCTTAAAAATATTCCGAGACACATTTTTTTATTAAAGATTATCGAAAATGGCCAAACACCCATTTTATCCAAAGGATACACCTTACATTTTTTAGATTTTGAGCTAGTTTTCGGGACTTACAAATATTTGTCTAAAAAAAATGAAACTAAAGTAGCAAAAAATTTAAACTTAGTATTCTTATATAATTTTTTTCGTAGATTCGATTAATTAAATTATCGATTTGTATTGTTGAGTTGAGGGTGTATGTAGGGAAAATGAAAAAAAAAAACTTTGAAGGCCTGAGAACAAGAGATATCGGCACGCGGTTTGAAAATATGAAATATAGATGTCTTTGAAATATTAGGCCCAACCCATTTTTGGATATAGAACTCTGAACCACACAAATTTAAACTATATGTATGTATATATATAATGAGTGTCCCATATAACATTACGTTCTTGAATATCTCGAAAACAATGCATCGTAACAAAAAGTGTGCCGAATCAAAACCTTTATCGCTTTTGGGGGACATCAGATTCTGACAAAATAGCCCCCCGACCTCCCCCCCCCTAAGGGGGCGGGAAAGGGGTTCAACTTAAAAATCTTAAATGGGACCCCTATTTTTTATTGCAGATTCGGAAAGAGCGTAAAGAAATATGTTGGTTTTATTCGGAAACTTTTTTTGTACTCCCAACAGGTAGCGCTGCAATCGTAAAAATTTGCTAGCAAAAAATTAACTGATTAATATTTTATTAATAACTTGATAAAAAAATGACGTTTGTTGTTCCAATAAATACACAAAATTGTAGAATTAATTTCTGATGAAATCGAGTTGTTCATAGTCAGTTTTTAAAAAGTTTCTTTCTTTTAATTCCCCCTGAGTGTTGAGGAGTAATATTTACATTTTTACTATTACAGCGCCACCTGTTGAGAGTACAAATAAAGTTTTCGAATAAAACCAACATATTTTTTACGCTCTTTCCGAATCTGCAATAAAAAATAGAGGGTCCCACTTAAGATTTTTAAGTTGACCCCCTTTCCCGCCCCCGAGCGGGGGGTCGGGGGCCATTTTGTCAGAATCTGATGTCCCCCCAAAAACTATGAAGGTTTTGATTCGGCACACTATTTGTTACGATGCATTGTTTTCGAGATATACAAGAACGTAATGTTATATGGGACACCCAGTATATATATATTTATTTATTTATTTAGGAATTAATATGAGTAAAATTGTGTATTTCTTTATGTATTCTTAAAAATTTGGGATGTCCTCAACTGACGCCTGTTTCCAAAAAAAAGTTAGAGTTTAATGTCTACAAATGCGTAGAATAGTTTCAAAGATTTGTGTCCTATAAAAAGTTAAGGTCTACAACTGCTTAGTCCTAGATGTCTCCGAACTGATCAATATATAATAATACATTTGTTATACTTGACGGTAAATTAATGATACAGATTAAAAACTGAATCTACATAGAACGAATCCTATGAGCAGAGGACACGATGAAAAGTTGATTTGGGAACCCTTCCAATCATCTTGATGACCTAATTGTCTTCTGGAACATAAATTGTTTGAGGTAGTAATGTGTTAATAGGCCATGTTCTCATCAAACATTCTGTACCCTGGCTAGAGTCAGAGCAGTTGAACTTCGTAAATTGTCGAGTCAACGGCTACACTAATCACTTGTTCAATATGTCGTTCAGACAACATTGCTTGCTAATTATTATCACAGCAGCTGTTGACAGCTAACACAGCCCAATTGTTTCGAGTAGAAGCCTCACGCACGTTATGTGGATCATGTTGACATGTGTCACTCCGAAAAAGAGAGACAAATAAATCTTGTAGTTAACACGAAATGAACTATTAAATATGTACAATGCAATACAAACAACATAAAGGATGTCTCTTAAAAAGGGGGACATGGCTTAACCACAGATTCCTGAGGCTAAAATAAGACGATTTAACCAAACTTGCTTCTACCGGAAAGTGTATCATTTAGCCAGAATTCTGCTTCAAAGTTCTTCGAAAATAAATTAATTTTGCTTATAATAATCGAAGGCTTTATTCGATTTGGATGAAATTTGGAAAAAACATTTCGAAGACAGCCTTGATCAGATATCTTTAAAAAATTAAATAGTATCTATTTAACAATGAAGAAAGAGTCAGTGAATTAAAGCAACAAACGTGGTAATGTCACCTTTTAGAAGAAACAGCTTTTCCTTAAAAGATAACGAGTTTACCTCGTCGGGAAATTATGAAAAATGTGTGGATTTTGCGAAAAACTCCACGTAATAATGAACTTGGTTTTGTAAACAAACAAACGAATAATTTAGCCGTTGCACAACATCACCAACACTTAACAACGAGAGAAGTGTGTGCTTTAATAATAAATAACGTGGGTTTGCAGCATGGCAGAATTAACCAACTCACTAAATAATTAACAATGTTCCTATGTAGAAGCCTCGTACGTAATTTAAGTCCTATAGGCAAATAACAATGTTATATTAAAGCGATTATTAATAAATCAAATTAATAGTACGCTTCATGCCCGTGACAATGATATTGTTTAGCCATTATACCGGTTATTACATCAGGAATTAGTTCAAGTAGTGTGCTAATTACAACAAGTTACTGAGGTAGATATGTCCTAAATACATTTTAAGATCCTACAAATGTTCTGAGTGCTCTACAAGTCGTAAAATGCGCGAACGTCTGAATAATCTTATACCACCAATAAATATATCTTCAGACTTATATGTAATGTTAATTTACAGGCAGAGTAACATTTATACGGGTATTGGGCTTCCAAAATTACAATGCGTCACTTGTATACGAATTTTAATACGCTTTTATCTTCGGCTATTATTGTTTTATTCTTAGTAGGATATGAATTACTGCTAATATAACAGGTAAGTTTGTGATTTTTAAAAAATAAATGAAGACATTAGGAGATATGCAATTTATAGGTTAAAGTTACGATGGAGTTTTCTCCGAAAATATTTACCACATAATATTATGTGGCCACTATTTATTACTTGCTGGCCTTTCACCATATTTCTAGATGATACACTACAATTCCCAAATCTACAAATAGTATCTAAATCTAAGCAAAGAAAATTGTTCATTATGAAAGAAAAACAATTAAATAAAGGAAATCAAATGTTTTTTTATTAAAAAAAACTAATATACTGTTAATTAAAATATGACTAAAATATTCTTAACCTACAAATACTTACTAAAATTAACCCTATTAACTAAAATATTATTAAAAATATCACTAAATTGTTACTACAAGAAAGATCAAACTCAATTCTACCGAAATTAACAAAAAAATCACTATACTAAGTCCGAAATTAAATTAAAAACTACGAAAATTAGTCTCACACCAATTGTACTCTTATGGAAGCCAGCGAAAAATGTACCATTCGTTTGAATTTTGACATTTGACGTCAGCGCCATCTCTTGATAATTTGGAAGCCTAATACTGGCGTAAGTGCATGCTCAGGTACACGACACTCGACAAGCTTTGGAAAAGGATTATTTCATCATTTTCATTTTATCTAAAAATTACACAAAATAATCTTAAAGCCAGACTAATAAATACAAAAAATCAGTTAATGGTTAATCAACAATTCAAAAACTGGGTTATTTTTTAACCGGTATTAAAATGGTTATTTAACCGGTTAAATGAATTAAAATTACACATTTTAGTAAAAAAAAACTTTTATTACAGTTAAAAGTGTGAAAATATGCACTTTCCTTTCCCTTTAGAACTGGTTTAAAATTCCTTGAGTTAAACCAAAATACGAGTATTAGGGGATGTCAATTGAACATTGTGCTTTAGGCCTCTGAGACTGCAAATGTCTGTTTACAAGTATTAGTTTTATTGAACATTAAAGATAAGATAATATAAATATCAATATATTGATGCCATTAATATTAAAATAATCTTAAAATACTTTTATGTACAAGTAGTTGTAAAATTTATTAGCTCACAAGTAATTATAAACAATTTATGAACGTCAATTATAGATGTAGATTTATAGCCTTTCTCCTTTCTAATAATTACTGGCGATCATGCAATGTTTTTTCTATATTTTCTTGCAGAAAATGTTGTATTACAAAGGCTCATTTGCATAAATAATAACGTTGTTTCTTTGACAACGTTTGTAACGCAAACTATTTTTGATCATTTGAGACGGTTACAATGTGCAATTAAATATGTAATCAGCTAAAAACGTTCATACAACTTGACACTAAATTATTTACAGATACATTGGTACGTATATGATTGTACATGAGAAACACCATTGGAGTAAGAATTAATAGTCCTTGGAAAGGAAAAAGGAAGTAACGGTGATTTGAAAATTTGACCGTTCAGGAATTTTTTTCTTTGGAGATGACCGTTCCGGTAATTTTTCATTTAGATTTAGAGTAGAATGATATTATAAGTAAAGATATAGTTTAGGAATGCTGTAAATAGAAGAGTCTTTATGAATCAATTTCAAATTTGGTTCATACGAATTAACAATGTTTGGACAGAAATTATTTCATGACTGAAATACAAGTTCATGATAATGTCATCCAATGGGGTCATTTCAAAAAAATAATTGTCCATTTTTTTTATAAAACCATGAAATCCATCTCATTTAATAAATATGGTAATAAAAAATAATTTGAAATATACGACTTTTCATTCATAAATTTGCTAATAAACTTTCGCGCTTTTAAACACGGACTAAATTTGTGACGACACAAATTCATACTCACACAAAGACAATTGTCTCTCACACACATACGCTTCTCAACATGAAACAGTAACCTAACCTAAAAGTGTGACAGCTGACAGTAAAATATACAAGAGAGAAGATTATTATTAATTTCTATTTCTTTAAAAGTACTAGTGCAGTATAAAGTATGTAAATAAACCATTTATTTAAATAACTATCAAACCAAATAATCATAGTTCTAAATTAAACCGGTAGAGCTCGACTGTCGTATCCGTGAATATGTGTCGTCAGCCGTTGAAATATTTGAAATTAAACGCAACTTTTAAAAAATCATATCTCTGATTCTAAAGAATTGTAAGATGTAAAACATACACATACATGTTTAATTTGACCTATTTTTTCAAGAAAAAAATAAATCAGAAAATGTGAAATGACCCCATTGTATGACATGACATGAATTCATTCACTTACATATGTGATTCGTTCACAACTCCATTAATTCTTCCCCTTCAATTTTCGTTATCAGAAATTCAATAACACCAAAAAATTAGCCAATAATTAGTTTATCTTCCCTTGTGTTGGGGTGTCTTGAGGGTGTTTCCCCTTTATCTGCAGGGCAAGAGCTGCAAACAATTATTCCGCGAACTGCCCGAAGCTAGGGCTGCAAATTGAAATGTTTTGGTAATAATGCGATTTCCAGTCGACGTGGAAATAAACAGAGCGAGTGCGAATCACCGGCCATAACTTGGATATTACCGGCCGAAGTAATTAAATGCTAACACTCTCGCAAGAGAAGTTCAAGTCGGGAGCCAAACAGCGGCGGAGAATAAAGAAATGTTTTATCGCTTGGTCTTTCCAAAAGAACAGAAGATAAATATTATTCATAAATTAAAATTCGGTATACTACTTACAATATTTAGATTCAGAATTCTAACAGCTAATTAATAAAGTACTTATCAAAATTATGAAAAGATTGGTTACAATATCGTCAAAAATAAAGGTACAGCTACTGATTTGTAAAAGTCATGGTAGGTACTTAAATTGTTTATTAACGTCTAAAACTAATTACTGACAAAACCTCCCGCCACTACATTTTTACAGGCTGCGTGGTTTACAGTTCCTAAAGTAATTAAACGTGTTTCGAACAAACCCATTCCAAATCCCAACTAAATCAATTATTTATTGCGTACAAGTTTGGTGCATACATTTCTCACAACACAAATGCGTGTCCGTCTGCTAGAAACTTTACTATACTATTTTATATTTGTTTTTTATCAAGAGGCGTTTAGTGGGTTTCAAAATTTAAATTTTGACTAGGTTTTTGAATAGTTCAGATTAAAAAAATCTGTTGTGGCCAGCACAAGACCTCTCACCATTTCCATTTTATGTTATATAAGTATTGTATTGCACTACGCTAATCGTTTGATAACAAAAAGTTACAGAACTTTACCCAAATATTGTTTTTTATTGTATTTAACATGTCTTCTGCACACATATAATTCTAATTATAGCTATTTTTTATTGTATGAGAAAGTTCTGTCTTTATCTCAAAATCTATACAAGATGTAATAAAATTTTTAAATGTATTAAGTAGAGAATTTTATGTTCTTCAATTTTTATACTAACAAACTTTTGCAAAAGATTATATTTTTCTAAGAAACTATTACTTCCGGTTGTCCAATTGTTGCCAAAACGTTTTCAGCTCTTTCCAGGAATGTGAGATTGCGGAATTCATAGTTAAACAGGTCTTTAAGTCTTATAGTTTCTGAGGAATCATCCCTCCAACATCCAGACATACATACACACACACATACACACATACAGACATAAATAAATAAATAAATATATCATCAAGGCATATTACCCATTTCTGGGTGTGCCAGTATTTATAACACATGTAGACATCGGTAATGATGACGATATATTTTACCGTGTGGACGCTTACCAGGCGTCACCTCACGAGCACTCATAGCTGGTGTGGAGAGTGCACCACAGGGGTCACTTTTGTGCCATTTAAAATTGGAAATATTTCGCGCCTGTCGGAATCGAACCCGGTTTCCCAAGGTTCGCGACCAGACACTCAGGCACGCGGCCACGGGACCCCATACAGACATCATTTTAAAAATGATATAATCGGATTCTAGGAACCTTAAATCGTTCTTATTCGCTAAAATCTGGATATGTGAATTTTAGCATGAATCCAATATCTTTCTTAGAGAGAGGTAAAAACATCAAAATAAATTATTTTGGTGCATTATTCTTAACACAGATAACAGTGAGAGTGATCTTGAGATAAGTTCTTTACTATTGTTAAAATGTCAATAATTAAATTTGTATGAAGAAAATTTGCATAACTATTTAGTAATACGTTTAATGGGCTACTAGCATGGTACTGAAAATCCGATTTCTATCACTGTATGCGTAATGTTATGTTGAAAACATATATAAAATTATAAATTTTATTTTAAAAAAGTTATTCGCTTTTTAGTAAATTAAGATAGAAAATTTTCTGTGACGTCATTATATTGAACCGAGGAAGAGAACCATTTTTAAGAATGTAACTTATAGATGGCATTGCGTGCGAGAAAGTTTTAATTTGAATTTGACATTTTGCTCTCTCTGGGCTCTCAAATATATTATACTTCACAAATAAACGCATAGGTAGTTACTTGTAATTTAAAATATCGATACGAAAAAAACAAACTAAAATGCTAACCTTCAAACTATTGTTGAAACGTCAAACAGGAAATCTATATTACCCGTACAAACAAACGCTATGGCTTTGCGATCACTCATTGGTGCGGCGTAATTTAACGTCATACATGGCGGTAATTCAAATAATCAAATTTCATTATTTATTTTCTGGCGAATTAATAAAAATTTTGTCAAAAGAAAAAATAGGGGTAGCAAGTTTTTACTTGCTCTTCAAAAATATGAAACAAAAAATCTGTTGTGGCCAGCACAAAACCTTCCGTCAATCGATGTATTTTGTATATATCCCATACCAAAAGTTCCTTGAAAAAGATTCTGTATATCCTATAAACACGAATACACTATTTTTTACAAATTCTATACCGAAAGTTCCTTTCCCTATTTTATTAGGGGTCGCTGTTTCTTACTCTTCCAACGCATCTTCTTCACACAATTCTTCCTCTCTCAAATCTTCTGCTGCACAGTCCTTCCATCTTCTTCTCTTTGGAGGGACACTATCACATTCACACATAACTTTCTGACCCTATATTTTCAACTTTGGTTTTGCATTTGACACTGACATCTGTCAATTAAATTTTTCTGAAAATATCTGTTGTTTCCATAATTTTAACAAAGCTGACTAATTTTTAAAAGTTAATCTCTCTTAAAGTCTCTATAACTCTATATCTATTGAATATGAACAAAACTGTATAATCAAACCGTATAGAGAATAAGATATTTTTTCATATTGATAATCACAAAATGTCGAAAAATAATATTTAACTGCGTTTTTTAAAAAAAAACTGTTAAAAACTTCAAATAAGGGTACTTCCGGTGGATCAATTATAACCAAAATCTAATCAACTCTTCATATGGATGTACAGAAGAGGAATACGAAAGAATTATAATTTTTAGATTTGTAGTATTGGAGTTATCGTCGGAGGAAAAATTGTCACACACGGACACACACACACACACACACACACATACATACAGACATCATCTTAAAAATAGTAAATTCGTATTGTAGGGACCCTAAAACGTGCTTATTCATTAAAAACTCACCACCGAATTTTTTGACCAAAGACAATACCTTCCTTACCTAAAGGTGACGGAAGGTTAAAAAAAGTACGCAAGTAGCCCATTTTGTTTTACAGAAAATCATTTTCGTTTTATTAACAATATATGAAGATGATATATTTTCACCCAGATGAAATTTTTCGGATATTTCGCTTTATTCTTCAATAATTCAGCATTTGTATAAAATAAAGATGGTTTTTAATAAAATATTTAAAATTTCCCTTCGGTAAATGCAATCCCACGTCACCTAATTCTCTTGTGGTGTAACTGCCACCATAAATTCTTCCATATAAAAAATTCAAAAATGAACTCATACAGATTTATCCCTTCTGTACGCCTATGCTCCCGCCTGCTCCGTCTTAAATCCCTTATCGCAAAAACTCCTCTTTCTCTCGTCTCTCTTTGTTCCTTGCTGCTCGCTGGCCTTTCCGGCCGGTGAGTTCTCTCATTTCTTATTTATCGTGGGCTCCTTATCCAATTCCCTGGTTTCCGCCTGTCCGGGATGGAGCTGGAGCGTGGAGCATGGAGTATGGACCGTTCAGGTCGTTTGTCTGGTCTTGCCAAGTGCGTCGATACCGCAGGGATTTCTTACTACACCATCTTCATAAGAATCGTTTCCTTAACAATCTTAAATCTCCTGATTTCTTAAATTTTTTAATATGATCAACACGAAATAAATCGGAAAGAATCGAATAATAAGGGAAGCAAAATAGTGTATTACAAAGAAGTTTCATATGGCTGGGGCCTGTTCAGAACTTAATACTTGCATAGTCGTTATGGTCTTGATGGTTGTTATGTACAGTAGAGATTGTTAAAATCAAATTTGGTATTCTCAGTACTGAAAGTGGTTACCGCTAACAATTGTTAAGTGCTTTGGCAGTCTTTATCATAACGACTGCTAAAATTATGTATTTATGGTAGTTATCAGCACGTTGTTATTTCTAACATTTGACATGTGACAGATTATACCAATCGAATATTATTAATTTCTGCCAAATATTGGTGTTTTTATTTTTTAACAGAATGCAGTTTATTATACGTATAAATCTTGTTTCGACTTACAAATGATTTTAAGAACTGTCATGGAAGAAAGTCACTTTTAAGATAATATTTCTTTAAAAATAGTAATCTTCAAAACTTTGTTAGTAATATTTATTCATTTTATTGCAAAAATACTTACTGTTTCTGTTATGTATTAATTAAAAAAATATACCTACAGTAAAATTTTTGAAAGAAGTCCGATCAAGGCCATCTATGAATTGCATCTATGAATTAAGATTTTATGCTGTCAAATTTAATAGTGGTGTTTACATAGTTTTTATGAGGTACACAAGATATTATGTACCCTCATAAAAACTGAATAAAAAACACTACTAAATTTGACAGCACAAAATCTTAATTCATAGATACAATTCGTAGATGGCCTTGATCGGACTTCTTTAAAAAAATTCTGTAGGTATATTTTTTGTAGATTCGTACCCGTTCTAAACAATTTAGAAGATTCTGATCAGGACACATAAATATCATATTGTTCTTTAGTTGTTTTGGGAGAACGTTCGCCTTTTAAAATTTAGTAGTAACTCATTACTTCAAAAAATTTAAAGTTTTGACAGATATGATTAGGGTTAGATTAGGTTTATATTTGAATAATGAAGTTAGCTAATGTCAAATAGTCTGGTTTTTCCACAAGTATTATTTGTAAAGATTGTTAACATAACAACTAAAATAACGATGCAGGTTCTGAATTGTCAAATTCATAAAGATTGTTACAAATGTCTTTATGATAACAATTTTTATAACCGTAGCAACCTTTATGAATGTGTTTCTCTGAATAGGCTACTATGTTTGGAAAACGAATCGCTTCGCGATAACTTGGTGTTTTTATCAGTTATGTTGGTAGCGCTTCCATCTAAAATTTTTAACTTCATAGATGAAAATTCATTATTGCCTGACAGCAATTCCTTAACGACGTGTTTTTAGTGCGTTTATAGACTCATAAACAAAGTCATGGAAGTAGAGTACGGCATTTTGTTTACTGTATTCGTTAAGAAACAAAGAATATTTTCTTTGTTCTCTATTTAGATTTTCTTTTTTTTACCTCTCGCTATGAGAGATATCGGAAGCATGCTAAAAATCGCATGTCCAGATTTTAGTGGATAAGCATGTTATAAGGTCCCTATAATCCGAATATAACAAACCAATCACGTCATAGTTCAAAACTTTATAAAAAAGTAAAAATCAATGTGTTCTCTGGAAAAAATGTGATACCTGTCACAAATGAAATTATTGACGTCTATTTGGAAATAACTCTCTGTACCGTCTTACAACAGCACGACTATTTTGTACTGTCTGGCTATAAACCATATGCATGTCTGCATAGTAAATGGTATTTTGAGAATATCAAAAAAACAGAATATAAATTGTACGTCTGTCTATGCAAAAAAAAACATTTAACGTCAGATTGACAATCAATATTTTTTCCAGAGAACACATTGATTTTTACTTTTCTATAAAGTTTTGAACAATGACGTGAATGGTCAGTTTTAAAGGCCTCTAGTTCTTGTAGAAAGTATGTTAAACAAAAATTATTGCCAGATTTACTATCTTTGGGGTCAGTTCTACCATTGGTTAAGCGTTGATCACTTACTTACATAACACCCTGTATAGCATGGAAATTGCATGAGGTCTTGTGATGCACCACAACAATTTTTTTTTTTTTTTCTAAGAATATTTGTATAGTTAATTCCTGTATCCACTCTTCTTATAAAATTTTGTTTTCTTTTCCCCTGTTATCTTTTAACTTGGGTATAAACTACGAGTGTAATCTGTTGTGCTTCATGTAGAGGAGGTTTGATGATGATGGATGTATGCAATTTTTTGTGTTGTTCGTGGGATATGAAGATTTATAATGCTCTGAATTCCCGAGTTATAAAAGTAAATATGTGAACATAAAAATTTAAACACTGGCTTTACATTAATGCATAAAAAGAATTAAACTTCAATAGTAAAATAAAATGTAACAGTGCTTTGTGTATTTAAAGAAAAACATATTTTGTACCATTGTTATTAAATGTTACATTAAACACAAATGCAAATGTCAAAATAATTTTCAAATGTTTCGAAGGTTTGTCTATACTATTTATTGTTCATCATATAAAATGAACAGCTGTTGCTTGGAGAATTCAATTATTTATAAATAGAATACAGCGCACAATATAAAATGAAATAAATTACTTACATTTAATGATCAATCCAAACGAAAAGGAAAAATTACTCACCTCCTGAAACAAAAAAAGGAAATTAATTTTAATTGTATAACTGAGGGCTTTCCCATAAAAATTGAAGTTTCCGGTTTATGGCGTCGCATTATTTGGTTCGTAATGAGTCATGTTTTAAGAACATGATTTGTCAAAAACCACGCAAAAATAAAGAGTATCGGAGTATTTTCTCCCGGAGTTCAATAGAGAGTTGATAGAAACATATTATTTTATTTATGCACGAACGTCAAACCAAATTATAACCTATAATATAAACAATTTAAACAAGCAACATGAAAAGTTTTTATTACAAATCGAAAATTTTTATATTCTTTACTGAAAAATGAAAATTAATTTTGTGATATTTATATGGAAAGCACGGATATTCACAAAATAAAACTCAAATGACAGAACTAATAAATAAACAATAAACTGTTGTTTTCCGCTTTCATAGCAACACTAGAATACTGGATGAATACTGTACGAGGACAAATTTTTTCACTACAATTTTTCTTTGAAAAGTTTTGTCCGTTCATAAAGTTTTGTATATACCGCGAGCGTAACTTGCTTTTATGGCCTTTGACGTGTTTTTATCCCTCGGCTTACGCCTCGGGCTCAAAATCCCGCCGTAGGCCATAAAAGCCTCCTTACGCTCTATATACATAACTATTATCGGTCATTTTGGTAAAATATAATTCTTTAAACAACAAATTTATTTTTTGCCCTCCTGAAGTGTAATGGGAACTTTACAATTGTATACACAGCAAGTGTAACCTACATTTTACGTTTACTGTGTTGTAACTTGTCTAACTATGCGGTAAAATAATCAAAATACACTGGACGTTTATGGGCATTTAGAAAAGAAATCATCTTTATTATAATAAAGTTCATGTAAAAAAGTACTACCTACTTAAGTTATTTTTTTACTTTAACATTTCCTATATTTAAAATTAATTTATATAAACCAAAATCACGGCAGCGACATCTGCCATTATTGTAAAAATCCGCCGTTACCGACATAGTCACCGATCGATATACCTGTCAAATACGCGAGGCGAACATTGCTGAAATGTCAAATATCGACACCTACCTATTATTTATTACGAAGAAAACATGAGAAAATAAATATATTATCAGTCATAAACAACGTCTATTATTACAGATAAATTTTCGCTGGAAGAAGTACTCTAATGAAGGTAAGTAAAATCAAATTTCGAAATTGACTTAACCACAGTATTTTAAACAAACCCTTTTCAGAAGTACAACCTATTTCATTAAAAAAAGTAATGAAGTACAAGTACAACTTACACGCACTCGAATGTAAATAACTATTGTTATATAATTTCATTATGATAATAGAGAATACAATTGTAAATATTCATAATATTTCAATTTTACAACAACATGTCATTTTAATATACTTAACAAAATAGAAATGTTTATACACAAAATATATTATTAAAATAATAATTATTAAAAATATGTAATTTAAATGTATAATGCAAATAATATTACAGAACAAACACTGGAAAATGATAATGAATTAATTTATTATTTTAATACATTGATAGACATATCAATCAATTATAAATATTCAGTAAATTTAATCCATTAAATAACAGAAATTTTTATTGAATAAATTACAATTGAGGTTTTTTTACAAACACCGAACTTGTCCAGATATTTTAATTTGCAGAAAATAAAAAAACTCACTCAAATTTTTTATGGTTGTGGCTATTTTTCAATTTTTTAAATTTTGTGAAAAAATCTCAATCGCCTCATATTTTTAAATACGAATGGAGATTAGCTTAGTTCTTGAACTTGAATTACAAACAAAACCATAAGAAAAATATTTTTTTTTCCATCAGCTCTATAATGAACTTCACGGGTGAATTAAAAAAAATATATGAAACAATAAAACATTTCCGCGAGTGAAGGGTTCGTAATACTCAGACACTATTTACCATGATGAGAGTATTAAGTTAGTGAGTTAGATGAACGCCAACCTTTATTGGAAAGGAAACGACGGAGCAGCCAGAATGAGTGCCACGCTACGAAAAATCCACTATGACACCAAAAGATTTGCCACTTGCTGGTTTGCCCGAAGATAAAATTAGAAAGAGTTCGACCAGAAATTGTAAATAACAATTTGTATGAATTTATTAATTATAATACAAAACAAAATATTTATTATCACGGTATAATACCCATTACTGGGTGTGCCACTATCTACATCATGTAGACATCAGTAGTGATGACGATATATCTTTACCGTGTGGGCGTTTACCAGGCGTCTCCTCACGAGCACTCATAGCTGGTGTGAAGAGTGAACCACATGGATCACAAGAGTTGTTATCATGTTGTTATTTCTAATATTTGACATGTGACAGATTATTACATCAATCAAATATTATTAATAATGGCCTTTCTGCTAAATATTAGCAGGATACAGTTGATTATTCGCATGGATCCTGCTTCGACTTAAATAATGATAATAAGAACGATAAAAACCGTCGTGGACGAAAGTTACTTTTGACGTAAATACATATTTCTTTGAAAATTTATATAATAATATATTCTGTGGTAGGTATTCGTGAAAACCTTGTTATTTATTCTGGTGCTGTGTGCTTCTTCTTCAATCAAATTAAAAAAAAAATCTTTCCATAACTTTTCAGTCACGTTGGGATCAGTGGTAGGAATTAACATACCCGTTCTAAATAATTTAGAAGTTTTCAAATATGACACAAATGTCATATTCTTCTTTAGTTGTTTTGGCAGAATGTTTGCATTTTAAATATAATTGGCAACACATTATTAAAAGAATATAGCGTTGACATATAAGGTTAGGTTAAGTTCATATATGCATAATGAAGTTAGCTATTGTCAAATAATCTGGTTCATTCACAAGTATTATTTTGTAAAGATTGTCAGTAATACCGACGTAGGTCCTGAATTGACATATTCATAAAGATTGTTACAAATGTCTTTATGATAACAATCTTTATATCCGTAACAACCTTTATGAATGTGTTTCTCTGAATAGGCCACCAAATTTGTAATTTTTTTTCATCTGCCCGCTGCCGGGTTAAAAGAAAGATATAAATAAATAAATATATCATCACGGCATATTACCCATTTCTGGGTATGCCAGTATCTACAACACATGTAGACGTCGGTAATGATGAAATAAATAATAATATTTTTGGCAAGTACTGCATGATACAATCTCTGCCTGCATGGGACGAGTCAACACACCACAAGTTGTCCTCCAGCAACTTCGTGAGCGGGAGGTTGGCTCCCCAAGTTTAATCATCGTCCAATTACACCCCTAACGAACCTCTAGAGCACCTCTCGACGTCATCAAGCCTGAGATGTGTCTATACCCGGCAAATGAACGCCCAGAGATGTTGCCAATCATTCAACCTACGCTACACAACGGCTGACAACAGCAAATCCGCCGCAGCAGCGGCAAAAAGACCAAAGATTTAATGTAGAAATAAAACCCAGATTAGTGCTGCATGCACTGCACTCAATGCTACAGCTGAAACTTCCCCAACACGTGTGCGGAATTCTAATTTTTACAGGAGGAGATTAAATTTTAATATGACGATGAACTTGGGACAAATATACAACGAGTGGGTTTTGTCTTTTCAATTAAAATTAGTGTGCGGAGATACGGAATATTATTATCATGCTTATTACGTAGAGTGTGAAGTGCTTAAAAATTTGCAAAGAAATGAAAATAAAACAAAAATTATAAATATTTATTTTTATTTCTATTTTTGTAATTTTCAAAATGGAAAACTTTAATCTGTACCCATTAATGAAGTAAATATTTAAAAAAGAGTTTAATTTAGAGCCTTAAACGATACGAAATAATTCTTACAATCAAATATTTATTTCATAAAAGTAACCCTTATACCCGAAACGACAAAAATTAATGATCATTAAGGGCTGAAGTTGAGACTGTTGACAGATGTCAAAATTGAGTCTATTAACAAACCAAAAAATATTAAATGTAGTAAGCACGTACTACTTATTGTATTGTACCCGTACAGTACAAAACAATAAGTAGCATGAGCTTACTACAGTCCATATTTTCTGGTAAAATATATCGTCATCATTTCCGATGTCTACATGTGTTGTAGATACTGGCACACCCAGAAATGGGTAATATGCCGTGATGATATATTTATTTATTTATTTATTTTATATTTTCTGGTTTATTAATGCCCATTTGCACCAACATGGCTTAAATTTTAAGCTAGGCTTAAACAAAAAATGCAAATCGAAATTTTGACAGCAATATTTTATATTTCATTTCGATGCAATATTGTCAATTTAAGCCGAGTTTAATATTTAAGTTACGTTGATGCAAATGGCCATAATAGACGCAATTTTGACATCTGTTAACAGTCTCAACTTAAGGTACGCATACTATAACTAACCGTTAATGATCATTATTTTTTGTCGTCTGTCTCGGATGTTACCGGAGTAATAAAGAAAATAAAAATCGAATCAAAATTTACTCCTATATTAAATATTTTTTTCTGAAATCTTAATGTAATATACTACTTACCTGCCGGAAAAAGGCAGGTAGGTAAAATGCAACGTTGCCATATTTATTTCGACAAACACATTTTACGTTTTAATATGAAATACAATTATAAAATTAAAATTAACGATGCCCAATACACTGTTATTTTTAATTCTTATACAATTTTAAATAGTTCCTTAACTTTTCAGAGTCATTTACTTACCTGGTAAATGAAAATATATTTTATATGCCATTCAGTAATTTTGAATTCTTACACGATTTCAGAAAAAAATAATATCTCGTCATTGAAGTTCCTTTTCATGACTACTATCGTATCCGTCAAGAAACGACGAACTTTACTGCAATGATAAGTATATAACTATTTATACTGCCATCAACTATAAATTACCTATCAGAAAACTTTCATGTTTTGTTTAAAAACTTTTTACTCTAAAAATCTTGTTCCATTAGTAAGTCAGGTTCCCTGTATAATTAGGTGAATCCCTAGTAAAATTAGATTTAGTTAATTTCAATCTAATTTCATGTACCCTTCTGGTAGAAATGGTAGGATAATTGTGAAAGCTCATGTTTGTATCTAAAATTGATCGATGTTCTGTTTAATGAATATTGCAACATGCATAATGTACATACGGTAGAGTTAGTATCCTATGATCTATGAACAAATTTCCATAATGATCCCTATATCCGAGTTTGTGTTTCTACTTTAAAATTATTATTAACATACTCCATTCTACAGGATGTCCCAGATTTAAACGGCATAACTTGAACCATGGATTAAACACGTAGAAATAAGGTGACAAGTTCATTTGAGTAAATGTCCGTAAATGCTTTGTTTCAGAGATATTCATGTTTTTCTTATTGGAGCAGCGCTACCTTAAAAATCAACTTTATAACGAGATATCAAATATCTTATTAAATTATGAAATAACAATTAAATTAATTATAAGTAAATATAAATAAATAAATATATCATCAAGGCATATTACCCATTTCTGGGTGTGCCATTATCTACACATATGTAGACATCGGTAATGATGACGATATATTTTACCGTGTGGGCGCTTACCAGGCGTCACCTCACGGGCACTCATAGCTGGTGTGGAGAGTGCACCACAGGGGTCACTTTTGTGCCATTTAAAATTGGATATATTTGGCGCCGGTCGGGATCGAACCCGGTTCCCCCAGGTTCGCGACCAGACACTCAGGCACGCGGCCACGAGACCCCATAAATATAAGTAAATAATTTGGCTATTACCTAATTTCGATAAAAAATTTAGTTGATTCAAATTCAACATCAACATAACTTAAAATGGATTAGTAGAATTCAAAAAGTTGGTATTATTGTTGATTTTTTTTCTTAAAATAAACAATCAAACAAGTGACTGCTTTCTCCAAAATTTTCAGTTCTCTGTTATTGTGAAAATTTATTGAGAAGGTTGTGTAAAATGACATGTCACTTGGGCATTCATCCCAGTTCTACTCCTACCTGAGTAGGTAACAAAAAAGCAATTTCAAAGAAAAACTTCCTCAAAATTGAAAAGGAGCCAACACCTTGAGAAATACTACTTTGTATATTATTTATTTTCAGAAGAGAATAAACTTTGCATAACGTTCAATTTATTATGCTCCTGTTCAAAATTCTTTCTGAAAATATATTTGTTCCTATATTTTATTCAGTGCCAGTTAGTTTTCATTATAAGAACAAAAAATATTTGTGTTTTATTTTTCATTGTTTTCAATTTTCTGTACAAATACAAGGGGCAAGTTGATCGAAAAAGTTTGTGGGTCATATAAACAAAGTATTTTTGTTACCGGAAGAAATAAACAACAAAAACAAGTCTCGACGTCGATAACAGAGTGAAGAGAAACAAAATATTAAATGCAATAGTAGATTAATTCTTTGGAAGGAACACATAATTAAAGTTTTTTTTTATTATTATATATTGAAGAACATAAAATTCTCCATCTAATACACTTAAATTTTTTTATTTTATCTTGTATAGATATAATTTATAGAGTAAACTAATCGCAGAGGCTAAGGCACTAAGGAAACCAGTTGACAAATTCCAATGTTTATAACATAGTTAATAAATGACACATGTCAGTGTCAAAAACCAACAGTTTTAGTGACATTCTGATAGCTTTTTCTGTGAAATACATTTAATCTTTCTTATTGTTTTATTAATTAAATATTTGAAATTATAGGCAAAGTTGTAGTAAAATGCATATATCCATCAGAAATATCGCCAATCTGTTTAATGAATTGGAACAATCTCAGACATTTAGAAACTTCTTCATACAATGAAAAATAGATATAATTAGAATTATATGTGTGCAGAAGACATGTTAAATACAATAAAAAACAATATTTGGGTAAAGTTCTATAATATTTTGTTATGAAACGACGGTTCGAAAGCGAAGTGTAATACAGTACATATATAGCCTAATATGGAAATGGCGAGAGGTCTTGTGCTGACCACAAGAGATTTTTTTTATATTAAAATGCCATTTATCCTCACCAATGAAGAGTATGCAGACATGCATATGGTACAGAGTTATTTCCAAATAAACGTCAATGATCTTATTATGTCATTAGTGACAGGTGTGACTTTTTTCCAGAGAACAGATTGATTTTTACTTTTTTACAAAATTTTGAACGTTGATGTGATTGGCCAGTTTTAAAGAACTCTAGATCTTGTAGAAAGCAAGTTAATTAAAAATTATTACCAGATTTACTATCTATGGGATTAGATCTACCATGGGTTAAGCCTTCTACACTTACAGTAAAATTTTTGAAAGAAGTCCGATCAAGGCCATCTACGAATTGCATCCATGAATTAAGATTTTATGCTGTCAAATTTAGTAGTGTCGTTTATATAGTTTTTATGAGGAACAAAATATTATGTACCCTCATAAAAACTAAGTAAAAGACACTACTAAATTTGACAGCACAAAATCTTAATTCATAGATACAATTCGTAGATAGCCTTGATCGGACTTCTTTCAAAAATTTTACTGTACTTACATTATACCCTGTATAATATAATACTACATTGGTGTTATTCTGAAATAGAATTAGAAACACAGTTTTTTCAAATTGCTGGTATTTATAAATGTACTTTTAAGTTGTATAAAAATTATTCTTAAAATTTAAAGTGGTGTCCCGCTTTACTCAATAGAAAAATACCTTTCCTATATGTCTTGTAGAGTGTCATGAAATTTTAGGTTAAACTACTATGCGAAAAACACTTAACCGGCTGAGAAAATATGACGATCATTACAACCTGAAAGTTTCACTTAGAGGAGCGTTTAAAAATTCTTAAAAACTCATCATTTCCAGCAGCCATTTGCGCTCCTTTGCCGTGCTTTATTTACATCGTTAAGCTTTGACCGAACAAATTTAAGTAGATGACAGTGCCAAGAGCGTAGCGCACCGTACCCGCAGATCGCAATGGCAGAGGTCGTGCATACCGGGATAAAAATACATACGCGTGGTGTACGGGTTCGCACGTTACGAGGCACGCGTCTTGCGAAGGGACCCTCCCCGCGTACTACAATATCAACCCAGGAAGAAAGTAGGTGGATTAGATAATTTGGAAAAGATTTCCCGAACAGGCGTTAGTAGCTATAGAAGTTTCATTTAAGAAAAGTAATAAGTGTGGTTCATAAAATGTAAATAGTGTATTTATCATTTTTTTTTTGTGAATGACAAAAATTTACGTTCAAATGCTGTGCCAAATAACTTTTGTTCCTATTATAATGTAAAAATACATTTTGGACAAGGAAGTGATTTTCTTGTACATTGTTTAAGAAAACACCAATATTGGTTTAATCCACCAAATGTTCATCATCAGTAACCTAAAAAATCTGATGTGGCCAACATAAAACCTCCCGCTATTTAATTTTTATTAATTTAAATGCATACCTACGTATTTACTAACGCTGCAAATTGTTCCATTCCATATAACTATTGCTTTATTTACTATTTTCTTTTTAAAATGTCCCTATTATTAATTTGATGTGATTAGTTTTTTGATAGTGACATTTACTGTCAGTTACATTCATTTGAAACATGAACTGTGTAACAAAGGAATTGTGTTTATCTTAGGCTTCGCGAATAATAAAAAAAAATATTTTTAAATTTATCTGTAAAATATATAGAAAAAATATTAATGTATTCCTGTGGAAAATTCAATAATCTTTAATTTTCATAAGACATGAAATGCAAAAAAAATTAATGGTATTTTTTTTAGTAACGTTTTTTTTGAATTCTCAATTTTTTAGTATCTTTAGGCATATAATGAATTTTTTACAAAACTTTGAAGATTTCTAACACAATGTATTTATAATAGCTAATTTCGAAAGCATAGGTAGGTATATGTGATGGAAATTCACACAGAAACAAATACTGCTGCAAATGGTATATTTAGAATCAGCAGTAAATGCAAAATAAAAATTTTCAATATTCTGTTTCACAAAATCAAACAAATTCCAATATAAAATCCAAACAGAAACGGAAAATGTTCTCTAAAAAACTGCACTTTAAAAATAGCTGAGCTTTGGTAGTTCTCCACTCTCATATTTGTTTCGTAACAACACGAAGGGGCCGTTTCCATGCTACTGGGGAGAAACAACTTACACGCACGTGTTGTGCTTTTTTGCTCTTTTTGCTTGTCTTTTTGAGCAACTGGAGAACGCGTCCTTTGAACGCAGACATTTTACTCTATTCGAAGGCAGAAAAAGAGCTGTCGCGACATTCGTCCTAAAAAATTACAGAATGAATTTTGTTTAATATGAGTGGAACGTGGATTTGAATGATAATTTGGTTTTTTGTGTTTTCTCACATTTAAATTATAATTGTCTTTTTGTTATTTACATTATTTGAGTTGAAATATTAATAATTTAAAAAATTATATATATAAGTTCAAGATGTCTAACATATTGACTCCCGTCGGATCCAAATATTTTGAACTTGCTTTCATCGCTTCAAAGGACAGTATGCCATTTTTCACTCGTCTACGATGAGCGTTCCTATGCAAATGCAGTTCTGGCCCTCCTGTTTTTCTTTGATAGTACAGGTTTCTTAACGGTTATTTTTCCTAGTAATCCTACATCACATAGCCATCGTATCATAGTGCGATCACTCAAATCTACATGAAATTGTTCCCGAATTTTTGCAGAACGTTCACTTGATGATAAAGTAGGATCACTTACGGATAGACTCCGAATGGTTTTTGTCAATTCTAGCACTAGTTTTCTTGGACCACCGACTTTTATATTAATTTTAACATTTCTATACTGCGATTTTTTTTCAAAATCTTTGATATGCCACTTTTACTGATTTTTAAAAAAAATTAAATATTGCGCTGGTTCACAGCATCTTTATGAAGCTGTACTACCCTTTCTCTCAAGTTGTCGGAAAAATATTTATTTTTACCCATCTTAACATCAACTTACTAAATAAATGACAAAATACAACTGAAAGTAAAGCAATTAAAATCATATTTTTAATAAGTTTCCATAATTTTGTTCACCGAAAAAACGAGTATGTTATTTCACTTAAATCGTACAGTCAATATCAAAAGATTTCTTGTGAATATATTCTTCGATATTTGGACTTTAGATTCAAATTTGCGAGAACTATAAACATATTTTAAAAAAATGAAATATTTAAAAGTTTCCATACTTTTGTCCACCACTGTATATATATATATATATATATATATATGGTGTTAATACTAAGTTGTTCTAATCTAATCAATTCTTCATTTAAATGTAAAGACGAGGAATTCGATAGAATTGTAATATATAGAATTGCTGCATTAGAGTTCTCGTCGGAGAAATTTTTGTCACACACACACACACACACACACACACACACACACACACACATACATACATACATACAAATACACACATATAGACATCATCTTACAAATAGTATATTCGTATAGGACCCTAAAACGTGCTTATTATTTAAAAAGTCATCACCGACTATACTTTCCTTACCTGCAGATAACAGAAGATAAAAACAATTTGTCCTATACTTACTATATGATGCAACGTAACAAAGAGCAGGGCAAGATGGCGGATTAACATTTCATGAATTCCTATCACTGCTTCACTGGGCAGTGCACGTTGCTCCTTCTATAACCTACGTTCTTTACTTTGAGATAATGACAGTTCATATAACCTCACAAAAAATTAATGTGCGTCTAGTGCTTTCCGCTAAGTAATATGCCGTTTGCTGTTTGTTCCTCCTTCATATCAATTACGTTTGTATTCTTTGCAATCTAAATTTAAAGCATTATAAATTCTTTTTATTTTATGAAGAGTCAATTTTAAAAGTTTGTTTCATTTCGGAATGCGTAAACAATGTTAAAAGAGAAGAAGCAGCATTTCACGTATCTGAACAACATAGTCTTATAAACTTTTGGATTAACATGTTCATTTTCTTTTAAAAGTCTGAGATACTGAATTGGCAGTCAAGACTTTGCAAACTTAAATTGATGCAGCTACTTTTGCTAGATGAAATACTTGAGTAAACTTTGATTTTAAGTGATAAACTTCGTTGCCCTTCTATGACCTGCATAATCGGTTATTAAATTTCAAATGTTATTAAAATTCTTCGCTAAGAAGACTTCGTTTATATTTTATTTAACTTCTAGTCGTCGTTTATTAAGAATTTATTTTAGCACAAAAAAATTAATGAAGAACATCGATAAATCTGCTATCGACGGCCAGTTTACAGTGATAAATATCAGATGTGGCGAACACACACGGTAAAAAAAACTTTGCAATGATTAGGAAAATTTACAACCAGTTGCAATTTTTTACATCTCGCTAAGAGAGGTATTGGATTCATGCTAGAATTCGCATATCCAGATTTTATTGAATAAGCACAATTTAAGGTTCCTAGAATCCGATTATAACATTTTTAAAATGATGTCTGTGTGTGTGTGTGTATGTGTATGTGTGTATGGATGTGTGTATGTGTGTCTGGATGTTGGAGGGACGATTCCTTAAAAACTATAAGACTTAAAAAATATTTAACTGGAGTTTCCTCAATCTAATATTCATGGGAAGAGCTGTAAAGGTTTTGGTAACAATTGGACAACCGGAAGTAGTAGATTCTTAGAAATTTTTTTCTAAATATAATTTTTTAGAAATTTTTATTATTATAAATATTGAAGAACAAAATTCTCCATCTAATATACTTAAAATTTTTATTATATCTTGTATAGATATATAGATATATATATATATATATAATATTCTAATCGCAGAGGCTAAGGCACTAAGGAAACCACTTGACAAATTCAAATGTTTATAACATAGTTTGTAAATGACATGTCAGTGTCAAAAATCAAAAGTTTTAGTGACATTCTGATAGTTTTTTATGGGAAGTATATTTAATCTTTCTTATTGTTTTAATAATTAAATATTTGAATTATAGGTAAAATGCATATATCCATCAGAAATACCGCCAATCTGGATAATAAATTGGAAGAATCACTGAAATTTAGGAATTTCCTCATTCAATGAAAAATAGATATAATAAGAATTATATATGTGTGCAGAAGACATGTTAAATATAATCAAAAACAATATTTGGGTAAAGTTCTGTAATATTTTGTTATAAAACGACGGTTCGATAGCGAAGTGCAATACAATACTTATATAGCCTAATATGGAAATGGCGAGAGGTCTTGTGCTGGCCACAACTGATTTTTTGTCAATATAATTCAATTTCAAACAAAAAATGCAACAGATATGAAATTAATAAGTTAAAAACAATTGTTGCTGCAAAAACATTATCACTCTGTATTTCTTTTGCTTAAATAAAAATTATTATTATTATTATTATTATTATTATTATTATTATTATTATTATTATTATTATCAAAGATAATAATTTGGTATTATTTGCTAATTTCCTAATTTAGTTCTCAAAAATGTATAATGTTTCTGTATTTCAACAAATTTTAATATTTTAAATGGATATGATAGTCATAGTAGGAAATGACATATTTAAAACGAAATTTAAAAAATATCTCAATGTTACGTGGAGTAAAAATATTAATGAAAATTTAGAATAAACTTAAAAATAATCAACTCTGTCATATTTTGATATTACTCACAGTTGATAGTGTACTTTATTGTTTATATAAATTTAAATATAAAACACTTTTTCCTAACTGTTGATTGGGGAATTAAAATTCAAATTTTATGTGGACTATTTTATAAACTTTATTAAATTTTAACGTTTCCCTGTAGTGCTGTATCCGCTTTATTTATAACTATAGTGCAGTTAAATAGTATTATACCACATTTATAATTAGTTTATTCTATTAAACAATAATTCATATTTTGCATAAAGATTTTATTTGTACGTTTTTAATGCTGATTTACAACTAACTGAAATATATTTCAACTGAGCACACATTGGTAATTGAAATAAACAATAACAATTAGTACCTAATGCATTAATAGCGTTTTAATAACAGTCATTTTCCGATGAAGTTATCACTCTGTAATTTCCCTCGAAACAGAATCCTAGGCCCAATTACGGTTATTATATGATTTGTCCTAGTAATTTAGTTTCGATTTGTGCAAGGTTTATTTGTCATTACTCATTTTAATAACGCGTTTCGGATTAGTGCTCTAATCACAGAATTAATTAATTCAAACCAACAATGATGATATTTGATTTATTACCGACCCCGGTTTTGTAGAGGTCAACGTACTCACGACTCAAGGACCCCGGTTTCGAATCCCGAGTAAGATATAGCTGGTTGTATGTTGTACGAGTTGCTTAATCATTTTATCCTGGTCTATACTACGAATATAAGTACAAAGATACTAAAATTGAAGCAAAACTTGACTCACCCTCATATAATTCATTGCAATAAATTTGTAAGACTTTAAATATAATAAGGAATTATAAAAAATAATTGGAGTAACGATGATCGACTGGAGACTGATGTGTGGAGAAGAAAACAAAGTAATCGGAAACTGCAGTCAGTACGTTTTTATTAGATTTGAAACCTACGTTTCGTTTTTTACAGAAATTTGTTGTATTATAATAATATTAAGTTAATTCTGAATGTACTACACAATAGACGCAATATTTCTCTCTTGTATAGGTATTTATACATCTATGTAATCATATGTTTTAATTTTAGAGAAGTTTGAACAATAAACATAGAAAACAAAATAAAAATTATGAAAAACAATGAAAAACACATAGTTTATTTACTATAAAAATAACAACAAATGAAAAATACTGCATATTCTTTTAAAAACAAAACTTTCTATTGTAAACATTATTTTGTTCGGTATTTAATATGTTTTATATCACCTTGTTATTTAATTATGTTTTTTAAGTAACTTCCTCACTGTGTCATATATGCTCACATTTTATACGGTGGCATATTAATATTATTTCAGCTTGTCAGAGCGCGTTACATTGTTAAACAAAGCATACGTGCAAATTTAAATGAACGTAATCTATGACGAAGATAATCTCGTTACAGTAAAAAAATATTAAAAAATAATTTAAAATAGGTACAACAAATTTATTTCCAATAAAATGAAATTCATATAACGATATTAAATATTCAATTAAAAAAAATATATGAGAATATATTTCGTCGTTAGCACAGCTTATAATTAAAGTCATAACTACAGGTTACCAAAAAAGTACGTCTGCCAATTTAACCAACATTTAAAATTTAACTACTCGTAGAAGCAACGCACCTAGCCATTAATCTTGCAATCTTTACTGCGCCACCAAGGAAACAGTTTCAATAATTCAATAATTTCATTTTATGCTAGATTTAATTTTTAATTAAACAAATAAATTTAGAGAAAAACATTGAAAAACCCCAAAATTATTTGTTTTAGGCATAGGATACCTTTAATAACATATAAAAATTATACAAAAAAATAAATAAACTGAATAATAAAATGTAGGCTATTCCATATGAAAATGACGAGTTAGTTTTAGTTAGTCTTAATTTATACTAATAAAATAACTTTAATACGACTTTATAAAGCAATGCGTGTTATGTACAATAATTCAAAACATATGAAAATAATAGGGTTTTCCATTTAAAAAAGACAAACAATTTTCCCCAAGCCGTAATGAAACACCCTGTATATGTCATAATGATTTTGTGTTATGCTCCTTGAGCAGATGAATAAATTAAGTGAAAAATTTTTGCTGTATTTTTAACGATAAGGGAGATATCGAAGGTGGCCAATTAAAAGACTCACCTGTATAATAATTTTTAATTTCGTTTTCAATCAGTTTTAAATGTATATTGTATATTGGAATTTATACTTCTATTTGATTACAATAAATACAATTATTAATTAATTCTTTTTCCAATTACAAATGACATTTCAAATAAATGTATTTAATAATAAAAATTAAATAAACCATGTACAACATGTAAATATTTTAAATCATCATAAAATTTGACATTTTAAATAATTTTAGTTGTCATTTTTAAAGTAACCTTTGATCGTTGTCATCGTTTATTTTTACCTCCCGCTACCGTTGGTGAGGGAGGTATAGGGATCGTGCTAAAAATCACATAACAAGATTTTAGTAAATGACCACTTTTTAAGGTCACTAGAATCCAATTTTAACATTTTCACGATGATGTCTGTATGTGTGCATGTGTGTGTGTATGTGTGTGTAGGGATTTTGTCTACGCTCTAACTCAAATACTATCATTCAGAAAATTCTGAAACTTTGTATTTTTACCCTATTCTAATATGAAAAGAAGCCATTAGATTTTGTTGTAAATCGGATAATCGGCTATGGCACTTTACCTGAAGCTCATAATGGTTTTTCTTCAAAAAATACCATTGAATGCCATTTTTTCGCATTTTATGACTTATGAAAATTAAAGATTATCGATTTTTTTTACAGGAATACATTAATACTTTTTCTATATATCTTACAGATAAATTTAAAAATAATTTTTATTATTAGTCGCGAAGCCTAAGATAAAAACTATTCCTTTGTTACACAGTTCATTTTTCAAATGAATGTAACTGACAGTAAATGTCACTGTCAGAAAACTTATCACTTCAAATTAATAATAGTGACATTTTAAAAAGAAAATAGTAAATAAAGCAATAGTTTTCTGCAATGGAACAGTTTGCAGCGTTAGTAAATACGTAGGTAGGTATGTATTTAAATTAATAAAAATTAAATAGCGGGAGGTTTTGTGTTGGCCACATCAGATTTTTTACTTAATACTTCGTTTCCGGATCTGTAAGTAATCACAAGTATTTACCAATCAGTAATTTGTAAATAAAATCTACTTAAAAAATTAAAGAAACGTGATTGTACAATAAAAGTAACGTACTAGTAATACAAAGAGTCCTACCTAACAGGGGCGGATTGGAGAAGTAAATCGGCCCGGGCGATTATTCTTAGTCCGGCCCTTTTCAGAGTGAAAATGATATATTACATACTTATATATGTACACTGCACTTATTTTTTTAATTTTTAATTTTTGTTATCATCTCGAGAACTATAAGAGCTACGATGTCGGTTCATTAGACGAAAGTTGTTCTATATTAGAATGCCATTTCAGCAATGTATTGTTTATTCAGAATAAACACATAGGTCATTAGATACAGACAAATATGTAAATTTTATAGATATTTTTTTTTGTTTTTGGAAACTTCTAAGTATGAAATGATTCCAGATTTTGATTTGCACTTCTGTAGGACACTTTTTATGGCGATATCCATTTTTTGTCACTAGTGTATTTCACACTACACTAATAAACCGACTTCGAACCTCTGATAGTTCTCGAGATAATGACAAAAATAAAAATTAAAAATCGAAGTGTCTGACTTTTTATCCATCAGTGTAATAATTTTTATTTATGAAAATTATCACATTGTTATATGTATATATTTTTGTGTCTCCATCCGGTAAGTAATTGTATATAATGTATTTCAAAATTGTCCAGAAACATGTTACCGGCCTAGGCCTATAGGCTAATAGGATTAGCTTTGAAAATCAAATTTTCCGATGATACCAACATAAAAAAACCCTAGTATTTAATATTTGGAACGAAATACATTGGCAATATTGCCTCGGGTAAAAAATGCATATAATTTTTATTTGATAACTCGACTCGAAATTCTTGGTAACTTTAACCGAAAACTGGAATCCATCAGAAACAGAACTTCGTTAAGTCTAATATTTTGGGGAAACTCCTAGTTCTTTTTATTTGGTTTGATTTGTAAGTTTTGAAACTGGACGAAAAATTTATATGTATGTGCAGGAAGAAATTTTTTTTATTCCAACAGATATCCATTTTTTTCTGGCATACTCGTATTCAATTTCGAGTTATCGAAGTTCCACGCAAAAATAACATGTTTTCCAAATATTAGAGTAATTGTCCAAAATTTATATTTTTAAATTATAAAAAAATATATTCTGACTATATTATTTAATTGATGGTGGCCAACCGGCCCTT
Source organism: Ophonus ardosiacus (assembly GCA_943142095.1). Taxonomy (NCBI): domain Eukaryota; kingdom Metazoa; phylum Arthropoda; class Insecta; order Coleoptera; family Carabidae; genus Ophonus; species Ophonus ardosiacus. The sequence continues at coordinate 47,871,810 of OW964829.1, forward strand.
TGGACCACTCGGCCCTTCGGGATTTGCCCGATCGCCCGATAGGACAATCCGCCCCTGCTACCTAAACCAGGTCTTTTAATATTTATTAAGATTCAGTAACATAGTTTTCCTTATCAATATATTACAAGTACATTTATATATTCATTGTAACTTTGTATCCTATTCCACGAGTGGAAGTTTCGTGAGTTACGTTAACATACATCGAATTCCTTTCCGAATGCTGAAGCTGAACATATCTGAAAATAAATACCTCCGCCCCGAACAAAGAGAAGCCAGCCCATCTTATTAACAATTCAAATCTGTCGTATTATTGTTTTATTTAGAGCAGTGAATCTGAGACGCGTCTAAATTTAGTGACGTTCACCGTTCACTGAATCGCGTTGTCACAGAACTGAAATGTTGAACCAGGACGCCGTGGAATCAAAAGCGAGTGGTGCCGCGTGCATATAGACGGGGATTTCAGAACGAAACTCCAGATGTGATATTTTAACAAGGATGACGTAAAATTCGAGAAAGAAAATGGTACCCAAAGCACGGAATTGAATAATATCGAATAAATTATATTGTTTAGTGTTGTGAAGTTTATTTAGCTTGTACGAATTATACCTAATCATAGTAAAATGTATTTTTTTCACTACTAGCTACACAGAGGTACTTTATTGACCGAATAGAGTGCCGTGAAATTGAATTTCTCAACCCGTCCATGGTTACCGGTATATACTCGTAATTTTTCATTATTAACCGATAATAAGTTAATAATGAATAAATTTACATTTTTTGATAATTCTGTGACAGTTTTAAATCGGAAATGTTTATAGCAAGTTTAAGTATAACCAAGAGATTTTATTTATTAATATTTTATGCATTTAAATGGTTGTTTAAACAGCTTAATTCAATATTAAAAATTCGGATTAATTTTATAAAACTGTCATAATGAAATGATAAAATTTCAGTTTTTGTTTTAATAAACAATTTTACTATGCCAACTGTGCATCAATTGTGCCATCACATTAAAAAGTTAAATGACGTTATGGTGGGATTAATTTCATAAATAATTATTAAAATTACGTGCTAGGAGTGAAAAAAATAGTATATATACCACGGTTATGAAGAGCATTATTGCCCTCGCGAATTATAATCCCTCGGTTTCCTCGGGATTATAATCTTTTCGCTCGGTCAATAATCATACTCTTCACAACCTTGGTATATAATATACTATTAACACTCGTTTAGCAGCCATTTCTTTATTAATGTGCTACTTATCTTATAAACAAAACTTATTCAATAACTCTGTCGCAAGAATTTTTACATGACTTCTAAGTAATAACTTTTAAAAGTTATTTGTCTTTAAGGAGCCTAAATTTTGAAACCATAACGAAATATACATTAGATATTTTACACTTAATTATTGACATTTACGTAATATTTTGAAAAAGTCATGTGATCTGAAACATAATGTGACATCAGGGGTACATACAGTTTAAAATGTGACCCTCCTTTTATTTATATGCAACGTAAACAGTTTTCCTATTGGCTATGAATGACGTGCTCTATGTTCTTCGACGTCAAAGGACTTGGGGGGTTATTTTCATGCTTATTTCAGGTGTAACAACGAGAGCATGGTGAAATAACAAGTAAGTAACTTTATTATAAATTCTTCTAAATTATAGTTTCAATATTAACATTTTAACTTTATTATCTTTGTAAATCAAAAATCTGTTTAAAAATAATTATCATTTTTCTCTCATATCTCTGTTTAGTCTAGATATCAACCGCGTAGGCATTTATTGTTTTGACAATTAACTATATAAGTTATTGCCTAGGCTATGTGTAATCATGTTATTTAGCTATGGAAGCTGGGATAAGCCCTGCACCCTTCAGATATGCCCTGCTGAAGTGATAATCATTTGTTTTTAAGGGAGTCGAGTTTAAATATTCAGATGGGACAGACATGTACTCTGTGTTTAGCTTTTGGGCGTTTACGCCAGTACTTGTAAATAGGTTACAATGTAACTGTAACAGTTTAGTTTTGTGTAATGAGTTTAGTGCAATTAATAATAATAAGTTAGTATTAATGTGTAACAATAAGTAACTTCTAAGTAACCACTCCTAATAAAAAATATGCATATAGTTTAAAAATTAAATGTAAGGGTAATATAATAATCTAGTGTCCCTAAAATGTTTTATACTTTTGAGGACTCATTATTAAATGATTTGACAGAAGATAAAACTGGATGGAGTGTCTGGTCGCGAACCTGGGGGAACCGGGTTCAATCCCGACAGACGCCAAATATTTCCAATTTTAAATGGCACAAAAGTGACCCCTGTGGTGCACTCTCCACATCAGCAATGAGTGCCCGTGAGGTGACGTCTGGTAAGCGCCCACACGGTAAAATATATCGTCATCATTACCGAGTCTACATGTGTTGTAGATACTGGCACACCCAGAAATGGGTAATATGCCCTGATGATATATTTATTTTATTTATTTATCTATTATCCAAAGGAATAATTTTCATGCATCCTATTTTGGAATGAAATAATGTGTGATTGAAAAAAACTTTGAACGTTGAACTCGTTTTTCTCCTCTGCATATATGAATTATGAACAAAATTCTAAATATTCTTTTATTAAAATGTCAAGAGCTTTACGATTTTATAACAGGATTAATTTTTTTAACAATTTATTTATCTTTTATCTTTATTTATAGTTAAGATCTAGCATCTAACATCCCCATTCAATAACAGCGAAGACCCATCTGGAGAAAACAAAGCTCATAAAAAGCTCGTCACGTCCTGCAACTGAGGAGCCCAAAGCTCAGGACTTCACGTAGGATCAGCAGCTTCAGCACGGCATCAGGCTGTCACGTATGATAATATGTATGTGCCAAGAAGGCAACGTGCACTCAGCCTAGGTGACTGAACGACTTGAAAATCTGGATAAAAATAACTTTGGCGCCTTTCTAAATTGGGGTGACATCACATTAATGAGATTTTTAAATGACGGGCAGATGATTACAAGTCAAAGTCTATTCTAATGTCAGATATGCTACAAGTTGGCAAAACAACACATGAAGTCAACCATTAGTAGAACTAATCATCGGCTTAAATAAATTATTTATAGTATCAATACGAGAAAGAAGAGATAGAAGTTTAACACAGAAAAATAGGGCACGCTTGTATATTTATTCTTATGATGAGTGTACCGTATTAACGGCTTTTATTACAAAAGTGCGCTCGTAAATTTATTTCAGCTTTAAATTGGAAATTCCCTTATAATTCTGTCAGTTTCGTCACTTTACAAAAACGTAGAGAAGTGTTGGATTTGACATTTTTATACAAAATCATAAATAATTATATAGATAATTCCGTCCTTTTAAGTAAAATATCTCTGCGTGTGCCTTCCTATTCTACTCGTTCTCTTGAAACGTTCTCTTCTAAAAAATATAAAACCAATGCTGCTATGTTTTCTCCAGTAAATCGATTAATGTGTTCTTTCAATAACATGATTCTTAGCTATAATGTTCCAGATATTTTTAATTGTTCACTATTTAAGTTTAAATCATTTCTAAAATATGTTTTCTCGCATTCTTTGTCTGATCCTTAGTTTGTACTTCTCATTATCTATTATTATACTGTCTAGCTAGAAACTTTTATTCTTTATGTATATTGTTAACTGTGCTGTACTTTTATTGGGCCTTGGCCTGTTGTACGGCCTTTCTTTCTAAATAAATAAAAAAAGTAATGTCCCATTAGCGTTAAAATTTTAAAATCGGTATATAGAGATCTTAAATAGTGCCTATTTACCAAAATCTCGATATGCAATTTTTATACGATACCTATATCTCCTACCGTCATCTTTCCTTTAGTACCGACTTTTATGAAACTATTTTTTTTTTTTGTGAAAATAGGAACATCTCTATATAAGAAATGTACGGACTAACTACATTATTTTGACCATTTAAATAATACAAAAATGTGAAATGTGATATTTTAATGTATAACGGGAGTACGAGTATATTATTTTTTGTATAAAACTAATTAAAAATCGCATATCAAAACTAAAATTTAACATTAAATTCATTTATTTTGAAGCGACATATTATACTTTAAACATGTTTAAATGAATACACATGCAATTATATTTAATTGCAAAATTATAAACGTTTAACTCTCTCCTTTTTTATTGATTTTATCAATAGAAAATGAACGATTCAAATATTTCATTGTTTAACAATACCTCATGTAGGTATATTATACCCTCGTCAATTTTATCCGTTTTTCATTAATTTCGAATGAAAGCCAAATCAATTTCAAAATTGGATTATTCTTATACATGTAACATCAACTCTACATTATATCAGTATCAAATTCATGAATATTCAAAAAATGTTTACAAAACTGAACTACGTATTGTCTATTTTTTGTTAACTGCGTTCATATGTGGATAGGAGAATTTTTCACTAATAAAAATTCAGAGGATATGTTAATTTTTCAAATAGTTTCGCATTGTTTATCAGTTTCAAACTACAAAATGCTTAGCAATTAAATGATTAAAAACGTAAAAAGATAATACTGCACAACAAATTGTAACAAAATAAAAATGTATATATTTAGCTAAAACTAGTAACAGCTATTTACTTTTTTCAAATGTTTGTAGTTTGTTTAAATTCTTTGAAAAAAAGTTCATCATGAATGTTACCTAATTAAAATTTTAATTGGAATGTAGTGAATATTTTCATTAAAATCTCTCTACTTATTTTTCGATAATAAATAATTAAAAATTTGACGTTTAAATGTCAAAATAAATACACCAATATTAATTTTGTTCATATGTAATTTGATTCGGAATAATTTACAGAAATTCTATTTTGTTTTATAAATAAAAAAGAATAAATGTGATGAAGCTGTTTAGATAACCCGGAAACAAATGAAAACGTGTAACCAAAGGTATGTCGGATGGTTACAAAAGAATTTTTTAATATCCTACGCGAAAAACAACTACTCTTTTATATAATGTGTTGTCAAACACAAAATAATTTATGGCAGAATGCAGTATTATTTGTTCCTAGAAGTAGTATTTCTTACTGAAATATCTGACAGTATATGTCAAAATGTGGTTTGAGGAAAAAAGAATTCATGATTCAATCTGTTAGTCTGTAACTCAATAATTATCTTTTATTAAAAATCTGTTGTGGCCAGCACAAGACCTTCCGTTAATTTAATGTATTTTATATAAATCCCATAGCAAAAGTTCATTGGAAAAGATTCTATATATTCAGTAAAATTGTAACACGAACGTAATACAATTTTATTACATATTCCATATAGAAAGTTCCTTGGAAAATATTCTATAAATCCAATAAAAATATACATTACTCATATATAAATACTCTAAAAATGCGTACACTTACGTAACATTTTCTTTGCAATCAAATAATATTACTACTAAGTTTATATCTCTACTAATTTTTGAATTATTGCCCCAAAAGTCAATATACCCCACATTTAGATAAAAACTTCAAAATTTTAAAAAATCTAATTTTTATGTATCTAGATACTTCTCAATGCGCTGATTCCAAATTTTGAAACCGCAGGTTGATATCTCTTTTCGTTCTCGAGATATTTAGATTCAAAGTTATGTTCAAAACTGCCCATTTTTGGGTAGTAACCCAAAAATGGGTCGAGATATGAATTTGGCGATGTCATCATTCGATTCTACGGGCAAAATTACATAAGTACACCAATTTTCATAATTTTTGAACACCGCATACAATCTCTAAAGCAAAATAACTGAAAATGGCCAAAAATCGAAAAAATCGTACGATTTTTTCAGATTTCGGCAATTTTTAGGGGTTTTCAAACTTTTATTCATAAAAAATGAACCGGTTGGACAAAAATTATGAAAATTGGTATACTTATGTATTTTTGCCCGTAGAATCGAATGGTGTTGTCGCCAAATTCATATCTCTACCCATTTTTGGGTTATTACCCAAAAATGGGCAGTTTAAAGAAAAACTTTAAATCTAAATATCTCGAGAACGAAATGAGATATCGACCTGCGGTTTCAAAATCTGGAATCAGCGCATAAAGAAGTATCTAGATACATATTAAATAGATTTTTGAAAATTTTGAAGTTTTTATCTAAATGTGGGGTATATTGGCTAAGAAAAGACTAAGGAGTTGTAGGGACCATTTTTTCTTACATGATGAAAATTTTAAATAACTTTCAGCTAATTTAAAAACTCGCCTAACATTTAGTTATAAAGCTCACGCCCATTGTTGTAATCAATATTATTGGACTACATTAAAAATATTCTTTGTTGTAATCCATAGTTTCTGCTATAGTTTAAAAATTCCAGAAAAATATCCGTGTGGAACGTTATTTCTTTTACTTTTTTTTTTTTACTAAATTTTAATATTAAACAGGGTAATATGGGGAGAAAATGAAAAAAAAACGATATCACTCAGATTTCAAATTTCCACCGTAGTTTTTAAATTAATAAAAAATATTTGATATAACTGCTAGTACTAAAATATTGATGATTTTTTTATTGGATTCAGTTGTAATGAGTATTCTTAGGCAACATTTAAAATATCTTTTATTGTAATCAACAAAATATAATTATAATAATGACCTCAGGTTCAGCCCCGGGCTGTTCTTCCAACTAACTTAATAATAATAATAATAATAATAATAATAATAATAATAATATTAAATTAGCCTTTTGTGTAAGCGAGATTTGTAAATTTAAAAATTATATACTTTTTGGTTTTTGTAATCAAGTTCGCTGTGGATTGAGACAAAAAATAAAAAGATTAATGTCAATGTCAAATAACATTAACTGCCTTTATGATAACTATAATATCCTCCCAATTTGAAGTTAAAATTAACATTTTATATTTTAGTTATTAAAAAAAAAATATGAATGGTTTAGTAAGCGTACAAGGAAGTCATGTGGTGTTCACATCAGATGTTATTAATATATGTAATAAAGCATCAGGAAAAATAATAATCTCACAATATATTTCCAACAGTCTATTTAAATTATCTACATGAAAAAGCTTCTCATCTCTATATCATCAACATATCCGACTTTTTAATCTTTCACTTTCATCCCGAATCCGTTATTTCCTCTCCATCTTATTCTCATTTTCTTTCACATCATGCAAAACATTACATGGAGCGAGTGCGGCTGAATATCGCCGACCTCTTTTGCTTTGGCCTCGAGCTAGCGAATTTGCGCATTGCATGGTTACAGTTATTGCAGGAATCACAAATATGCAGCCATGATTCCATGTCGTAGCTACAGGAAATCTTCAATAATACATCCCAGTATCTTTGTATATTCATGTACTTTGGTTCCAGCGTAAATATCAACGGTCTTTCCGGAGAAAATTATTTACATTTACTTGACTAAGGAATCTGCATAAATTTTCATAGTTTATATTTGCTAAAGTTTTAATTGTTTTTTGTTTAAAATTCATGTGAGCTGAAAAATTTATTAAAACTTCATGAAAATTTGCTTATCGCTTATGTTTCAGTCATCGCTTAACCTGTAACTTTTTGTAATTATAAGTAACGTGGATATTAATTAAAATTAACTACTTTTTTCGCAATGTTGTAACAAACAAAAGTTTGTTTTATTGACGTATTTCTGGGATGACAACAGCCCATATGAACCGGCGAGTAACATAAAAATAGATTTATTACAGTCATTTAGGTTTTTCGGCTATTTCATGGGTCAAAACGTCTTATCTGCTGTTTGCAACATTAATATCAATTTCCTAAATCCGAGAATCTTGTTTGCGTCGGCTCTAAATTAACTATTATTTACTTTAATTTATATATTCTTTCGAAATAACACATTACGACTATCTGTATCCAAGATATACAGAAATATACAGAATGACGAAATTAAATCATTTTACGGTAACACGTGTTTTAATTATATTGTTACTACTTTGCTTTAATATACATTTATTTAAAAATTATTATTAAAAACGAAAATATAAAAATTCGAAGGTTGAAGCAGTTTTAATAAACATATGAAACATACTTTATTTCAAAATTTGATTTTATTTAAAAGTTAGATTAGTCAGCCCGTATTTAAAGCGCATTTTTAAATTAAAAGCGCATTAATAATAATATTAATATTTTTTTCACTACTAGCCTAGGAACCCACTATTATTTACCTTTATTTGACATGAGAAATAGTTTTTCACTACCGCTTGCTTGTAACCATGGTAACCCAGGTCAATAATAATTTATTATTAACCTAGGTCTAAAATGCAAACTGTCACTTTTCAAGCAAACTCAAGCCTGCAAATCCAAATCTTATTTAACTCATTAAATTCAAAAAAGGTGTTAAGTATATAATTTAAATTTGCCGCTTAGTTTAAAATGACCTACGCTGCCGCCTCGCCTGGTCACTGTGCTGTTTTGGTGAAAATGTGAAATATTTGTAGATGTAGAATGAACAAATCACTATTTTTTTGTATTTGTAGGTAAATGCATTTCAATAGATTTATTTAAAAATAATAAACTAATAATGCTGCTGATTGTAACAGCACAAAATGTTTTTATTAAATAATTAAATCAAATACAAATCTAGGCCCATAAGTGAGGTTATCAAACCAGCGAAATGAGCAAAACGTCAGATAAAAACAAATGCAGCCTACTTTGTTTTTGTGAATATTAACAAATAAGTAACGTTATTATTCATGTCAAAATTATTGTTATTATCAATAAAAAAAAAATTCAAAGAGGATTTATGTGCTAGTAGTGAAAAAAATAATATATAAACCACGGTGTATAATATACTATTATGAAATTAAAAGCATTCACATGTACAGTTTTTTCGCTTCTCAATTATATTCGCAATTTGCAATCAATTAGAAAAAGAAATCTCCGTCTGCAACATGGAAAGAGCGATACTAAATATTCCGAGGGAAAAATACGCAATAAAAATAATAACTCTGATTTAAAAGTGGCTGTTTTGTTTCAGCACGGCCCTTATCTCGCAGTTTCACTTCCTCCGCTTCGCTGGAGGATCTCTAGTAATTTAGTCCCGCAGGTGTAATTCAATATCATCCTGTGGTGCACGCCACACCAAACACTAAAGCTGGATTCACATGGACCGTTGACATTGTTCTTATCAACAGAAGAATCGCAGTCTTACACGGTTATTTCCACATATGAACATGCTATTTTTCCTTCATTGCTGCGAGGTTTAATTTTGCATTATTTAAGAGCAAAAGTAAATATCAGTTCTTTGAAAAAGGAGCTTTTTCAATTTGTTTCACAAAGTTTATGTTTTTCCCTGGTTTTCAATCAAAATTGACATAACGTTTTATTTGATAAAAGTTTAGATAGCCTCTGGTTATAAAGATATTTATTATTGCCACTCGATGCCTATAAAGGTTCATAATAGCAGCATTCTAATATGACTATACTATAATACCTACATCTTGTGAGAGTACATACCGGTTCTAGTGGTAATGACTAGAAATAGTGACATATTGTAATCTCATATTACACTAAAAATAATATTTTATTAAATGTTCTAACAACTAGTGTGTGATACTGTTCCTTAAATGAAAAAATCATCTTTAACACGAATAAATTTTCAAATAAAATTACTGTAGCAGATCATGTCACATTAATGTAGCCGTAGCGATATACCGGTATTACAGATTACTGAATTAACGTCGTAAGTGAGGTTGTTTCTTGAAAGTTTGGGTGATTTTGATTTATTTTGATGCAAATATACTACGAAAAAACAAAATATATTTCACAGTCGTACAAAGAAAATTGTTAACTTGTTTGGAATGGCTCTTTCATCCAAGTTAAACTGTTATACTCGTGTAAATTATGTCTCATTCCTTACTTGCTACAAAATATATTATTACCTTATTAATACAGAGTAACAAGAATAGATAAGAAGACCAAACAGAAATATTATACATAAGAAACTATGAATTTCCCAAATCTTTGAAACACAAAGAGTCAAATGATTGAGGAACATAATAAGGTAGTCAGTGAGAACTTAAGCGAAAAGAATTCTAAAGGAATTAATAAAATGTGTTAATAGAAAAAAATGCATAGAAACAAATGCCAAAATAAAATAAAACCCTCAAAGTTCAGCGACCTCACGATACGCCTTAGGGTCACTCCTAGCTTTTAAAAAGAGTGTACGTATGAATTACTTTTTTGCTTATATTCAAACTCAGATTGTAAGAACCAGATATTATCAACTGATTCGCATGGTTAATACACCGCGCAAAACTAATTTAATCTGTAAATATAATTTCTATTTAATATAATTTATTAGGTTATTGGTAATTTCAATATTTCTTCTTGCAGTGGTGAACGTTACCATAGCTGTTTTTAAACTATAGACAGTGTTTTAAAGGTTTGGCACTGAAATCAAAGCTTGTGAGTCGCTATTTCGCAGATGGTTTTATATGGTTGAAAATTAGTTCACTTACAAGCGTTAATTTCAACGCCAAACAAGGTTAAAAAAAAGACTATAGGGCTGGCTATTATATTTTAGTATGTATTTCTAGCTTTTTTCATAATTATATTTGTAATTCTAATTTTTGTTCGGTGCAGTAATATTAAGTTATGCTTCTTAAACAATAGTGAGGCAGCTGTAGTATGTATATAGTCCTATTATATATCAATTTTGTTGCATGAATGATGTCAAATACAAATTCTCCGTGGGACTTGTTTGTAGCAGCTCTAAACTTTCTTTATAAAAAAAAATCTGTTGTGGCCAGCACAAAACCTTCCGTCAATTTGATGTATTTTGTACATATCCTATACCAAAAGTTCCTTGAAAAAGATTCTATATATCCTGTATCATTGTAACAAGAACACACTATTTTTTACATAACCATATTGAAAGTTCCTTTGAAAAGATTCTAAAATCTAATAAAATTTTAAAACGAATACGAACGTACATTATGTATTGCACTTAACACTTCCTCCTACTTCAACTTTTCCCTATTTTATTAGAAGTCGCTGTTTCTTACTCTTCTTTTCTACTCATTCCTGTCCAAAGCACCTTCGTGACATAGGTCTTTCTCTCTCAAATCTTCTGCTATACAGTCCTTCCATCTTCTCTTTTGCCTTTCTCGTACTTCTGGCATTATAAGTTCCTATCTTGAGGCGAGGCCGCAAATGCAAGTCACTGGCGAGGGACACTCTGTCACTTACATCACTTTCAGGTCATATACTTTCCACTTTGGTTTTGCACTTGATACTGACATCTGTCAATTAGAATTTTTTGAATATACATATCTGCTGTTTCCATATTTTTTTCAAAGCAGACTGATTTTTGAAAGTTAACCTCTGTTAATCTCTCTATAACTTTATATTTATTGAATATGAAGGAAAATGTATAATCAAATCTTACAGAGAATAAAATTTTCTTTCATATTAATGATCATAAAATGTTGAAAAATGATATTTAACTGGGTTTTTTCCAGAAAAACTGTTAAGATCTTCAAATAAGGGTACTTCCGGTTGACCAATTATAACCAAAATCTAATCAGCTCTTCATATGGTTGTAAAGAAGAGGAATATGAAAGAATCATAATTTTTAGAATTGTAGTTTTGGAGTTATCGTCGGAGAAAAATTTGTCACACACACACACACGGACACACAGACACACACACAGACAGACACACACACAGACACACACACAGACACACACACACACATACAGACATCAATGTAAAATTAGTAAAATCGTATTCTAAGGATCTTAAAACGTGCTTATTCATTGAAAACTCACAACCGAATTTTTTGACCAAAAACAATACCTTCCTTTTGACGGAAGGTAAAAATCCTCAGCCATATGATATTGATATTGGGCTTCCAAATTATCAAGAGATGGCGCTGACGTCAAACGTCAAAATTCAAACGAATGGTACATTTTTCGCTGGCTTCCATAAGAGTACAATTGGTGTGAGACTAATTTTCGTAGTTATTAATTTAATTTCGGATTTAGTATAGTGTTTTTTTGTTAATTTCGGTAGAATTGAGTTTGATCTTTCTTGTAATAACAATTTAGTGATAGTTTTAATAATATTTTAGTTAATAGGGTTAATTTGTAGGTTAAGAGTATTTTAGTCATATTTTAATGAACAGTATATTGGTATTTTTAATAAAAAAACATTTGATTTCCTTTATTTAGATATTTCATTGCCGTAGCTGTATATATATTAATTTCTATCTACATAGCTTTACTTTTATTTAATTGTTTTTCTTTCATAATAAACAATTTTCTTTGCTTAGATTTAGATACTATTTGTAGATTTGGGATTTGTAGTGTATCATCTAGAAATATGGTGGAAGGCCAGCAAGTAATAAATAGTGGCCACATAATATTATGTGGTAAATATTTTCGGAGAAAACTCCATCGTCACTTTAAACTATAAATTGCATATCTCCTAATTTGTTCATTAATTTTATAAAAAACAAAAACTTACCTGTTATATTAGCAGTTATTCAGATCCTACTAAGAATAAAAGAATAATAGCCGAAGATAAAAGCGTATTAAAATTGGTATACAAGTAAATACAATCCCTGAATAAAACAACCACTTTGTACATGTACACTTCACTCAGTTCAGAAATCTGCCACTAGTGGCGCATTTTAATTTTGGAAGCCCAATAAACTCCGCAATAAAGTCAAAAGTATTAGCATTTAAACATGATAAGAAATTAATAAGCTAACAAATTTTCTGCTTCAGGAATTTATAAATCTGCAGACTTCTCCATGTGTAAACGTGTGAGTGAGAACATCATATTGTTGCGGGAAGCGCTTTGACTAAACAGTCCCTTTAAAGGCGGTTGAATTACAGGTGTGCAGCGCTAGTGGTCCATGTGAATCTACCTTTAGCTTCAGCGTTCGTTTGGAAGGAAGTTGAACACGGCACGTTGCAAACGAGTTGTATTTTCATTTTGAGCAAGTCGATTGCGCACGCGAATCGGCTTAACAGGATCTGGCTTAAGCGATTTACCCGCCTGCACGGTAAACAGTCGCGGTGCTCCTATACGCTGTGGTCGTTCTAGGTGCCGTGTTTTGTTTGGGAGACTACGCCAGGAATTTAACGTAAACAATATGGAATAATTAGCTAGGTAGATTGTATGGAGCTATTATTTGGATTAGCTGGAAACTATGAAATGAAATGCATAATTCGGAAAGTGGAAACCGCGCCCAAGAGCGGTTCTATTTAGGACAAGTTTTTAACTTTTACTGGCGTAATAGAATGATTAAATTATAAAGATATTTTGAAGTATGATTCAATATAGGCTTGCCTCCCATGGTTAAAGAAATGAAATATCTGAAGGGTATATAATTTATGTATTTAAAATTCGTCTGAGGGAAGAGGAAGGTTTCGGGAAAGATTTATAGCAAGAAACTTTTTATACAACTGAATTAAATTTAGAATAATAAAGTCGAAACTGTAACCCTGATACCTGTAATGTAACCAAGTCAACATCAATAGTTAATTAAGCCACTATATGATTCTGATATCTCTATGTGATGCTACTATTAGTAACTGACATGTATGATGTAGGTACATGTTTGTTAATGCCAATTCAAATTAAAATAGTGTTTCGGTTTACGTTCATCTGTGAATATGCTAGTTAACTACAATCAACATATCAGCATATTAGGTTGGAAACGTAAATGTTGCCTTGTCCACAGTCATCATAGCATTCATACATAAGAACATATTAAAGTAACCGATTTTCGGTAGCGAATAACCGTATCCGGACCACAATAATAGTTACACAAAAATCATCCCTCGCCACAAATTCCTGTACAAACATACTTCGTTCACCTCGTCCACATAAAAGTGCAGCTGACTCTCCATTCTCATAAAACATTCTTACTAACCATATATCTTCACACCACAATAGTTGAAACAATCATTCTCTGTACCGACTTGCACCAGCACGACTATTTTGTAATGTCTGTATACTCTTGATTGGTAAAGGTAAATGGCATTTTGAGAATAGCAAAAAGAAGAATATAAGTTTTACGGTTAATCAAAAAACATTTAACATCAATTTTGACAATCAATATTTTTTCCAGGGAACACATTGATTTTTACATTTTTACAAAATTTTGAACTATGACGTGATTGGCCACTTTTAAAGGCCTCCTGTTCTTGTAGAAAGCATTTTAAACAAAAATTATTGACAAATTTACTATCTATGGGGTTAATTCTACCATGGGTTAAGAGCTGTACACCCCTGTATAATATTAAATTCTAACTTCTTTCGTCGAAACAAATACTCTAAATAAATATCTCCCTTTTAAAGTATTTCATCTGTAAATAAATAAATAAATATATCATCACGGCATATTACCCATTTCTGGGTGTGCCAGTATCTACAACACATGTAGACATCGGTAATGATGACGATATATTTTACCGTGTGAGCGCTTACCAGGCGTCACCTCACGGGCACTCAAAGCTGGTGTGGAGAGTGCACCACAGGGGTCACTTTTGTGCCATTTAAAATTGGAAATATTTGGCGTCTGTCGGAATCGAACCCGGTTCCCCCAGGTTCGCGACCAGACACTCAGGCACGCGGCCACGGGACCCCATCATCTGAATTATTAAAATATCTTTCGGAAGTAAGTAAGTAAGTTTATGGTGTCGAAATGTTGGTTTTTTAATAAAAATACAAAACATAAACTAAAAAGGTAGTATTATTCCAAGTATTTCATCTATATCATATAATAGTCATGTTTCACCAAGAACCTATAGCTTCCATTGATACTATTTCGCTTCTTGTAGTTGGGTTTTGGATGGTACAAAATAGTGTACGTCAAAAATGATCGGTAGCTACCCAATGCAATAAGGCCAGAATGTTGGCGTCCGCATCACGACGCTGCACGTGGCGTCCGACGATCCATTCAAGCGTCTTTAATAGAGCATCTTCGCAATATCTCACTCAAAATATTTTTCATGTTCCATCAATATTTTCCAAGACAATAAAACGTGCTGATATCGGGAAGATGAGACGCACAAATAGATTTTTTAATTGTCAATTAAAACAGTCTGCTGTGAACTCAATCTAACAGAGGAAGAAACAAAATGAAACGGGATTCGCGGATGAAATGACCAGAAAGTATGCAGCCAATTTCACTGCTCTAAAACAAACAAGACGGCGGAATTAAGATCGCCATATTACTGACGGTTTTCATGTAACTGGATGCATATAATAGCCGTATTTTGCATTGAATTTTAAGAAAATTGCCCGAGAAAACTAGATGGTTTTTCTTTTATTGTTAAAAATGCATTCAGATAACAAATACCTGTTCTGTGTTATGCTTTGGAATTCCGGAATCCTTTTCTGTTACTCAATAATTTTGAGATGTGGGTTGTATATCCTCTAGAACGTGCTATAATCATGGAAACAACTGATAAATTCAAATAATGGGTTACATGCGTACCTTTTTTTATTTAATATTTTTGAAGAGAAGGTAAAAATTTGCTACCCATATTTTTTCTTTTGACAAAATTTTTATTAATTAGCCAGAAAAAAAATAATGAAATTTGATTATTTGAATTCCCGCCATGTATGACGTAGAATTACACCGCACCAATGAATAGTCGTAAAGCCACAGCGTGGTGCCGTCCCATTGTAATGATATGTTTGTGCGGGTAATGTAGATCACCTGTTTGACGTTTAAGTAATAGTTTGGAGGTTAGTATTTTAGTTTATCTTTTTGGTATTGATATTTTAAATTACAAGTAACTATCTATGTGTTTCTTTATAAAGTAATTAATGTATTTGGGAGACCAGAGAGAGAGAAAAATGAACTAATGTCAAATTCAAATTAAAACTTTCTCGCACGCCATGCCATCTATTGATAACATTCTTAAACATGCTTCCCCTCCCCAGTTCAATATAAAGACGTCACGTCTTAATTTAGTAAAAAACAAATAATTATTTTAAAATAAAATTTATATTTTTACATATGTTTTCAATATAACATTACGTATATAGTGACAGATATCGGATTTTCAGTACCACGCAAGTAGCCCATTCTAATTGACAGATTTCAATGTCAATTTACATAGTATATGTTAGTGTTAAAATTTCAATGGATTTATAGAATCTTTTCGGTGTGCAATTTGCAAAAAATAGTACATGTTCGTTTTAAAATTTTTCTGGATATATAGAATCTTCTCCAAGGAAATTTTGGTATGTGATTTGTACAAAATACATAGAATAAGCGGAAATATATGAATTTTTTTTATTTTATAAGAGATTTCTTCGTAATTTTATAGCACAAGAGCTTTTAATAAACTTTGCTCCTTTCATAAGAATATTTGTTTTCTCAATAATTACAATTTTAATCAGTTTAACAACACTTCAACACTGTAAACAATTTGCAATTATTTTCCACGTAAAATCTATTTTAATAGCGTTTTTAATCACAATTTTATTCAGAAACAAAAAATAAATTAAAATCTGTCAAAGTTTGCGATGTTAAACTATTAAAAAACCGTTAGCAACGCTTTAATAGCTTAAAATGATTAATAATTACCACCAAAAACTTTTGTTGGCAGCTATACAGCTGAGGACTCTGATAAAATTTTAAATGCTTTTGCAAATTCGAACATCGCACCTGTCAAGCTTTAAACAACAGGAAAATCTTCTAAAAGTATCACTTAAGAATTTTATATGGATTATTCATAACGGACGACAAGAACTCAATTGCTCTTGATTCGAAATGAATAATAAATATACAAACTTTTCAAAAATCTTGACTTCTCGGGAGTTAAAGGTGACTAATTAATGTTTTAAAATTACCAAATTTTACTTTCATAATACTCCGAATTTTAGTCTTTATTATTTTAGACGATAATGTTTCGAAAAGAAATAGGTAACTAGCAGTATTTCAAATACCTGCACAGGGAAGACATTTTGAAGAAGGTATATACACAGTAGCCAATAGATGGTATGCGTCTGTACAATACAAAGCGGGAGATTTAAATCAAGCCGTATTATAAACTATAAAGTACATATGTTAAGAGTTACTAACTAAAGAAAAACACTTTAACCTTGACAATAATTTTAAAAACTATATACGTATTTCGAGAATCATGTAGAAACTACAAAGTAAAAACAGAGAAGTTAACATTACTCAGCATGTAAACCATGCCTGAGGTCAAAACAGCTCTGAGGAATAAGGGAGAGAACACGGGTTATATAGGGACAGGAGTCATAGGTGAGTGGATTCCTAATAGGGGATTCCAGCTCAATCGAATCAAAGGATAATAGTAAAAAAAATACGAATGTATATGCTGAATAACGAATATTAATAAAAAAAATTAAATGGTGTAATTGAGATATTTCGGAAAGAAGGGGTTTTTTGTTATAGCGCTTCGACACGAATAATGTATCAATATATAATATTTTGATTGGCGACCGAAAGACCACCTATACATGCATAACAAATAGCGTGTTAGGAGGTGGGGGTTACTACCAATGGAAGTTAAGAAATTCAAATTCGAAAGGAGGGGCTAACATTCCTGTACTGCAATTTTCAAACAGTTTTTATTTTAATATAAATTTCTTGCATTAAACTTAATAATTTAAATACACCTGTAATTATAAATTATGTATTATATAATTATTTTATCTAAATATAACTTAAAATAGTATATATTACAAGAACATTTAGTTTGATATAAAAACACATAAGCGTGACGTCATGTCAATCTTTTCAAAATTCGGGAGACCATAACTCACTTATTAATAGGAATTTTTCATCGGATTTTCATCAATATTCTTAGTTTTCTTAATATTTTTAGATGAAATTATATAAAAAAAAAAAATGGTGAAATCCCCCATTGGGTAACTAAGATTAAACAAAGTAACTGTCTTATATTAACTCATATAATTTAGAATTTGGGATGGGACCTAGGTCCACGTTCATCAATTTATCTTTAAATTTAAGTATTATCAAACTCGCATGTGCGTCTAAATATCTATTACAATCAACTTGTTTCAATAATTTTATATTAGAATTAATTGGAATAATACTACCTTTTTTTAGTTTAAGTTTTGTATTTATTATTTAAACCCAATTAAAAATGTTTTCTTTAGTTATAACTTTACCTTAAGACTCAATTTTAGTTTTTAATAATTAAGAGTTACTATTGCCAATATATTACTGAGCTTCTCATTTATGACAAATTTCATTTTAAAATTATTTTTTACTATTAAATATCTAATGTAAAATAAATATAAATAAATATATCATCACGGCATATTACCCATTTCTGGGTGTGCCAGTATCTACAACACATGTAGACATCGGTTATGATGACGATATATTTTACCGTGTGGGCGCTTACCAGGCGTCACCTCACGGGCACTCATAGTTGGCGTGGAGAGTGCACCACAGGGGTCACTTTTGTGCCATTTAAAATTGGAAATATTTGGCGTCTGTAATTTTCTATATTGAAGTCTAAATGTTATTTACGTTTATTCAAATCTAATCTCCAGAGTTATAAAAAGTGGAGTCAATTTAGTGATCCAAGAATCATTTAAAGGTAAATAGTGCCGAGTATTTTATTTGAATCTGTAATAAAAGTGTAGTAAATACATACTTCAAAGTAAATTACGTTTTTATAGTACGTAAATAAACAGTAAGCTCATCTCCAGTGAATAATCAGGAAGGTAAACTAAACAACAGAGAACTGTGCTACAATTCCGATTTTATTAGTTTCGCAGTAGCAATAAAAGCACCCTAATTATTTCTAAATCAACATAAACTAAGTTCCAAGACAAACGAATCAATATTTAAGATCTGAAACATTCATTTCACATTTGCATACATCAGCTTTGCGTCAGATAGTACGAGAACTTCCAAACGACATTGCATTATCATCCTTTTCGTCTTTCTCGTCGTTTGAAGTTTGAGAAATTCGAACGGTGCGTCATGGCCACGTAGTTCGAGGTCGGGGCGTTACCCCACTGGGACGTCACTGGAGAAGAGAGGGTTGCAGGGCTGCTCTCGGAGAGAACTAGAACTACCACCACATAGTGATTACAGGACACGCAGGACCGCACTATGTGGTTGGGATTTTTGACAATAATTATTAACATTTAATGAATCTCGTGAAATGCTCAATTACTGATAATTAGCAGTGAATTTCGTAACATTGAAATTGCTGGGTCACAAATCCGAAACAAAGTAGCGGAAATGGATTTAGAAGATACAAAGATGAATAACTTCATAACTAAAAGAACTAAGTCAAAGAAAAATCACGAAAAATTTGAGATTTATTTATTTCGTGACCAAGCCATACAACCTAATAGACATAGATTGGCGGTATTTTTAATGGATATATGCATGTTACCTATAATTTTAAATATTTAATTAATAAAACAATAAGAAAGATTAAATGTACTTCCCAGAAAATGCTTTCAGAATGTAACTAATACTTTTGATTTTTGACACTGACTTGTGTCATTTACAAATTATGTTATAAACATTGGAATTACTCTATATATTATAGTGTCTTTATCTCTAAATCTTTATAGGATATAATAAAAATTTTAAGTGTATTAGATGGAGAATTTTATGTTCTTCAATATTTAATAACAAAAATTTCCAGAACATTATATTTAGAATAATTTTTCTAAGAAACTACTACTTCCGGTTTTCCAGTTGTTACCAAAACCTTTTTAGCTTTTTCCAGGAATATAAGATTGAGGAAATTGCAGTTAAATATTTTTTAAGGCTTATAGCTTTTGAGGAATCGTCCCTCCAACATCCAGACACACATACATACACACATCCACACACACAAACATCATTTTAAAAATCTGTTGTGGCCAGCTCTTGCACTTCGATTTAACATGTCTTCTGCATACATATAATTCTAATTATATCTATTTTTCATTGTATGAGGAAGTTTCTAAATGTCAGAGATTCTTCCAATTCATTAACCAGATTGGCGGTATTTCTGATAGATATATGCATTTTACCTATAATTTCAAATATTTAAAAAACAATAAGAAAGATTAAATATACTTCCCAGAAAAACCTATCAGAATGTCACTAAAACTGTTGATTTTTGACACTGATATGTGTCATTTACAAACTATGTTATAAACATTGGAATTTGTCAACTGGTTTCCTTAGTGCCTTAGCCTCTGCGATTAGATTACTCAATAAATTATAGTGTTTTTATCTCTAAATCTATACAAGATATAATAATTTTTTTAAGTGTATTAGATGGAGAATTCTATGTTCTTCAATATTTAATAAAAAAAAACTCCCAAAAAATTATATTTAGAAGAATTTTTCCGGTTGTTCAATTGTTACCAAACCCTTTTCAGCTCTTCCCAGGAATGTCAGATTGAGGAAATTGCAGTTAAATATTTTTTTAAGTCTCCAACATCCATACATACACACACACATCCCCACACACACACACACACACACACACACTTACTTATTTATAAAAAATGTTATAATCGGATTCTAGGGACCTTAAATCGTGCTTATTCAATAAAATCTTGATATGCGAATTTTAGCTGAATCCAATACCTCTCTTAGCGAGAGGTAAAAAGCATGTGATTTGATGTGTAAGTAATTCCTAGAATATAATATCGCGACAAATCTGAAACTGAAAATATGAAACGAATTCATTCATTAAATATCTGTCTAAAAATTTCAGGGAAACGCATTTCAGCGAATTAGTTTTCCACTGACGTTTCGTAGAATGTTTCTATAAATTGAACGTTCGAAAACATTCCAGGCTGTCTAATTGTTCTTCTAATATAAGCAGCAATATTACTGTTTTACTGTTTCAGTCCTAACTAGCAAACTTTGTTTCGTGCATTGTAGCAAGTTGCCCATAAGTTACGGCTGCACCATTAGAATAATCCTAAACGTATGTTGCTACAAAGTACCCTATGAAGCAAAATAAATTCCGCGAGTTTCTTGGCACATGTACCGCTGATCTGGCAACGTTTTACAGCGTATGAAGTATTACTGTTTCAGTACACATGTACACAGTTAAACGGTTATGATTCTGGCAATCTTCAAGGTTTCTCATTGCCACTGACATTTTTCATTTTACCGAAATTTGTTGTTTATGTTATACTAGTTACCGAACAAACCAAAATCCGCAAATTCTAATTACGCTATATAAAATATTATCTCAGAAACTATCTAAAAATAACTTAGAATAACTAATTGTTTTAGAAATGAATAAATTATGAGAGAGCAGCTTTGATTTAGTCTAAACGAGAGAAGTAGGAATGAAATAAGTTTTTATCGATTTAGGACAAACTCGTTTCAGGTGATATTGTAAATCGGAACCATTCAAACCTTTTCTTTGTTGTAGCTACTCGTTTTTCAGGATACATTACACGACAATACAGTAAAGGTGTGTAATAAAAGCTGTATATTGTGTGAAAGATGCAAAATTTTAACTTTCATTACATAAAAGTAGTAGATTACGTTCCATGTTAAAAAAGTGAAAGTTTACCAGACGAATATGGTAAGTTTAAGTACAAGCGATAGCGAATACTTAAATGCCATGTGAGTACAGTAAAATCACTTTTCTGACGCTATGCGTATACTATTTTTTCGTATTAAAATTTAAATTTTTTATGGCATAATATTCTGAATTAAGAGTAAAGTTTTATTTGACAACTTTAAATTGTAAAACTGGTTAGCTATCTATCGCCATCTATTTCATCTTAATTGTAACAATATAAAATAAAGAATTCTAAATACTGACATTGCTATTTTATTCTGTCGAAAGAAATTTGGGGAACATTAAAACTTCCCTCAATAGTACCTTAGTCTTTCTAGCGTAGAACATTTATGGTATTCTTCACGTAAGATCATATTCAATAGGCCCATAAACCAATTTTTACCTTCCGTCACCTTTAGGTAAGGAAGGTATTGTCTTTGGTCAAAAAATTCGGTGGTGAGTTGCAAGTGCAAAACCAAATATGGAACGTATGGGATCAAAAATTTGTATGTCACAGTGATCCTCGCAAGTGACATGCAGTGAAAGGCTAAAGAGAAGATGGAAGGACTGTATCGTAGAAGACTTGAGAAAGGAAGGACTGTGTAAAGAAGATGCGTTGGACAGGCAGAAGAAGAGAAGAGGAAACAGCAACCCCTAATAAAATAAGGGAAAGCTGATGCAAAAAGAAAAATGTGTCAAGTGCATTTTACTTAGTGTATGTTTATGTTATAATTTTATTGGATTTATAGAACCTTTTCAAACGAACTTTTGGTATGGAATTTGTAAAAAATAGTATGTGTTCGTGTTCGATTTTACATGATATTATATGTATAGAATATGTTCCAAGGACCTTTTGGTATGGGATTTGTACAAAATACATTGAGGGAAGGTCTTGTGCTGGCCACAAGAAGATGGAAGGACTATATCGCAAAAGACTTGAGAAAGGAAGGACTTTGTGAAGAAGATGCGTTGGACAGGAATGAGTGGAAGAGAAGAGGAAACAGCGACCCCTAATAAAATAGGGGATAGCTGAAGAAGAAATGAAGGAAGTGTCTAGTGCATTTTACTTAATGTATATTTATGTTATAATTTTATTGGATTTATAGAATCTTTTCGAATGAAATTTTGGTATAGAATTTGTAAAAAATAGTATGTGTTCGTGTTCGATTTTACATGATATGACATTATATAGAAACTGTTCCACGGTCCTTTTGGTATGGGATTTGTACAAAATACATCGAATTGACGGAAGGTCTTGTGCTGGCCACAACAGATTTTTAAAAATATTTTTAAATGAAAGTAACCTATAGTTCGTAGGAACGGAAAATGATGTTGAATAGCAACAAGAAAACTTTTTACCTTCCGTCACCTTTAGGAAGGAAGGTATTGTCTTTGGACAAAAAATTCGGTGGTGAGTTTTTAATGAATAAGCACGTTTTAGGGTCCCTACAATACGAATTTACTATTTTTAAGATGATGTCTGTATGTATGTGTGTGTGTGTGTTTGTCCGTGTGTGTGTGTGTGTGTGTATGTGTGTCCGTGTGTGACAAATTTTTCTCCGACGATAACTCCAATACTATAATTCTAAAAATTATAATTCTTTCGTATTCCTCTTCTGTACATTCATATGAAGAGTTGATTAGATTTTGGTTATAATTGATCCACCGGAAGTACCCTTATTTGAAGTTTTTAACAGTTTTTCTTAAAAAAACGCAGTTAAATATTATTTTTTGACATTTTGTTATTATATTTATTAAAGAAAATACTCTTCTCTATATGGTTTGATTATTCATTTTCCTTCATATTCAATAGATGTAGAGTTAAAGCATTATAAAGAAATTAATTTTTGAAAAATTAGTCAGCTTTGCCATTTATCATGGAAACAGCTGACATAATTATTCAAAAAAATTTAATTGACAGATGTCAGTTGCAAGTGCAAAACCAAATATGGAAAAAAATATAGGATCTAAAATTGGTATGTCATAGTGTTGCTCGTAAGTGACACGCAGGGAAAGGCCAAAGAGAAGATGGAAGGACATTACTTAGTGTAGTTTATGTTATAATTTTATTGGATTTATAGAACCTTTTCAAATGAACTTTTGGTATGGAATTTGTAAAAAATAGTATGTGTTCGTGTTCGATTTTACATGATATTATATAGAATCTGTTCCAAGGACCTTTTGGTATGGGATTTGTACAAAATACATGGAATTGACGGAAGGTCTTGTGCTGGCCACAACAGATTTTTGTAGATGTTTAGCTGATAGACATTTCTAAATACATTATCCTCGTAGGTTAGGTCTGAGGCCTCGCGTGTCGCGGCTGTCTTGCGGTCAGCGGACAGGGCTGAATACGTCAAGGGACCCCAGGACGAAGTGACATGTTCTCTGGTTCTCTCTCTCGCTTTAACTACTTTGTGCAAAACGCGGACAATTGTGGCGTGTAGATGTGTGCTAAACGTATGCATGACCAGTTGCTTCTGTCGTATTTCCCTGGACGCTTAATGAATTTTAATTCGCGCGACCTGGACACTAACTCCGTCTCCATTGACCACGATAAACTAACCCAAGATAAAGCTTAAAAATATCGCTAATCTAAACACCGTCCTCAGGGAGGTGTCGCAGTGTTGTTGTTTATTTTTCATTTTATATTCCGGTTTACATTTTACAAAATGAAATATTTTCCAGAGCTTCGCAGTTCCTTTGTTTTTCGATAGGGTATTTCACATTAATCAATTTTACAATTTTAGTATCTTATATTAACACGTTCACTGCCGATCATCTGCCCTGTTACTGCCTGCTATGCCGGGTCTTAGTTGTGGAAACTAACTATATCACAATTATTTTTACTATGCCATATGACAGAACACTTGTGTCATTACATTTTTGGTAATGAGACTCTAGAAATTAGTGATGTGAGATGTATTATGAGTTTTTTATACCAGCTCATGGTTTTCCTTTCACTGGCATGTCAACATTTAGTTCTGGCAATTTACTCCCGACATATACTGATGACTATATTATATTATCGCTTTTGGTTTTTTAATACTTCTCCAATTTTTTTGTTCTGTAATTCTGCATCTGATATAAGCTTTTTGTCACAAGAACGTACTTTCTTTTGCACCGATGGTCCCGGCAATTGATTGTCCATTGTAGAACTCAGAGTGCCCAAAACCCAAAACCAACTATGTACCTGTATAAAGTGTACCTGAGGTGCCTATAAGAGCGCAACTGTAAGTGCCTAATGCCTGTGAGATACTGAAGCATAGAAGAATGTATATAATGATGGCACAGACGTTGTGTCATCGGCATAACACGCAAAATACCAGATGACACAACGTATGTGTCATAGGCAGTGAACGTGTTAATTGAAACTTAAATACACTACATACATCTTCTTCAATTGGTCTTCAGAAATGGTGAAATATATTTCGGAAAGCATCACTTTTTTCAGAACGCTTCAGTTGAAATTCAGAAAACACAATTTAATATCAGAAAACGTCAAATATATTTCAGAAAAATAAATTTAATTAATTCAGCTTTATGTCTAATTTTAAATTGATTGTTCTAAATTAGAAGCGGAAATAGTGTAGTAATATAAAAATTAGAATTTATGTCTGCTAATAATTTTAAATTACAATACTAAATTTCTTACAGTCAAATTCGTTTCCTATGTTTCATTTTAAATGGGACAGGCAAATATATTGCTGTCAATCAAATGTCACGTTAAAAAATACTCACAGTATTTCTTGAAAATACTAAATTTATAACAATTGTAATTAAATATGTTGAATTATTGCCCCAAAAGTCACTAAACCTCATTTTCAGATAAAATCTTCAAAATTTTCAAAAATCTAATTTGCATGTATCTAGATACTTCTTGATGCGCTGATTCCAAATTTTGAAACCGCAGGTCGCTATCTCTTTTCGTTATCGAGATATTTAGAGTTAAAGTTTTACTCAAAACTGCCCATTTTTGGGTAATAACCCAAAAATGGGTCGAGATATAAATTTGTAGATACCACCATTCGATTCTACGGATAAAAGTACATAAGTATACCAATTTTCATCATTTTTGACCAACCGGTTAATTTTTTATGAATAAAAGTTTGAAAACCCCTGAAATTGGCCAAAATCTGAAAAAATCGTAAGGGGTACCCCTTACGATTTTTGCGATTTTTGGGCATTTTCAGTTATTTTGCTTTAGAGACTGTATGCGGTGTTCAAAAATTATGAAAATTGGTGTACTTATGTAATTTTGCCCGTAGAATCGAATGATGACATCGCCAAATTCATATCTCGACCCATTTTTGGGTTATTACCCAAAAATGGGCAGTTTTGAGCAAAACTTTAAATCCAAATATCTCGAGAACGAAAAGAGATATCGACCTGCGGTTTCAAAATTTGGAATCAGCGCATGAAGATGTATCTAGATGCATAAAAATTAGATTTTTGAAAATTTTGAGGTTTTTACCTAAATATGGGATATATTGACTTTTGGGGCAATAATTCAAAATTGGGTAAAGATATAAATTTGGCAGTATTATTATTTGATTGTAAAGACAATTTTTAGAGTATTTGAACAATGAGTGAATTTTTAGAAATAAAAGTTTTAAAAGAAAATTTTGTAACTCACTAGTAGTATTTTTAAAACCTAGCAACTAGTTTTATTTTGTAATAATATCATCACACCTGAAGATATCCTTCCGGGATTGGTGGATGAAAAAGTCTTGTAACTCCGTTATGCAAGCAGCCGCAAATTATTTTCTTCTATTTGTTGGCAACCTATTGTCAGCGGCAAGTGTCAGTTTCGTGTGGGGCGCGAGTTGTAAGACACCCTATATATATATATATATATATATATATATATATATATATATATATATATATATTTGGTTTCGGTCGGGATCGCGACCAGATATTTAGGTACGCAGAATAATAAATTTCAGGTTACGAAATAAGAAAATAGGGTTCATTTATAAATTTTGAAATTTCTATTAACTTCTTCATAGCAACACAATTATTTTGTTGCAATTCAAAGACAAATTTATGTATCAATAACCAAAGATTTGTTTGCTACCAGTGATCAATAGAATAATAATTTTAATTAAAATTAAAACCGACGGTATGTAATAAGCTGTCCACGTCAGATATTCTATGCAGAAATTAAATCCTCATGAATATCAGATTATGAATTTGTTGTCTTTTATCATAGAGTTAACTTGACTAAATTACCTGCAGGTATTCGTAATTCGATATACGCTGTGTTTCAATTAAAATTAACTTTGCTCATATTAAATTTTCATGAGAAAATATTAACATAGTATATTATTTTGACATATAAAGTTCGGTTATAGCCAAGAGTATGAACAGAATTTACGACATAGAAAATGAAAGTGAAACTTGCACGAAGAGTATGTAAATTTTTGCTTATTTTACCCTACCTACATGTTTAAAGTAAGTTTATTTTTAATGAAGCAGAGAGTTGTGCGAAGGCTGTGTAATTCGTATGATGACGTACTAATGAAAACAGCTGAACTTGTAAATTATGATTAACATTTTTTTGAAATATTTTTACTAACTTTTACTAATACAAAGTTAAACCAACTGGACGTTCAATTAATGTTAATCTATTTCATTTAAACTATAATAATGAAGAAAATGAGTTCAAATTTTACAATCAGGCCCGCATCAAAATGTTATGACGACCCTGACATTCATAATTGGTTTTCTACACTAAAGCCTTATTCACAAATCGAAATTAGTTCTTGTGGTAGGTTTTTTGTTTTACAGATACTTGGAGTAACGTTGACAAATAAAGTTTAGTTTTCGGTTTTAGTTAGTTTGAAGCATTACTAAATACGTAGGTAGGTATTTAAATTAATAAAAATTAAATAGCGGGAGGTTTTGTGTTGGCCACATCAGATTTTTTTTCTGATATTAGAATTAATAATCATTTGTCAATATTTCAAAGCTAACTAAAATCATGTTAGATTCAATGTAATACCTGTATTAATAGGACGATAAAATACGAAAAACGTTATAATGAAAGAACCTTACATTAATTAAAAGTTTTAATAACTGAAACATGCGTTTTAATTCAAGCAAAAATTTTTCTTCCCTTGGCATTTTTTCGTAAAATCAAAAATAAAAAAATTTTCTTCTTGTAAACTCAATCCGGGGACATACTGTATATATATATATATATATATATATCATCACGACATATTACCCATTTCTGGGTGTGCCAATCTGCTCTATAGCAGATATCGGTAATGATGATGACATATGTGTACCGTGTGGGCGCTTACCAGGCGTCACCTCACGGGCACTCATTGCTGGCGTTGGGAGTGCATCACAGGGGTCACTTTTGTGCCATTTAAAATTCGAAATATTTGGCGTCGGTCGGTATCGTACCCGGTACCCACAGGTTCGCGACCAGACACTTAGGCACGAGGCCACGGGACCCCATTAAAAAAAAATAAAAACTAGTGGTTGGAATTTATAATTTATAAAATATTTAGCAAATTTTCCAAAAAAATCTTGAAGATTTTGCAATTTAAATTAAAAAGTACGCATATCAATATATTTTTTATAGGATTTTATAAGGTAACGTTAACACAAGATTAGATGAACACAAACGAAATTGCAATACTGTGAACTAAAATAAAAATAAGATTAACAATACGGGAAAATGTGCTTTAGTTGAACATATAGAATCATCTAATCACAATTTTAATTTTGAGGATGATAAAATATTAGACACCAAACCCGGATCACTAGATTCGCGACCAGACATTTGGGCACACGGCCACAAGACCCCAAAATGTAAAAATATCTCAATATCTAACTCCAATGCCAGTAAAGATACTTAGACGAAACTTTAATTCTAAGTGTTAAACATAATAGCCCGACATAAGATTAGTTGTCAAGAAAAGTTTTTGCTCTTTTTGTACGTGCTTTCTTAATTATGTAGTTGCTTCATTTCATCTTATAAGAACTCATTAACAGCTCTTCTAATGCCAAAAGAAAATTCAATCCCTATATTGTAAGGCATAGTACGATTATGCCTTAAAACATAAAACGACAAATTGCTCTTCGACAATTTTGTTTGAAAATGTGCAGCGGAAATTTATAGTTGGATGACGCTCCTTAATACACGCTCAAAAGCAACGATTTAATAGTTCTCGGGAACTGAACCGACGCTGTTACGTGCTTTTATCATAATCCAGACATTCATGAATTTATATTATAAATCTGCATGAGAATTCGTATCATATCTGGGGAAATTAAATCACTGTTCTCTCTTACACCCACCATTTGCATTTGCATTTCTTTTTTTATTTTCAATTTCAATGTGAAATATTTAATTAAAATGGTTTGCAATTTTATTCATGGAGCAGTAAATATTGTTCTTTTTTTTCAAAAATTTGAAAATACATAGTTTACATCGCTACAAAATTACAAACTCGATGGGTAGGTATATTATTTATCGATCTATTTGCTTGCTATCTAATTTGAAATTCGTTTTGCGATTCAAATGGTTATAAAAAGCTTTCTCCGAAAAAATAATTGCAAAAGCTCTTTCATTTTATGACATAAATGATGATACAATTTGACGCTGCTTTGAACATAAAAGTTAACGAGTTCATATACATTTTGACACTTGATTTATTTAGAGCTAATACAATGAATGGGTCCTTATATATTGCTGTTGAAGGGCGACATTCATAAAAAGTATAGATTTACATAAACGTACACAATACACGTGATATGAGATTGGGGGAACACTGCGCTGAATAAAAGTGACATAAAATTTCAGAGAGCGAGACGCATTCACCATTCTCTCTTACAGTAATACCTGTATTACACTAATATTTCTCCAAATCGTGGGTGTTATTCCACGAAATACTATTCATAAAGCACTCCATTGTATTCAACATGACACATGACGAATTGTGTTACGAGAACTAGGGTTGTTTTAAAGTATACACAGGGTGCGTTAGCAGTCATTTGGCGATGTAACAATGACACCGACGAATCTCTCTCTAAATATGACATTGTTTTGTAAAATTGAGTAAAGTTTTAGTGCATTAGTTTAATGTTCATCAAGCATTAACTGCAGAATGCTTTTTATTACTAAAACAATAATTCGACCACTAAGACGTAATAATATATATTATGAAGTCTAAGGCTAATCGATTCTTTAGTTTTTAACTAAATTTTAAAGTTGGGGTAATTTTTTATTTTATTGTTACTACAACGTAGTATACTCTAGACTTGACCAAAACGATTACTCACCCAAATGGCCATAAAGAAAACAGAACATAGAAAAATAAAATAAATTAATTACATATATACGAGCCCTGCGCCAAAAGTATTCGCCCACATCTATTTTTTATAATTTATCATATAAAAGTAAATTGTATATACATATTCAATTATTATTCCTAAACTTACTTTTATGCTATTAGAGTTAATTAATAGCTTACATAAAATGCGCTAACATAATTAATAAATGTGTAGCTACCTTGTAAAGAGAAGGGATGTATATATATATATATATATATATATATATATATATATATATATATATATATATACATCGCACCCCGGCAAAAATAGTGACACATGTCAAAATTTAGAAATTCTAAGTTCATCAGATAAAATTCGTCAAAAATATGCTTCTAATAATCAGGAATAGTAACATAAAAAAGATTATATTTTTCGAGAGATGAAGCTAATGTCGTATCGTTTCGAGCTAACGTAAGTAACTTTACATTCGAGAACTGTCTTCTTTAATTTAAGTTTTACGCAAAACTATTTTTTGGACTTGTGTCACTCTTCTCGCCGGGGTGCGATATATACATATATATATATATATATATATATATATATATATATATATATATATATATATATATATATATATAGTTAAATAGGCAAACAATTTCGCCAAAAAATATTATTTTTTTCTAAATACTGCGTTGTTAGATATGCAACATGCAGGTTGTAAATAGGGTTACCTATAAGCATTCATTGATATACCGAACTGTTGTCAAAGCACCCTATTCAATGCGGTTTTTTTTTCTATTTTTTTCCTAAATAAGTATAACATTTTAAAACTGTTCTCACCTAAGAATTCCATAAAACTTTAACAAAAAAAAGTAGTTAAAAGTAACGCTCTGAATTTTTTAAACATAGATAAATATATCATCTCGGAATATTACCCATTTCCGGGCGTGCCAATCTGGTTTGGATATTGGTAATGATGATGACATAATTGTATCGTGCAGGCGTCACCACTCGGGCACATATTGCTGATGTGAAGAATGCACCAAAGAGCTCACTTTAGGGTCATTGGAGACTTGAAATAATTTAGGCGTCGGTTAGAATTGAACCCGGGTCACCAAATTCGGAACCAGACACTTGGCATACGGCTACATCACCTCACGGGTTCTCATTGCGTGAAAAGCGCACCACAGCAAACACTTTTGTGCCATTTAAAATTCAAAACATACTTTAAACTAAAGGTAATCTAATTCGGTAAATTCATACCCACAAATCACGGAACTGCATGAAGCTTTAAAGAACTTTGAGGTTAGAGCGCCACTTTTGAATTATATGAAAATCACTGAAAATAAGTTCTTCGTTTTACCATTTTTAAAATAATTTTTCTGTGAATTCCGTCGCGCCCTGTATAACTACGTATTTACTTTATTTAATTAAAATTTCTATAAAATGTTTGCGTGAGATATTATACATCCAGGATTTAATTCATGTTTTCACACAACAATAAGTTAAATGTAGTCACAGTGGAAGTAACATATAATTCTGAAAGTGTTCATTGTTAATTACCCCTGTGTTTAAGAGACACTAATTTATAGAGTTATGTTTGCAAAGCAAAAAGTTAAGAATGGTGCGACAACAAGCATTCGACTTTTCGGATGGTTGAGCCTCTAGGGAACGCCAGAGCTTAGTACACGTGTCTGTAATGAAATTTCCCCGTCTTCTATTTATGCCCAATTTAATCGTGCGACAAGGGACTGCGAATAACAAAACGCCCTCTGTCGCCTTACCACAAGAGAGTCAATTTCTTTTATGGTTTATAATTAAAGAACTTAAATAAGGTGCTACAAAAATATCAACCTTTTGAAAAGAAAGTTGCGATAGATAGAGCAGTCGATTATATGTTACTACTACCGACTTCGTAATATTTGCTATCCTAGCAAGATAAGTGTTTATTGACAATCGTATTCGTGACGAATAATTTTCAAATTTTGAATCATGGTTGATTATGTAGGTGTATAGACTCGCATGATCAGTTTCACGGCTTATAGTTAAACTATTTGTTAAATCGACAATATCGTATCGAAACGAAATGTCAAATGAGTTATTAAACATTAATTTCAAAATTTCGATATGCACTTTTTACCTCTCGCTAAGAAAGGTATTGGAATCATGTTGAAAATCGCATATCCAGATTATAGTGAAAAAGCACGTTTTAAGGTCACTAGAATTTTTGCAATGATGTCTGTGTTTGTGTGTGTGTATGAGAGATAGAGAGAGAGAGAGAGGGTGCGTGGATGTTGCAGGGACGGTTTCTCAAATTCTGTACGTCTGAAGACCAATTCAACCACCAATTTCTTAATCTGTCATTAATGGGAAAAGCTGAAAAGGTTTTAATAACAATTGAATAACCGGAAATAGCAATTTCTTAAAAAAATCTAAATACTATTTTTTGGAAATTTATTTTATTCCAAATATTAATGAATATAAAATTCTCTATCTAATACATCCAACATTTTTATTATATCTTCTATTGAATTAGAAATAGAGAATTATAAATAACTTCATGAAAACAAATTTGTTGTAGTTGAAAAATTAGAAAATCCAAATATATTACTGAAGCCTTTTTCAGGGAAGTATATTTAATACTTTTTATTTTATTATTAATTAAATATTTAAAATTATAGATAAATATTTTACATACGCATCAGAAATTAGCCAAGCTTGTCAATGAATTTGAAGAATCTCGAACATTTAGAAGAGTAGGAGGAAACTTATTTATGGAATGCATTAAAAAATATAAAAATGTATTAATAATAGATGTAATTAGATTTTTTGTGTGTACCAGAAATGTGTGTGTGTGTGTGTGTCTGTGAAATATGAAACCGTGTTAAGAAGAATTTAGTAGTTTAAATATGATTCTAATGAAATTAAGGTTTGTAAAAATAATATATTTTCCATCATACATAAATATTAGATACACAGGATAATTCGATTTAAGTTTGATGTTTGCAGCATTATATATCAAACAGCTCTCAATAAGAACGTGATTTCAAAGTGTCAAATAATAGTTTGCAACTGCACATTTACGAAATGGATAATGTACGGCGAAGAATTTACACAGATTGCGTTTTAGAGTATAAGGAAGTTGGTGATGATTTTGACAATAATGTGTGTGACGATTTTTCCTTAAAATATATTAATGATCCAAAACTTCGCAAAGTTGGTATTTAATACTCCTATATAATTTCAAACAACATATTAGATTTTGACTTTATATGATAAACCGGATGTAGTACTTAATTTGAAACTTTAACAGATCAGGAAAAACATAATAAAATATAATCCAAAATTTCGTATTACAAACCGTTCCATTTATGGGAACAACAAAGTAGATTTTGTTTACAAACGATCAATCGGAAGTGAAACTTTACTTAAAGCTCATTGCTATTTTAAACATGGAATTGGCGGGAGGTCATGTGCTGGCCACATCAGATTTTTTGTTTTAGTTAAGACGTTAACTATAAGCGGTTCAACAGGCCATCAATGTATTTTGTAATCTTCAGTCTAATAAAGTATAATTAAATTCTAAATAGTGATAGGAACATCGAGGAACTGCAGATTTGCGATTATCCCATAGGAGCAAACAGTATTTGAGCAGTACTTGTCGTAGACAGTACGGCAGTGGTCGAACTCTACGGCTTAGTGTGTCTACGTGAGACGTTAATAAACTAATTACAATAGCAGAGATCAATAGTTACCCCAGGAGTGATTTGGTTGGGTTGCAACAGTTATCAAAGGATGTAGATTAAATTATGAGAACATAGATAATAACCAGTGTTGTGCTTATCTAGATAACATTATCTAAAATTTTATCTAGATAACATAGTTAGCATCTTTGATCTAATATCTAGATATTTTTAAACTTAATATCTATTATCTTATCTGTTTTATAACATGCACAAGAAAGATAAGATAACCATTATTTATGTTAGCTCCATCTATACTCAAATCAAAATACTATTTAACAAGTTAGGACAAGCACAACCCACCGCATCGCCGTGTGCCGTGTCGTATGTTCTCCGTCGCCGATGTGTCTGCATGCGTAAACTTACTTATGATGTGACGTGTGATCGAAATCGTGAGCAATAGTGAGCAACATTATTTATGAAAATATTCATTTACAGTCATATTTATATGCTTAATTTAAATAATATAAAAGTTTTTATCCGGTCCCGTTGTGGGTGGGCAAATTGTCACACCAAGGCGCAAGCGCCTATCTGATACTAATTTCGAGAAAGTACTGCTTTTTTTTAAAAAAATAATTTACTATTATAAAAAAAAATATGTACATAGATATTTTTAGAATAGTGTCTATCTTTGTTTTGTATGTTATTAAATAAATATGTACACTGAATATTTTTTGTTTCCTTTTCACACATGGTATCAATCAAGCATAAACAATTAAAGAAAGTTTTGTAAGAAATCACGATTGCTTACTTTTCAGGTATCTTATCTGTTATCTAAATTTTTTATCTAGATAACATGTAAAGTATCTGTCATCCTTATCTAGATATATTGCGCAAAATTTATCTTTTATCTGTTATCGAGATAACGAAAATCATAATCTGACCCAACACTGATAATAACCAATGAACACTAGTTTACATGCTGACGATAGAGATATTTTAAGTTTTATTGTTCATCTTCTTACTCGTATTTAGCTTGGTTATGAAATGTTAACTTTTTCTTTACATGAGTGATTAGGGTTCGCTTGCAGACATGAGCCGAGTCTGATAAAACAGTGAGAAAGAATCGCCACTGACAAATGGATGAGAATGGATGACTGCTGAGCAAGTCCCTGTAGTAATTATTACTCGGTGTCAAAAGAACCATGACTGATGGGTTGCGCGTCCGCACGCATTCGATCGCATGTTGTCATCTACCTTTTTCGTCTACAGATCTTTTTCAAAACTCTCTGAATCATTTATTTTTAATTTCTAACTTTACTTCTGTGGCGGTATTTACATAACAATACGCTTTCAGAAAATGTCAAAGGTTAACATAACCGTAAATTTTTAAACAATATACAGTGTGTCCCATTTAGAGGTGCCACCATTGGGATCTCGAGAACTATAAGAGATACGATGTCGGTTAAATGGAACTTTTTGTGCGCGTTTGGGAGGCCATCTCAGATGTGCTTTTGTTTTTCCAAAAATTCTCATAGGGCACTAGATAATGACGAAAAACTGAATATTGTTGATTTTTTCTTATTCAGATAACTTCCAAACTATTAGTAAATGAGAAAAACGTTTCAAATATAAAAGATAGATATTTTTATTAACTAACCAGTGGCGACGAAATAAATTTTTATATCCGCAAATTTTCGAGATATAACACAAACTTATATTTTTTTAAATGGAACCCATATCTGATTTCAGTCTCAAAAAAATCATTATTTTTTTCTCTTTTCAACGATGTAAGGGTTATTATGTTTTATATTTGTTTTGCTCCTAAAATTTCATTTTTCTCTTTATTTTCCTGAACTTTCTTATTATCTCCCAAAAAAACATTATTATTTTTATTAATTATATTGTATTTGATCGAAATAATTTGTTTTATGCCTTTATTACTTAATATTGTCATTCTAAACTCATAATTACAAATTACACTAATGTGCCAAGGGCGACCAGATACAAAATATAAAAATTAGTTTGATACGAGTTTTGAGCAAAATTTTCTAATGAAATAAATTATTTAAATACAAGGAGTATTTCTAAATAGAAATCTACCAATATTTTCAAAATAATTATAAATTTAATATAAAATAAAGAAAAAGTAATAAATTTGAAGGCAAAACAAATATAAAACATAATAACACTTACATCGTTGAAAAGAGAAAAAAATAATGATTTTTTTGAGACTAAAATCAGATATGGGTTCTATTTAAAAAAAAATAAGTTTGTGTTATATCTCGAAAATTTAAGGATATAAAAATTTATTTCGTACGCCACTGGTTAGCTAATAAAAATATCTATCTTTTGTATTTAAAACGTTTTTCTCAATTACTAATAGTTTAGAAGTTATTTGAAAAAGAAAAAATCAACAATATTCAGTTTTTTGTCATTATCTAGTGTCCTATGAAAATTTTTGGAAAAACAAAAGCACATCTGAGATGGCCTCACAAAGGCGCACAAAAAGTTCCATTTAACCGACATCGTATCTCTTATAGTTCTCGAGATCCCAATGGTGGCACCTCTAAATGGGACACACTGTATTCTGTTTTATGTATAATACATAAACAACGCGATTCTCATCAAGTTAATTGAATATTATTTATTATTAACAAAATCATGTTGATGGCTTTTACGTGTAAATAATGTATTTTAATTTAGTTTTCATATGTCCAAATGATAATTAATTATTTTTCACTGTACATTTTCAGTTTATCTATATATACCTACACATACAGGTACATACAGAAAATCGTTTGTGCAATTATAAAAATTTAATGGCTTTTATGCAATGCGAACAGTTAATTCGAGATTTAAATGTGTAATGTATAATGGGGTCTCGTGGTCGCGTGACTGTCTGGTCGCGAATCTGGGGGAACTGGATTCGATCCCGACCGACGCCAAATATTTCGAACTTTAAATGGCACAAAAGTGACCACTGTAGTGCACTCTCCACGCCAGCAATGAGTGCCCGTAAGGTGTAACCTGGTAAGCGCCCACACAGTACAAATATGTCATCATTGTTACCGATATCTGTGATAAAGCAGATTGGCACACCCAGAAATGGGTAATATGCCGTGATGATATATTTATTTATTTATTTAAATATAAAATAAAAAATAAATAAATATATCATCACGGCATATTACCCATTTCTGGGTGTGCCAGTATCTACAACATATGTAGACATCGGTAATGATGACGATATATTTTACTGTGTGGGTGCTTACCAGACGTCACCTCAGGGGCACTCATAGCTGGTGTGAAGAGTGCACCACAGGGGTCACTTTTATGCCATTTAAAATTGGAAATATTTGGCGTCTGTCGGGTCCGAACCCGGTTCCCCCAAGTTCGCGACCAGACACTCAGGCACGCGGCCACGGGACCCCATTTAAATATATAATGTATAATGGGGTCCCGTGGTCGCGTGCCTGACGGTCTGGTCGCGAATCTGAGGGAACCGGGTTCGATCCCGACCAACGCCAAATATTTCGAATTTGAAATTTCACAAAAGTGACCCCTGTGGTGCACTCTCCACGCCAGCAATGAGTGCCCGTAAGGTGTAACCTGGTAAGCGCCCACACAGTACAAATATGTCATCATTGTTACCGATATCTGTGATAAAGCAGATTGGCACACCCAGAAATGGGTATTATGCCGTGATGATATATTTATTTATTTAAATATAAAATAAAAAATAAATAAATATATCATCACGGCATATTACCCATTTCTGGGTGTGCCAGTATCTACAACACATGTAGACATCGGTAATGATGACGATATATTTTACTGTGTGGGTGCTTACCAGACGTCACCTCAGGGGCACTCATAGCTGGTGTGAAGAGTGCACCACAGGGGTCACTTTTATGCCATTTAAAATTGGAAATATTTGGCGTCTGTCGGGTCCGAACCCGGTTCCCCCAAGTTCGCGACCAGACACTCAGGCACGCGGCCACGGGACCCTATTTAAATATATAATGTATAATGGGGTCCCGTGGTCGCGTGCCTGACGGTCTGGTCGCGAATCTGAGGGAACCGGGTTCGATCCCGACCAACGCCAAATATTTCGAACTTTAAATGGCACAAAAGTGACCACTGTAGTGCACTCTCCACGCCAGCAATGAGTGCCCGTAAGGAGTAACCTGGTAAGCGCCCACACAGTACAAATATGTCATCATTGTTACCGATATCTGTGATAAAGCAGATTGGCAAACCCAGAAATGGGTATTATGCCGTGATGATATATTTATTTATTTAAATATATACTTTTGTAATAATTAATATGAAATATTTTAATGAAATATCTGAAGACAGACACACGATCTATCCCCGAATAGGATCAAATAAACGTAGCTCGACCACATCGGTATCTGAAACGTAGAAGAAGACTCAACTATTTATATAAGCATAAAAATGTTACTTAAATTTCAGAATATGTGTAAACGCCACTGAAATATATACTAACTGGAATGCGCGTACGAACCGTGACTGTGAAGCATATTGAAAGCCTGCTGCTGGAGTAGTCGGCAAACATCGAGACAGTTCGTGAGTAGACGGAAATTATTTCGTGTGGCGCATGTTTAAATAAATGAAGCATAATATGAAAACAAAGCGATCAGCTATGATACGAGTTATTCGGCTAGGTTCGTTTCGGCACGAACGTGCGCGAACAGGACCAGCCATTATTGTTCAATGAGGCTTCAATGCAGCGTACGCTGATAGGTAGAGTATGCGAGTTCCAGTTAGTATATATTTCAGTGGTAAATACCATTTATAAATTTATAATTCCTAGAGAATGTTTTCAGGAATAAATTGAAACTGAAAACATTTAACCTTCAATAAACAAATTCATAAAATGACCTGAAAAATTTAGTTAAAATATTTCGCAGAACATAAATACCATCCGTTATCATGTTGCAAGATTTCAAAGATAGTTTTTGAACCGAAAATGTTTTTTTCTATTTCACATTTACAATGTTTAACTTTTTTTTAACTTTTTTGTTTTATTTTTGTAGTTGGTAGACTAAGTGTCAATACACAGATACCTACTGCAATTTGTATTTCGCAGATAATTTGTTGAAAATTCAACCAATGGGAACAGTATTATACTGATAAAACCTCGTTACCCCGATAATTTTCCGCTACCAAGTAAATAAACAGTTGTTATTGTATATAACTGTCAGAGTGACAATTAATGTGTCAAGTTTCATTTTGCGTTGTCTTTGGAATTTATCTCACCAAATACCATACGACCTCTCAGATTTTCTCAGATAAACTTTTATTTTTAAGCACTCATTTTTTTTTGCTTTCAGGCAAAATCACTTAAACAAACTGACATTAGATAAAACCCCTCCTCCTTCGGAATCGGGATTTACCATGCAGTTTGCTTTCGTGTTTGTTGCTAAGCAAAAAAATTCGTGAAAATTAAAAATTTATCGATAAAATCAGGAGGTCTTGTGATATTACTTCTGAACATATTATCATCCATTATCAATTTGAAAATTTAAATTTGGAATAAAATTTTTAAACACAAAATGATTTTCCTATAAAGGTTTATAAAATTTAACTGTTTTTAGGTATTTTATTTTAGGTTTATTGAAAATGTTTTTAAATATTAAATTTTAAAGTAAAAGTAAATTAATACGATTAAGCGCATATAGTACGATAAACACGTATTAAAATATCCTATTACAATACTTTGTACCTGGCAAAGGTAACTCGCCCGCGGGTCGATTTCGCAACCTCTACTCATATTACAATAAGGTTCATTGTAACTAGTATTTCAATATACTGTTGTTAAATTCTGAGCACAATAGCGATCCATATCACCAAAAATTTTCTCTTAAGGTAGATGTGTCAATCGGATAGTTCACTTAAATATATTATGGTAAAATGCACATAACTTGACTTCGATTCAAGATGTTTGACACAGTCTCTCATTGAATTCTACAAAGAATAAAATAGTCACAGAGATATTTTATCAATAAACAACCCGTGTAGGTATGTGTACAAAGTCGTATATTACAACGTTGGCTGGCCAGCGTATCATAGTTAATAATTTTTCGGAATCTTCGGAGTCAGTTTGGCGCATGTTCCATACTTCATAAGCCACCCCTATCTTCTGCTATAAATATTATACAAAAGCCTCGCGCCTCAAGCTCTGTCGGTTGTAGTAATGTACCTTTTTCAAAGTAAAGGTACATTCACAATCACTTTAGACTTTGTTTAATTTTGCACTTCAAATGGAAATTGTACCACTTATAAAATTATGCCATTTTGACTTGTTCCTGATATTTAAATGAGACATCTATGAACAACATGATAAATTATTAAAGCCGGTAGAATGTTTGACTATTATTCACTCACTCACATTACACTTATTAAAATAAATTGATGTTAAACAATCTCAAATGCGAACCCACGAATACAAACAAATGTCATATACAAATTCAAAGCAGTATTTAATGCGTTTCTATTGGGAAATACGACGATTACAATGCGCAAGCGAAATCAGTCAACATGAAATCTGAAGCCGAAGTACGCCAGGTTACATTTTTACCTCTCGCTAAGAGAGGTATTGGATTCATGCTAAAATTCGCATATCCAGATTTTATTGAATAAGCACGATTTAAGGTCCCTAGAATCCGATTATAACATTTTTAAAATGATGTCTGTGTGTGTGTGTGTGTGTGTGTGTGTGTGTGTGTGTGTGTGTGGATGTGTGTATGTGTGTGTGTATGTATGGATGTTGGAGGGACGATTCCTCTAAACTATAAGACTTAAAAAATATTTAACTGCAATTTCCTCAATCTGACATTCCTAGGAAGATCTGAAAAGGTTTTGGTAACAATTGAACAACCGGAAATAGTAGTTTCTTAGAAAAATTCTTCTAAATATAATTATTTTGGAGTTTTTTTTATTAAATATTGAAGAACATAAAATTCTCCATCTAATACACTTAACATTTTTATTATATCTTGTATAGATTTAGAGATAAAGACACTATAATTTATAGAGTAATCTAATCGCAGAGGCTAAGGCACTAAGGAAACCAGTTGACAAATTTCAGTGTCAAAAATCAACAGTTTTAGTGACATTCTGATAGCTTTTTCTGGGAAATATATTTAATCTTTCTTATTGTTTTATTAATTAAATATTTGAAATTATAGGTAATATTGTGGTAAAATGCATATATCCATCAGAAATACCGCCAATCTGGTTAATTAATTGGAAGAATCTCTGACATTTAGAAACTTCCTCATACAATAAAAAATAGATATAATTAGAATTATATGTGTGCAGAAGACATGTTAAATACAATAAAAAAACAATATTTGGGTAAAGTTCTGTAAAATTTTGTTATAAAACGACGGTTCGAAAGCGAAGTGCAATACAATACTTATATACCCTAATATGGAAATGGCGAGAGGTCTTGTGCTGGCCACAACAGATTTTTTTTATATTGTAAATGACTACATGTAAGTGTTTCTGTTTATCGTACAATTTCAAAACAGCATGAAATTGTGTTGGGATTGAATTAAATTTTGAATGTACCTTAAATGTAATCAGTTTCTCTTGTAGCTCACAGTTAAATCCGATAACACTGTCTGGCTGTAATTTTTTTGCGCGAATTCTTACTTACCGTTTCAAGGGTCCGTCAAGTGCTTAACTGCTGGAAACACGCTGAAGTCGTTGGTATAAATCAAATTCGAATCCGACAAAGAAGTTTAGCGGATACTTGAAACATTTAATTTTCCTTTTCTGTATTTATCTTCATCTCGGACTGCAGGATTGCTTCATCTCTATAGAGCAAATAATAACTCACTCCGAATATACGAAATCTCCACCAGTTAAAAACTTTTCTTTACTTCTTTTTTAATTCCTTTCATCATTAAAAACAAGTTTATTAAGTTTTCGGCGCTCATCCGTTCCTGCTTTTATTCCAATAAAAATTCGAAGCGATAACTTTTTCACGTGAACTTTTAATAACATCAGCTGGTCAGAGTAGAGCGACGGCATGAATGCTCGCGGGTTGGTCACGTAATTTCCCGTGGCTCTACTAAAACGTACGTAAAACGGATCCGGGCACAAAGTGCTCGTCTCCTAAGCCCGTGAATCCGATTAGAGTTCGGCTCGCACCTTTGAAGTGCCATCGGCCGCTCAATGCATCGTCGAGAGCTGAGGACTTCGTCTGTCTACAGTGCATGCACGCTGCCAGCTGCCTTCAGAAGATACCACTTGTTCCTGATTTAGAAACTATCTGTCATTTCTTTTCAGAAATACACTAATTCTATATCACCAAAGACGTTTTGTTTCCCAATTGCAACTGCCACTCAGAGCGAGACATCTCTATAGAATTTGTCGTTTTAATCTTTGGGTTATTCGTTTCCTCCACTGACAACATCTCTGTAATTCTTTGCTTGGCTTTTATTTCATTTTTATTTATAAATATGTTGCTCTCAAAACAATTGTTACGCTGTCTTGACAACAGACAACAATAATAAAACGTTTCTAAATGCAATAAATATCAGCTATTTGTGCTTAAAACTTTAAGGAAGCAGCAATTAACAAATTGATTGTTCGATTATTTCACTACGTATATTCACAGTCACTTTAGACACTAGATAATTTACACTTCGGTTTAACAAATTTCGTAACAGCCAATTATATTTTGACAGATGTCGATATACAGAGTGTTAAAAAAAAGTATTTTTTTAAAGATATACGAGTATAATACTGACCAAAATAAGTAAAAGAGTTTAGTTTGATCTTCAACTGTTTCCGAAAGCGAGGCAATTTTGTATCAGAATCGAATTAAAACTAATAAAAATAGAGATCGAACAAAATTTTAACTGTCAGTAAAAAAAAGAAAAATAATAAAATTTTACTTGATTTTTTTGAAAAACAGAAGCACATCTAAGATGACCTCTGAAAATTAAACAAAAAGTCTCATTTAATCGTAATCATAATTCTTAGAGCCGGTTTTTCAATATCTAGTTAAAATTGTGACAGAGATAAACACAAATGAATCGAAATGAACTATCAAATGACATATTTATCATTGCTGCCAACAAAACGATGTAATATTAGCTCTGTTCGATAAGAAGTGCTTGAAGTGCAGTGCAGTGTAGTGTACACTAGTACAGTCTAATTCTTGTGGTTTCATAAAATACACTAGTGTATATTTGGGCAAGTTTACTCAGCTGTGAGTAATGAAGCCAAGCGTAGCCAAAGGTGTAAAAGGTTAGATTGTTTATAAACACAGTCACATCATAAAGCTGCAAAGAAGTGACTGCAGAAATGTCTGTTTTAAAGAGCATAATGTTTGAACTAATAAACGATTCTGACGAAAATCAATCATCACTTGATTCTTCATCAGATTCAGAGACAGATATATTAATTAATTCTTTATATAACAAAACAAAGAGAATATACTATATCTGAATCCATTATTTAATTTCTCAATGTGTAAAATTTTAGGTTAATAAACAAATATGTAGATAGGATAGAATTAAAATGTCTACCGAACAACATTTAGTTACCCCCACTCCTACTCTGCACTTTCTACACCATCTCGCGAGTCAGGTCAGAAACGTGAGCACAAGTTCTTAAAATTTTTGTCATAGAACAGCCTGCCAGAAGCTGCTCGTTTCTCATAAAACATGTTAGTGTAAGAAAGTTAACACTAGGGTGGCCTAGTACATGTCATCGAACAAAGCTATTGTTTACTTATCTAGAAGTTACAATTTTAACCAGAGAATGAAAAATCGGCTCTTATAATTTTCGAGAGAGCAGAGGTAAACTCCGTAAAAACTCATTTTTCGCTGCCTTACATTTTGGAAGATCGTACCTATGTTGATTAAGCATTTCTACTAATTTTGGTCACTAATATATGCCCTTTCTAACACTCTATATAATACCGGAATGTTTAAATGTTTCCGGTTGATCAATTAATATATTACACTGTTCACACATATAGAGACATCATTGTAGAACTAATTAAACCTTATTATAAGAATAATTTGCGATCTTACCTAGATGTTTAACATTGATAATAATTAATTGTGATATGAAGTTTTTAAACATTGAAATGTCCTAAAGGATCAAGGAGAATTTAAATAAACGGAGAAAGATATTATGAAAAATGCAATGAAAACAATTTGTCAGTTGGTTAGAGCCCCACACTAGATATGTGGAGGTCAGGGGTTCAAATCCCTGAGGTATCATTGAATTTTTCACAAATTCTTTCTTCGTTAATTTAAAATCTCCTTGATCCATTAAGCTCATTTCTGTATTAAAAATCTTATTACATTGTAGTTTTATGAGGTGTATGATCAACAAAAGCGCTTTTATTATAAAAGTGGGTTTGTAAAACGTGCCAATATCTTCTATACCTACAAGTGTCAGAAGGGATAGTTATTCAAAATTAAATACCTCATCTTCCTTTTCTAATAAGCCGCCATTGATGAAGATAATATTGTGAAACAGTAATCATAAAGCGCTTTTGTACTGAAAGAATAATTGAAGCACTGAAGGATGTAATAACAGTAGAGTAAGTAGTAGCCAAGAGTCGTGCTCTCAACGAATAAGAGAAGAATAAGGCGCGTGTTTGTGATGGGCGTGTTGTAGAAAATTCATCAAGATTTCTGTAATCTTAATTCAAAATGAGACAAGTTGGAGTACGCAGCCTTTTAAAATGTTAGTCCTGGCGCTGCGTAAATCTGTCATTAAAACTTTCAAACAAAATTATTCACGTACAAATTAAACAGTTCAAAATTAACTTGAAGGATTGTTTGTACTTTCCGTATAACTTTTTATTCCTTTCTAGACAAATTTTATTCAACGATAAGATATCAACAACAGGATTAATTCGCTTGTAATCAGTTCACCAAAATTTTCATTCACACAAAATAATTTAGTGGAAAAATGTTTTAATAAATATCTAAAGGTTAATATTACCAATGATGGATGAAATTTTAACTACCAGATAAATAAAC
This sequence comes from Ophonus ardosiacus, assembly GCA_943142095.1. Taxonomy (NCBI): domain Eukaryota; kingdom Metazoa; phylum Arthropoda; class Insecta; order Coleoptera; family Carabidae; genus Ophonus; species Ophonus ardosiacus. Next base: position 47,916,375 of record OW964829.1, read on the forward strand.
AAAACCGAAACGAAATGAACTGTCAAATGACAACTTTATAATTACTACCAGTAACCCGATTTGATATTATTTATTTAATCCTTAGCCAACTGAGTGTTTCTACTCGACGTGGTAACTCAGTAACCCCTATGTAATAATTACTTAATATATTTATGAACCTAAAATATATTATTATTATTATTATTATTATTATTATTATTATTATTATTATTATTATTATTAAAATACTCCATACAACAGGCATAGCCCAATTAAAGTACAGAGGAAAATCAAGGTGAGAAACAAAAGTAGATAGGAAACGGAATAGACTTTCGAGAAAATAATAACTAGGAATTATGATTTGACCAAGTGAAGAATTTAAAAGACAGTGATAAAATTGTTTAGACGATAGAAGGAGAATATCTAGAGACGAAAATTTAAAGTTATATAAAAAACACTTTTTATTAATAGGAGACGAGAACAAAATATTGGTACGTGCTGCTGGTAAGTAAAAAGTAGATGAGTATCTAATGAGGTACACAGGTGCGTGAAAATTAATGAGGGTTAATGCCAGAGGATCATCGATATCATTGTGGATTATCTTAGAAAGATGGTACACGGAATATATGTTGCGTCGCTTGCAAAGGGATAAAAAGTTAAATATGGTTAGCAACTGGTAATAAGACATGAAACGGTCAGGATAGTTACCGTAAGTTTTAAGGAATAAAAACTTAAGAAACTTTTTTAGTATAGTATTTATGATTAATAGATTAATTAAAGCTTCATTCATAAACTAAAACATATTTATTGTGTAGTATGCAAAAATATAAACTCGAAAAGAAAAAGAAAAACTCTGCTAACATTACTCTGTATTGGCGCAGCTTTCAGAAAAAGTATTTATTTTTTTAATTTGTCAGTGTCTTTTGACACTTTGAGTATCTGAGCGTAATTTTTAGTCATTCTGTCGTGTGCAAAGAAAGCACCTACCACTCTTTCTATTGGCGGTTAACATGCGGGTGGTGGAATTGCTCTATTTATTTTTATTTTGCTCTGTGCCATTTTTTTAACAGTTCGTGGGTAAGTTGCCAGCAAGTAGGTGGCAAAAGGGATGATTACATGACTTCAACAAAAGAAAAAAAAATCAAGGAAATATGAAGCAAATTGTATACCTGGGGTCACTAAATGACGGCTGCTAAAGTTTAACTTGCAATTAAATTTTTAACCAGAGATAGTAAAATTGGGGCTGTTATATTTTTGTTTAACTTTTGAACTAATAATTGAAGAAAATTTGAAAAGTCTTTCCTGTAAAAATATTAATTCCGGAGAAGTTTAAGTTTTGTCGGTAAAATTTAGCAGAACAGCACGAGTTTACAATTTTCCTCACACTAATTACAACTTTTTTCACAAAGCGAAGAGAATTTAATTAAAGTGCATCCTGTGGCCTACGTTGTTTCTTATTTTTTCAATTTTAGCTCGACATTCTAGCGCTGGAGCGTCTGCCGCGGGTAACACCAAATTTCTCATTCTCGACACGTCCATTTAGTCCCGCTAAATTTCATTTCATTTCTATCACTAACGTCCTTATTGCTACGAGCAAGACACACACATGCCAGTGGAGTTGTTTGCTTTTCTATGCACATGCACAACACCAATTGAATTATGTAATGAATTACTATTAAATAGAAAAATAGTTCTATAAATTCATTTTAACAATATTTCATCAATATCACTTAAGAATTTACTAAATTTTTAGTCCTTTTAGATAACGTTCGTGGTCGACCTTTGTACATCACGTTATAATATTTAAATTTGACAGGTTTATCTAATTCTTTCTTATACACTATTAATTACTACGATATAACACCATAAGGTGATGCTAAAATAGCTTCTGTGTCAGGGTATAGTTTCCAAACAATTGATTTTTCATACTAGTTTCTGGAATTTAATTGCTCTATTGTACCTCGTATTATTATGGGGTCCCGTGGCCGCGTGCCAGAGTGTCTGGTCGCGCACCTGGGGAACTGGGTACGATCCCGACCAACGCCAAACATTTCGAATTTTAAATGGCACAAAAGTGACCCATGTGGTGCTCTCCACGTCAGCAATGAGTGTCCGCGAGGTGCCTCTTGGTAAGCGCCCGCACGGTACAAATATGTCATCATCATTACCGATATCTGCGATAAAGCAGATTGTAGCACACTCAGAAATGGGTAATATGCCGTGATATATTTATTTATTTATTATTCAAAACATAAAATGTAAGTAATAATGCAAAGAAATGCCGTTACAGTTTTCATGTTCTGTTTTTCGTATAATATTTTAAAGCGTTTTTGCTGAAAGAAAAATAATTTAACGTAACAAAAAACTTGTGAGGTTTCATCACTCTTGATAACAACTTTCATCATATATTTTTATTTTTCATGACTAATATGTGGACAGTAGTGACATCTCATGATGCTACAATAAAAGAATATAAAAAATATGAAAAAGACAACAAAATCAAATATATTTTTTCAGCAGTTACATTAAATTATATATCTTTTTCCAATTTGAGCAGTATCATAATTCAGGATTTAAATGTAGCTGTTTTGTTGAGGAACATAACAGAATCTTTACCATTTATTATTAATTTGTCATTGTAACTGTTGACTCAGTTACTATGTGCCCTACTTACTAAAAGATGAGATTAGGTAATTTAAATTTTATACGTCGGAACGGTTCTAATGAATATGGAAATGGTATTATACTGTACACATTATTTTAATCACTCATGAAGAATATAACCACCATGATTAGTTAGGCCTGGAGGAATTGTTTCGTCACTGTTTTTACCGACGTTAAGCAAGCAAGTTTCTAGCTTTATGATAAAAAGACCGCAACAGTAACTAACTCAAGACGCAGAGCCAACTTCGTGGAAGGGCGACGTATTCTAAATTTCGTAAACACAAATTCAGTTTTTATGTCATTTTTACGAGGTCGCAACGCGCCAGAAATTCTCATCAGGTAGATAAATAAATTGTTTTATTTAGTAGACTGGAAATTCTTTTGACGCTACCTACACTTCCACGTTTAACGTACTTTTCCGTTTTCGGGTTTTGTTGTTTCTGCTTTCATTTCTAGTTAAGTAAAAGCTACTGCGTTTGATGTAGTTTTATTTCTTTCATGTTTATATAGTCGGATTGTTAAGAAACTCACGTACTTAACCCTTAACCAACTGAGTGTTTCTACTCGACGAAAACTGATAAGTGGGGTAAATCAGTGACCCCCTGTGTAATAATTACTTAATACATATGAACCTAAAATATATGATTAATAGCATAATAAAAGCTTCAGTTGCAAACTAAAACATACAGAGAATTTATTTTAAAATGCAACATTATGGTTCATCACTGCCATGGTTACTCACTATTGTCAAAAAATGACAACAATGTAATATTTGTTCATTTTAAAATGCAACATTATAAATAGTATTGCAGCACATAAGATACCTCCAGAACACATCACAAAATACGAGTATATATCAACAGAACCTAACGTTCAAACTACGTTGTTCCGTCCGATTATAAAACATCACTAATTCAGTAAACGTTAGATCAACTGGTAGTTTAAATTTTAAGAGGTCCTTAAATTAAAAATATTGAATCGAAATAAAATATTAAATGAATTATTATTCATTGGAATAAATATATAATAGTATATTACATCCGAGGTGGGAGATGTTTCATTTAAGCCGATGGCTTATGTATATTACCGAGAGGCGAAGCCTCGAGGTGAGATAATGGGCGAGGCTGTTATGAAACTCCCACCGAGGTTATGTATACTATTTTATTCACAATCATCTTCATTTTAAATCAATAATTTTCAAAATAAATCAATGAATTATAACTTTTAATTTTATTAATAATTTGACAGCTGTCTTAAAATTTGTTTAGCCTACTAAGGGTATATTCCAAAAATAACAAATTTTAACCGTGGTTAACCAATAATGTAAAATAGTAAAAATTGTTCATTTATGAAACACGGTTCCGGTTAAAATGGTTGCAACCGAAGCAACCATGATTTTTCCTCGGTTTTGCCGGTTAACATCTTTGTCCTTTTTCATAAGATCTCAGATTTTATAGGTTAGTGGGGTTAGATACTATTTATTAATCCTTTGATGTTTGCATCTATTTTCTACGGTTTACATTGTACGCATTTTAATTTTCCACTCCATAATTTAAGATTATGAAAGACGATAGACGTAATGATTTGAAAGAAAATTTTAGGGTTTCCGCGAATCTCCCGCGAATGAAACCGAATTGTTTAAAAAATAATAGTCACGTGACTAAAACCAGTCGGTAACCGAAACCTTGGTTTTGGTTATTATATTTTATTTTTGGAATATACCCTTAATTATGAGGATCTACGGCAATGTTGCTAGGCAACCCCTACATAAACATTTTCAACCCAAGAGATGGAAGTGAAATCTGTTATTTCCAACCCAAGAGATTGTCATTAAAGTTAGGAATGACGTATTTTCCAATCTCCAAAAGGTTAGGAATCTGTATATTACTATAATGATTGTGAATAAAAGCTATACTATATTTGTCGTAAGAAAATAGCGCTGGCTTTAGGCAGGGAAAGAAATTCTGCCCTTTGATTGGTCAGAATGCAAACCTAGTTCACAAAAACGAAAAAATACCTGCCATTTGTCAGTAATCAAACAAATTCTACAGAATTAAGTGATGGTTAACCATGTTTTGTTGTAATTTTTAATATTCAAGTCTTGTACATTATAGAAAATGAAGTTTTTGTAAGTTTGCAATTCTGTGAAGTTTTCTCGGGTATTTTACATTATAATAATATGGCCGTAGGAAATATATTATTGTGGATATATGTGTAGTATAAAAATGAAATTGAGAGAGTGCAGCTTGAAGATATCTTTAAGACGTTATAAAAATAGCATTGTAAATGACATGAATGCGTTTTCAAATGCCCATCAAACATAAATAACTTCATTTTGAAGGAAAAAACGACAAGTTGAACAAATAGACTTAACGAAGAAGATAAAAATGTACCTATAATTAGATTTTAAAAATATTTTCTTCGAGCATTGAACTTAAAACGTTCATCAATAAAACCTCATTTTCGTTTAAATTAATATTCAGTATCTGATTCTGTTGAGGGAAAGGAAAGAAAGTCGGTGTATTTTTATGCAGACAGCGACCTATTAATTAATTTTGAGAATTAATTAACGAATTACGATTTTATTCCCCAAACATCTGGCTGGGATGCGAATATAACGGAATAAAAAATGCGAACAGAAGGAGAAACGTCCGCCTTCCCACAACAAATTACACTAATTCGTCATTTGGGCGCACCCCTGGAATTACAGCTTTGCTGTATAAAATTTTCTCAGCACTTCCACATAGGTACAGATTACGTACGAAAATAAGATCGTTTCTCAAACAACTTTTGAAATATTATCGCAGGAATAATAGAATTTCGGGCGGGGATTTATGCACATTTCAAACGAAAATCACCATATGTTGAGCTTCTTCTCAATTCAGACCAGTCATATATTTCGCTTTTTAATAATTCGTTTTTATGATTTTAGTAGGAGATTTTTACACAATCCTAGCCTTTAAAATAACAAGTGACAATCGCAGTGTTCTTTGCTGCCAAGTTATTATGACATTTTTTACCTCCCGCTACCCTAGGTAAGGGAGGTATAGGGATCGCGCTAAAAATCGCATATAGAGATTTTAGTGAATAAGCACGTTTTGATGTCCCCAGAATCCGATTTTAACATGTTTACAATGATGTCTGCGGGTATGTGTGTGTGTGTGGTTGTGTGGATCCTGTGGACACGATTACTCAAATACTATCAATCAGAAAATTTTGAAATTTTGTTTACCCATTCTATACTAATGTGGGAAGAGTTGATTAGTTTTTAGTGTATATCAGATAACCGGAAGTATCACTTATACAAGCTTTTTTTTGTAAAAAATTCATTGAATATAATTTTTTAGCAACTTTTACTATTAAAAATATAATATAATGGTACAATCTTCAATTCTACGATAATATAACTTTAAATAACTTTAAATATAAATTTATAAAATAATTTATTTTTGTACATCATCTAACCCATGAGTCGAACAAAAACATAATACTTTAATAAAATTTTGACGTATTTAAACAAATGCCACTGTCACATTTACGTTAATAATGAATCCGTGTTAAGAAGAATTTAGTAGAAATATATTTGATTTGTAAATATAAATCTGTCAGTATAAGTACGTGTTTCCAAAATGTCAAATATTGGTTTACAACTACACATTTAAGACATGGATCGTGTTCAGCAAAGAATTTACACTGATTGCGATTTTAGAGCACTTGGAAGTTGATGATGATTTTTCGAGGATTATCTTTTTCTTTGGTGAGGCACATTTTCACTTCTCTGGGCATGTCAATAAGAAAATTGCCAGATATGGGCAGAGGAAAATCTTCATGTGATTTACGAGGTACCACTACATGTCCAAATGAGACTGTTTGGTGCGCACTATGGTCATTTGGCGTCATTGGAACTTACTTTTTCGAAAATGATGAAGGTCGAACTGTTATAGTTGATGGTGAGCGCTATAAGCCCATGATAATCGATTATTTTTGGCCTGAATTTAATTTTGTACTACAGACTTCTATTTATTAAAACAATAAATTAGATTTTGTTTACAAACGATCAACCGGAACGGAAAAAGATACTTTACTTAAAGCTTATTATTTTAAACATGGAATTTGCGAGAGGCCACATCAGATTTTTTTACTTACTTACTAGACTGTACTTTGTACTTACTGTAAGTACAAAGCACATTTTATTATTTGTTGTTACGATGGGGGACCCATTGTAGCGACTGTAGAAAAAATTATATGTATGCCTCGCGCGCAAATGGACATTGTCAATTTCGAGAGAACCTCTCAATTGAGAATTACCCATTTTTCGCTCTTAGTACACAAGTAGCTACTTTATATCAAAACAAATCTGGTATATTAAAATTTCAATATTTGAATTAATGTTATGAAAGAGAAATAAATATACATATGTCGCAAAAGCAATATAAACTTGCTCTATAAATACTGTCAATTTAAAACAGCCTCTGAGAGTTGTACATAACTTCGCGGATAACAGCTCTTTTTAAAATTCACGGAATAAATCTCGTATGCTCAATATACATCTCCGCAATTTTGTTATTATAGCATCCATCGTGAAATGAAATACTTTCTGACATTTTCTTTATAGTTGCAATCCGTCGAGTATTCACTAACATTCTTTTCATTTGTTACGTGTTGGAAGAACTATGAAAAGGTTAAGTTTAGGCGATAAATATCCACGTTTTGTGGAATTTGTTGGCTTGAGGAGCATCCGGAACGAGTGCAGACACGCTGCTCTCTCGTTTCTATTTTTCTGGTGCAGCTTTGCTGGTCGACAAACGCATTACCGAAAGCGCGACACTTTTAATATTATACTATAATGGCTAAACAAGATCGTGTTTCGAATTTAATCAATCCAACGTAAATGGTGAATATTTGTAATAATTTGTAATTGTAATTGAATCATAAAATGCATGACTGGATATCTTGCTTACCGTTTTAATGATAAATATAATTTCCTTCATAACGAGGGAATTGTAAGTTTACATACGAATAATTTAGTCGGTGATTGGGTCTTTCACATACAGTATTGGCCATAAAGATAGCAAGTTTTAAAAAAATTCTATTTCTCTGAAGTGAACATAAGAATATTGAAAATAAATTGCATAAAAAATAACCTCTTAAAATAAGTTTATTTTATGTTAAAATAATTTATATTAAATTTATAGAATTTATTTAATTTGCATAATTCTTACTTTTTTCTGGACATAAAAATAGCAACTACATAATGAATGTCTTTATTTTCTCAATTTCAACGTTTATATCGTATAATTGTTTAAAAAATATAAATTAGTACTTCAAAATTATGGGTCGTAATAAGACTTTGACTAAAGAATTTCGCATTTTAATAATTAAATCATATGAAAATGGTACTTCGCGGAATAAAATGTCGAAGTACTTTAATTTGCATAAATCTACAATAGCACGAATAATAATCCATTTTCGAAGGAAGAGTAATATTGAGCCTTCTACAATTTCTAGTAGACAAAAAAAAACATCAAACCGAAGCGACAGAATGATAAAACACATATCGTTAAAAATTAGTTGTTATCATCAAAGAAAATTTTAGGCTTTGTACTAAGTAATGTTAAAGATAAAATATCTTCAAGACAGGGAAGAAGAATATTAGTTGCCGGAGAACTTTATAGTCGTCGGCCTGCAAAGAAACCACTTCTTTCGAAGAAAACGTGAAGGCCCGATTATTTTTTTGCAGAAAATCATGTAAACTGGACAACTAATATGTGGAAAAGAGTATTATTTAGTGATGAACTAAGATTAATTGATAGAAATGTTATAAGAAAATTACTTTAATTCATGATGAAACGAGAAGAAGTAATAATTTCTCGTGGTTCCGGTTATTACACTAAATATTAGAAAATTTAGTTTTTATATTAATTTTATAAAAGTTGCTATTTTTATTTTTATGTCCAAATAAAAAATATTTTTTTGCACATAAATCAATTTTTAAGAATAAAAGAAGTATTTCGAACTTTCATTGTCTTTATTTTTTTTTTTGAGTTACACAAAGTTTCGATTGATAAAATCTCCAATTGTTATCAAGTGAATCAATTTTTGTTAATATAATGCAAATTATTTTAATTTAAATTAAACTTGGTTCAAGACACTAATACTGCAGTAATTTATTTCTGAAATCCCAGTTTTTACATTAGAGCAATTGATTTTTTTTTTAAGTTGCTATCTTTATGGCCAATACTGTACGTGTAAGGGACACTTAAGCCTGCTTTTTATTTTACCTTTCCTTTTTCTTTTACTTTATAAAAGGTGAAGATTTGTTAATAAATTTACTGCTTTTTGTGCACACTTTTAGTTTTACTTTAAGAACTAAAGTTGACCAACTTCCAACTTAAGACCGTTAAAGTAAAAGAATTTCACAAATGCGCATGTGCACCCCTTCACACGACAAATGTCGGCGTGTGGTGTATTTATTTATTTTTGTGTAAGTTAGATAGCAAAAATTAGAAAATTATTATTGTAGTGAAATATTGTTGTTCGAAGTTGGTTGTTGTCGGAGTAGTGTCCGACCCTAGTGTCACTTGGTTCTTCCGTTGGTATTTCTGTGCACGCGCTGTCGTCGCCGTCGCCATGACAGCCCTTATTTTATCATGGGCTAACGTGTGGCTTATGACAACTGCCGGCCCATTACTTGTAATGGCGCGCCAGATAAATTGCGCTGCCGACGACGCCCGCGAAACACTAAGCTGTAACTCGCGACGCCATCCATTCATTGCTGATGACGACGCCCGAACTATGGAAATTCTGACATGCATGGAGTGGAGTATTGTTAATTACTAATTATCTTCTTGTTTTGTTTATTTGCCCTTCCAGTTCACTAAGCTTCCCACACTCTACTACTTTACTAGTACAAGGCTCTCAGGAAGTGTTCATCTATTAACTCTGGTAATATCTTTCTTACATCATACAAAGAATTTTCAGCTACTAAAGACAAAAGCCTGCATATAAGCTGCAAGAAGTGTTAATTTCATCGGGTTTTGTAACATAACAAAATCTTTTAATCATTTAAAAGCACTGTCTTACACATTTTGTTGCTATTTGAATATTATTTTGTTTCTCATATGTTTCTTCTATGTTGAAGTAAGGTCACTTTATATCATCAATACTTAAATCTTTCATCCTATAATCGGCTGCAGGAGACCAAATTAGTTACTTAGCCTGTCATAAAAAAAATTTGTTGTGGCCAGCACAAGACTTCTCGCCATTTCCATATTAGTCTATACAAGTATTGCATTGCACTTCGCTATCGAACCGTCGTTTCATAACAAAATATTACAGAATTTTACCCAAATATTGTTTTTTATTGTATTTAACATGTCTTCTGCATACATATAATTCTAATTATATCTATTTTTCATTGTATGAGGAAGTTTCTAAATGTCAGAGATTCTTCCAATTCATTAACCAGATAGGCGGTATTTCTGATGGATATATGTATTTTACCTATAATTTCAAATATTTAATTAATATAACAATAAGAAAGATTAAATATACTTCCCAGAAAAAGCTATCAGAATGTCACTAAAACTGTTGATTTTTGACACTGATATGTGTCATTTACAAACTATGTTATAAACATTGGAATTTGTCGACTGGTTTCCTTAGTGCCTTAGCCTCTGCGATTAGAATACTGTATAAATTATAGTGTCTTTATCTCTAAATCTATACAAGATATAACAAAAATTTCAAGTGTATTAGATGGAGAATTTTATGTTCTACAATATTTAATAAAAAAAAACTCCCAAAACATAATATTTAGAAGAATTTTTCTAAGAAACTACTACTTCCGGTTGTTCAATTTTTACCAAAACCTTTTCAGCTCTTCCCAGGAATGCCAGATTGAGGAAACTGCAGTTAAATATTTTTTAAGTCTTATAGTTTTTGAGGAATCGTCCCTCTAACATCCATAAATACACACACACACACACACATAAATATATATATATACATACACATCCACACACACACACACACACACACACGCACACACACACACACACACACACACACACACACACACACACACACACACAGAGAGAGAGAGAGAGAGAGAGACATCATTTTAAATATGTTATAATTGGATTCTAGAGACCTTAAATCGTGCTTATTCAATAAAATCTGGATATGCGAATTTTAGCATGAATCCAATACCTCTCTTTGCCATGAAAAAATATATTTTACTTAGTGTATGTTTATGTCATAATTTTATTGAATTTATAGAACCTTTTGAAATGAACTTTTGGTATGAAATTTGTAAAAAATAGTATGCGTTCATGTTCGATTTTACATGATATTATATAGAAACTGTTCCACGGTCCTTTTGGTATGGGATTTGTACAAAATACATCGAATTGACGGAAGGTCTTGTGCTGGACACAACAGATTTTTTATTTATAAGTTCAAATTTTTAAAAAATATTAATGATTATAATTTAATTATTGAAAAAGGCGCCTATATCTTGAAAACCTTCATAGGAAGCCCCCTCCCCCCCTTAATTACGCTACTGGCTTTACATTTCATTCCTTAAAAGAAGTGATTCTATTTATTTATACCTGAGGTATTTCTTTTATATATCTGCTCCAGATTTACAGTTATTACTCTATTCCTATTTTATGGTTAGATAAATCGGAGCTATTAATTTTGATGGGCGTCATAAAAATCCGAAAAATGAGTCTTCAGGAAGCTGGTAATCTATCCATTATCCCTGGCTCCATATTTCAAATCAACAATGATAAAAGTAAATCGTGCGTTAAACGTTGATCAATTCATATTCATTAAACACTCACACGGAGTATACGAGTGCTAATATTCCGCTTTTTAGCATGCAAGTAGGGGGCGAAGCAGTGCCGGATTAGATTTGAATGCGCCCCTAGGCAAAAATATTCTTGCGCCCCTAGGCAAAAATATTCTTGTGCAACACCTCCCCCCCCTGATGGATATATGTATTTTACCAGAATGTCACTAAAACTGTTGATTTTGTCAAGTCGTTTCCTTAGTGTCAGCCTCTGCGATTAGGATATTTTATGTATTATAGTGTCTTTATCTCTAAATATATACAAGATATAATAAAAATTTTAAGTGTATTAGATGGAGAATTTTGTTCTTCAATATTTGTAATAACAAAAATTTCCAAAAAATTATATTTAGAAGAATTTTTGTACGAAACTACTACTTCCGGTTTCCAATTGTTACCAAAACCTTTTCAGCTCTTCCCAGGAATGTCAGATTGAGGAAACTGCAGACAAATATTTTTAAGTCTTATAGTTTTTGAGGAATCGTCCCTTCAACATCCAGACACACATACACACACACACACACACACACACACACACACACACACACACACACACGCAGACATTTTAAAAATGTAATCGGATTCGAGGAACTTTAAATCGTGCTTATTCAATAAAATCTGGATAGGCGAATTGTAGCATGAATCCAATACCTCTCTTACCGAAAGGTAAAAACCAATATCTTTAAATTAAATTCTTTTTCTTGATTTTTTGCTTTTGAATTTGGCAATTATATTATCGAAAGTCAGAGCGTTGGTTATTGGACTGTTTATTGACAGAACTGCCAAATTCGTGAGTCATTCCTGACCAATAGAATTTCGTAAATATGTCTTCGTCCTCTTTAATGTAGAGAATGACCTCTCACCACTCACGTTTGCTCATGGTTTGCGTTTGGCTGCTCGGGGAGTCAGGATGGGAAAGATATCTGCCGTCCAACTCGATTAGACTTTGCAAATTTCAGAAATTGTTCAAAATACAACAGCTATTAATAACAATATGATAACATTGAAGTTTGAATGAAATTTTGTAATGTTTCCAAAATTCTGAAGCGCCCCCTCACGTCATAGCGCCCCTAGGCAGTAGCCTAGTTTGCCTAGTGGATAATCCGGCCCTGGGGCGAAGAGAGATTCATCTTGCTGGTGATTCTATTTTCCGCCCGTCAATAAATAATAACGTGCTTAAAACTTCCACACCTCTGGGAGGAGGCGACACAAGCGAGAGGGTCACGTCGCCCTATTTCCCATCTGTTTCCTGTGCGGGACGTGTTACTGCCGTGGCCGTCGCCATGCATGGGATTGTTATGCGAGATGCGTTGGGCCAGCTTGTAAGGCCGATGTTGGAAAAATAGCGAATGGATTGTGTTTTTTACACCACTATGAAATGTGTATTCATAGCCTGAAACTTTTGTCAGCATTTTTTGCGGATGTGTTGATGCTTGCAGGGATTTAATGAGGGTTTTTGTTATTTAATTTATGGAATATGTTTCCATTCAACTAATTTTCGTGGAAAGCATACAGTATACATGACAGATTATAAAACTGAAAACAGATTTTTTTTGTTTATTTTTATTATTTATAAATGTTAAATAAATAAATATATCATCACGGCATATTACCAGAGCTGGGCAGTAACTAGTTACTTTAGGAACTTAGTTACTAACTAGTTACTTTTACGTAACTTGTAACGTAACTTAGTTACTTTTTAAAATATGGTAACTGTAACTTAACTTGCTGCGGAAAAGTAGTTGGTAACTTTACAGTTTTTAGTCACTAGTTACTTGAGTAACTTCAGTTACTTAAAGTAAATCAGAAATTAGAATGTAACTTAAGTTAGTCAAAGTAACTTAAAAAGTGGAGTTGTTGAGCGCAGCATCGCGCATGCCCTCTGTAATGTGTAACTTTTATTTTAACGCATTATTAAATTCAATATTATTGTTGATTGATTTCAAGCCATAATAGATAATAAAATAAGTAATTATATTCATTAATAATAGAGTTTTTGTACGGTAAACAGAAAAACTAAAAATAACACATTATTTTAACTTTTAATTCTAGAATTAAAAAGTCACTAAATGTTAAATTTGACTTAGTAAAGAAAGTTTTAATAATAATAAATACAAATAAAATAAATACAATACATTCAAAATATATACATATTCAATTATTTTCTATTGGATCAGCTGGATTAGTTTCCAACTGATCCATTAATTCTGACGCCTCTTCTTCAAGCCAGTTGTCTTGTCGCCCTTCTTTACAATCTATAAGAATGCTTTCCCAGGTTCTCTTAAGCACTACTGTCTGGATATAAGCTAATAGTTTATCCTTGATCTCCAATTGTTTCATATATCGCTTGAAATGTGTTGTGACTAGGCCATCCCACGTCATCACAACTGGAATGATGGTCACCTTCGTTCCTTGGTGGATGCACTTCAACTCATTAGCCAACAGCTCATACTTTCTTGACTTTGTTAGCTCCGTTGTAGCCAGAATGTTTTTGTTTGTGATTCCAACTTCAATTAAAATTATTTCCTTCGCCCTTAAATCGTGGATCATCAAATCAGGTTTATTATGTTCTATTCGCAATTCTGTCAATATTGGGATGTCAGATTTTATCTTAACAGTTTCATTAGAAAGCACGTTTTGAACCTTATAACTTTTTAACTTTTTGTTATTATTTAGTCCATATCTTTTTGTGAATTGGAAGTGAAGGCATCGAACTACTTCATCATGTCGTCTTTTGTAGTCAAAATTTAACATCCTGCCACAGTGAGTTGCCAAATGCTCCACACTCTTCGGTCCTTGTCGACAATGAGGACATTTTGTTGCTATTCCACCAAAGTAAATATTTCTATCTTGTATTTTAGTTAGCATTCCTTCTTGTTGAGGTGATATGTTTCCTTTGGATAACCACAGAGAAGAATTCTTATAATCAAAGGTGTCTTCATTGTCACTAAATAAAAGGCCATGCATTTTTTTTCCTTTTATTCGTAAAAGACGAGTTTCTTCATGCTTCTTCAAAATAATCTTTTCATTAATTTCAATTTCATTTAAATTATACTTTTCTTTCAAATATTCCCTTATTAAACCCAAATGACTCGCCTCTCTTTTTTCTTGTTCGACCAACTCCATAGTTTTGGTATTCTCTCGTAGGAATTTAAAAAGTTTTAGTAACATTAGTTCCGCCTTTTCTACCAGACATATTAATCCTCTACCCAATTTGTCTCGTCTGATATACAAACGGTCTATATTTGCGGCATTCCTTGTCACTTTGTATTTACTTAGAATATTCCTTACTTTTTTGGCTAATACATCAAATTCTCTTGGTTCATAAGGCAACAACCCTATATAATAATTTAAAGTTGACAATGCGTACTCATTGATACCTCTAAACAAATTAACCGCATTCAGTTTTGTTTGACATAGTTTGTCTGTTCTTTGTACCACTCTCTCCTCAAGAATTTCTTTATTTTCTTTCTTAATCATATTATGAGAATCTTCAAGGATACCAAGATACTTATATCCTATGGTATTATTCAGTTCATCACCAAAAGTTTCTTCATTTCTGATATTGCTGGCCGACTTTGACTGATTGACTGTCATTTTCATATTTTCAAGGCACTCATCAGTATACCTGCAAAGTTCCACTAGTGTATCCTCCGTAAATGCCAACAATTTTATGTCATCGATGAAAATAAGATGATTTCTTTCAATTTCACCCACTTTTACCTTCTCACAGCATCGATTTAATTTCCGGCTAAGTGGCTCCATTGCCATTACAAACAACAATGGTGAAAAGGAGTCCCCTTGTAGTAACCCCTTCTCAATCTTCACTTGCCCTTGTTTCTTCACTCGTACTTCAATGGAAGGTTTACTTGAGGCAAGTTCCAAGCAACCTTGAGTAATGCTCAAGTACTGATTGATGCTTTTTTCAAAAAATTTAGGTAGACTTGATCAATATTTAAAACAAGTGTCAAACTGTCATTTCCATAAGTTAAATAATGAATCATGAAGATAATCAACAATTTTTAAAATTTGTAGACATAGTAGAAGAAGCCTTAATAATAACAATGAAAAAGGGTTGCTTCAAGAAGATATATCCGTGATATGACTCATGTATCTCTAACCTGTGACATATATGTAGATGTCAAATATACGATCTGAGAGAAAAATATTAAAATTTACAAATATACCAACATAGTTATTACAAATTCTCTAAAATCCTCCCTAGAAAACCGAGAATTCACGAAGTTTCGACTATGAAACATATGATGTGCTTGAGGTCGAGAACAACCGGAGTAATGCTTGGCGAAGTAATACTCAAGTACAAGATTGAGCATCGACTATGAATACGGGCATAAGGCACGCGGCCATGGGACCTCATTGGGGTATTTATTTATAAAATATCATATTTTTAAAACCCATTAAAGAAGCTGTTAGGTTTCTACCCAACATAATGAATAATAAACAATTCTCTACATATTTTTCATTAAACACTTCTATTATTTTGAATGCATTAACTCGAAAATAACATTTACATTAGAAAAACTAGGTCTTGGCCACATTTAACCATCATAAATATTTATGATGTGCATATCGGATTATATTTTAATTTTTTTGTCAAAAGCTATTTTAGTTTAAGCATAAACTATAGCATTCATATGTAAAAGAGACGAAGTGCAAAAGTACATTAGTTTTAAAAATAGTGATGATAAATTGTGAGGAATGCAAATATCCTGAAATAATTTGCATTCAGGAAGTAAAGTTATCATTCTTCATTTCAAGGTGCAGTTTTAACGTCAAGCCCCAGACGTAAAGATGAAAATATGAGTTCTTGACCTACATTCATAAGTAAGAGCATTCTACAACTACTAAAGTGGTATAATACTATTTAGAGCTAATAAAAGAGTAATATAGCAATTTTAAGGGAAGTATAAAATGGGTTATATGTAACCAAAACCAACATCAAGGTTTTAATGTATTGATCACTAAACATTTGTAATTCGCCAAATTAATACTTGGACACCAAAATGTGAGCCCCAAATAAAAAAAAATTCTAGAATCTGATTTATCAATTTTATCAATGTCTGCCAAATATTTAACTTTTCTATCAAACATATTATTTGAGACTCAATATTTGAACATTAATGGTCCTATTCTGTAACGTTCTATAGGCTCTATAAACAACCAACGTTATAGTATGTAAGAAAATAGCTAATCTAAGTATTTACAGAGTCTATTGAAGTGTCAAAAATATTTATATTAAAAGAAATATTGTGAAACGTAACGAAATATTGAAATGGAAAATAAAATAATAGCATTTTTAATATATTTATTATTAAATGTTAATCATATAAGGTAAGTAAACATGTCTTAATAACTAACAATAATTGTAGTCTCGTAGCGCCTGAGTATCGGGTCGCGAATCTGGGGAACCGGGTTTGATCCCAACCGAAGCCAAAATTATTTCGAATCTTAAACGACCGCACGGTACGAATATGTCATCATCAATACCGATATCTTTCTATAATGCAGATTGGCCCATGCAGAAATATGCCATGATGGTACATTTATTTAATTTATTTATATCACAACAGCAACAAGAATTATAATTACAATAATCAAAATGTATATGACAATAAACATTAATTCAATAATATAATTAATTATATACCTACATATTATTGGGGTTATACATGATTCCTTTACGTCTTGTCAAAAATATTGTTCCCTATAGAATATTTGACAGTAACAACCAAAACAACTCTATAGCCAGACTTGATACAGAGATACAGAATAGGTAATTATACTACCTATTCTATAAGGTGTGATCTTATAGAGCTGTATAGCTTACAGAGCATATAGAGTTACAGTGTTATTGAGCAGTTACAGAATAGCACCATATAATACATAAATTTTGTTCCAAATTTATTTTTCCTTTTTTTGCATTATGTTTTTAAATAGGTGCACTTTAGCATAACCTGATATAATGTATAAAACTCACATTTGCAAAATTATAAAATGTTCATTTTTGTATTCGTTTATTATTTCAGGTTAACAAAATATAATTTTTGTACAGTAAAAAAATATTTTTTTTAGATGACCATTGTGATAAGTATGACATATCAACGTAGTATCCTTACACTGAAAGTTGAACTTATGACATTAGTGTTACGATATATTTCATATCGTAATAGTTGACGCGGTTGCCAGGTTATTGTCATTATTTTCTGGCTATATGTATACATTATTCATTTGTCAGCTGTCCGTAAGTTTAAACCTAAATTTCAGTTTTGTAAAAAAAGTAAAATTTCTTTATGCTCGTCTAAAAATAATGATCATAACTTGTATGAAATACAAATATCTTAGCTCGTGTATATTGACTTGCACTCCGCTACGCGTCGTGCGTCCATTTACACTCGCGTGATATTTGGTATTTTTCATAACTTGTTACGAAAATAACTATTTCACAATCAAGGCAAAAAAATTATTTGTATGTTATCAAAATAAAGATTAATATAGGGGAAAAATAGCTACGTCTGAAAATTATCTAAACAATTACCTTATTATTGCTCTCGACCTTGATGCTCATGCCACAATTTTATTCTTGGGGAAAAAATCATATGATTTTCTCCTTTCGTGTATGAGGTTACATAATATACCATTTTTAATGCTTAGTAAATATATTTCTGGTAACAACAATACAGTGCTCATTTATAGTAATAATATTTCAGCAACCAATACTTAAAATTGTCAGAATACTCAAAAATTATTTTAATGTGCATTTAAATTGTTCCCATAAAAAAAAAAACATCAATCTGTCATAAAAAGTTGTATCTCCATGCGTCGAATAATAAAAGATTTATCCGGGATTCCCTATACATGAGACAATTTCGCGGGATTTTTTGTTTTATCTCGCGCTATCTTTTGTAAATCTGACAGCGTATTTGAAGATAAAGTTATACATAATAGAGACATAAAAGAATATTCAGCGTTGTCAGTTCATTTATTGTTACAGGTACAGCTAACTTCAGTACTTCGTGACCCGTTCTTGGAAATAGCATAAAAGTCATAATGTTCCCGCAACGTGATTCGCATGGCACATCTCACTATATTCACACAATTGCGGAGGGTATTTCCTTCCTCTTAATATTCTAAAAGATTTTCTATTCTGTATTATATGTTAATATTTAAAATTATGTGCTAGGGTGCACCAAAGATTTTACATATTCATTTCATGCTCTGTATTTATTAAGTCACGTGCTTTGCTAAAACAAAAGCTAATTATTTATTGGTTACACTGTAGTATAATATAGTGAATTAATATGGATAATATAGGAGTAATGAGAGGAGCGAACGTGCAGAATTATTTATTTCAAAAGATACAACCAAGTCTGGTTAGTAAAAATTTACGGCCTTCTTTAGAGTGCAATAACTCTAATGTAATGAATAATGTACCACAGGTTTTACAGTTTCTCTTTATTTTTAAAGACAGGCTTTTATGAAAGCACCTGCTCAGAAACGCTTTCTTAAAAATTTATAAATTTCGAATAAAACTAGCTATTCTTCTTAAACCATTTTCCTAAAATTTATTACTCAATCTAGTATATAGGGTGTTCCCGAGTTAAAAGAGCAAACTTAAAATGTAAAATGAAAAATATTATGCGATTGGTAGAATTGATGGAAAAGGGAATATACAGGAATGCAGTCAATATAAATAGATAGTATTTTTTATTTACCACCTTTAAGCATACTTAAAATCTTAAAAAATAATGAGCCTGTTTCACATTTTTCAAAAACTATTTTAAATGAAAGTTTATGGAATGATTTTCTTAGTAATAATTTTTATTTTAATAATTTGTTGTTATTTGTGGAAATAATTAAATAAAAAGATTGGCGTCCCGAAAAACTACCCCCCACTCCTGTGACGTAGAAGCACATACATTACATTATTAATAGCCAATAGGAAAATAGTTTTTCCATCACCTACGTTTATTCATATTATTTATATAAATAAATGTAGGCTATGCTTCTAGCCACAATTTTCTTTTCTTCGCATCTTTTGTAAAATTTATAAACTCTATAGTAGGTTTATTCCTAACAGTATTTATGGAAGAAGGCACAATACAATATCGTAAATTACTCATTTTATTTTGAACTTTTTATTACCTACATATTATACAACTTGAACCAATCTCAAAATTGTTTGACAACTTTGACAATACACTTGACACCTTAGAACCGCTGAAGATGTATGTACTCTGACGTCACATGCTGTTTCAGATCACGTGACATTCAAAATTTTATCCAAATTTCAAAAATTAATTGTAAAATGTCTAAAGACTATTTCGTGATATATTCAAATTTGAGGCTCTTTAAAGAACAATATCTTTTAAAATTTAATACTTAGAAGTCATGTAAAAATTCTCGCAACAGCCCTATTATATGTAATCTCTTGTAGCCATCCTGAAGAAGTAACAGTGGGCTAAGCAAAGTCGATCTTCGTCAAAAAACATAAATGCCATCTATATTGGCTGCATTCCTGGACATTACCTTTCTGTCGAATGTAAAGTTAGGACTTAAAACAAGAAAAACATTGCAATAAACGTATTTTATTTGGTAGTCGCGTCGATTGCATTCACGTGGCTATATTGGCTATAAAATCATAACTATTCTTTGAAAGACATTAAAAACAGGTCTATAGATATAACAAAACACTAATAAAGAATGGCTAAAAAACAAAGCCGGAAAGAAAATAAAGAAAAATATGTAAAACTTTTAACTGGTTCAATATTGTGCCACGCGCTATGCGACTGCTTAACGGTTATAATAATTGATCTCATAACATTTTTAACAAAAATCTAATTTATTCTAAATAAAGAGCTGAACTATTTTTGTCATGTTATTTATAGCTTTCTCATTTTGGCTGGAAAGTGAGCTACGAGCAGAATATTTAACTCTGTTACCAAGTAACATATCTTATTTGGCGAATAAGCAATGAATTTTACAAAGAAAGATACAAAAAAATGATGAAAATTAATGCTGCAATTATCTTAAAAATTATTCATCACTGAGGCTATAAATTAAAATTATTGTATACCTATTCTAAAAGTTTTTCCATCAACAAATCCTCTTCATTTGCTAATTTTTCGTCATTAATCACAATTAAAAGTCTGTTAGTGCAAATATCACGCCTCAGAACTAGGGGAAGTGACTCGTTAAGCCATTAGCCTCGGTGCAATGTCAGTCCAGAAATGTTATTATTCACACAAAACAAATCGTCGTTTATTTACCTGGACATTTAATTCAATTTGCGAAACATAAACTCGACATTATTCTGCTTTCATTCAATGTAAACCAAATAACACAAACAAATTGGTGTAACGTGATATTAGTCACAGAAGATTCCACACATAACCTAAAATGCATTCTAACCGAACCAAAATTTGTTTTCTTACTTTCAGATGTTAGACTACAATTTTGTTACTATTCTTAGCCCTTTAGTTCCTACCCTTTTGAAATGTCACACACGCCTGTGTCACGCAATTTTCTGGTTGTAATTATCGCTTGTCGTTTGTTTAATGTGAACTAAGATGGCGGACAGGTGGGGTCGAGATGCTTTGCTCTTCTGCTATATTTAACTCAATAGGCTTTGCTCTCCCGATTTTCTTGTTGTGGTTAATGCCCCGTTTCACTTAAAAGCAAAGATTTACTTTTGTACTTAAGATTTAAGATTTCAGAGAAGAGGGATTGGATATTAAAACGATTTTCCAGGAAGTAAAAATAGAAATATCACTGAATTTTTTAGTCAATTTGACCAGAGCATTTATTCTCAAAAAAAAGTTATACGAATTCAATCAAAAGAAAAATATAAGAATATATTTTTCTGTCCTGGATTCAATTTTTTTGTAGTTTATTTTTTATCAAATCCAATACATATTTTTACCTCCCGCTACCCTCGGTAAGGGAAGTATAGAGATCGTGCTAAAAATCACATAGGTATCGAGATTTTAGTAAATGACCACGTTTTAAGATCCCTAGAATCCAATTTTAACATTTTCACGCAATGTGTGGAAGCCGCTGATTGGACGTTTGAATCACCTTAAACTACACTAGTGTTTCCATTTGTAATCTTTGTACGCTTCATCAGATCACTTATTATGTCTTTAGTATATAAGCTCTAGTAGTCTCTAAGTTTGTTAATATTCACCGGAAGACGATTGTAGATACTTTAACAATTGAAATGTTGTGTTATAACTTTACTGAAATAAAAACAATGAAAGTCCAGAATAGTGTTATTAATTCAAACGAAACATTGCCTCCTTCATTCAAACAAACCGACTCATGTTATACATGTTTTAACTTTATCACATTCTTACTTCTTATTCTTAAATTCTGCGAGCATAAACCCACCTCAAAACAATAAAATTAAAACTAAAGCTAACATTAAAACAGTAGCTGAGAATAATACTTTACAAACTGTTTTTAATTCAATTCTACTCTCATTTAAATTTACGAACTCGACGCAGGAAAAATATTACATTATCATCATCATCATCATCATCAATTCCGAGTTGAAAGACATATGTTTTACATCATTTGCACCCTCCTGCATTATGCGAGAGGGTCAAAGATATCAACGCACCCTCGTGGTTTGTTTCTCAACCACCAGCGCAAGGCAATAAGGGCGCGCTTAGTGTTTTCTCAGGACGAGAGTCGGCCGTTTATGAATTTTAATTGAGCTATGGGGAATAATTCCGAGAAGAACTAGTAGCACTTAAGAAAATGTGCGCTAAACGCTTTTACGAGGGGTTATTTTTAAATGCTCTTTGTGTTAAGGATCCTATAAACGAGTTTAATGTTTTTCAATTTATTTGACAGATTTATATCACGAAATAAAGATAAATAGATTAATAGATACATTACAATACATTTATAAATTTTAGATCTCCACAGTATCCTCTTTAAGAGTTTATCTTAATAAGAACCAAAATAATATTTTATGTAGATATATGGGACGAAAAGTGCATCTTTAAGGTATAATGGGGGATTCCAGCTCAATCGAATTAAAGGAAAATAGTAAAAAAATACGAATGTATATGCTGAATAACGAATATTAATAAAAAAAATTAAATTGTATAATTGAAATATTTCGGAAATAAAGGTTTTTTTTGTTATAGCACTTCGACACTAATATGAAAATATTTGATTGCCGACCGAAAGACCGCCTATACATGAATTACAAATAGCGTGTTAAGAGGTGGGGGTTACTAACAATGGAAGTTAAGAAATTCAAAGTCGAAAGGAGGGGCTAACATTCCTGGACTGCAGTTTCCAAACAGTTTTTATTTTAACATAAATTTCTTTGATTTCAATAATCACAAGTGTAAAGCCTGCCATTTTCATGTTTTACTCAGTGTTCGCATTTATTATTGGTTATTTGTTATAGCAATGTTGCTAAGGCCTAACAATTTTCTTACAGAATTGGGGTGAATATTGTTCTATTAGCAACAATAACGAAAGTAGTTAATTGATAAAAATCGGTTGAAGTGTGTGTATATTATTTGACAGTTATGGATAAAAAATATTAATACATTTTCAAAGCTTTGCGATTTTCACGAAAAATTTGATAAAATTTTATACAGAGAGTTTATTTTAAAATGCAACATTATAGTTCATCACTTCCATGGTTACTCACTATTGTCAAAAATGACAGCAATGTAATATTTGTCCATTTTAAAATGCAACATTATAAATAGTATTGCAGCACAGGAGATAACTCCAAGACACATCACAAATGGTGTCAATTCTTATTACGACCGACTAGAATATTGTCTCAGAGTGATTGGGGGTATTTTTTTAACATTTATTACATGAAAATTATGAATTTTTGTAAGCTAAAGTTTGTTAAGATGTACAACATTCATGTTTTGATTATTTGTTAATCGCATGGTAGGCTAATTTATTGGAAATTAGTTTTGATAATACAAAACTACAAATTTTGTATGTTTCATTTTAAAATGGACAAATTTTACATTGCTGTCATTTTTTGACAATAGTGAGTAACCATGGAAGTGATTCGCCATGTTGCATGTTAAAATAAATTCCCTGTAATGTGAAGAATGTACTGGTACATCAATCAACCAATGAAATTATAGATAAGCAATTATTGGAAACTTGTCTTGCCAAAGAAAAACTAGATGGAAGTTTACTGACATTTTGTAGGTCCAGCTATGTTTGCTCAGCTGTCACTTGGAAAAATATCTCCGCTGCTATTTTAAAAGAGATTAATGGCACTTGGTTTCAAAGAAAGATTTTAAATTGTTTCGTTGTTATTTTGACTTTTATTCTGCGTGTATACGAATAGCAATATTTGATATACGTACTTCAGACATTCATATATGAATTATTTTCTAGTTGTTTGTTGAAACACTCGAAACATTGGAATGCGTTTGCTTCAAGTGAATGTTCAACAAAGAACATAATTTATCAATAGGTACTGCAATTTCAAACTGTAATTCTGAATATTGATTAGTATTTTCTATTGTTTTGTACAAGAATAATTTCAACATTATGGTCTATTGGACATTTTGCCAATAATATTAATCAAAGTTTCATTTGTCTATCCTGTCAACAGATAGATTTTCCAGTATACAGGTGTTGTGTAAGCAACCGTACAACGTTTAACAGATGCTGGAATTAATATCCTTATTATAAATTTAATGGTACCTACCTTAAAACCAGGGCATCGAACCCGAACCTGAACCGAACCCAAACCGGAACCTAACCGTAACATTTTACCGAACCCAAACCCAGAACCGAACCTCAAATATATTTTTCAATTGAACCCGAGTTGGAACCGAACCGGATATGAAAATTCGAAAATTGCGGCTTTCATTTTAAATTATTTTTATTTGTTTGTCATTAAATTTATGAATACTTTCAATAATTACTCTACAAGTAAATAAAATAATTGTATGTTTGTCTATTTTTTTATGTATAATATACCAAATAACTATTATCGTATACCTACTGCTTCGTATTTTTGTGTCAATGTAACCTAACCCAACCTTTTGTTACATTAAAAATATATAGTTTTAAATGAAATAAGCTTTGGAAATATTGTTATTTTATGAAAACATTTATAATAAACAAATTTTAAAACAAAATACAATATCTAACCTTTACGAAGTCAGCCTTTCTTTCTTTCCTTGGACTGTAAGCTACGGATCACGGATCATAACCACATTTCACTATTAAATAAACAAATATAGTATAAGTAACACATAAAACACTTGATAAAGTTTATAATAATAAATAAAACGTTCAAATTTTTCGTAAATAGCAACAAAAACACTCATTTCACGTCACAAAAACATTGGGAACTGAGGACTGATGCTGCCACGCGAACATTAATGCAAGAATAAACCAGAGAAACAAATGAATGAACAGATAACAGACAGAATTAATATTTAAATAAAATAACTATATTGAACTGTTTTTATCGCGGTAAATTTAAATGTTTGAATATGTAAAAAATATTTTTTCATTTTAAATTATTTTTATTTGTTTGTCATTCAAAAAAACTTTAATTCAATTTTCATTAAGTCGAACCGAACTTGAACCCCAAATAAAACCCCAAATTTTATTAATGTTTGAACCAGAACCGCACTCGAACCCATTTCTCAAAAAACAAATTAACTTAAACTACAAAATTTATTTCAAACAAAATTGTTACGATTTTTTGATCAGATCAGTCTATTTATCTCCATTTAAATACAAACCGCCTCTAGAGGTTTAAATTTTTACTTCTCCAGTTACGAAAGTTAACATTATTTCTAATATCTCTAATTTTTTTTCAAGATTTTATATTTATTACCGAAGTTCGATATGCGCAGCAATAAATCCATATCAAGTTTCATAATTTGTTTCGCATTGTTTTGAAAAGTTGAAGTAAAGTTTAAGATTTCTTTTACAAGTCCCCTTTAACACATAATGATCTAGTATGCCGCGATAACTGCTAAACACTGAAGTTTTAACAACCTGTCTCCACAACTATTTCTATTAAAATAAACCCAGATTTTAAACAGGAAATAGAATTTTAAAAACGGAGAAAAGTTCTAAATACACTTTTAACGATACCTACTAAGCATTCTTTTGTTTTAGAAAACAACTAAGAATCTTTTTTTATCCAAAAAATAATATGTCAAATTAATGATTTAGTTTTAAGTTTGACAGAATAAATTATGGTTATTAGAATTTTAATAACAACTTGGCAAGGCATTATTCTTTGTTTTGACTGATAATAAATTGCTTTCAATAATTGATTTACTACAGTTTGTTATTTGCTTAGCTATTATTGTATAACCATAATGCCATATGTTCTATTTATTCTCTGAACAATAAAACAAAAAATGGAAAGCAGTTTCTTACTAAATATAACCCACTGAGTCACCCACTATGTTTAAGAATTCCTGGCTGCATTTGTAGTCTGAGTAACATTCCAGTGTTCACAGAATTATTCTAGTACACCACATCTTGTCGCAAAAAATATTTAGTATAATTTATAAGGCAAAGAAATATGCATGTAGTATTCTGTAAATTTAAATTGTATTCAGATAAAATACTATTGTAAACCTTATAAAAACAATGTAATTTATGAAGAAAAGTAGTTTCTTGAAATTATTCTGGGATGTGGTCAAGTAAATTTTTTTTTGTTATCTCTTCAATGTTTTGGCCCTACCAGGATCATCTTCTTGAAGAAATAAATTAATTTTTAACTATTACAGTTGTTTTACATTTATTGCCGTAAAAGGCATTCATAATTTAAAATAATTATAAGTCAATGATAAAATTTCTCTTCACACTTACAGAAGCAAATAATTATTTAAAATTAAGAATGCCTTTTACGGCAATAAATGTAAAACAACTGTAATAGTTTAAAATTAATTTATTTCTTCCTGAAGATGATCCTGGTGGGGTCGAATCGTTGAAGAGATATTATAAATTTTGCTGCATTCCAGAATAATTTACTTTCGTAATTTAATAAGTTTTTGAACGTTTACTTCCAATATAGTCAATGTTTGTCTGCCGACATTGCAGTTGGCTCCAAATTAAATCATTTCTGATCTCAAATATTTATCCATATTTCACTAATAGAATGTATTAATAATTGATTAAATTGTAATTAAAGCACAGATTGACATTTGATTTGAACTTTAACCAAGGAAAATAGAACAGGCATATACAGGTGTCCCAGATTTAAATGGCATTACTTGAACCATGGATTAAACACTTCAAATAAGCTGACAAATTCATTTGAGCAAACGCCCGTAAATGCTTTGTTCCAGAGATATTCATGTTCTTATTGGAGCAACGCTACTTTCAAAAATCAACTTTATAACGAGATTATTAAGTTATGACATAACAATTAAATTAATTATAGGTAAATGATTTGGCTATGACCTCATTTCAATACAAAATTTAGTTTTCTTGCCTGAGGTCAGGGCAAAAATGAAAATTACTAATGAATTCAAACAAATTTATTATTTATGTACAATAAAATAATAACGATTTTTTATAACATTTGTTCAAAATGTTCATCTGTAGCAAGCAAACAGGGACGACAACGATCTGCCACTGCATTGGTCGCAGCGTGACATTACTCGGGAGATAAGGTTTTGAATCAAAGAAATTCTCATCTTTGGTTACATAAAGAGAAAAATTTCCACTATGAATTTCAATGTAATGTTTTGTTAGGTATTGCCAGTATTGCTAGTTATTTTTTAAAGTAGCCGTGCTCCAATAAGAAAAACATGAATATCTCTGAAACAAGGCATTTACGGACATTTGCTCAAATGAACTTGTCACCTTATTTTTACATGTTTAATCCATGGTTCAAGTTATGACGTTTAAATTTGGGACACCTGTATACAACACAGAAACAGATGTCAGCCGTGTTAGCTGCCATTTTTCATTTTTAACCTCTAAACAGACACATGCGATGCGCAGTATTGCCATCTAGCGCCTAACTTGAGAAATAGCCAGGGTTGGATACGTCATAACCGGATTTTTATGTGGCGGCCGATTTAAATATGTGGTACCTACTTTTAATTTCGATTTTTAATTACAAGATAACACAAATTTTACTCTTGTATTTACTATTAGGCTACTTACATAACATATTTTTAGTATATATTATCAAAACATTTAAATTTCCCTATTTTAACTCAATGTGTAAATCATTTAAAATTAATGTAACTTAATCGAATCGAATATCCTGAAAGTTAATTGTTTTGTCCCGGGTGGGCGAAAAACTGTTGGTTAAATGCCAGTCATGAATCACAATTTAATAATTTGTAAACTTTCTGACATTTATATTATTAGTTATTGTAAAAGTAACCATAAAGATTAGATTTTAGAATGTTTCTTGACAACAGCCGTCTATAAATCAGTTAATGTGGCTATAATTTTCAATGACTTTAACATGAAAAGATAAACATAACAAGGGCATTGCTTAGATTCTTGAGTATCGACTCGAATTCCGGGAGTTTTTCAATGTCTCTCCACTATTTCTTTGATTAAAAAATTTCTTTTTGTTTCAACGTTATTCATTCTTAGAGCATTTTTCCATTACACCATTTATTCATTTGTCTCATTTAATGCATTCTTACTTTAAATATGGCAAATATTTTTCATATTTGCTATCATCCTTCATCAACGTCTAGTACATCTCCATTATTTAAAAACATATTACAATAACTATCTACTTCATCCAGCATTCATGGAAGCATTTTCCATGTATTAGAATAAGACCTCACTTCACCTCAGGAGATTCGTTGAGCTGAAATGATTCCTGGGACATAACACTACACACGAGAGCATGGCCCGTGCAGGTATGCAACGTGCAGCGTATGTTCTCGTCATTTCTACATGAGTTATGAACGTTAGTGCAACGAGGATCACGAGAGATGATATGCTCGGTGAACCAAGAAAGTACTGAGGAAATACTGCCACGAATATTGTACCCAAGCGATTCTAAAGAATGTTGTTGTCGAAATAAGAAAACAACCGTAAATTACAATACGTCTTTCCTCATAAATATTTTGTTGGTTTCCGTAGAAAACTAATATACTATTTTCTTTTTAATACAATGTAAATTATGTCAAATATACATATTTATCATATAAAATATATCCATATTAACTAGTAATAATTAATAATACTTTTCGTACTTTAGGTAATTGAAATATACCATAAAATAACATATTACACTGTATTCCAGATAGGAATGGAGGTAGGAGTAAGATGCCCTAACGATTGCAGCTTTCTGTATGGTCTAAACGCGAACCAAGTTTACAATAGCGAAAAATTTGCAAAAAAAAACGTTTCAACTTGAGTTGTAGTCAGTGCGAACGTCGCAGCAAAAATTAAATACAGAAATATGCAAGGTAGAAGAGCAATATTGATATAAATAGTAGTCTGTGAAATCAGATACAAACAGAAGAAAAAATTTAATCTTTCAAGCTGTCAAATATGTCTTACATGAAACAAAACTAATTTAAACGTGGAATAATACTACCCTTTTTAGTTTATGTTCTGTATTTTTATTAAAAAACCAACGTTTCAGCATCATATAACGGTGCCTTTTCAGGGAAAATTGACATATAAAATGTGAATTTAATTCTCTACATGATTCTTAAATAATTAAAAAATAAATAAATAAATTTTATTCAATTTTGATGTTTGAAACTGTCATTATTAACTCCTTAGCAACAACTATAAGTAACACTTTTTCACATGTGAATTAAAAAAAAATTTAAATCACTCTCTCAAAATTTTAATACACTCTGCAACAAAATATATATTTTTGCCCTCCTGAAGTGTAATGGGAAATTTACAACTGTCTACACAGCAAGTGCAACATTTTACGCTTACTGTGTTGTAACTTGTCTAACTATGCGGTAAAATAATCAAAATACACTGGACGTTTATGGGTATTTAGAAAATAAATCATCTTTACTATAATAAAGTTCATGTAAAAAAGTACTACCTACATAAGTTATTTTTTTACTTTAACATTTCCTATATTTAAAATTAATTTATATAAACCAAAATTACGGCAGCAACATTATTGTAAAAATGCGCCGTTACCGACATAGTCACCGATCGATATACCTGTCAAATACGCGAGGCGAAAATTGCTGAAATGTCAAATATCGACGCCTACCTATTATTTATTAAGAAGAAAACATGAGCAAATAAATATATTATCAGTCATAAACAATGTCTATTATTACAAATAAATTTTCGCTAGAAGAAGTACTCTAATGAAGGTAAGTAAAATCAAATTTGGAAATTGACAACCCCAGTATTTTAAACTAACCCTTTTCAGAAGTACAACATAGCTCATTAAAAAAAGGGATTTTCATTATCGTCGGCCAAAAAATTTGATACAATTCTCGTGCGTGAAGTATTTTACAGCGCTCCAGCTAATAAGGCACTCGCCTTAAGGGCTCGTCCCTTAAACAAAGCTGTCGCGCTGTAAAATACAACTTACATGCACTCGAATGTAAATAACTATTAAAAATAACATCAAGAACGAAAATAACACTCACCACATTATTTATTAGACATTATCCGCCCTTTTTATTATTTTTTACGACATAAATGACATACAATAAAGCTTTTTTAAAATATATGACTTGACGTCTATCAGTGACGATTGTCATGCTCAGCCTACTAACTGATCAGTTTTTTATTTTGTCAAAATTAAATATTATAATGGTTTTTATTATTATTTCGTCAAGATTGAATAAAATATTGTACAAACCACGTGAGCTAAGAATATTTATTCACTCGAAGAAATTAACTTTCTTCTCATGGATAAATATTACCTTAGCTCACTTGATGTGTAAATATCTATTAAAAAATGATAATGATTCAAAACGTCTTTTGGGTTTATACAATACAATTTGTCAAACACTACTATTCATATTTCTATATTTTTATGCTATTTAAAGCATATTTACATTACAATTTCATTTTTTATATAAACAAAATTAATTTATAATCTTATGTTTTTAATTTATTATTTATAATTATTACTATTTGTTATATGCTCCTTTTCTCTATTTATTAAAATTTAGTTATAATTATTATTGTCTCTTTTTTTAAATTTTCGCAGCACTAAATGTCATGGCACAAATTCGCACGGTATCTTCTCCGTACGAAAGCAGCGTGAAATACTACATATCCAGCAGCCATAAAATGTCGTATTTAAAGGTAACATTGTAATGCGCGACTTGATATAAAAATATGGACCGCATTATCGACCGTAATTCAGAAACATTGCACGGCAATGAAGTGCACTGTTTTCTTCAGAACTTCGCTAGGGAAGAGGTTAATCATTCTTACAGCAGAGAACTGCTCTACGTGACAAATTTAAACCGAATTTAGAGTGATAATTATTTTTAATGAACTATCTTAGACGCTATGGGGTAGTAATTATTTACATTGTGCTCTATTTGTAGACTATAAAGGTGGAACAGCTGCTTTGAAATTTTTATAGCTAGACACTAAACTAAGTGAGAATTACTATTAAAATTTTATGCAAAATTGTACTATTTCATTTTTACATTCCGCTTTACACTAGGGGAGAGAAAAATCGCATATTGAGATTTTTGTGTAAGCACACAGGTTTTTATTGTCGGTAAGACCAGGGTTTCCTAAACTTTTAAGTATTTATTAAAAAATAGTAATTTACGTAACAAGATCTGAAAGTGATACTTTACTGGGTGAGCAAGCATATTCCAGAGCGAGCCGTAGGCGAGCTTTGGAAGCTTGTGAGCCCAGTATAGACACTTTCAGGTCATGTTGGGTACAATATTTTTTTTGCGATCTTGAAAAAAGAATAAAAAAGTATTATTTTATTTTTTACTGCGAGCAAATAAGAAATAAATAAACAACTGATCTCCATGGAAACATTTAGCTTTCGGTCCCGGGATTGGTAAAGTACTTTACGATCCCTTATAGACAACTTTCCGAGCTAGCTCAGCAAAGAACGACTTTCCGGTCTAAATAGTGATCAGAAAGAGTTCATTTTCTGGGCGATCGCGAAAAAAATATATTACGTAAATTTAACAGGGAAATAGAGTCTTCTTCCTCTATTAAAGTTAACAAATCAGAAAAAAGATCAACTAGACCTTAAAACTAAGTAATAAGGAGGGACTCTCAAAGTTTAATAAAAGTAATTAGTTTTTCAAATATTTGAGTTTTTAATGCCTGTAACTCCTGCGTCACATACTATGCAGAAAATTACTAAGAGTTGTTGAAATTG
The DNA here is from genome assembly GCA_943142095.1 of Ophonus ardosiacus. Lineage (NCBI taxonomy): Eukaryota > Metazoa > Arthropoda > Insecta > Coleoptera > Carabidae > Ophonus > Ophonus ardosiacus. The sequence goes on from OW964829.1 coordinate 47,948,204, forward strand.
ACAAATTTATATGACTCCAATTATTAGCAAACTTCACTGTTTGTGAATAAAATGAGCTTAACATTTACGTTATAGAATATTTTAAAAAATATTTCTGTTTAACGAATATTAGTTAAGACAGATCATCTCCAATTTAAATGAAGTTTAAATAAAATAAATAAATATATTATCACGGCATATTACCCATTTCTGAGTGTGCCAGAATCTGCATTATCACAGATATTGGTAATGATGATTACATATTTGTACCATGCGGGCGCTTACCAGGCGTCACCTAACGGGCACTCATTGCTGGCGTGGAGAGTGCACCACAAGGGTCACTTTTGTGCCATTTAAAATTCGAAATATTTGGCGTCGGTCGGGATCGAACCCGGTTCCCCCAGGTTCACGACCAGACACTCTGGCACGCGGCCACAGGACCCCATGAAGTTTAATAATAATAATAATAAAAATAATAATAAAAAAATAAGTGGAGGATCCATTCTCAGAATTTGGTTAGATATTTTATTTCGGTTTGATAATTATGAATTAAGTAATACATACATAATGAAATCGGAAACTAGAATAGTCTAATACAAATTAACGCTTTAATGTAGCGGGAGTTAGTGTGCTGTCAACATCAGATATTTATTTTAAAATATAACATACGTAATCTTTTCAGGAAATGAGAACTCTTTCAAATATTTTAAAAATTGGGAACTGGTCTCTTATGTAGTTGCCAAAAAAATATGTAAATTATTAGTTCTTCAACTTTCGTAATTGCTTTCAAGAAAGAATTTGAAAAATATTTCAATAATAAATTCTTTAGTAATGGAACTAAATATGGCTTTACGTTGTTTACAACTAAATACACAATACTGCGTAAAAATAAATTAACAAGTAATGTACACCCGTGCTAAATATAAAATATTCTATTTCCCCGTAAAAAAAATTAATTTAATATTCTGCTGACTGTAATATTTTAAATATTCCAATGCTACAACAGTACACAACACTTTGCAAGTGCATAATAAATTTATATTAGCATAAATACAATAACTCAACTAAGTACAGCCAAGAATACGTATTCTAATTTTAAATGTAAGACTTGGCAGAAGTAACTCATGCTAAGTTTATTGTACCGGCTTACATTTGCTCGAAAATAAACAACAAAATAAGAACAGCAAATAGGCACCTAGTATTCACACTACAATTCCAGAAATAACAGACTCCAAACAGTAAACATAAATTTTATATACCCAAATATTATGTAGAACATGTTCAAACGCCCTGTGCACTGTTTTAAGATTTCAAAGACAAGTCAGGTAAAATAAAATTGCTAACCCTTTGACTTTTGCTGACGTGTTATCTCTTTGAAAAAAACTGCTTTTACTTCTTTTGAAGAAATAATTCGGTTTAACGTTTATGTTGCATTTCATATTCTGTTTAAAGTGCTCATTATATCAACGACGTAAATAAAGAACGCTTTACATTATCCTCTTATGACAATGACACAGATATAGGTATACATACGTTACTTATATTATATCAAACACAAAATTGATAACTATTATTAGACTAGGCCATTCTAACGTAAGTTAATATCGTATATTTTTTACCAAGTTTTTTATATTTCAAAATTATAAATATTAATCTTTTTTTTCAATCAATTCAGTAACTGAGTATATTTATGAACGGTGTCAATTCTACACATCAAAAAAAAGAGATATAAATTTATAAATTAGTTCTTTGAAGCCCTGCTTTATATTTATAGCATTTTTTCTTTCGATGTTCAATATAATTATTCTTATTAACAATTTTTACACCTATGTAAGATCTAAAGGCATCGAATGGTAACTCAATTGAATCCCTATCTCTTATTTGACCAGATTAAATATTTATATTTACGCACATATATACGACATATTAACTCTTTTATTAGTAATAATAATAATATTAACATATTTATCTACAACAATAATATGAATGAAAGTAAAAATATAACTGCGCAATGCATTTTACGATGAATGCATAAAATTTTATTCATTCAAAAATGAATTTCAGTGTGACTGTTTTTTTATAGCTAATAAAAAATAAATGACGCATTCTACGTTTTCAATTCAATGAAAATTTGGAAACATTTGTGTTAATTCCTATTTCACTAAGATCAAATAAAACATAAGAAAAAAATAAACTCATCGAAAATTAAATACCTGAAGAAGATCGTAAGAAAAACAAAATAGGACAGGGAAAGAAATGAAAACATGAGGATGATGACAAATCAAGTACTTTTTGCAGATTTAATAATCAAGGTAGAAGAGTTTAGAAACAAAAGTACTAGAAGCATCCCAAGGCAAACATGAGAAGAAAGAATAGCAGAACCCGAAAATGAAAAGGAAAAAAACTAGAAGAAATAAGACGACAAAGGACATAAAAATATGAAAAAGATGAATTTTAAAATTAATATTGATTAAAGAAAATTCCACACGCGATTGCGGGCATTAGAGATATGCAGAAAAAGATTACTTGGCAAATAGTAGTTTCATATTTTTATTTTGCTACAGCTTATCAAATTCGTATAGTCAAAATATAATAACTTCTGTTATTTCTCGTCATAGAAGTTTTTTGTAATTAAAGAGAAAAAAAATATAAATGACGTTAAAAACGGCATAAAAGTTAAACTAGATAAAAACTTTAATAATCCATTTTAATGTTAAAGCTGCAGACACATGCGCTTTTATGTATTACAAAAATAGAAATGTAGCGAATAAAATGATTTATTTAGAAGCTGACAAGTGGGCCGTTAAAATAATGTATATTCTGTCAGTTTTTATTATTAATAACTTGACAACATATTTTGAACTACGACAAAATATTCTTTTTTTGAAAAGAATAAAATTTACATGCGAATAGATAACAGAAATAGAACCAAAACAATGAAATGGATATAAATATTTCGCTATTAATTTTGAAAATAACACACCTTACATTTTAATTTTATATTATTATTTTTCTGGCTTTGACGTAATCAATTTTTCCTACAACCACTGTTAAAAGTAGTCTTTTTAACGGTTGCTAAGCGAGTTAAAAATAACAGTTTATAACACAGTGAATACTTTTAAATAGTTGTCATTGACAACGGATTAAAAGTAAAAAACAAATTTACTTTTAATACTAGTGTTAAAAAAGAACTAAATCTAGTTACATTTAGTGTTAAAAATATAACTAAATCTAGTTACATTTAGTGCTCATAAGTAAATGTAGTTTCATTTTATATTTATTTTTCTACTGAAATTATTTATATAGGTATTTTATTAGAACTACACATTATTTTTTGGAACGTTTATTGTTATAGTACAATTATTACAATTGTTTATAGTAATTCCTTGCAAGGCGCTTGAAGAATTGGAATTTAAAACAGTATTGTTGGAAGTAGAAGTTAGAATATCATGTCCTGTCATAAATGTCATTCTATAATTTTTAGTTTTTACTAAATCATAACTAGGGTCGTAGGAAAAATAGTGTATAATATTAGTGTTAAAAGTGATTTTATTTCGTTCGTGGGATTTGTTTTACTCGGCTTCGCCTCGTTTCACAAACTTCCCCACTCACTCATAAAATATCTCTTTTAACACTTAAATCATAAATAACTATTCTGTTAACTCCAAATAATTAATATAAAATAGAATTACGTCTGGTACTTCAAAAGAAAATTATGTACTACAGACATCTTTTTGTGGCTTAAATTTATATAAAGCTACGAGAGTAGCACACAAATTAACTATAATTATTATTATCAGCAGCAAATGTACTTTAACTTTTGGGGTAAAATGGCCGTCCCAACAAAACGTGAGATTAATACGCAAAACACGTGTAATTTTAGATGCAGCAACGTCGTAACGGATTATACAGTGGATTACTTCTGTTATAAAAATAAATAATTAATTGTGCAATTATGCATAGGAGAATATCTAGCACGAGTTGTGTAATCCTGGACCAGTGTAGCTTTGTCACTATTATTACAGAAATAAATATGACACTGCCGGATGCGAGACATACCGGTGTGAAAAGTAGTGTGCTTTACTATTTTCAAGGACAAAAGTTTTCAAAAACCTTTTTTACCTCTCGCTAAGAGAGGTATTGGATTCATGCTAAAATTCGCATATCCAGATTTTATTGAATAAGCACGATTTAAGGTCCCTACAATCCGATTATAACATTTTTAAAATGATGTCTGTGTGTGTGTGTGTGTGGATGTATGTGTGTGTGTGTGTGTATGTATGTATGTATGTCTGGATGTTGTAGTCACGATTCCTCAAAAACTATAAGACTTAAAAAATATTTAACTGCAGTTTCCTCAATCTGACATTCCTGGGAAGAGCTGAAAAGGTTTTGGTAACAATTGAACAACCGGAAGTAGTAGTTTCTTAGAAAAAATCTTTTAAATATCATTTTTTGGAAGTTTTTTTTATTAAATATCGAAGAACATAAAATTCTCCATCTAATACACTTAAAAATTTTATTATATCTTGTATAGATTTAGAGATAAAGACTAATTTAATTTATAGAGTAAAGTAATCGCAGAGGCCAAGGCACTAAGGAAACCAGTTGACAAATTCCAATGTTTATAACATGACACATGTCATTGTCAAATATCAACAGTTTTAGTGACATTCTGATAGCTTTTTCTGGGAAGTATATTTAACTTTTCTTATTGTTTTATTAATTAAATATTTGAAATTATAGGTAAAATTGTGGTAAAATGCATATATCTATCAGAAATACCGCCAATCTGGTTAATGAATTGGAACAATATTTGACATTTAGAAACTTCCTCATACAATGAAAAATAGATATAATTTGAATTATATGTGTGCAGAAGACATGCTAAATATAGTAAGAAACAAAATTTGGGTAATGTTCTGTAAGATTTTGTTATAAAACGACGGCTCGAAAGCTAAGTGCAATACAATACTTATATAGCCTAATATGGAAATGGCGAGAGGTCTTGTGCTGGCCACAACAGATTTTTTTAAATTATACGTCATACATGTTGTTGTACATGCACAATGGTCTTTTGTATGCATTTATGGTAACACGGGTATTTCATTGTCATTTTAAAATTATAAAATGTCCGAAGTGGAATACATGAATTTATCTTGAAAAGCTCAAGATAATCGTTCTTATGTTACAGATTACATTACAAAATCAACTTAAGATGATCCTATAGCAGTCTTCAAAATTTTCATTTCAAACCATACAAATTATGAAAGAAGAAAGTAAGATCTACAAATTAACCGTACAGTTTTTGCAAATTTTTTTAGGGGCGAAGTTATGACTATTTGAAAAACAGCTATTTATCCCTTCTCTTTACAAGTTTACACATTTATTAATTATGATAGCGCATTTTATGTAAGCAATTAATTAACTCTAATAATATAAAAGTAAGTTTAGGAATAATAATTGAATAAGTGTAAACAATTTCCTTTTATATGAAAAATTATAATAAATAGATATGGGCGAATTCTTTTGACGCAGGACTCGTTAGCATATGTAATATGAATAAAAATTAAACTCTCAATTTTTTACTTGCAACAGACATCTGTCAATTAAAATTTTTGAATGTATCAGCTGTTTTCATGATTAATACCACAGCTGACTAATTTTTGAAAATTAATTTATTTATAATTCTTTAACTCTACATCTATTGAATATGAAGGAAAATGTATAATCAAACCGTATAGAGAAGAGTATTTTCTTTAATATATATAATAACAAAATGTCAAAAAATAATATTTAACTGCATTTTTTTAAGAAAAACTGTTAAAAACTTCCGGTGGATCAATGGGCTACTTGCGTATCTTTTTTTTATTTAATATTTTTGAAGAGAAGGTAAAAACTTGCTACCCGTATTTTTTCTTTTGACAAAATTTTTATTAATTAGCCAGAAAAATAATAATGAAATTTGATTATTTGAATTCCCGCCATGTATGACGTAGAATTACGCCGCACCAATGATAGTCGTAAAGCCACAACGTGGTGCCGTTCCATAGTAATGGTATGTTTGTGCGGGTAATGTAGATAACCTGTTTGACGTTTCAATAATAGTTTGGAGGTTAGTATTTTAGTTTATCTTTTTGATATCGATATTTTAAATTACAAATAACTACCTATGTGTTTATTTATAAAGTAATTAATGTATTTGAGAGACCAGAGAGAGAGAAAAATGAACTAATGTCAAATTTAAATTAAAACTTTCTCGCACGCCATGCCATCTATTGATAACATTCTTAAACATGCTTCTCCTCCCCAGTTAAATATAAAGACGCCACAGAAAATTTTCTTTCTTAATTTAGCAAAAAACGAATAATTATTTTAAAATAAAATTTATATTTTTATATATGTTTTCAATATAACATTACGTATATAGTGACAGAAATCGGATTTTCAGTACCACGCAAGTAGCCCATTATATCCAAAATCTAATCAACTCTTCATATGGATGTACAGAAGAGGAATACGAAAGAATTATAATTTTTTGAATTGTAGTATTGGAGTTATCGTCGGAGAAAAATTTGTCACACACGGACATACATACACACACACGCACACACGGACACACACACACATATACACATACATACATACATACATACATACATACATACATACATACATACATACATACATACATACATACATACATACATACAGACAGACATCATCTTAAAAATAGTAAATTCGTATTGTAGGGACCCTAAAACGTACTTATTCATTAAAAACTCACCACCGAATTTTTTGACCAAAGACAATACCTTCCTTACCTAAAGGTGACGGAAGGTAAAAAAGGTACGCAAGTTGCCCATTGTCGAAACAAATAAATTTTATTAAATAACAATACTACACTTGATTGTCAATTTCAATAACTTTCCATTTCATTTAATTTCTAAACGTTTTTGTTTAATACATTTTATTAAATATTTCGCATTTGACTTTTCAATATACAATTTTTTAAAAAAAAAACTATGTGTTACTTTTAAAGGTAGAAGTAGAAGTTATTCAACACCTCTCTCATGGTAATTGCTTAGCATGTAGCCCATGTTTATTAATATCACTATCGAAGTTTAATAAGCAGTAACAATGGGACAATTACTAGAGATAGGATGCACCTTTGTCTATAGCCAAATACCAGGGATCCTCCCTGACTGCTACAAACAGGGCATAGTGTAGGTACATATCATCAGCATTCATCGTTCAATCAAGTTACATTCACCCCATATTCTATTCATTTAGTGACATTGGAAACATGCACCTGAGGCTGAGTAGGACAGGCATTTCAATAGTAACTAGATTACACGTTCACGCCAAGGCGCAGGCTGTATTGGTATTGCTTCTCTATATGACTCGTAAACCCACGTAAAATTTATGAATTGAATTTGTAGAATGTGTTATAACAAAGACGGGAAAGAATGGAGATATAAATAGTGGACGATTCGAATAGTAACCACGCGCTAAGAAAGTAATTAGATGAGCACAGTAATGGAATTAGAGACTGTAGAAGGTTCATTTTGAATTTTGCGAACTAGTCCGTTTCATATAAAAATTATGTTCAGCATTCTCTCGAATTTTGAATTTACATGATTCGAGTCTTTGTTTCCTTGAATCTACATAGTACTACATTATTACAGTCTTTGGTAGATTAATGGAGAGATAGGTATTATTATTTTATTGTCATCTTTGTGCAGGCAGGTCTACAAGTTCAGATTTCATTACGAAGTATTTTAATAAAGACACTAAGTAATTATTATCTTGTAGTTATACCCGGCAAAATATAATCTTGCTTTACAAAGCAAGCATTATTTTTACTCGGTTCCTTTCCCATTTTTAAAAGATGAATGCATAACTTTCGTCTACCAACTATTTCAAATTGGCAAATTTCTCTAATAAATTTTTCTATAGAATTTAGGTTCTTGTTTTCGGGAAATTATGGAAATTAATTATTTCTGGATTTCTGCGTGCTAATGACGTACATAGATTAAACGCAACTAAAACGTATTGAAGTTTTAGATTTTGTTATTATACTTTATTTCACGTAAGAATAGTGTTGGTTTAGTTAGGGATATATAAATTCTACCCTTTGATTGGTCAGAATATAAACCTATTTCACAGAAACGAAACAAATATCGCCTGTCAGTTGTCAAATAAAATCTACAGAATTAAGTGATGTTTAACCATATTTTGTTGTAATTTTAAATTTTAACATTTTTACAGATAAATATATTTATTATTGACAAAGCTTGGTTTCACAAATTTAAATTATTTATTCAATGCATGTAAAAACGGTCGGCTCTTAAGAGTAATCTACTATTTTCTTACGTAAAATGAAGTATAGCCTACAAATTTCAATCCACTCGTGATTTATTTGTTAAATAAGTAACAGAAACGATGCGTTCGCCGCTACCTCGGCTAGGACTTACTACCATGTACTAGTTCATATTTTCGCCGCTAGACGTCATATTGCTCTATTTCACTAGCGAATAGTCCCGTGGCATTCTAGTAAATTGTGAATATTAATTTGCGTTTTTCTTTTTCGTAAAATAAATTAAAATATCAATTAATTCTATTCTCATTCACATTCGTTACTCTTGCATTCACTCATACGATAATTTTTGTTAATAGTTGACAACAGGTAATGAATTTTATTCCACAAAATATTCCCGGTTAAGTGAGCTACTCTTCTCAAATTTTAATTTATTAGCTAATTCCAAAAATAGATTTTAATAGAAACTGAAGAGTTAGTTCTCATTCTCAAATATTATCACAGCGCTCTGCGATAATTTCATCGCTAGCTAATAGAATAAAGTTGAGCATAAAACGTCGTATTTTCGTAATCCAGTTCCGGTAACCTGGTGGCAAAACCTCCGAACTCGGCGTAATGATTTCAAGCCGGGAGGAAAGGAAATAAGAGCGAGAGACAAAGCTAGGAGCATAAACAGCGCACAGCGGCGCTTAAAGGTTTGTTTACACTAGCAGCGACTTCAAACAAGAATGGAATAATTGACTTATAGCAGATAAACGTATTGAGCACTCCTCGTGTTTGGCGCTGGCGCTCACATCCAGGGCGACAGATGTTCTAATTGTTGCGCTTTCTCTTGAGTCAACATTGCGGTAGTTTGCCGCCAGTAAAAATTTCATCAAAGCACAAATTCTCGCGATAAAACTTTTGTATAAAAAAAAACGAGTAATGTCTACATCACAACTTCTGCTATCATTGCCGGGGGAAATAATACAGACGACCACCCTCCCCTCCCCCTCTGGGATTATAATTTAAAGAAAATCACATGTACGTGATTAAATTAATACCTATCTGAATTACAAAATTAAACTTTTAGAAAAGCTTTACAATGTATTGACAATGGGGTATTCCGACATTTTTTAAAAATATTTTTTTCATTAGTACAGACCAGTAGGACTCTGAATATCTAACTTTGAGTAAGAAAATGTATGCATCACATGAGATATGAATTTTAAAAAATTTCATCGCAATTCAAATTTTCTTATCATGGCAATGAAATCTCTAACTACAGCAATGAAACGATTAATAAAGTAATAATACAGAAATAGTTCGTGAAATATTATTTCTGTTTTTTGTTGCTCCCTCTTCAATATTTTCTTGCTCCGCCAATGTGATGCAGAGTTGTCCGTGTTTTTTCTCTGCCTAACTTTTTAAAGGATTTGTAGACTTAAAATACCGACATATATCATGTTTTATGCTACCGTTTTGGTTAACGGTATAACATATGTTACATGAGGGTAAAAAGTTGCATGCGAACCGTACTTTGCACACAGAATCTAAATTGCACTTTAGAAATTTCTTAACGTCTTTAAAATAATAAACATATCAGATAGTTTGCAATAATCATAATATACATGCCAAAAAGCATATAAAATGAAATTTATAGTAATACACTACTTTATATCGTTGAACTAGTCAGTAACCTTTAATCCTCCGGAGTAGCTAAAAATATCTAAACTAAAATTGGCTTTCTAAATATAATAGGAATTTTGTTGTTTATATTTCGTTGTTAAATTCGTTTTGTTCAAATCGGTGAATCGCGCAATAATATAAATCTTATCCTTCATAACTTCTCTAGTGACAGCGATAATTCTTACTCTAACCTACAATATGTATAACATGCTGCACCCTTTCATCAAGTAGTTCCTATTTGCACCATCTACCGAGAGTTTTTTTTATCAGTGAACATGGGCGTATGTCATTACCAAAGTTATATTTGAAATGATTGACAGCAATGTATTATCGCGTTTTTTTTTTTAAACTGGACATAGGACTTGACATTTAGTATATCTGTCAATGTCATCAAATTGTCATATTTCAAAATGTATACAGTTGAAGAAAAAGTTCAAATTGTATGGTATAATTCTATACTCTGACATAAGTCTAAGGCAAGAAATAATTAATATAAATTATATTTTATCCCTATTTTTCAATTGATTAATATTTATTTTGTCACCATTGTAAATACAATTTTTTAAATTAAATAAAAAATTCGTTTGGTGCAAGATCTGGTGGCATTGCAGGCCACTCCACTTCTCCACCACGTCCTATCCAGCGTTGGGGGAATACCTGGTGCAGATATAAGTGAACATTTTGACAACTCCAATACCTGCAATTTTGTGAATTTACTTCCCGATTAATATAAAATGTCGCTTCATCCGTAAATAAAATTCGATCCCGACCTTGTACACTAGTATTCTTAATTTCAGAAAAAAAAAAAAATGTTGACAGGGTGTTGTCACTTTCAATTAATTGCATAATTTCTTGTTTCTATTAACTACAGTACTTGGTCTGATTTTCTTCGTGTGCTGTTTATTGACGCATCTTTAGTTCTGTAGTCATTGTACATTTTTCTTATAGTTGTTGGACTGGGTCGCATGTTAAAAGTTAATGCACATAAGTCAGAAACTTGTTGTAGACTCGTTATAATTACTCCAATTTACAATTTGAACTTTTCTTTAACTGTATACATTTTGAAGTATGACAATTTGATGACATTGACAGATATACTAAATGTCACGTCCAATGTCCAGTTTAAAAAAAAAAACGCGATAATGCATTGCTGTCAATCATTTTAAATGTAACTATGGTAATGACATACGCCCGTGTTCACTGATAAAAAAAACTCTCGGTATATGTTCCGTCACATATCCAATTGCAATGAATTTCACCGATAAATTTGTCGATGAATAAAAGAACTTGCCAATAATGAAAGTGGTTTTTGGGGTGAAAAAAATGCAGAACTACAGACAGTTTTTCGTTTACTAATTATTGTGAATTCATCAGGGCAAGGGCAACGGCTCAAATCGAGGCTCAGATATCTAACATTAATTTTGTGTTTAATGCATTGAAAGAAGTTCTTCTTTTTATTTTTTTAATAAGAAAGAGAAAAATATCTTTGATCCTACCTTGATCCGGCGTGTAGATGTTCAAGAACAAGCAATCCTCCGACTGGTTCGTAAGATGCTGCACCAGTTTCTTATACTTTTCTTTCCTCTCCTCCACCATAGTTTTAATGTCGGGGAGTTTCTGCGGACACACGGGACCTGGAGTATCAGCATAGAGCAAATGCGGCCATGGAGGAGCGCTACCTGGAGGCATGAACCTTAAGCCCCCACGTGGGGCAGCTGCGTAAGGAATCCCCAAGTATTGCTCGCAACTGCCGACAGCGGTGTCCACGACTACACCCCGGAGTTGGCCTTTTTCCTTGAGGTGGACTAGGGGTGTGTAACGCTTGGCGTGGGGACTGAAAAATAAAAAAATTGTGGGTGATCAAATTACAGCCAAATCTTGCTAATTTAAACATCTTTAATTTGATATAATATATGTGTCTTTGATATAACACTTTTAATTCAAAATTAAATAATAGTATATTATATGCCAAGGTTGAGAAGATAATCATTATTGATCCAGCGCCTATTGTAACCCGAGGCGAAACCCGAGGGATATAAGGCGCCTGGTCAATAATGATCTTCTCAACCGTGGTTTCTATACTATTTTTTTCACTACTAGCAAATCAATTCTTTTTGAATTTTTTATTTATTGATAATAACAATAATTTTGACATGAATAATAACTATAAAACTAAAATGGAGTCTTAAGGTAAAGTTATAACTAAAGAAAAAACCCCTTAACCTTAACAAAAAATATAAAAACTATATACGTATTTCGAGAACTAAGTTCTCATCTTCAGTAGAAACCACAAAGTGAAAACAGAGAAGTTAAGATTACTCTGCATGTAAACCATGCCAGAGGTCAAAACAGCTCTGTGCTGTGCTTTAGTTATGAATAATAACGTTACTTATTTGTTAATATTCACAGAAACAAAGTAGTCTGCATTTGTTTTTATCTGACGTTTTGCTCATTTCGCTGGTTTGATAACCTCACTTATGGGCCTTGATTTGTATTTGATTTAATTATTTAATAAAAACACTTTGCTGTTACAGTCAGCAGACTTATTAGTTTATTATTATTTTTAAAAAAGTCCATTGAAATGTATTTACCTACAAATACAAAAAAAATAGTGATTTGTTCAATCCTACATCTACAAATATTTCACATTTTCACCAAAACAGCACAGTGCCCAGGCGAGGCGGCAGCGTAGGTCAATTTGAAATTATAGTGGCAAATTTAAATTATATACTTAACTCCTTTCTTGAGTTTAATGAGTTAAATAATATAATGTGTGGCGAAGGATGATTGTTTTGTTAATGTTGTGGTGTTAAGATATATGGTTAGTAAGAATGTTTTATGTGAATGTAGAGACAGCTGAAGTTTTATGTGGACGTTGTGAACGAATTATGTTTGTACAGGAATGTGTGGCGAAAAATGATTTTTTTTATCCCTTTCCCTATTGTTAATAATTTTTTTTCGGGTTTTTGCTAACCCACTAAGTGGGATACGCGTGATTTTATGTATGTATGTATGTAAATAATATTTGGATTTGGAGGCTTGAGTTTGATTGACAAGTGACAATTTGCATTATAGACCAAGCTTAATAATAAATTATTATTGACCTAGGTTACCATGGTTATAAGCAAGCGGTAGTGAAAAACAATTTCTCATGTCAAATAATGGTAAATAATAGTGGGTTCCTACGCTAGTAGTGAAAAAAAGGTTAAATAGTGTACTTATACACCAAGGGGAAGAAGTATATAATTTTTTTGAGGAGAGAAATTGCAGCACGAGGCGAAGCCGAGGGTACACTTCAACGAAGGGAAAGAACCTTTGAATATACATATCTACTAACGTAGATGGAAGTAGCGTACACTATATGTTCCTTAAGACTTTGTTGGCTCAAAGTAGATTGAGAAGGATAGAATTATGTATAAGCATTAGTTGGACAAAGATATCCTGCTAATTGAGACTCCCGTTTTCAACGAGGCGGAACGGAAAACCACGAGCACCACACGAGTGCTCCTGTGAAAGAGCGAGAAGGTTATTTTTCTAAGGGGAAAATGTATTGGTCTCAATTGTATCTCCATCCTTGTCAATCTTCTTTGGTACACACGATTTTTGTTGGTAGCTACTTCCAGATGTATATATTCAAAGGAAAGAACTCTTCGCTGACGCTGTATATATAAAGCACAAAACAATAAGATTCTCGTTCCTTATCTCACTTCGTCAACAATATGTAGTATTTCACCAATTCCGGATTAATTAAGTAGAAGGTTTGCTGAAATGCAGTATCGGCGTAACTCATGCAGATCATTGTGTCTAATACAATTTGAAGATTACATAATAGATTCATCAGTATCTGTATATTCACCAACAGCTGAAGATGGGCTTTTCTAAGCCCGAAACGTTCTTAATAAAGAATTTTACAATACACGTGGACCATTTATGCCTTTTGTTTCACACTTAAATCAACAAAATGTATACTTTTCAAATGTGTAGTACAGACAGTACTACGAGTAGTACTGTACTTTATTGCAAATAAGTATTGATCCTGGTTGTTGTTTGGATTTTTGATGACAGTAACTTAGTGAAACAAATGATTTTAATCGTTTCTTTCTACACAAAAAATGAACATCCTTATGACGCTTTTACACAATTTTTACCTTTACTACCAACAAAGATTAATTTGATAAATAATAAATTAAATGCATTAAGATTTAGTTTAACAATTTATGTTGCATTAAAGTTGGTTAAGTGCATAGATAATCCAATAGGTAAGAAAAAAATCCATTATGAATTTTGTAATACGAGAGTGAAGTTTCTGTATGAAGCATTACAATCAATATTTCTATTAAATTTGTTTTAAAAACTTTTTTTTCTCTTAACTAAAATGGACGTTATGGAAATTTCATATTTTATTTATTTATTTCATAAACAAATGTGAAATTAAATATTAGTTATTTAATGTATAAAATTAAATTTAAAATAACATGAAAAATAATTAAACATCATATATGTATGTCGTTGTTGCTCTCCCCAATCAGTTGTAAAAATAGGAAAAAATATAAATATTTTGATAAAAATAATAGTTATAAATTATAATTGTCACCAGTAAATTAAACATTTCCGGTATTCTCTTTTTGGAGTTATATTTACTACATGTTTCAGAGTAGATTGGAAACACGTTAAACCATTTGAGAACTCAACTTAATTTAGTAACACGTGTCAAGTACCAAGTTTATATCTCTACCCATTTTTGAATTATTGCCCCAAAAGTCAATATATAATTTCCATGTATCTAGATACTTCTCAATGCGCTGATTCCAAATTTTGAAGCCGCAGCACGATATCTCGTTTCGTTCTCGAGATATTTAGATTCAAAGTTTTGCTCAAAACTGCCCATTTTTGGGTAATAACCCAAAAATGGGTCGAGATATGAATTTGGCGACAACACCATTCGATTCTACGGGCAAAATTACATAAGTACACCAATTTTCAGAATTTTTTAACACCGCATACAATCTCTAAAGCAAAATAACTGAAAATAGCCAAAAATCCCAAAATTTCTAAGGGGTACCCCTTACGATTTTTTCAGATTTTGACCATTTTCAGGGGTTTTCAAGCTTTTATTCATAAAAAATTAACCGGTTGGATAAAAATTATGAAAATTGCTGTATTTATGTATTTTTGTCCGTAGAATCGAATGGTGATGTCGCCAAATTCATATCCCGACCCATTTCTGGGTTAATACCCAAAAATGGGCAGTTTTGAGCAAAATTTTAAATCTAAATATCTCGAGAACCAAAAGAGATATCGTGCCGCGGTTTCAAAATTTGGAATCAGCGCATTGAGAAATATCTAGATACATGCAAATTAGATTTTTGAAAATTTTGAAGATTTCATCTGAAAATGAGGTTTATTGACTTTTGGGGCAATAATTCAAAAATGGGTAGAGATATAAACTTGGTAGTAATATTATTTGATTGTAAAGAGAGTATTTATACATGAGTATACATAATGTATATTCATGTAATAATTTTATTGAATTTATAGGAACTTTCAGTATGGAATTTGTAAAAATTTGTATTATGTCCATGTTACAATTTTATTGGATATATAGAATCTTTTCCAATGAACTTTTGGTATGGGATAGTCTTGTGTTGGCCACAACAGATTTTTTTTTATGTAAAATGAAAATGTTTGTTTTCATCTAAAAGAAGATTCAATTCCTCAACTCGTACCTTTACTTTATATCGAAAATACATCGATAGTATTTTTTTGACCTGGGTCTCTCAGACCTGGCGCCATTTCCCATGTCACAGAAAAGTGCTTCGTTTCCGAAGAGTTAACGACTAATCGCCTGTTAATCTTAATAAATGCCATAATTCCGTTAGGAATAAAAGTGTGTTTAAAATTAGTTCTATCTCAATTTAATAAAATGAATAAATTCTATTCAACTTCCATGTTCTATGACATTTAAATCATTGCTGACAAAAATTCGCGGTACATTTGCTCATATAATAATATTTTCTATGGAATTAAATTTAATTGGAACTTTATAATACAAGTCTTTAAAGGAATACAGAATACATAGAAAACTGAAACGGCTAGTAATTGCCAAATAAAAGAAAAGAAACCTGCATATTTATATATTATTTGTGGATCTACTAATTTTAATTCAAAACGAGTATAGAATTTCAAGCAGATAAAGTTTAGCATTATAAGAAATAGGAAAACTATCATATAAGGAAAGAAAGAAAAGTAATCTTGAAAACGATTTAAGTCCTCTCTCTCGATTTAATTCTACCAACTGGAAATTTTAGATAAAGCGTCTATAAAAGTTTCAAATGATTGAAGTTTCGGTACTCGATATATGCTGCAACGCTGCTACTTCCGCTAACTATAAAATTTGTAAGAGGCACTTCGGTCAAGAGTTGTAAGATGTGATATACACACGATGATATGAGAGCTCGAGCATC
This sequence comes from Ophonus ardosiacus, assembly GCA_943142095.1. Lineage (NCBI taxonomy): Eukaryota > Metazoa > Arthropoda > Insecta > Coleoptera > Carabidae > Ophonus > Ophonus ardosiacus. The sequence goes on from OW964829.1 coordinate 47,964,635, forward strand.
ACCTTGCAATCTCAGCTCAATAATTGTAGCTTTAATAGCATTAAATTTATTACTTGCGAAGCAATCGACGGAAAAGGGATGGAATTTTCTACTTGATAAAATTTATGTTTTCAAAATCTTTGTGCTTTTAAAAAGACCTTACGATCCTATCGCATAAACCATATATTCTAGTAATACTATTTGATAGGTAGGTATATCAAATATTTTCCTTTACGATTAGTATTTAATTTGTGTAATAAATATAAAATGGCTATGCTCTTGTACAGTATGTGTGAATAATTGTCTTACATTATTCTAGGTTCGATTTAGTTTGATTTTGATTAGGTTATATTAGCTTAGTCGCTATACAGACATAACGGTATTAGACCCTGTGTGTATTTTATTCACTGAGTATTGGGCCTCCAAATTATCAAGAGATGGCGCTGACGTCAAACGTCAAAATTCAAACGAATGGTACATTTTTCGCTGGCTTCCATAAGAGTACAATTGGTGTGAGACTAATTTTAGTAGTTTTTAATTTAATTTCGGAGTTAGTATAGTGTTTTTTTGTTAATTTCGGTAGAATTGAGTTTGATCTTTCTTGTAGTAACAATTTAGTAATAGTTTTAATAATATTTTAGTTAATAGGTAATAGTTAATAATTTTAGTAAGTATTTGTAGGTTAAGAGTATTTTCGTCATATTTTAATTAACAGTATATTGTTTTTTTTAATTAAAAAACATTTGATTTCCTCATTTAGATTGTATTTCATTTCCGTAGTTGTACATATATTAATTTCTATCTACATAGCTTTACTTTTATTTAATTGTTTTTCTTTCATAATGAACAATTTTCTTTGCTTAGATTTAGATAATATTTATAGATTTGAGAATTACAGTGTATCATCTGGAAATATGGTGGAAGGCCAGCAAGTAATAAATAGTGGCCACATAATATTATGTGGTAAATATTTTCGGAGAAAACTCCATCGTAACTTTAACCTATAAATTGCATATCTCCTAATTTGTTCATTAATTTTTTAAAAATCAAAAACTTACTTGTTATATTAGCAGTAATTCAGATCCTACTAAGAATAAAACAATAATAGCCGAAGATAAAAGCGTATTAAAATTCGTATACAAGTATATACAATCCCTGAATAAAACAACCATCTTTGTAAATGTACACTTCACTCAGTTCAGAAATCTGCCACCAATGGCGCATTTTAATTTTGGAAGCGCAATACTTAATCAGTATAAATCAATTATATAATTATTAATTAAGAAAGTAATAATAAGAAATTTTTTTATTTATATCTGGCCGTAAAATGTGAACTCTAATGCCCAGTTTTATAAACATCGAATAACTTGCTGAGTTATTACTTTGAAAGTAAATTTAATAGATGAGTAAATAAAAATGTCTGTTTTATAAAATAAGTTGCAGAGTAAAATAAGTACTTGCAAATAAGTAAATATTTTATTCCAGTGATTTACCGACAGAGACATCGTTTCTTATTATTCAAACGTCAAAATAAAGTGTCATAAAGTATCAGTTCTCATTAAAAATGGAAAAAAGAGAGAATGGGGAAAGAATTATACTGAAATAGATAAAGCGAACATGTTAGAGATTACAAAAAAAATATATTAGTAATATGGAAAACAAGCAGACAGACGTACCAAGCTGATGAGATTTGTAAATAATTTAATGCAGTTTCACAAAAGGTCCCCGGAATAGTATTCAAATGAAAATGTTATATGACACATTGTATTTATGTTGGCTTGGCGTAGTTGGGTTTCGTACAGGTGTTAATAAGTAATTTTTACAAGGGTATCCACTATCCCCTAACAAGTAGCAATTACCAAATTCTCCGTTTTCAGGCCTAGTTCTTATTAATGAATTGTTAAATTTGTTGCTGTCGTGTGCGGAACCAGGCCATCTAGCAACAACATCCGTTATTTTTAGATTTGCTGAACACACCATTTGGCAATTCACAGAAAACCATCCTTTTCGGTTTCTATAAATTTCTGCGTCTCTATAAAATAATTAATTTTGACATGTGTCAAATTTATTCTACAGAATAAAATTTACTTCCTCGAAAATCAGTGGAGTAATTTATTCCATAGATTTACTTAGCTAGTATTTTTATTCTTGTTTTATAAAACGAAAATCTCTGGAATAAACTATTTTACTTCGAGAATAAATTTTACTTTGCTAATAATTTACTTATCCATCTTTTATAAAACTGGGCATTATTATATTATGGTTACTAACTGGGCTCGGCCATCATCTCACCGGGAGCCGAGGGTGTTGATTCAGATGCTAAAATCTTGTGAAACAAAGCATGTTTTTCTAATAATTTATTTGTTTCTCGTATTGGTAATATCAAATCGAAATCAAATATCAAATGAATTGTTCTACGATGCTATCAATCGATTTGCATTTTTTGTTTAACATCATCATACATTTCTGTGCACGGTTTTGTAACCGGGTACAATTAAATTTTCACCATAATATGTATGATATTTGATTAAAATTGAATAATTTGATTCAAATAACTAATTTATAACGGAGAGATAGTCAATATTATAAAAATTCAAATTAATTTAAATTGGATTTCGCAGAATAAGAGTCAGCAAACATTTATTCTGTGTGAGTAAATAAGCAAACCGTAATCTAAATAATAAATAAATTTTTGTTTATATTAGATATTGATAAATTAATTTCAATTGGGAATAAATTGAAGTGAAAATATGAAACACACCAATAGGTATTAGCAAGCATTGTATTATCGAAATTCTGTTTAATCCAATAGTCCGAACGACTGAGCAGAGTACATTACAGATATTGATATTCAGTTAAGCTTCTATTTGCATATAGTAATTTGGTGCTTAATATCTCCAAATTCAATGACTAAGGGTTATGATGACCCGTATATGAGGTTATTATGGACTACATTTCCTTACTGCTATCCACTGCATTAAACGGCTAATTCATTATGTACTTGTTTTAGATGTGTACCAACAACCTCTTGTGGTAAAACAAACAAAAAACTTTATTTATTCCTACGATTTTCTGTAAAAAGGAATTTGGATGCCACGTTTCTTTTATCTATACAGAAATATTTGCTCTCAAATCCAAAGGTTGACAATAAAATTTAATTACAGAAATTGAATATTTTAAAATGATTTTGCTTTATAATAATGGATTGGAAAAAATAGAACTGTTAAATAGGTTGCTTAATTCACAATAATATTATTTCATGTATTTTTGAGTTGGCAAATTGACAAGTAACTTTCAGTCAGGTTAATCCGTTAGAGAAATGTGACAGGACAGAAATAATAGTATATTACATCTCGTTGTATTCATCCTCAATATTTTAGGTTAGTAAATTAATACCGAACTGCCATCTGTAAATGTGTTCATTGTTGACACTTTCTACTCTGTCTACATACTCTACTTTGTGTACGTTTAGAAGCAATACTTAGCACGTAGACATGTAATGCTGATACGTATTTTCCAAAATACCACAAATTTGAACAAACCAATATGTTTTAGCCAGGGCATCGAACCCGCCAAAAATTCGGTTTAGGTTCAGGTTAATTTGTTTTTTGAAAGATGGGTTCGGGTGCGGTTCTGGTTCATGCATTAATAGCATTTGCGGTTTTGTTCGCGGTTTAGGTTCGAAATAATGTAAAATGATAGCCGGAAATTACGCAAAACGCAACAAGAAACGAACACAATTTTCACGAAAAGTCAGCCCAGACAGCAACGCAGACGCCTAAGACGTCGATTATCGGCTGTATTTACTTTTTGTACTAAAAATTAATCTGAACCGGAGTTGAACCCCGAACCTGAATTTTAATACTCGGTTCGGTTTTGACTCAGGTTCAATTAAAAGTATATCTGAGGTTCGGTTCTCGGTTTGGGTTCCCTAAAATGTTACGGTTTGGTTCCGGTTTTGGTTCGGTTCAGGTTCGGGTTCGATGCCCTGGTTTTAGCCTTTTAATTGAGTCATAATTGTGAAACAATATCTTACTTATATCCGTAGTCATAATGAGCAGAGCTGAAAACCACGATCGATAGCACAGTAAGCACACTTTTCATCGCCATATCGGCATCACTTAAAACACTGAACACCATAAAAGTATCCGTCAAAGTTCATCCCATTTCTTCACACAAAATGTTTATGCTAAGCACTTGTTAATCATGCACTAGTTATCAACAAACATAAAGCCGTCAGCAGAACTCATTCATTAAATATTAATGCTCGTAGTTATTTTTTCTGAAAGCTCTGGGAAGACGTTTTTCATCGCGAGCTTAATTTTAAAAAGTTTCGGTGCGTTTCTTCAATTCTGTTATAATCTTGCTAAGTGCATTGAGGGCCGGGTGGCAAACGACTGCCTCCTCGTGTACGGTTCCCAACGATCGTGATCTATTTCTGACTACGCACAAATATTTCAGCGCGTTTGTCGGAGATCACACTGCACGAGACACAGAAATAGATGCAAAACATTCACGCGTGCAACACTGTACGATTTAAATGTTTTTCGGTACATTAAGCTTATAACTTTCTCCCTCGAAATAGTTTATCTAAATTTATCACTACTTTCTTTGATTACAAAGTGGGGTTCAGGATTTATTGCAGGTATAGAAATCAGGTTCCTGTGCTGAGATTTTTCAACTGGAGGAAGCGTCTGATTTTCAGCATCTGTCTTTGCCAGTACGTCAAGCTCAAATAATTAATTACAATTTTAATGTTGGCAATAATTACAGTAATTATTTTTCGGTGCCACAAATTTTGTTATGTTTCCTTTATTATTATGGGGTCCCGTGGCCGTGTGCCTGAGTGTTTGTTCGCGAATCTGGAGAACTGGGTTCGATCCTGACCGACGCCAAATATTTCGAATTTTAAATGGCGCAAAAGTGACCCCTGTGGTGCAGTTTCCACGCCAGCATTGAGTGCCCGTCAGGTGACGCCTGGTTAACGCCCGCACGGTAAAATATATCGTCATCATGACCGATGTCTACATGTGTTGTAGATACTGGCACACCCAGTTATGGGTAATATGCCGTGATGATTATTTATTTATTTATTATTATATATTTTTACTTCTCGTCTGCACACGGAAATAGATGTATTCTTTAATATACAACTATCAGTGCTAAAATGAATAATGTAATTTGTAATTTTTGCATGTAGGAACTACAAAACGATACGTCAAGCTGAGGATGGATGAACATCGCAAATTAGCACAAAAATTTAGCGAACAAATGTGCTCTGGCTCAACATTTCAATAGGGTGTCTCTTAAATAGGGGGACATGGCTTAAACACCGATTCCTGAGGCTAAAATAAGACGATTTAACCAAACTTGCTTGTACCGGAAAGTGTACCATTTAGCCAGAATTCTGCTTCAAAGTTCTTCGAAAAAAAATTAATTTTGCTTATAATAATCGGATGCTTTATTCGATTTGGATGAAATTTTCAGTTTATATGGTTATAAGTCATCTTCCCAACATTAATTAGACCATAACTTTTTAATGGGCACGCCGATAAAATGAAATTATTTTTCTTCGAAAAGATACATTCAATAGTAAACTTTTCTCTCTCTATTTAATTTGTGATATCTGTGACGGTTCAGACAGAAAAAAATAAAACCTGAGTGACTGCATCGTGAATTTTTTTAAAATAAATTTAATCTAGCAGTCTATCCAAATGTCAAACAATTAATTTTTAATGACAGTAACGAGTTGTCAATCTAACATTTATTCGTGTTATTCATAATAATGGTAGTAAAATACTATTAGGCCGAATAAACAGATGTTACTAGTTTCTGAATATTGCGAAGGAATTTTTTTGACAACTCATAAACAATTTTTACTGTCATTAGAAATTCGTTGTTTGACATTTGGATAGACTGCTAGATTAAAGTTATTTTAAAAAAATTCACGATGCAGTCACTCAGGTTTTATTTTTTTTTTCTGTCTGAACAGATATAACAAATTACACAGAGAGAGAAAAATGTACTATTGAATGTCTCTTTTTGAAAAAAAATAATTTCATGTTATCGGCGTGGCCATTAAAAAGTTATGGTCTAATCAATGTTGGGACACCTACGTTTCATACACTAGTGCTTCACTAATAATAACAAGTATCATCTTAAAAGATGACTTATAACCATATAAAATGTCATACGAAATTTCATCCAAATCGAATAAAGCGTCCGGTTATTATAAACATAATTCTTTTTTTTTTCGAAGAACTTTGAAGCAGAATTCTGGCTAAATGGTACACTTTCCGGTAGAAGCAAGTTTAGTTAAATCGTCTTATTTTAGTCTCAGGAATCTGTGGTTAAGCCATGTCCCCCTATTTAAGAGACAACTGTATTAAAACATTTTCGATTTGAATATTTCAAGATTATGGAAGAAAATTTTTCCAAACGTATGTTTTTTGAAATGCTACTACATATGAATTTATTTTGTGTACGTGAAAGTATATAAATTTTTGTAAGATCATACTAATTGCTAACACCTAATCTTCTCCACAGTAAGTTGTGGTTATGATCTTTTATTTATTTTTATTTGTGCAAATTGTTTAACAAGTACCGGTATTTATCATCGTTGAACGTAATTTTATAAACAAGTATACTTTTGTTATTTTAAATTAGATGTTATCGTGGAATATGAACTTAATTTCCTGGTATTAATATTTGCTTGACCGCCCGTGGACACAGGCCAGGTCACAGCAGGATGACATTGCGACTCCAGAATCAATTCGGCATTATTGACGACAGAGATGGAAGTTGGAGGTAGCCGGTTTGGGACCGGGGACATTTGTCAGCGAGGTTGACGGAATACGTTGTTGATCTTGTACGAATGAGCTTCTGACGTTTCCATTATCCCTGCTGCTGCCGCCGCCTGCTGTGACCAACACAAACTCTGCAGCCATAAACACGAGAATGTTCATTGCCATTAAACAAAATATGGAAACAGAACCAGCCTACTTTATTATTTTTATATTATGCCCATAATGAGTTTTCTACGTTCATAAGAAGAATGGCTACTTTTCGTGTTCTCATTCGAAAAATAGATATTCTTATGAATCTTATGGCCAATAAATTATCAAATTTTTACCAACGATATTCAGAGAAAAGGGACAGACTTTTTATGTGTAGCAAAAGCATAAGGTAGTGGCGGGCTCGTGACTATCGATCAGTAAAGTGACTTCGCCCAATCTATTAATCAGGAAGGAAAAAAATAATAACAATAATAATATATTTACTGGGGTCCCGTGGCCGCGTGCCTGAGTGTCTGGTCGAGAACCTGGGGGATCCGGGTTCGATCCCGACTGACGCCAAATATTATCAATTTTAAAAATGGCACAAAAGTGACCCCTGTGGTGCACTCTCCACACCAGCTATGAGTGCCCGTGAGGGGACGCCTGGTAAGCGCCCACACGGTACAATATATTGTCATCATTACCGATGTCTACATGTGTTGTAGATACTGGCACACCCAGAAATGGGTAATATGCCGTGATGATATATTTATTTATTTATTTTATATATTTACTGTCATAGAATGAGTAAAAACGTCTTTACAAATATCCATTAAAAAAATAAATTTGTAACAAAATAAATTTATTTTTAATAAATTATATCTATTCTTCTCTCTCTTAAATCAGCGAATTTATTAATTACATATTATATCATCATAAAATTGTGTTCATGGCCAACAGTATGAACTTTGTTTATAAACTCTACCACATACTATGTACTTATGAAACTAGTATGAAGATATTTGAAATGATCTAGAAAATTGCTGACCTTGTTCCGTATCCGTTTTACTGGTTTTAAATATAATTACTAGCGTTATCGTTCCAAATTTTGGCGCCGAACAGTTTCATTTTAAATGGCCGTTTCCAGAAACAGAACTAAATCATTTGCTGGATTCATCTACTTGAAAATCATGAGAACTAACTGAAAATTTAGCTATTATCATTAATTAGTCAAACAACTAAAATTTAAATCCTTCCCAATAAATATGGAATTCTAAATAAGGATAGATCCATCGATCTTTAAACTAATGGACCAAGTATCTCCTATTCTTTTATTGTTAGAATAATGCTCCAACATAAAAGGATAGAAATATATATTCTGTCCTTCAACAGTACGAAAGTTCTCAGTTAAAGTATACTGCACATGCGTTCGTACTCATTGTACATCTTTTTCAGGCATATGTAAACCTCTATACTTCGCTCTCTATCACTAAATAGTTGTCAAAATATACATTTGACGTTTCGTGACTGTGTATTATTTACTTTTTTCGAGAACATTTACAATTATTTCTGTCAATACGTATATGTGTTGTGAGGTGTGTACGCAACAAAATAATGAAATCTATACTCTTAACGATTATGCACCAAGTATAACAAGTTAGGGACAAATGTTTTTTTTTTATTTTGCCGCGTTTTCTTAAATTCCGTACTATTGAAGGATAGAGATACAGTGTCTGCACCGTTATGGCGGGACAAGCGTTTTGCTCGTACGCTGCGTCTATTAGTTTAAAGGTCGATGGATAGATCCCTATATTGAAGTAGGCTAAACAAATTTTAGTAGACAAAAATAACAAATAAAAGTAATTAAGATATTTGAAATGATCTCGAAAATTGCTGACCTTGTTCCGTATCCGTAGAGATTTTACTGGTTTTAAATATAATTACTAGCGTTATAGTTCCAAATTTTGGCGCCGAACAGTTTCATTTTAAATGGCCGTTTCCAGAAACAGAACTAAATCATTTGCTGGATTCATCTACTTGAAAATCATGAGAACTAACTGAAAATTTAGCTATTATCATTCATTACTCATACAACTAAAATTTAAATCCTTCCCAATAAATATGGAACTCTAAATAAGGATAGATCCCTATATTGAAGTAGGCTAAACAAATTTTAGTAGACAAAAATAACAAATAAAAGTAATTAAGTTAATTTTATAAAAAAAGTTAATAAACTCCTCCTTGATAAATGTTTACAAATTCGATATGAAATGTAATCCTATTTCCATTGATCAAACCGATTTAAAAATTAATTAAGATACCAAAAATGAAATTAATTAAAAATCTCACCCCAATATTCATTCACTGCTTTACGAAAAGAACATTTTTTTAGATTTGACCCTTAAAACAACAAACATAATATTAATTTCCCCTCTTCAGAGTGTAATAATATCCTGCAAAAGGAAAAATAATTGATGTTTCGAACATTCCTCTGTTGTTTGCTAATCTACTAAACGTAGACCACTTTTCCTACAGCTCTTTTGACGCTGACAAATATCCTAATTTCGCCAGTCCACCTTACAGCGGGTACGTTTTCTCGTCGTTTTTCTGTGTCCTTTAGAACTCGGTCCGCACTTCTTCAGTCCATCGCATTAGCGATCAGTTTTCGTCCACTGTCCATTCTAGTTTTTGTCAGATCATCAAATAACGTTAGTCGGGGTAATTTATTTAGAACTAATTAATGAGGTGCTCTTAACAAAACTACTTCATTTATTTTTTACTAGCTAAGCAATTCTAATAATACAATTATTTCCTTCAGTTAGAAATACATTCAAACACGATTGATCTAAATTTTTATACATTGTTGATGTTGGTCGTCGTCTACTTGAACGGTTATCATCGCAGATATAATGACTATTTTTAAAACTATCTATTCATCCATATTATGCCTCGTTTCAATTATTTATTTTAATTGTTTATTAACACTGTTCGTATATATTTGTATATTCTCTGTTATGGTTGCTATTTTCGCATGTTTATTTAAAGTTTCTAATAGCATGAATGATCAAAAGCAAACAATATTTTACAAAATGTTGCACATTACTTTGAGAAACATATGTACATTTATATGTAAACATGTATCCAGCTATTTACATATATACAGTTTCAAATATGCTTACAGCTTGTATAACAAGCCTTCTTTACATAAATTCTTAAAACAAATTTTGTATAAGTCATTCGAGAGATACATGTTAGTAAAGCATAATATGTATGTAACCACTTATATTTCCAAGAACATAAATATACCTGTATGTCTACTCAATTTTATAAATTTACAAAAAATTGAATGGCAAACTGGAAAAAGTACTTTTTAAGATGAAAACAACTTCAAACTAACTGCAACTGTCTTGCACTGTACCAAATGTTTTAACAAATGATACTATGTTGATCAATTCCAGTGGGACTCACATAACACAAATTAAAAAAAATCTGTTGTGGCCAACACAAGACCCTCCGTTAATTTGATGTATTTTGTACAAATCCCATACCAAAAGTTCATTGGAAAAGATTCTACATATCCACTAAAATTGTATCATGAACATAATCCAATTTTTACAAATTCCATACAGAAAGTTCCTATAAATAAAATTATTACATGAATATACATTATGTATACTCATGTATAAATACTCCAAAAATGCGTACACTTACGTAACATTCTCTTTACAATCAAATAATATTACTGCAAAGTTTATATCTCTACCCATTTTTGAATTATTGCCCCAAAAGTCAATATACCCCACATTTAGATAAAAACTTCAAAATTTTCAAAAATCTAATTTGTATGTATCTAGATACTTCTCAATGCGCTGATTCGAAATTTTGAAACCGCAGGTCGATATCTCTTTTCGTTCTCGAGATATTTAGAATCACAGTTTTGCTCAAAACTGCCCTTTTTTGGGTAATAACCCAAAAATGGGTCGAGATATGAATTTGGCGACAACACCAATCGATTCTACGGGCAAAATTACATAAGAATACCAATTTTCATAATCTTTGAATACCGCATACAATCTCTAAAGCAAAATAACTGAAAATAGCCAAAAATCCCAAAATTTCTAAGGGGTACCCCTTACGATTTTTTCAGATTTTGGCCATTTTCAGTGGTTTTTAAGCTTTTATTCATAAAAAATGAACCGATTGGACAAAAATTATGAAAATTACTATACTTATGTATTTTTGTCCGTAGAATCGAATGGTGATGTCGCCAAATTCATATCTCGACCCAATTTTGGGTTATTACCCAAAAATGGGCAGTTTTGAGCAAAACTTTAAATCTAAATATCTCGAGAACGAAAAGAGATATCGTGATGCGGTTTCAAAATTTGGAATCAGCGCATTGAGAAGTATCTAGATACATAAAATTTAGATTTTTGAAAATTTTAAAGTTTTTATCTAAATGTGGGGTATATTGACTTTTGGGGAAATAGTTCAAAAATGGGCAGAGATATAAACTTTGTAGTAATATCATTTAATTGTAAAGAGAATGTTACGTAAGTGTACTCATTTTTAGTGTATTTGAACAACTGTGTGAATTTTTAGAAATAAAAGTATTGAAATAAAAATTGGTAAATGCTATAAAAAAGTTCGTCGGAGAAAAATACGTCCCTTACTGTATAGCTGAGGAAGAGAAGAGCAGCGAAGTGAAAGTAGTGCGTAGCTAAGGCTGTACTGCTGAACATGGGGGCAAATTATTAAGAATTCTAGGAAATAATGTTTATCGCGCGGAACTCCGCAGCATTTATTTCTCCAAACGAAATTTTGCAGAGGGTTGATGATATAAGCTATCAAAAATAGCTGTTCTTCAAGTAGTCATAACTTGGCCCCTAAATTATTTTTTTAAAAAATGTACGTTTAATTTCTAAATCATAATTTCTTCTTTCATATTGTGTACTGTTTGTAATGAATAGTAGAAAAATGCCTGATCTAGCGTTTCGCGTGGATCTCATGTTCTACAACATTTTGATGACTGCTGTAGGGTCGCCTTAAGATTCACTGATGCGTTATTATTATTAAAATTCTTTCCATCTTTCAAATAGCATTAAAGCATATTAAAATGACTCTTGTGTTGTCTTCGTACGAGAGCTCTTAGGGCCCGTTAAATGCCGTCTAATAAACGCCCACAACCCACAACAGTAGACAATGATAAGCATGATGTATTAATTTGCTCTTATAAAATATTCTTATTAATGATATTTGATGAATGGAATTGACGTAAGACGTAGAATGAAAACAATGCAATCTGACAGCCATAATAAATGCAATAAGAATCCGGAGAAAAATATAATTTGTCGATTTCGTCAGTTTGGAGCAGTGAAGCAATATCTGGAGCGACGTTGATGAAAGAACAAATCGATATCACATACACATGTCGCCAGCTGAATGCAGGAAGGGAGACGTAATTACTTCGTATAATGCTGGACGAAGCATAAAAATTCCAAAGTAAAATCTGTTTGAGTCGCTTTCGTCCTCGTTCAGGCAGTGTTAGCGTCTGCCCTGGAGCTTCAATGTTGTGCCTTGCTGCTCGAATATGCGAGATCAAAGAATTGGCCTTTTCAAAGCTAAAACAACATGTTTTCTTTGGGGCTTGATTTTTATTTAGAAGTAATTTTAATTTTTACTTTGTGGGGAGTTCAACTACCACGAAATCGGTGATTAACTTTTAGACGAAATCAATTTTCTCCTTTTCCAAAAGATGTGAATATTACATACATGGAAGACCAAATTGGAGTAAAAGATTACTAGATGTTCTCGCAAATCAAATTTGAATCTACAGTTTTATTAATTGTACAACCCTTTAACATACAGTTATGACTACCATGGACGAGAATGAATATTTGAAAAAAAAATAATTTAGTTTTAATGAGAATTTTAGAGGCATAATGGAAAAACAAATAATTAAAACTAAAGCAGATCTTAAATAGAAAATTATTAAAATTTGAAATTATGTTACAGAAGAATAATGTACAATATTGGTATTTTATAGCGATCATGAATAATGTTAATGAACGAAAATTACCGAAAAACTTTTTTCTAGAAATTATTGCATTTACGGTGCAGGATAATTTGTCCAACATAGGGATCTCAAGGTCGGTTAAATTAGATAAAAGTTGCTGCATTGGGAGACCTAATGGTATTTTTTTATTTGAAAAATATACATAGATTTGTAAATATAGGAAAAAATGCAAATTTTTCAGTTTTTTTCTACATACGAAACTTCTAAGTGTGATGTGATGCAGGATTTTGTTCTGCGCATCTTTAGGGCACTTTTTATGTTCTTTCCAGTAGCGATGCTCAATTTTTTTTATTATTGATGGTTTTTGTGTTACGATGCTTAAGTTCTAATTTTTGTGTGGACGCCATATCAGAAAATTATATCATTGAGAAGATAATTTTATTAGCATTCCAACGATGATATAATTTGTCTATGTTCCTTTGGTTTAAATAGCAAAAATGCAAACATTTTTAAATTTCTATGCTAAAATCAATGGGTGGAATTCAGTGGGTTGTATTAAAGTCTGTATTAAAGCTTGTTTTAAGTATATGGCAACATTGTAATATTTCCCAAATCTATCAATGAGATTCAGTTGTGATATAGAAATTTTACCGCAGGGAAAAGTAATACAGATATCCTTTATTCAAATGAAGAAATATAATTGTAAATGGAAGGTGTAAAAGGAAACTTGCAAAAAAATAGCAATATTAGGTTAGAAATATGTCAAATTTTATGTGTCAAATTTCATACCTGAATGTTAATGAATTTTAAAATATCTCAATCCCCGTTTTGATCAGTTTTGATATTTGTCCTTTTTTTATCGTAATTGTATGGCTTTCTTACTTCTATTAATAATATTTTTTTCTTTATTTGATCCTTTGGTCTCTCACTTTTTTCTGACAGGTATTTCAAAGTTGCCAAAATATTTTTGACAAAGAACTGTTTTAGCTTAAAACACGCTAATACAACCCACTGAATCTCACCCATTGATTTTTAATAACTAAACAATTGAATTCATCACTCAGAAATTAACTTTGTTTAATTTTAATTTTATTTTCTTCATTTTCATGATCCAGGGCATTTTGATTTTGTTATTTATTTATTTGTATCAGTTGTTATTTTTACATTTAGACAGGTAGTCGCAAATAAATTTCGTTCTCAAAAATTTGTCAATTAATTCTTTTTAATCGATTACCTTAGACTTTCTTATACCTACCTTCTGAGAATAAGAATTCTTTTTGTAAAATGTAAACGTTCAAAACTTATCAGAAGTAATATCACAAGACCTCCTGATTTTATCGATAAATTTTTATTTTAAAATAAAAGTTTATCTGAGAAAATCTGAGAGGTCGTGTGGTATTTGGTGAGATAAATTCTAAAGGCAACGCAAAATGAAACTTGACACATTAATTGTTACACTGACAGTTACAAACAATAACAACTGTTTATTTACTTGGTAGCGGAAAATTATCGGGGTAACGGGGTTTTATCGGGGTAACGAGGTTTTATTAGTATTGTAACAATCGCTACTGGGGTGCAACAGAAGTAGCGACGTTAACGATTTAAGTAGGGTTATACTTACCCTGCTGTCTGTTGCGTCAGCGGGTTAGCTGATCACTGCACTGAATTGGTGGCACAATTATTAATAAGAAATAATTTAGAAATTATTTATTAATAATAAAACAAAAGACAGAATTGCGGTCATAGGTCATAAAATAGTTAAACACAAAAGTATACAAAAATAAATAAGATTTGTATTAATAAAAACAAGTTAAATAATAAACAAAATAAATACAAATATATTTATGTGATATTACAATTAACGAACGATATTTAGCAATGTATTTCTCATACCTAGGGGTAGACTACCCCTGAAGATCTAGGGTCTCATCTTCAGCGGATTGATCGAATCAAAAACTATTGTTGACTGTCGTTTTACTGTTCTGACTGTCTGCTGACTGTCGATCGTTGATTGTCTCATTATATTTAACATTATATTTATATAATATAAATAGAATGCAAGATTGCAATAATTTTGCTGAATGACAAGTGTAATACCCTCGCGTATAGACAAAAAGGTTAATAACATTAAATTGACACAAATTGCAAATAATTTTGTTAAAACGAAATATTTCAACAAACCTGGTTTGTTACAGTATAATACTGTTCCCATTGGTTGAATTTTCAAGAGTTTTGCATCATGATTGGTTAAAAACTAGTCGTTGGAATTTATCATTAGCATTTTTCTTCTATTTACATTGGTGACTCCGACGACAATATTATAATTCACATATTACTGAGAACTAATACAATCCAGATCTAATTTCCACATTTCCTTTTCCAATATCTATCCCAACACGATCTTATTCGCAAGCCCGCACAATTTTTTCTTGCTATAAGAACGGCTGGAGATGCTGGGATTCCAATCGGTGCTATCGGGTTATGATGAGGGGCTTGATAGAGGATTAAGCAATTCGGAGCGTTCTTAACCTTTGTTATCGGGAGATATCTCTTCCATAGGCCGTAAGCTGTAGGCTCAGGTGGGTCATTCATCATCGAGTACTGACATGGGTAATTGCAGTCTTCGTGCAGCGAGGGAAATTCGGGATTTCGAAGGAAAGACTATAATTTCAGGTAGGTATAGCGTTAGATATTGAAATGAGATTGTTTGGCAATCAAACGGGAAATTACACGGGAGGTGAGTGCTGATACATAATTTAAGAAGAAAGATACAAGGTAACAAGCAGTATTATAGCTTGATATCGAATTATTATACCCTGCTTTAAACCGAGAAGAATAAATTCAATAGTACCTACCTCGTATGCATTATAAAACCATAGAAAATATTTAGAAGTGCCTTGGGTGCTCAAACTGGCGTTTTGAGTATATTAGGTTATTAATTATACTAGCATTTATTTATTTATTTATATGTTGGCTATTCTACAGGACATATTGTCCCAATTACAGAATAACACTAATTAACTAGTACAAAATTACAAAAATATGTAGCAGTAGTTATGTTTAACAGTTAAAATAATTTACAATAATATTAACACTCTTATATCAATGAATACGAGTATGTAAAACAAATCATAGTGATTTTATAAACAATTTCAAATGTTTTTTAAAATTATATAAATTCAACAGAAATATATCAGGGAAATGATCTAATTTCGAATACTTGTTGTACAAAAGTGGAATACGAGTAAATGGAGAATTTAAAGCAGAATTTGTCTTATTAAATTCTAGTGTGAAAAGATCGATAGCTCTTGTTGTATACTGTGGTACACGAAAAAATATTTGATTTAATAACATAGCACAGTCGAAGTAATTATTAATAATTTTAAAAAGAATGGACAAATCCAAAAACAACCTCCTTTTTTCTAAACTTATCAAATTATGTATATAATTTGGGAATCTAATTTATAAATTTTTCTTGGATTCTCTCAATTCTTTTTATATATACTTGATACTGTGGTGACCAGCAAACAGTTGCAAACTCCAATTGTGAGCGCACCAACGACACGTATAAAATATTTATTGTATGAGGGTTTTTGAAACTTCGCGAAGATCGAATTAAAAATCCCAACATTCTATATGATTTCTTAATTATGCTATCAGCATGAATGTCAAAAATTAATTTAGGATCTAAGATGATTCCTAGATCTTTTATCTGAGTTACTTGTTTTATATTTGATCCGTTTAATTTATAAGAAAACCGTACGATATTTCTATTTCTAGTAAAGGTAATATGGCAACATTTTGATATATTTAACATTAAATTATTGTCCACTGTATACTGATGAAAACGGTCCACATCAGATTGAATAGAGATGCAGTCCTCAAATTTTGTAATAGAATGATAAATCTTTAGGTCATCCGCATATAATAAAAAATTGCAATATTTGAAGCACTGAGATATATCATTAACAAATATATTAAAAAGAAGCGGACCAAGATGTGAGCATTATTATTGAAATAGTTCAAACTCATCTTGTTTGTTATTTTATTTAAAATTATTCTTATAAATTTGGGAACCGTCGCAGGCAAAGCATTTTTAATTGCAATAATATAACAAATAATGTGTATTTATATTTCGTGATAAGTATGTATTCTACCGCACAAAATTCATGAACAACATTACAAGTTAAATATTTATTGATAAAAATAATTGTGAGCTTTCCTTCCTTTCCAATATGAAAAGTTACTGCGGCTAAAGAAATCTGTACTTAATTGAAGTGGAAAGAATAACCACTTTACACAATTTACTACACACCATATTTTACTATTAAGCCATTACCAACCGATATTTCACGTTCACATTTTAATATTAAAGGAGATGTATCGGAACAGATCGTTATTAGTGGTGGGGACAATAAAATGAATTTGACTATGGAATAAATAAAAACTAAAATGGAGTTTTAAAGTTATTGTAACTAAAAAGGGAAAATCCGTTAACCAACAATATTTTTTGAATAACTATACCTGTACGTATTTCGAGAATTACGTTCTCATCGTCAGTAACACCTACAAAATAATAAGAGAGAGAATTGAAGATTACTCAGCATGTAAACCATGCCAGAGGTCAAAACATAGCTCTTATGAATAAGGGAGAGAACTCGGATTATATCAATAATTAGTTATTGAATGCTTCGAACTATCGAATGATTTATACAAATAAATTTATTCATTAAAAAATAACACCGTTTATATTTATAATAATGTAGTTCGGCACGCGTAGGTTGTCGAATAATATCGATTAAGTACGTTTCGCTCGTGTATCATCCAACTTCTTATCGAAGTACATATGTCGGGGAATTACCTACCGAAATTGTTATAATTTATTCCATTTTACGAGTCTGTAAATTGTGTACATACATGTACTTAATGTTTTTTTTTTTTTTTTAATACTGTGATTGTGTATTTTACTTAAATATTCACTCACTTTTTTTCATATAATCACCCAGAACCCAAAAATGGGTAGAGATATAAAATTGGCAACTTCACCATTCGATTCTACGAAGAAAAAACTACAGGAGTACATAATTTTCCATAATTTTTGAACAAATGAATCAATGTTTATAAAGTATAAATAAAAAGTTGAGAATTTTTTACCCATTTTTGAGTTTTGGGTGTTTTGGGAGAAAAGCTTTCACTACTGAAGCCTAAGATAAACACAATTCCTTTGTTACACAGTTCATATTTCAAATAAATGTAACTGACAGTAAATGTCGCTGTCAAAAAACTAATCACTTCAAATTAATAATAGTGACATTTTAAAAAGAAAATAGTAAATAAAGAAATCGTTTTCTGCAATGGAACAGTTTGCAGCGTTCGTAAATACGTAGGTATGTATTTAAATTAATAAAAATTAAATAGCGGGAGGTTTTGTGTTGGCCACATCAATTTTTTTTTTATGTTTATGATGTATAAAATCTACCATTATAGTTTCACCCACAACTAGTTATTTTCAGGCATCCTATTCTATGAACGTTTGCCCAGTGTACCACAATTTCACATATTACTTCAAGAAGTGTAAAGTGCTACAAAGCTTTGATATCCAATGTAACTTAGAAATGCAGATATATACATATTCCATAACAATTTTATTCCCAACAATTGAATCCGAATTCGAAAACTTCTTTGAATTTTCGAGGCAAATATTTATATGGAGAAATTTCAAAGAGACGTTACTGCACTCTGCAGCCACAACATCATAGATGCTTCGAAGGAAACGTGCGTGTTGCAAATATTGAAGAAAAACGTTCGTGAACAGCTCCGTAACAAGGGTGAAAACTACCTCACAAACAAATAATTCATTCTACATTAAAAATGAAAGAAAACATACTTTTGTACTTTTTTCTTAATTTATACTATCTTAAGAAGAATACCTTTTGTAATTATTCACCATTTCTGGGACAATTAAGAAATATACATCTAGAATCTGTGCAATCAAGCAATATTTTTTTAAGACAAAATTGCTAAGACATTTTTTCCTTTAAATAAACACTTTGGGGTCCCGTGGCCGCGTGCCTGTGTGTCTGGTCGCGAACCTGGGGGAACCGGGTTCGATCCCGACCGGCGCCAAATATTTCCAATTTTAAATGGCACAAAAGTAACCCCTGTGGTGCACTCTTCACACCAGCTTTGAGTGCCCGTGAGGTGACGCCTGGTAAGCGCCCACACGGTAAAATATATCGTCATCATTACCGATGTCTACATATGTGTAGATAATGGCATACCCAGAAATGGGTAATATGCCGTGATGATATATTTATTTATTTAAATAAATAAACACTCCAATTATGTTAAAAGTTGTATTCATACCAGTATCGCTAAAAATTATAACCAATAGAAACAAATATAAAATCTGTCATTTTCATGTTATAGTGTTTGCAATAATTATTAGTGGTTATGGGAGTATTAGTGACTTTGTTACAGAATTGGAGTGAAAAAGTTTAAATGGTTATTGTATGAACAACCAATGTAAATTTTTGATCAAATTGAAACTGATTGTATAATCGACTAAACATCGCTATATTTTTATATACATGAACAACTAACTGTGAAGGAACTTATAGGAATCGAAAGTAACATCCTTTGAACTAATGTCGTCATAAAACAAAAAATACTTATTGTAACAATAACCAATGTAGACTTGTTATTAAAATCTCGGACAGCCATAGACAGTTCAAACCACAGAATAAGTGATATTTGTAATATTAAGTTTAATATGACCAAATAAATAATCTTATTGCCCTTATTATATTTTGGTTTTTAAATCAATAAACTTCTGAAAATTCCTGCTCTTGTGTAGTTTTTGAGAAAAACATCATGTGCTATTTTGTAAGAAATAATTCGAAAATCATTAGCATCATTTAATGAAATACTGTGTATAGCATTCCAAATACACATTTGAAATTACTTTTCTGGTGATATGGTGACGCAAGCTTTTATCTCATAATATTATCAAAGAAAACAAATTAAAATAAGTTATCCTTTTTTGTGAAAAGGGAGACAACTTTTTACAGTAAGCATACGATAAGAAAAACTGACCTTACGGGCGCAGTAACCAAAATAGACACTTACACAATTGCAATTTGCTAGAGCGCACCTAGTGGGAAAGCATAGAACTAAAGGTTGCTATGGTTACCACGTCCAAACAAAGACCTGTCATCAGCCATAGACCTCTAAACTGCAGCCATCGTTTCAGTTGAATAATCGAATGATATTCAATATTATCACACAAAATAAGTTGCCCCACGTACATCTTGTGATTTTAAACTAATTTTTATTGAACACAACGAACAAATCACAAAGAATTAGGTTAACACTGAATGACAGATGCAAATATAATGACAGATCAGATAGCGGGACGTAAGACAACGAGGGGAGGCTTGTTTAGACGCCTGATCTTCGATCTCTCTCTCTAGCATATGACGTCTATTCTGTTAGTGTCTATTGGATCTTCAGTACAGTTTGCTAGTACGAGTATAAGCAGTTCAGGTTCAGGCATCTGTTAGATTTTCCTATAACACGGTTTACAGTTTGCTGTACGTGGGCAAAATGCAAGTTACGGCACTGTTCACAAGCTCTCCGTTCGTTTATGTTTGAAAGTTCCTTTCGTTCGTAAATGTTTATAAGTAATTTAAAAGTCAAATATATGGAGCTAGCTAACTTTACGAGGTGGTAGTTCTTTATTTTGTCAAGAGTACAAAACGTAATGTGAGCGTACCTAGTGGGCTTTTTTGTAACTGTGTTCGGAGATGCCTTACAAAAATTTATTACATCAGGGTATAAGAAGATATTTATCAACTCACAACCAAACCAAACTGTCAAATGGAACTCTCTATAATAAGATTGGATAAATATCTCCCAATAAATTTCTCTTTGAAAATGGAGAAGACGAGAAATTTTTCTCAACAATGATGTCAAAGGTTTTCTTCCATGTTATTTTCATTATTTTGCAATACTTTAATAAGGAAATATCAGAATAATAAACAGAATATTACAATTCATAATTTATATTATCAAAAGGAATATATTATTCTTTTTCGTTTTTAAATATTTTCTTTGTGAATACATGTTGTTGAATAATGAACGTAGTCTAGTTTTACTAATGCAAATTATTATAATTCATGCAATAAATTTACAATAGATTAATAGTCAATATTTTCTCATTATTCTAGTATAAAGGAATAACTTACCTCGTATTTAAAGACAATAACTGCACTTAATATAATGCATAATTATAGTTGTGAAACAAAGATGCGAAAGTTTAATGCAGTTACCAGAAAATTTAAATGAAGCAATATGTAAAGTTAAATATTTTCATAATGGTTCAGAATTAATTAATAATTTTCTTTTCACAGCGAGGTGATGAAGCAATGTTAGTTTTCTTAATTAATAAAAGATAATTATAACAAGAAATACACGAACAAAAATCAAATCTAGCTAGAACTTAACCTCCAATTTCATTTAAATATTTACAGGAAGTAAATCGAAAAGTGAGTTATAGGCGTTTAATATTAGGAATTCAGTTTTTCTTTGAGAAAACTTTACCTAATTACTTTATGCACAAATGCTTCAAGTAAAAAATCTGTTGTGACCAGCACAAGACCTTCCGTCAATTCGATGTATTTTGTACAAATCCCATACCAAAAGGTGTTTGGAACAGATTCTATATAATATGTAAAATCGAACGAATACTATTTTTTACAAATTCCATACCAAAAGTTCATTGGAAAAGGTTCCATAAATCCAATAAAATTATAACAGAAACATACACTAAGTAAAATGCTCGTGACACTTCCTTCTTACTTCTTTCCCCTATTTTAGTAGGGGTCGCTGTTTTCTCTTTTCTTCCACTCATTCCTGTCCAACGCATCTTCTTCACATAGTCCTTCCTTTCTCAAGTTTTCTGCGATACAGTCCTTCCATCTTCTCTTTGGCCTTTCTCTGCATGTCACTTGCGAGGAACACTATGATATACCTACCAATTTTTGAATCTATACTTTCCATATTTGATTTTGCACTTGCAACTGACATCTGTCAATTAGAATTTTTTGAATATATCACCTGTTTCCATGATAAATAGCAAAGCTGACTAATTTTTGAAAATTAATTTCTTTATAATGCTATAAATCTACATCTATTGAATATGAAGGAAAATGTATCATCAAACCGTATAGAGAAGAGTATTTTCTTAAATATATATATAATAACAAAATGTCAAAAAATAATATTTAACGGCGTTTTTTTAAGAAAAGCTGTTAAAAACTTTAAATAAGGGTACTTCCGGTGGATCAATTATAACCAAAATCTAATCAACTCTTCATATGAATGTACAGAAAAGGAAAACGAAAGAATTATAATTTTTAGAATTGTAGTATTGGACTTATCGTCGGAGAAAAATTTGTCACACACGGACACACAGACACACACACACACACACACACACACATACATATATGCATACAGACATCATCTTAAAAATATTAAATTCGTATTGTAGGAACCCTAAAACGTGTTTATTCATTAAAAACTCACCACCGAATTTTTTGACCAAAGACAATACCTTCCTTACCTAAAGGTGACGGAAGGTAAAAAGGATATGAATGTTTCTGTGCATCAACAAGTAAACAACGATTACAGAAAAACTGTCTCGTCTGCATCTATCACCGTCAAGTATTTGAACCTCCCTCCTAGGAGCGGCCGGACCAGAATTATCCTTTAGTAGCTTTGTTGATAAACTGTTTTGTCTTTTTCAAATTTAGCAGCATTTTAGCAGAGTTTAAGACAAATTTAGGGTGTTTCAGGTCGTATGCCGTTATCGAAGTAGAATGCGCTAAATTTTTACCTTCCGTCACCTTTAGGTAAGGAAGGTATTGTCTTTGGTCAAAAAATTCGGTGGTGAGTTTTTACTGAATAAGCACGTTTTAGGGTCCCTACAATACGAATATACCATTTTTAAGATGATGTCTGTATGTGTGTGTGTGTGTGTGTGTCCGTGTGTGTGTCCGTGTGTGTGTGTGTGTGTGTCCGTGTGTGTGTGTGTCCGTGTGTGACAAATTTTTCTCCGACGATAACTCCAATACTACAATTCTAAAAATTATAATTCTTCCGTATTCCTCTTCTGTACGACCATATGAAGAGTTGATTAGATTTTGGTTATAATTACTCCACCGGAAGTACCCTTATTTGAAGATTTTAACAGTTTTTCCTAAAAAAACGCAGTTAAATATTATTTTTTGACATTTTGTTATTATACATATTAAAGAAAATACTCTTCTCTATATGGTTTTATTATACATTTTCCTTCATAATCAATAGATGTAGATTTAAAGCGTTATAAAGAAATTAATTTTGAAAAATTAGTCTGCTTTGCAATTTATCATGGAAACAGATGATATATTAAAAAATTCTAATTGACAGATGTCAGTTGGAAGTGCAAATCCAAATATGGAGCGTATAGGATCTAAAATTGATATGGCATAGTGTTCCTCGCAAGTGACATGCAGAGAAAGGCCAAAGAGAAGACGGAAGGACTGTATCGCAAAAGACTTGAGAAAGAAAGGACTGTGTGATGCGTTGGACAAGAATGAGTGGAAGAGAAGAGGAAACAGCGACCCCTAATAAAATAGGGGAAAGAAGAAATGAAGGAAGTGTCTAGTGCATTTTACCTAGTGTATATTTATGTTAAAATTTTATTGGATTTATAGAACCTTTTCGAATCAACTTTTGGTATAGAATTTTTAAAAAATAGTATGTGTTCGTGATCGATTTTACATGATATTATATAGAATCTGTTCCAAGGACTTTCTGGTATGGGATTTGTACAAAATACATCGAATTGACGGAAGGTCTTGTGCTGGCCACAACAGATTTTTTGAATTAGCGCTCGCGATTTTTGGGGTAGTCGTGTCCGCTCGACTGCACCCCTTCATACGTCCTTGGCTGGCTGGAGGCGGGCTTCTATAAATTAGGCACGATCGCAGCCGGCCGTGACGCCTGGCCGCCGCCGCGCAGTGATAGATGGTGGCCGCCATCTCCACCTCCACCTCTGCCCACCCACACAGCCCGCGCCCGCCCGATATGCATACGGCCACGGTGGTGATTGCGCAGCTAAACACCCCGTGGTATTATTTACGCCGAGAACAATGTGGCCGCTGTTTTTCACACAACATATGATGCTGTCATCGCGGAGCGCTGCGCTCCTGTTTCTCTTCCCACTAACATCGCTGTCCTATTTTCCTTATACAAAGCTGAAATGTCAGACATGTTCCAGTTTTTAATTTTCCTATAGTTTCACTAAAATGTAGTCACGTTGTGGTTAGAGTACAGTGCTAGTCTTGAGATTACAGTACGCAGTAAAGCGCATGTTTTATTAGATACCCCGGTTCGAATTTACCGGCCGGCTACACGTAAAAATCCCTACATACATAATATGAGGGTTTATCAAAAAAGTATTCATCTGGACGTTTAATTCCCATTAAAGTATCATTATAAGAAGTATTTTTGGGATATCTCGGGGATTGGAATAAAGTTGAGCCATCGCAACCAGGGATAGGCACGTAAAATACGTCACATATTGTACGTTATTTTTTACGAGTAAAAAATTATTTTTTACATTGACATATTTTTTTTATAGGTATTTTCTTTTATACTGTGATGAATATTCCAGAACAAGCAGTCCACGTGACATCAACATGTTTCTTTGATTCAGACAAACAATTAGGTACCTTCAAACTATCAACAATCAGATTAGTAGGGTAATGTATTCCTGAGACATAACCTCAAACGTCAAACTTTGAACAAATACGTAAATTAAAAGCATATTATATTATATTTTTAAAATGTTTTATATGTTTCATGTAAATTTTAGGCAGTTTTGTAGAGAAATAAAATTTGAAGACATTTAAAAATAGACGTTGAATAAAAAAGTTTATAATTCACTTTCTATTTATTAATTATTAATAACATATAGTTCCAAATAATTTGAATTAGATTTAAATCATTAGCTCCGAACTTATTAAAAATGAATTTTATACAAATTTTAAGGATTTTATGTTAATTTATCTATAGCTTCGGAATGTTTTTTTTTTTAATATTTTACTACAATTTCAATCTCTTATAAACATCATAGTTTCATTCGTTTTAGAATATATTTATGATAGGATTAAGGAAAGTTACTGTAATGAGACATTTGTAAACAACAAGTCATCTAGTGTCGTTTTAAAGAAATATACATTATCTACGTTTTTTACTTATTTAACATTTTTTACGCATACTTTACACATAAACGTAAAAAATATATTTTTACGCGTAAATGCACATCCCTGATCGCAACATGTCATTATTATTTTAACTTGTAGATGTTGGAAGGGGAAATATTACAATTGGTCTGCCATCGCCACCGAAAGCATGTAGAATTTTTAGCAGAAGCGCTCTGCTTTGTTATCATTACTGAAAATGGGGAATTATTCACAAGATGTTTTATAATTTCTGACAGGTAAAATATAACATTTGTTCGATCTTTATTTACCGATGAGTAGTGAGCATTAATGCGCATGAATCGCAAATTCATCACATCGTTTCTTTATTCACTGCTTCATTGCAGATGAAATTCATCAAACCGTTTCTAATTGCCGCGCACTGTCCATCGTAAATTCATCTCATGCATCGGCTTTGCCTACCGATAGATTTTATGATTTCTGATGGATCGGTAGTGGGGAGTCTAACGAAATGTTTCTAGGTTATATTTTTGACATTTGCGTTTGTTTCGTGCTTGCGGGTGTAAGATTATGCAAAAAATGCATGATTCGAATAACAATAATAAAAAACATTATTGGTGCTATTCTGTAACGTTCTATAAGCTCTATAGGCTCTATAAACAACCGACGTTATAGTTTGTAAGAACATAGCTATTCTGTAACTAGGTTACAGTACTATAAGGGCTATAGTCTTATAGAAATTTCTATAAATCTTACAGCGCCAAAATCTTGACTGTAAAGTATTTATAGAGCATAGTGAAACATCAAAAATATTTATATTTAAAAAAATATTGTCAAATGTACGAAATATTGAAAAGGAAAATGAAAGAAAATGAAAAAATCCTTTTCCGTTTAGTGTTAGATTTACATAAAAAATTAATTAAAGCGATTTTAAAACATTTTCTATGATATAAAATTGAATCATTTTACGTAGCTATATTTGTCACAAAATATATTATATTAGAAAGGTCAAAACAAGGGGAGAATCAACATTGGTGTTCATAGCTTAATAGAATATTTAAAATAAGAATTAAATGATGTCTTAATAATTAATAATAACTGGGGTCTCGTAGCGCTTGAGTGTCGGGTCGCGAATCTGGGGAACCGGGTTCGATTCCGACCGAAGCCAAAATTATTTGGAATCCTAAAACGACCGCACGGTACGAATATGTCATCATCATTACCGATATCTGCATATAAAGCAGTTTGGCCCACCCAGCAATACGCCGTGATGGTATATTTATTTTATTTATTTATATCAGAACAGCAACAAGAATTACAATTACAATAATCAAAATGTATATGACAATAAACATTAATTCAATAATATAATTAAATATATACTTACATATTATTAGAGTTATACATGATTCCTTAACGTCTTGTCAAACATATGGTTATATAATATTGACATGAATAACAACCAAAACAACTCTATAGCCAGACTTGGTACAGAGAGAGTTACAGAATAGGTAATTTTACTATTCTATAAGGTGTGATCTTATAGAGTTCTATAGCTTACAGAGCGTATAGAGTTACAGTGTTATAGAGCAAAGTTACAGAATAGCACCATATGTCTCATTCACTACGGAAAGGACGAAAGAAGATGGTTGTAGATGTAGATGATTTTAATTACCTACCATTATCAATTCCATATCACTGCTGCTATCAGATTCTTCATTATTTGAATCTGATGATTGCAATAGAGCGACGGTTCTTTTAACTATAAAATTTTCCATATCTGTTAGCTGGTGGTTAACTGTCAGTTGATATTTAAGGTTAGGAAATTCATCGCTCTTTCATCGTGACGTCATTTTCATTTGCAGATGAAATTTAACGCATGAATAGTTGTTAAATAAAGAAACTCGCCCAATATATCAATACCATGGCTAACACTATGAAGAAGTAAGTTTTATAAGATTTCATATTTAATTTTCTCGGTTAGCAAAGATGCAAAAGAAAATGTGACTATTGATTTAGATGCAAAATTAAAGTCTCTGCAACATTTATTTAAAGCATTTTTTGGCTAGAAAAAACTATTTTCCCATGTTAAACGCCTAAGGCCCGGTTTTCGTGTTACAGCCGGTATATAAATTAAACGTTAATCACATATTCCATAAAATTGTAATATTTTCGGTGGTTTAATGTTTTGCCAATATTCTGAGAACCGATATAGATAGGTAAATAAAAGCAAAAAGAAAATGTTAGTCATATTTCTTCTGGTCTATAAAACG
Source organism: Ophonus ardosiacus (assembly GCA_943142095.1). Taxonomy (NCBI): domain Eukaryota; kingdom Metazoa; phylum Arthropoda; class Insecta; order Coleoptera; family Carabidae; genus Ophonus; species Ophonus ardosiacus. The sequence goes on from OW964829.1 coordinate 47,991,951, forward strand.
ATGCAAATATTTTACGGATTAGCAACTTTTTAGTATACATAAAACATATTTATTTTATTTCTGACATAATTATTCGGAAGCATGCAGTTTGGAAAAGTTATGCCAGGAATGATACATTTAACTCGTGCTATTAAGTTAACAGAGCCCTGATACATAGATCAGCTCAATATCTCGGTAATAAATTGCCGAAGGACGGTGCGCGCATTCTGAAATCTAATAATAATTCATGTATTCGCAACAGTTCGCCGTGAGTCTTTTGAACTTTATCGTCCGATTTGATGCATATGAATATTTCACGCAGCATTTTGTGTACCAGCACCATCGCTAAATGCAGCAGTTGACGAAATTCTCAGCGACTTGCGCGACTGGTTAATTCCATCGCCGAGTAATGTAGCCCGCCGAACATGCATGGAATGCGATGTTTGCTGCAGGATATTTGCATATACAAGCCTGCCAACTGTTGTATGTGGACTCACCTATCGGCCCAAGCCCGAGCCCGGATGAACTATGACCCCGGCTTCACTCGGTGGCTTTTTCCGGATATGAACGTATTTGTCACGTATGGAATTAAACTATAAAAATTCCCCACTGCAATTTTCACTATGAAATATTAAAGTCATCAAATTATACCCGGCGTTATAACCTAAAATGAGACCATTTTAAAATGTTCTACTTCAAATGCCAACAGTGTGATAAATAAATTCAAGTTTTGTGCTGTTCTTTTCTGAAAGAAATGTTAAATGGAAATGATGTTTGAAAATTGGACACGTAAATAAAATTACCAGCAACACTTTCACGTTCAAGAAATAGAGTAATGCGGCTGTCCAACAACAATATTTGCATGTCAGTTGAGAGAACATGAAGACGATTTTTATTTCATGTCGTTAAATTTGTAACTAAAAATATCTGCATGCATTGAAACTTGAAATTTTAAAAAATAACGTTTATGAAATTAGAGATGCCGGACCGGGCTTTGAGGTTTGGATCGACTTGGCCCGAAAATAAAAATTGCCAACCCGATTCGAAGATCGACTCGACAAAAAATTAGCTGGCCCGGCTCGAAAATTGACTCGAAATCGGGCCGGGCTTCGGGCCGGGCCGGGCCAAAGCTCGAAATTGGGTGCATTCGACATTCCTAATTTTGATTTTTATATGAGGCGAAATGTTTAACTTTTTTCGTGCCAAATTTATAAAAAACCTCTACATCCCTATAACTTTCGACGTTAGTTAACGTAAGTTGTTAAAAAAAGAGACACTTCTAGTGTTAGTTTGTTATAAAAATTACAGACTTACGAGTATTTAACAATTTATTTACCAATGCCCATCGAAAATTTAAAAAAACTTTTTCACAAATTTTATAAAGAAAATATAATTTACACAAGGATTTTTTATCTAACTTTGTTTCTGCTCAAAAATAGGACAAGAAATCATTATGGTAGGAACAAAAATCACTTTTATTTAAATATACGAGTAATAACAATAATAATAGCAACATCACAATATAATTATTATGTTTAATGAATAACCTTGAATTCTTGAAGTAAAATAATACAATTTTATTTATTAATATGTGAAGTTTGTTGTTATTAAATCATTTTGATCCTTTTTAACTTCATCCATTTTCATTAAAATATTAAGGAAACTGTCCATTTGATTGAACTAAAAGACTTTTCGGGCCGGCCCGAAATGCACGAATTTTCGGGCCGGGCCAAAATCAAAAGTCCGACTCGCCTCGATTTTTAAAAATGATTAGCCCGATAAAAAATATCTTCGGTCCGGCTCGATGATCGACTCGAAATCGAGGCGGGCTTCGGGCCGGGCCGGGCCCAAGCTCGAAATCGAGTGCATCTCTATATGAAATCACTCGTCAAATATTATTCATCTTAATATACAGTTGGATCCAAAAATTTTGAACCAAAGAATATTTTAAATATATTGTAAAGATGACACAAAAATCAAATAGTTATATTAATAATCATATGCATTTGTGTATAAAATATTTTCATATAATAAACCAGAAATTAAGTATATAAAATTATGTAGTAACAAAATAATTCATCGCAAAAATGTTGCGCCAAAGACATACGTATTTCGAAACTACGGAAAAGTCTCCCGCTACCCTTAGTAAGGGAGGTATAGGGATCGTGCTAAAAATGGCGTATCGAGTTTTTAGTAAATGACCACCTTTAATAATTAAAAATTGGTCTTAGGTTTTAATTATTATTAAAGAAATTGTTAAGAAATTTACCATATAGCAACAGTTACCGGTTGTATATCCCTAAAATATTTGTATCGCTCTCACGATCTGTAGAAATGCTGCGGTTTCTTTTTGCTATTATTTATATCTATGGGTGTAGGTTTTCCGCGTATTGGTTAAACCAGGGTCGATTTCAGGGTAGATAAAACGAAATTACAACATAACTTCGCATCCTCCTAACTACATGGCATCATGGCCGAGCAAATTCCAACCCTTCCGAACGGATAATTGGCCACAAGACGACAGCATCTTCTGCAAGGCACATCGCCAGCGATGCGTTTCCACTGCTGTGCTCGATGTTCGTGAACTTCCGGTATTGTTTTCAAGATTTCCGTTCCTCGTAACGCGCGCATAACAATGCAGGAAGAAGCCACTGCGCCCAAGGGGCCCGAGATTAGTCGCTTCCCATTTGGGTTGCTCAAATATTGGACACTGATATAGCCGCACTGATTCTTCAACCGCTCTGTATTTATTTCTTTTAACGCCTCGCATATCAAAAGAGAAATGGACACAGGAAATAAAAAACATTAAAAGAAATTCACCGATTTGACAAAAAAAAATCTGTTGTGGCCAGCACAAGACCTTCCGTCAATTCGATGTATTTTGTACAAATCCCATACCAAAATTTCATTGGAAAAGATTCTATATATAACGTAAAATTGTAACACGAGCACATACTATTTTTTTGCAAATTCCTTGCCAAAAGTTTAGTTGAAAAGATTCTATGAATCGAATAAAATTATAATGAATGAACATACACTATGTAAATGCACTTGACACTTCGTCTTTCTTGTTTAGCTTTCCTTATTTTATTAGGGGTCGCTGTTGCTTACTCTTCTGTTTCACTCATTCCTGTCCAACTTCACACAGTTCTTCCTCTCTCAAGTCTTCTACGATACAATCCTTCCATCTCTTTGGCCTTCCTCGTGCTCCCCGCATTGGAAGTTCCAATCATAAGACAAGGCTGCAACTACATGTCACTTGCGAGGAACACTATGACATACCTCATCCTGATCTTACACTTTCAATCTTTGGTTTTGCACTTGACACTGACATCTGCCAATTAGAATTTTTTGAATATAACACTGTTTCCATGGTAAAAAGCAAAGCTGACTAATTTTTGAAAGTTAATATCTTTATAATTCTTTAACATTATATCTATTGAATATGAATGAAAATATATAAGCAAACCATTTAGAGAAGAGCATTTCCTTTAATATGTAAAAAAAATAAAATGTGAAAAAATACTATTTAACTGCGTTTTTTAAGAAAAACTGTTAAGAACTTCAAATAAAGGTACTTCCGGCGGAACAGTTGTAACCAAAATCACCTCTTCATCTGGATGTAAAGAAGAGGAATACGAAAGAATTGTAATTTTTAGAATTGTAGTATTAGAGTTATCGTCGGAGAAAAATTTGTCACACACAGACACACGGACAAACACACACACACACACACACACACACACACGGACACACACACGGACACACACACACACGGACACACATACAGACATCATCTTAAAAATAGTAAATTTGTATAGTAAGGACCCTAGAACGTGCTTATTCATTAAAAACTCACCACCGAATTATTTGACCAAAGACAATACCTTCTTTACCTAAAGGTGACGGAAGGTAAAAAAACGGCTTATATTTACAATATTGCATCGAAATGAAATGTCAAATGAATTATAATATATTGCTGTCAAAATTTCGATTTGCATTTTGTTGTTTAAGCTTAGCTTAAAATTTAAGGACGATAACGAACTTACAGCAGCCGTTGAGAAACATTTTGTGGACTAACCAAAGGAATATTTTTATAACGGGTTAAAGATGTTATTAAACGATGTAATACTTGTATCCAAAAGCAAGGAGCCTATATTGAAAAATAAATTTTTGTTACTGTTCTAATCTTTTTCTTTTTCATGTTAGTCCAGGAATTTAAAAACGATCCCTCGTATGACTGAGATTTTAAATAAATATTAACTGTTAAAAACATAGTTTAATGTTTTTTATTATTAAAATAATAGTTAATATAGTAGAATGCAAGGTATTTACCGAAAAAAATCATTAATTTTAATACAGAAACGGTTGTCATATTCTTCAAAAAAATGAGCAAATAAAGACAATGTTATCAAAATATGATCCTTATTCCTTATTTCACATGAAATCTTGTGCCAAGAGCACATCACGCCACAAATAATAAAATAATTTGAAGTAGTAAATAAGGCGGTATGTTGGTTGGAGTGTATCTAATAGTTAGCTAGTAAATCTGCACCGCAATGTTCTTGTTCTAAGATGGAAATGGCTGAAATATCTTCCCGCTAGTGCACATGATGTACGTAGCAGTAGCAGTCCACTCCGGAACGTCTCTATAAATTCGTTTCCCGGTGAAGAACGTCGGAATCCAGAGAAAAGTTGAGCTTACCCGAGATTCGTCCGTAACTGAATGATGGAGCGAGTTTGTTTTCACAGTGCTTGCATACAATACCAATACCCGCTGGGTATATCAGACTTCAACAACACAACACTCTAGATCGTGTTATTGTAGGTACCTAAGGCACAAAACTATCAAACGTCAAGAGGGGGGAAAATGCAAAGAAACTTGGAATTGTCTACCATATAAATTTGGGTAATTTTAAATTTACATATAAAAAATCTGTTGTGGCCAACACAAAACCTTCCGTCAATTCGATGTATTTTGTACAAATCCGATACCAAAAGTTCCTTGGAAAAGATTCTATATATCCTGTAAAATTGTAACACGAACACACTATTTTTTACAAATTCCATATTGCAACTTCCTTTGAAAAGATTCTATAAATCCAATATAATTATAACACGAATGTACATTCTGTAAATTGTACTTCACACTTCCTCATTCCTATCCAACGCATCTTCTTCACACAGTTCTTCCTCTCTCAAATATTCTGCTACACAGTCCTTCCATCTTCTCTTTGGCTTTCCTCGTACTTCCGGCATTGAAACTGCAAGTCACTTGCGAGGGACACTGTCACTTACGTTACTTTCTGATCCTATACTTTCCACTTTGGTTTTGCACTTGACACTGACATCTGCCAATTAGAATTTTTTGAATATATCTGCTGTTTCCATAATTTTTACAAAGCTGACTGATTTTTGAAAGTTAACCTCTCTTAATTTCTCTATAACTCTATATCTATTGAATATGAAGGAAAATGTATAATCAAATCGTATAGGGAATAAGATTTTCTTTCATATTAATGATTATAAAATGTCGAAAATTGATATTTAACTGCGTTTTTTCAAAAAAAAAAACTGTTAAAAACTTCAAATAAGGGTACTTCCGGTTAACCAATTATAACCAAAATCTAATCAGCTCTTCATATGGTTGTAAAGAAGAGGAATACGAAAGAATCATAATTATTAGAATTGTAGTTTTGGAGTTATCGTCGGAGAAAAATTTGTCACACACACATGGACACAGACACACACACGGACACACACAGACACACACACGGACACACACACACCTACCTAAAGGTGACGGAAGGTAAAAATTGATGACCTGGCCTAAATCATACACAAGTCAAATCAAATTGAATAAGCTTTACTTTCCTACTATAGATAAAAAAATATTCATGGAGTCCTGCAAATTAGTTATGATTATAGTGATAAAACTACCGATATTGACTTCCCATAAAAGATAACAACAGGCATTACACCAAATTGAATTGATATTGAAAGACTTCTTTATGTCCATAATACATAATTCTACAGAATGAATATCACTCTGAAATTGTACGGAAATTAAAGTTCAACAACAAATATATGTAAATTAATAATCGTCGTTAAGATTCATAGCTTTATTTGTTCAGAAAACGAGGAATAAGTAGCAGAACCCTTGTGTAAGCATTCTGCTTCCATTGATTATGTAAACGAAAGAGATTTCCCGATCTAGAGAGAATGATCTGTCGTCCAACACATACTTTGTATTCTCTCTTTTATAGTTGCCATTGGACATGAAAACTTTACGTGGAAATCACGAAACTTGGTTTTATTTGTCTGTTTATTTATTTAGAAGTTGTGTCTAACTAGCTCACCCATATCACTGATACTCCTGAACAGTTTCTGACAGCAAGCCATTATTAGTTCACCGACTAAATACAAAACAAAAAACCGAGTACTCGCTACTCGTCCGAGTTGTGGCGGAATGACCGAGGCGAGGCGAGGTGGAAACTGTTTGTACTGTTTGTCAGTGCTCGTCAATCACAGCTATTTGCTTCGTTATTCACTTTAACTTTTTTTGTTTCCGCTACTTAATGAACTAACGAATGGTAATCTATGCAAGAAACTTAATAGAAGAAACTACTTGAATCTAATTAAAACGTCTATTTCACTTTATGCTATCAAAATAGTTACTGCGACGTAATCTACAACGGGAATTTTCGACGCTAAAAAACAATGTTTAAACGAATATATTTATTTGTACATGAATTTATGGTTATGACATTGTAATATCTTACCTGATGAAGGTGTAATTCTATACCGAAACGTCGGATAGTAGTATATTACGTTCCAAGTTAAGAAAAGTGAAACTTTACCAGACGAGTATGGCAAGTTTAAGTACGAGCGATAACGAGTACTTCAATGCCATACGAGTACAGTAAAATCACTTTTTACCTCCCGCTATCCAAGGTAAGGGAGGTATAGGGATCGTGCTAAAAATCACATATAGAGATTTTAGTGAATAAGCACGTTTTGATGTTCCCAGAATCCGATTTTATCATTTTTACAATGATGTCTGTAGGTATGTATGTGTGTCCGTGTGTGTGTGTGTGGATCTTGTGGACACGATTACTCAAATACTATCAATCAGAAAATTTTGAAATTTTGTATACCCATTCTATACTAATGTGGGAAGAGCTCATTAGTTTTTGGTGAATATAGGATAACCAAAAGTATCATTTATACAAGCTTTTAAGAGTTTTTCTTGTAAAAAATTCATTGAATATAATGGCACAATCTTCAATTCTACGATAAGCATTTAGTAAATAACTTGAAATAACTTTAAATATTGAATTATAAAATAATTTATTTTTGTACATCACTTTGCCTTTGCGTCAAACAAAAACAATACTTTAATAACAAATTTGACATATTTAAACAAATGTCACTGTCAGGAAGAAATTACATTACAATTAATAATGAAACCGTATTAAGAAGAATTTAGTAGTTTAAATATGATTGTAATGAAATTAAGGTTTGTAAAAATAATATATTTTCCATCATACATAAATATTAGATATACAGGATAATTCGATTTTAGTTTGATGTTTGCAGTATTATACATCAAACAGCTCTCAATAAGAACGTGATTTCAAAGTGTCAAATAATTGCAACTAGACATTTACGAAATGGATCATGTCTGGCGAAGAATTTACACAGATTACGTTTTAGAGCATAAGGAAGTTGGTGTGTGACGATTTTTTCTTAAAATATATTAATGATCCAAAACTTCGCAAAGTTGGTAATGGCTCACAGATTTTTCAGGAAAAACATAACAAAATATAATCCAAATTTCGTATTACCAACTTTTCGATTTATTGGAACAACAAAGTAGATTTTGTTTACAAACGATCAATCGGAAGTGATACTTTACTTAAAACTCATTGCTATTTTAAGTAAAATGCTGTGTATTTTTTCTTTCAACAAATGCCCTTGAATAGTCCTCTCAAGTGAATCCATTTATAACCAAACATTACTTCAACAAAGTTCGGCTTAAATAATACAAAAGTCGAAATCAAACAATTTTCACATTGATTTTGTTGAAATTTAATAGTTTAATGAAAAAGTTAACAGTTCAAACAAATATAATACGTTTTCCTAAGTATTCATACTTTGTTTTAGATTCCTCGTCCCAGGTGCATCTCTATTGTTTATTATCTAGTACGAGGATTGAATTCATCTGAGTTAAACTCCAGTTTATGTTCCACTACACTGTACACAATTTTAAATATTAAAGCACATACAGAACCATTTGGAATAAACAGAGTTCAAACCCTCGCAGACACAACAGTACAGTATGTCTTCTCTGTATCTCTGCATAGACCATTTAACAATATTCAGCTTAGGTCAGAGTCAGACAATCCGTTCGGAGTCCTCTGCATCGTTCAATATTCGAGTAATAAACATGCTTTGCATGCAGTTCAGTGGGAAAAGGTCGAGCATTTTTCAACCGCGTTTTCTGCTCTTGTTTTCGCTAACGAAGTGCCGACCCGTGCGTATACCTCTTCAGGAGATCGTGCAGGGAATTGTAACCAAGACGGTTGCTGTACTTGCAGATCGTTTGAGAAGGAAACAGTCTGCAAATAAAATTTAATTTGTCCTAATGCTACATGGCTTAAAAATCATTTAGAATTTATTTACTGAACGAAGTACGTAGTGCTGTACAAAAGAATGAATCCTAATGACACTGTTCAATGGATCACAGCAATAAAGTTAAGTATACCTGAAAAGGTCGTAATCGTAAACCAGTTTAGGGGAACTTTTGGTAAAATAAAGTTCATTAATGCCCGTTTGCACCGGTATCATTTAAATGTTCCCCTTAGTTAAGAGCTAAAGTTGCCCTTAAGCTTAAATGGCTTGCACGAATAGAATATAGTCGCCGCTTAGTTAAGGGCAGCTTAGAAAAAGTATAAGAAGAAATTCTAGTAACTTTTCATTTTCTTATTATATTGTTCTGGTGAGTAATTATTATGTCAAATGTAAGAGGTGAGAATGGGGGCTGCAAATAATTATTATTTTATATGCTACTACAGATAATAAAAATATTAATAAGTAATAATTAAAAATTTATTTTAGATATGTGGAAAGTAGAAAGAATTTAATTGTTTAACGCACGATTGGTGTTCCCAAGTGTACTCACATAAACCAACGATCTCAATAGTTCATCGTTCCAATTCAAACTGTAAATAGTATGATTCTAGAGAACATTATAAATAGGATCTAATACAAAGAGATGAAGAAAAGAAACCAATAATTTCAAAACAAATTTGGTACTTTTTACTAGCACGATTTTTCGCAGTGGAACCAACCAACTAACCGGTTAGCAGTTATCTGTTATTCATTATTCCGTTTAACTACCATATCCATTGGTTACCCAGCTAACACTAAATAAATTTGATTATAACAAAAATTGTAATAACCTGTTAATCCATTAATCAAAATGACCAATTCAAATAACGGACGCTTCTGCGGTTTATAATCAGCCGAGTTCGTTATTTGCATATGGCCTTCAAGATTTTTCGTAAAAATTTAAACATTTGCGAATAATATAATAATAAAATTCTTCTCTTTCTGTGATACTGAACAACTTTTTTATTGATTTATAAATTCTCTTTGACAACGGTCTATCAAGATGCTGTGATTTTTCTAGGAACATTTGATCCTTGTTTGTAGGCGACTGTTATAAGAAATAATGGCCGATGACCGTTATTTTTATAGTTTCACTGTTGTTTCTAGTCCTGCCATATTAAAAATTACGAAAAATAAAATAACAAGTTAACCCTGTATTTTTGGCAGCACTATATTTATTATTCTTCAAATATATTCATTAAAGTCAATCAAAAATGATGTAAATAGTAAATCTCTTTTCTGTATTTGTATCCGACAATGGGTTAACTATCCTAACGGCGTTCTTTTTACTCTGGGCAGTTAGGGATGGAGTTTGAAGATTTGTAGTTTTGATTAGGCCGGCGGGCTTATTTCACGATGCCATAAATTCTATAAATATGTAAAGTTTAAGTAAATTTGTCAATTGGAATGTACCATTAACAATTGTACGTGTTAAGTAAGACCAAAAGTAACACTATTACTTTGTTACTCATCTTTATTTGCTTAATAAAATGACACAGTGATGACTACGTAAGGGACGAAAACCGTGTCCTCTTTCAGTGAGGTGGATGCCGAGAGAAAGGCGAAGCTGCCGGCGTTTAAGAATGGTCGGAATATTGAAGAGGTCGTACTAATAATTCAGCGAGCGCTGACTGACACTAGCCGCTGATTAAACCGTGATAAATCACGCTTTTTGTATCGTGTTTGTATATGCAGTGCTCAGCATCAATCCTAAGGGTGCGATGATTCTATTTTCTCCTGAATCAAATGCCGAACAATAGAACCTCTTAAGGTTTCTTTGTACTTTGTAATTTCCTTCAAATGGAAAAATTAATTTGTGCGATTCCCTCGGGTAAGTCGGAAATACTGGTTTCTTTATTATTTTAATTAACTGTTGTTGCCAACTCTTTTGCACTGCTAGAAAAACCTTATTACTTCAAGTTTCGAATGTAAATGTTTTTCTTTTAATTAGAAGTGTATTTTGAATTTTAAATTTTAATAAAATTTAACTTAATATTCTCGACAAATAGAAAAATAAGTTGAGAAGAGAATACGTTTCTTGTAAAGGCTAATGAGCTACGAGATTAAGATTCAGAACAGTTCTTAAAGAAAAATATAACTAAAAATAATTATGATGCTTATATTTTAAATGTCAAATAAATTTGATGTTTTGCTACAACAGAAAGCATAACTGCTTGCAAGATTACTTGCAGATGCACAGAAAAAAAAACATCTAAATTATAGTTAAATTAACTAAATAAATTCCTTATTTTTCAGCCTACTAATATGTTGCATTAAAATAGTTGGTTTAGTAAAATTTACTAAATTTGTTATATTTAATAAATTATAGTAAAATTAAATACAAACATAAATGAAATGATTGCATGTACATTATAATAAGTACTGAACTAAATATAAATAAAGAAATTGACTAAATATGTATTTAAATTTCATTAAATAAATTACCGAAAATAAATAAATATATCATCACGGCATATTACCCATTTCTGGCTGTGCCAGTATCTACAACACATGTAGACATCGGTAATGATGACGATATATTTTACCGTGTACTCATAGCTGGCGTGGAGAGTGCACCACAGGGGTCACTTTTGTGCCATTTAAAATTGGAAATATTTGGCGTCTGTCGGGATCAAACCCGGATTAGTTAAAATGCTAAAGTAAGATTTGTAAATTATACTAATTTATTAGACATATTGTCTAATAAAATAGTATCTAAATATAATTAGACAAAATTTGAAATCTTTTTTTTTCTGAGTAGTGCATCCAGAAAAGGATTCAACGAAAAAAGAAAAATTCTGCCAGCACATTATTGTTAACATCGATTATGCTGTTTATTGGATTTACCAAGGATTTTAATGAAGAATAATGAATACTTAAAAAAATTACGTATGTTTCATACTATTTTCTTTGCTGAGGATTACATTTATATTAAACCTTTATAAAAATATTTGACAATTCCAATCAAAGGATATTTGGAGGCTTATTTTGTAAGAATGTCATTATATCATAACCATTTTCGTATTGATTAAACCCCAGCTATTTATTTTTATATATTGTGTTTCTGTTCAATTGAAAAAACTATAATCAGTATTACACTTCGTTTTTCTATGAATTTTCCCCCTCTCCCAGTTACAGTCTCTGTCCATGATAGATTTTATCATAATTTATTGATTTTAGCACAAATTTATTTTGTATAATTACTTGATAATTGTTAAACCGTTTATAATGAAATTATTTTGAACAATAATTAATGGATGCAGATTTAGTCAGTTAACAACAACTAACTTCGTTAGGATATTATTAAAATTTAAACCAAACGACGTATCACGTTATAATTATTTAAAACAGATACCTAAATTTTCTAAATTAATTTGCATAAAATCATGTTTCAATGTATCAGGTAACACAAAGAGAAGAAAATACACTTGCGCAATAGACTTTGGGAGGAAATATTTTCCATTCAAAAGCATTGACACGTCTCAATTCTTGCTTGGAAAACGAAACGAGGATCTAGTTTACCGTTTTCTTGTTCGCGAGCAGAAAAATACTGTCAATCAAAGTCGTACATTTCACCGATTTCAGCAACGCTAACACTGCCGACAGTACAATTCGACTATAATATCATTGGATTTAATGCGATTCAAAGATTTGTTGTAAGATTGATAGAAATTTTATGTTTACCTTAAAATAACTTGATGCAATAGATGAGTTGAAGAAGTTATTTTAATTAATATTTCTTTTTCTCTTTGCAAGAATTCCAGACAATTCGGACGAAAGAATGGTAGGTAGGTATCAGATTTAAACACATAACAATGTGTTTACTAAATGAGAACAATAACCATTAAGTTCATTCCTGCACTTTTGTTCTATTTTGCACGAAACATAAAGTATCAAATGTTTCAGTTACAATTTTCTACAAAAGTTCTACGGCTTATAGTCCATTCAGGATGTCTTGAACATAAAAGTTGTTCTGGTGTGTCAGACATGAATCTACAACATATTTTAAAATGCTCATAGCTTTTCATTATAATTATAATCAATTCAAATAGTAATTGTTGTAAAAAAAATTAATCTGTTTGACAGAGTTTCTAAAAAGTTGGCAAAATTGACACCGATTCTTCAGGTTTAGTTTGAATTCTGTAATACAATATGTATGGTTTCATCTCTTAAAATCAGCTTAATTTCTTGTCACAGTTTTTGTTCGTCTGTCTTCCAATTAATTATTTAATTAATTAGTGTATTTTGTACACCGTATTTAGGAAAGTGATTCCCGTTTTAGTTCTTGTACTGTTTTTGCTTCCTTTCTTCTTCAACAGGGACTACAAATCTTCATTAAGATTGATATTTAAACTTAAAAATTATGATTTTAAAAAGCAAATCACGAACGCGATGAAATAGATAAAGATTTAACTGAGTTGGTATTGGGTACATTAAAAGATACACAAGAGTTTTCATTTGTCTATTGAAATCTGTTTCTTTTTCTTATTACAATTTTTACCTCCCGCTACCCTTGGTAAGGGAGGTATAGGGATCGTGTTAAAAATCACATATCGAGATTTTAGTAAATAACTACGTTTTAAGGTCCCTAGAATCCAATTTTAACATTTTCACGATGATGTCTGTATGTGTGTATGTGTGTATGTGTGTGTGTGTGTATGTATGTATGTGTGTGTGTATGTATGTATATGTGTATGTGTAGGGATTTTGTCGCATTTTGTCGTTATGAAAATTAAAGATTATTGAATTTTTTACAGGAATAAATTAATACTTTTTCTATATATTTTACAGATAAATTTAAAAACAATTCCTTTGTTATACAGTTCATATTTCAAATGAATGTAACTGACAGTAAATGTCACTGTTAAAAAACTAATCACTTCAAATTAATAATAGTGACATTTTAAAAAGAAAATAGTAAATAAAGCAATAGTTTTATGCAATGGAACAGTTTTCAGCGTTAGTAAATCCGTAGGTATGTAATTAAATTAATAAAAATTAAATAGCGGGAGGTTTTGTGTTGGCCACATCAGATTTTTATTCTTCTTTTTACCAATTAATACTCATATATTTTGAACAGCTTTGTTTGTGATTATTTCTTTGTTTTTATCTACGTCCTTTTAGACACAGGGCTAATAATTCTTCATTTTCGTTGTCATTGATACAATTGTGATAAAAAAATGTGTTAATCTTGAAAAACAAAATTCAAATAAAGATAGGTGTGAAGGCTTTTTAGAAAAATTGTTCATTTTAAAAATTAATTTAAAATATTTCGTATTGTTTGCCTTTATCTACTGAATTTTTTATGACACTTTTTTCTTCCTCTCTTTTAACCAATTAATTATTGCATATATTTTAAATATTATTTTTTGAGATATTTCTCTTGAGTACTTGTTTCCTTCTTGTTAGTCAGGACTTCTAGTTCTTCTTTTAGATTTGTATTGAATTGAAGCTTTTAATAAAAATGATTGTTGTTTTTTAAAAGCAAAAATACAAACGCAGTCAACCAGTAGGAGGTTTATCATAAGCTTGATATAGGGCAGAAAATGATTCCGGGATTGAATTCCTCAGTGATTAATTGACTTTCCGCTGCCAAATTCCTCAATTTATTTTGTTTCTTTATGCAAGTTCACTCAGTGGGTCCCCCAGCGTATTCCGCGCTAAAAACACTTGAAAACAAATTGCAATTTTATAATCTCAATTAAAGAGGATGTGCGTCGACGGGGCGCTAGTTTGATTACAGCGCCAATGGTGCGTTTATGAATGGCGGCAGCCGCAGTTCCATCGATTTTTAATTCCACTGTCGCGGCCTAGCGGGCGACGGGCGGTCCTCACGGTGCTGAAAGGTGCGGTTATGAACACCCGCCACCGCTATAAAACAGTTCCGTTAACAACTTGATCCGAGCCCTCTTCATTTACTTTGTTTCGCTGGGAGATTTGCTAGTAAACGGCGCGATGATGGCCGACCAGAGATGATGTTTCATGCGATGCGCACCGTTTCACCCACGGATATTCATCCTCAATTTTTCTTGCATAGCCTCCCTTGCTTAAATATATTAAAATATTTTCATATTTTAAATGAAGGAGCTAAATCAGGGTAGAAGAAGGTAAGTATTTATTTAGGATCTCTATGTATGTGGACGGTTCTGGTCTGACAACCTTATGAGTTTGGATAGGACCTTTCACAACACATAATGTAATGTGTGTGGTACATGATTTTTGACAACTTATTTTGCACGACAATCAAGTTCTGGATTTGAGGTGGAGGGTGAAGGAAGAAACTGCACGCGCACTTAGGCCTTACAAATGGGCCCATTGTACTACCTCCTATAGCACAGCTTCCGACCTACCGATGTTGAAGAGACAATCAAGTTATTATTATTTTCATATTTCTTTATTAGCAAACAATTTTAATTACTCAAATACTATCAATCAGAAAAATTTGAAATTTTGTATACCCATTCTATACTAATTAAGTATTACTTATATAAGCTTTTAACAGTTTTTCTTCTAAAAAATTCATTGAATCTAATTATTTAGCAACTTTTACTAATACAAATTGGATATAATGGTACAATCTTCAATTCTACGATAGTAGCATTTAGTAAATAACTTGAAAATATTAAATAATTTATTTTTTCCGACGACATAATTTCACACGCTAAACTGTTACTGAAAGTTGGTCTTTGCACATCACTACCAAAGCTGTGTGAAATGAAAGCTCGTTAGCCAATCAGATTCGTCCGCAACTGTGTGATATGACTTTATCACATGCTGCGATAACTGAGCGAACTAACCTAACAATTTATATGTAAAAATTTTACAGTTGCAAATAATTTGCTAAATTTGCACGGATTAAGAAGGCTGGACCCTGATTTATCAGATTTTAACATAATTTTTGGTGAATTCTGATAGCAATGATGTAAACATAATCTGTTTTAATATTTTTATGAAAATTTTATATTGTTTTATTTTTTGTGGTCGTCGGAAAAATATCGTGTACAACACGTGCTGAAAGGGTATTTCACGTTCATGTATAATATCCAACTTTTAGCACTAGTTATACAATATACTATTGTACATCATCTTGCCTATGCGTCAAACAAAAACATAATATTTTAATAACAATTTTAAAATTTTAAACAGGAAGCAATTACATTAAAATTAATAATGAAACCATGTTAGGAGGATTGTATTGAGTCTAATGAAATTAAGGTTAGTAAAAATAACATATTTTCTATGATACATAAATATTAGATGTACCGAATGATCCGATATAAATTTAATATATTAGTAGTAGTATGAAATGAACACCGTGTATATTATTTGGATATTATAGTCTAAATAACCTTTTTATCAATTGATAAACCTATAGGTATTTACATTTTTAAATTAATTCGCCCCATGAGAATCGAACTTGTATTTATTATTTTGAGTTGCCACACATTTGTCTAGATTCTAGGATATGGTAATGAAATAACTCAGTTTGAAGCTAAAAGCGGACGAAAACTCAGATAGTTGAGACAACCATCCAGGTGGTCGCGGTGACTCGGATAAGTCTGAATACTTGTTTTCCCAGCGCCATGTAATGGTATGTGAAGATCTGGTTTGGGAAGCGACAAGAAGCCACAAGCCGAAGATGGCCAGACACAGCACGCACACACCACATATAAACAGGATTTGTATAAGCTTGCCTCCAGATTTTGGTGAAAGTATAAAAATAGGCTTATGGGCTATTGAGAAGGAAACAGTTTTTCACCAAGTCTGTGCTTGGGAGAAGGTTTGCTTGGGCTACCACAAAATTTGATTATATCATTCGTATAAATTTCTCTTCGATATTTAAATATTGTCTGTCGAATAGCAAATATTCTAAAATATAGTTATTTCTTCTATTGCACCTAATTACTAGAAGAAACTAAAATTACAATTGACAGTTTTATAGAACTGATAATTCAGAATTCAAAATGAAAAAGAAATATAAAGCTATAATTTCATTCAGTCGATCTAGAAATTAATTTCCTTGTAGGGATATTTTGTTTATTGTATTGTTCTATTCCTTCTTGATGATAATATCATGTGAAGTATTTCTTTATTTCAGTCGAAATATATTCCGGGAGGACATTTCGCTTTCAACACATTGTCAACGATGGCTGTGCTCTTCAACGCGTTGAGCTGAAGATGGAACGGTGCACGCTGATTGTCCGACGCTAATGGTCCTGAACGCCGCTTGTCTTTTTTATTTTATTTGTTTTTGTTTCTTGTTGCACTCGTTGGTTTCAAAAGCTTGCTGTTGAGTGTTTTTCTTTTTTTTAAACGCAGCTTAGTTTGGTGACAACTAAAACGTATATTTGTTTTGGTTTTACATGAATGCACTTTAAATTTATTTAAACCCAGATATAGCTAGTCATAAAAGCCAGATTAAAGTACTCTAAAGTATATTATATTTTATAATCTATTTTATATAAAGTAGGTACTATTTGAAAGCAATACAATAATAGAATCAAGCAATAGTTGATGCTATATGATCACTTTTAATGGATACCACTAAAGTTATAATAAAAACTAACCACTGTAGACCTAAAGTCAAGTGTGCGTTTAGGTTATGTGTGGGTGGGTATGTTTAGGTTTATAATTGTTTGACATATTCATATTTACAATATAAACACTCTTAAAAACCTCAGCTCTGTACTATAACTATATAATGTAAAATGAACGCGAGTACTTGTATCGAGCGAGTAAATTTGATATTACGCTCGTTATGAATATGCAACCCGGTTTCCCAGAAAATGTATTTCCTTAGCCACACTCTGGCATGCCTATCAAAAGTAAACAAACAACTAAAGAAACAATTTTTGATATAATGAAAAGTAGTAAAAAAAAAAAAAAAAACGGGCAAAGAAATATGCCATCCAATTAAAGTCGGTTTGAGTTTTTCTCTTTTATTATATCTGTACAAGGCTCAAATTAAGGGCCCAAATTATGTAACAATGGCAATCTATACAATATGTTTGAAGCTTCGCGAACATTGGTTATTATTCTGTAAATAATGAAGTTTATTTTCTCTTTTTGGGAAAAAAAATCACTTTTCAATGTTATTTTTCTTTAAATGTTTTTTGACTTCTACTAATGGCCAGCAGCTGAGCTGTTTCCGTGTTTATATTTTACATGACACTAAAATTTGACAAAAGCAGTACGTAGTCGTCCAATACTACGGCTCGAAGTAACTACTAAGGGATAGGTAATAATTAGTGCTGTGAGGATCCGGCAAAACTTGGATCCGAGTACCCGGATTTCAAAATATCCGGTTCCTCGGATATCCGATGTTAGGATATTGAAGCGGATATCCGTAAATTTAATTCGGATTTGGATTCGGATCCGAATTTGGATCCGGATCCAGATTTGAGTCCGGATCTTTTTTGGATTCGGATCTGGACTTGGATCTGGATCCGGATTCGATGTTTTGTTTACGGATTCGGATCCGAATTTTAATTCTGGATCCAATTGTACTAACTATATCAAACAAAAATTTATTGTAGATTATTTCATAATCAGATTTATTTGGTTTTGAAGCTCCATGATAATACTTATACACTCAAATATTATCATCGGGTTCAATACTGAGAATATTCGAATCCGAGAACCGACGTGGATTCTGAAATTGCATATCTAAAATCCGATACTCATACTCATATTCGGATCCGGATCCAAAAACCAATACTCAGATTTGGATCCAAAATCCGATACTCAGATCCGGATAGTTCAACAATCAATTATCCGGATATCCGGATATTTTTGGATCCGAAACCAAAACTATCCGGATCCGTATCACACCACTAGTAATAATAATACGTAAATGGAAAACTGAAAATTGTAAATTTTTATTAGATAGTTTGTAATATATTTTTGAAAGCCATTTTTATGACAAGAAGAAAATCATTCTAGAATCGTTTATTTTTAATGTTTTAAAAGAGGATTGAAATTTTATAACAGCTGAATGACAGATTCCAATAAAGATATAATAAGGATGTCAAACTGGAAATTTAATAACAAGCACTTCATAAAATCTAAATTTCTGTAGGACAGGCCACTGAGACTTAAATAAAATTTGTAAATGTTTTAAATTTACTTTCATGCTGAAAAACATACTTTCCAAACTTGTTGATTTAATAAATTTACATTCAGAAAATGTTTCTCCACCTGCTGTAGAAAATTCAACATTTGATTTGAATAATTAGAACTGACAGCAAATACTGATTTGGTTAAGTGAACTGAAAACAATTAGCAAGTAGTATTGAAACTACAAACTTAATTCCCACAAATTACTCCATCCATTTACTCATTTCTGTTCTCATGGAATATTTACTGACCAATCAGGAACCTCCCTGTCCAGATTTTAAATATTCTGTGAGAGGAATCCTGAGAGGATTGCACGACAAGCAGCGACCCAAATTACACGTGGGAGGTTAGAAAACGGAAAGAGCTGAAAGCCGAGTCGGCTGGAGTGCGACACCGTAGCGTACTCGGGACGGGCTGCATTTCACCGCAATCAAGTTTGACAGGCGCACGTGTGCAGCGGTTGTGGCCCCAAGTGCATTGTAGCCACTGGTCAACGTTCGCTACGGTGGCGCTAGCCTGTGGCCAGCAAAGTCTCCGACGTGCAAATTACCTGTCCCTGGACCGGGACTGTCAGCGCGAAGATGGAGAAGGTTTTAATTGGACGGCCAGAAACTCCAAAAATTCTGGTCTACATGAATCCTATTTTTACATTCCGTCAAAAGGAAGGTATTGTCTTTGGTCAAAAAATTCGATGGTGAGTTTTTAACGAATAAGCACGTTTCAAGATACCTAGAATACGATTTTACTAATTTTACATTGATGTCTGTATGTGTATGTGTGTGTGTGTGTGTGTGTGTGTGTGTGTGTGTGTGTGTGTGTGTGTGTGACAAATTTTTCTCCGACGATAACTTCAAAACTACAATTCTAAAAATTATGATTCTTTCGTATTCCTCTTCTTTACAACCATATGAAGAGCTGATTAGATTTTGGTTATAATTGGTCAACCGGAAATACCCTTATTTGAAGTTCTTAATAGTTTTTCTGGAAAAAACGCAGTTAAATATCATTTTTCGACATTTTATGATCATTAATATGAAAGAAAATCTTATTCTCTATACGATTTGATTATACGTTTTTCTTCATATTCAATAGATATAGAGTTATAGAGAGATTAAGAGAGGTTAAAATTCAAAAACCAGTTAGCTATGCAAAAATTATACAGCAAATAATATTCAAAAAATTCAAATTGACAGATGTCAGTGTCAAGTTCAAAATCAAAGTGGAAAGTATGGGATCAGAAAATAATTTAAGTGACAGAGGGTCCCTCGCAAATGTCTTGCAGTTTCAATGCCGGGAATACAAGAAAGGCCAAAGAGAAGATGGAAGGACTGTGTAGCAGAATATTTGAGAGAGAAAGAACTGTGTCAAAAAGATGCGTTGGATAGGAATGAAGAAGTGTGAAGTGCATTTTACAGAATGTACATTCGTGTTATAATTATACTGGATTTATAGAATCTTGTCAAAGGAACTTGCAATATGGAATTTGTAAAAAATAGTTTGTTCGTGTTACTATTTTACAGGATATATAGAATCTTTTCCAAGGAACTTTTGGTATCGGATTTGTACAAAATACATTGAATTGACGGAAGGTTTTGTGCTGGCCACAACAGATTTTTTTTTCACACTTGTGAATGGAAACATCTAGTTAAATAAACAAAATATAATCAATACAATCCAAAAATATGGATTCACTTACCCAAATTATTTTCTCTAATGAAAGTTACAAAACACAATAAATATGAATATTTTACCTTATTTTTGCTGTTGTATACCTATACTTCTTTTGAATTCTGTTAAAGTTTTGTAGTTATTATAAGATGAAATTAAGGAACAAATAATCAAAATCAGCACAACCAATTTTAATCAGATCAGATCAGACATTTTGAAAATCATTTGGAAATAAGTTTCTAGTAATGTTTTACAAAAATTTATACAAAGAATACCATAAAACTATACATTTTGTCTCATATTTCCATTTGGCTTTACTGAAATTAAATCTTGTCGAATTTCGGTAAGATGAAATGAAAAGACAAGTCTTCAAAACCAAATCAATAAAATAAAAAAATAAATATATCATCACGGCATTTTACCCATTATTTACAACACATGTAGACATCGGTAATGATGACGATATATTTTACGTGTGGGCGCTTACCAGGCGTCACGTCATGGGCACTCGTAGCTGTGGTGGCAACAAGCATTTAGAATTCTATTATAGAAAGCAGGCGAATACGATTTTACTTTTACGAATCTTGGTAGCATGCACTTTAGAATTCTATATTCGTTTTTGATTGGGAAATTATTGAATTTTATACTGTTAAAATAAAAAATATTATGACAGTTGTATATAATAAATGTATAAATTATATATAAATTGGCTTTGAATGGAATTGTAGCAAAATAATGACGTTACTTTGATATTTTCGCCTCGAGTCGTACGCTTGCAGGCGAATATTTTGATACACGCATGCTACTAAATTTTCGCTTCGTGGCGAAAAGCGAAAACAAATGCCTATTTTGATAGAATTCTAAAGTGCGTGCTACCACTACTGGTGTGGAGAGTGCACCATAAAGGTCATTTTTGTGCCATTTAAAATTGGAAATATTTGGCGTCTGTCGGAATCGAACCCGGTTCCCCCAGGTCCGCGACCAGACACTCAGGCACGCGGCCACGGGACTCCATAAAAAAACCAAATCAACTAATATTAAACATCTGTAGGGGAATTAAAAAAAAAACATTTGGATTCTATTAACATTTTATAAAACCTAAAAATAATGCCTGGAGTTTGCTAAATATTTGTTAAAGCCAAAGGATTTTGAAATAAAATAAAATTAATACGAAATGAAAAATAGTACGAAAAATAAATTCGGGTACTGTAATGTCCTACTGGTACTTTGGTACCTACTTTATATAATTCGCTGAAAGTGTCGTGTACAGTATGTACTCGTCTTAGAATAAGGACCATTGAATTACTTGTCTTTCAATATCAAATTTTACTCCTTTTTTTCGCCATCTTTTCTGATTCTACTCTTGTAACAATATGTATTGATGAAATAATCTCTTGGGATCATATTCATTGACGCCCATGAATAGCTCATTATACGAGACAACCAACGATAATGAAGTTCAACATGAAAAACAAAAATACAAAAATGTCGCCATGGCTTAACCACAGATTCCTGAGGCTAAAATAAGACGATTTAACTAAATTTGCTTCTACCGGACAGTGTACCATTTAGCTAGAATTCTGCTTCAAAAAAACTAATTTCAGTTCAAAAAATTCAATATAAAAGAAGAATAAACAAGCCGCAAATGTCCAAACGGACATACAAAATTTAAGGAGTTTTAATGGGAGTGTTCTATTAAAACATGACAAAAAATAATTAGCAGGTGAAGATATATTCTCTGTACGTCTTCTTCTGTGATTGGTTTTAATTTGATTGATTTTGTTGTCCCTGTTTCTTCAGGTTTGTTTCATTTCTTTTCAACCCTTGCTCAGATGATGATCTGTAGGATAAAGAAAAGTTTAAAGTTCAGACGATGTACGAATGTAACTTTTTTATTATTTACATTTTCTCTACATTAAATTTTACATGTAAGTATTCTTCAACAAAATATTATTGCACTCAAATATAAAATAGTTATTTGTGTACCAAGGCCAAAAAATGATTTTTTCGGTCGAGTTTGATCTTAATGACCGAGGTGAAGACGAGGACGAAATAACACTTTTTGGCAGTGGTACACACAAAATTTTTAAGTCTACCTTCTTTATAAAATTTACAAATTTTTTTGATTTTTATTTATTTATTATTTTCTAGGTAGCAAATCTAACCTAGCAGCGTTGGCTTCGTTTATTACTTCGGGAGGGGTGTTGAATCTTTTCACATCACTTTCGTCACTGTTGAACATGTTTATCAACAATAATTATTAGAAAATTTCGTTACCAATACCTACGTATTTATTACAGTTTATACCAAAATTGATAGTTTAACTCACAGACCATTTACACTGTTTTATTCAGATATTCTGACATTGTCGGTAATGTCGGAATCATGATGCAAAGTAAAAAATTATCAATAGATGGCATTACATTAAATCGGACAAAAAAGTAAGCGGACGAAAAACAATTACTTTTCGTCCGCTTTTGAGTACTAAAAATTCAAATTTTTGTTAAGGTCGACTTAGTTTATGTCTTATATATACTTATTACATGGTAATTGGTGGTTCCCTGAGGAAGGCAGATTGGCTGCCGAAAAATTGGATTTGTAATAAAGACATTTTCATAAATTTTCAAGACTTTTCTCCGTTTCTTCCAATCATAACAGTTTTCAATCAATACCATGATTTATAAGTTAGATATCTGTTCACATGTTAGTATGAGTTGATGAAATCATTAATGTCACTTTATATTCCGTTGAAAATCACCCCGGTACAAACGCAGCGTAAAACATTCAACCGAATCAGATCCATTGGTTGTTCCCCCACATTCCACTACGCTTATTATGAAAAATATAGCCATTTTTGTCAAACATTACATACTGTGGGGTATACACAAGCTAATAATAATAAAAATTGTTTGTATTTTGTTCGAAATTTGTTGTTTGTCATGGAGAAGCCTACCAGATTCCTCTTTTGAATGGAACAGCTATCGATGGTCATTGTAGGTGCGGCAGAAGTGAGCCGTCAGAAGAGAAATCAATTCTTGCAGGAGTGGCAAGTGAAGATGTTGGCAAGGTGACGCTGGGCCCGCGGCGACCGAGTTTGATTACAGCGCGTCGCTCGACCGAGACGCAGGGAAAAATCTAGCTTCGTCGCCACTCTGACCAAAATTAATTTTTGTTGCCTTTTACATTTATTTATAAATAATTGCAAATATAATTTTTGACAGAGAGTGAAATGTTACGCAGATATTTGTAGAACAAAAACGTTTTGAAGCCATGAACATTTTTCATCGTTCTTTTTACCTCCCGCTACCCTAGGTAAGAGAGGTATAGGGATCGTGCTAAAAATCGGATATAGAGATTTTAGTGAATAAGCACGTTCTGATGTCCCCAGAATACGATTTTAACACTTTTACAATGATGTCTGTAGGTATGTATGTATGTGTGTGTGTCTGTGTGTGTGGATCTTGAGGACACGATTACTCAAATACTATCAATCAGAAAAATTTGAAATTTTGTATATCCATTCTATACTAATGTGGGAAGAGTTCATTAGTTTTGAGTGTATATCGTATAACCGGAAGTATCATTTATACAAGCTTTTATCTTGTAAAAAATTAAATTATAATATAATTTTTTAGCAACTTTTACCAATACAAATTGAATATAACGGCACAATATTCAATTCTACGATAATAGCATTTAGTAAATAACTTGAAATAACTTTATATTATATTATAAAATAATTTATTTTTGTACATCACTTTGCCTCAGCGTCAAACAAAAACAATACTTTAATAACAAATTTGACATATTTAATCAAATGTCACTGTCACGCAGCAATTTTCATTAAAATTAATAATGAAACCGTGTTAAGAAGAATTTAGTAGTTTAAATATGATTCTAATGAAATTAAGGTTTGTAAAAATAATATATTTTCCATCATACATAAATATTAGATATACAAGATAATTCGATTCAAGTTTGATGTTTGCAGCATTATATATCAAACATCTCTCAATAAGAACGTGATTTCAAAGTGTCAAATAATAATTTGCAACTACACATTTACGAAATGGATAATGTACGGCGAAGATTGCGTTTTAGAGCACAAGGAAATTGGTGATGATTTTGACAATAATGTGTGTGTGACAATTTTTCCTTAAAATATATTAATGATCCAAAAGTTCGCAAAGTTGGTATTTAATACTCTTATATAATTTGAAACAACATATTAGATTTTGACTATATATGATAAACCGGATGTAGTACTTAATTTGAAGCTCTAACAAATTTTTCATGAAAAACATAATAAAATATAATCCAAAATTTTGTATTACAAACTTTTCTATTTATTGGAACAACAAAGTAGATTTTGTTTACAAACGATCAATCGGAAGTGAAACTTTACAAAGCTCAATGCTATTTTAAACAAGGAATTGGCGGGAGGACATGTGCTGGCCACATCAGATTTTTTTACCTACTATATCTTGCCATTTTTTCAATGTTTTACATTTTATTGTTTGTTATTGATTTTAATAAGTCTTTCTATCAATTTTCCTGCCCTTCAAATGTGCAGCTCTGGGCAGTTGCCCCCTCCTCCTAGATCAAGACCTGCCGAGGTGCACTAACGAGATCGTCGCTGTCGTATGGCCGAAAGCGCGAGATTTCTTACCTTCCTCAGCTCAGGGAACACGCGTAAAGATTAAAAATTAAAATTTATGGAATCATTAAACTCGCGTAATTACTTCGACAAGTCATTAACGCTGGTGCTTACATAAAGTGTCACAGCACGCCGTCGTGGTTTAGTCCCCCCCTTCCTCCTCTCTGCACCCCTTGGAGATGCGCGCTTGATACCCCGGATATGCGATCGCCATAAATATTGATTTTAAAATTCCCCGCGATGCTGTTTCAAATGTAGCTGCTGTTGGTCACGGAATAATAGTTACGACATGTGTATTATTTCCGGACGACGTAATAATAATATATGATTGTGCTTGTTTTCAGCATGCTCTATGTCAGATGGAACTATTTTTTATCTCTCTGTGTCACACAACAACGGATGAGGACATCCGTTTGGTCGAGATCTTTCGGGTTGTTAACACTTTGACAGCCGATAAAAAATAATCGACTTTCACCGTATCCTGTAGCTTTGTTGTGCACTTATATCATGTTTGAAAATATTTGCTAAAATACGCAATACTCTCATGCATTTTGGTGTTTAATTATATATGAAACACCAATTAATTAACACATCTAATATTTAATTAAACGTTAATGAGAAGAGTTACCCTGCATCTTCGATAAATCTACTTCACTCGTATGACAAGCAAAGAACGTAAATATCAGCTCCTTACTCTAAGTACCTCCCCGTCGTCAGTGTACCGTGAAAATGTGTTTGCGGAGACTAATGAAACACTCATGCCATTAATTAATATGTTGTTTTACTGATTAATAATGTTTTGACATTAAAATCGACGAAATGTTTACGTTCTTATATTAGTTGTTTGTCGTTTTGTCATGCGTTTGATATTTAAATTCACACAAATGTTATATTTCTTTGAAAGCGAATTTTTTAAGAGCCTCCGATTGTCCTAATGCGTAAGAGCTACACTTAATATATAATCGCAATGTGTAAAAATTTGTTGTGGCTAGCACAAGACCATTTGCCATTTCCATATTAGGCTATATTATTACATATTGTATTTAACATTTCTGGTATTCACACAAAATTCTATTCTATTATTAAAATATTTTTATATTTTTTAATTCATTCTAATTCTATAAATAAGTTTTCTCTATTCAAATTTATTGACGAGATTGGCGGTATTTCTCATGCATATATATATATATATATATATATATATATATATATATATATATGTCTATAATTTTATTTATTTTAATTATTTAATTAATAATAAAATAAAAAACATTAAATGTAATTGCCAGAAAAAGCACACGCATAGACACACACCGTAAAACGTAGTTATTTTGTATGAATGATAATAAGCAAAATTACGATGAATAATCTGAAAGTCTGTAACTCGAGATTCGATGAAGTAAAAAAATCATGCTTGACATGACAAGAAATAGAATTTCATGCTGAATTCCAGACTTTTATCGTACGTTAATTGTCAATTATTTAGTTCATTTTTCATGGTATACTTATGTAGTTTTACCCGTAGAATCAATGGTGATGTCACCAAGTCTGTATTTCCAACCATTTTGGGGTTATTAAACAAAAATAAATATTTTTGACCATGACTTTAAATGCAAATATTCGAAAAAAGATGGCAAACTACGATATCAAAATATGAAATCAGAATGACGAAAAGTATCTAAATACATGAAAATGAGATATTTTAAATTTTTTAACTTTTTAACAAAAATGACATTTGAGGTAAAAACTGTCATTTTTTGCACACAAAAATTCTAATTCTATTCTTTCGTTCTATGAGGAAGTTTTGATATGTCAGAGATTATTCCAATTCATTAACAAGATTAGCGGTATTTTTTTATTAATATATGCATTTTGCCCATAATTTTAAATATTTAATTAGTAAAGTAATTAAAAAAATAAATATACTTTCTAGAAAAAACCATTTAGTAATGTCACCAAAACTGTTGATTTTTCAAAATTATTTGAATTTGTCAATAGTTTTCCTTGGTGCTTTGGACTTTGCAGTTGGACTGTACGAATTATTACATCAGTTTATTCTATATATTACATTCTTATCTCTCAATCTATAGAAAATATAATAAAAAATTAAATTTATCAGATTTAGAATTTAATGTTCTTTACTATTTGTAATAGCATACATTTTTTAAGACACTACTACTTCTGGTTGCCTATTTTTTACCAAAACATTATCAGCTCTTCCCATTTATGTCCGCTATCCGATTGTTGAATCCATAGATAAACATGTTATAAGTCTTATAGTTTTAGCGAAACCGTGGTTACAACATCCTTATTCATACACACGGACATCATTGTAAAAATGTTATAATCAGAGTCTAGGGACCTTAAAATGTGCTTCTTCATTAAAATATGAATATGCAATTTTTAGCATGATTCCAATAACTCTCTTATCGAGGGGCAAAAATATTAATTCAATTTTCATTAGGTCGAATCAGACCTGAACCCGGAACGTAACCGCAAATTTTAAAAATGCTTGAACCAGAGCAGCATACGAACCCATCTCTCAAAAAACAAATACCTGCACCTAAACCGAACCAAGTTTTTGACGGGTTCGATGCCCTGCTTTAAGCACCAAAACGTTCGTGGAAACCAAACTTAACCAGTTGCGTTTGGTGTACGGAAATACTATATTTTCAAACATCTGCTTTAACCTTATTTTATTTATTAAAAATGCAATTGAGAGAACCGAACAATTTGATTGTGTTCCACACAAAATTAAGTTTTTGTTGTTTATGCACAACGCGAGAAATTCTGACTGAGATCAGTCTTTTACGACTTTAGGGTAGCACAGGTATCCATACGAGAAAATATGAATTTTTTATTTATGACAGGAAGCACAACACTACATCCACATAAACATTGATTCCGTTTTATTTCCGCAACTATAAAAAACTAGGTTAATATTTGAACAAAATTTTATCAACTATGTTCATCTATAAAACAATAAACTACAAAAACTATAATAGTATTTATGAGTTTAATTTGTATTGGAATAATTAATTCAAGTTTGAAAATTTATTAACAAATGGGAAAAACTAAATGAAGTTACAAAATTAAAATTGTTAGTTCTCTCATTTCGTATAAGTACTCATTATTGTTTCATCACAGTTCACAGTCGACTAGTAAACGTCACTTTACTCGGTTTTGTGATCGGTTTTGTTTAACTTTTTAAAAATATAATAAAATGTTTCACAATATTTTTGTCAGTATTGATAAAATTTGTATAGAGAATAACTCATTTTTCTACGCTCTTTTAAGTAATGTATCAAAAGACGATTACAAAAGATTTCAATAACCTATAGGTACGTAAACATTTAATCATTTAATTACAAGCATCTTTACGTAATATACAAATAAACTGATATATATATATATATATATATATATATATATATATATATATATATATATATATATATATATATAATTACATTAAAGTTAGTAGGGGAATTTTCATTTATCACCAGAATCTATGCGAAACATTGCCTGTCCAACCAATTAATTTGATATTAAAGGTTATTTTATAGTGGTTAATTATATTTTAATTTACGGCAACATGTATTTGTAATTATTATTATGTTATATTGTCAAGCTTAATTTTTACACTAAATCTAGTAACTACAGTTCAGCCAATAAAACAAGGTGTACTAATTTCGCTTACCTAGTTTTCGTAACCCGCAACCCGAATTCTTTGACAATTGGGAACAGTTTTTCAAAGAACATTTGAACATGAAACAAAAATGGGATCCGAGTTCATAAATAAAATTTCATACATAGTTTTGGTCGTAGAAAAAGTATAGTATATCACATTCGTTTGACAGCTCTTGAGTACCTTCTTTCGTTCTTACATAACAAGCATTTACGATAGTTATTGTAATGTAATATATTTTTGCCCTCCTGAAGTGTAATGGGAACTTTACAATTGTATGCACAGCAAGTATAACCCACATTTTACGCTTACTGTGTTGTAACTTGTCTAACTATGCGGTAAAATAAACAAAATACACTGGACGTTTATGGGCATTTAGAAAATAAATCATCTTTACTATAATAAGGTTCATGTAAAAAAGTACTACCTACTTAAGTTATTTTTTTACTTTAACATATCCTATATTTAAAATTAATTTATATAAACCAAAATCACGGCAGCGACATCTGTCATTATTGTAAAAATCCGCCGTTACCGACATAGTCACCGATCGATGTACCTGTCAAATACGCGAGGCGAACATTGCTGAAATGTCAAATATCGACACCTACCTATTATTTATTACGAAGCAAACATGAACAAATAAATATATTATCAGTCATAAACAACGTCTGATATTACAAATAAATTACTCTAGTGAAGGTAAGTAAAATCAAATTTGGAAATTGACTTATCCCCATTATTTTAAACTAACCCTTTTCATAAGTACAACCTATCTCATTAAAAAAAGTGATTTTCATTATCGTCGGCCTAAAAGTTTGATACAATTCCCGTGCGTGAAGTATTTTTCAGCGCTCCAGCTAATAAGGCACTCGCCTTAAGGGCTCGTGCCTTAAACAAAGCTGTCGCGCTGTAAAATACAACTTATACACACTCGAATGTAAATAACTCTTTGATATTTATAGCAAATTGTATTACACAATCTTACAACCTGAATTATCAAAACTAAAATTATATTGTTTCGAAAAAAAAGTCAACATCTTGATGCAAGGAAATCTCGATACATATTATTATTTTAAATAGAATTTAAATTTTAAAACACGATAAAGGAAATAATATGAGAGCTTCAGAACGGATTTGAAAATCAATAATAGCTTTTAATTTCTTTTGAATATAGCAAAGTAAAGATGAGTTCATTGAGCACCATTTTTTCATAATGAAAAGTGTCGAATTCCACAATCAGATTAAATCTTTGATCATTTTTTAAATAATTACAATATTTTTAAATAAGAATTGAAATAAATTTTAATTTAAAAGGATAACAGAATTTGAAAAGTTAATTTATATTCAAGCTATAACGTCTGTCCTCGAATGAAAATTTAAATGAAAGGTGGTCACTGAAAAATTCATATTTCATGTGTGGTAAAGGAAGAAAAATGTTTGTAAAATAGGACGTTATTTTAAATATGAAAGAAGCGGAGCCTAGTTGCATTAGTGCAGTCCTGAACCTTGCAGCAACTGGGACATGTACTGCAAGTTGATTTGAATGCGTCCATTCACGCGTTCTCGTAATTTCCGACACCGTAATTATCGAGGCTGCGCTTCTGACAACTTTACTGCAGGGAAACTTTATGTACGTGTTCAGTAATAGCGTAATCGAATTGAAAAATTTTGAAATGGCGACAATTTAAAGAAATAAATTTACTATGTAACTAAATAAGGTGTATTTCATAGCTTGAATTCGCGACCAGTTTTATTTTAATTGTAATGTATTAACTATTACGACTATTGTATATATATAGGCGCCAACTTTGAAAATTTTTGTCGTAATCACGACTTCGTAACTATAGTTATTTCAAAGGGGATTTGTACTTTATTTAATAGAGTATCTTACTAGAGGAAGATTCTGGGTTCAAATTCCACTGAAATGTTCGTGAGCTTTAACTTCAGCAAGTAAAGTACTTTTAGTATGTAATTTTTACCTCTCGCTAAGAAAGGTATTGGATTCATGCTACAATATCCAGATTTTAGCGAATAAGCACGATTTAAGATCCCTAGAATCCGATTATAACATTTTTAAAATGATGTGTGTGTGTGTGTGTGTGGATGTGTGTATGTGTGTGTATGTATGTCTGGATGTTGTAGACACGATTCCTCAAAAACTATAAGACTTAAGAACTGTATAACTATGGATTCCTCAATTTGACATTCCTGGGAAGAGCTGAAAAGGTTTTGGTAACAAGTGAACAACCGGAAGTAGTAGTTTCTTAGAAAAATTCTTCTAAATGTAATTTTTTGAGTGTTTTTTTTTTATTAAATATTAAAGAACATAAAATTCTCCATCTAATACACTTAAAAATTTTATTATATCTTGTATAGATTTAGAGATAAAGACATTAAAATATATAGAGTATTCTAATCGCAGAGGCTAAGGCACTAAGGAAACCAGTTGACAAATTCCAATGTTTATAACATAGTTTGCAAATGACACATGTCAGTGTCAAAAATCAACAGTTTTAGTGACATTCTGATAACTTTTTCTGGGAAGTATATTTAATCTTTTTTATTGTTTTATTAATTAAATATTTGAAATTATAGGTAAAATGCATATATCCATCAGAAATACCGCCAATCTAGTTTATGAATTGGAATAATCTCTCACATTTAGAAACTTCCTCATACAATAAAAAATAGATATAATTAGAATTATATGTGTGCAGAAGACATGTTAAATACAATAAAAAACAATATTTGGGTAATGTTCTGTAATATTTTGTTATAAAACGACGGTTCGAAAGCGAAGTGTAGTACAATACTTATATAGCCTAATATGGAAATGGCGAGAGGTCTTCTGCTGGCCACAACAGATTTTTTCTTTAGTTATAACTATACCTTAAGACTCCATTTTAGTTTTTAATAACATAAACTGGTGATTTATCGCTGTGAAAGTTATATTCCGTCATTCTGAATTATTATAATTGAACATATGAGATGTGAGTTGTGAGTTATTAAATAAGTACAAATAAATGTTTTAATATTCTCATGAAATGTTAGAACTCGAATGCAGAAAATGTCAGGAAGCATATGAAATGTACAAATGCTGTATGCGGTTATTTTAATTATAATTATATGCAACGCTAACCATATCAAATACGGTAGAGTTTTTGTTATAAAACGACGTTTCGAAAGCGAAGTGTAATACAGTACTTATATAGCCTAATATGGAATGGCGAGTGGTCTTGTGCTTCCCACAACAGATTTTTTAATTTGTTTTATAGGAAGATCTTTTTATGATAGGATGCTGCCTGGTGCCTAGTAACCTTAGTTGTAATGACGTGATATGAGTACGAACCGTAGTATTGCCAGAGGAATTTTTAATATATCGCCTGGTGTTTCCTCCTACCTGGAGGAACCCTCCAGCAGAGATATAACGGCGGCAGCTTGCTTTACAACCAGTCGTAAAGTTCCACGCATTGTACTCCATGCGCAGTGCTTGGATCCCTCATACGAGACGAGGAGGTGTTCTTTCCGATTCGGATTTCGGATTATGGATTCTGATTCCCCACCCTATAAACTCAAGTTTGCTGATTACAGAAGTCTCACAGAAATGAAATTCTAGCCGGAGTAGCGCCGGCTATAAAAACCGAATAAAGTTGGAGAAGAAAAGGCGCGGGTCGGGGTCGTGGACTTTGTTGTTTCCTTGCCTGTCCGCCGTTGGAAAATTTAATAATTTCCAGCAAGTTTATAAGAAACCCGGGCATTAGTTGGAGTGTTTTCCATGGTTGATTAGCGAGCTAACTTGGTTATAAACTGTGAATAGGTTAGCAGTTCGCAGATGATGCAAATTACTCCCAAATTATGACGAGATTGAGTATCAAGACATTCACCCTCAGATGCTGTGTACGAAATTATTAATCATCAAGTAACAATTTTTTGCAGAAAAATTCTGATTTTTACCTCTCGCCAACTGCAATCATGCTAAAAAGCGCATTCCCAGATTTGGATAAGCACGTTTTAAGGTCCCTATAATCCTATTATAATATTTTTACAATAATTTCCGTGTGTGCGTGCGTGTGTGTGTGTGTGTGTGTGTGTGTGTGTGTGTGTGTGTGTGTGTGTGTGTGTGTGTGGATGTTGGAACCACGGTTTCTTAAATACTATAAGACAAAAAATATTTAACTGTCTCCTCAATCTGACATTCCTGGCAAGAGTTGATTAGATTTTGGTAACAACTGGACAACCGGAAGTAATAGTTTCTTTAAAATAATCTTCTAAATATTATTTTTTGAAAATGTTCACCTGTAGCAAACAGGAACGACAACGATCTGCCACTGCATTGATCGCTGCGTGACAGCGTGACATTGTTCGGGAGATATGGTTTCGCAAACTTGAATAATTTTTCTGCAGTCCAAATTATCTATCGGTTCATCATAAACTCTTTCTTTTATGGCACCCCTAGAAAAGAAATCTAAAGGGGCTGGCCATGGTCCTCTGCGACTTAACTACTCGCTTGGTTGTTTCCCATAATGTGCAGGGCAGCCATCTAACTGCCAAGAGTTTCTTCTTATTGCTAATGTAACTTCTTCCATTAAATCATTCAAATAATTATTTAGAAAATTGTAAAACCTCTCTGAATTTAAACGATGTGGCAAAAAGAAAGGGCATATTAAAGTATCTTCGATAATACCTAGATAAACATTACATTAAAATTTATAGTGGAAATTTTTCTCTTTAATTGCTTGAGGATTTTCATGTAACCAAAGATGAGAATTTCTTTGATTCAAAACCATATCTCTCGAGCAATGTCACGCAGCGACCAATGCAGTGGCAGTTCGTTGTCGTGCCTGTTTGCCTGCTACAGGTGAACATTTTGAACAAATTTTATAAAAAATAGTTATTATTTTGTTGTACGTAAAAATAAATTTGTTTGAATTCATCAATAATTTTCTTTTATTTCCTGACCTCGGTACAAGCAAACTAAATTTTGTATTGAAATTAGGCAATAACCAAATCATTTAGCTATAATTAATTTAATTAGTATGTCACAACTTAATATGTTAATATTTGATATCTCGTTATAAAGTTAATTTTTTAATGTAAAAATGGAAAATAATCAGACTTGCAGTCGTTTGTAAATTATTTATTTCCTGGCCGACGTTTCGACTTTAACAAAAGTCTTCTTCAGGACTAGAAATAGTCAAAGTTGTAAAGTAGCAAGTGGATCCCCTATACGACCCATTGGAAAGTCCAGGTGAAAATAGTAAAATAAATAAATATATTGTGTCTGGTCAATTTTTAAAAAATAAATTAAGCTGGAGCGTCCTGAACACATGAAATATGTAAAATCAAAAAAACTTTTGAAAAATTGTAAAATAAAAACACAAGTACGAAATTTTTTTTTAATAAAATTGACCAGACGCAACATATTTATTTATTTATTTATTTTACTATTTTCACCTGGACTTTCCAATGGGTCGTATAGGGGATCCACTTGCTACTTTACAATTTTGACTATTTCTAGCCCTGAAGAAGATTTTGTTAAAGTCGAAACGTCGGCCAGGAAATAAATAATTTACAAACGACTGCATGTCTGATTATTTTCCATTTTTACATTCTGAAATCAGTCGATCATCGTAATCAACCATTAATTTTTTAAAGTAGCGCTGCTCCAATAAGAAAAACATGAATATCTCTGAAACAAGTCATTTACGGACATTTGCTCAAATGAACTTGTCACCTTATTTTTACGTGTTTAATCCATTGTTCAAGTTGTGCCGTTTAAATCTGGGACACCCTGTAGAAAAAATATCGTTTCTATTTCGTGGGCGAAATTTGTGCAATTGGCGCAAATACAAAAATGACTATTTTGAAACAGTACTAAAGAAAATATATTTTAAGAAAAACGTTGCTGAATAAATTCTTCCACTTGCTTGTTCCGAGGTCATGATAGTTTATTATCTTCGAAAGTGCTGATAAATATAAGCAGTTATCTTCTCAAAGCAACAACGCAACAGCCTGCGATAACACCTGGAGAGACAAAGTAACAGCCCTTCAGTCGAAGAAATCAATAAATCTACAGCTAAATACACTGACGAGTTTCACATTTCCTACCGTGTTAAGATTGCATCGCTGATGGGATCTCTCACCTGCCGACTTAGCACTTTCCTTGTCATTGTCGGCTTGTCGCCACTCTGTATTGTCTGCGCATCACCGACTGGCCTTCAATGTCAATATGTCGTCGCGACGCTTGCCCTGGCGACGCTTCTCGACGCGATGACATAGTGAGATACAGCGGCGCCAAGACGTACAGAGAGCACGTGCCTCCCGAAATTATAAATCATTCGGACCCAGGACAGTGGAAGAAATATTCAGTCATTGACCCGTCTTCAGCGCTCAGGCCTCAACCAACTCGAACTTCGCGGGGGCGGTAAAATTATAAGATAAGCGACATCTAGGCGAATCACACTGGGCGATGGTCAACTAAGAGATAGGCAAGTGGGCGATGGTTATCTGGGCGATATAAAAAATAAAAACGGCGTTCCATACAGTTCTGATTTATTTTAAATAATATTTCTTAACCCGCGATCGGTACCGCCTCCTATAATTACACGGTCGGTAACGCGTTAGATTTTTTCTAACATAGCGATTTTTATATTTATTCACCTTACTATGTAAAAATTATTAATGCTGACATTGACAGATATTAATTAGATCGATTTTTAATATAAATAAAATAGTATTTCATACGTAAACAAAAAAAAAAAAAACAAATGCAAAAAGGAAAATGTATATGTCCTCTTCTCGATTTAAGGACACCGTGCAGGTCAAAGTAATTTTAGCAGTATGTTCTATGCATGTTATGAATACTGTGATTTCATGGAGCGCCTTCATCTGATGAACGACATTCTTCTGTTTCACGTTATGTATATGGCTAAGCATCACCTTCTTCTGACAAAGCTGCCTCCCTAAGAGCTTGCAAATGTTTATATTCCTGTTCGTACGACATCTCTATACTATAACTAAACAATGTTGTCAAAAAACTAAAGTTTTCAATGTAAAAACAGTAACTAACTTACAATTCCACGATAGGTACCGCGTTAGATTTTGTCTAACATGTTGACACGACTTGGAAAAAATATGAACTGATCACGTATGCTGAAATTTTCAAATAAACTGGTACTGGGGATAACTGAGGGAGGTTCTTAGGCACGCATAGCAGGACGGCCTGAGATGTAGGGCTAACTGTTTTAAATAAATATGGATAAATATAAAAATGTTAGAAAAAATCTAACACCGGTACCGACCCCGGGTTAAAGAATTTATGCGCTACTCTCTCGACTGACCGTTTTATAGAAATATAGCTTCTGTTTCACTATAGATATTAAGTTCAGTGAATAAAAATATTAAATAAACGGTAATCATGCAATAAAATGTGCAAAAAATGGTCGGAAAAAATTATAAAATATAACTTTAAACAACGACAAAAAATCTAATCATACTTATTATTTTTCATTTAATTTTCTCGCATTTGAAAACGCCTTCAATCAACTGTATTACTCATCCATTTCTAAGTGTCCCAATTTGCTCTTCTTTTCGCAGTATTCGATCTGTAACAAAAACCAATCACTCCCCATCTCTCAAGTTGGCTCCCATCGACAATTAATATAATATTTCAGGACGGTAACTGCGGTTTTAATTGCGATGAGAAAAAGGCTTTGGATAAAAACTAGTTCCGTTGGATGCAATTCGTTTATTAAAACAAGTCTGTTAAGGGGCACCACAGGAATTTTCAAGCGTCTTTTGTTTTTGAGCTACAGGTTAAAACAAGATTTTCGCTTATTTTGAAAACACCCCATACATCGCTTATTACAAAACATAAAGGAAAAATATGTACATAATTTTTATAAGATTTTTTTGCGTAACGTAGTATAACTAGATTTCTTTTAAAACTTAATAATTTCAGAGATGTAATTCAAACATAATATTTTTTAAATGGCAACATATGTAGAAAATAGTCTCATCTTTTTTGGTTTTTCCCTATTTTATAAGCTTTTCAACGATCTATAACAAGTAAACATTCTTGTGTTTTAAACATAAATAAAACCTGAAATATTATTCGGTTCGATCCCGACCGAACCCAAATATTTCGAATTTTAAATGGCACAAAAGTGACCCCTGTGGTGCACTCTCCACGCCAGCAATGAGTGCCCGTGAGGTGACGCCTGGTAAACGCCCGCAGGGTACAAATATGTCATCATCATTACCGATATCTGCAATAAAGCAGATTGTGGCACACTCAGAAATGGGTATTATGCCGTGATGATATATTTATTTATTTATTATTTTTTATGGCGAAAAACTGAAATTTATTAATAAACAAATAAGAAAATTAATTATAGATCATCATTTGTTTATTTTTAACGTTTTTTTTTATTTTATTTTTCTAATTTATATACTTCAGAAAGCATACTATACCACATTTTTCGAATTGCGTCAACACTAACTACA
The DNA here is from genome assembly GCA_943142095.1 of Ophonus ardosiacus. Lineage (NCBI taxonomy): Eukaryota > Metazoa > Arthropoda > Insecta > Coleoptera > Carabidae > Ophonus > Ophonus ardosiacus. The sequence continues at coordinate 48,029,240 of OW964829.1, forward strand.
ACGCCTATAAAAAAAATTACTAATTAATCCGAAAATAATTGACAATTATTTTAAAGAATTTTATTAATAGATACAGAATCAAAATAAACAAATGATGATCAATTGATTTTTTTTCAATTGTTCAATTTTTTAATAAGTTTCACTTTTTCAATCGCAAAAAATTAATAATTCATGTTTCAAAAGAATAAGACTTGTTATACATCATTGAAAAGCTTATATAAAAAAAAGCGATCGAATATTCCTTTGGTGCCTTTTAAAGTTGTCTCAAAAAGTTGACCCGTAAAGACCTACATCAATTTTTAAAGAAGTTTGTCATATAAGGATCTCGAATTTGTTCCACCTTGTATTGGCCTATTTTTATAATAAGCAATGGGTAATATGTGGTGATGATATATTTATTTATTTAATTATTTACTTGTTTGATGAAAACTTGGGGAAAAGTCGACTTTAAAAGACACCTGAGGGGTCATCCATTCTCGCGACGGGTCTGCTTTCGGTCTTTGAACCCTTTTTCATTTTGTAATTGTGCAGCCGACACAATAAAAGAGAAGAAGCGATAGTTGCTAGCCTGTTGTTTAAACTCCGGATAAGAAACTGAGCACACAAAAAACTTGAAAATTGAATGATGGACGAGCGTGATTGGACTCTTGGGGCAGTGGTGAAAAGGCTTGTGGTAGATCAGCACGGCGATATGGACGCAAAAGGTACTGTTCACATCGGAACTTTGATGGGATTAAGCAATATCACGCTTCAGCGAAAAATCATCAGATAAATTCTAGCGGTTTTAAATTCTTTTCGAATAAGCACCCCAAACTTTCTATTAAAATTTTATATTCTCATAAATTTTCTTTTTTGATTTATTTGCAAGTTCCTTAAAAGTTTGATAGCAAAGAATGCAAATTAAAAGTGATGGCAACGCATTATACAATTCGTGAATTTATCACTAACAATATAAGCTCTCCCTGAGACCAATTTTCCAGTGTACTGTAACCCGCCTTTTAAGGGGCGAATTGCAAATAATATTTATAAGTGAGTTCTTGCCAGACTGGTGGTACAATTTCCTACTTCTTGTAGAAGAATAAGGGTTGTAATAATAATTTTAATTATTATTATAAATAAGTTTATTGACTAGTATAATTGAATGATATATATTTACACTTGATAGATGATGGTTGCTGTACCGACTGTATGGAGGATGGGTCTTCTATATCTCTAGTCTCTGGACACTCTCTCTTGGACATACTCTCTCTTCCCATCGTCTATACAGTCTTTTATATTACTGTAATGCTAAGTCATCAAACAATTGAGTAATAACCTACTTATGACACTTTAATATTGCTATTGCTTATTCTGCAATATATGCAAATAATAACACAAACTATTATGACCCCAATTGTGTGGTGACCTAGTCTTACAGTACGAGCCCTATCGAAGCGAATTAATGATGTCAAATTGATTTTTAAACACATTCCAACCAGAAATGACGGTGTCGCCATTTGAATCAGTCAGGTGATGACGAAAGCTCGCGGGAAAAACAAAAATAGCGAAAGATGAGTGCGTGGTGTTCGAGCGGGACAGCACAGACGTAAAATCGAAACGACAGTAGCGCCATTAGATGGCGGATCCGCGGGCGACATGCGCGTGAAGCAGCGCCGCGACGCGCAGGGACCGAAAGCTCGTGGACCGCGGCCGACGCCAGTGAGACTTTGGGAAGCATCGCACGATGAGGTCCGGGCGTGAGCCCTGCAAGCTGGCCGCCACGGCCCCGGCGCCGCTCCAAGCTCGCAGCCGCCGCCGATGTGTTAAGTGTTAAGCAGTGACTGACAGTTTGTTGTTCCCACTGACCGTGCATGTGTGTGTAGTGCAGTGTGCATCTAGTGAAGTGCAATGCGCGCGAACGGTGGCTAGGCTAGGACGTCAGGTGCAGTCGTGCCATGCTGCTGCCGGTGCTGGTGCTGGTGCTCGTGCACGCGGCGTGCAGCGAGCCGCCGGCGCCGCCGGTCTCCCAGCCCGCGCTCACCTCGCGCACTGTGCGCACCAAGTACGGCGACGTCAGCGGCGTCATCGTCAGCCCCGACTCGCGCCACCTGGAGCCAGTCGAAGTGTTCCGCGGCATTCCGTACGCCAGTGCGCCCACCGGCAGCCTGCGCTTCATGCCGCCCGTCACGGGGGCCCTCTGGTCGGGGGTCAAGATGGCTGACAAGTTCGGCCCCGTGTGTCCGCAGAGGATCCCCGACATCTCCAACGAGACCGCCGCGCTCCGCAGGATGCCGCGTGGTCGTCTCGAGCACCTCCGACGCTTGCTGCCCTACCTCTCCAACCAGTCCGAGGATTGCCTCTACCTCAACATCTACGCTCCGGCACAAGGTACAATTACTACTTCCTCTTCCTTTACTGAATTCTATCTCTTCTCCCTCCGGAAATGTAACGAGCCGAATGACGCAAACAAAGAAACGTCGGGATCACCAACCCCTCGCAATTTATTCATCTTTCCACTTTTTTACTTCCATCTCCTTCTACTCATCCGTCCTTAATACACTCAATGGTTTTTGAAATGTACAGTCTGTACGAGGGCCCTTTATATAACGAAGAGTAATTAAAAACGAAAATGTATCCCTTAGTGTGAAGAGGGTAAAGCTGTTGCTATTACGACCGTGATTCTTGTCACGATTCCACATGACTTACGAGAACAATTCTCCGGGTTGGCATGTTCTCACTATCACCGCTTTCATATCTTGTCTCGGAATATACAGTGGTGTTAGTATAGGGTTGAACTCCCCGTAGGGTGCAGATGTCCACTCGATATCCGCTGTTAACTTCCGACTGTGGACGCGCGTGTGTATATGTGTGGAACTGAATGTGTTGTATGTAACTCCATTATGGAGCTTGGACCGCTGTGGGAACATTAATTAACGCTGTAGAATAAACAGATGACGGCGAGTCTTGTTTGCACGGTTGTCATAACTACCATTTGGATGGTAAACGCGGTCATACCGGACTCGGAACCTTGTTCCTTCTGGACTCTATAGCAACAACGCTCTTACTTTGTGAGAGATGTCACCAAGAATCGGATCACAGTGAATTTGAGAATGTAATCTCTATAGGCACTCGAGGGGTATCTTTTTTATGCGTTCTCCCTGTATTTACACAGTGGAAATGATATTTTCTTAAATCAGGCCCCGAAAGTACAGTAGTATTTGCAGAGCCACTGAGCAAAGATAGTAATTATACCTGCGAATCAATTAAATAAAAAGAACTTAATGCTCGTCTCATCTTTGCGATAAGAGTCATCAAGAAAGATGAAAAACGCGGAGCAAGGATGCATTTGAAGATTCTGTGGAGCAGACAAAGAGATTATAATCGAAGGCAGATCGAGTTGTACAGAGAGGACTACAAGTTGTTTAAAGAAGATATTACGATCTCTCCAGGGAATAGCGGACCCCGGACGCTCAATTTATACCCAATAAAAAGTTTCTTGCACAAGTTATAAACACACAATCGGACGGATATATAAAGCAGGATATAGGATCATGTGGGCAAGGATTCACATTGGAAGACCCTTGATTTGTAAATAACCTGAAATCCCGGAGTAGAGTACTAATGCCCGGTTTCTCCACAGCAACTTAAGTTGTTGATTATTAAAGTGCTACTTAATTGTAAGTAGGACTTATATCTCAATTGCGTTGCACCAGCAAATTCAAATGCGAACTTAAATTATGTCACAAATTACATTGGCAACAGCGTAATGTTGTTCTATGATTGGTCAATTTGAAATTTAGCGATTCAAAATAAAATACCGGCTGTTAAATGTCAAAGCTGTCAATGTGTTTAACAGGGTTTATATTTGTATTCATTCAACAATATTCGATATGGATTTACAGGATTTCCCTAATTTTGACGACGTTAACGTCGTGGATACTGTGATAGAAGTCGATATTGTCGAAAATGGTAGGACTCCGCGACAAATAAGTAACAGAATTGATTTGTTCCAAATATATTATTTATTTTTAATATTTTTATGTGGACCACCGCCAGTCTTATAAACTGAAGCCTTTTTCTTGATGTCGTCTTCCTTGCGTCAGTCTCCATATTTGCACACATTTTATTGCCAATGCTGCGGCAATTAATTTCCAGGTGTTATCTTTTTGAATATTGGACATGGACACCGCAATGATTTTTTTGATTTTCAATATTCTCTTTAAATCTTTGTTTCTACAATCTCACAGACCAATTTTCTTCCTCTTTGCTATAATTTAATCGTTTCTTCTTTATATCATCTAATTTTCTTGCCGTAACAGATCAAAACGAAACAAATTTACCGCGACTTACCGATATGTCAATTGACATATGACACATAACCACATAAGTCACCGATTTTTTCGACTTACATTTAAGTGCTACTTACGTCTCACATTTTGAAATTTTTGCATGGTGCAACAGTTTAAGGTGGAACTTAGGAATAAGCAACGACTTAACTCGTAAGTTGCTCTGGAGAAACCGGGCATAAGACTTGCACGCGACATGTACCATGAGTGTCCAGCTCATTGTCCTTATTTAGAATGTCCATATCGCAACCCTACCGCCGGCAATTGTTAACCGTCTGCGGCGGCGGCATCATAAAACAGACCGAGCACAATGTGCGGAAAACCCTGGCACGGCCTCAAAATGGAAAAGGGAAAACAGTGTGCGGGCGAATGTTCTGAATATAAAATGCGTGAAAGCAAGTACACGCACACGCGAATGATGGATGGATGACAGCACAGGAGCTGAGCCTAAAGGGTTTGCTAAGGCTGCCGCGGAAAATTGCGACAAAATGAGATATGAAAATTGAGATTTCACATAATAGAAAACGGTGCGCTCGCTTGCATCTGAAGGAAGAGGAAATTGTTTATCGTCGCGACGCATTTTCAGCTCGCGGGGCACGAAGTGTCAGGGTCGACCATCAAGCGCACCTGCGGTAATTACCTGTGATATACCCGGTATAAGGTGATCGGCTTGGGCTAACGAGCATTCGTTACATTTATTACAACATCTGCATTCCACCAATATACTCAAGACCCAGATGCCGCCAGGTTCTTGCTTACATTTACAATCGCACTGGGTACTAGGTATTATGATAATTTTACGGAGGAAATACAATCATGAATTCTGATTTAGTGGAATGGAATGGGAGAAACGTTACTGTTCCCAGGTGTCATAAGGTTATGTACATTTCAAACAAATGCTACGTAAATATCGTACATAAAGATATCCCCTCAAAAGTTAAAATTATTCTTTTATATAATGCCAATAATACACTCTATATACGTCCATAGGAATATTTCCATTTGTACTTTTTCTAACTATACACTGAATAAAAGGTATATTTGAAGATAAACAGTATCATTGAATATTGCAGAACGAACGAAGCTTTATAAGTAACGTATACAATATTTGAAGGAAATTTATAATAGGTAATTTAAATCAAACAATATGTACTTTAATAGTTAAGTATGTAATTTTACTAACATTAAATAAAGTTATTCTGTGAAGTATCTATAATTAATTATAAATTATATTTATAAATTCATAGTAAATTTTCAAACGACATTATATTGTGAAAGCTTGTCATTATTTTACAAATAAAAAATACTATAATATATAAAATATTATAATTTTAAATAAACACAAAATTGAATTCCTTATATATGAATATTCACCCATAATCTGTAACTCAATCGATAACTTTTATCGATCGATAATAAATTGTAGCCAATAATTATAGCAGACACTGAATAAAAAATGAAACTGACAGATGATACATTTGTTTCTATTTGTCAAAAATTATTATCGATCGACAAATATTATCGACTGAGTTACAGAATAAGGGTGATTATGTCATCTTCACATTATTAATAGTAAATAAATAATTTATAAATATTTTGTCTGGAAGTTGGGGTTTAGGCACACACGCACACACACACACACACACCCACACACAAACACAGAGAGAGAGAGACATAATCTTAAAAATAGTAATTTCTTATTCTAGGGACCCTAAAACGTGCTTATACATTAAAAATTTAAAAAAAAAATAAATCCCAAAGTCAAATTTTCGAGAAAAGTTTAATAGTGACCACAGGGAATATTTGATCTACTTTTGTTTCTGAGCTACAGATAAGAACTCGTTTTTCGCTCGAAAATATCTAATATCGTATATTTATTATGATTATTAGAGAAAAATTGTTTTAAGAAATTTTGTATTATGATTAGTCGGGCAATTGCAAGTTGTCGGTTTTCTGATTTTCGCAATAATAAAATTTTAGTTTGTTAATCCTAATTTTCTTTTGTTTTAATGAAGTATATTTACGGTTTACCAAGGAACTGATTACTTGGAGTTATAAGGGTATAACGAATAGATCAACCATTTTCAATAATTAAATAATTACTTGTGAACAAAGCTCGAATAATACTAACTATAAACATGAAATATAACGGTATCTAATGTTATTAGAGAGTTATTGCAGCTTCAACGCAAAAATAACGTGCACTTTAAAGTCACGTGACAGCCCGAGTGCGCATGCGTACTAATAAGGTTCACGTAATATGAATAAGGAGACACGTTATGTGCAATGGAATAGCGAGCGTTTAACGTCACACGTTCTGTATCTTTTGAGGTTATGTTTCGGTGAAAAGTGTGGATGTAATCTCGTTTGTGTTGCTTTTAGCGTTAACGTTAGCGTGAATACACTAAATAAATGCGGTAAACATTGAAATTGAAAGTCCTTTATTTCTAAAATAAAGTGTTTTCTACATAAGGTTAACGTTTACGTTCTTTCATTTTAGAAGTTGCAATAACTCCCTAATATATATAAATTAAAAGTTCGCAAAGGTAAAGGTAAACAGTTGTAAAAATAAGATAAAATGTTCATTTTATTATGTTATGTAAATTTTATTAAGATTTATATTTATAAAAGAAACATTAAACATCTTGAGTAAGAACTTGATTTCTATCTCACCAGATATATCCATATTTTTTGGTGACACTGTATACGTAAAAATAGTCTCTTCCTTTTATTTATCGAGATGTTTCCAATAAATCTATAAATTTACTTTGCTGTTCAACCCTTAACGATTTGACTTTTTTTAAAACAACGCCCTTGTTTGTCATAGGTATTTATTTGATGAGGAAAATGTCATTTTGAAATGTTTTTTTTTTTTGTTTTGTTATTTCCAAATAGCAAAAAAGGAACATATAACATTTTTGTAGTAAAATATATGAAACAAATATTTATCTCCCTTATGCAATGTTTGCATTTTATTTAAACATACTCGTATTTCAGTAGAAAAACAACCTCGTCAAATGTATTCGTATTTTATGAACATAACTGGGAGAGAAAAATAAAATCAGTTTAAATCCCTTACATTTGTATTTAAATTTCAGATTTTGCCGGGTTGGATACAAGCTCCCACTATAATGTTTAAGTTGGTCAGTATCGTAAGTTTGAGAAGTCGGCTATATGGTTTCAGTGTACTCTAATGCAGTCTTATCCGTAAGCTCAAGCTTTGGTTTCAAGCTCCATCCGCACAGGCTCACGCTGCTGAAAATACATGTCGAACATTATTGGACAAGATTGTGTGTACGGCTTTGAACTTTGAATAAAAGAATTTTCTCAAAGGAGAAATTTATACGATGAGTGTGAATTACAAATCTTATCAAATGTGTTCTGAAAAAATATTGTTATTTACAAATCTTTATTTCGAATTACTGTTTTTCGTTATTGGATTCTATTTTGCATATCAGTTTAATAAAAAAACACAATTCAAATTAGTTTCTTTATTATTTTATAGGAATTCAAATAATATGTATCTGCGGTTTTCCAAGGAAATATAATAATATACCTACGTATCAATAATTATAAATATTTAATTAGTAATAAAATAAGAAATATGTTCCTCTGCTCTTACGTATGAATACGTTTGTGAATGTGGCTGAGGTGAAAGAAGTGTGCATGGATAGGAATGTGCGGCGAAGGATGATTGTTGTGTAACTATTATTGTGGTCCAGATGCGGTTATTCGCTACCGAAAATCGGTCACTTTTATATGTTCTTATGTAGAAATGCTATGATGATTGTGGATAAGGCGAAAGAAGAATGTTGTTAAAGAGTGAAGTGAGTCAGCTGAGCTCTTACTCTTATCCCTTTTCCTATTGTTAATATTGTTTTCGGGTTTTTGCTATCCCACTAAGTGGGATTCGCGTGATTTTATGTATATGTATGTATGTATGTATAAAATAAGAAATATTAAATGTGCTTCCCAGAAAAAGCCTTTAGTAATGTTTTTGGTTTTTCGACACTGACATTTATCTGTTAGTTACAAACATTTTAATTTTCCACTTGTTTTCTATGGGTTTTGAGATTCATTTACAACATATTATTTTATATGTTTATATTTCTCTATCTCTCTGTATAGAAGATATAATAAAAATTTTAAATGTATTAGAAAGAGAATTTTATATTCTTTAATATTTGTAATTTTCAAAAAATAATATTTCATTCGTTTCCTATTTCTCGATTTGTTCTCTCACAATTCACCACTTATCTCTCTTCTTATTTTTCCCTTTGCAACAAACCCCAACTTTGCAATAGGAGTACATCCCATGTTCGCACCTACTACATACATCACCCCTGATTGACTCCTTCTCTCGATTTCCATAGTCGCAGCTGATGTATCACTGCGCACGAAGAATGATGGCATACAAAACTGAAAACATGATATCCGGTTGCTATTTTATTATACGAGATGAACGACGGGAGATATTGTATTCCTGGAGAATTCGAATATGCGAGAGTTTTATGTTTACCGGAAATATTTATGTGAGAACGTGTTATTGGGCGTTGAGGAATAGCTGATAAATTGATAAGATGTGTGAATTTAATGTGATGGGTTTTCTTTGTCGCTTTGTTCGCAATCTTGCGGAATTTTATAATACAAGAACTTATCGAGGATATCTCCAAAGGCTCTACAAAACAAGAATCAAATTTTCTCTATTTCTTTTGCTTTCAATAATTGAAAACATTTCTAATTAAATTACAGTATTATGTTGATTTACTATGTCGTTTGAAAATGTTGGTATACACATGTTTCGCTTATTTCTAAATATTGGTTCCTTTGTATACATAATTCGAAAATAGCAAAATACAATAAAAATTATGCATAACAGTGTGCTTTTCTTTATATACATACATACATATATATACCGTGGTCGCGTACCTGAGTGTCTGGTTGCGAACCTGGGGGAACCGGGTTCGATCCCGACAGACGCCGAATATTTCCAATTTTAAATGGCACAAAAGTGACCCCTGTGGTGCACTCCACGCCACCTATGAGTGCCCGTGAGGTGACGCCTGGTAAGCGCCCAGACGGTAAAATATATCGTCATCATTACCGATGTCTACATGTGTTGTAGATACTGGCACACCCAGAAATGGGTACTATGCCGTGATGATATATTTATTTTATTTTATTTATATATACCGTGAAACATTGGGTTTGTCATATCCATAGAGACGACTTATATTTGATTGACAGTAATGTATTTGCCCGTTCCATTTAAAATGAAACATAGGGAACGAATTTGACATTTGATAAGACGTCAATAGAGGTTAATTTTGTTTAAATAATTATACCTGCATTTTAAATTAAAATTAGTTGTACAAAAAATATAGTGTGCACCTTGTGCCCGAGGTGTTTTCTGACTCGGCTAAATTTCTTCTGTCAAATTCATCCCTCATGTGTCATTTTAAATGAGAGACAAATACATTGGTGTCAATCAAATGTCAAATCATAACTTATAGGAAAATTCAGCGGTTATCTGTCATATTGACAAGATGTCAGTAGAGGTTAATTTTGTTTAAATAATTATACCTGGTTTCTAAAAATTAAATTTAGATGTAGAAAAAATACTGTGTGCACCTGGTGCCCGAAATATGTTTAGTGCTCTCGAATGGTTTTCTGACACCGCTAAATTTCTTACAATATTTAAATATAATACTTCTGTCAGATTAGTTCCCTGTGTTTCATTTTAAATGGAACGGGCAAATACATTCCTGTCAATCGAATATCAAGTCCTAACCACGGATATGACAAACCCAATGTTTCACGTTAAAAAATACTCACGGTATATATATGCGTACTAAAATGAAGCATTACATCCAATTTCTAGAAATTATATTAATCCCCACATAATCTTACAGGTACTTTCAATTGGTGAGACCCAAAAGGCGTAGTTCATTCTAAATAGTTTTAATAAATCCACACAATCAAAATTTTCAGGTTATATTACAAATTTTTTTTTTCCTGTTTAAAAAATAATGTTTACGGTTTCGGTTAAACAATAACAAACAATTATATTTTTCAGTGTTCTGGTTATAACAAGAATTACTGAAAAAATTCTAAACTAGAGCACCAAATTAGATCAGTATACTAAATCAAGTTAACTACGAAAACAATGTTATTTGATGAGGAAGAATGAAGTAATTAAAAAGTAAACACTATTTGAAATTAACTTAAGCCAACAAAAGCATTTGCGGAAAAATATTAGTCTCTCATGTATAGCAGTAAATAAATTCTCGAATAACCCTTCATTGTTTGAAGTTAAAAATTCGTTGTGTTATGTGTGAACTGAATACGAGAAAGATTTTATTTCAAAACCAAATGGAAACTCCCTGGGTTGAAATAAACAAATGATGTGTTGGTTAAAAATATCACAGTCGCTGGCGAAATAAGGGTGTGGATTACATGCTACAGCGAAGAATAAATGAATTGAAATGATTGATTGTGGTGCGCGGAAAAATCTGAATAGATTTTTTGTCCTTTATGATTCCACCTTCCATGCATAATACATAAAAGTTTTTTCCATAAATCTCATAAAAAAGTTAACACTCTACCTTAGTTCTTATAAGGGTGCCAGGCATTTGTTATCAGATGTTTTAAGTAATTAGTAAATAAAACTCGTAAGCTGACAAATAATGTGTAAACAAGAAAAATTGGCTTTTTATACGATTATTATCTAAGTGATGTATACCTGTCAGAATAAATTCTAGATAATGTTGGAAATCCTACCTTTACTTGATCTCCACATGCGAAGTGATATCTGAAACAAAAAAAAAGTTTACGTATTTTTTATTAGTATTTCATATTTATTTGATAAGGATTTTTTGCATCAATGATTAGTATTTTATAAAATAAATGATATGTAAATGTGAATACCTAGATTAGTTTATATTGGTGTAGGTTAGGTTAAATTAATTATGGTTACCTAGGTTAGTTTACATTAGAATAAGTTATTACATTTTTATTGTAAGTTACTGATCATTTATTTAAAATACTGACGCAATTAATAGCAGCATTTTATAAAAAAAAAATGATTTAGAATATTATCTGCATAACGATGAAGAAAAATAATGGGATAGTCAACTATTTTTACCTCCCACTACCCTACATATCTGTCCTGTCTGAGTCTATAATCTCGACTGCCTTAAAACAAAGGGTTATCTCTTCAACAGGCATATCTGATGAAGGGTGCGAGCTAAATAACAAGACTGCACGTATCATAGGCAATAACTTATATGGTTAATTGTCAAAACAATAAATGTCTACGCGGTTGACATCTAGACTAAACAAAGATATGAGAGAATAATGATTATTATTTCTAAACAGAATTTGACTTACAAAGATAACAGAGTTAAAACGTAGTTATTGAAATTGTAATTTAGAAGTTTTTAATAAAGTTCATTACTTGTTATTTCACCATGCTCACCTTGCTACAGTATCTATCTATGAATTTTCCTATAAAGAATTAACAGACAATAAATTTAAATGTTTTATGGACTTTTCGAATTTTTAACAATAACTTCAAAGAATGAAAAATCTTAATGAAAAAATATTTGCTTTTTTCAATTAGACTGAAAAAGTTCATGAAAAGCAGAATTGCATTTTATTTATTTTGCAGCAATATTTAATATAAAATGCAAATTAGAAACATAGCGTCTGTGCTGTTGAAATAAAAGTGAAGCGTGAAATGAAACATCATCTAGCCTGTGTCCGTGGGATTACATACGTACACCCATATGATGTACGCATGCATGTTTTAATCTCGACACGTGCATTATTCATCATTCCGGGTACATAGAAATTTCATAATGCATCACGCGCGCGACTGTTTATACATATTTTTGTTTGTCGTGGTGCAAACTAGCAGGCTTTTGTAACTAATACGAATGTAAATATCGTTTATCAAGAGCGTGGCAGCTAATTGGAAATCACTCGATTTCGATTTGGCGCGCGTGGCAGTTCGCGAATCTGGACAACATGATGTGCGCTATTGATTTCCTGGCGCAAAACAAACATGGAGCCCCAAAACACAACAAAAAACTACACAACCACTCACCCCTGATCAATTAATCACAGAGTCAATCGCCACTAACTGGCCGCATTACGCCAAGGTAGCGATTCTCAAAGTGTGGACTGACCAGCTAATCTCCAAGCCTTACGGATCCATCAACAATCTTAAGACACTTAAGATACTAGTTTTCGGAACTTTTACCTATTGAATTGCCAATTTAGGTCTTTCCAAATTTGAATACTTAATAACAATAATAATATATCATCACGGCATATTACCCATTTCTGGGTGTGCCAGTATCTACAACACATATAGACATCGGTAATGATTACGATATATTTTACCGTGTGGGCGCTTACCAGGTGTCACCTGAATACTTCTTCATAATTGGTTATGTAGTTGCAATCGAACACGATGACGCATTTCTTAAAGTCACTATTTTTCACGAAAACAGGTCAAAAAAAATTTTAATACCAATTCTAAAAATCTGATGTGGCCAACACAAAACCACCCGCTATTTAATTTTTATTAATTTAAATACGTACCTACGTATTTACTAATGCTGCAAACTATATTATGTTCCATTGCATATAACTATTGCTTTATTTACGATTTTCTTTATTATTTAATATGTCACTATTATTCATTTGAAGTGATTAATTTTTTGATAATAACGTTTACCTGTCAGTTACATTTATTTGAAAAATAAACTGTGTAACAAAGGAATTTTGTTTATTTTAGGCTTTGGGATTAAAAAAAGAAAAATGATATTTAAATTTCTGTAAAATATATAGAAAAAGTAATAATGTATACCTATACAAAATTCAATGATCTGTAATTTTCTAATGACATAAAATGCGAAAAAATGGCATTTAATGGTATTTGAAGAAAACCATTATGAGCTTCAAGTAAAGTGCCATTTACACCAAAATCTAAAGGCTTTTTTCGTATTAGAATAGGGTAGAAATACAAGGTTTCAGAATTTTCTGAATGATAGTATTTGAGTTAGAGCGAAGACAAAATTCATACACATACACACACATACACACGCACATACACACACACATACACACTTACATACATCATCGTGAAAATGTTAAAATTGGATTCTAGGAACCTTAAAACGTGGTCATTTACTAAAATCTCGATATGTGATTTTTAGCACGATTCCTATACCTCCCTTACCAAGGGTAGCTGGAGGTAAAAATGTAGTCTTATAAATAATAATAATAGTTATTTTTCAAGTATATTAGATGGACAACTTTATGTTCTTCAATATTTCTAATAATAAAATTAGAAGGTTTTTTTAAGATACTACTACTCCGATTGTCCAAATGTTTTCAAAACCTCTTCAGCTCTTCCCGTAAATGTCAAATTGAGGAATACGTAGTTGAACGAGTCTTAATTATTATAGTTTTTGAGGAATCGCCCTACCAACATCCAGACACACACAAACATCGTAAAAATGTTATAGGTAATCGGATTGTACTGCTCTTAAAACGTGTTTATTCACTAAAATCTGTACGTGCGATTTTTAGCATGAATCCAATACCTCTTTTAGCGAGAGATCAAAAATCCTCGAAATAAAATATTAGAAAACCGCTGTATTGAGCCGTAAGCCAGTCTTGTTGCCATCATTTATTTATTACCAAGATCTTCACTGAGACATTTCAGTATTGGTATACTGCATTTTACTCAAAACTTCATAATATTTAGGTCGTCTGCAATGCCAGATCTTTCCGACACGAATCATTAATTGAAAAGTTTTGTATTTTTCTTTGTAAACACAACGTTTGACATTGTAGATAAATGACAATAAATCACTATTCCTTGGACGAGATCGTAAATGTAGAAGTCTGTAACATCATTCTACGAGCGGAGTACATCCAATATTACGCAGTAATACAGCATTGTTGCAGTGATATAACATTGTATCTATGAGAAGTATTATTAAGTCGTAAACAATTTTCATTACAGAAAATATTTCAACCATATATGACAAAATAAATCAAAGAAGACTTCATTCATAACATACGTTGTTGATATAAATTTATATTAAAACTGTCGACACGACATCTATTTGTCCACGTCCAACATATTTTGCAATAATTACATGAATAATTTCGAACAAATATCCTAGAAAATCTGGGTCTCAATATATGTTATGCTTTATATGGACGAAAATAAATGATAAAATACTGAAAATACCGATTGGAGACAATAGAAAACAGACTGACAAGGAAAGAGAACAGGTAACTCCGAGTACTGTCAAAAATACTCGGTTAAATGTTTATCCTTTCAACCGATAACTATTTACAAAAATAACATATTGGTGTAACGGTAAATCGGTTAAACCAGTTTGGCATAACCGGGTATTTCAATTAATCAGTAAGTTATTGAGATAACTAGATAGTTATTCGGATGCTACAGCAGATTATTAAAATAATAACTTTTACCGCAATTTTAATGAAATTCATGAAGATGGTCCTTCATTGGCCTAAGTAAATTGTTTATTCTTTAATAAGTTATATGTACTAATAGCAGGTTTATCGATTAAGAGAGGTTGAATAAATAGTTTTCCTCAATTAGCCGAATAATCGGTTAACGATATAAGCCAGTTGTCGCGGTTAAACCAGCAAATCACGGCTAGTGATTAACCACAGTTAGTAACCACCACTGAAATATGTACTAACTGGAATGCGCGTACGAACCGTGACTGTGAAGCATATTGAAAGCCTGCTGCTGGAGTAGTCGGCAAACATCGAGACAGTTCGTGAGTAGACGGAAGCCTGCTGCTGGAGTAGTTGGCAAACATCGAGACAGTTCGTGAGTAGACGGAAATTATTTCGTGTGGCGCATGTTTAAATAAATGAAGCATAATAAGAAAACAAAGCGATCAGCTATGATACGAGTTATTCGGCTAGGTTCGGTTCGGCACGAACGTGCGCGAACTGGACCAGCCATTATTGTTCAATGAGCTTCAGTGCAGCGTACGCTGATAGGTAGAGTATGCGAGTTCCAGTTAGTATATATTTCAGTGGTAACCACGTTTAACACCTTCGCTGCCATGGCGGACATCGTGATATTTCGCAGACAAAATGTATTGGAAGAAGCATTGAACATGTGTCTGCTGTGGCGCTCCAGAATACTTAGCCTATCTTGGTTTTTCGATATGTCTTATAATAACAGTTTTAGAGATGTGTCCGCTATATGTGTACGCTCTGGCGTACAGATGATAAATTAATATATATTTTTTAAGAGGCCAAGCGGACCCGGTATAAAATCAGGTATACACATGTGAGTAAATCAGTATTATAAAAAGACTTGTTGCTTGATAACTCTAAAGAAACTGGTGTATACTCTTTGTACTCAGGTCCCTCGTATTCATCGGAATCATCAGATATTTCATCTCTCGGCAGTACATACGTAGCATCGAATCATGGAATGAATCTGTCGAAAATAATTAATAAGAAGACTAATAATTATTAAAAATTAAAATAATACCTTCAGGACTTGGACTTGAAGAAGGCATCTCCATAGCCATATTTACATTTTTTTTTTTTCGCACATTCTGACATGATTTAGATACAACCCTAATGACAGATTATACTACACTGATGACAAGAAACTTACAGAATATAACAATTCAACATTATTGCGCATATTGTCCATACAAGTTTATTCGTGTCCGCCGATTCCGTTGTGTCCGCTAAAGGTGTCTGCTGTGGCGCAGGAAAAAAGAAAAAATGTGTCCGCTATGGCGCCTTGAGATCTAAAACCCAGTATGTAATAATACTTCGCCAAAGGCAGACACCGGTACCCGCTCTTATTTTTATTAATAACTAATTACTGAATAAAGATAAAATAAAAATAAAACTACCAAACTACATAGAATTAACCCTGTTATAAGGTACCAGTTCTGGTATTTTGAAATGACCGCTTGGCAGCGAAGGTGTTAACCAACTACTATTTTAATCAGTTTTTGACAACACTAGGAACCTCTGTATATCTTAGAAGAAAACCACAAAAAGTGTAACATTTTATAATTCTGGCATTTATTATTGGTTTATTGAATGCCGAATCGTATAGATTCATTTACAGTTAAACGACGTTGTTCTTGTATAAAAAATATAGCGTATGAACTTTCCTAATACCGTATAAGTATATTCAAAATAAAAATAAAAGTCTGTTACATTTTTTAATTTTGTTTTTACAAAGGAAAAAATATTAACCGACCCTGTTACAACACTTTCATCTCCAAATCATTTTGTTTCTGGATTAATCGCTTTAATTATGAAATATGAAATGGAATTTTCACTTTTGTAACATGATTCATTTCAAAAATGTCACACAGTGACATTTAATTATAATAAAAAATTCAAAATTGAACGCAAAATTTGCCTAGAAATTACTCAGTTAAAAAACATTACTCCCATTGTTTTATGGAATCAACAACTCCAATTTGAAAATAATAATTCGCAATGGATGTTGCATCAACTTTTGATTTAAAAACATTTCAAATAAAACAAATGTTACGTAAATGATGTACATGCAATTTATTACATAAAAAGGATGTGTTTACTAAGAAAATGTTGCGCTTTAACTTTAAGTGAGTGAATTCCTTATTCACGGCGAACATTTTATCCTATCTACCACTACAATAAAGTGAACTGACCGCAAGAATTTCTTATTTAACAGTAAAGAAAACAAGTAGAAAATGTTTTCTTGCAGGATCTCATGCTGTTTGTCAGTTATTTAACAGCGTGTTACTAAGATTAAAATGCAACGTTTTATATGCATGTAATACCTAATTTTTATAGACTTGGAGCACGACATTGTAGTAATTTTAGTATAAATCCTAAGAGAAAAATTGCTTTAAAATCTCGAAGAAATGATTCTTGTAAAATGCAAATAAATTAGAAAGCCATTTTCTTCATCACATTAAACAGAAGTCATTGGCCCATATTACGAACACATTTTTAAAAATAAAAGCGCTTTACATTATATTCTTATGAGGTGTATGCTCCATAAAAGCGCCTTCAATACTAATGTATATCTTAAGGTCCAGAAAGAAAGCAGACCATATGTGACGTTTTCCTATAGATTTAATTAAAAAATAAAGAATAGATGTAATCAGAAATAAATAAAATAAATAAATATATCATCACGGCATATTACCCACTTCTGAGTGTGCCACAATCTGCTTTATCGCAAACATCGGTAATGATGATGACATATTTGTATCGTGCGGGCGCTTACCAGGCGTCACCTCACGGGCACTCATTGCTGGCGTGGAGAGTGCACCACAGGGGTCACTTTTGTGCCATTTAAAATTGGAAATATTTGGCGTCGGTCAGGATCGAACCCGGTTCCCCCAGGTTCGCGACAGGACACTCAGGCACGCGGCCACGGGACCCCATATAATCAGAAATGTTGAATACAATACTTGAAAGTAGCAAGAGGTGTTGTGCTGGCCACAAGAGATTTTTTAGTTATGACTTTGCAGAACACTTTTACGTTTTTAAAAATAAAAATAAACACTGGCTGTGTTTCTGACAACCAGAATGTGAATCCGATCGAACTCAATTATTTATCGCTGAAAAATATTCCCCGTGGTTCACTTTCCACAAGTAAGGTTTGGCAAAACATTTTTATCTTTCCTTGTAACACAGTTTTAACCTTAGACCAGGAATAGAGGGGAGACAAGGCATATTCACGCATATATTTCCAAATCATCTCTGCGATTTTGACCCTTATTGAATCAGCTGGAATCGCTAGTCGACCAGTTAAATATTATGTTACAGTTGACCAAATCTAAATAAATACTTGATTATACATAACATAAATAAAACAATTTAAAACTAAGAAAACTATGAATCAAACTAAAGACGTATGTATTCAAAGAACGTCAGAAGCCAAAATAATGATTGAAAACATTGGGTGACGCTTGTTGTCTTCTTACGGCGAAATACATAGCATGCCCTGTCTCTCCTCTATTCCTGGTCTAAGGTTTTAACCGTAGTCTACAGAACAGTTACAAACCTGGTTAATATAGCCATCGTTTTCTAGTGTTTTCGAAGGCAATAGACGCTCGAATGAGATAAAGTATTACCAATACCACTGAGGTCATTACAACACGATGAAGATATAGTAGCATCATTCTTGAGCTAATGTTTCTGTGGTAAGTTGAGTTTAAATTGGAAAGCAGGAGGCATCCCCATATTTGCGATATCCTCCATCAAGTCGGTTGCCCAATTTGTCCGGAAGACCACCGTGGCCCAGTAACGGAATACTTCCGCTACAAGTTCATCGCGGTGGTTTAATTAAATTTTGTCATGCTTGCTCGCTCCAACTATAAATACGTGCATAATTACAAGAGCAGGGTGGTTCCTTTGCCGGTGTACCCTTTGATTCGGGAGCTTTCTCCCTTTGTGCAGTATTTATTTCATATTTTTATCGATCTTCCAGCGCACAAAGAGCGGGGCGTGGTCGACGACAATACAACTGTCGGCGGTGGAGGCGGCGAGCACCGTGTTCTTAAGAGCACAATGAGGTAATTAAAGACTTCTGAATTAGTTTGTGATCAAATGGTTCACGCTACACACGTGTTACACCGATTTCAGCCTTTACAAGCCATTCTATTTAATTGGACAGGAATACCTATAATGATGAACACACATCAGGTTCAAACCAGTATTATCGCACATCAAGCCTATAATGAAATATTACACGGATAATGATATTTTCTGTCAATTTTGCGCCATACTCAAATCTTTTTGCTTCTTTTAGGAAGATATACATAAATTTATACATATTCTGAATATCTAGTCCGCAGTTTAGGACGATGAAAGATGAAAATAAAAAGAATGGGGACGAGAAGTGAAGCGAAAATTGCAATAAGATACATTAAAGCCGGATTTATAGTTTACATAACATAACAAAACATAGCATAACATAACGTAACATAACATAAGATTTTTTTTAGATTTTATAGTACGAAACGTAAACATAAGACATGGCACGAGAAAAAGAAGAATTGTTCTGAAAAATGTTCATAATGCAGTATTATTACTATATTCATTACTGTTTTCACATTTAATTTTGACATTCTTTGTACACGTTAAATTTTAGAACTTTTCGCAAAAACGTGATTTGTTTAGATAAAAATGACTGATGACGATGCTATGATAGTAGCTGTTGCAGTATCTTGTGCATTATTATTATGAACTCTGCACAATAATTTAACTATTTATTTAACGTAAATATCTCATCAGAAACAAAAACTAACCTCACAATTTGTTTGTAAACAACAAGCAGATACGAGCACTCCAACGCTCCAAGATTTCGCTGCTCTTCCAATAGAGCCGAATATTCCCGAACACCATAACATAAAATAACGAAATAAAATATGGTCATTTCTTATGTTATGCTATGTTATGTTATGCTATGTTATAAAACTATAAAATGCCATACGGACTTATGTGTTTTAATATTTTCACTATGTTATGCTATGCTATGTTATGTTATGTTATGTTATGTAAACTATAAATCCGGCTTAAGGCAGCATTAAGAACCTAGCCGTTATCAAATATATTGGAAGAATATTTTGGCAAATAAAGTAGAGTGGATTCATGTACAGCTGATAAATGAGAATTAGATAATGGAAAATAGTAGAATGTTGTCTGCAGTCCGGACCGTGTCTAGTTGCATTACCGATTATTTATTAGTATTTTATCCTTTATTCTCTTGCAGAGTGAGCCTGGTGGATTCAGGAATTAGTTTTATGTTTTGAACAGCTCTTTTAATATCTATTTACTTTAAGTTTACCCTTAATTGCAAAATGATTTACGTCAAAATGGTTTTTTAAATAGTTTGTTTATGAGATCGTCTCGTCTACGTATACCGACACTTCCTCCTTCAACTTTAAGCAAAAACGAAAGTAGACTGTATTTAGGGATCATAGAGGGAGACATGTACAATAATACTACTCCGTGGACTGGTGGATGTCTCATTGTTGATCAGTGTGTTTAACCTATTGTTCGCAAAGAAGTTGTGAGTGGGTCGCGAAAACTACTCTAAATTTTATAATTTTGAGTATCATATTTTTCGAAAATGTATATAAAATTTCACTAAAATGTTCCTAAAGTTACCAATACAATATGTGGCAAGACGTATTGCTTCTGGTAATAACTCTACCGAGACCTTGAGTTCATGTTGAGAAATAAATAATTGAAAATACTGCTACTACTTAACTATATGTATGTGAGAATCATGTAATTACTAAAAATAAATTTTAGTAAACGCCTCCAACACGAAAATTAATACCGTCTTTCAAATATAAAACAGCCCTTTGAAGAAGTTTCAATACTTATGGAACTTCTAGGTTCACATTAATTAACATTAATTTTTGTAAGCTTCTTGATTTTAAATTTTAAAGAAATGAATTTTCATTCATGTTCAAAATTCAAATTGGAGAAATATGAAAAGCAACAAATATAGGTAACTTAAATTGAAAGAAAATAATAACATACGAATTATTCTTTTGACAGATGTCGAAGGGCCGTATTTCATAAATATTCAAGCTAAAAAGCAACAAGGAATGTACACACATCTCAACATCCTCAAAAGTTACAAGGTTTCGGCTTCTCTATTACAACTTCCGCGAATGTTAAGACGTGCTTACATTCCTTGTAGCTTAAATAACAATAATTTTCAATTACCGCAGCTTTCTAAACTTAGCACTTACCGCCTCTAGACCAGTATTGTGTTTATCTAGATAACATTATCTAAAAATTTATCTAGATAACGTAGTTAGTATCTTTTATCTAATATCTAGATATTTTAAAAATTAATATCTATTATCTTATCTGTTTTATAACATGTAGAAGAAAGATAAGATAACCATTATTTATGTTAGCTCCATCTATACTCAAATCGAAATAATATATAGCAAGTTAGGACAAGCACAACCTATCGCATCGCATAGTGCCGTGTCGTGTGTTCTCCGTCGCCGGTGTGTCTGCCTGCGTAAACTTACATGCGATGTGACGTGTGATCTTGATTCGTGAGAAATAGTGGATCTGACCCAACACTGCTCTAGACAAAGCATGAGTTGCCTAGTACTTTGAGGCCCAGCCCGCCATTGGTTATACCATAGTCGATTTTCAATTTGGACACTATAATCTTAATTAACTTCATATACATACCTAAATGGTGTAAATATAAGGAACAATAATTTGTGTAAATGGACCCATACTTCTATACTCGAATCTATAACAAAATTTAAATAGCAGAGCGTGTTTATCACCTAATCTATATTGAAATTCTAACATTCATTCTTCTTTTCATTCGCCCACACTTCATTACGAGCACAATAAATTGGGCGAACAATATGCTCAACAATACACTTCGCTAGTGTACTCCTCACCAATACACTGTCAATCAATACATTCGACAAAGAGTTTACGTACACTCAAATACAACCAACCAGAATATATCAGCTTGAAATTCAGTATTCAGCCAATCGTTACTGGACACTGGAAAAACGTAAATAAATCAAGATCCGTAATAGCTTTATGTGTACGTACTTCAAGAACTCATATGAAAGACATAAATCGTGAATTGCATGAGCAATAAAGAAATCTATTAAAGAATTCAATGCGGGCTATGAATCTGGTGGGATTCATTCTTGATTTGTATTGTTTTATTAACTCTCCACAAAAACTTTAAAGCTTTTAATGTCCCATAGCCGAGGCAGTAATTCTTTTAAGTAATCTTGAGTTATGGCAACATTAACTCAAAAGTTTTAATTTCGAGTTCTATAGTTCAGTTTAAAAACTACTAAAGTTACTTCGAGATCTTGCATCTGAATGTGGCTACAAGGTTCACCATTTTAATTAACATAAAAGCAAAGAAAGTATACACAATTTTCAATATTGAAAGAAATAAAATATTTGAAATACCAACATAGAATAAACATGAATTTTATACAATATAAAATAGCAAACGTATAGATACCTATCGTATATACGGCCGAAAGCTTTACTAAGGTTGTCGTACCACACTAATATTTGTTTATGCCACGATTTAAAATATATATTTTTATTAGTGCTTCTATAAAATGCCATAAATTTTAGATTTTCTTCAATTTTTTTGCCTTCTATCTAATCTGTATGTATTATACTTCCTTACCTACGTTAACAGTAAACCTAATAAAGAATTAAAACTTTTAATTTAGAAGTAGAAAATCTAAAACATTCACAGCTCGATTTACAAAAAAGTTTAAGCTAATCCTCATTTTTGGGTTAATGAATCCTATTCTATTCCGGTATTTAAAATTTAATTTTTATGATGTTATCAATAAAGATAAATACTAGGAATAGGTTAGACTATATTCTAAGTTATAAACTGTCAAAATTAGAGTAAAATTCGCTAATCCAAAAATGAAAATTAGCTTAAACCCTTTTGTGAATCGAGCTGTTAAATGTAAGTTAAACACGGCGCTATATTTATTCAGCGGAAGTACGAAAATTAGAAATTATTGCAACAATGGATAGCAAAGGTTACCTCGATATTTTAAAAGAAAATTTAAAACAAAATGCCGAAAAATAGAGCCTTAACAGTCAATTTGATTTCATGCATCAGAAAAATTCAACAAATAATTCGCGTCCATAAGAGAATGCTTACTGTATAATATTAAGAATATGCTTAATCATCCCCCACAGTCTCTGGACTTTAACAAGATTGAGAAAGTGCGGAAAATTCTTAAAATAAATAAGAATATAAACCAGAAAAGAATTTAAAATTAAATACAAGAAAAATTGCAGAATATAATGTTATTGGTGAGCAAAAATTTGTTAGATTCGATGACTCATTGCTTATTTACTGGTGGAAAAACCAAAGGAAAACTTTCCAAATATTATATTTCTTTATAAAACATAAATAAATGGTTTATTATTTAAATGTTTTAGTTATCGTACGAAGACTTTTTTTTTGAAATTATGAATACTTTCAATGTAAGTAGGTACATTTTTTGTTTATTTTATATTTGTAGTAACGTAATATACTGCGTTTCATTTTAGATTAAAAGAAAATTAAATACATTATGGGTTTTAAACTGCTAGTTTTCCCAAAATAAATTAAAACTATTGACGTACTGAGCCTTTTTTATGACAGTATGTTCTCGTTGCGGCGAAGTATGCCTTTTATAGGCAGTCACACGTTTCACATCAAGTCTTAAGGGAAATACGATTTATACGGGTTATACGATTCTTACGGGTAATACGGATGTGTGGGTATTTCCCATTTAACTATATATCCACTTCAGGGGTCCCGTGGCCGCGTACCTAAGTGTCTGGTCGCGAACCTGGGGGAACCGGATTCGATCCCAACAGAAGCCAAATATTTCCAATTTTAAACAGCACAAAAGTGACCCCTGTCGTGCACTCTCCACACCAGCTATGAGTGCCCATGAGGTGACGCCTGGTAAGCACCCACACGGTAAAATATATCGTCATCATTAACGATGTCTACAGAAATGGGTAATATGCCGTGATGATATATTTATTTATTTATATATTTATCCACTTCAAAGTTCCTAATTTTTATGTATAACACAAGGGTTTCAACATTTTAATTAAAATAAAAGCATAGGAAGAAAATACAATTTTGAATATTGAAAGAAATAAAATATATGAAATTGTGTCTGTACTACCTCCGCGTTGCCAGCATACATTGAATAAAATTGATGGAAGTAATACGAAGTCACATGCAGATGACAGTAAGAGTAGAATAGAGACACCTAGCAGGTGAAACGTGGCAGCACAGTTGATCTAGCTGAAAGGTTCGGAACGACGTCAACGTCACCGCAAACTATCCGACAATTCTGTTAAGGCTCACGCGCCAAACACGGGGGAGGGCTGCAACACCACACGGGAATACAATCTCAAGAATAAGAAAAACTGCCGACAAGGAGAACGGCTTCCTGGGGGACAGGGACACAGGTAATAGCGAATTTCAGTGGTGAGCAAGTCGTGGATCGAAAAGGATTTTTTTGCAATAAGATTTTACAGCATAAAACGCAAATTGATAATAAAATTAATATTCACTCGATCATATAAGAAATAAAAACAAAAAAATGATAAATGTTAGTACAAAAACAAGACAATTTATATTAATTTCAAAAAACTTTCGAAACTTTAGTTTACGACATATCCAAACCGATGAACTTCGGAAATTGATCGTATGTATATGTAATATGTATGTTTTTAACATCATCTACTCTTACAAATATTTTATAATAATTTTCAAGGTAATCCCTTGAATTTTAATGATCCATGAACTTGCACGTCATACGAAGAAACACTTATGCTTGTCAAGTTCACACTCCTAAGCATTTTAAACTTATTTGTTTGGCAATTGTTGTGGAATATCATTGTAATTAATTTTTATAATCAGTACCACTTTTACCAAAGAGTAATATGCACTGCTGTTTCGCCATCTAGTGGCGTTATGTGTATGTTTATCAAATGCTGAGGAATTATTCATATTAATCTGAAAAAGTAACTTTCATTTTCTATCTCATACCTTATCTTTCTTTATATGTTTTTGTAGTCAGGATTCTTCAAATCATATAAAATGGAGTTTTTTTTTTTTTTGTACAAATTGAATTATTTTTCAGTGATGGACTTAGAATGTAGCAGCTAAACGTTGACGGATGCGTTCAAAAAAATGAACTCGGATATATCGCACAGGTACCCTATGTGGTTTGTGGACGTTCACATGGCGTCATAGGTTTTGATACCCGCGTCGCGATACTGCCCGCTGCCTACAACGTTTGTCGTAATTTTTTACAAATATAATTTTTGTTCCAAAATTTTATTTTACGTATTACACCTTTGTTTTAAAATAGGAGTAAATTCAAAAGCGAGATTTACAGCGACAAAAATAAATTATTAAATTTTCAGTCTAATATGAGGTTATGGGATAATAACTAAATGTCAAAATGGTAAATGTATTTGTGTTTTGGTGTATACATGGCTGAGCAGTGGCTAATCAACGTACAGATTGTACTATAATAATATTTACCTCTAGCTAAGAAAGGTATTGGATTCATGCTAAAATTCGCATATCCAGATTTTATTGAATAAGCACGATTTAAAGTCCCTAGAATCCAATTATAACATTTTTAAAATGATGTCTCTCTGTGTGTGTGGATGTGTGTATGTGTGTGTGTGTGTGTGTGTGTGTGTGTGTGTGTGTGTGTGTGTGTGTGTGTGTATGTATGTCTGGATGTTGTACACACGATTCCTCAAAAACTATAAGACTTAAAAAATATTTAACTGCAGTTTCCTCAATCTGACATTCCTGGGAAGAGCTGAAAAGGTTTTGGTAACAATTGAACAACCGGAAGTAGTAGGTTCTTAGAAAAATTCTTCTAAATATAATTTTTGGGAGTTTTTTTTTATTAAATATTGAAGAACATAAAATTCTCCATCTAATACACTTAAAATTTTTATTATATCTTGTATAGATTTAGAGATAAAGACACTATAATTTATAGAGTAAACTAATCGCAGAGGCCAAGGCACTAAGGAAACCAGTTGACAAATTCCAATGTTTATAACATGACACATGTCATTGTCAAATATCAACATTTTGAGTGACATTCTGATAGCTTTTTCTGGGAAGTATATTTAATTTTTCTTATTGTTTTATTAATTAAATATTTTAAATTATAGGTAAAATTGTGGTAAAATGCATATATCCATCAGAAATTCCGCCAATCTGGTTAATGAATTGGAACAATCTCTGATAAAAATGATATAAAATAGATATAATTAGAATTATATGTGTGCAGAAGACATGTTAAATACAATAAAAAACAATATTTGGGAAAAGTTCTGTAATATTTTGTTATAAAACGATGGTTTGAAAGCGAAGTGCAATACAATACATAATATATAGCCTAATATGGAAATGGCGAGAGGTCTTGTGCTGGTCACAACATATTTTTAATTTAGTCCTCAAAAATTAAAAAAATGACGTCAACTTTATCTTAGATGAAACATAAGATTCATTATTACATTTTATGAAACAAATATATTTAACGTTTATATTTGAAGGCAATAATTTATAATTTTGACTCGTTAAAAAAGATTGCTTATCTCCGGCGCAGACAAAGACAACACAACAAATACACGAAACAAAAACAAAAAAATAAACTGGTTCAGGTGACCCGAAAGGAAAAAAGAAGGAAGAAACCCACGAAACAAACAAACAAGAACAACTAGTTGGAAAGAGGAGCTGACAAATAAAAGAAGACCTGTAAATGTGAAGCCGGGCGGGAGCTGGGAGAAATATAACTCTCCCGTCGCAGAGCAGAGGAAAACACTTTTATTTGCGTGGCTCATGCTAGGCTATGCTATCGGGAAGCTATCGCTATCGAGGCTGACTGAAGCAGGGATTGCGTGTTTTGTCAGCGGGTTAATTAGGCGCGTCCGCTCTCAATCACATTGTTTGCAGTTGCGTTGAGAGCGTCCGAAGGCACCTTGTTCCCGTGAAATTGAATGCATAATCCGTAGAATTGCATTTTGCATTCGCCCGCCAATTTCATCCTGCAACTGTTACCAATGGCAAATCGGGTCTAATTATTTCACGCAGGTTGTCCTCGGGTGTAGCATCAGCATCGATTCCATTTGGTCATGCGGAGCGGAGCGAACGCTGTTCACGCTTTGGACTCTGAACGATGTTGGGGTGATGTCAACCTATGGCCTCTGCACATTGCACTGCAGGACCTATATGGCATAGCCCACTTCCAATTACTAGATAAACGGATTAACGCTCTGCAGATTTTTAGAGCTATTTCCTTTCATCACGTTTTACCATTCCAAACACACCTATAGTTTTTCATTCATACGTACCTCTACTACGCTCTATTAAACTTTATTTAAACTAGTAAAAAAATCTGTTGTGGCCAGTACAAGACCTCTCGCCATTTCCATATTAGACTATATAAGTATTGTATTGCACTTTGCTATCGAACCGCCGTTTTATAACAAAATATTACAGGACTTTACCCAAATATTGTTTTTTATTGTATTTAACATGTCTTCTGCACACATATAATTCTAATTATATCTATTTTTCATTGTATGAGGAAGTTTCTAAATGTAACAAATTCTTCCAATTCATTAACCAGATTGGCGGTATTTCTGATGGATATATGCATATTACCTATAATTTCAAATATTTAATTAATAACACAATAAGAAAGATTAAATGTACTTCCCAGAAAAAGCTATCAAAATGACGCTAAAACTGTTGATTTTTGACACTGAAATCTGTCATTTACAAATTATATTATAAACATTTGACTTTGTCAACTGGTTTCCTTAGTGTAGTTTCGCCTACTCGACTTGTTATATCTCGATATTCTATATATTATAGCGTCTTTATCTCTAAATTTATAGAAGATATAATAAAAAATTTAAATGTATCAGGTGTAGAATTTTGTTCTTCAAAATAAGTAAAATCATAAATTTTCAAAAATTAATATTTAGAAGAATTTCTTTTAAAAACTACTACTTCCGGTTGTTCAATTGTTACCAAAACCTTTTCAGCTCTTCCCAGGAATGTCAGATTGAGGAATCCATAGTTAAACAGTTCTTAAGTCTTACAGTTTTTGAGAAATCGTGGCTACAACATCCAGACATACACACATACACACATACACACATACACACATCCACACACACACACAGACATCATTTTAAAAATGTTATAAACGGATTATAGGGACCTTAAATCGTGCTTATTCACTAAAATCTGGGTATGCGAATTTTAGCATGAATCCAATTCCTTTCTTAGCGAGAGGTAAAAATCGCTGCCTTTATTCAAAACAGAGATTTAGAGTTACAATAGCCATAGCCATTAAAGAAATCAAGCATAATATTTTTTGATAACTCATTTACGGGCCTGTTTTGTTAATCTATTAGTAAGTGGTTAAAACCGTTATGCAATAGAAATGGATTTTATTCACAATCATTATAGTAATATACAGATTCCTAACCTTTTGGAGGTTGGAAAATACGTCATTCCTAACTTTAATGACAATCTCTTGGGTTGGAAATAACAGATTTCACTTCCATCTCTTGGGTTGGAAATGTTTATGTAGGGGTTGCCTAGCAACATTGCCGTAGATCCCCATAATTAAGTAGGCTAAACAAATTTTAAGACAGCTGTCAAAATATTAATAAAATTAAAGGTTATAATTCATTGATTTATTTTGAAAATTATTGATTTAAAATGAGGAAGATTGTGAATAAAATAGTATACATAACCTCGGTGGGAGTTTGATAATCATCTCCCATCTCGGATGTAATATACTATTACAGCAAAATTTTTTCTATTTTAACTATCACACGTCACATCAGAAGTAAGTTTACGCAGGCAGACGCACCGGCGACGGAGAACACACGACACGGCACACGGCACTATGCGATGCGGTAGATTTAGGTTGTGCTTGTCCTAACTTGCTAAATAATATTTTAATTTGAGTATAGATGGAGATAACATAAATAATGGTTATCTTATCTTTCTTCTGCATGTTATAAAACAGATAAGATAATAGATATTAATTTTTAAAATATCTAGATATTAGATAAAAGATACTAACTACGTTATCTAAATAAAATTTTAGATAATGTTATCTAGATAAGCACAACACTGTCTATAACATACTTGACTGGAATATTTTTTGACAACTTGGTAAAATTTTTCCACTGAGTTACGGAATAGGCTCATTACTTTATCTTTTGTCCATTGCACCTTCTAAACTTTTGAATCAAATATAAAATAATACAGGAATATATCTGGGCAGTAAATCCTCTCCGTATAAAATTTTAATTGTTCCATTATTTTCTTCCCGACAGCAACAGATGTTCGTCTTATTAAATAATCGACACGTGCAGGGGTTTTTCAAGGGCAACACATTTTGGAGACATAAATTTAGTAAGAATATCATTCATAGTTGATTGCCCGATCAATGGCAATTTTACGAGACATTTTTTTCTTTTTTGACTTTCGCAATCACTTCATACAGCTGAATATTTATTCGAAAACATTTTTTACTGTCACAAAATTAACTACCTACTTTGTATACTCTTTTTACGTTTATTCATGCTTCGGTGCAGAATCCATCAGCCCCCATTAGGCGTTTTCAAGAGCATCTTTTAGGTTAAATATATATACAGGGTGTCTCTCAAATAAACTAAATATTACACATTCAACAATAAGATATTAATTCTAATGTAAGAAGAAAACTAAACAAGTATTTATTGTCAGATAATTATAATTTCCGTTGGTATCTATTGTACAACTTAGTAATAATTTGCAAAGTCAAATATAATGTGAAGTGTTCATAATCCTGCTCGTGAATATTGGAAGCAAAGTTTCTCTATAGATACATGAGCTTTTCAAGAACATGAAAATGCACCTAGTGCTTTGTGCTGCATTAAAGGTAAGTTTACCAAAGACGAGCACAAGCGTATAAGATAACTACTTCAAGAGCTCTTCTCTGCAGAATATTTGCAATATATTTCGTTTAGTGACTAAATTATGACATAAATTGGTCGATATCAACAATGTAAATAATATTATAACATTTCGGGTTCATAAAATAAACAAAATTTATGTTATTTAGTCAAATTTATTTATAAACGGAATTGAATTTTATTATTAATAATTCATGGTAAAATGTAAATACAAAACTTTGGGAAATGGAATATCACCGTTGAATAAGATCAATTTATCAATTCCTGCGTTCATCATCTTGAAAATTTGCTGAAAAATATTTCAAAATCAAATTTTCTGTAAACCAATAAATTCTTATTTGATGAAAAACTGACGTAATATACTTTTTGCCCTCCTGAAGTGTAATAGGAACTTTACAATTGTATACACAGCAAGTGTACCCTACATTTTACGCTTACTGTGTTGTAACTTGTCTAACTATGCGGTAAAATAATCAAAATACACTGGACGTTTATGGGCATTTAGAAAAGAAATCATCTTTACTATAATAAAGTTCATGTAAAAAAGTACTACCTACATAAGTTATTTTTTTACTTTAACATATTTAAAATTAATTTATATAAACCAAAATCACGGCAGCGACATCTGTCATTATTGTAAAAATCCGCCGTTACCGACATAGTCACCGATCGATATACCTGTCAAATACGCGAGGCGAACATTGCTGAAATGTCAAATATTATTTATTACGAAGAAAACATGAGCAAATAAATATATTATCAATCATAAACAACGTCTATTATTACAAATAAATTTTCGCTAGAAGAAGTACCTACTCTAATTAAGGTAAGTAAAATCAAATTTGGAAATTGACTTAACCCCAGTATTTTAAACTAACCCTTTTCAGAAGTACAACCTATCTCATTAAAAAAGTGATTTTCATTATCGTCGGTCAAAAGATTTGATACAATTCTCATGCGTGAAGTATTTTACAGCGCTCCAGCTAATATGGCACTCGCCTTAAGGGCTCGTGCCTTAAACAAAGCTGTCGCGCTGCAAAATACAACTTACACGCACTCGAATGTAGATAATTATTTTAATAAAACACATTATTTGTGCCTGAGTTACTTTGTAATTGCTGTAGTTATTCAAACTTTACTCTATCCTTCCAGAACAATTGACTGTCTTGCCAATGACGTATTGCTCTGAATAATTATTAATCACCATTTAATTAGTGACAAATTCGAAAACAATAAATATTTGATTAAATAGGAAATGATTGTAAACAATAACTAATCATAGATAATTGAAATTAAATTATTGTATGTATTTTACGAGGATTTTAGAAAATTCAGTTTTATAGAAAATCCAGATATACCGTAATAAACTAGGCCACAAATACAATTAAAACGTGACATTCAATAATTTATATTTTTGAAAATGAAAAAATATATTATCATGTCCATTCACACACTCATAATTATTTTCACTCTGACCTAGTATTTATATGGAATTTCACACAAATACCTGAATTAAATGCAGTTACATTCGAACGAACCATGAAAGTTTATTTGTAATGACAGATTTTATACGGACGTTTCGTTTTTCAACTAGAATATCAAATAATTATTAATCTATTCTGGGAATTTAACAACATGAAAAATTAAATTGGACTGACATGTATTTTTCATATTAAATTGAAAATGGTAATATGATAATCGTGTAAATATGGTTATTGTCATTTACCGCCAACAAATTTTGAAATACCGAATTGATTATCAAACATTTTACTATTTCAAAATAAGCAAATCAATCATTCTATTTTTTAAACAATTTGTCATATTGTTAACTACATAACAGAAACAATTTATAGACTTACAAAAACAAAGGTTTGTTATAGGTACATCTGTTATAAACAATAGTTTTTATTTCATTAATTTGAATACACAAAACTCATTTCTGTACTTATCCCCATGGTTACAAATTATTCTTAACTAGTAATCAACATCGGAAAAAATTATGTCAAAAAATACATATCAAATTTATGAATATTTTGTAAACTATGCATATCATGTTTCATGTAAACATCAAATATCAATAAATATTTCGTAAATTTGGAAATGACTATTGCAAATTCAATAAAAATTAAATAGGTCATTTAAATTCAATAAAATGGAAAAAAAATATTATCCAATAAAACAAAAAAGAGAACCCAGTCCTGGTTCAATGGATACCGATTACTGTAGGTTAGACTTTGGTTGTTCTTGTTTATAAAAATTTACAGTCCGATTCACAAAAAGGTTTAAGCTAATCCTCATTTTTGGATTAGCGAATTCTACTCTAATTTTGACAGTTTATAACTTAAAATATAGTCTAATCTATAGTGACTGTATATAAATAGTGTGGCCAATCGCCGCCATATTTAGGCAAAATGCGCGGGAAATTTGAATTCATATGATGTGATAACTAAACAAAATTCGATAAACAATTAATGAAAGAGCATATTAAATGGAAACAAAATATTTACTTTCATTTTAAATCCTTTTGAAGAACTGTTTTCACAACCAACCGCCACGCAACCAGGCATCTAAAATATATACATTTTAGTAATTTTGACAGTTAACCTAAAAAAGATGTGATGTTAAAAATATGTATATATTACTTTGTTATAAATATACAAATACACGTGTAATTTAATTATTTGCACTATCTAAAATATAAATATAATATAATTACCTTCAATTCACGTAACAAATCTGAAAATGTCACTTTCTCGGCATAATATTCGCCATATTTAGGCAAATTCGCGCCGACCAATCAAAATCGATCCCCCTATTGGATACACTATGTATATATAGTCACTATAGTCTAATCTATTCCTAGTATCTACCTTTATTGATAATATCATGAAAATTACATTTTAAATACCGGAATAGAATAGAATTCACTAATCCAAAAATGAGGATTAGCTTAAACTCTTTACATTATATATTTTAGTGAAAAATTGGCATTGTTTGATCTTGCATTTAGCCACAGATATTATATCATTACAACTGACAAATGTTTATTTCAAATTGTTTTGATTTCAAATAATCCGATAAAAATGTACTTTCTACTCCTGTTTCAAACTTTTCTAATAGTACAATAACAATCTTGCTGTATAAAATACTATATCTAAAATAAATGTATTGTAATTTGTGAAACTAAAACTAATAAGCTATGTAATTACGAGTATTTTCTTCTACGGAAGTACTTGTAAATGAGTAAATCTATAAATCTTCCACAACTGTATAAATTACTATCACAATAATTTGTAACACGCAATCGTTTTTAGTAACGTATTAGTATTGTTTTACATTAATTTCAAATAAAATTAATACCGTAATATACAAAATGAAATGCGAATAATTATTTCAATCTACATACCTACCTGCCACAAATACGCTGAAAAGAACATTAGGGAAAATTTCAGCTCGGTAATTGCGGGTTTTATGTACGCTTATTAGCTCATTTCCAGTGCAATATACGCTGAATTTTTTATGTATTTTTTGTGGCGATGTGTTATTTTCAGGTAAAATTTGTTTTTTATTTTTATATTGCCGCTTGCATTTAAACTATATCCCCTAAAACCAACAACAAACAGTTTTATGGAAAGAGAAATATTCTACGAAGTGTGAACAAATTTCATCAGGAATCTATTTATAAAAAATTGTAAAAACAGCGACAAAATAATGAGCAACAAGTATATATGTTTGGAAAGGTTTTGCCGCGAAACGAATTCGAATACGCGTGATTGTACACGAGTAACACTATATACTTGTTCTAAAACCAAACTTTTATTTACTTTGTACAATATTAAATAAATAAATATCCTTGTAGTTAGTTTATGTACTTGCATAACTCAGAAATTTAATCCTTTAAGACCCAAGCCAACGTCCCAGTCAAACTATAGGCTAAAAACACTCATATCGCCAAATCTTCAAAAAAATTCATATTTTATGTAAATAAATACGCCCCAGTGCGCTGATTTAAATTTTTTAAACCTTATAGGCCAGTTTTACAATCTCTGGTTAATATTTTAACTATTAGTTAAATAAACAAAATTGAAACGAAATGAACTGTCAAATGACAAATTGATCATTGCTGTCAATAATGCGATTCAATATTGTTTATTTAACTTACACTTAACATTCTGACCGGAGATTATAAAACTGGCCATAAGTGTTTTCGATTTTAAGATATTTACATTTAAAACTTTACCCATTTTTGAGCCATAAGCTAAAAATGTGTGAAGATCACTGAAATATATACTACCTGGAATGCGCGTACGAACCGTGACCGTGAAGCATATTGAAAGCCTGCTGCTGGAGTAGTCGGCAAACATCGAGACAGTTCGTGAGTAGACGGAAGCCTGCTGCTGGAGTAGTTGGCAAACATCGAGACAATTCGTGAGTAGACGGAAATTATTTCGTGTGGCGCATGTTTAAATAAATGAAGCATAATATGAAAACAAAGCGATCAGCTATGATACGAGTTATTCGGCTAGGTTCGGTTCGGCACGAACGTGCGCGAACCGGACCAGCCATTATTGTTCAATGAGCTTCAGTGCAGCGTACGCTGATAGGTAGAGTATGCGAGTTCCAGGTAGTATATATTTCAGTGGTGAAGATACAATCCTAGCGACACCATTATTCACTTCTGTGGGCAAAATTATATAAGCATAGAGAGATATATTAAAAGTTTTGAACCAATGATATAATTTCTAGGGAAAAATAACAAAAATGGTAAAATAGTTATTATATAGAGAATAAAAATACTACTTTTAACAGTGGTCGTAGGAAAAAAATATTAAATTGCAATTTGAAAATTTAGAATCTGCGCATTGGAAATTTTTACACAAAGGTAGAGATATAGACTTGTGAGCACCATCAATTAGTGCTGCATAATTTTCTCAAAGTATGTACATATTTAAATTATCCTTAACGAGCACATTCCAAACATTTAAAATACATTCCGATATATTTTTATTCTCCAATTTTGATCTTTCCATTTTGTTCTTCGCTAGTCTTTGTATTTTTCCTATTATATGTAATTTTATCTTCTTAAGTTGTTTCATTTTCTTTGTCCTAGTTCTATTTCTCCTTTATTTTCGCAAAAACAAATTCTTATTAAATTCGAACACAGCGTGTATTAAATTCTAGGCTAGTTTTTGTTTAAGAGTTTGACATGTATTGTTTACAGTGAATGTTTCTAAACAATTCAGTTCAGTGTTCAATATTGGAGTTACAGATAAGTTCTCTAACATAATACATATGAAATCGATTTCTATTTTCAGCAAACTATGGCTACTAATATATGAGGATAATATACTTTCCGAATACAATACTCATACATATTGTATTAAATTGCAATTTATAAACTGGTATAAACGTCACATTATATTTCGCGGGATTTATTATTTATGTGTGTAAGTTTTGTTAGTATTTAACGAAACGACAATATACAAGTTTAATAATGTCACATAAAATAAATCATAATAGTATTAATGTCATGTAAAATGTACATTATCTGCTGGTATTGTAATTACTTATTTGGAGAAGCAGAAATTACGACTGTTGCCTGACAAATTACCTCGATTGTATTGTACAATATGCTTGTCAGAATAAATTTAATAAAGTAATGAATTATATTTAGTTCAATAATAAAAGACGATTTAGAATTTTATATTGAGAGCGTAATTGCGTTTTGCATGAAAGAAATGTGTATTCACTGTTATAACGAATGAAGAGGTTTTTTATTCTGACAATTTATGTAAAATAATAATTCTTTTGGTTCAAACTGACAGTTCATATTTTGTAATATTTAAATGTACTAGGATTATACTGCCGTGCTTAACAAAAAGGTAGTATCTGATATTTTCATACAAAATCTGTTGTCGTAACTATGTATTCGTTTAAGTTTATAATTTACTATCTTTTGCATTAAGTGTGGAAGTCATCAGGGATGGGCACGTAAAATACGTCACTTATTATACGTTATTTTTTACGCGTAAAAAATTATTTTTTACAATGACAGTATTTGAGAATTTTTTATGTAGATAAGTAAAATATTATTATCATGAGTATATTTTTTTATAAAGATATTTTCTTTTATACTGTAATGAATATTCCAGAACAAGCAGTCCACGTGACATAATCATGTTTCTTTGACTATCAACA
The DNA here is from genome assembly GCA_943142095.1 of Ophonus ardosiacus. Taxonomy (NCBI): domain Eukaryota; kingdom Metazoa; phylum Arthropoda; class Insecta; order Coleoptera; family Carabidae; genus Ophonus; species Ophonus ardosiacus. The sequence continues at coordinate 48,065,377 of OW964829.1, forward strand.
GATTAGTAGAGAAATATATTCCTGAGACATAACCTCAAACGTCAAACTTTAAACACATTATACGTCAAAATTAGACTAAATACGTAATTTTGAAGCATACTGCATTATGTTTTTAAAATGTTTTATATATTTTATATAAATTTTAGGCAGTTTTGTAAAGAAATAAAATTTGAAGAAATTTATAAATAGACAGCGAATAAAAAAATTTGCAAAACTGAAATTTCATTTCCTTTTCTAATTATAAATAACATATAGTTTTAAATATTTTATGTTAATTTATCTATAGTTTCAGAATATTTTTTTAATATTTTACAATAAAAATAAAAAAAACTTGTTTGATTCCACATTATTGTAGTTTGTGTTAAAAACGAAACTATCTTCTAAAAGACAGTGATCGAACTTTAGTTGTCCCTTATAATAATATTCTAGAAAAGATTAACAGAATTTATGGGAGAGACTCGTACGAAATTGTTTTTTTCCATTAAAATACACAATCGAAAATTATCACTCAACAAATTCGTTACAGTTGCGAAACTTTTATTGCACCATTCCCATGTGTGCGTGCGTTACAATCCGAACAAGATTTATGGAACATAAAACGGTAGCGAATAATTTCCGTTCATTTTTTCCGCTTTGGCGTTCAGTTCGAAAATTTACTTAATCATCATATAAATGAAAATATCCCGAACTCGGCCATTTTCTGTTATGTTTGCGCTGTCATTCGTTTTGTCGCCGCAAAGGTGTGAGGGGCCAAATTTATTTAACTGGTATTTTTACGAGCGCCCTGCGGATAACCCACATGTGTTTGTTCATATAAGGTGGATTTACACTACAATATACGGGATATAAGGGAAGAGTTAATTAATCCAACCTTATTTATTAGCCAATAAATTTCTCTATGTTTTAATCATAATAAAATATAAAGCATTTATGATAAATATTATATAATACCTAGCACATTAACAACATATTTTATCTAGAGGCATATCAGATTTTATTATTATGTTACTAATTCATTTCGCAAAAGTGAACCGTAATATTTTATCACCATACCAAGACAAAAATTAAACTATAAAACCTTAATGTGAAATAAAAAAATAACCTGTTGTGGCCAGCATAATACCTCTTGCGATTTTCATATTAGGCTATATAAGTATTTTATTTAACATTTTATCTAATCTCATCTAATCTTTATTTTTCAATTGTTTCTATGAACAAGCTTCCTCCTACTTTCCTGAATGTTCGAGATTCTTCCCATTCATTGACGAGATTGGCGGTATTTCTGTAGGGTGTATGATGAAATATATGTATAGGAAGCGCGTGTTGAGTTGACACTGATACTGTACAAACTCATTCTCTTTACAATCAAATAATGTTACTACCAAGTTTATATCTCTACCCAATTTTGAATTATTGCCCCAAAAGTCAATATACCCCACATTTAGACAAAAACTTTAAAATTTTCAAAAATCTAATTTTCATGTATCTAGATACTACTCAATGCGCTAATTTCAAATTTTGAAACCGCAGGTCGATATCTTTCTTCGTTCTCGAGATATTTAGATTCAAAGTTTTGCTCAAAACTGCCCATTTTTGGGTAATAACCCAAAAATGGGTCGAGATATGAATTTGGGGACAACGCCATTCGATTCTACGGGCAAAATTACATAAGTACACCAATTTTCAGAATTTTTGAACACCGCATACAATCTCTAAAGCAAAATAACTGAAAATGGCCAAAAATCGCAAAAATCGTAAGGAGTACCCCTTACGATTTTTTCAGATTTTGGCCATTTTCAGGGGTTTGAAGCTTTTATTCATAAAAAAATAACTGGTTGGACAAAAATTATGAAAATTGCTATACTTATGTAATTTTGCCCGTAGAATCGAATGGTGTTGGTGCCAAATTCATATCTCGACCCATTTTTGGGTTATTGCCCAAAAATGGGCAATTCTGAGCAAAATTTTAAATCTAAATATCTCGAGAACGAAAAGAGATATCGACCTGCGGTTTCAAAATTTAAAATCAGCGCATTGAGAAGTATCTAGATACATAAAAATTAGATTTTTGAAAATTTTGAAGTTTTTATTTAAATGTGGATACCCCACATTGACCTTTGGGGCAATAATTCCAAAATGGGTAGAGATATTATTTGATTATAAAGAGAATGTTACGTAAGTGTACGCAAGTTTAGAGTTTACATAGTGCATAGGAATTCATGTGATAATTTTATTGGATTTATAGAATATTTTCCAAGGAACTTTCTGTATGGAATTTATAAAAAATTGTAGTATGTTCGTGGTACAATTTTACTGGATATATAGAATCTTTTCCAATAAACTTTTAGTATGGGATTTGTACAAAATACATAAAATTAACGGAAGGTCTTGTGCTGGCCACAACAAATTTTTTACTAATACCTTCCTTTATTAGACGCCTCTCACGAATTTCTTCAATTTTGTTTGGTGGTACATTAAATTTTTTTCGAGGTAAATAATTCAAATTTTGGACGTCATTTTGTCTCATAGTTTCTGCCAAGATCTCGGTCGCTTTAAAATTTCTTTACTCAAAAATTTATAAAAATGCGTTATGCAATTGCAATCTGTATTTAAAAGATCGTACGGCGAAATAAATCTTAAGAATAAATCTAGACATGTCCACGATCTTCCTCAAATAGTCTTGACTGTGTATGATTTCTTGGTCAACGGAGGTAAAAAAAAGGTTTATATTTAACCGACCCTAGTATTACCACATCACTTCAATCGTACCGCCTTGGAATCTCTTTTCAATTGATTTATCCATCTCTTTTCTGATCTGCTGTGCTTCCTTTTCCATTCTTGTATCCTATTTACAACGCCCTTTATGCCTACGCATCTCATACTTTGCATTCTTGTGTAGCAATATTTGGTTCACCAAAATTTTCTCTCAATTTCTTCTTTGTTCATCTCCTCGATTGATCGCTTCCGTTGAAGCCTCCGTAATTTATTTTTCACAATTTGTGCTCCACATCTGAAATATTCACTCCTCTTACTTTATTGATGCAAAGTACTGTGAATTTTATAATGCTTTTTACCTTCCGTCACCTTTAGATAACGAAGGTATTGTCTTTGGTCAAAAAATTCGGTGGTGAGTTTTTAATGAATAAGTACGTTTTAAGATCCGTAGAATACGATATTACTAATTTTACATTGATGTCTGTATGTGTGTGTGTGTGTGTGTGTCCGTGTGTGTGTGTGTGTCCGTGTGTGACAAATTTTTCTCCGACGATAGCTCCAATAATACAATTCTAAAAATTATAATTCTTTCGTATTCCTCTTCTTTACATCCATATGAAGAGCTGATTAGATTTTGGTTGTAATTGATCCACCGGAAGTACCCTTATTTGAAGTTTTTAACAGTTTTTCTTGAAAAAACGCAGTTAAATATTATTTTTCGACATTTTGTGATTACCAATATGAAAGAATATCTTATTCTCTATACGGTTTGATTATACAGTTTCGTTCATATTCAATAGATATACAGTTATAAGAGAGATTAACTTTCAAAAATTAGTCAACTTTGCTAAAATTATGGAAACAGCAGATGTATTCAAAAAAATTTAATTGACAGATGTCAGTATCAAATGCAAAACCAAAGTTGAAAAGGGTCAGAAAGTTATGTGTGAATGTGATAGAGTGTCCTTCCAAAGAGAAGAAGATGGAAGGACTGTGTAGCAGAAGATTTGAGAGAGGAAGAATTGTGTGAAGAAGATGCGTTGGATAGGAATGATTAAAAGAGAAGAGTAAGAAACAGCGACCCCTAATAAAATAGGGAAAGGAACTTTCGGTATAGAATTTGTAAAAAATAGTGTGTTCGTGTTACAATTTTACAGGATATACAGAATCTTTTTCAAGGAACTTTTGGTATGGGATATATACAAAATACATCGAATTGACGGAAGGTTTTGTGCTGGCCACAACAGATTTTTTTCTAATTATCAAGCGCACCCATATTTTTGGTAAGACAGCCTTGTTTTAAAAATACAGTAGAAAGTAAATAATAGGCTGTATATGCGTTTCACTTATATCTCTTAAGCCTGTTTTACATTATACTTTTTTTGTATAGATTCTAGTACGAGATCCATCCGAGAAATTTCTAGACAAATCTAGCATAATGTAAATCAGAAATTTTCATCCGAGTTTCATCCGAGATTCTAGTATAGAAATATACGCCCGGCCGTATATTTCTATACGAGATTCGTTCTAGATCGTTAATGCGCAAGCGCGAAGTCGTGATATTAACAGCTACCAACTATTGTTATATGTCATTTGTTTTGCAAAGTGTGAGGTTATAAATAAAAATTCAATAACATTAATATAAAATATCTAATATGACACAGACACATTTAAAATGAATTTTTGTAACTCCTTATTTTGATATTTTATCCATTTCAAAAACAAAGATAACTGTACAAATTTGTTAGGTTGGTATTCATTTATTTTGATTTAAAATACGATACATTCCGAAGATTACCGATTATACACGACTTGATAGCATGGAAATTGAATGGAACTCGATCAAAAATCTGTCTAGAAATATAGTATGAAAATAGACGAAAATAGTATAATGTAAAACAGGCTTTAAAAGTGTAAAAATTATACGAAATTTAATCTGCTTTGTAAGCTAGCAGTACATCACTTTAACCGCCACCGTGTAAAGCAACCTCTCGAGCGGTATTTTTACGAGAGAGCGTATGAGCTCAGGGCAAACATATTTGCATTCTTACTACCTGGTCTGGCTGGATAGCCCGAGAGACACTGCGAGCAATATCGTTCGACGCTGTCTACGGTGTGAAGCTCCTGCCTAGCCTCTAAATTACTAGTAATTACGGCAGGGACTTATAGGACGCTCAAAACGTCGCATTTCTTACGATGCGAACTCATTAGAAAGGTGGACGAGGGTGACAGAAAAGTAAACAAGAAAGGGAGAACTTGATGGGGTCAACTAAGCACAAAAAAGAATGCGAAATTTATGTACATGTCGCAAGGAAACGCACAAATAGTTATTTCCGACGACCGTGTTGAGTAGGCTTTTCATACTGTCAGTTTAGAGAAAAAAGTTGACGTTTACAGATCTGTAAGACTTACAGTTTTGACCATAATACGGCCATAAACTACATAAGTATGTAGATTTGTATTCTTGGATTATTAGTAAATGGCCTTTATTAATTCAATAAGATAAAATAGTTATTTGCTGTTTTTTACCTCTCGCTAAGAGAGGTATTGGATTCATGCTAATATTCGCATATCCAGATTTTATTAAATAAGCACGATTTAAGATCCCTGGAATCCAATTATAACATTTTTAAAATGATGTCTCTGTGTGTGTGGATGTGTGTATGTCTGGATGTTGTAGACACGATTCCTCAAAAACTATAAGACTTAAAAAATATTTAACTGCAGTTTTCTCAATCTGACATTCCTGGGAAGAGCTGAAAAGATTTTGGTAACAATTGAACAACCAAAAGTAGTAGTTTCTTAGAAAAATACTTTTAAATATAATTTTTTGGGAATTTTTTTTATTAAATATTGAAGAACATAAAATTCTCCATTTAATACACTTAATAAATTTATTATATCGTATAGATTTAAAGATAAAGACAGTATAAATTTATAGAGTAATCTAATCGCAGAGGCTAAGGCACTAAGGAAACCAGTTGACAAATTCCAATGTTTATAATATAGTTTGTAAATGACACATGTCAGTGTCAAAAATTCTGACAGCTTTTTCTGGGAAGTATATTTAATCTTTCTTATTGTTTTATTAATTAAATATTTGAAATACACATAAGACATAAGACCTGTTTAACTATGAATTCCTAAATCTGACATTCCTGCGAAGAGCTGGAAAGGTTTTGGTAACAATTGAACAACCGGAAGTAGTAGTTTTTAAAAGAAATTCTTCCAAATTTTATTTTTTGAAAACTTTTGATATTACTTATTTTGAAGAACAAAATTCTACACCTGATACATATAAATATTTTATTATATCTTCTATAAATTTAGAGATAAATACGCTATAATATATAAAATATCGGGATATAACAAGTCGAGTAGGAGAAACTACACTAAGGAAACCAGTTGACAAATTCAAATGTTTATAATATAATTTGTAAATGACATTTCAGTGTGAAAAATCAACAGTTTTAGTGACATTTTGTTAGCCTTTTCTGGGAAGTACATTTATTCTTATTGTTTTATTAATTAAATATTTGAAATTATAGGTAATATATACATATATCCATCAGAAATACCGCCAATCTGGTTAATGAATTGGAAGAATCTCTGGCATTTAGAAACTTCCTCATACAATGAAAAATAGATATAATTAGAATTATATGTGTGCAGAAGACATGTTAAATACAATAAAAAACAATATTTGGGTAAAGTTTTGTAATATTTTGTTATAAAACGACGGTTTGAAAGCGAAGTGCAATACAATATTTATATAGCCTAATATGAAAATGGCGAGAGGTCTTGTGCTGGCCACAGCAGATTTTTTTTAATAAACTATTCAGATTAGAATTATGAAAGATTAATTAAAGTATAGAATCGTTTTTACAGATTTATGAAATCCCTACTTTATCATGTAATTTATAAATTTCAAAAACTTTTAATAATCTGTCTAAAATTTTAATATCTACTAAAATAATTATTGAATAAATCATCAAAAAAGTGTGTTTCCAAAGCTGGCTTAGAGATATTAGCGAGATAAAATAGTGCACAAAAGCTTCTTAACAGAAGACGGGGATTAATTTTAAATAGCGAAGAATAAATAAAACTCTTCTAATTTATTTTTAGAGATTTGCATGTCTCTCGCGAAGCCAACAAATACGTTTTAGAGAAGCAAGAAAAGCGTTAAATTGTGAACACACGTTAAAGATATTAGCTCCTCTGCTATTTATTTTTCCCTTGACTCGAAATGAGACCGAGTTACAAAGAGATGCATGAATAAGTAAAACAAATTTCATTTATTTTGTTGTCTCCTATTTATACTGTACGGATGACAGGTCCACAATTACCTACTTTAATAATTTAACTTTTGTTCTAATACAAATGTCGCGCTTGTGAGAAGCCTTTCTGCAACTATTTATGCACATTTTCTTTGTCATGTTTGAGTTGCAATATTTGAATAAACCATTATGAAAGATATATTCGAGGATATATTTCTCTCATCACAAACTTTGGTAAGAAAATTAGATCAATATTGTAAAATATGCTTTTTGCAATTTTGTTGTAAATAAGCAACGACACGTCAACTAATTTGACATGCAAAAGTTTAATGTTTTCAAGATTAGCTAATTTTGATAATAAACGTTTCAGCACCAGCACATTGTTCATTATATTCTACGGTAACCTTAAACTTAAATGATTTGGAAGAAAAAAATGCATATTACGGTTAGAATCCGAAATGAAAATGGAGTAGTAAACTAACACAAAGCACAACAAGTACTCTTTTAGCTTTAAAAACATATCAATTATTAATTTTTTTGGTCATAATCTTTGGATTTCTAGACTCATAAAACGGTAACTTTATAACTGATTTTTTCGCTTATACGAGTATGTCAAGAGCTAGAAAAATCAGTGTACAGTAAAATTTTTGAAAGAAGTCCGATCAAGGCCATCTAAGAATTGTTTCTACGAATTAAGATTTTGTGCTGTCAAATTTAGTAGTGTCTTTTACTTAGTTTTTATGAGGGTACGTAATATCTTGTGTACCTCATAAAAACTATGTAAACTACACTACTAAATTTGACAGCACAAAATGTAAATTCATAGATGCAATTCTTCTTTCAAAAATTTTACTATATATGATTTAGATGTAGTATTTAAATCTTTTTAACTGATATTTGAAATATTTTTGCATAAGATAATTTAGTAACGTTTGCGCAAAAGAAAATAGATTACTCATATTACACACCTAAATTATTGAAATAAATTCACATTGAAACTAATACAATAGATTTTCTTTTTAAAGATATATTTAAATTTTGCGTAAAACTGGTGAAAAACAAAACGAAACTTGACATGGATTAAAAAAAGAAGTAAAACAAAGAAATTGTTTTTTTTTAGATCATTATCCATGGCTTTGTAGACTTAGAACTCATAAAAAAGTAATTTTTTAATTGATTTTCTCGCTTTTATGATGAGCTAGAAAAATCGATTTATATGATTTAGAAATCTCTATACAACCAATTTCACTTTCAAAAATTTGAAGTTTGCATATAGGATATATGTACATATAAGCATTCACAATCAATTTGAATTTGAAAAATTTAAATTTGAAAAATTTGAAGTTTGCAAGCTCCAAACTTGAAATTGAAATTACTATCTTCTGTACTTGTTTAAGCTAGTTGGTCCTGGTTGTGCGTTATTAGTTTATCTCGCGAGCCATGGTACTTGTCATTATTTGTATATGTAGTTAGTGATTAGCAGGTGATTAGGTTTAGGTTTACAATATTAAATCTGTACATTACCTGCTCGCCCATATCTATATTAGCTGGGTATTTGACATTCTATGGCTGACATGTATACAAACTTCTTACTATTATTCTTTAATTTTTTGGTTATGAAAGTGGTTGTGAATGCTATTAAAAATTATGTATTGCGAATGGTGTCAAATTTCCTAAATTCAAATTACTCAAAGTGGTTGTGAATGAAGCTTAACTGATATCTGAAATGTGTTGCATAAAATAATTTAGTAACGTGTGTGCAAAGAAACACTGGTTACTCATATGTTACACACATAAGTTATTGAAATAAATTCACATTAAAAATAAATGCAACAGCTTTTCTTTTCAAAGGGCTATTTAAAATTTTGTAAAACTGGTACAAAACAAAACAAAACTTGACATGGGTTAAACAAGAAGTAAATAGAACCAGGGGTAACTCTTCCTCGTTTGAAAATTTATTTAAACGAAAGTTTTTGTTTCGCGGTAAAAAGTTATTCAGTCATGTGTTCGAAAATTTGGCACTGTTTTGAATTCCACAAGCAGTTAAGAGTTCTCCTGTGTTTAAAGGTATCTGGGGAATGTTTCAAGTTCCTCGATACGTGTGTTCCTAACCAACGTGCTCATAGCTAAATTTCATTAAAGCTGCAGTCTGTAGTTGCAGTAGTTTGCAAATTTACCTAATACTGTTACTCGGACTTAATATTTAATTAGTGCTCGAATAATTTGACAGGACTTGGATTAATTCTCGCACCAGAGTTCAGTAGATGATTATTAAATCTTGATATTGATTTCGAAGACCTGGTTAAAATATCTTAAAGACGAGGAATTAATTGAGATTATCCAATATTCTACTCTTGATTTTAGTTGAACGGATATGTATTTTGTTGTTTAATTACACACGACAGCACTGATATTACTTCCTGAATTAATGGAAGCTAATATGTGCATCTATTACAAATTAGATCAAGGAAACAGATTGGATGCTATTTGGAGTGTATCTCAATTAGATTCCGGCAATGAGAAAATCATAAATAACAGAGGTGCAGTAGCGAACTCTAGGTGAAACTATGTCTAAATAAAGAATTTAAGAAAAAAACACTCGCCATGTTTTACAAGATTTGAGCATCTGAATCAACCTCTCAGTCATCTTTTAGATGCAGGGAAGCCCAGCTGGTAACCACAGGCACGTTGCACTCTTATTGGGGTACGGCATAAGATAAACTATCTCATACAAGCTAGATGGCTTAAGAGGTAACTAACTACATTTAGAGTCATCTACCGAAAAACGCCGTAAAGCTCTGGCAGCTGTTGAAATAAATAAAATAATAATTTCAAAAGAGTACCGTAATAGTTATTTACATACTTAGTGCGGGAAGACACTCTGGATGACGTCTTCCCGCAAGAAGTTTGTACAATACTTTTTGTAACGAACAAAATCATTATTATAAATGTTGAGATAATTGTACAAAATTCGCAAATATATAAGTAAATAGCACAGCAGCAATTTCATAGCAACGGTTGTTAAGTAAATTGTTGATTTCAAAACATAATTGTTTGCATATTTTTTCAGAATTAAAAGTCAAAATGTCTAATTCTGAAATTATTAATAATAATAATTGTTAGGTGGAAGTAACGCCGTACTTGTTAATAGATAAATGTATTAACGGATTCTCGGCGGTGATTGTAAGGAATTATATTGTTATTCCATAAAAAAGTTAATTTTATTTAAATTCGTACCTAACCCTAAACTTCCAGAAATTAAGCAAAAGTTGTCAAGCATATTTTATGTTGTACTTACCAACTTTTCAAATAATTAAATAAAGAAGAATGTTCGGCACGTCTCTATTTTACTGGTAGTTTCATTTTCAATGTAATACGTGTAAAATCTGATAATTTATTTTTGGTTGTCAAAGGTTACGTTCTATTTTGACATTCCACAGATGATAGATTCTCCAACAGATGGCACTGATGGTAGACAAATTTATTATTTATTAATAATTTTTTTATTTTTATTGGTTTTTGGTGCTTGAAAATCGTATGAGTGCCATTTTATAAACTATATTTTGTTATTTTAAAGATTATGTTGTTGAAGAATGCCCAGAAAATGTCAGAGTATTTTGCTTGATTTCCTAGTGCACTGCACCGGGAAAGTGATGTTTCCGGTTGTCTATAGCGTTTGTCAAATGTCACTTCCGAGGTTGTGAGTACAAAAAAGTCATTTTTTATAATAATATGATATAACAAAACTAAAAACAAATGAAAAAAGATAATATTTTTTATAACAATCGCCTACAATTAAGGATCAAGTGTTCCTTGAAAAATCACAGTATCTTGATGGACCGTTGTCATGAAGAATTTATAAATCAAGAAATAAGTTGTTCAGTGTGACAGAAAGAGAAGAATTTTATTATCATTTTATTCCTAAATGTTTAAATTTTATGTTATTACGAAAAATCTTGAACGCCATACGGCCGATATGCAAATAACGAACTCGGCTGATTATAAACCTTAGCCGCGTCCGTTATTTGCCTCATATGGACTAACGACATAATAAAATAACTTTTTATTTCATACCTGTGTCACATTTTGGACGAAAGTTTATTATAATGAGCCAGTTTCACATTTTTTAAAGTTTTTTAAATGAAAGTTAATGCAATATTTTGCAAAGCAATAATAAAAATAATAATAGATAATTTATTTATTATTTGATTGGCACCAGAAATAGTCATGAAAAATCCTCACTTTTGTGCTACTTTTTTTTTAAATTAGAAATAATTTTCAAGTTAAAAGTTCGATGTTAGTCAAAATTGAAAGTGGAACGTACATATCACAACTAGTTACATAGCACACCCAGATACGTGGCACTTTAAATTAAAGATCAAATTATTTAACAGGTACTTGTGAAAATTATCTAAACATATATCATTAGATTTGTATTGTGAGAGAACTTTACTAATGAAGTGACCGGGGAAAACATAGTCCTTGATTTCATAAAAAAGAACAAAACCGTAGATAATTGCATCCAGTGAACTGCGATAGCTTGTATATAAGCTTTAAGACTTCAAAGTTGAAAAGAAATAAAAGATCTTAAGATTGTTTTATTTTCTAAATAGAACTATAAAAGACAATGAGTTTATTGACTAGGCTATTCTCCTCAATTATATTTACGTTAATGGTTACTGTAAAGCGTAATAAAAGTTTCATTAACCGTTTCTCCTTAGATATATCATTAGAGAAAATCTCTTCAGAGATATTTTCCTGCCCCAAAAAATAATGATCCAACCCCGAAGATATTCCTCCGTGCATGTGCAGGTATCCTGCAATAACGACGGTAGCGCCGGCTGGTGGCCGCGTCGTAAACAGCAGCATGTGTCGTGTATATTCGTATGTATGTAGTTACATCCGTGGCGCCCCGAGCTGTTTTAATAACGGAGTACCTACTCCATCGTTCTGCTCTATGGTTATGCGATGTTGCCTGCCAGATTATGGAGTAATACTTTTCCTAGTGGGCTTTCCCGTCAAGACGATGATATTTTTCACAACGCCAGCGACTTCTATAAGAGTGAGACCTTTCCCAAAGGAAACTCACTTATAAGCAAGAGATTTTGTTTAAAATAGATGCGATGTTGAATATTATTTGCTCAACTTGACGTAGAATATAATGTTCTTTATTTTTCTTTCAATTTTATTATTGAAAATTGTTGTACTAAAGTCAATTTAAAGTATGGATTTGTAGTGATCGATCAATTGAGTTCGCTTGATGTCAGGACGATTAATACAATTGATGACCGTCCAGAGATGATATGATTTTATGTTAGTATACAGGGTGTTCCATTTATGTGTGCCACCATTGCTATCTCGAGAACTATAAGAGCTACGAGGTTGGTTAAATTAGCAAATAACCATCATTTTACAAGACTATTACAATGAGCAAATAGATGTATGTATACAAAATGTATTTATTACACAAGCTGGCGAATTAAGATCTTATTATCTCGACGCATTTACAGGCGACAAAATATAAATGCTAAACTTTCGTTACAAAATAGCTACAAATATGTATCTAATCTAATTACATGGAGATTACAAGACTAGCAAAAAGCTATTAAATTAAATTTTGTAAGAGAGTTTGCAAGTCGTAAAGAAATAATTACTTCAATTTTAATTTCAATTTTATTACTTACAAAGTAATTTGATTCATCAAATATTGGTTTTCATTCTTAAAGAAAATACTTGTAGAACAATTGTCGATAGAAAGAGGTACCGCTATAATCTTTTCGTATTTCAAGTGTCAGACATAAAATATGAAAGTCACGATGGAGTGAATGAAAATAAATATCGTAGGAGAAAAATTTGTCACACACGCACGGACACACACAGAGACACACACATACAGACATCAATATAAAATTAGTAAAATCGTATTCTAGGGATCTTAAAACGTGCTTATTCATTAAAAACTCACCACCGAATTTTTTGACCAAAGACCTTCCCTACCTAAAGGTGATGGAAGGTAAAAACTATGCGATATTATAAATAGTCAAATTCGTAGAACGAGAGATCACAATTTTGTTAAAACTAAAAACGAAAAGTCTGCTTTAACAATGTTTAGTAATTGAAGCTAAATTCACAATCCGACTTTTATTTACTTTCCAAAGAGAGGGTTGCGCACAATACGTCACAGAGTCTAATGAACTTGAGCAAAATTATGAGAGAGAATGACGCGAATCAGGGTAGAACCTCAATCCAACTCCAGCCCCTGCAAACGGATGCCTATTCCGGGAAGGGTTGGAGTCGCAGTCATCAGCAGAGCGCTATGCGTAGCAGAGCAGCGCGAAATCCAGCTAATACTAACGGATAACTTTTCTTATGGCCAGTGATTAAAGTGCTGTAGCGACTCACTAACGAGACAACTTACCGTCTAGGATCGCTAATGGAGCGAACGAGATTACGCACGAGTACGGCCAACCAACCCTCGCAATGCAATGACTCTTTCTTTAATTTAATAAAAAATGCTTTTTTCGCACAGATGGGATGTGTGATATCTGTTTCACGTTTTGAAATGAATGCTAATTAAAGAGAGATCAACGATGTAGAATTCAAAATATATTTCCATGTTTCCAATTATTCGTGATTAAATATTGAGCACAACAATAATTCAAGTACCGGAAACCAATGTTTTTAATAATAAGGCTTTCATGGCCGGCATTTATCATAGGTTGGAACTTTTTCGGGTTTCTGAGCCAACAATCTATGATCAATTTGTCAAAAATATATCAAATATTGACATTAATATCTGTCATTTTCAAGAAAAAGATTATTTTTATATGTAAAGACTCAGAAAACCTCTGATGATGCCTAACACATTGTTGGGCGAAACGTTAGGTGTTATACCTAAAAGACCATGGCCCAGAAACCCGTTAAAGTTCCAACCAATGTTTTTAATGTAGATGTGAGTTTAGCTGTTACACTTATTTAGTGTTATAGGAGAACACTAGACTAATTAATAAGTAACTCTAGTCTTCTACTAAACTATAAATAACTATGTCATTTAATATTTACTTACATTAAAACTTTATTTTCATTATTAATTTAAAGAAGCCATTATTTTGACACTAGTCTAGTCAGATTATCTTTCTCAAGTGTTCTAGAAAATCTGAACTTGAGACTGCAGTTTTATTTTGGTGCTCTCTAGAATATCTACTATAAGCTATAAGTAGTATTTCCATTTGCCGAGCTTTCAGATTAGTTCACTTTTTTCAGTTCAGATCACTTATTAGTGGTTCAGATGTACAAATGAAACAACCATCACACAGTTACTGTCACTATTAGATAAAAAATAATATTTTATAAAAAATTAACTTAAAACACATTCTATATAAAATATGTACAAAATAATCAACATACTTTATAAACTTTTCAGTTATAAAGGAAGAGCTACATAATTAATACAGCCATCGAATTTAGAACATTGTTAATTTGTGATATTGTTGAGGTTATAATTTCAATTTAAAATCATGAGATTTTGAGGTATCAGTGTGGCGATTATTGCCGAATACTGACGATCAAGTTCTCAAAAGATCATCGTGACATAATGATCATTACCATTGAAATTACGTTTATAATGATCATTAATGTAATTGAAATATGATATACAAAATGTTAAATTAAGAATTAGAGTTTAATTATCAATATCATTCGGCGGCTGTCTCATCTATAATAATGACTAGTCATATTCTGCAAAAGTTTTATCATTAGCGTTTGTTGCGCAAATAATCCGAAGAACATATCTCACCAAGATTGAAAGGTGTACGGACTTCACTGACGAAAAGCTCGCGTAGAAAATTTACATTCTATCACGGACTTGATTAAATTAGCATAATGGCAGTTCGATTACTTTGTTGTTTTCACTACAGTTTTTATATGTCTGGAAATAAAATACAAAATTTCCATCTCATTTTGCGAAAGAATACCGTAAAGTGTTAAGTAATTATCCTCTAAGTAGCAGTTTCCATGTTTTGGGGTAGAACGTAATAGCAGGGTGACTGTGTTATATCCATTGTGGTACTTTATCGATAAAGCTATTCAATCTAACACGGAATTCTCCATCAACATTGAAGTGTGTTATAAATTATATGTTATAATTTCACTACGTAGGCATTTCATTAAATATCTATAAAACATGATCATTAATTAATTAACTCGAATAAACCGTTTAATAAGCAGCGGGATGAATATCCAAACCCCCATTAATCACATGAACGTTGGAGCTAAATAGACGCTTAAAAATGAATATCTAAGAAGGTATCATTTGTCTCATCTTTGTGATAAGTACAACATTAGTTTCAGAACTTCCGCAAATATTAAAACTTTGTTTTCTTGCGTAAAGAAAATTTGAGTTTTTAATTACGACAAAGTATAGATATTTCCAATACCATTTTTCAAAAATTTAAACTTTGTCCAATATAGTATATTTTATCACCCACTCTACCAAATCGTCGGCCGACTCTTCCCAGAAAAAGCTGTCAGTAATGTCAGTAAACAGTTGATTTTTGACGCTGAAATTTATCTGTCAATTAGAAACAATTGAATCAGACAAGTGGTTTCCTTGATGTATTTTGGACTGTGCTATTTATTATATTAGATTTTCCATATATCGTATGTTTTATCTGTAAATCTATAGAACATATTATATATTTTAAAATATATCGCATATAGAATTTTATGTTCTTCAATATTTGTAATAAAACAAATTTTCAAAAAATAATATTTAGAATATTTTTTTAAAAGACTGTTATTTTCGTTTGTCCAGTTGTTTCCCATACCTTTTAAGCGGTCCCCATTAATGTCAGATTGGGGATTACATAGTACAATAGGTCTTATAGTTTAACGTTTAAATCGGATTGTAGGGACCGTAAATTGTGCTTATTCACTAAAATCTGGATATAATTTTTTTGCATGAATCGAATACTTCTCAGCGAGAGGTAAAAAATCTGGGTTTGTTTGCTTTTGCCCTACAAAAAAAAAAAATGGAAGAAAATAGTGATAATAATTGAGCGACCTTTTACTTTTTCGGATCGTGCTAAAAATCACATATCGAGATTTTAGTAAATGACCACGTTTTAAGGTCTTTAGAATCCAATTTTAACATTTTCACGATGATGTCTGTATGTGTGTATGTGTGTATGTATGTGTGTGTGTGTGTGTGTGTGTGTGTGTGTGTATGTGTATGGTATTTTGTCTTCGCTCTAACTCAAATACTATCATTCAGAAAATTCTGAAACCTTGTATTTCTATCCTATTCTAATATGAAAGAAGCCATTACATTTTGGTATAAATCAGATAACCGGAAATGGCACTTTACCTGAAGCTCATAGTGATTTTTCTTCAAAAAATACCATTAAATGCCATTTTTTCGAATTTTATGTCTCATGAAAATTGTAGATTATTGAATTTTCTACAGGAATACATTAATACTTTTTCTATATATTTTACAGACAAATTTAAAAATAATTTTTTTTATTAGTCGCGAAGCCTAAGATATAAACTATTCCTTTGTTACACAGTTCATATTTCAAATGAATGTAACTGACAGTAAATGTCACTGTCAAAAAAATAATCACTTCAAATTAATAACTGACATTTTAAAAAGAAAATAGTAAATAAAGCAATAGTTTTCTGTAATGGAACAGTTTGCAGCGTTAGTAAATACGTAGGTCGGTATGTATTTAAATTAATAAAAATTAAATAGCGTGAGGTTTTGTGTTGGCCGCATCAGATTTTTTTTTATAATAATAGTATAATTTTTATTAAGCTGTCAGGCTCGTATACTAACGATTTCATGTTATTGACTAAGTTATAGTTTATAGCAAAATATGTCCTATAATTTAGTGAACAATAAAATTATAGAGGTAACTCGTGCATAGTACAAACAGGTTTATAACAGACAGGCACAGGCACTAATGGTAGTTGTCACTAATCTTATAGGGGAGTTAATTCTATCAAATTTACAAATTTACGGCAGATTACACATTATTACCGGTAACACAAATATGATCGTAATATCGATATTACTGTTATTAATCTGTATGCTTCGCAAAGCGTGAATAATACTAAAATGTATGTGTTACAGATTTTAGATTCCTGTTAATGTGTCCATAACAATATCATATTAATTTTGCGGAGTAGGTACCTCATATTTTAAAATTTCTGCGTAATGATCACCGACCTTAGAGTACGTGAAATAATAATATATTATACAACAAGGAAGAGAAATGCATCATTTTTCTGTACATCGAAAGCTTCTGAAAAATTCGATTGTCTTCCTTGACAATGAGGTCATGCACGACTTTTTTTATAATTTTAATCGATAGAGTAGTGAAAAATAATAGACCCGTATTTTTTATTTTTCCTCAAATCGATCTTTAATCATGAAAAGATTGTAATTGAAAATGACGTTCTTTAAAATGAGGCTGCTAGACCCCCGCTTCGTCCCTTGTCACATGACGTCACAAAGTGAAAGGCACGACCATTTTGATTTTCACTTGGTCTTAAACGTCGAAGTGACATTTAAAGATAACCTCAAATTTATGAATGTAAATGTCGATGGAACGTTATTTCGTGCCAAAATAGAGAATAAAATAATATTGTGCAATATATTCAATGTCTCACATGCATTTATAACCTTCTACCGTCTAATTCAAAGATTCAAAAGTGAAAGAAACATCTGATGTAACGTAGATAATTTCACGCCAAATGAAAATTATATTTATAAAAATAAATAGAACGATAGTACATTAATATATATTATAGCATATTCAGATATGTAATCCTCAATTTATAGTTTATATATATATTTTTCTTTGTATTTTTTACAATTTTATTTCGAGAATTTTGAGATTTACCTTGATTTTTTTTCCAAAATGAAATATCAAGAATACATCGAAGAAACCACGGATGAAACCAAGGAAATTGTTGATGTTATATTTTTTATAATCGAAATCTAGAAAGTTGATAGATGCAGGTATATAACCCATATTGCACAACTGATATAAAAATAATATAAATTCCCTAGAGATTATTTTTGACATATATTCCTTCTAGAGAAAAATATGTTTTATTCACAATCATTATAATAATATACCGATTCCTAACCTTTTGGAGGTTGGGAAATACGCCATTCTTAACTTTAATGGCAATCTCTTGGGTTGGCAATAACAGATTTCACTTCCACCTCTTGGGTTGGAAATGTTTATGTAGAGGTTGTCTAGCAACATTGCCATAGATTCCTATAATTAACAAATTAATAAAATATTTATAAAATTAAAGGTTATAACTCATTGATTTATTTTGAAAATTATTGATTTAAAATGAGGATGATTGTGAATAAAATAGTATACATAACCTCGGTGGGAGTTTCATAACAGCCTCGCGCATTATCTCACCTCGAGGCTTTGTCTTTCGGTAATATGCATAAGCCCTCGGCTGTAATGAAACATCTCCCACCTCGGATGTAATATATTATTATCGTACTGCATCTTGCGCGACCGAAAAATAATTTACTATTTATCACAGGAATAATAATAGATGTGCGGGGTGATAGATTAATTATCAATGTTCTTTTTTGTACATGTAATCATTAATTATACTGTCCAAAATTTTTTCTCTTGTACAAATTGCAGCTCCCACAGTAAACTTATAAAAAGAATATCATGGAGCAATTTCGAGCAAATGAGCAATTTATATAACGACCAGGCTCAGTTATAAGTACTTGAGGTGGTCGTAGTCCTAACATTACATTAAGCACCTGCACGGCAGTATTAGAAAAGCGTTGAAGCTATCGAGAAGTTGGGCCATCGATTTCTTCGCGAAGTTAATTTATACGACAACATAAATCCCATTGCGTGTAGGTTCTGGTAGGTTCGCGACCCAGGTTATAAAGCTGCGGGTCAAGCCTCGTCTCGACCCCGACTGTGGAGGATCCAGTGGATCTCATCTCATCCCGGGAATGTATCGCCTGACCGCTGGTGATCTCAGTCGTTCATCCATAATTCATGTCGTTATTGCATTCGGTAGCACAATTACCGCGCACGCGCACCCCGACAGTCCAGACAACGGGGAATTGTCATGCGGATGACTCTCTAAATGGGAAATTTATTAATATATTTTTATTGGTTATTTTATTGTGGTTGATTGTTTGTGAAATGTGGTTTTGTTCTTTCAACGAAGTGATTTCTAGCACAATCACGTTGAATATTGAATTGGAAAAGTCGAAAGGAAAAATGACCAACTATGAATAAAAATAACTCGGAATAATTGGGAACTGCAGAATTCAGTAGAGACGCAGTAAGTGCACCTGTCATGGCGCCTAGCAGGACGTATCAGACTTGATTACATTTTAAATAAATTCTTTCCTTTCTCACTCAAAAAGATTTTTAGGTTCGTTCACCTGAATCCTTCATTGAGATAGATACACAGTTGAAAAGCAACTAGTCATAAATTCAAGATTAATTACTGCTTTTGGCATAACTCGAATTACGGCAGTGCTTACTTGGAACTTGGAATTGCAGTTTTAAAAGAATCTGTTGTGTCCAGCAAAAGACCTCTCACCATTTCCAAAAACACATACCTTCTTTATATATTTTTATATTTTTTAAATCATTCTGTGAAAAAGTGTCCTCTTATCTTCTAATGTTCGAGATTCTTCCAATTCATGGATGAGATTGGTGGTATTTTTGAAGGGTATACGTAATATATGTATCTATAATTATTAATATGGGGTCCCGTGGCCGCGTGCCTGAGTGTCTGGTCACGAACCAGGGGGAACCGGGTTCGATCCCGACAGGCGCCAAATATTTCCAATTTTAAATGGCACATAAGTGACCCCTGTGGTGCACTCTCCACATCAGCTATGAGTGCCCGTGAGGTGACGCCTGGTAAGCGCCCACACGGTAAAATATATCGTCATCATTACCGATGTCTACATGTGTTGTAGATACTGGCACACCCAGTAATGGGTAATATGCCGTGATGATATATATATATATATATATATATATATATATATTTATTTATTTATAATTATTAATATATAATAAATTATAAAATACGAGATATTAAATGTACTGCCCAGAAAAAGTCTTCAGTAACGTCTTTAATTTTTTGCCACTGTTTTCCATGGGCTGCGAGATTAACGAATGAATGTAATGACAACATATTATTTTATATAAGTATTTACATTTCTATATCTCTAACTCTATAAAAGATATAATAAAAAAAATTAAAGTATCTGATAGAGATTTTTATATGCTTTAACATTTGTAATAACATAACTTTTCAAAATGAATATTTAGATTTTCTTTAAGAAAACAGTACTACCGGTTATCCAATTGTTACCAAAATCTACGCTGCTCTTCCCAGTAATGTCAGATTGAGGAAACCGTAGGTAAATATTTTTTAAGTCTTATAGCATTTGAGAAACCGTGGTCCCAACATCCACACATACACACACACATACACACTCACGAACATCGTCATAAAAATGTTGTAATCGGATTCAAGGGACCTTAAAACGTGTTCATCCACTAAAATCTGGATATGCGATTTTTGGAATGATTCCAATTCCTCAGCGAGAGGTAAAAATATTTTACAAATATAGGCACTAGATTTCCCTCGCTGAGTATTTTAACTTTCGACGTACAAACTTGACTAAATCATCTCAACCGACTTCACTTAACTGATTGACCGTCATGACGCTATCTCTTACATCCATCTTCCTTCAATTATTCTAGAATCTTTAAGCATGTTGGTAGTTTTTAATCACATCTAAACTGTTTAATTTGCACTTAAAAGTGGAAATGATGTCTCTTTCAATCACTCTTTGTTTCTGAAATATAGGGGAGACACCTATAAGCACCATAATAAAATACTAAAGTCGGCAGAATATTTCACTAACATAATAATTGGTTTCAATCACTCACGTTGCACTTAATAAGCTTAAACATATTAAGTGGTAATAACGTCAAATAGTCAAATTCAAAGCAATGCTTACAGCGTTTGTTGGGAAAAAATGGCGATCACAATATTCACAATGCGCATGCGTATTCACTCCTGATTTGAAATGAAATCTTGGACCTTCCATGTTTAATCCGTATCTGAACTGCGCCGAGTCAAAAATTTCGTTGTAAATGTTTACATGAAAATTTTTAGGTTAAAACATTATCCAATTGAATCCCTTTGAATCCCCACTAAGTTGCTAAGTAACAAACAGTTTTTGACATATAATTAAAGATTAATTGTTTTAATTTAAAAATATCATTTTCACGCTGTCAATGAAAAATGATGATTTATTCAACAAAATTATAGAAGAAAGCACTTCAAAAAATTCTGTATTAAATAAAAAACTAAAGGTGGAGAATATTTATGGACTTTTGTATGTCTTATCTTCTTCTCTTTGGTCTCACTCAAAGAGGTCTCATTCTCATTGCACACTTCACACTGAACATATTCATAGCCACATTCACGTTCATAGCTACAAGTGACATCTACTGAGTTAGACACAAAAATTCTGTCAAATACAAATTTTAGGCAAATTTAATGTTTAAACTGCAAAAAAATTTCTCACCGAATACACCTCGATCATTGATAAATACTTATAATTTTATTACACTTCCTCAAGCAC
Organism: Ophonus ardosiacus; assembly: GCA_943142095.1. Lineage (NCBI taxonomy): Eukaryota > Metazoa > Arthropoda > Insecta > Coleoptera > Carabidae > Ophonus > Ophonus ardosiacus. The sequence goes on from OW964829.1 coordinate 48,087,049, forward strand.
GTTGCTTTTAGGTATTATCAATATCCTCGGGATATTACAGCTGAAAATACCTCTAACCTCTATGAAACTTAGAATTTTAAGACAGCATGAAATTGCGATAGGTTCAAATTTGATTGTGAATATATCTTAAACCTGGAAATACAACTTGTCTTCCTATTTTCACCATATACAAATGGCCAAACTTATAGAACTGTGTAAATTTGAAATGTCTAAAAGTTAAAATTAATGGTTAGGTTAGGGTAGATTACCCTTCTATAGGTCACTTGGTCCCTTGCGGATCTCGAGATTTTATTTATTTTCTAGAGAATATAATAAATCCAATGTAAACAATTTAAAAATGTTAAAAGTTTAAAAGTAATCTAAATGTACTTTTTAGGAGGAAAAGTAAAACTTGAAAATTCTGTCAGAACGTGGTAGTAAAGTTAAAACAAACTTCCGCAATGTTGAAATAAATATTAGGATGCAAAATTATAATGTTTGTAGTAAATGAAAATTCTTGAAGTTCGTGTTCCGTACTCGAATGTAGTGTACGTCACGCTACAGTTAGTTACTAATGACTGGCATTGTCACCTTGTCAAACATGTGCCAGGAGTTTGCTTGAGTAGTTTAATAAATAGTTTTCCATGCTCATTTCCTTTCTCACAGTTAAAGGAGGAAGTTTTCAAACTTTCCTGCATAAATAACTAAATTAAGAAACTATGCAACTAAGAATAATATCGCCACATAATTAATGTTTGGTTTTTGTTTCTCAGAAGTTTGACATTTTGTACTGTACACTGTAATTATTTTTAAATGTCTTTGTCAGTGAATATTAATATAAACTTGCGAGTAATTTCGAATAATTGAAATTCATTGTCGCATAATTAATGAAATAATGAACAATTACTCAGTATTTCGGGCAAAATTTATTAGTTTGTCGTGTCAGGTTAAAATATTATCAACACGTGGAATAAAATAATAACACAATTTAGTTTAATACAATACCATGACACAAATAATTGGATAATGAGGTATGAAGCCAAAATTTTGATATTAAATTATTTATTTAACATACACTGCTCAACAGACATGCACAGCATACTTCCGTGTCATTAATAAGCAGAAATTAAGTTGTGAACAATTTGAATGTAGTTGTGCGTAAAAAAAATCGAAGACAACTTTATACCACAATTTCATTAATTTTTATAAATATCCCATAAGGCATGAATTATTCCTAAAAGTAAGAGAACCACGTGATAATAATACAACAAAGTTGAACAGTCCCTCTAGCAGCCGTTTAGTATTGCTTAAATTCTATCGGGCTTGGTTTTAAGGTTAGCTTGGCTTGAAAACGATTGAAAATCGAAACAAGCCAAGATTTGTCTTGTCAAGCCCAAGTAAAGATTAAACATCAAAAAGAACTTAATTTTTGAAGCTATACCCAAATCATTCAAGCAGCCAATGCACGTCATTACTTAGTGTAAAACCTTAATGCATTAAAATCACTAATAGTGAAAAATGAAATAAAATTTTAATCATTTTTAGCCGTGAAAAAGTGTATAGCCTTACATAATTATTACTAAGATGAATAGTACAGTTCATTACTTATCGTATATTACATGAATAATATATAAATAATGTACATCAACGTCATATTATTCGTTTAATTGTTGCTAGAGTTGGCAACATTGATAATTTGTATGTTCATACTGTCAAAGTTATTATTTGAAAATATTTCTATCGTGTTTGAAACATTTTTGTGCGTTGTAAAGGCCTATTTATAATAAAGTAATGTTAAACGCAACGCAACGACGCAAAGTGACTGTTAACGCAAACACAAAATCTGTGAATCTGTCAAAGGTAGCACTTCTAATCAATCAGAAGAATTCGGTATATTTCTTTGAAATTCGGCTCACTTTTATTTATTGCCTTTATATGGCATACATAAGTATAAATAAGGTTAGTATTATAAATAATTTAAATAGAAATGGACAATGACGAAAATATAGTATTTATTTTGTAGATGTGACAGTTCATGACCATGTCGATAATATAGATTGCAATCTGTATAACTTTTCTCATAAATACTCTAAAACTTCTGCAAACGTACCAGTACATGACGTCACACATCTAGTTACTTTTATTCAATTTTTATTAATGACGTGCATTGGCTGCTTGAATGATTTGGGTATAACTCAAGTCTTGAACTATCAAGTAGCTTGATTTAAACACATATTTTTTAAGGTTTTTATAAAAATTGTTGACAAGTTCGACAAAACCGTTATTTTATACATAAAAGAGGTTGAAAATTTGATTTTGACAAACGAAGAATGATAGTTTTACTGATTGGAAATAATGACGTGATATTAGAAGCATCTAAATAACATTTTATTATGCAAAGCTACAATGAAAGGAAACTCAATTATCGCTACTGACAAAATGTCGAATGGAGGATGAGAAAATGATTAATACTAGTACATTCCTTTAAAAGAATAATGATTAATTCTCAGAATACCAACGAATACAGTACACAAATGCAATATGAGTACGTAAAGCCTATGGCACACTTATCGATGAGCATCAGAGAGCATCGATGAGTTCATCAATGAAACAACAGTACGCATCCGTCATCGATAATTTTGTGTTTCATCAATGACAAATACATACATTTTTTTCTTTGACGAAAAACAGAAAAGTTGGTAATATTACCAGTGAAATTTTCCTACACCGTCGGTTTTTAAATTGATATTTCCCTAGTTTATTGTTGTTTGACACACGTCAAAGTGACGTGAGGCACAAAAGATACGTGTGAAATGAGATACGTTCGTTTCATTGATGATCTTCGATGAAAATAGCAGCGCCGCTATTTTTCGTCGATGACGGGTGCGTTCTGTTGTTTCATTAATGAGCTCATCGATGCTCTCTGATGCTCATCGACAAGTGTGCCATAGGCTTAAAAGGTTTTTTACTGTTGACAGCAAAAACTGAAAATAATTAGTCAAATTAAAAGTCTTTAATTAAAACGTTAAATGTTCAGTGAAGTGGCAGCATTGCGTAATTGAATCACCCGTTGCAAGTGGATGCATTTAATAAATTTACTGAATTGCTCGATCCCCGGCATTGAAACGCGCGATTGACATGCCAGCGTATGAGGCCGCCGGAGGAAGCAATAGCGATCCAGCAACGGCATTCACCTACAGCTCTGTCTGGCCGTGTAACCGTGTTTCGTGCTTCACTCTGTTCAGCAGTCAGCCGAGTGCAACAGCTAGTCGAGTACCAGTTTAAGTACGAGACCTGTAATTGTGCTAGAAATGCTGGTTTCTCTTATTTGGTGAAATGCATATTCATATGCGGGTTTTGTGTTTTGGAATGGATATTCAATGTGCTGCGATGGACAAGACAATGTCACCTAAATGCCTTTCAACGGATAATTAATAATCCTTTAGGTATTTATACTATGATTTCAACGGAGGACACTATTCATTATTCAGTTTATTCAATAAATAATAGGTGAACCTTTGTTATCACAGACTTTCATTTATAACTTTATATACAAATTTAATACAATAAATGGTAGACAGATAAGATTATATTATTTGGATTTTGGATCATTTGATCCTTGGTTAACAATGGACAGTCGAAAGAATGTGCAAAAGAATAACAAGAAAATTTATAATATTACTTATACGAATTTATACTACTATTCAACTAAAATAAATATGTCATCTCAACTTATTACATATTTCTGGATCCGCTGTTATTAATTCGTAGATTTTGGTACTATGCCATTTAGGTTGTACCAGGCGTTATTTCGCAGCTATTTAAAGTTATATGAAGGATATTACCATAGAGCGCTATTTAAAAATTGGAAATAATAACCATAACCAGTCACTCAACATATACATGCAACTGTTTAAATAATTTCATCACTACAAACAAACAAAAACTGAGTATGATCGTGTCTTCAAAAATGAAGACAAAATTGATAAATTGAACTTTCAAGTTGATAAAATTGTTGAAGTTGAAATGAAATCGACGAATCTGTATTCAATTATATTTTGGATTTATTTCTTAATTAATAAAGAATTTATTAATTTTGTTCCATATGTTTATCTTATAAGTTTCTTGTAAAATAATTGGCTGCATAACGTAATTATCAAAAAATAATAATCGCGCATAAATATTTGATGCCATTAGCGAGTCAAAGGTATCGAGTTGGTTTCCATTATATTAAATATTTAATGAATAACGAAGTATGCAACAACACCATAATTGGTATTTACCTTTGATTATCCTGTACAAATATTTCCATATTTGCTTTTCTTAGTTTGTTGCCATACCGAAGGGAAATATTTTTCAATTTTCCCCTAAAAATTTAAATTAATATCGATGATTTCAAAATATACTCATAGAATATTGTGATATCGGAATAATTTTTATGTATTTTTTTTTTATTTTGGAAGCAATTAAAAAAATTTTCTATACGAAGAGGTTTTTGGATAAATGCTTCATTTATTTCAACATAGTCAAAATTTACAAATGCGACGTTTCGTTTATGGTTATAACCATTTTCAAGCTAACAAAAATTTTTGTATTTGTTGATTACATGTAAAACATAATGTAACAATTGTCAACTTACCAATAAATAAATTATTACAACATATGAAAATAATACATTTTAAATATAAAAGATTTTGTAAAAACCATTGAGTTTAAAGAACTACATGGTTAAAAGTCAACTAAATAAAAATTTTATCAATTCGTCTTATATGTGACCGCCAAAATCAACCACCTTAACAAGGAATGACATCTATAGACAGATGCAAGAATGAATGACAAAAAACTTAAAAACTCTAAAAATAAAATTACTGTGGAGTGATATATTTTATATTAGGGTATAAATTTTTAGAATTATTGTAATCAGATTTACAATTTATAGAATTATCGTCAAGATTTATGTAACAACTTTCAAGAAATAATCTCTTTTGAATGTTAGATTCATGATGTAAAATTTTGTAATTAGTTGAATCCAATTTGTGTTCAAGAGCAAGACAATGATGTACTATGATGGTACTATGTTTATTGTTATTTTTATTAATATTATAATTATGTATGGGGTCCCGTGGCCGCGTGCCTGAGTGTCTGGTCGCACCTGGGGGAACCGGGTTCGATTCCGACAGACGCCAAATATTTCCAATTTTAAATAGCACAAAAGTGATCCCTGTGGTGCACTCTCCATACCAGCTATGAATGCTCGTGAGGTGACGCCTGGTAAGCGCCCACACGGTAAAATATATCGTCATCATTACCGATGTGTTGTAGATACTGGCACACCCAGAAATGGGTAATATGCCGTGATGATTATTTATTTATAATTATGTTGTTAAATTCTTTTGTAGATATATTGTATATTGGTGAAACTAAATTTTGACTATGTTGAAAGAAATGAAGCATTTATCGTGTAGAAAAAATTTTTTTTTTATTCTTCACATACATTTATGCCTCTTGCAAAACTATGTTGTAATTAGAAATGGCTGACAAAAATTCTAAGAAAAATAAAACACTGATGTGTGAGAATAACAAAAAGGGATTACATTAAATGTAATCGAAACGAAAGCAAGTAAATTTTACTTGCTTTCGTGGAGAAGAGACAGTATCTGGCTTTTTTCTTTCTACGTATGGTCCATTCTAACTTTCAAAATTAGCTCAGTCCAGTCTGTTTTGCTTACAGAAATAATTTGATGCTTAAAATATAAAATTTAACATGTATTAATTTCTTCGTCTTATGTCGTCTTCTAATATATGTAAATGAACACAAATTTTCGGATTAACCGGACGTTCAATCGCCTGGACTAAGTCCAGGCGATTGAAGTCCGGATAAATAGGGTTCTGGTGTAATTACGAGTAGTTTCTTAAAACTTATAATCTGCCAAGTTCTGGTTAAAGAGGACTTTTTTTTAAATATTTGAAACTGGAGTGTCAAAAAGTGACAAAGAAAGAATAATCATTTTAAGTATGTTCCACATCGCGAACAAAATCACCGCGCAAATTCAATGGTAACTAGTACATGTGTGTGTACGAGTATGTACATATACTAAGTACACTCTTGTAACAGCTTAACAAAAGCTTTTTGTTTGGCATATTTGTTTGATTCTGACTATGCTTTGCTTTATATTTCGAGTATTTTGAGGTGTAATAATTCGACTGAGCTAAAAGTAAATTTGAAATTATTATTATTGTGTTAACAACCACCGTATATGAACGTTATTGTTTAACCAGTACCGCATAATTACATTAATTTGCGCAAAGGTCTAATTACTTTTAAAAGGTCGGCCGTTTATATCAGATTTTGTTTATTATATGGAAATCCGAGAATTTAGGAACCGTCATAAACTAGCGTAAAAATACGAGTATATCTGAGGATATACTATCTTAATTAATGAGTGATTTGGAAAATTAACAGTCTATATGTTAAAAATAAATTGTGAAAAGATCTAAAGATCATATCAATATCAACTAACGTGATTTGAACTCGACCATTACTTTGCCGGAGTACTTTCGAAAAATATAGGTAAACACGCTAATTGCGTCACCTTTAGGTAAGGAAGGTATTGTCTTTGGTCAAAAAATTCGGTGGTGAATTTTTAATGAATAAGCACGTTTTAGAATCCCTACAATACTATAATTCTACCGCCTTCGGCGTCGGGCTGTTACGAAGCAACGCGCTTTCGGTAACTGTCATAAAATTATTTCGTAATTATCAAAGTCCTCGGGATATTATAGCTGATAATCATCTTAAGCTTTGTGAATGGGCCGAATTGATACTTCATTGCTTGTAATATATGAGCTTAAACTAGATCAGTGCTTATTGTTAGTTCAGATATATAAACAAGTTTGTTTTGTATGTAGGTATTTTACCAGGTACGCGTTCGCTTATTTTGCTGTTATCAACTAGGCAGTAAATCAGCATTATCCACAAATTCTATTCGATTTTATTTTATTGCAAAGCTAGTAAACTAGTTTCTCGGCATTGGAAGCGCAGAATTTCATAAATTTACAGCAAGCTGTTCAATGGTGTACAAAGTTGTTGTGCTGCTATTGAGAGAATACACAATTGACAATCAATGAACCATGGTGGAGCAATAGCAATGCTTCCAGTATGAATATGCGGTAATCAATGAAACATGAGAGTTCTGAAGTCGTGTGGCGGTGGCGATAAAGCGGCGTTGTCACAGAGCTGTCGCTTTAAATTTGTAGTACAATTAGAAACTAGGCATTTTATTATGCAGAATAAACTGGCGGCTACGTCCGATGAATACGTAACTGGCGGCAGCGTGAGTTTCACAGCGCGTGTTTAATTCATGACGCTGTAATTTAGGCCGGTGCCTGTGTGCTGCTGCTGTGCTGCTGTTGCTGGTCATCCCATAAAGGCCGCGTCCGCGTCGGGTTAACGCCGTGCGTCCATGCGTGCACGTAATTACCGCAAGCGTGTTTTTCGTCAAAGCGTGCGGCAAGGTGATGAATCATTTTTGCCTGCTGTGTTAAATCTCCTTGCGTTATGAAGAAATACGCGCCGTGCACGACACATAGTTAATTTTGCTGAAACGAGCCGCGTCCTTTCATGAAAATGTTATGATAATGGAAATATTTTTCGGACCAGTACTCTCTTCTCTATTGGAAGGAGTTCATGGTTATTATTATATCAAATGCTAGCGCTTTTATAATTTTTTATGTCAATTGTTTCTTTTTTAGTGGAAGATTTCTTTAATTTTGTAGTTTATTATTTATCTTCAGTGATACGAAAGCCCTTGTATTATCTAGACTTTAAGTCACCACTTTCTCATACACTGTTACATATCCGGCCCTAGTTACAGTCCTCAAAACCCAAATACGCCCATTTTCCTAAAAAATGTAGAAAATTTTTGAAATTCTAATTTTTATAGAATTTATACCGTGAGTATTTTTTAACGTGAAACATAGGGTTTGTCATATCCATGGTAACGACTGCACATTTGATTGACAGCAATGTATTTGTCCGTTCCATTTAAAATGAAATATAGGGAACGAATTTAATATTTGATAAGACGTCAATAGAGGTTAGTTTTGTTTAAATAATTATAACTGCATTCTAAATTAAAATTAGTTGTAGAAAAAATATATTGTGCACCTTGTGCCCGAGTGGTTTTCTGACTCGGCTAAATTTCTTACAGTATTTAAATATAATACTTATAGGGAAATTCAACGGTTATCTGTCATATTGACAAGATGTCATTAGAGGTTAATTTTCTTCAAATAATTATACCTGTTTCTAAAAATTAAATTTAGATGTAGAAAGAATACTGTGGGTACCCGAAATATGTTTAGTGCTCTCGAGTGGTTTTCTGACTCCGCTAAATTTCTTACAATATTTAAATATAATACTTCTGTCAGATTCGTTCCCTATGTTTCATTTTAAATGGAACGGGCAAATACATTGCTGTCAATAAAATATCACGTCGTAATCATGGATGTGGCAAACTCAATGTTTCACGTTAAAAAATACTTACGGTGTACATCTCAACACGCTGATTACAAATTTTCAAAGCGCAAGTCGATATATTTCTTGTCATTGATATTTATATTTTAAAATTTAACGATTTTTGTGTTTTACATAATGACCGAAAAATTGTGGAGACATGAGCCTGGCATTTTTAAAGAAAAATACTATTTCTGTCGTATCAAATGAGACGTCAACAACTGAAGTTGTTATCAGAACTTAGCTTGTATATATCTCTAAAAATAACAACAATAACCTCATTTAACGCACACAAATCACGCTTAAAACTCGGGCTAATGCCCGTATTCATATTCTATTTGTCAAAAATTATAACGAACCGTTTTGAAACTTTACGAAAAATAAATAAATAAATATATCATTACAGCATATTACCCATTTCTGGGTGTGCCAGTATCTACAACAAATGTAGACATCGGTAATGATGACGATATATTTTACCGTGCGGGCGCTTACCAGGCGTCACCTCACGGGCACTCATAGCTGGCGTGGAGAGTGCACCACATGGGTCACTTTTGTGTCTTTTAAAATTGGAAATATTTGGCGTCTGTCGGGATCGAACCCGATTCCCCCAGGTTCGCGACCAGACACTCAGGCACGCGGCCACGGGACCCCATAAAAAAAACTTTACGAGTGTTTATGAATATGGGCATAAGTATGAGAACTGTCATTCGACTGCCGGCTGTCATTTACATTGTATCACTGTAGCCGGCTAACCGGCTACCGTTGATCTTTATTTGGGAATCGACGCCGAATCTACTCACTGCCTATTTTTATATATATATCTAATATACCTACATTATTTTGTTTTGATCTATTTCTTTATGTTTGTTTCACAGTTGAAATTATCGTTTTTTGTTTTAATATTGATTGATATCTTCTAATTGTTTTCAAACCATAGCCTTCGTAGAGATCAGTCATTAATAAGTGTGTTAACGTTTTAATTATATTCATATCAATTATAAACCTCAAGTTCTGCATGCGATATGAGTTTAAGTGAAGTTCTACAACTTTATTCGTTGAGGTATATTCAAATTTAATACCCATGCTTCCTTTGACTGACTAAGGTTAGTGGTGCTAAATACCCAACTGCAAAAGACTTATTTTCCGACAGATTACTCGTATGACATGATTATGCAAAATGTATTGATTTAGTACCTAAATACTGTTGTATAGCGTAATTCCATAGATCTGCTTCAACGTATTATTATGCACTCCATTTAATAGAATAATGGGTACAATAATACATAAATCCCTTTATGAACAAATAATTAACTGATTCGCCAAACCTTTCGCGTAAATAAATAAATAGGCATATGTATACCAACATACGTTACCGCTAAAATATACTTATTCATCTTCGATTTGTATTTTATTCTCTTCTTTGGAGTAATGTTTAAAAAATAGCTTAACATGTAGTAATAAGTTTTGAGGAATTAGGTGAAAACTGTTAGCTTTACGGCAAGATTTTTTTTAATCAATACTAACTTTAAATTTATATAGAGGCCATGTAATATTTAACGAAATGTAAACTTTAACATTACCAGCAGAAAAACAATAAAAGGACGCCCCCATTAGCTTTTAGGAGCATTGCCACGGTATCTGATATCGTGACGAATTGCTTTAAAACTGAAGGGATTTTAAATGTTTTTAAAACCAAAATTATTCATGTTAATTGGATTTAAAACAAAACTAATGTAGATATAATATCCATTTGAACAATTATAATCTTGAATTAGAAAAAAGAATTATTGCAGACATTTCTGCTATTAGAAGCGTTGCCAAAATGAAGACAAGTCATCGAGAAAAAACAGGATATGATGAATTTGAATGAGAAATATAAAGTTATACAGGTTGGGGCAGAATGACCTTCCTTATTTGAAGGGTTAATTGCAAGAAAACGGTTCAAGATACATAAAAAAGGTTTTTATTGCTCAAAAGTACATATAATGCCGTTTTATTTTCACGATGTTTGGAAAATGATATCGTCCAAGTGGCGGCCTTTGCAAGCAATGCACATATTGAGCCTTTCAAAGAAGTTTTCGGCCACTCTTCCCAGTATATCTTGCTAAATTCCAGCCGTGACGTCCTCAATCGCCTCCTTCAGAGCTTCAAGCTACAGCTTTGACATATTCCCACAAAAAAAAGTCACACGGGCTCAAATCGGAGGAGCGAGGGGGCCATGGAACATCCTCCCGGTGAGAGATCAGGCGACCGGGAAAGAGCTCTTGTAGAATTTCGCGTGAACGACGGGCAGTATGGACCGTGGCTGAAACCAGAAGGCTTCTGTGTCGTGTTCCTCGCCATACTCTTCCATTTTTGGGCGCAAAAAGTTCTCCAACATACAATAGCGAGCCGAATTCACGGTAACAGAACAGTTAATCCTTCGGATTCAAAAAATAAGGCCCAATAATGCGTATAGAGGACATAGCGCACCAAACTGTTACTTTGATGCTGTGAAGAGGTCTTTGGTGCAGTACACGAGGGTTCTCAGATGCCCAGTACTGAAAACTTTATTTACTGTGCCATAAAATTGAAAATGCGCTTCGTCGAAAGGCTCAATATGTGCATTGCTCGCCAAGGCCGCCACTTGGACGATATCATTTTCTAAACATCATGAAAATAAAACGGCATTACATGTACTTTTGAGCAATAAAAACTTTTTGTATGTATCTTGAACCGTTTTCTTACAATTAACCGTTCAAATCAGGGAGGTCATTCTGTCCCACCCTGTATTTACTGAAAAACTTAGTATACCTAAAAAATATTAAAATGATATTGATGAAATTATAATGTTTTTATTACAGGAATAGCTCTTTAATTATTATTGCTATCATTCTCATTATTTTATACTTTCTTTATCTGAAGATATAGTACAGTAGCTCATAATTTTAGATAATTAGAATATATTATTTATAAATAAAAGAATTAGGCCGTAAGTTCCATAAAATTATGAAATATGTCATAACTCGCCTTTATTCAAAAACATTGATATGTAAAGAAAAATGTTTTTTTACGAATAACTGACAAAAGTTATCATGTTGTTAAAGATAATATGCGCCGAATTCAGCACTCTTTTTTAGTCTCGTGATCGTCTTTAGTATCCATGGAAATAGTTTGCATCTTTTTCTTACTAATGTATTATTAAGTCTCTCTTTACTTTGTTATTTTTATATAAACTTCATTAGTCAGAGAAGAGATTTTTAGATAATATAAACAAAGAAAAATGAATAAATTTGATAACAGAATATCATATGAAGCTTGTAAAATTATCTCATGGGACTACAGCCAACGTAGATTATTATTGTTTTATCATTTTTGATCAAGGATGGTACCGTAACAGGTAACACATTAGAGATATTTTGGATAGTATTGGGTTTCCAAATTATTAAGAGATGGCGCTGACGTCAAACGTCAAAATTCGAACGAATGGTACATTTTTCGCTGGCTTCCATAAGAGTACAATTGGTGTGAGACTAATTTTCGTAGTTTTTAATTTAATTTCGGATTTAGTATAGTGTTTTTTTTTTTTTTTGTTAATTTCGGTAGAATTGAGTTTGATCTTTTTTGTAGTAACAATTTAGTGACAGTTTTAATAATATTTTAGTTAAAAGGGTTAATGTTAGTAAGTATTTGAAGGTTAAGAGTATTTTAGTCATATTTTAATTAACAGTATATTAGTTTTTTTTAATAAAAAAAACATTTGATTTCCTTTATTTAGATTGTATTTCATTGCCGTAGTTGTACATTTATATTAATTTCTATCTACATAGCTTTACTTTTATTTAATTGTTTTTCTTTCATAATGAACAATTTTCTTTGCTTAGATTTAGATACTATTTGTAGATTTGGGAATTGTAGTATATCATCTAGAAATATGGTGGAAGGCCAGCAAGTAATAAATAGTAGCCACATAATATTATGTGGTAAATATTTTCGGAGAAAACTCCATCGTAACTTTAACCTATAAATTGCATATCTCCTAATTTGTTCATTAATTTTTTAAAAATCAAAAACTTACCTGTTATATTAGCAGTAATTCAGATCCTACTAAGAATAAAACAATAATAGCCGAAGATAAAAGCGTATTAAAATTCGTATACAAGTAAATACAATCCCTGAATAATACAACCACCTTTGTACATGTACACTTCACTCAGTTCAGAAATCTGCCACCAGTGGCGCATTGTAATTTTGGAAGCCCAATAGAAGGTTAGTTAATTAAAACGAAAGGCAATGGAAGCATTTTGAGAAGACATTATTATTAAAAGCACAATTGGTTACTTACTACAATATCCTTTCATATTCAAATGAAATATCCTAGAAGGTGAAAAATTCAACATATGTAGTGAGTGCATCCACTAATCATGTTACCCTGTATAAATCACGCCTGAGGGTAAGAAATATGCGTCGGCATGTGCGATATATTTGATATATTTATGACGGTCGGGGCAGGGATAATATAAATGAAAGGTGTGCGTCTCCCCAGACCAGGAACGTGAGAAGTGCAGCCGGGGATCCGGAATTTGTCGATGTCGGGACGCCGACGGTTCCCGAGTGCAGAATGCATTAGTTGTGGGGACGCCGGGCGTCTTATTGGCGTTTTTTTGTTTTTAAACGCGCTTTTCCTTTTTACGAATTTATCTTGGAAATGCTTGAAAGCAGCTTGGGAATATTCAAGATTTTAGCGGAATACAAATTGAATGCACTTGAATTTTATTTTTTGTTAAGTTTGGATTAGGTGCACGTAAATGTCAATATTGCCTCCTCTGGTGTTTTTTGTATTCTCTTCGAATTTTATTTCTCTTCTGGTTTTAAATAATGAAGTAATATACTCGACTCTATACAGCGCAAAAAATGAAAATTGTTTGAAGATATAAAGCTTTGATATGTAAATATTCGTATGAATTTAATATTTTTTTTTATTTATACATTCAGAATATTGATACCCAAGGAGAGCAATTTGAATTTAATTAATGCTTGGATGAACTTTTAATATCTTCTATAAAATATATTACGTGCAATTTTCTACATTTTCAATCTGTTGATGCTAATCTTGTTTCAATTTTTTTTTAATATCGAGTAGAAGTATTCCTTTGTATAGAAATAATATTTTAAAGAATTTTGACCCTTACGGAAAAGTGACAAGCTGAGGGTAGAACAATAACAAGCTAATAACTTTATTACAAACTCTTCTAAATTATAGTTTCGGAAACAATATTTTAACTCTGTTACCTTTGTAAGTTAAAATTATGTTTAGAAATTATTATAATTTTTCCCACATCTGATTAGTCTGGATGTCAGCCGCTTAGACATTTAGGGCCAGTTTTACAATCTCTGGTTAAAAATTTAACTGTCAATAAACAAAATTGAAACGAAATGAGCTGTCAAATGATAAATAGATCATTGCTGTCAATAATCCGATTCAATATTGTTTATTTAACTTCTAGTAAAATTCTAACCGGAGATTATAAAACTGGCCCTTAGTGTAATGATAACTAAATCTGTATGTTATTGCCAGACTACGTGTAGGGTTGATATTTAGCTATGAATGATGTTTGCTGCATCCTACAGATGTGCTTTCTTGAAGATTATAATCGTGTTTTTAGTTAGTTCAGTTTAGAGATTCATAGTAAAAAGACAATTGGCCGATTGTACCAACATAAATTAAACATTAAACATGGTTTAAAATGACAATATTGCATCGAAATGAAATGTCAAATGAATTACATTATATTGCTGTCAAAATTTCGATGTGATTCTTTTTGTTTAAACGTAGATTAAAATTTAAGTCTTGTTGGTGCAACTGGACAAAAGTGTTTTTGTTTTAGTTCTCGTTCTGCATAATGCGAGTATTTTGGCTTAGGGATGCATCGGCATTTTTAGGATTTATTTATTTAAATACAAAACCCAACAGGCAAAGCCCAATAATAGGGTTGAAAGTAAAAACTACATAAATTTAAAGCATAGAAATTAGAGTAAATAAAAACATTAGAAATTAAGCAATTAATTTTTTAAAGTAACTAAATTTCTGAAGGAAAATATCCACATGTGAGTACCTATCTTCATACAAGAAACACAAACGGTAAATAGGAGAGATCATCAGAACATTAGAGCGAGCAAAAGGAAGATAGAATGTTACAGTTGATCTAGTTCGAATAGAGGAAAACTGGAAATTAATAAGGGACAGGCATTGAGGGTCATCAACAGTACTATCTATCAACTTAGACAGGTAACTCACTACATCAAGTTCACGCCGTTCATACTTTCAAGACTTTTCACATTAAACATAGACAGAAGTTCTAGATAAGAGAAGAGATTGTTCTATCAGGATAGAGATTAAAAACCTTAAAATATAAAAATTTCAGAAACTTTTTTGGACTGCCTCAATAGTGTTTTGATGAGCTTCATAGATCGGATGCCACACTATATTACAATATTCTAACTTCGACCGCACAAAAGAGAAGTAAATAGATATGATGGCATGTACATTGTTAAATGATTTCGTATTCCTAATTACGAAGCCCAGCATTCTGATAGCAGATTTATAGATAGTATTGTAATGACATACGAAATTTAATTTTTCATCGAAAATCACACCCAAATTTTTAACTGAATTAACTCTAGGGAGAGATGTACCATTAATTGAATACCTGTAAAGTTAGTTTAGTTATGTTTAATGTAGTTTTAATAATAAGTTGTAATTAAAATGTAAATAAAAAAGTTAATTGTGCCCGTCTTCATAAAAGTATTCATCAATCATCCCTTTAAGGGTTAATGTATAAGATCGTTCTAAAAGCAATGGCAAGTCATCGTCGGTAAGGGAAACTTCAACCCTCACCCCCGTGTTACAGAAATGTGTAATTTTGGACAATACTCTCGCAAGGTAAACAAATCAGCCCGGGTCTACATTTCACCGAATCCGCTCGTGCGGCACTTTATGCGATTGTCGGGGTTGAGAACAATTCTTCAGTTTGCGTACCGTACCGTGTGTGTTCCCTTGCGAGTCCGAGCGAGGAAACAAAAACGAAGCGGAACAATTGACAAAATATTGAAACAAGCGAGGAACGCGACAAAGCGGATTAAAGCCTTGAAAAAGTCCGTGGGCTTTCAGGCGCAGTTTTTACACGCGCCCAGTTTCAGCCGAGGCGCTACCCTTGTTCTAATAAATCGCTGCAATCACCCTTAATCTGGCGCGGTACAGTTCGGCCGGAAGTTGAATAGAAAAGCGCAAACGGTCCGACAGTTGCGTGATATACTGCCCGCGTGTACAATAATAATATCTTTTACTTTTTCACTGCGCCCGCTGGCCTTACACAATGTCATACCAGAAAAAAGACCTCAAGGCTTATGAGCAACGTCCGGGAATTATAGCTTGATCACTCAAACATATAAATATAAAAAATCTGATGTGGCCAACACAAAACCTCCCGCTATTTAATTTTTATTAATTTAAATACATACCTACGTATTTAGAAATGCTTCAAACTATATGTTCTATTGCATATAACTATTGCTTTATTTACGATTTTCTTTATTATTTAATATGTCACTATTATTAATTAAGTGATTAGTTTTTGGACAATGACGTTTACCTGTCAGTTACATTCATTTGCAAAATAAACTGTGTAACAAAGGAATTGTGTTTATCTTAGGCTTCGGCATTAAAAAAAGAAAAATGATTTTTAAATTTATCTGTACAATTTATAGAAAAAGTATTAATGTATACCTGTACAAACTTCAATAATTTTCCAATGACATTAAATGCGAAAAAAATGGCATTTAATGGTATTTTTTGAAGAAAAACCATTATGAGCTTCAAGTAAAGTACCATTTCCGTTTATCCGATTTACACCAAAATCTAATGGCTTCTATTCCTATTAGAATAGGATAGAAATACAAGGTTTCAGAATTTTCTGAATGATAGTATTTGAGTTAGAGTGCAAACAAAATTCGTACACATACACACATACACACACACACACACACACACACACACACATACACACATACACACATACACACATACAGACATCATCGTGAAAATGTTAAAATTGGATTCTAGGGACCTTAAAACGTGGTCATTTACTAAAATCTCGATATGTAATTTTTAGTACAATCCCTATACCTCCCTTACCAAGGGTAGCGGGAGGTAAAAATTACAGAACTTTACCCAAATACTGTTTTTTTGTTGTATTTAACGTGTCTTCTGCACACATACATTTCTAATTATATCTATTTTTCACTGTATGAGGAAGTTTCTAAATGTCAGAGATTCTTCCAGTTCATTAACAAGATTGGCGGTATTTCTAATGGATATATGCATGTTACCTATAATTTTAAATATTTAATTAATAAAACAATAAAAAGGATTAAATGTACTTCCCAGAAAAAGCTTTCAGAATGAAACAAAAACTTTTGATTTTTGACACTGACATTTGTCATTTACAAATTATAGTCTTTATTATGCGAATATATTAAAATAAGCAAAAAAGCATTTAAATCTTTTCAATATACACATTCGGATCGCAAATATCTTCTTGATGCTGTCTTCATTATATCACTAATCTATTTCAAAAGCATATCTTTTCTTTCCAATTACAATGAAAAATTATTACTTTTTTTTCTTACAAGTCTAACATTTTCTTGTTCATTAGGAATTTCTTTTCTCTTTTGATTGGCTTGATATACGCTTGGGAAATTAAAAAAGGTAAAAACGAAACGTTCTAGTTAATTGAACCACCCATTCATGCGAAGTTACTCCTTGTATCTTATCAAAAAATGAAAAAAATTCAATTTCCCAATGTGATACTTATTAAAACAAGACACAACAATAAGAAATCAATACCGGGAAAGAACGACCACAAATCTTGTCATATAGCACAGAATTCTACTTTTTTTACTCAATCGTTTAAAGTAAAACGACAAGCAAATCCTCTTGAGGAACTTGTTTCAAACTTAAATAGCGTCGCTTTGCTCTCAAATGTACCCATTGTCTCTAATTTGTTACCATATTTACGTAATTGGTACATATTCTTCGTTTTCTGAGCAGTCGCAATGTTTTTTTCAAAGAATCATGCCATTTTTATTGTAATTAAAATTTGATAAATCATATTTTTGCTTTGTTCATGAAAATTATACATTTGTACAAATTCGTATTGAAAAGTCGTACATAAAGTATAATATTTTACTCAAAGTATTGGTAATATACTTATTCGTATGAAATATAATATCGGTATCTCTAATGTCGATCATAACAGGTAAGTAATAGTATATTACATCCGAGGTGGGAGATGTTTCATTACAGCCGAGGGTTTATGTATGTAGCCTCGAGGTGAGATAAAGAGCGAGGTTGTAATGAAACTCCCACCGAGGTTATGTATACTATTTTATTCACAATCATCCTCATTTTAAATCAATAATTTTCAAAATAAATCAATGAGTTATAACCTTTAATTTTATTAACTTTTTTGACAACTCTCTTAAAATTGTTTTAGCCTATATTATTATAAGAATCTATGACAATGTTGCTAGGCAACCTCTACATAAACATTTCCAACCCAAGAGATGAAAGTGATATCTTTTATTGCCAATCCAAGAGATTGTCGTTAAAGTTAGGAATGACGTATTTCGCAACCTCCAAAAAGTTAGGAATCGGTATATTACTATAATGATTGTAAGTAATAATTGTTTTTACACTAGCGATTCATTTTTCTCTTGGTACTTTTCAGCCTTGTTTTTTTAAATTCGTAATTCCAAACTTTGTGAATACTATATATTATTAATTATCTGTAAAAAAAATGTACCATACGAGAAACTACAAAGTTGAAATCAAAAATGTTGTCAGATATCACTTTATTGATACCTGACAACTAATAGGTATTGGTGCTGTGTAGCATACAGTAGAAGTTCATGTACTCGTTAATGTTTTCAGTTATGTTACAAGTATTATAATAATTATTTCGAGTCAGTTTTTTTTTTCTTATTGTTCATCTCCTACAGCAAGTGTTTTATACGAGTACAATTCTATATTACTTCTTATTTTAAGCAGCATCTTGAAAGTAAAATAATTCCAGTGCTCTTTAAAATTTCAAGTATGTCAAAAAAAAAGTCCTTCGCATCATAAGAAAACAACAAGTCTCGCTAACGAGTCTTTCACAGAAAAACAAAGTATAATGAGGAATATTTACAATGAAATGTCATATAATTGCAATTATATCTTGAATCTTGTTTCGCCATATGAACGATATAGTGCTGCTAGCTAACGGCGATTGTTACCAATAAAAGAAGAAAGAAACCGAATAAGTGAAATACTTTTTTGCTTGAAAGGCCCCCGTCCAGAAAGTCCGTGTTTATATTTATCTATGTAGAACTACGTTCAAGACTAAACTTTTTATAGTTTCATTCATTTCAACGCGCTGTTTCTTAATTTTTAAACCAAAGGCAATGTGTTTCGGGTTATTTTTCTGCAACTACATTGAATATAATATATATATATATATATATATATATATATATATATATATATATATATATATATATATATTCTATTAATATAGCTGTGCGCAAAGGAGGTACAGAACGACAAGAAATTGGAAATCTCTATTCCATAAAATAAATTATGTGCTTTAAGAATAATATTTTTCTCACGTCCTTGATTTGTAGTGGTCACTAATAGGGTAGTTTTGCTCTTTTACATAAATAATGTATAATTTTAGTTCTTCATAACGACACTAGATGACTTGTTGTTTACAAAAGTCACTTTATATATTCTAAAACGACTAAAACTATGATAAGTTTATAAGGAAATACTGAAATTATTGTAAAGTATTAAAAAAAAACATTCTGAAACTACAGACAAATTAACATAAAATGCTTCAAATTTGTACAAAATTCATTTTCAATAAGTTTGGACCTAATAATTTAAATCTATTTCAAATTATTTGAAACTATATGTTATTAATAATTCATAAATAGAAAATGAAATTTTAGTTCGGCAAATTTTTTTATTCGCCTTCTATTTTTAAATGTCTTCAAATTTTATTTCTTTACAAAACTGCGTAAAATTTATATAAAACATTTTTAAAATATGCTTCAAATTTACGTATTTAGTCTAATTTTGACATAAAATGTGTTTAAAAGTTTGACATTTGAGGTTATGTCTCAAGAATATAATTCCCTACTAATCTCATTGTTGATGGTTTGAAGGTACCTAATTGTTTGTCTGAATCAAAGAAACATGTTGATGTCACGTGGACTGATTGTTCTGGAATATTCATTACAGTATAAAAGAAAATATCTTTATAAAAAAATATTCTCATTGTAATAATATTTTACATTATCTACGTAAAAAATTCTCAAATATTGTCAATGTAAAAAATAATTTTTTACGCGTAAAAATAACGTATAATACGTGACGTATTTTACGTGCCCATCCCTGCAGGTATGTGATCAAATAAATAAATAAATATATCATCACGGCATATTCCCATTTCTGGGTGTGCCAATATCTACAACACAAGGTATGTGATCAAAGATTAAAAAAGATGAAAACAAGGCTTGTTACTGTTCAATTACGACACTAGCGTTTCAGCGGTTTACGGTTAAAACATGCGACGTCACAGCGGAAAGGTTGATTCAAAGAGAGCTGATTTTTAATTAGCATTTTATAAATATATAAGCAATAATTGTTGTTTTTTATCGTATAGAAAATCTTATTATGCGTGTCTTATTGTATAAAGATATTTATTTTATTAAAATTCGACACATGATAACTACCCTATTTGGGTAAGAATATATGTACACCTACTAAGTCTCTGTAGATATTTAATAATATTACGCCTATTGGAAGTTCATTCCATCATCGTCTCACAAACCTCATTTCCTGACTAAGTAACTATTAAGCTTAATATCCGTATCCGTGATTACAAATCACATCAAAATCAAATCTCCTCTATGTAATATTGCCACACATCCATTACAAACGAGAACCAAGTCGGCCAGCTCTTTGTCCAAGGTCCGAAGCAAATTAGAGGCCACGAACACGCGTCCTGGTTCCATCAGCGACCACTGGCTGATTCTGTGACGTCAGTCGGTTGCTAGAAACCAAAACCAAGGCTCCACCACGAAGGCGGTGAGACGTGACTCGCTCTAAGATCTAATTTTGATCAGAGATCTTAAAGCTATTACAGTATTATTTTGTTATTGGAAGACTAGGCTGAATGTCATTCACATGATAAAAATTGATTTAGATTTTGAGTTTGAAGCACCAGACCAATAAATGGATCAATGAAATTTGATTTTGTTGCTACAATACAGGCATTAACCAAACTAATTTAGAGTTTATAAATATTAGATTACACCTAACTAATAATAGAAAATACCAAAAACACATTAAAATATATTTTCGAATACTTTTATTTAATTAATTTTCAAAATTTATTCCTGTGAGCATCTGAAAGTCTTCGACAGCTGAAACATAGTTATCACGGGATGATACAGACAGTGAGACGTAAAACGAGAAAAATAACTTATGTTTTCAGTCATTTGAGCAGCAGCTCATCAACTAATTTTATTGTATTATAACTCTGAAATAGTTATGGTACTTCATCAAAAAATTATTCTTCAATACCTCTCGCTAAGAGAGGTATTGGAATTATTCTAAAAATCGCATATCCAGATTTTAGTGGATAAGCACATTTTAAGGTCCGTGTAATCCGACTATAACATTTTTACGATGATGTCCGCGTGTGTATGCGTGTATGTGCGTGTGTGTGTGTGTGTGTGTGTGTGTGGATGTATGTGTGGATGTTGGCACCACGGTTTCTCAAATACTATAAAACTAAAAAATTATTTAATTGCAGTTTCCTCATTCTAACATTCTTGGGAAGAGCTGATTAGATTTTGGTAACAATTGGACAACAGGAAATAATAGTTTCTTTAGAAAAATCTTCTAAATACTATTTTTTGAAAATTTTTATTATATGTTCTATGGAGTTAAACATAGAGACATATAAATATATAAAATAATAAGTTGTAAATGTATCTCGCAGCCCATGGAAAACAAGTGAAAAAATTAAAATGTTTGTAATTGACAGATAAATGTGAGTGTCAAAAAACCAGAGACATTACTGGAGACTTTTTCTGGGGAGTACATTTAATATTCACACAATTATTCCTCTCTCAAATCTTCTGCTACACAGTCCTTCCATCTTCTTCTCTTTGGAGGGACACTCTATCACATTCACACATAACTTTCTGACTCTATACTTTCAACTTTGGTTTTGCATTTGACACTAACATCTGTCAATTAAATTTTTCTGAATATATCTGTTGTTTCCATAATTTTAACAAAGCTGACTAATTTTTGAAAGTTAATCTCTCTTAATGTCTCTATAACTCTATATCTATTGAATATGAACGAAACTGTATAATCAAACCGTATAGAGAATAAGATATTCTTTCATAATGGTAATCACAAAATGTCGAAAAATAATATTTAACTGCGTTTTTTCAAGAAAAACTGTTAAAAACTTCAAATAAGGGTACTTCCTGTGGATCAATTATAATCAAAATCTAATCAGCTCTTCATATGGATGTAAAGAAGAGGAATACGAAAGAATTATAATTTTTAGAATTGTAGCATTGGAGTTATCGTCGGAGAAAAATTTGTCACACACGGACACACACACACATACAGACATCATTTTAAAAATAGTAAATTCGTATTCTAGGGGCCCTAAAACGTGCTTATTCATTAAAAACTCACCAACGAATTTTTTGACAAGACAAGCTGTTGGCTCTCACTTTGTTTCATAAATTTTGGTATAATTTTTTTTAATCTTGGTAAAAAAAAGTCACTGCGTTATAATAATAATAGTTATAATAATATTTAGTTAAGCTTAAAGAAAATATAGTCGTAAACGCTTAATATTTGCATACTCTTAGGCACAGTATTTATCAACACCATTATTACAAAATGACAAAATATTTCAAAATATAAAAAATGCACCTTTCAACGACATGTTATTTTTAAAATTTATTTAACCAATTTCAAAATATATATTCATGTTTTTAATCATAACTTGAATCAATTAAAATTAATATTTTACAAAACAATTTTCATTTTGTTTTTGCTTTAATTAAAAAATAATCAGTGCACTCATTACAGATTAAAATTTATTTTAAATGTTACAAAAACATTTATTACAAATAAATCTGCAATTTTCACAACGCATATGTGCTTTCGTGACATATGAATTGCCTGGTGTGAAATCAAGTCAGAGACTAATAAATATAAATGACGTTGCTACTGCTACATTATCAGTAGGAAGCTTTATGCGACATGTCATGCGTATTTATTGAACTATAATTTACTGCTGTGAGAATAAATCAAAGGAAATGCAGTTTCGCATAAAGAAACTGGTAATTTGTGGCAATTATTGCACAAGGCAGGAAGTTGCTGACTTGTCCACTTTCAGAAAATATATGCTCCACATTAACTATCATTATGGTCAGATAATAACAGGAAACATTTCAGAAATAGAATGGATAATAATTCTTTGGAAATTTACACGGCAGGATACGAATAATACAAAACTATAGCAATTCATCCAGTACACATTATGATCAGTGATGTGCTTATCTAGATAACGTAGTTAGTATCTTTTATCTAATATCTAGATATTTTTAAAATTAATATCTATTACCTTATCTGTTTTATAACATGCAAAAGAAAGATAAGATAACCATTATTTATGTTAGCTCCATCTATACTCAAATCAAAATATTATTTAAAGTTAGGACAAGCACAACCTACCGCATCGCTTAGTGCCGAGTGCCGTGTCGTGTGTTCTCCGTCGCCGGTGTGTCTGCCTGCGTAAACTTAGATGTGACGTGTGATCGTGATTCGTGAGCAATAGTGAGAAACATTATTTATGAAAATTTCCATTTACTAGCATATTTATATGGGGTCCCGTGGCCGCGTGCCTGAGTGTCTGGTCGCGAATCTGGGGGAACCGGGTTCGATCCCGACCGGCGCCAAATATTTCCAATTTTAAATGACACAAAAGTGACCCCTGTGGTACACTCTCCACACTAGCTATGAGTGCCCGCGAGGTGACGCCTGGTAAGCGCCCACACGGTAAAATATATCGTCATCATTACCGATGTCTACATATGTGTAGATAATAGCACACCCAGAAATGGGTAATATGCCGTGATGATATATTTATTTATTATTTTATTTTATTTATATGCTTAATTTTATGAAGGTAAATAATATAAAATCTATCATCAAGGGTTAAGTGTTTAGTGATAGTGAGCGTAAGGGTGTTCCGTCTCAGTAAAGTGGTGGACAAACCAGCAACCGTCCTCTACAAGTGAAGTGTCTACCAGTTAGATAAAGTCATCATGGGGTAAGAGAAAATAAGAAGTTAGGGGACCCCCCTGTCACACTATAGAGCTACAAAGTTAAATGGGCAAACAGTTTCTATTTTACAAGATAAATTTAGAGAAAAGAAATATTATTTTTTCGACCAGTGGTTCTTAAGATACGGGACCTAACTTTTTTATTATTTACTGTTTATAGAGGGAGGACCGTCATCTTATTCGTCTAGCTCTACAAGTTCACACTCAAAGTGCTCCAGTTTTAGCACAGCAGTGATGAAGGGTAATATATTCATTTAGTAATATAACACTAAGTAAATATATTTAAAACAAACCTGAATTATCTTAGTTCAGTCTTTAAATCTGGAATACCCATCAAATGTTTATTACAATAGAAATATGATCTTTTACAACTGCTCGCTTCACACTGCTTTGTTAAACTACCACATTATTTTAAATCTAAATAAACTAAATTATTTCAGAATTAATAATACGGCCATTTAATTTAATAGGAAAGATAGTTTTGTACGTCCCAGTTTGACATTTTGGTGTTAGGCTGTCCGAACTCTACGTCGCTAGTGTTTTTAAAAAGTAAATACAAAGAAATGAAATGGAACTATTGAAACGGATATTAGAACTTTAAAGATAACTACAAAATATGTACACAACACATCATGAAAGTATTCTTTTATAGTCTCTCCTCTTATATCTAACCCTAGCTGTCGCTTTGGTCAGCTAGGTGCTCGTTATCCCATCAGCTAACTCCCGAAGCACTTTCTCCAGCAATGGGAGGTCGGAGTTTCTAAGGGCTAACTCCATCGAAGAGTACATTCGCAACGTAATTAGGACTGCCTGGCGTCTGCGCACAGGAAATTATTCCGAGGAAATGACGCGCAGATAAGATCCATCCAGCTTCCCGAGAAGTAGTTTTGAAGTTTTCGCGAAACAACCGCCTTCGTCCTACCCCACTACACCCAGAGCCAACTTGATGGAGGAGAGTAGGAATAGAGAGCACAGCACAGTGATAATAGGAAACTGCATTTGCAAGGCTTAACGTAGTTATTAGTTATATTACAGGCTCTACACTCCGGGCATATATATTACTTGATAAATTTATTAGCATTGCTCGTTAATTTGCTCTAAGTAACACGTTGAATTGTTTGCAAACTAATTCTTTGCGGATTGCAGACAAAATATTTGCCACCATTTTATATAATGTTTTAAATACAGATATTACATATTTCAATTTTTACATGGAATAATAATTTTAATTTTGAAAAAAAAAATTGACAAAATAATCAGCTGAGGATTTATAAGCGAGGACTTGAAGACCATACCCAAACTAGTAGGTACGCCTGCTTTAATTTTTTTAATTTAACTAATCATGTATGTTGATATATAACAAAAAGTTGGATTTTTAGTTTTCAAATTAATATCTATTGGATAATTTTTTTAACAAGTTTTTATAAATTAACCATTGAGTTACAGAATAAGCCCGATATTCAGTTATTACCAAATATGGAAAGTTATATCTAGACACCAGTTACGTAGAACGGTCGGCTCTCTTTCCAAAACAGCTGAAATGTGCGAAAGGAATAATGGCTTCCAATTTGAATATTTTCTTTAATTGTTTTGTTATTACTGTAAAATAAGTTAATAGAATAATAATTTTATAAAAGACAAATGTATCCATGGTTTACTTGACTAAATAAACTAATAAAAGATAATTTTTATCTTTAAACGTAAATAACTCGTTTATTTGAAAAAAATGTACATAAATAACATTACCTTATTGGAAAGAGAAAAAAATACTCTTTATATATATATATATATATATATATATATATATATATATATATATATATATATATAGTTCCATTTAAAAAATATATATTCTGTCCCAAATCTTGGGACTCGCTGACACAATTTTTATTTTGTCTACATGATCAGTTTTCCAGTATAAAGTGACATAATTTTGCTCATTTAACTAACCTCTTATCTCTTCAAATAAAAAAGTTACCAATAGTGAGCAATCTTACTGAGACAACTGTATATATCAGAAATACGTCAATCTCGTCCACGAATTTGAAGAATCTCGAACATTTAGAAGAGTAAGAGGAAGGTTATTTATAGAATGAATTAAAAAATATAAAAATATATTAATAATAATTAAAATTTTTGTAAACAATAATATTTCTTGAGCGAAAAATTTGTAAACAATTCTTTCTTCCTAGGGATATCGCTCAATTGCAGCTGTAGACACGTGTTTCGCTCTTATTAGAGCTCATCAGTACAGCATAGCTAGTTAATAGATGGACATTAACTAGAGGTAGTAATAAAAAAACCGACAAAGTGTAACAGCACTAGTAAGCAGCCAAAACACCTTTGTTGCCTCGGTCAGTACTTCCACACATGTGTCCACCTATTAACTAGCTATGCTGTACTGATGAGCTCTAATAAGAGCGAAACACGTGTCTACAGCTGCAATTGAGCGATATCCCTAGGAAGAAAGAATTGTTTAAAATTTTTGTATTTGTACCAGAAATGTTAATACAAAATGTACCTTTATATAACCTAATATAGAAATGTCTTGTGCTGGCCACAACAGATGTTTTTCATATGGTTCATTTTGTTTTGTTTATTTAGCATCGTCTATGAGTATGTGTAATTTCATTCCTCGACGTAAATATTTTGTAATAAATTGGAAAATATCGGCAGTTACTTTGAAGAATAAGTGCGATCTTAGAATTCTTTCCATACCTGTACCTTCGAACTTGGAATTTTCTAGAAAATTTAATTTGACCGAAGCTCACCCCAAATAGTCGGAGAGTAGGTCACAAGCTCTACGGAAAATGCACTATCCTTCTTAAAATAATATCTTCAGCAAATAGATATTGACAAGGAAACTACTTTTCCAGTAATATAAAGTGAAAACCATCGCAGTTACAACTATTATTTTTAAATTGCGTTAGAGAGAGAGAGAGAGAGAGAGAGAGACAAGACTGAAATGAAATCAGGATTTAATTTTTACGGTTGCACGTTTCAGGCAATCGAAAACATACAACAGAAAAACTAGAGTAAATATATTTTGTGCCTCTGTTGGTATCACTAGTTTTACATATCTCTGAATCGTTCAGAAACACTCTTACTGAATTAGACCAACAAAAATTAGTAATTAACAGTGTGAATCACTGTTCCAAAAACCGTTCATTTAAGAACTGGTTAAAAATTATAACCAATCAAGTATGTTGACACAACAAAAAATTGGATTTTTAGTGTCAAAACGTGTGTCTATTGGATAATTTTTTAACCAGTTGTTAAAAATTGACCATTCAGTTACAGAATAGCTCCAAATGTTAGTTAAATGACTATAATTTAATCTGAAAAAGTTTTTTAATATAACAGAAAAAATGTTTTTTAGGTTATAGTATAAATCCATATGACTTGAAATTCAAATAATCCGATTTAACAAAAGAAAGAAATTAGACCAAAAAATCTTGCAAATTATACATGTAGAAAAACTATTTTGTAATTTTATGAAGATATTGAGGCATGCTTGCTTAAAATTGTAAGCTAAACAGGAGTATTTCCATATAATTATTTATAACGAAATTTTTGAACGGCGCACTTCGCACGATGAAAGTCTTCAAAGGTGGCTGAAAGATACGTAGAGAACTCCCTTCAAAATAAAATTAAAATTGCAGAAACATTTACAAATTCACAAACAGGAATGCCCTTTGCAGCTGATAAGCATACAGAAACTTAATTTTCCATTTCACACTGTAATAATTGTCTTGTAAATATTAATGTCTGCGATAACTTTTCGGGTCAATATAAATCAGTACCTAAATAAAATATAAACCAAATTAAGCAGAAGTTCTGAGGCATATTGTATGATGTATTTATCAACTTTTCAAATAAATAAATAAAGAATAATGTCCAGTACCTGCCTCCATTTTACTCGTAGTTTAATTTTAGTGTAGTATCTATAATTGAAATTAAAGGTTATGTTCTATTTTGACAATGGACAGTGTGTTGTTCTTCAACAGATGGCACTGATGGTAAGAAGAAATTAAAATCACTAGATCATATAAAGTACCGCAATTGCATCCATTTTGATTCCAAATTGAAGCGCGAAATTCAAAATATACATATTTATTGACCGCGTATTTTAAAAAATTCTTGGCCCACTAAGAAAACCAAATTGAATAATTTATATTATTATAACGAAAATCTGAAGACAAGTTATATAAAATTTATTTGTTATAAATAATCTTTTAATAATTATTTAATTTGTTTCAAAAGGGGAAGTAATGTAATGTATTTCAATAGTTAGTTATGAAAATGTCAATTATTAATAATTATTGTTTAGAACTGAAATGTCATGTATGATTGTTTTCTGAATATTAAATTATATATAAAACTGAGATTATAACAAACTGTCATCCGCCATTTTGATTCCACAATGTACTTCTCTCTCTAACATATGGCCCATACGTATTGCGGCACTTTATATATCTAGTGACTTTGGAAGAAATTATTTATTATTTTTATTATTATTATTATTGACATTACATGCTTGAAAATGGCGGAAGTGTGCCATTTTTAAAACATAATTTTGCTATTTTAAATATATTATCGAGGAATGCTCAGAAATGCTAGTAATTTTTTTGCTAATTTTTCTGGTGCAGTACATCGGAAAAGTGAAAATATCAGGTTGGGTTAGTTGTGTTTACAAATTAAACAATCAATTACTACATCGATGGAGACTACAAAATATATTGTGCTATAAAGTCCGCAGACGTCCAAATGCTTGTCGTATACGATATTGAGCGTATAAATTTTAATTTGTACAAAAATTTTGTTGCATAAATGTTGACATATATTTAAAAAAATTGTCACGCCAGTTTCAATCTGCTTACCTATAATAACTCAGGTACAACGGATACACACATTGACGAATGTGCACTTGGCACAAAAAATGGATGCATTTCGAAATAATTTTTACAGGCTTATGTGTCGCGCAATCGAAACAACAGTTCGCACAATAAATAAATTGAAACACATTTTGACGAGTCGAAAACATGGAACAGCAAACATGCAAATTGCGCATTAATATATCATGTCGATCTGACGCGGAATCAATGTTAATTTAACTGCAACTGCGTGAAATTGATTAAAAAATATATATAAATTGTGCAGCTCAGGCGGGTGCGTCAAACTGCCAATCACTTTTCAATATTTAATCCATCGTAACCTCGCTTCCGTGGCAAAAATCGCAGATTTTTTTGTTGTTTACAAAATAAAAAAGAACCGCTGTTTTATTTCGTACAACAATGGCATTTTTTACGTTGCATAATCAAGTTTTTGTTCGTGAGACACCAAAAAATTGTGAAATTCTCCTGTAACAATAATGCGTGGGTTAAAACTTGGCTTAAGAGGTCGCGATTCAGTTTCAGCAACAAATTTCCTCCTGCGTTATGTCTCCAATTACGCGAGAAAAAGCCTAAGAATAAAAAATCTGTTAATCGATTTTAATTTACATTAACTTTTTTTTTGTTAGTTAATATTGGTACACTCATCTAATCGAAGAACACAGTTGTTGGTAAAAGAATCAAAAATACTAACTATATTATTGTGTTTTTTAAAAAACTTTTGCAGTTTAATCGAATTAGATAAACTAGTAGAAAAAACAAAAGTATATGCTCAATAAAGAAATAAAAGAAAAAAAGTTGGTATCACTAGCGCTATTTCTATTCTCAAACAGTTTTTATTTGAATGTACGAGGTGTGGCAATTAAATAACGATATTTATTTTTTTCCGGCTTCCCTGCAAATTTGGCAACATTGCAAGTTATGTCATATTAATTTGTCATCTTCCCTCCATCCACTGTTAAAATTTCAAGATAATTAGGCAAACTGTTCGGTAGTAGCTTTTAAAATAAAATAAATAAATATATCATCACGGCATATTACCCATTTCTGGATGTGCCAGTATCTACAACACATGTAGAAATCGGTAATGATGACGATATATTTTACCGTGTGGGCGCTTACCAGGCGTCACCACACGGGCACTCATAGCTGGTGTGGAGAGTGCACCACAGGGGTCACTTTTGTGCCATTTAAAATTGTAAATATTTGGCGTCTGTCGGGATCGAACCTGGTTCCCCCAGATTCGCGACCAGACACTCAGGCACGCGGCCACGGAACCCCATGGGGGTAATAGCTTTTGATTGAAGTTAACTACTTTCTCGTACTCCGCCGGAATTATGTTAGTGTCAATTTTGTGTGAAACTTAAAAAATCCGGTACAGAAATATACGAATTATTGAAGAATATTATGGTAATGAGGGTCTATCTAGTACTCAAGTTTTCGAGCAGTTTAGAAGATTTAAAGAAGCTAGAAAAGAGATCGGAGACGATTAGCGTCTCGGCCGGGCACTGACATTGCTTATTCGAAATGCCAGTGATTGTTCACATGGATTGGGTGCCTGAGGGACATTTCGTTAACTAAGCATATTACAAGAACGTTTTGATAATCCTTCATGCACGGATGAAAAGAAAATTTGAGAAAACGGCTCATGGCACATTTTTGACGAAGTATAAAATCACCGTGTTGGTACATCAACCATACTCACTTGACTTAGTGCCATGTGACATGTTTTATTCCCAAATTGTACTCCTGCGGTAAAAGGCACCAAATTCGGGGCCGATATGTAGTTATAGAAAAAGCGATAGAGCTTATGAACAACCTAACAAAAAAGGCCTGCAGGTATTTATTGTTTCCAACAATATTCGCATCGGGCGGTGTAGGGTTCGAGGAGGAGAGTACATTGAAGGTAGCAATATTTGTTTTGGGTAATACTTCAAGAACATTTACTTCCCCGAAAAATTCAGTTTGAGATAAAAGCTCATAGACGACACACAAAGTCTGGGGACTATAATTTTAGTCTTAATTAAACAAAATGCCGGATTTTCACTTAATAATATTAGGTTTGCTTATATCATCAGAGGAAATTATAAAAAACTGTGAAATAGCCTATTAAAGTAACTCAGACAGATGAGTCAGTACTCCGATTAGGAGAGTGTACAGAATTAGCAAAAAGACAGGTGAAAAATTGGACTTTGTTAATCTACATTTTTTAACTTGATTAATTTTCTATCATCCTTTGTATTGCGATCAATAACGACAAATACCTGCATGATAGTAGGGCACGGGAATTAACATTGCTATCGCTTTTTGATGTGAATTCTCTGGCATGACAGCGATTTGTTTGATGTAGATTTTTATTGGATGCACCAGAGTCATTGACTGTCATTTGAATTCGAATTAAATTATTGAAGCAAATGAAGTATGCACGCCAGAAAGCTGATCGATTCGAATTTTTCAAAACGGTTTTAATGATTGAAATTTTACTGACGGGTCAGGAACTGCGCATTTTAATTTTTTTTTAAATGCTGTCATAGGCAAGAGAAATTCGGGATAATTTACAATCAAAAAGCCTAGCGTTTTACATTCACCTCTCAAATATAATTCAATGAAGGAAAAAAAATCTGATATATTTTTTCTCCACGGTATTGTTCCGCTTTGATGGTTATCGGTCTGAAACAAAATCATTTTATTATACAAAAAATGAAAAGAATTTTTTTACGTTATATTATATTTCGTTCATCAATATTACTTTATTTAACTTTTGTTAAAATTGTTAAAATGGGTTGGCGTGGCTGTGTGTGTTAGGTAGTATTGTGAATCGGACGACCCGGGTTCAATTCCAATTGTCACCAAACTTAAAACATGATCATTATTTCCAATTTTGAAACAGCACAAAAGCTACCTCTGTGGTACTCTTTCTATAACAGTTTTAAGAGTCCGTGAGATGATGCTACATATAAATAAGCCCTTAACAGTGCAGATATA
This sequence comes from Ophonus ardosiacus, assembly GCA_943142095.1. Lineage (NCBI taxonomy): Eukaryota > Metazoa > Arthropoda > Insecta > Coleoptera > Carabidae > Ophonus > Ophonus ardosiacus. The sequence goes on from OW964829.1 coordinate 48,118,888, forward strand.
TCGTCCCAAAAAAATGATGATGAAAATGATGATCATGATCATGATGATGTTGATGATATAAGCATTAAGCCAGAATGATTGAGAAAAAAATTTGTTGTGGCCACCACAAGACCTTCCGTTAATTTGATGTATTTTGTACAAATCCCATTCCAAAAGTTCATTGGAAAAGATTCTATATATCCAGTAAAATTGTAACACGAACATAATACAAATTTTTATAAATTCCATTCAGAAGGTTTCTTGGAAAATATTCTATAAATCCGATAAAATTATCACATGAATATACATTATGTACACTCATATATAAACACTTACGTAAAATTCTCTTTACAATCAAATAATATTACCACCAAGTTTATATCTCTACCAATTTTTGAATTATTGCCCCAAAAGTCAATATACCCCACATTTAGATAAAAACTTTAAAATTTTCAAAAATCTAATTTTTATGTATCTAGATACTTCTCAATGCGCTGATTCCAAATTTTGAAACCGCAGTTCGATATCTCTTTTCGTTCTCGAGATATTTAGATTCAAAGTTTTGCTCAAAACTGCCCATTTTTGGGTACTAACCCAAAAATGGGTGGAGATATGAATTTGGCGACAACGCCATCCGATTCTACGAGCAAAATTACATAAGTACACCAATTTTCAGAATTTTTCAACACCGCATACAATCTCTAAAGCAAAATAACTGAAAATGGCAAAAAATCGAAAAAATCTAAGGGGTACCCCTTACGATTTTTTCAGATTTTGGCAATTTTCAGGGGTTTTCAAGTTTTTATTCATAAAAAATGAACCGATTGGATAAAAATTATGAAAATTGCTACACTTATGTATTTTTGTCCGTAGAATCGAATGGTGATGTCGCTAAATTCACATCTCGACCCATTTTTGGGTTAATACCCAAAAATGGGCAATTTTGAGCAAAACTTTAAATCTAAATATCTCGAGAACGAAACGAGATATCGACCTGCGGTTTCAAAATTTGGAATCAGCGCATTAAGAAGTATCTAGATGCATAAAAATTAGATTTTTGAAAATTTTAAAGTTTTTATCTAAATGTGGGGTATATTGACTTTTGGGGCAATAATTCAAAAATGGGTAGAGATATAAACTTGGTGCTAATATTATTTGATTGTACAGAGAATGTTACGTAAGTGTACGCATTTTTAGAGTATTTGAACAATTGTGTGAATTTTTAGAAATTTTAGCATTTTTAAAGCCAGCAGACTTTGGTGAAGGTATAAAAATAAATGTAAACACTTCTTAAATAGCAAATTTCATTATTCCTGTTTATTTTAATATGCCACAATTTGTTAATACCTTTTCTGGGTTGGTGGAGACGAATAAAAATATCTTATAAAAATAATACGGAAACGAAAATGAAATAACACAAATCTTCAAAATCTTAACCATCAGTCAAAAGATGGCTGCGATTGACTTGTCAATAATAAAAAATATAAAGTAATTCAATCGTGTATTTAATCTCTTCTCGAGCAGAGGTCTGATCGCACTTCATGCGTGTTCACTTATCGGCCTTCCCCGATCCCGGATTCTCTGGTCTTCGGTCAATCCCATCCCGGGCTCAGTGCCACTGAATTTCCAGCGCGTCCTCTTCCTATCTTTTATACATTTCAATGCGAATATGAAAGGATCCAATAAGACGGCCACCGCCTGCGCCAGTCTGAACAGGAATTGAATGCAGATTTTTTTCAATACAATATCCTGCGAATGGCGGTTCCATATTATACACCGGGACAGGTCTCAAGGATAAAATGAGAGAACGGGTGAATTATGCGACGACACGTGTCGCGGGAGACAGCTGGATAACTAGCTACTCTGCGAATCCTGCAGCTTTTTTCATTAATTTTATTTAAGGATGAAAACTTGTCATTTCTCTGAAGATAGCACACTGCATTTTATTTCAAATGCAATGTCCATATTTACCAATAATCTTTTGAAAGAGTACTGCTTCCAATATAAAATAAATAATAAAATTGTTTTTCTTTTGTTCCAGGTTCGTAAACCAGTATACCTTGATGTTTGAATAAAAAGAATAAGTAAGTGATATTTAAAGGAAAAACATAACATAACATAACTAGCATTTAAACATATCATTATTGACTCATTATTGTTTTGTGAAATTATTGAACAAGGTCAATAATAGTGTCAAAGTTAGGTATAATAATGTTATCGTTTTCAATCAATTATTTTTCCTAAACTTGTTAAAATTTATAGCATTTTTAATCTTAAAATCGTTTTAAACTAATAAAATATTAAATTACATATTTAAAAGATTGTCATTTTGACATTTCATATTGTTGTACTGTATAGGTTACGTTACATATGAAATATTAAATTAAGAATTAGGGTTTACATCACGATTTAAAATATACTGGTTATGCCACTCTGCAAAAAAGAGGGTCCAAAGCGATATGTGTTTCCTCGTTTTTTCCGATAGAGGCGCATCGTGAGAACGACCCAACTGCCACCTGTCATTTGCATGTCATTTTGAAAATATTACATATCTTAGAGAAAGGTAAATAAAACAGGTTTTGAAGTACATATTCGTATTATATGTAATGTAATATAAATATTTTGTTGAAAGATACTGCAATTAATGCAAAATGAAAAGAAAATTAAATAGAAAATGTTTCATTCCTGGATGTGAAACCGGTTACAAGAAATCCACTGAATAATAATCTCTGTTTGCTGCTCCACCTTCTTTTACGGGTTCTTTCTACTTTCTTCTTTTTGAATGCTGTTATAATTAAGAAACTTGCACAAGCAACAATATTTTCTTCCTCGCTTGACGACGTGAACATTGTTTCTATATATTTTAAAATAATGAAAATGCAGGACGCGTAGCTTTATAGCGAACTTCTGACGAACTGCCTTCAAACTAAGTGACGAACTCGAGTCTCGATTCGAAAACAGTGGTGTGGACGTTGAGCTCTCGAACAGTTCGCGAGCAGCTCGCGAACAGCTCGCGAACTGTTCGTGAAAGCTGATTTTGGTCTGTACGCGGCTTAAGTGTCTGGTCGCGAACCTGGGGGAACCGGGTTCGATCCCGACAAATGCCAAATATTTCCAATTTTAAATGGCGCAAAAGTGACCCCTGTGGTGCACTCCCCACACCAGCTATGAGTGCCCGTGATGTGACGCCTGGTAAGCGCCCACACGGTAACATATATCGTCATCATTACCGATGACTACATGTGTTGTAGATAATGGTACACCCAGAAATGGGTAATATGCCGTGATGATGTATTTATTTATTTTATTTTACTTTCGTTCTGCTTCAATTTTCTCGAAATGTTTCACTGTATAATGATTTCATTAATAAAGCAACTTAAATTCCCGTATCTCAACACAACCCAAGAACAACCATTACGCATTACAGACGAATGCGCATTTCGCCGCAAAAACCTGAATACATCTCGAAATAATTTCTAAATGTAAGTCAGCAACGACACATCTGTTCTTTTTGCTAGTGATACCAACCGCGACAACACGAGATTATGTCTTATTTATTCAAGAAGCACCCATTAAATTATTCCGCAACTCTGCATTCGCCGTAGAAAAAATAAGTCGACGTCAGCGGTTGAGCGGCCGAAGTGCGAATGCTGCTGTTGTTGCTGATTGTCTATTTGCTTTGTCTAGCTGAAGCAGCACTCGTAATGAACGTTCTATCGATTCGCAGTAATGAAGAATTTCTTGTTATTAAGATATTAATTATTGGTGCATCGGAAAGCAGATACTTTTCAGCACAATAATTACTGTTATGCTCCGAAATAATCATCAATATTTTCCATTCAAAATACAGCAAACTGGTTTTCATCTAAAATTACTTATTCTGCATTTCCGAAAGAAAAAATACAATTATTTGCTACTGAATTCAAATAAATCTGATGAAGGCATCATATTACGAGTATTAATTGTCTATCGACTATTCAATTTTTTAAAAATATTTTTGAAGTTACTATGCTGACTTCATCAAAGTGTGAGGGACACTACTACTAATTTTATTTACATAATTTTACATTAATACTAACTTATAATTATTGATTACACTCTGAACACAAGCTAAACTGTTACATAATTATATTGCAACCCCAATTACGCGTACTGGCGTACGCGCACCAAACTAAACACTGACTACATATCTGTCCTCTGAGTCTTTAATCTCGACTGCTTTAAAACAAAGGGTTATCTCTTCAACAGGCATATCTGATGAAGGGTGCGAGGGTGTAGCATCCATAGCTAAATAACAAGACTGCACGTATCATAGGCAATAACTTACATAGTTAATTGTCAAAACAATAAATGTCTACGCGGTTGACATCTAGACTAAACAGATATATGAGAGAATAATGATTATTATTTCTGACTTACAAAGCTAACAGAGTTAAAATGTAGTTATTAAAACTGTAATTTAGAAGTTTATAATAAAGTTCATTACTTGTTATTGCACTGTTCTCACCTTGTTACAAAAGTTTCTGTTGGTTAAAAACAAATATCAGTTTATGTAGAAGAGAAACTTGGAGTCATGGCGCAATGTATTTATTAATAATGTAAAATTTTAGATGTAATTAGATTTTGGATTATAAGATAAATCTGTCGAGACAAAAATAAAGTTTTTTTGTATTTGCCATCTATTAAAATGTATTCTTTTAATAAGTTTGTACTTTGAAATTTTTAGCGTAATTTGGTATAAAACTTAAAAATGGATCAAGTAATTTTTTTCAGTTTTTATCATATTTTTATTCAACTCGACGCACACATTCCAAATTTTTAAATCACAGATCAATATCTTTTTTCGTTTCCGTGATATTCGGCTTTAAAATTTGGTCAAAATTTTCCATAAAACACCCATACGGGTAGAGATAAAAGCATGGGAACTTCACCACTTGATTCTACAATAAAAGTTATATAAGAATGTCCAATTACATCATTTTTGATCCATTGGTTCTGTTTTATTAAAAGCAAACTGAAAATCCAAGAGAATGGCCAAAATCTTAAAAAATCTAGAGGGTATTACTGAAATATCGCAATTTGCAATAATTTGTTTCTATAACCTGAACAAATACATACATAATTTTGAAACTTGAAGCATGCTTTGTAATCTTTTCTGTAAAATCGAAGCACCAGTTTTGTATGTCCACCCATTTTTGGGTTATAGGTATTTTTATGGAAAAATTTGTTTCAAATTTGAATCCAAATATCTTGAGGACCTGTAATTCTAAATTTAGGTTGTTTGCATCAAGAAGAATATATATATATATATATATATATATATATATATATATATATATATATATATATATATATATATATATATACGTATATTGCAGTTTGAAACAATCTTTGAATGCTCGTGTGAATGTTTAAGAATAATAAATTAATTATATTTGTGAAACACGGTGTTAATAATAATCAGTTATGAAAGTAGCTAAACTACTTAGAAGTTATCCATAAATAATCAAACTCCTTCCGGCAGTTGCATTTTAGAATGTTTTAGAATAATCTGATCTTGAATGGTGACAAAATGATTACAAAGAAAAAAGATTGGCAGTAAAACACTCCTAGTGTAAAAGAGTAAACTATTTGAAGCTTCGTGAAAGGCGACACTTTTGAAGCAGTAAACAGTAGTCTTTCAACTAGAATTAAATCATTCCTACAATAAAGCAGGCAGTTATCCTGTAAAGCAGACATGTGAGCTCTTGAACCCTGCACTCGGGAAGATAAGCAGGAGAGATAAAATGGAGGCGCGCATGAAAGGAAATTAACATAATTAAAAACAAACCTAGCAGGACAAAAGACAGCTCCTTCCAGGGCCGGTCTCACCAAGGAGCGGACGACATTGTCACCATTTTTTTTTATTATTATTATTATTTACGTGTGGTGGTGTTTAAAAAATAAATGCAAATTGTCTGTAACTTGTACCTAGAGATATTCTTGTAGACAGTTCCCAAAAGATGAAATGACGTGTATTAGAAGAAAAACACCATAAATATAATGGCGACGCCCTTAGTTGTTTGCAACGTAAAAGAACAATAAAAAATCAGTTTTTTTTTGTTGGAAGTTCCCTCAGTTCATCAAACAATAATGAAACAATATGGAGTTGCTTTGAATGTACTGAGAAGAAGAGAATGTACAGGGTGTAAATCGAAAAACGAGACATAGGCGTTTAACATGGGAATTCAGTTTATCTTTGTGCAACCGTTACCTAATTATTTTATGCAAAAATGCTTCAAGTAAATGTTATAGAGATTGAAATTCTGCATCTGAGTGTCTGGTCGCGAACCTGGGGGAACCGGGTTCGATCCTGACTGACGCCAAATATTTCCAATTTTAAATGGCACAAAAGTGACCCCTGTGGTGCACTCTCCACGCCAGCTATGAGTGCCCGCGAGGTGACGCCTGGTAAGCGCCCACACGGTAAAATATATCGTCATCATTACCGATGTCTACATGTGTTGTAGATACTGGCACACCCAGAACTGGGTAATATGCCGTGATGATATATTTATATATTTATTTAAATAATTTGAAACGATTATTCTAGCTCTTCAAATAAAAGTAAAAATTAATTATAAAGTTACAGTTTTTATGAGTTTTTAGTCTAGGCAGCCATGAATTTATGACAAAAAATAAACAAATGCATTGTTTTTAACTGTCATTTAAAACTAAATTTGGATTAGAGTAGTAAATTAACACAAGAAACGAAAAGGTAAAATGTTTTAGTTTTAACAGTTAAAAACAGACTTTTAATAGCACAAAAGTGATCCCTGTGGTGTACTCTCCACACCATCAATGAGTGCCCGTGAGGTGAAGAACCCCCACGGAAAAATATACCGTCACCATTACCGATGTTTACATGTGTTATGTGTTGTAGATACTGGCACACCCAGTAATGAATAATACATGTATATTTAAAAAAAAGAAAATATGCCGTGATGATATATTTATTTTATATATTTTATAGAAAGAGGTGAATCTATTCATATTTTAAAAAGAGAACATTAGGAAAATGGCTCCGAATAAAATAAATTTTTCACAATAATCGTGTAAAAAAATTGTTCCATTGGATTCTGTTGGAACAATGATTAGATAAACCTATATTTTTTGTCTATACTGTATATTGACTGTTTTCTGATAGATGCCCGAAGTAATGAATAACTTTTCGAGCCTAAAATGTACAAACCCGGCACTGACTCCAGCATAAAGCTACAACATCCCAGACGGTCTAATTCCAGCAGGTATATTTCCCAACTGGTACATTCCAAAGTTGACCTATTTTCAAACTCAGTTACGGTCTCTATCAGCTATAGTAGTATTGTTCATTGTGCAGTTAGCATTATACGCAATGTTTACAAGACTCATTTCCCTCTAGATTCGAGAGGGCAGCACTGTACAGCCGCGACATATATTTCCCAGATGGTTTTAGTTCTAGAGATTAAGCTTTCGTTAAATGAAGCACTTGTGCTCTGCCCTGCAATGTTAAATTGCATAACTGGCAATTAGAGTTTTCGGGAATATGCATACAATTAACTGATACCGAATTAGATATGTAATTGTAATGCAACTCTAATGTTTCTGACATACCTACCTTCATTTAAATTAAAGTTTTAATTAACGTTTCACAAATTGCTTATTGTAATACCGCAGGTATTAAGATCATGGAAAAAGTTTTCTTCTACATAATAAAATAAAATGAGTAAATATTAAAACAACTTTTAACAGTTCGTAACTTTATAATTAACATTCATTATACATTTATTTTCTCTATGAAAAAACTTTAATGCAGCATCTGCGGTTTGAGATATTTTTATTTTGACGTGTTGAATAACAAAATGGATTAAATTTATATTCGTATTTGTTTCGCTTCACTAAAAATATTTCATTTATCTATGAGTTTCATAATACTCGTAATTGAATCATCGTCTGTAATGTAACATATGCATTTTCTCGTATTATATAATTTACTATTGAAATACAGATATCCGTTGGGTTATTCATGCAAATAAAATAAAAACACAAACCTCTTTAATACCCTTTATAAAACTAAAAATATACTCTTTTGCTTTTTAAAGTAGAAAAACATTGAAATACAGTTTTATTGTCAAAATTTGGGTATACACACACTACAAGAAATTCGATTTAAAATAAACACTAAAATTAGGTTATTTAAGTCCACACCAAGTTTATAAATTTAACCATTTACAAATTTGAAATATAAGTACACGTTGAAATGATAGAAAATAGAATACGAATATTTCGTAACATAGCACCAACTTGTGTATTTTAACTATGCAATGATGTTACAAGGTGCATACATACATATATGTATGTATATTAATAAAAATTTCCACCTATACAACGCATTTTACATAGATTAAATAATAAAGTACTCACCAGGTAATGGGAAATCTTCATACCTGATCCTGATACCTTTGTTTAAGAAAACACATAGACACAAATTTTTTATTTCACTTTAATTGTTAGTTTGTACATTATCATTTAATACACAAAACACAGAAATATACATCCGAACTCCTCGAAATATCACAAGAAACTAACAATGAAACTAACTACTATGCGATTTTAAACTTGTTTCATTGGGAACACGACTGCACTGATTAGAGAATAGAATGAAATTTTTTAAAATTATTACTATGAATAGTGCAGAATTTTTATAAATTATTTAACACTACACTTTTACTTCTTTTTATTATTTACAATTAGCAAATTTTACAAAATTTAGTATTGATTTTTATACTAATATATTTCACCTTTTACCAAATCGGTTCTAAATCGGCTAAAATTTCTTTGAAGGTATACACGCAAATAACGAAAAAAATCTGATGTGGTCAACACAATACCTCCCGCTTTTTAATTTTTATTAAATTAAATACATACCTACATATTCTGCATGCTATATTAAGTTCCTTTGTATATATCTTTTGCTTTACATGATCCATTTCGTTAATGTGTAGTTGTAAACTAATATTTGACACTTTGATAACACGTATTTATTCACAGTTGTCACTAAAACTGTTGATTTTTGACACTGACATATGTCATTTACAAACTATGTTATAAACATTTAAATTTGTCAACTGGTTTCCTTAGTGCCTTAGCCTCTGTGATTAGATTACTTTATATATATATATATATATATATGTATGTATTATAATGTCTTTATCTCTAAATCTATAGAAGATATAATAAAATTAAGTGTATTAGATACAGAATTTTATGTTTAATAAAAAAAAAACTCCCAAAAATTATATTTAGAAGAATTTTTCTAAGAAACTACTACTTCCGGTTGTTCAATTGTTATCAAAACCTTTTCAGCTCTTCCCAGGAATGTCAGATTGAGGAATCCATAGTTAAACAGTTCTTAAGTCTCATAGTTTTTGAGGAATCGTGTCTACAACATCCAACATACACACATACACACATACACACATCCACACACAACACACACACACACACAAACACACAGACATCATTTTAAAAATGTTATAATCGGATTCTAGGGACCTTAAATCGTGTTTATTAACTAAAATCTGGATATGCGAATTTTAACATGAATCCAATACCTCTCTTAGCGAGAGGTAAAAATGTGTTTAATTTTGGATGTAACACGGAAAGCGAATAAAACGATCCCCAGATTATATTGCTAACACAACATCATTTTCGATTTATCACTCTGTATTTGTTAATATTTTACTGAAATTATTATTAAAAATACCTATCAAATCAATTGTAATTCTATGGAGAATAATTATTATATCCAGTCTGTTCAGTATGTTGCTTCATTACGGTTAGCCTCGTATTAATGTACTATGATACATGAATTCAATTCAAAGCAAAGCACCTACATATTAAACAAACTATTTCCCCAGTACACTATATCAACAAGAATCCAACAAATGCTTTTTGTTTAAACAAATAAAACAATTCATCTCTCACTTCCCTCGCTAATGTTGACTTCATCCGTCTAATGAGTACCGCCGCAGAAATGTAAATAGGTGTTATAAAGCCAGCGGTCGAGAACTGGCAATGCCATTATGCCAGGATGTGATGTTACGAGGGGAAGATGGACCACTGTTATGGTAATGCGCGGGATATGTCACCTCGGTCACAGTAGTTAACGCACCACATCACACAACAACACTGTCTTGGATTTCATGCAGGGATCATGTATTGAGTGGGGAAAGAATTTGTGATAATCATGAGGTTGATAAAGATTATGTTGATGATTTGGATAGATACCCTTTCACAAATTCCTCTTAATCTTCCCCGTCTCTTTTTTTTCATATTTAGGCAGTCCAAACCTCATCCTTTTCACGTTCATCCTTTTAGTATGTCTCCAGAAACCCAGCTGTCGTTCCTCAATAAAGTCTGGGATCATTTTCACACCTAGTAGAGCTGGCAAAAATATTAGGTTAATCGAAAAACCAAATAAACGGTTAACCAGTTACTACGATTTACAAGAATTAATTAATTGGTGAGTGGTTCACCGGTTAAACTGGTTTGGTGTCTATTCATCGTTAACCGACTTTTGCGAATGAGAAAGAGATTCTGCGTGAGAGTTTATATCGGCCAGACTGGTAGAACTGTCTCTACAAGATTGAGCGAACATCATCGATCGATCAGATTGAGCCTGAGAAATCGTCACTTGCAGAACATGCCTTGGCAGAATTCCACCAAATTAAATTTGAAGATACGAAAACTTAACAACAGATTAATTAGAGAAGCCATTGAGATTTATAAAACAAGATATATCAATCTCAATCATTGTGACGAATTAGAACTTGGTCGCGCTTGGCTTCCAATATAAAATATGTTGTAATTTGTAATATGTATACGATTTTTTCTAGACTTTTTCTAACATTTGTTAATAAAGAGTAAGGCTGCAGTATTTCGCCACCGATAAAGCGTCTCTGAGTTATACAGATCACTTCTCTGCCAGTTTTTGGGACGGTTTTTCCTCTGGCAAAAGGAGATTTTTTCCTGAGAAGATGCATGTTCGCCGTCCAAGTTATTGCCGAGCATGCATATGTTGTCTAGAAAATTGTACACATAAAAAAGGTAACATTTACGAACTTTTCTTGTTACCTTGGTTACTTGTTTTTGTTATTTCACATATTTATGTCAATGTTTTCCCCTGAAGAAGGCATCAGTTTATGGTGCCGAAACGTTGGGTTTTAATAATAAATAAATACAGAACTTAAACTAAAAAAGGTAGTATTATTCCAATTAATAACCAATAATAATAAAAGTTATCGATTTTCTAGTTTTTGCAATAATAAAAGAAATTTTAATGAAATATTCAAAGATAATCAAGATTTTTGACAGAAGTAAGTCCTAGTTTGTTCTTGTCTTTTTTTTTTAGTTGAACTAGAGTGAGCAGTTTTAGTGGACAATGTCTTTAGATATTCGAATAAATATTTGACTATGTTGTACCTATGTAAATGGTTTTTTTTTTTTAAAATCTCCTACATATGACCTGATATAGACTTTATCAGTGTTATATTATTGGGATTTTATACAGTAATAAACACAGATTAAATATAAATAGAATGATGTTTTCTTGTGAAATGTCAATCTGTAACTTAAGAAATATTGTTTTGATGATGGATGACGGGGGATTTATCTTTCAATATCATTTGACAAGATAGTGAAGTCACAATATCGTCTTTTATACAATGAATTAAAGCTTAATTCAATTTTTGAACGAAGAAAACTGTCACTCAGACTGAGGTTAAATTACTCCCAGTAAATACAGTAAAGAGTTCTGTTTCTTTAATTGAAATGTCAGACGCAAGAAGGGTTGATAGGCACATGTAGTTTTATGTCTAACATGTACTTCGAGTTTTAATACATGGAGAGTTATAAAATTAAAGATAGATTTAAATAGTTTTTTTTTTATATAAAACATTTGTTACGAATGGTATTTTAAATTTATAAAATAAGAAATTTAAATTTATTACATTTATGATTTTTTTTTTTTAAGTAAAAGGATACCTATCTATATTTCAATTTTTAATGTTTTTGTTAGAAGTAATTAGTAAAAAATGTTACGCTTTAATTTTGTATTTTTGCAAAATTTTAATACGGAATTTTTTTGAGAAAATGGCGAAAAACCTAAACATGCCATTATTTTTACAAATTCTGCCTTAAAAACAAAAGATTATCACCCAGCCTCCATAGCTAAATAACAATATTGCACGTAGCCTAGGCACTAACTTATATAGTTAATTGTCAAAACAATAAATATCTACGCGGTTGACATCTAGACTAAACAGGGATATAGGAAAAATGATTATTATTTTTAAACAGAGTTTATAATAAAGTTATTTACTTGTTATTTCACCATGCTCACCTTGTTACAGTATCTGTAGTTAAATTAATCAACAGTTAACGTGTAAAAAACTAATAATAATCAATATTAGTTTGGTGTATAAAGTTAGGCTATTTCGTATTAGAGATGCAAAGTGTTTTTGTCAACAACACCAAAGGGACAATACAATCTGAATCGTGATAACGAGATAATTATCTAATGTCGTGAAGCGTTGGAATTCTCTGCCTGACAGCTGAATAATACAGCATAATAATAATAATAATAATTATGTTCGTGTTAACCTTATTAGAACGCACCCTTATTAACATCAAAACACAAATTGCTAATAAGGACCCGGAGCCGACACTCCAAAAATATCTTTTTTCGCCTGAAATAATTTAATTTGGTTGTAATTATATTGTTGTTTACGACATCCGAACGTAGTTAAAAGATACCATTTCAATTGACAGAGATTTTATGGGTATTACTAGGGTAAACGTTCCCTCTCAATTTGGGGGAAATGTAACTGTAACCAGCGCAATTTTCATCTTATCTTTTGCGACCATTTCTCCTAAAACCCGTAATATCACGCTTCGATCTCATTACTAAGGGAATAATGCGTTTTGCTATAGCACTTACACAAATAGGATCCTGCGTTTAGGGAGATTTTTGAGAGTAGGCTTCCAAAGTGAAACTATTAAAATATTTTAATCTAAAATCCGATTGTAATAAATTAAAGTAAATCTTAGTTTTCAAAAATGTAATTCAAATTCAAATTGATGTTCTCTTTATTCTACCGTATTAATTTTAACATCCAGTTAAAATTTGAAACCAATAGGAACAAATTTATTTACCTGTTATTTTTAAATTTTTTACTGGTCTACTATTGTTATTGGTAAAACGTAAAACGATGTTAAAATTAACATGACAAAATACAGAATACACCCCATTGGTTCGTTTGATAAACCCGGTTTTATTAGCGTATACAAGTTTTGTTTTATATAATAATACAATGCTATAGCATGCCTTTATTTATCGCTTTTATTATATGCATTTGATATACATTTCTGATAAGTTAAGCATCAAATTTAAATAGATACCTAATAAATTTATACTGACATAGTTTATACTATTTATACTGATGTTATTTCAGATCAATAAATCAAGTTAAGAAAAGTTTGATTATTTTATGATCTGAATTTTTGAATACTTTGTTCTTGTAGCGAGTTATTAAATCTGAACACAAATGAATAAAAGTGTCTGCGAACTGCAGTAATAATAGTTATTTATGTATCTTTTTTTAGAAAAAGTAATGCTTTATTTCTTTATTTTTTTTTTATCTTACAGAAGTAGAAAAAAATAGTGTATATAAAGCATGTTGGAAGTTTTTTGTCGAACCTAAACTTTCGTTTTGGTCCGACAAAGAAACACTTTCAGCTCTTGGCTACTTTCAGAATGTTATGATAAACAGAACAATTATTTTGACATATGTCAATATGGCAAATATTCAAGTAAGATGCTTTACTTGTCATGGTTATTATTTTAGAATAAAGTAAACCGTGTTACAAATGACACACGCGACGTTGTCTGTATTTATTAATAAATAGCCTTATATTTTTATTTGATTTGATCTTCATTTTATTGACAGTTGTTGAAATGTAAGGGCCGTGATATCCACCTCCTATTAAAGTTCTTGATACTTATCTGAAGGATAAATATATTAGTAGCTAAATAAATTTATTATGTATATCAAGCACAATTTATTTGCCAGATAGCTATTAGATAGTTACTAGAATAATAAAGAAAATATTTTAAAGTTGGTAGCACGCAAACTAGTTACTTTCGTTTTCACAACCTGAGTTGACGTATGTTTACTCATATTTGGTTATGTTTGTTTATTTCAATATCTATTTTAAGTGCGGATTATGAATTTTATAATTGTAGTGTCAATATGGATTCGAAAAAAGTACCAATACCAACAGCTAATTTATCGCAAAATGAAACCAGATTATTAGTTGACATTTGTATAAAATATGCAAATATAATAGAGAATAAAATAACTGAATAATTGTTCTAATCAATTTAATCTTTCTTGTAATCAAATTCAGTTATTGTTGTAATCAAGTACCTATAATCAATTGTTACCAAGATTAGTTATTGTTGTAATCAAGTATCTATAATCAATTGTTACCAAGTATAGGTATTGTTGTAATCAAGTACCTATAATCACTGTTATACTCAAGTTTACTCATTGTAATAAAAATTTATCATTGTTGTAATTTAGAATTTGGCATTTTAGCTCATAAACACGGCCCTGAATAAAATAAAAATATACCTACCTGACACTTTTATGTTCGATTTCGGCGTATTAAATTTAGAATATATAACACAGTTTCACGAGACAACCGAAATCTGTTAATAAATTCTGTGTCGTCCCACTTTTCAAAATTGTCCATTCTATCTCGTACTGTATAAGTACGTCGCAATTTCATAATTTTATCTTCTGCCTCCTGTGCTTCTAAGAGATTATCTAATTCTTAATTCTTGTAAATCCATTTTTACACACATTTATTTTCTTTTTAAAATAGTTACCAGCACCTCAAAGTTCCTATTAGTTTATTCTGCTAATAACTAAATTTAGTAGGAAGATAAATTTTATTTGTAGGTGGAAATACACAAAAAATATTTAATAGTAGAATAAATTTATTAGGAATAGGAGATGGATATAATATTATGAAACTGATAAAAGAATTTTATCTGTCCTCATTAATAAAGTGTTGATTTAGTGTTTCAATAAATATAGTGTCATTTAAAAAGTAATTGCCAGAATATTTTTGTACTTTTATATAAAGAAATTCTGACATATTTAGAATCATAAAAATTAAGTTTCGAATCGAAGTTGTTCGAGTTAGAGTTAGAGGTTATGAAGATTATTAATAATGAAATGACAGTAAAACATCCTGATATGTTTGAGCTTCTTGTGGCTAATGTAATTATTTTTATTAAAACAATAAACACGAACAAATTACTCTAGTCAAAAGATCATCCATCTTAATGAAACAAAATCATAAGTCATTTGAAAGATAAAAAATGCAAAACAATGTTTTTGCGATGGTGTAAAATATGGTGCCGATATTACCCTCTGGCATTGAGCAAACCCTTCTAAATGAGATAATGACTCGCGTTTTTTCGGAAACGTAGTTTTTGTTGTTGTCGCGGAGATGTGTGCGTGTTTTGTTTTTGCTATGCTAATTTAACAAATGAATTTTGTTAGCACTTTATGTGATTTTAATTTTGATCTTCGTTTGATATCACAGGGAAAGGACGTGAATAAATTTTACGAAACGTCAGCTGTGTTATGAATAATTTAATACAACGAAAAGTCATTGTATATAACGTTCTCAATTATTTAAGCCTTTTGAATAAGCTTTTGACCGTCGCGCACCATTGAACATTTCCCCGAACTCGGAATTCGTAATACATCATGAGCACTGGGGCAACCCAGGAATTTCCTCTCACGTTGAAAGGAGAAGTAGAAAATTGTGATGCATCTAAAAATGGTCTGCATACAACTAATCAAATCAAAATACAACTGCACATTGACGTTCTTATGCATTATTAATGCTTCATCGACAAAATGAAGTTTAAGTAGGTACGTCACAATTCTCAAATTAACCTCAATTTTAGATATTCATGTTCTTCACTTTATACTCAAATATCTCGAAATTGAAAAGAGATATTGCCCTGCGGTTTGAAAATTTGCAATCTAGGCTTCAAAATACATGTAAGTCATATATAATTGAAAAAAAAAAATAAAGCAATATGGAACGCTACAAAAAAAAAATAATATGATCAAAGCAGAAAGTTATGGTTTAAAAATGAGTAAACCGATATATACATAATTTGTTTGCATTGTAAAAAAATCTGTTGTGGCCAGCACAAGACCTCTCGCCATTTCCTAGGCTATATAAGTATTGTATTGCACTTTCCTTTCGAACCGTCGTTTTATAACAAAATATCACAGAACTTTACCCAAATATTGTTTTTGATTATATTTAACATGTCTTCTGCACACATATATAATTCTAATTATACCTATTTTTCATTGAATGAGGAAATTCCTAAATTTCAGAGATTCTTCCACTTTTACCTATAATTCAAATATTTAATTATTAAAACAATAAGGAAGATTAAATATACTTCCCAGAAAAAACTATCAGAATGTCGCTAAAACTGTTTATTTTTGACACTGACATGTCATTTACAAAATATGTTATAAACATTTGAATTTGTCAAGTGGTTTCCTTAGTGCCTTAGCCTCTGCTATTAGAATATTATATATATATATATATATATATATATACATATATTATAATGTCTGTATCTCTAAATCTATACAAGATATAATAAAAATTTTAAGTGTATTAATGTTCAATTCAATATTTGTCATAACAAAAATTTCCAAAAAAATATATTTAGAAGAATTTTTCTAAGAAACTACTACTTCCGGTTGTCCAATTGTTGCCAAAACCTTTTCAACTCTTCCCAGGAATGTCAGATTGAGGAAACTGCAGTTAAATATTTTTTGTCTTATAGTTTTTGAGGAATCGTCCCTCCAACATCAAGACACACATAAATACACACATACACACGCACACACACACACGCACACACACACATACACACATCCACACACACACACACACACAGACATCATTTTAAAAATGTTATAATCGGATTCTAGGAACTTTAAATCGTGCTTATTCAATAAAATCTGGACATGCGAATTTTAGCATGAATCCAAAACCTCTCTTAGCGAGAGGTAAAAAGATTCTTAGAAGTCTAAATCGAAGAATAATAACTAAATTTGATATCTACATCATTGATTATTTATCATATTATTGCCCAATTAGAGTAAACGGTAGCTATAAAATATTTCACTGGACAATATCTTGTATGAAGTTTGTTTCCAACCAACGATTCAGGGAGGTTCTGACAAGTAAAATGCGCTATTAATTTTGTGCAATTTGAGTTGGCATACCTCCTAACTAGGCGTATTGAGCTCCGGACGCACGATGTGTGAGAATATAAGCGTCCCGTATCCCCGTTTGGTGGTGCCATTGTTACAGCTCGAACAAAACGGTTGGGCTGTCACATTCGTCTTTTATACGGCAATAATTGCAAAAAATATTCAGAAAAGAACTGACGAAACGGAATGAAATACGATCGTTCTTTTATTTCTCGACGGAAAATTGCGTATTGGTTATTTTTTTCCGGAATTCGCTGGAGAAAATGTTTAACGCTGCAGGTGAAATATACGCCTCGATGAATCAAATTTTTAATTTTGTTTGGCGAATAATTTCTGTCAGGATTTCCACACGTTTAAGTTGATTTACTTGTCACTTTTTTCAGCAATATTCTGCAATAACATTTTTATCGTGCCTTCTATCCATTATTTTCTATGGGACAGGTCTGTCACAGATCACAGTGGGAAAATAAAAAGAGAACGGCATATTTTATTCAATATGTCCAGTTTTATAAATTACGCATATTCTTTATATATATATTTTTTTCACTACTAGCCTACGGACCCATTATTATTTACCTTTATTTGACATGAGAAATTGTTTTTCACTACCGCTTGCTTGTAACCATGGTAACCTAGGTCAATAATAATTTATTATTAACCTTGGTCTATAATGCAAACTGTCACTTTTCAATCAAACTCAAGCCTCCACATCCAAATATTATTTAACTCATTAAATTCAAGAAAGTTGTTAAGCATATAATTTAAATTTGCCACTATAATTTTAAATTGACCTACGCTGCCGCCTCGCCTGGTCACTGTGCTGTTTTGGTGAAAATGTGAAATATTGGTAGATGTAGGATTGAACAAATCACTATTTTTTTGTATTTGTAGGTAAATACATTTCAGTAGATTTATTTAAAAATAATAATAAACTAATAAGGCTGCTGACTGTAACAGCACAAAGTGTTTTTATTAAATAATTAAATCAAATACAAATCAAGACCCATAAGTTATCAAACCAGCGAAATGAGCGAAACGTCAGATAAAAACAAATGCAGCCTACTTTGTTTTTGTGAATATTAACAAATAAGTAACGTTATTATTCATGTCAAAACTATTGTTATTATCAATAAAAAATTCAAAGAGAATTTATGTGCTAGTAGTGAAAAAAATAGTATATAAACCACGGTTGTGAAGATCATTATTGACCACGCGCCTTATATCCCTCGGGCTTCGCCCTCGGGTTACAATAGGCGCTGGGTCAATAATCTTCTCAACCTTAGAGTATAATATACTATTATGGGGTCCCGTGGCCGCGTGCCTGAGTGTCTGGTCGCGAATCTGGGGGAACCGGGTTCGATCCCGACCGGCGCCAAATATTTCCAATTTTAAATGGCACAAAAGTGACTCCTGTGGTGCACTCTCCACACCAGATAAGAGTGCCCATGAGATGACGCCTGGTAAGCGCCTACACGGTTCATTGTTCAAAATGTTATTGAATGCGTCTATGCGTTTCATCTTTACAACACAGTTCGAATGTTTATCAAAAACTAACAGTATTAAATTCAAACATAAGCTACCAATAGTCAATTCAAACATTTACCCTACTTAGCGGTTCATCAAGTTAACTCGAAAATGCAATATTCGATTTGATTGAAAATGTAATAATTAATTCTGGGAATGCTGGGTTTATGAAGGATGTAAAATACAATAGTATATTACGCAACGAGTTAATATTAATAGTCATTATACATGAGTTACAAACACTGACCTGGTTTACACCGTAACGCTATATTGTGACCTAACCAAATCTTAACTATACCAAACCCCTGATCACATAACATTAGTAATGTGATCGGGGCAATTACTTTAAGGTGTTGCATTTTTATGACGAACAGTGTATTTATTCATTACTCCTAATGTTTCCAAATAGTACAAACAAGTTTTTTTTTTTTTTAAATTAAAAGCATGCCTTCTTTTTTGCTAATATATTTTTGAAGGCTTAAAATGTTTAATTAATGCATGTTACTTTCATTGAAAAACTGCGGTATTGGAAAAGATTTACCGCCAATTACTATATCCCGCTAATGGAAGTCACAAAAAGTGTCAGCAAGTTTTCTTTTTAATGAAGTGAACTAGGAAAGTTTCAGAATTATCATACTTCATTTTTTCTTCTTTGAAGACTTAATAAAGCATATGCAAATTGTAAAATAAAATTTTACCTAAAACATCTTTTATATCTCCAGCTCGTTTCATCCTTAAACTTTTTTTAATAACAAAAATAATTAAAACTGTTCCTCAGTTTCAATTTACAGCTTCACAAAGTGCGGTTTTCACTTCATTTCACGGTGAGTAATTAGCATTACTTTGCGGGAGTTTTAATATAAAGATATAAATGACAACTGAGCGTCATGAGACTTTTGCCTCCATGTGACGTTAGGTTTTGCACGTCACTTACACGTCATCTTTCAACGTTGTTTAGACAATATAATTAAAATTACCTTTGCATACAAAACTTGTCATTAAAATACTGAGATTCTGTAAAATTTATAATGATTTTAATTGTAAAAAGCTTTTGTGTATTTCATATCAAATAAAAAATAAAACATACCGTGTGTCTATTTCGTTCTGAGGACAGGATGCTTGTTTGAATTCCTGGAACAAAATTAATTGTTTAGACTTTGTCATAAAATAATTAGATACCGAATTAAATGTGCATATCAACAAGCTATAAGTAAATACAGAGTGGTGCATCGCATGCTGAACGCGTACTTTACCCGTACACAGTTGAATGCTTAGGTCGGCGGCCATTACTATAACTGAGCGCTCAGCTCAGACGCTATACGTTGTTTTTCTCAGCGCTTATTGCACTATTTATTAAAAATGCCCGCAAAGTGTGTTGTTCCTCAGTGTGGAAACAGACAAATTAGAAATAGTTGCAAGTCGTTTCACAGGTAAATTTTATATTCAAAAATTTTAACTCAAAGTTTTAATTAGCGACGGATTTACGATTTTACCGCCTGTAGTCTGATAATAGTTTCTCGCCTAAATCCAACAACGAATATAATCAATTTATTTCTATGTAATTACTGATATTTATTATTACAATCAAATTTTCTTTATTGAAACAAAAATTTCTGTTGTAATTAAAATAAATACAAGAACAATTATTATAGGTAATCAATTTTTTGTGTAAATAGTAGGACTGTTTCTACAGATATTCAAGGAACTAAAATTCGACAATTTTTGACCAAAACAATCATATTTAAAGGTCAATAAAAACATTATTTTCTATTTCATATATGTAATGATTATTTTCACAATTTTGTTTATTTTATTTAAAGAATATGTTTTTGTTATTGTATTTTATATGTTATATTTTTTATATACTTTATTATTGTCATAATAAAATATATAATTTAATTTTCACTATTTTCGTTTTTATGTATCTATCTACCTACCTTGCTAGTTTTTCAATATATTGTATTAATGCAGTTACATTTTTCATATTAATTGTTATTTATTATCGTAAAATATTATAACAAAATAAGGATTCACAGTAAAAATTCTTAAATTGTATTAATTTATGAATAGTTTCACATCATCCATATTATATATCTGTGAAACTAAATATGTATTAATTTATTTATTTATTTATTTATTTCGAAATATGATATATGTCAGAATAAAACTTTTCGCCACAAATTGCATTATTTATATTTATAATTCTAACATAAAAGGTAAATTATTTCGTTAAAAATAATTCAGAAATATTACTGGTAGGCTGCAATCTGCCTGGCAGGTTATAGTAGACATGGCGTCCAAGTGTGTACGGCCAGCAGCGCTCATTCGCCACTCTATATTTACTTATAGCTCGTTGGTGCATATAGAAAATAACTATACAACGAGACGTAAATATAATATGAAATCCAGAAATAAATTCTTTTCTATCCGCGAAATCAGTGAACAAATAGACTGAAAAAGAGCTGAAACTTTTTTTCATTCTCTTTATCCCGTAATGAGCAGCAAGTGCGTAATTCCCCTAATTCCAAATTCAATTTACGTTGTACTCGGATACATCCATGTAAGTAATTAACCAACTAAAATTAACTAGCGACCAAAAGATCAGTCAGAGCAACGGAGTTCAGAGTTGGAATATTAGTCTGTGCTGCGGCTGGCGTACTGTGAAGGAGTTACGACGTAATGACCGCTTAGGCGCACTGTCCAATGGTCATATCTCTTCCACTTAATCCACTGCTTGCAATTAATTTTATTATATTGTCCCAGTCCCGCTTACTTCGGCTCTAATGGAGTGGTAATGTATTTGTTGCCTTCTTAATTTGTTTAGAATTTTAATTGGTATTAATCGTTCCCGAAGTTCATTATTTTCCTTCTGCCACAATCAAATTAGCCACTTTTATCATATCAAATTACTGATGCCTACACCATTTTTTAATATATTTTCATTATATACAGAATGGCCTAGAAACAGGGCCGGCTCAAGATATATAGGCGCCCTGAGCCAAATTAAATTAGAGCGCCACCACCCGTTACAAAAATTATTTCTGATTTTTTTTTGACTTAAAAGAAAAAGACAAACTTCAAAGTTGATTATAATCTTTAGCAATAAAAACATTATGAAATTTACAAAATCAACATAAAAAAAATCTGTTGTGGCCAGCACAAGACCTTTCGTTAATTTGATGTATTTTGTACAAATCCCATACCAAAAGTTCATTTGAAAAGATTCTATATATCCAGTAAAATTGTAACACGACCATAAAACATTTTTTTTACAAATTCCATACAGAAAGTTCCTTGGAAAATATTCTATAAATCCAATAAAATTATCACATGAATATACATTATGTATACTCATATAGAAATACTCTAAAAATGCGTACACTTAAGTACGTAACATTTTATTTGCAATCAAATAATTTTACAACCAAGTTTATATCTCTACTCATTTTTGAATTATTGCCCTCACATTTAGATAAAAACTTCAAAATTTTTAAAAATCTAATTTTTATGTATCTACATACATCTCAATGCGCTGAATCCAAATTTTGAAACCGCAGATCGATATCTCTTTTCGTTCTCGAGATATATAGATTCAAAGTTTTGCCCAAAACTGCCCATTTTTGGGCAATAACCCAAAAATGGGTCGAGATATGAATTTGGCGACAACGCCATTCGATTCTACAGGCAAAAATACATAAGTACACCAATTTTCAGTATTTTTGAACACCGCATACAATCTCTAAAGCAAAATAAATGAAAATGGCCAAAAATCGAAAAAATCGAAAGGGGTACCCCTTACGATTTTTTCAGATTTTGGCCATTTTCAGGGGTTTTCAAGCTTTCATTAATAAAAAATGAACCGATTGGACAAAAATTATGAAAATTGCTATACTTATGTATTTTTGTCTGTAGAATCGAATGGTGTTGTCGCCAAATTCATATCTCGACCCATTTTTGGGTTATTACCTAAAAATGGGCAGTTTTGAGCAAAATTTTAAATCTAAATATCTCGAGAACGAAACGAGATATTGACCTGCGGTTTCAAAATTTGGAATCAGCGCATTGAAAAGTATCTAGATACATAAAAATTAGAATTTTGAAAATTTTGAAGTTTTTATCTAAATGTGGGGTATATTGACTTTTGGGGCCTACACTATCGCAAATTTATGTATCATTTCTTTCTGACTTGATTATTTTGCAATGGCAATGGTAAAGTATCACTTTCAGGTCTTGTTACGTAAATTACTATTTTTAAAACGCTTTTTCAATTTCTTGTTTGAATAAAACTAAAAATTGTTGAATTGTATAATGTCTTTACTTCCTAAAATGATTTTGCTTGAAGGAATGCAACGCATATAACAGACAATATTTATTTGTTTATGATCGTCCCTCGATTTTCGGTGACGAGAACTGTACTTAGTAATTCAAAGGTT
The DNA here is from genome assembly GCA_943142095.1 of Ophonus ardosiacus. Taxonomy (NCBI): domain Eukaryota; kingdom Metazoa; phylum Arthropoda; class Insecta; order Coleoptera; family Carabidae; genus Ophonus; species Ophonus ardosiacus. Next base: position 48,142,232 of record OW964829.1, read on the forward strand.
AGTTTGTTATCAGTCAAGAGATCAGAATTCTATATCTGCATTTAGTAACACAAAGAACCAATATATTTATAATGATTTACCAAAATAATATTCACAATATATATTTTAATTACAAAATATACATTTTAACTGCCACATAGTCATTTTCAGTTGTACAAATACAATTATTATAAATATGTCAATATGTCACTGTTATTATTTTGATAAATATCTAATCTTCACAAATCTCAAATAAATACTTCTGTGTATTTATAATGGGTTTATAAATCTAAAATCTATATGTTGTTGGATTTTTGCTTCACTTACACAATCAAAATGCATGTAAAACTCATTAAAACAGATAGAATTTCTACTCAAAGTACCAAAAAAAGTTAGTCAAACTAATGAGAATGCATAAACCAGTAAATATTGAAAAGCGGAAAAATTCGTTATAAAAATTAAAATATTTACAATGTTAGATAACAGATAAATCCCGTGTTTAGAATCCCGTTGTGTAACAATGCTAAATAAATTGTAATGCTGTAAATGAAACCGTGATCCAAAGCTGAATTTTTAAATGAATATATTAACGCTTCAAATTAATGAAGCAAAAGGTGACTAATCACCTGAACACGTGTCATTTAGCATACTATAATTAGCTACAAAAAAGGATTGTAGGTTTTCCGAGGCGAGATAAAAAATGAAATATTCTTGCGTGTTATAAATGTCGTGGAATTTAAATAAAAATGTTACATTACAATATTATATTTATTTTTAAGAAGTATCGCGTTGTGAACTTTTGTGTTTCCTACTTCTTTTAATTTGTTTGCATGTTTTGTTTTGAGGGGAGTGAAGTTATAGCTAGAATAAATTTACATTAAAGTTAGGTGAAATATGATGTTTCACTAATGTAAATACATATTAATTAGCAATAACATTACTGTATTATTTACATTTATACAACATATCTTTAGCATAATGTGTATCGAATTTCACATATCAGAAATTTATGTTTATATTTTCATAATTTGTAAATCTTCTCTCTAAATCATATTCACAATAATATCACTATTATTTATATAACAGTCTGAAATAATCAATGAACGAAACGGGGATTAACTGAATATTTCATGATTTTACATCTGAAATGTTATTTTTTTGACGAGTAATGAGATTATTGAACGTACATCCACTTTCCCCAGAATCAATTGCAAATGACATTTTTGAAGCTTTCAAATTTCATTATAAGATTTTTATTTTGTTAGAGATAACCCGAATGAAAGCTTTTTTAGTTAAATAAAAATTCGTTTCCGCGAAAAGAAGATTATCTGTATTTTTAACAAATATAATTAATTAAATAATATTTTATCGTTTATATATTCAAATAAAAAAATATATCTCTCTGAAAACCTTATAAAGGGTGAGTCAGGAAAAAGGTACCAACTCCATTAACAAATTAGTACAAAAGGAAAGTGAAAATGAGGTATTTAATTGTTGTTTGTTAGGTATACAAGACAGAATCGCGTGAGGAATAATTTGGTGTATGTATGGTTGGGAAGAACGTTGTTAAAAGAGTAGGACTGAGTCAGTTGATATTGTTTGGTCATGTGAAGAGAAAATTGCGATCCGTTTTCACTTTGCAAATAATTTGTCCAAAACAATTTTAGATAAGTTTCTTTCGTAAAAGAAGATTGTTGAATTTGACCCAATGTTTGTGAAATTATGACATAAGGGTGAAAGAATAATAAGCTAGCACGACAAGTTTAATGTCGTAGTGCTTTAAAGGCTAGCTTATACACGTGTATCATACGCTATTTTTTATAAGCTCTGTTCGATGAGAAGTGCTTGAAGTGCAGAGCAGAATAGTGCAGTGCAGTGTAGTGTACACTAGTTCAGTCTAATTATTGTGGTTTCATAAAACACACTAGTGTATATTTGGGCAAGTTTGCTCAGTTGTGAGTAATCAAGCCAAGCGTAGCCAAAGGTGTAAAAGGTTAGGTTGTTTATAAACACAGTCATATCATAAAGCTGCAAAGAAGTGACTGACGAAGATCAATCATCACTTGATTCTTCATCAGATTCAGAGACAGATATATTAATTAATTCTTTATATAACAAAACAAAGAGAATATACTATATCTGAATCCATTATTTTATTTTCTCAATGTGTAAAATTTTAGGTTAATAAACAGATGTGTAGATAAGATAGAATTTAAATGTCTACCGAACAACATTTAGTTACCCCCACTCCTACTCTGCACTTTCTACACCACCTCGCGAGTCAGGTCAGAAACGTGAGCACTAGTTCTTAAAATTTTTGTCATCGAACAGCCTGCCAGTAGCTGCCCGTTTCTCATAAAACATGTTAGTGTAAGAAAGTTAACACTAGGGCGGCCTAGTACATGTCATCGAACAAAGCTATTATAAATGCATCATAACCATTTAAAACTGAAAATTATTGCAAATCATACGGTTTTGATTTTTGATCTAGTGGGTATTTGAGAGTTTCCAAGGAGACAGCAATTATTGGTATTGTTTACGTTAAGTCAACAAGTCAATATTTTTTTTCCATTGTTTTAGTTGTTATTCATATTTATTGTCATTTTTCGTTACCTAAGTAACTCAAAAATTTAGCGTGTTTTAATAGTCGATTTACGTACGCTTTTGCGTGTTTTAAAGAGCGATTATGATGCATGTATAATAAAAAAAGTTTTTGATGGTGAAATAGCTATTTGTGTATTAAGAGCGCAAAATGCGACATTGTCGATTGAGAGGTTGTTGCGCGGTTAAACTTAAAAAGGCTTTTAAATGATTATATCGTTACATTAGCCATCTATTCCATAAAAAAACCAAAATTAGAGCGTGGAAGCAAGGATTTGTGATGATTTGATGAGTTTTTGTAGCAAAATGTGTGGTTAGTTGTCACGCCTGTGACACTGAAAAAATTAACAAATATTTCAAGGAATTTGTGATTATATAGACATGTATGTACATTGACTGACTTCTCGCAATTATTTAAGTAACGAAATAACCAATAACTTTATTGTAATCAAAATAAATAGTTAACTAGAGATCAGATATCAGTATGAACTCGCAACTATCCTACCGCCATTTGTGTACAATCATTCCTATTACTAAATATAACTGTTCATACAATTTATTTTATATTTAATTTTATTTTATCGTTATTTTCCATTCTTCTTGAGTTTTTATTCAATCTAATCTAAGCATTTTATACTTTCGTTTATGTAAATGAACGCCCTATTTCATTTTCACAGCAGTGTGGCATTTTGTTAGGTTATGTTAAATACCGACGGAATATATGTCAAATTGACTTGTGAACGTGATAAATGTGCAACTACAGTGCCATTAGTTCCTAACTGAACATTTTCATTAAGAATGTAGACAAGTGACATTTCTCAACATTGTATACTTAGAAATTTGGACAGCGAGCGTTTTTTCTACTTTGTCGCGCATGAGCGGCAAAGTGACATTTTGCGTTGACAAAAGAAAGCGCAAATGGTTACTTTCTATAGTGACTGTAGAAAAATATATTTATTTGCTACATGAGTAATTAAGCGATAATTTTTTTCCAAAACTTTTTTTACACATATTATTCTGAAATGAGTGTAGAAAAAATTCGTGCCGAGGTATCCCAAATCTGATCAGAACAAATAGTAATGAGAAGGCACTCACGTCTATCGCATTGGTCTCGTGGGTAAAAACCTTATTAATCTCTGGCTTATCCTTTTGATAGGCAACGTTCATAGCCTCATTTTGCCAAATTTTTTGAGCTTGAAAAAACATTTTATAAGATATTAAGCGAAGCCCGTTATAAATCCTTCAAGGAGCTAACATTCCCAAAAATTAATCCCCTGTAAGCCTCGCACTATAAATCCCGTTGACCCTCTTCACTCATAATCTCCCATCCATGGGCGTCGTTTCCGACAAAAGAAAACAGCCTCGTCATAACTCAGGGCTGGTTAATTATTCAAACGTTTCCGGTCGCTGTCGTGGATGCATTTTACCGAAATCTTCCCCAAAGCCTTAGCTCACGCAAGGGACGGATGCCAGTGTCGCTATGTCGCTTTCAAAGGGCCCCACATCATATTTATTTCAAGTGCTGTTGACTGCGCGTCGCTGCGTCGTTCGCGCCCGCTCTCCACGAGTGTCAACACTAGAAGAATCCAGGAAAGAAACCGACGGATGAATGGGCGGCAAACATCGCAGAGATGGATCGAGCGATAAAGTAAATGCAGACGCGAGGATTATGGAATAAAATTATTAAAATTGATATCTACCTATCATAATATAATATTATTATCTACATATTCTGAAACTCCTTTCATTTATTTATTTATTTATTTATTTATTTATTTGAATATATCTGTCCTACAGAGAAACCAATTACAGGACAGGTAGATTGAATGAAAAGAACAATAACATCAAACCCAAACATTACAAGTTATAAGTAACAAAACAAATAACAAAATACAGTTTAAATTTAAAGCGGCAAGTATTAAATAAATAAGTCTGGTTGGTCTTGAAGAGAGAGAGAATTATAAAGTGCACACATGCGGTGGATGGGAGATTTGTATAAATTTTGGTGTGAGGTATGGGCAGGTGAAATAAATTAGTGCTCCTAATTCTTACGGGAGTGGCTTTAAAACATATCAAATTAAGGCACAAAGGATCATCCACTCGGTTGTTGATAAGTTTATTAAGAAACAGGATGGAAGAATGTGTCCTACGGTCACACAGCTTTGGCATTGAAAATATGTTGATAAGAGTATCATAAGACAAGTTTGTGGGGGATAAGTGCGCATTATTTTGAAATAAACAAATTTCAAAAATTTCTTTTGAATATTTTTTAATAAAGTAATTTGATTAGTATAAATTGGGTTCCAGATTAAGGCACAGTAATCAAGTTTCGATCGTATGAAAGCATAGTATAAAGTAAATATAGTATGAATGTTATTAAAATTGCGACTGTTACGCATAATAAATCCAAGCATTTTTAGAGAAGAGGATACAAGGTTTTGGATATGTTTATATATATATATTTATAATAAAAATGAAAGTTAATATACTTACATGACTAATTTTTAAATCAGTTTTGCACGACATATTATAATTCACATTCTTATATGCATGCAAGTAATAAGTAAAGTAAAAATTAGAAAAAAGGTTCAACTCTTCAGGTAAAGTCTGTTCGCTCCTAGCTGAAACAAGCCGATAATTGATTACCCCAATAGTTATTACCACAAACCATAAACCACTTTCTTGAGCCTTTGTTCATCAAACGGCGGTCAGTTGTAAATGGAGTGTTGAACAAGGATTGTATTCAGTTCGTTTTGATATATGCGTTTGTAAATTTTTAAGAGAATTTTTTGAAATTATTTTGAAATGTATTTACAGCTAGGTATTATCATTGAATAGGTATAATTAAGAATTACCTGTAAAGACGTTTTCGGGTAATGACATTGTTTTCCGGTTTGGCCATCATCATAATTTCTAGGAATTATTTAATCTACTATTCATTTAAGTCACCCTTGATTGAATTTCGTTCCTTTATAATCCCGGTTTTCTTTCGTCTTAACTCAGTTTACATGTAACATTAGTTAGCAGCGGTTGTAAGTGAAATTTTAAATATGGAAATGTGGAGGCCCTGGGATGTCGACAATGCTTCTGCCAGTGTTAGTGACGAAGTCAATACCTGTGACACCGATGCCGACGTTGTGCAAAGTGATGCAGACACAAATTGTTTTAAATATTTCATCAACGAACAAACGCAGCAAGTTATATTAAATGTGTATAATCATTTTGTAGAAGTGGGTGAAACGAATGCTCTGAAAAGAACTTCGATTGCGACAAAAACGTCTCTCGCATCCATTTGTCGCATTGTAAAACGAGGAGTTCCAGTTAAAAAATTCCCTGACAGTCTTAAGCCTGTAAAAAGTCAGAAGGAAAGTTGCCATTATTTGATTATTTTATGACGAGTATAACTGTATACTTGTAATAATGACATTTTCCCTTACTTATGCAGATTTCGAATACGTCCCTGTTCCACACTACCTGAGGATTTTCTATTTGTTTGTGGTAATATCTATTGGGGTAATAAAATATCGGCTTGTTTCAGCTAGGAGCGAACAGACTTTATATACTTGCACGGTGACCCAATCCTTCTTGGAAGTGGTAATAAATTGGGAAGAGACAGTTTACGCTTTATACTTAAAGTACTACTCAATAAATAACGATTAAGATAAAAAAAAAAATAAATAAATACTTTGCGAGATATTTGAATTTGTTTTCAGTGCCACAGTGACAGCCATCTTTCTCGCGCAGCCTACTATAGAAACTAGTGCGAGAAAGATAGCAATGGTTTCCCTAAAAAATCAAACGCAGTTAAACTAAGAACAATCATGACTTTTAAGACTACTAATTGCTTCAAAATTAAATGAACTTTAATTTAAAATAATAAAAAAATAAAAGTGGAGGATGCCATTTGTTTACAGTGTAATCCGGCCGAACTATTATAAACCTGGGCTCGTATTTGTATTTGTACAAATTTAATTTGAAAATATTCTTTTAGTTTATTAATATCAAAGTTAATACTCATAGAAATATAGAACAATAATAACATAATTAAATGTCAAACCTCAAACACAAATTAAATAATTGATTATGTCATATTTGTTATTAAATTCAACAATAGTAATTACAAACAAAAACATTCCAATCCAATAATTAACAATCTGTACCGTCTGACAATCATTTCCATAGCTTTGTCTTTTCAAATTGATATTCATTGTCTTTTAACCATTCTTACCAACCCCGAGGATTCTTCCTTAGTTCTTTTCAAAGACGGGGCGCAGTTTGTAGGGTACAGGGAGCTGGTGTATACATATATATGGTGCGCTGTATGAAACTTTCATGAGTTCGAGTGTTTTGGAGGCCAGGAGGCCATAGGGTATAACATATAAGCAATAGGGTGATGCTAATGGAAGGTAAGTTTCTCCAGTGTGGAACTCAGAATAGGGATTTTCAGGGAAATGTTAAGATTTTGTGGAAAATTTGTCAAAGAAATATGTTGGGTTGATGTTTATTGTTTTCGATTTTTTAAAATTTATTTATTTGGAAATAGGAAAACCAACAGTCAAAAACTGACCAATAATAGGTTTTCACTATTAATATACATAGGAACAGTGGTAGGTTATATAATAATGAAGTAACAGAAATATAATAAACTAAATATAAAATAATAACATAGACTTAACAACTTCTGATGAATAATTAAGCTTTTATATTTATTAATAAAAAGACATCTGTAAATCTGTATCTACTTGACAAAAACGCATCTATTTTTGTTGATTAATATGAAATTATACATTGGGGTGGCAACTTTCGTTGCTATTTTGTTCGTTCATTTACAGATTTACAGATCTGTAAAACTTACAGATTTGTTCAGAATAGACCCCTTATTCTATTAATTGGTGAATTTCTATAATTGCTAGTACGAGTCTGAAGGTAGTCTGAAGAAATTTCTAGCCCTTCTAATATTATAAACATAATTATTATAGTAATTTGGAAGAAGACTGTCATAACTAACAATTAACAGATTTACAGGAAAGGCATTTCAAGATTTGAAAAATGTTAAAACATGCATATCCTCACCGGAATAAATAATAGGGGCAACATAAATACAATGTGTCATATAACAGTTTCATTTGAACACTATTCCGGGTACCTATTTGTGAAACTGCATTAAATTCTTTACAAATCTCATCCCATGCACAATTTTTGCTTTTGACGCTTGCTACGTCTGTCTGCTTGTTTTCAATAATACTAATATATTTTTTTTTATGTCTAACATGTTCGCTTTATCTATTTCAGTGTAATTCTTTCGCCATTCTCTCTTTTTTTCCATTTTTAATGAGAACTGACACTTTATTTTGACGTTTGAATAATAATAAACGATGTCTCTGTCGGTAAATCACTAGAATAAAATATTTACTCTGCAAGTACTTATTTTACTCTCTAACTTATTTTATAAAACAGACATTTTTATTCACTCATCGATTAAATTTACTTTCAAAGTAATAACTCAGCAAGTTATTCGATGTTTATAATACTGGGCATAAATGGCACAAAAGTGACCTCTGTGGTGCACTCTCCACACCAGCTATGAGTGCCCGTGAGGTGACGCCTGGTAAGCGCCCACACGGTAAAATATATCGTCATCATTACCGATATCTACATGTGTTGTAGATACTGGCACACCCACAAATGGGTAATTTGCCGAGATGATGAGATGAAAGTTGATGAATTTTAAAATGAATTTACGAAAAGCCAATTATTCATGTTCCATGCTAATAAAAAAGTTTTGAAAAACATATTCAATTGATCTCTACGTATAGACGAAATAAAAACATAAAATAAGAAGACCTATGCAAATAAAATATTTCTTTTGTGTAGTGTATGTTCAAAGATACGTACGTCAATAGATGATATAATATTAAATTCTACTTTTCTTTTCATAAGCACAAAGAGAAAAATATGGACCTTTAGTTTGTTCCATATGGGACTCCTATATCCAGCAGATTTCCCAAGATAGATCGCAACAAAAACAAAGCAATCGGTATTCTTTATTCCAGATTCCTGTTCGTATACAGTATGTACTTGTATTTCTGCGCTTAATTTATAGTCGTAAAGAAAGTATAGTATGTGACTCGTTTTATACGAGTAAACTCTTTATATCTTCGTTTTTTGTACACTCGCTTTGCACGGAATCGTGATAAATCGTTTTAATTCCTAATTATTATTATTAGGTCCGAAATTCATCGTTGGTCAGAGATTTGTTTATCTCGGGAATCATTATAAATGTTATCTGAACATGACTGTTGTGCTTGTGATTGAATCATAATGTTCCTATAAACAGTAAACAAACATTTACGAGATAAATGTATACATTAATCAATTATTGTGAGAATGATGATAAATTAATAATATGTGATTCCTTTGCACAATGTTTGCAAAATACACCCATGCTCTGACATCGGCTACATCAAAGCTGTAGGTAGGTACGTAAACTACAAACGATCCACTTGTATTCATTACATCTACGTGTATGTATCTACTCACAAACTGTATATAGTATGATAACTGATATTGAACTTACTGTTGTAACTTTATGCGATTTATAGCCGAATCTATAATTTGCAATAGCGGGGCAAATTTTGAAACCGGTATTTTGATATTTAATATTCAGGATAACGAAATACCGGTAAGTAGATATTAAAAACGATTTTCATATTTTTTATTTTAGATATATAATAGTTATTTATGTATTAAGAGCGTAAGGAGGCTTTTATGGCCTGCGGCGAGATTTTGAGCCCGAGGCGTAAGCCGAGGGATAAAAACACGTCAAAGGCCATAAAAGCAAGTTACGCTCGTGATGCATACAAAACTTTATGCACGGACAAAAATTTTCAAATTATGAGTGTTGGAAAAATTATATCGAAAAGAATTTGTCCTCGTACATCCAGTATCTAGTGTTGCTATAAAAGCGGAGAACAACAGTTTATTGTTTGTTTATTAGTTATGTCATTTGAGTTTTATTTTGTGTATCTCCGTGCTTTCCATATAAATATCACAAAATTAATTTTCATTTTTCATTAAACAATATAAAAAATTTCGATTTGTAATAAAACTTTTCATGTTGCCTGTTTAAATTGTTTATATTGTAGATTATAATTTGGTTTGACGTTTCATTATAGCCCGGCGGGCTATAAAATGACGTTTATGTCAAAGAAATTCGTGTATAATTATCAATATGATACGTCCGTCGTCCGTGCATAAAAATATTTTGTTTTTATAATCTACATCTAAATCACTGCACAGATTTTATTTATTTTTATTTTGCAACCTACAAAATTGAAATTCTGATAGTTCAAACGATATTCATTTAATTGTAATTTTGTTTAAATTCCATAGCCCTCACTACAAATGAGCAATATTTATAAAATTTTAAATTGGATTTTACAGATTACTGAACTTGCCAAATAAAATATGATTAGTGATATAGACGAACAATTTAATTCTATACATTTACTTGAAATATTTTTTTTTTTCTAAAATTGAATTGGATATTTTGCTCAAGAAAAAACTGCTTTCCGATGTTAAACGCCTAAGGTCCATTTTTTAGTTAATATAATATTATAATATAATAAACAAGCGAACAATGAGCCATAAAAATATTGTAAAATCTATGAAACAAGTGAAAAAATAACATTGAAGAGATTTGAAGGAATTAGGAAAGGAGTGCTCTTACAGTAAGGCAAACAGAAAAGATACAGATTTTTTCTCGTTAGTTTCAAATAGATACCGAATATACATGTATTATCAAATAAATATCGGCTAATAATAATGTTAAATTTTCTTCCGGTATTCCACTAAATCGATATTTAAAAAGCGGTATTGCCAACCCGAACTGAATAGTTTAGCAAAGTGGTATTCGTTGTTTTCTTCCACAGGTCTAAGAATCAATATAGACACACAGTATCATTTTTTACTTGCTTTAGACACTGTGGAAGACAAATGAACGAAATTTCACAGAATTGTTTAAATTGCATGTAAAGTATAATGGATACCGGAAGAGGGATCGCATGACGAATTTGCCGCCTGGAGAACATGGGTTGCGTTGTGAATAATGTTATATATTTTATATGGAATTATGTTTATCATTTACTCTACACGGTATAAACGACGTAAACGGTAGATAAATATAATAATTATCGTGATTTATGAGTACGCAAACTTGCAATTATGTTGCCTGTAGCAATCGGGATTTCTGAGGATTTTGGAGCAGTCATGTTATTAGAATCACGCACTTCTAGAGGAAATTGTATTAATTTATTCAAACATTAATGCTGTCAAAACGTCTCGCGCATTTTTCTTTAAAGTTATATTATCTTGTTTCGACACATGAAATTATTTAAATCAGTGTTTCTATATTTACCAATTAGATGTTATATTATTACTCTTATTAATGTTGCTGCTTGCTTAGCATTAGGATTCGGTATTAACAAAAAGTTGCATATTTTTTCTTAAATTATCAAAATACGAGGTCTGTCCGAAAGTATCCGACCTTCCTTTATATTTCCCCGCTGCTGTTATTCTGCGTCATCGGGCTGGTGGCATCCTTCGAAGTAGTCCCCATTTGATTGAAGAATACGCTTCCAACGGCCTTTCTACTTTTGGAAGCAGTCTAGAAACTCGTTTTTTGTTATTACTTTAGAGCATTCGTCGTATTAGTTTCGACTGTTTCTTTATTGTCGAATCGGTGGCCTTTGAGCGAAATTGTCCTGAGCGATTTCAAGGCGAAGGTTTTTCTGCTCCACCGTTAGCAATTTCGGAAAGAATTTCGCACACACACGAACCATTTGCAAATTTTCAGTTAAAATCTTCCAAACACTGGTTTTCGGTATTCCCAGGTCATATTCCAGTTCTCGCACAGTCAATCCACGATCTTCATTGATCACAAGTTGCACACGTTCGATATTATCCGGTGTTTTTGTCGTCGAAGGCCGCCCAGAACGTGGGTTACTATCAACAGATGTGCGACCATCTTTGAACCGTTTATACCAGTCTTTTATTTGTGTATTGCTCATACACTCGTCCCCAAATGCCGTCTTCATCATTTCGATGGTCTCCACACAACTCTTTTCGAGTTTTAAGCAAAATTTAATGCAAATTCGTTATTCCGATCTATTCGTCATTTTTTACAATAGCAAAATGCGACAAACGTACAAAACACTTTGTAAATAAACGCATGCTGCACGTAAACTAAGGCGATCCGACCAATACTGCGGCATCTAGGGAATTCGTGAAGCTTTACAGTCGAAACTCGTACCCGGCAGAGGGCGCTAAAATTGTCAGGCGCGAAGATATGAAGGAAGCTCGGATACTTTTCGGACAGACGTCATATGACTATTTTAAATAAATTTATTTGACAGATGTGGTGTTGACGTTACATCATTTAAAAGTCAGTGATATGTTTCAAAGATTATATTTCAATAATCATGCACATTTGAAAAGTGTATCTAACGCTAAAATTCATTATTTTATTCAATTTTTAATAAAAAAAATATATTATCGGACCCTATTTGACAAATGCATCTTAATACATATTAAATTTGTATTTATATGATTGTGTGTACACAATTTATGCAAATGTGTTCTATTCAGTTCACTGCAGTTGACAATTGGCTTGATGTTTATATTTTGACATTAATTTTCCAATATATCTCATTTAATAGATAAATACTTACTTATGCATTCAATTGAACATTAAATCATATGTTATTTTATTGTGATTTACATTAATGCATCTAAACATATTAAATAATTACGAGCAATAAAAAGTTTTGGAAAACAATATATAGCTAATATTTTATTCTTTGCAATTATTGTTTATCTACTTAACTGATGCAGATTGCAATGCAAGGTATGTTTATTTTGTTCATTCATTTAGATTTTAATATTTTATTATTTCCGAATTTTATTACATGTAATTAAATTCCAAACAATACATTATATATTGTCCTAATATTTTATTGCAATAATAAAAGTCAAATAAATTTAAATTACTCCCATTCATTTAACAAACTTTATTTATTAAATTCATTTAATTGAATTCTAAAATAAATATATTATTCCCATTTCCATTGTATTTCGTCGCTATATTAACGACATTTTTCATTACATTTTACATTTCGTTTCGATAAAAAAAATCGCAACAATTCTCAAATGCACTACTTAGTGATTAATTGTTGCAAAAAAATTCAAGATAAGCGTATGAATTTTCCAAAATTGTTTTCAAATTAAAGTCTACCAGCTCGATTCACAAAAAAATTTAAACTAATCCTCATTTTTGGATTATTGAATCCTATTCTATTCTGGCATTTAAAATTTAATTTTCATGATATTATCAATAAAGGTAGATACTAGGAATAGGTTAGACTATATTTTAAGATATAAACTATCAAAATTAGAGTAGAATTCGCTAATCCAAAAATGAGGATTAGCTTAAACTTTTTTGTGAATCGGGCTGTATAATTTTCAGTATAAGCGGAGCGGTAAGCGCGCCGGGCAATACTTGTATTGATTATTGCGGTACATAATGACATTATTCAGTGCGAATCAGTGATATTAGTATATTACTAATTAGTTATAATGTGTATATAGTAGGTTTAAAATAAATTAAGTAATTAACAACTTGATATAAATAAATATTTTTTTACAGTGTACATGATCGATGTATCTTTAACACGACGAATAAAACGAGGGTCAAATTTTCTTAATTTTCCAGTTTTATTGTACACGTACCGACCTAATGTAAAAGAAAACTTACTAACAGCAGTGCTTATTAGGTTTTGTGCACATTGTCATAATTTATTTGTCATTAAATGTCATTTTTCGCATTTTTTGTTATTGTTAATTAAAGATTATTAAATTTTCTACAGATATGCTTTTATACATTTTCTGTATATTTTATATATAAATTTATAAAATAAATATTTTGTACAAGTCCAGGAGCTTATGCATCAAAGTTAAACACAATTCCTTTGTTACACAGTTCATATTCCAAATGTATGTAACTGACTGGTAACCAAGGCCGTATCCAAGGGGGGGATTTGGAAATTCAAACCCCCCTGAAATGTAAAATAAAATACTAAAAAATTTAAAGAAGTCTAACCAAGATGTTAGCGCTATCATAGCACGCGTCCCAAACTGCGAGTATAACATTCCCAATTGCTTTTTACAATTAAATAATGATATACGTAAAGGCCAAAATATTGTTTTATTTTAGGAAGTGTCTACTGTACTGTCCAGACAGAGCAGCAATAAAAATTTGTGAACTGTCGCACCTGAACGGAATCTAGCGGACAATTATAGCGGCCACTTCTCGAATCTACCTAAAAATCACTGTCTACCAATTAAGAATTGTCAGTTAGGTGTTGTTTTGGATTTGGTTCACTAATTTTTTTTTTGCTGGACAGTGCAGTAGACACTCCCTTTATTTTATTATTTCCCCGAGAATTGTATACCGGGTGTTTTTTTAAAAGTATACATAGAAGATTAAAATGGGAAATCAGTTTTTTTGCAAACTGTTGCGCCCCGTTTTGACTGACAACAGTAGTTGTGGTATTAGTAGAAAGATGAAAATTGTATCAAATGACAACAAATAAATGTAAATTATGAAATATTTTAGTCCCATAAATTAATTATTAAATTTGTCATTTGATGCAGAAATTTTTTATCTTTCTTTTGATACCACAACCATGGTTGTCAGTCAATACAAGGATAACAGTCTGCAAAAAACTGCTCATGTTAATCTCCTTGAAAAATAATATAATTATATAACCAGAACCCCCTCCGAAATGAAATACGGGCCTGCTGGTAACTGTCACTGTCAAAAAACTGATATAGTTTGCAGCATTAGTAAATATGTAGATATGTATTTAAATAATTAAATAGCGGTAAACAATAAGAAAAATCGATATTATACATTTTTGTACTAGGTTGGAAACGTTGTAATACTATAAACTAGAAGATATATACATAATTTATTTAGAACTATAATTAATATTGCTCAATGAATCTTCAGTAATAAATATCAGTTAATAAACCCGATATTAGTATATGTTGTCGATATTACGCGGAACTCACTAAATTATAATCTGTATCTGTAAACAATGCCGTGAATAATAGACCTTATTATCTGTTAGTATCAATAACATAATTTGTAGTATGTAATGCAAATAAAGATACCATTAATTAAATGTATGTATCTTGTCATTTGCATTTCCATATTTTAATTTTCTATTGAATTTGTCATTTGATATTTCCAATTAATTTATCGAAAGCTTAAATCAAAGTAAACGTATAACAATAATAACCTTAATTTTAATAAATAATAAAAAATCTGATGTGGCCAACACAATAGCTCCCGCTATTTAATTTTTATTAATATTGCTTTATTTACAATTTTCTTTTTAAAATGTTACCATTATTAATTTGAAATGATAATTTTTTTGACAGTGACATTTATCTAATATGAACTGTGTAACTAAGAACTCTTTAAATTATAGGCTCTAAATATTCAGAAAAAATATTAATGTATACCTGTAGAAAATTCAATAATCTTTAATTTTTATAATGACCTAAAATGACATTTAATGGCATTTTTTAAAGAAAACCCATTATGCGCCATTTTCGGTTATCCGATTTACACCAAAATGTAATGTTTTTTTTTTTCATATTAGAATAGGGTCGCAATAGAAGGTTTCAGAATTTTCTGAATGATAGTATTTGAGTTAGATAGTAGAAAAAATCCATACACATACACACATACAGACATATATTAAAATTTGATTCTAGGGACCTTAAAACGTGGTCATTTACTCAAATTTCGATATGTGATTTTTGCTGCTAGTTCAAGAAATTAATATTCATTTTAATTTTGCAACAAGTATAATAACAAATGTCGTACACCATGGACCCCGTTGCATATTATGCTCTTGTACCCTTTTCATTCTAATTAAATTGTAAAATAATTTCCATATTTAAAATTTTTCGGAATATCAAGCAAAGGTAATAAAAACAACAGATTCGTCGAATAAATCCACCATTTTTAACGAAATATCTTCTTTTTCGCGCATTAATTAAAACGCGGAAGAACAAACGAACAAAGATTAAATTTGCGAGTAAAATTTAGCACTACGAAATTTTTCAGCAAAACATTGTAGAAAGCTGGAGAACAATGAGAAAGTTTGCAGAAACACATCTCAATTAATGTGTCAAACTTTAGAATTAAATTTGTTAATAGTTTTAAGCATCGTGTTTGTAATATGACGCCGAACATAATTGTGTTATAAACTACATAACCTAGTTTTGAGTAACTGTCACAAATTACATTGTTGCACACTATGCTAGAGAATTGCTGCTAGCCACATAAACAGTTCTGGTTTGGCCAATGAAATTTTCAAAATTTCATCCCAAAATCAACAAAAATATCCACCTAGAGGAATTAAAATGGAATTTGTAATAATTTTTACATTGTTTTCTATAATTTTCATGTTAATACTCAGAAGCCAGCTTTGAAACTAGTTATTTTAATTTCTTTTCACAAAAATAAAAATCTGTTGTGGCCAGCACAAGACCTCTCGCCATTTCCATATTAGGCTATATAAGTATTGTATTGCACTTTCCTTTCAACCGTCGTTTTATAACAAAATATCACAGAACTTTACTCAAATATTGTTTTTTGTTGTATTTAACATGTCTTCTGCACACATATAATTCCAATTATATCTATTTTTCATTGTATGAGGAAGTTTCTAAATGTCAAAGTTTCTTCCAATTCATTAAACAGATTGGCTGTATTTCTGATGGATATATGCATTTTACCACAATTTTACCTATAATTTCAAATATTTAATTAATAAAACAATAAGAAAAGTTAAATATACTTCCCAGAAAAAGCTATCAGAATGTCATTAAAACTGTTGATATTTGACAATGACATGTGTCAAGTTATAAACATTGGAATTTGTCAACTGGTTACCTTAGTACCTTGGCCTCTACGATTAGTTTACTCTATAAATTATAGTGTCTTTATCTCTAAATCTATACAAGATATAATAAAAATTTTAAGTGTATTAGATGGAGAATTTTATATTCTTCAATATTTAATAAAAAAAAAAAACTCCCAAAAAATTATATTTGGAAGAATTTTTCTAAAAAACTACTACTAAAAAGCAATATTATTTTTGTTAAATATTCAGCATTGTTAAAAATATTTACATATTCAAATACACGGAGCAGATACTATAATAATTAAATATTTGAAATACTAATACAATTTGGAAATGCAAATTTAATATTTGCACAAATTAGTCATATTGCAAATAGAACACGTTTATTCAACAAAAAATTTCTATTAAATTATAGGGTTCGAATTACCATAATATGAAAACAGATTTTAATACACATATAGTTTAATTCTTTACTAATGATTAAATAAAATTGAATTTGAGGATGCATTGTGTGTGTGTGTGTGTTGAGGTAGGGTTAATAAATGATTAAAACAATGCATTAATAATAATAATAATACGTGAATGTGGCTGAGGTGAAAGAAGTGTGCATGGATAGGATTGTGTGGCGAAGTATGATTGTTGCGTAACTATTATTGTGGTCCGGATGCGGTTATTTGCTACCGAAAATTAGTCACTTTAATATGTTCTTTGTTTGAATGTTATGATGATTTGGGACAAGGCGAAAGAAGAATGTTATTAAAAAGTTAAGTGATTCAGTTGAGCTCTTACTTTCATCCCTTTTCTTATTGTTTTCGGGTTTTTGCTAACCCACTAAGTGGGACACGCGTGATTTTATGTATGTATGTATGTATGTATGTATGTATGTATGTATGTATGTATTAATAATAATAATAATAATAATAATGTATTTATTTACTATAAGGTCCTTCGACCTGTACAAATTTCCTTACATGGTATAATATAAACACCAAAGTTATACAATTTGCATATACACTTAATATACAGAGACATTTTTAGTGCCCTCTGTTGGCACCCTCGTTACATGCAGAGTAGCTTATAGTGACCTAATGGTAACTAAAATGTAAACAAACAATTACAATACAGTAGTGCGTAAAAGTCTTTTAAATTCCGCAATTTATTTGATTGAAGAAAGGGTGACAATTAATAAAATTTGTCCCTTTATTTTTATTTATATAAGGTGACATTAATAAACGTGTCAAAATTTTCTCTTTACGTTTTTATTAATTTTGTGGTACAGTTTTATATATTCTAAGATAAACAAGTTTCTAATTTCAACAATGATAAAATGAAGGATTAAATACCAGTTTCTTCTTAAAAGTAATAAAGTTAATATAAGATTTTCCGCTTAATATTAAAATTTTCATTTATGCATTTTAACGACGCTAATACATACTGAAACATTGAAACATGCATACGCTAATTAAAACTGTTTCATATTCTGCAATCTGGTTTTTATAATCAGTAAAAACTCTAAACTGAAAAGTATATAATATGTACATATGTGTGTATAAATAGAATTATATTTAATCTTATTACTCACGCAATTTTCGTCTTCTATTTCATTATTATACTACACATGAATTGCAAAATTTCATTATTAAATATGAAAACTCTATCATACCACGTAATTATAAACATATAAATGAGCGCAACAAAATTAATATAAATTATTTATGTCATTTACATTCATTCGTATAAAACAATTCATTTGATAATTATGTAATTGAATTTGTCAATGACTTGTAAAAAAATGTGCTTTTGGACTAGTTATTATTTGCTATTAATAAACTATACCATAATGCTCACAATGCAATAATGGGTCGCTAATTTGATTTTTATTAAATTATACTTCAAAATGTGTGAATCAGTATAATTTAATTAATTCTGTAAATTGAGTAGCGAATCAGCCAACCGTTTTGCATATTTGACACCCAAACTAAATCTGCCAATATTTAATATTTACTAAAATAAATTGATATGGACACCATATTATCTTCCGTCTATTCTATCTATTTTCTTTAAATTCCATAAAGATTTTTTTTAGAATGGTTATATATTTCAATATATGATTTCACAAACTCACAAATATCGATTTCCATATAGAGGTGGACGCGTGAGTAACTTTTTGCTCACGATCACGCACGCTCACGAAACTAAAAATTTAATAACGACTAGTCAAGCACGACTTTTTATGTTTGAGTCACGGTCACTTACGCTCACAATAGCTATTTGTGTATTAAGAGAGCAAAATGCGACATTGTCGATTGAGAGGTTCTCTCGAAATCGACAATGTCTATTTGCGCTCGAAACACACACAAGATTTTTTCTACAGTTGCCACAATGGGGTCCTCCACCGTAACAAAAAATAATAAAATGTACACTTTATACTTACAGTACTGCCCAATAAATAACGATTGGCTAATACAAAAGATACGGTTTAAACTTAAAAAGGCTTTTAAATGATTATATCGTTACATTAGCCATCTATTCCATAAAAAAAAAAAAAAAAAAAATTAGAGCGTGGAAGCAAGGATTTGTGATGATTTGATGAGTTTTTGTAGCAAAATATGTGGTTAGTTGTAACGCCTGTCATACTGAAAAAAATAACAAATATTTCAAGGAATTTGTGATTATATAGACATGTATGTGCATTGACTGACTTCTCGCAATTATTTAAGTAACGAAATAACTAATAACTTTATTGTAATCAAAATAAATAGTTAACTAGAGAACAGATGTCAGTACGACTCGCAACTATCCTACCGCCATCTGTGTACAATCATTCCTATTACTAAACATTACTGTTCACACAATTTATTTTATATTTAATTTTATTTTATCGTTATTTTCTATTCTTCTTGAGTTTTTATTCAATCTAATCTAAGCATTTTATACTTTTGTTTTTGTAAATGAATGCCCTATTTCATTTTCACAGCTGTGTGGCATTTTGTTAGGTTATGTTAAATACCGACAGAACATATATCAAATTGACTTGTGAAGGTGATAAATGTGTAATTAAAGTGCCATTAGTTCCTAACTAAATATTTTCATTAAGTTTCATTAAGAATGTAGACAAGTGACATTTCTCAACATTGTATACTTACAAATTTGGACAGCAAAAAAAAAAACAAATATTATTCATTACATATTTCAATACACTTTTAATAATAAGAATACAAAGTAAAATATGGAAATTAAAAATAGTTTTTTTAGATAAAAAAAATCACGCATGACCACTCACGGTATATTTCTAGACCCTCACGCTCAGGTTCAATCACGGCGCGAAATTTAAAATATAGTCACGTTCACGCGGGTCATGTCGTGACCTATCGTGACCCAACAAAATTCATGGCCCGCACCTAACTCTAATTCCATAGACACTAAATCATGCTTCTTCTTTAAAAACTCATCATCGAATGATTTAAACAAGACAATCACCCATATTCTGTAACACAATCGATAATAAATTGTAGTTAATAATTACAGCAGACACTGAATAAAAAATGAAACTGACAGATGATACATTTGTTTCTATTTGCCAAAAAGTATTATCGATCGATAAGTATTATCGACGGAGTTATAGAATAAGGGTAAATATCTATCTGTAGTGACGGAAGGTGAAAATCGAATGTGTTCAACAACATTAAACTGATTCATGAACATACAAAATTAATAGTGTTTTTATTTTAAATTGTTCCTGGCATTAACATTAAACAGTTATAAGGTAGGTCCATTTAGATCAAAGGTTAAACTGAAATATTGCATTATGAAAGCTTTTCTAATTTCTTTGAAACCGGCTAAAATACAAAATGTCCAACAAATAATTTTCCATTATTTCTCTCACGATCTTTTACAAAAACTGACTATAAAGAACTATTAAAGCGTAATTAATGCTTGAAGGGTATCTATTCACAAGTATAATGAGCCTTGACTGTGCTTTTTATTAAGTTTTGTAAAGCGGTTGCGAACTATGTATTTTATGCTATCGCGGTTTCGTGGTTTAAGAGAAATATAATTAAAACTTTTGTTATTAAAAGGACTTTGTTGATTGGGTTGTATCCAACATATTTTTGTTAAAGCGAGAATTAATTAGCCAACATTTTATAATCTTTGTTTGAAGTAAGTCTTTTGATATAAATTTTGTTTTAAAAAAACGAAGAAAGTTTTTTGTGAAACATTTATGTACTTCTTCGGGATTTGAATGCATGATTTTCCTATATCTTTTTCAACTATCAAAGACTTTCTGTTATAGTTCTAGACAAGATTTGGGCATTCACAAAAAAAAAAAAAAATTTATACAATATTGAAACAAACACTAAGTAATTGCTGAAGATGGACAAATATTGTTCGAAACGTCCTAATTTTTTATAAATAAAGACAATTATGACTGTTAGTCATAATTATTGGAACCTACGGCCTGTTTTTTCCTTTATTGAAACTTTTACAACGTTCCCGAATCACCTTCTGAAATTATGACGGGAATAATCAAGAAGAAGTCGGAAATTATCTTAAGGAGATGAAGATTTTTAAAACTTGGCGGCGGATGAATGGGGTTGAAAAAATTAATGAAGAATATTTTTAGTATACGTTTCGGAATTGACTACTTACTTTTTATCGTTACGTTATAATTTTTTAACAACACTAGTGGTGTAAAATGGACTACAATACAACCCGTTGCTAAGGAGTTATTAACTTGGTAACATTATGGGATAAAATAAAAATAAAAAATTTGACAATAGACAATGTAGATATTGAACATAATATTGAAGAATTTTGAAGTCAGAGATATGTAGTGATTTATAACGAGTGAAACAAACTTTAACACTTTTTTGGGCTTGAAATAAAGTATTAGTGGTAGGTATAGGTTCTAACGCTTGTCGATTTAAGTTTTAAAGTCAGTACGAACCCAATGCGGAACGAAAGAGGTGTTCCCGCACGTTTTCTCTTATTTTCAAGTGTAATTTAGTATTTTACTTGTGGTTGTTGTGATGTCTATTCTGAATATACATTTATTTACTCCTTGCAAATCATCCCAAATAGCCCTTTCCCGTATATAGCCACTAGGGTTTCGAACAAATATCATATTTCTTGTAGTTACAAAATACAACAAGTCCAAATTATATAAATAAATTGTTCTTTATTTTCAAATCTGTTGAAGTTGATATAGAAGGTTTTTGTTTCAATGCAAAATATGGTATTGGAGGTTATTTCAATGCAAATTGAGACATGAGATATTGGCATTCTCTACAAAAATGCATATGAAAATATTATTTTTTTATGGATTTTGTTATGGTAATACAAATACAAGTACAATTTTCCTTTTTTATAATTTTTCGCTGATTAATTCGTGTTTTGGGTTTCCACGTTTTATATTAATTTGAAAATTGACTGTTGCTTATGAAATTTTCATTTTTTGTATATTTATATTTAAAAGGAATAAGATGTTCATATGATATTTTTTACTAATTGTAATTCAAGGACTAAGCTTTGTTTAGATTGGTTTATAAATCATCTTGTATACCGATGAATTTTTTGAGTAGTTTGTTAAGTATCACGAAAATCTCGAAAAGAATCTTCCCTGATCATAATATAAAATAAATAATGTCTTAGTTGTTATATAAAATCAAAATAACTGAGATTTATAAGATCATGGCATGTACGACTAAGAGTTAGCGATGATAATGACGAAAAGACAGTATAAGGAAACATTGTGATATTTAGTTTGTAAATGGAGCCATTTCTATTCCACCAATATGCAGGTATTCTTTTCCGTAAGACGGAGTACGAATATTTCAATTCCACAGCTTGTCTAGTAAATTCAACTGGGATATATTTTTCATATGTCCTATACATTAATAACGGAGTTGAGCAGAGCTTCTTAACATTTAGATAACTTGGGTTGGCCGCCTTCACTTCGGTAGATATTCCGGGTCTTCCCGTCGAGCTGTCTTCCGTGGAAAAGACACACGTGTAAATTTTTTATTTTCTCATTTCATCACGTATTTCAAACTTTACTAAACATTTTCTCGCCATTTAATGTCAGTATGAAATATAAAGTTTCTGACGGAAGAACAGACTTTCTCATATTTTCAAAATTTATTGGACGTTCTCGCAAAACACCTACGACAGCAGAAAAGTTTCTAATAGATATCACCAATCAGCCATCTGTTAGGTTATAAAAATTATGTTGCATTTGGACATTTGTGCAGATGAAGCATAGCATGGTCTCCATTTTTATATCAGAATTGTTATTCTCATTCTTTCTTATATTTTTGGTGTAGTCCTCTAGTTCTGAATATTACTGATTTCTTTCCATATTGTTGTGTTGATGCTACTACAATTGTAACATGTAATATTAGAAATATCACTAATAATTTAAACCTAGTCAATTCTAGAGAATTTAATAAGAATAAGATAGGTAGGAATAAGGTAAGTTCCTTTAAGATATGTCATAATTTCACTCAGTCGATGTCAAAACAATTCTTTTCCCAAATAAAAATGTAAATAAACAATATGCAAAGACTTGGATACCAGCATAGTCATAGCATACAGGGAATTTATTTTAACATGCAACATATGGCGAATCACTTCCATAGTTACTCACTATTGTCAAAACATGACAGCAATGTAATATTTGTCCATTTTAAAATTCAACATACAAAATTTGTAGTTTTCTATTATCAAAACTAATTTCTAATAAATTAGCCTACATACGATTAACAAATAATCAAAACATGAATGTTGTACATCTTAAAAAACTTTAGCTTACAAAAATTCATAATTTTCATGTAATAAATGTTAAAAAAATACCCCCAATCACTCTGAGGCAATATTCTAGTCGGTCGTAATAAAAATTGACGCCATTTGTCATGTGTTTTGGAGGTATCTTCTGTGCTGCAAAACTATTTATAATGTTATTATTTATCTTAAAGGTAGTCAATAAATTCAAATCAGGATATCTTATATAGTAATACTTTAACTACTGGTGTGTTGCTACATCAAAATGTACCGGAATGGCCATCTCCATTAGGGTGTCACAATTTTTCTAGGAAGGTATATTTGTGTCGCGCTGTTAAAAAGGTTGGAAAGCACTGCAATATTCTAATAATGCCTTGATTTTAAATTTGGACAAAAGGTACCCTCATAATACTATTTAACGTATTCATCCATTTTGTTGTCAATATAATTTTGTCTAGTTGTTTTGTTTTGTCAAATGAATCTGGCATATTGACAAATGCTTGCACTATAATTCCCATTTAATGTCATTAATTTAACATGTAATTTAACAAGCCCCAAACTTTCAATAATAGTCATTTACATTTTAACTTATTCCCTTAATGGTAATTCTCACTGTTCATGCACTTAGACTTGTTTTATTCATCAGTTTAAATTAAAGATGTACAGGTGATAAGTTTACACCATCTAACTTCTGCTTCTAAGTTAGAAGCAATCACATTTCGTGCAAACAAAGCTTGCAGCTTGCAATCAAAGAGCGAAAGCTCAAAGCTCTCGGCAATGAGCTACGTGGCAAATACCAAACACCGTGTCTGTTATGGTACGTCTCCGTGCAACGCGATAGGGCTATTAAGCTTCACTTGTCTCTGGTCGATGCTTTTGTTTTACAAGTGCTAGGAAAACTGTCCGTATGGATTCGACATCGTTTTATTGCTGATAATGGCCTCGGTTTACATCATAGATTATGTAAAGTATATGTTTGCAAGATTTTCTAGATGTGAATGTTAAGTTGGGTCTGTGTTTACTTCCTTGAAAATACAGGTTGTAATTTTCCTTTTTTGCCTTGGCATAATAATTTCATATATCTTCTCTTAGACACTTACACAATTGCAATTTGCAAGAGCGCATCTAGAGGGAAAGCAATTCGTAATAAAATAGTTTCCGAACACCTTTCAAATTTACAATTATCTCAACGAAAACTTGTAAAGAAGTTGAATATTTCAAAATCAACCGTCAACAAAGTTTTGAAGCGATTTAATGAACGTTTGACAACAACTAGGAAACCTGGTAGCGGGAAGAAACCTGTTCCGACAAATATTAAAAAGGATAAGAATGTTCTACAAATTTTTAAAAAGAATCCAAATATATCAGTCCGAAATGCCGTTAAAAAAGTCAAAGTCACCATCTTATATTCAAAAAGTAAAAAAGCGGAATGAACTGAAACTTTTCAAGGTTCAAGTGGCTCCAAATCGGAACGAAATAGCTATTTGTGTATTAAGAGCGCAAAATGCGACATTGTCGTCGCGCGGCATTCTCTCGAAATCGACAATGTCCATTTGCGCTCGAAACACACACAAGATTTTTTCTACAGTCGCCACAATGGGGTCCTCTACCATAAAAAATAATAAAATGTACACTTTATACTTACACTACTGCTCAATAAATAACGATTGGCTAATACAAAAGATACGGTTTAAACTTAAAAAGGCTTTTAAATGATTATATCGTTACATTAGCCATCTATTCCATAAAAAAAAACCAAAATTAGAGTGTAGAAACAAGGATTTGTGATGATTTGATGAGTTTTTGTAGCAAAATGTATGGTTAGTTGTCACGCCTGTCACACTGAAAAAATTAACAAATTTATTGTAATCAAAATAAATAGTTAACTAGAGAACAGATGTCAGTACGACTCGCAACTATCCTACCGTCATCTGTGTACAATCATTCCTATTACTAAACATAACTGTTCACACAATTTATTTTATATTTAATTTTATTTTATCGTTATTTTCCATTCTTCTTGAGTTTTTATTCAATCTAAGCATTTTATACTTTCGTTTTTGTAAATGAATGCCCTATTTCATTTTCACAGCAGTGTGGCATTTTTTTAGGTTATGTTAAATACCGACAGAACATATGTCAAATTGACTTGTGAACGTGATAAATGTGTAATTACAGTGCCATTAGTTCCTAACTAAACATTTTCATTAAGAATGTAGACAAGTGACATTTCTCAACATTGTATACTGAGAAATTTGGACAGCGAGCGTTTTTTCTACTTTGTCGCGCATGAGCGGCAAAGTGACATTTTGCGTTGACAAAAGAGAGCGCAAATGGCTACTTTCTATGGTGACTGTAGAAAAACAAAATTTAAGTGCAAAAACAAGATCTCGTAAACTTTATGAACAAATTTTGACAAAATACGATTGCATCATTATGGATGATGAAACTTACGTAGTTGCATCTTTTAAGCAACTTCCTGGGCAAGAATTTTATACAGCAACTAATAAAACTGAAGTTCCAGAAAATTTAAGAGAAAAAAAGTATCAAAATTTCCCAAAAAAAAATATTTAGTTTGGCAGGCCATTTGCTTCTGCGGCAGAAGTCAAAGTTTTGTCAGTACAGGTATAATAAATCAAAAAATTTATACTGATGAATGTCTTAAGAAAAGACTTTTACCTTTTATAAGAAACCACAACATTTCAACAGCATTTTGGCCAAACTTAGCTTCATGTCATTATGCAAAATATGCTCTGGAGTGGTATGAAACTAATAATATTATGGTTGTGCCAAAAACAATGAACCCACCAAATTGTCCTGAACTAAGACCTAATGAAACTTATTGGGCTCTAGTAAAAAAAGAATTTAAAAAGACAGGACATGAAGCAAAAAACGAAAAGATTTTAAGAAAAAGTAGCAATTGGCGGCAAATAAAGTCAGTGCTGACACTGTACGAAGTTTAATGTATAATTAAGAAAGAAGTCCGAGATTTTAGTCATTATTCTGCTTTAGATAAATAAACTAACTTTTGTTGTTGTAACCTTAGAGTTTATATATTTGTAATAAATTTTTGTTTTGGAAATAACTTTGTTTTTACTATTTCTACAATTGAAATTTAGTGGCCGGATTTCATAGTGTACAGTGTTTAAACAAGTTAGCAACACGGGTTGAGTGCATATAGCAGAGTAGAATCCAACGACAACAATGGATGTAATCTGGCACAATGTGATCAAAAGTCTGTTGCCAAGGCAGTTTGCAGAGAGGAACATCCAATCTGATATTATGCCATAACACGACGTTTAGATCTTGCGGTATAAACAGCAGGGAACTTGTCTAGTTTAATTCTCCTTGAACATCAGCTTCGAACTAAATTAGTTCGTGAACTAAAAGGCTACGTAGCTTGTGTAAACAGACGTGTACTTTATTAAAGCGAGACATGATTGCCATTAACCGTCATAATACTTTACATCGCACGGCTTAAATGAAACTTGCATGTGTGTACATATTTACAAATTAATATTAAACATAGCTATCTATGCTAACATATTCATTTAACTACATGAATGATCCTAGGTGTATATCAAATAACGAATCTTTCATCTTAATCACGGATACTTGTTAATTTCACTTGTATTTATATTTTGTCACATTTCAAAAGAATTTTAATAAAACAGGTACAAATTTTACTTTTATCTCGACATAAAATACCGGTACCTTTAACTTTTAATTAATATGAAATATCAAAGTCGAAATATTAATCTCAGGAGAAAGAAAAGTTATTAATTAAGTCATCTGTATGCGAAAATCGAAATGGCACATTTCGGGAAAATAATAAATGACAAATTGATTCAATCTTTCCTATATACAATAAAGGTTAATTTATTTCTGTGCCGTTGTAGTGTTTCAGGATTTGATTTAATGTGAAATACAGGGGAGATAAAATATATACCGGGTGTTCTTAGCAAATCTTGACATAGGTAGGTGTTTAACATGGGAAAATAGTTTTATGTAAATAAACAATGTCCGGTAGCCATGGTATTGAACATTACTGCTTGTACGTTATTTAATTTTTTTTTATAATTATTCCATAAATGGAAAAATTTATAAAAAATTATAAATAAATAATTTATTTCAGTTGTTTATAACGTATAATGGTTAGCTGGATATAATTATTTGAATTTTTTTATAAAAATTATTTTAAAAGAGCTTCTTCAATTTACTATTACAATCATTTAAAAATTAATAATAACTTTGTAATAAATAGAGAGAAAATTTATTGATAATAATTGATTACAACAATCAAACAGTGATATAAAAATGCATTACATTTTCTTTTGATGATAATAAACGAATAACTTCATTTTTTATAAATACAGGAAAAATACAGTACATACACATGTACATTACATCTCAATAATTATTTATTTTATCAACATCAAAAGAAAATATATTGCATTTTCATTACATATATCGATGTTTTGATTATTGTAATCAATTTTTTCAATTATTTTTTCTTCTTTCTCTAAATGATAGTGAGCCAAATTAGATTAGAGCGCCACAACCTGTTACAAAAATTATTATATAAATCCAATAAAATTATCACATGAATATACATTATAAATATAAATAAATATAATATAAATATATCATCACGGCATATTACCCATTTCTGGGTGTGCCAGTATCTACAACACATGTAGACATCGGTAATGATGACGATATATTTTACCGTGTGGGCGCTTACCAGGCGTCACCTCACGGGCACTCATAGCTGGTGTGGAGAGTGCACCACAGGGGTCACTTTTGTGCCATTTAAAATTGGAAATATTTGGCGTCTGTCGGGATCGAACCCGGTTCCCCTAGGTTCGCGACCAGACACTCAAGCACTTATATATAAATACATACTCTAAAAATACGTACTCTTACGTAACATTCTCTTTAGAATCAAATAATATTACTACCAAGTTTATATCTCTACCCATTTTTGAATTATTGCCTCAAAAGTTAATATACCCCACATTTAGATAAAAATTTCAAAATTTTCAAAAATATAATTTTTATGTATCTAGATACTTCTCAATGCGCTGATTCCAAATTTTGAAACCGCAGGTCGATATCTCTTTTCGTTCTCGAAATATATAGATTCAAAGTTTTGCTCAAAACTGCCCATTTTTGGGTATTAACCCAAAAATGGGTCGAGATGTGAATTTGGCGACAACACCAATCGATTCCACGGGCAAAATTACATAGGTACACCAATTTTCAGAAATTTTGAACACCGCATACAATCTCTAAAGCAAAATAACTGAAAATGGCCAAAAATCGCAAAAATCGTAAGGGGTACCCCTTACGATTTTTTCAGATTTTGGCCATTTTCAGGGGTTGTCAAGCTTTTATTCATAAAAGATGAACCGGTTGGATAAAAATTTTGAAAATTGCTATACTTATGTATTTTTGTCCCTAGAATTGAATGGTGTTGCCACCAAAGTCATATCTTGACCCATTTTTGGGTTATTACCCAAAAATGGGCAGTTTTGAGCAAAAGTTTAAATCTAAATATCTCGAGAACGAAAAGAGATATGGACCTGCGGTTTCAAAATTTGGAATCAGCGCATTGAGAAGTATCTAGATACATAAAAATTATATTTTTGAAAATTTTGAAGTTTTTATCTAAATGTGGGGTATATTAACTTTTGAGGCAATAATTCAAAAATTGGTAGAGATATAAACTTGGTAGTAATATTATTTGATTGTAAAGAGAATGTTACGTATGTGTACGCAATTTTAGAATATTTGAACAACAATACCTTCCTTACCTAAAGGTGACGGAAGGTAAAGATATTATTTTTGTTTTTTTATATATTTGTCTTTAGTTTTTATATTTTTTGGGCGCCCCAAAAAGCCAGGCGCTCTAAGCTAGTGCCTAAGTGGCTCACGTCTTAAGCCGCCATTGATTGTTTTAGTAAGTAGAAGATGATTTCTAAAAGTTCAACAATTTTTTTTATAAAAAAAAATCATTTCATTTTTGTTATCCTATCTACAAAAAATATTTGACATGTACCTAGATAAAGTTGTAATAATAAATTTTAAAATTCAAAGCTTTTTTATATCGATCACTTTGTATTTCTAATGTAAAACAAATAAGAATAAATGAAGGTGCCCGAAGGAAAAATAATCGGACCCTCGTCCATTCCTCCGTCGATTATCGCTCAAGTCGACAAATAAGAATAGTTTAAATGTAGAGAGTTTTTGAATTGTTCTTTTCAATAAAACTTTAAATTCTGCAAAGTAAACAAAATCGCTTGGAAAGTAATCCCCTTACAAATTTATTTACAGCGCAAACAGCACTTCTTTACATAGTTTAAAACTAAAACTAAGCTTTAACGATAGTACAGTTTTTGTAATTTTGATAATATTTCTTGTATATTGCAGCAATATTAGTTGAAAACTATATCTAGTGATCCAGTTAAAAACGTAAGATAACAAGCAATTTTAAATATTTGTTTTCATTGAAAGAACTGCATTCGTGTAATTTTCCTTGAAAACAAATAAAAATGTTACCGGAAACAGTACTAACAATATATTTTAACACGATTGAAGATAGCGAACGTGAAAAAGACATCAGCACTAAGTAGTTCTTCTTTTGCAGGAAATGCTTGTTAGGGGAACTGCGCTTTTAACGCAGTATTTTACCTTAGCACACACTATCTTGAAATTTACTATGCACGAGAAATTCAAATTAAGGAAGTCTGCTGATATTGCCTATATTTAACCATGAACAAGGCAATTTATTTTCCACAACTTATTTTAAATTGTTTACGGCACAACAAGAACTTAACTTCACTTTTATTATTATTACCATAATGTAAATATTACACATTGTAAAAATGAATAAATTTAACATTACTACCTGATGATAATTAAAAATATAAATGCAACATTTTTATGGTTGTTGTTTTTAATTTTAATTGTAG
Source organism: Ophonus ardosiacus (assembly GCA_943142095.1). Taxonomy (NCBI): domain Eukaryota; kingdom Metazoa; phylum Arthropoda; class Insecta; order Coleoptera; family Carabidae; genus Ophonus; species Ophonus ardosiacus. The sequence continues at coordinate 48,172,563 of OW964829.1, forward strand.
GCAAAAAATCTGTTGTGGCCAGCACAATACCTCTCGCCATTTCCATTTTATGTTATATAAGTATTGTATTGCACTTCACTATCGAACCGTTGTTTTATAACAAAAAAATTACAGAAAGAAAAGCTATCAGAATGTCACTAAAACTGTTGATTTTTGACACTGACATCTGTCATTTACAAACTATGTTATAAACATTTGAATTTGTCAACTCGTTTCCTTAGTGTAGTTTAGCCTCTGCGATGTATTACATCCAATTATTCTATATATCGCCGTTCAAAAGACGTAAAGGCGTATCTCATTTTTTACAAGTTTACAGTAGAGCAGTTTAAAGAAAAGTGACGCTCTCATCTGTTTAAAGGCGTATCTAACTCATTTTAGCCAAATTTTGAGATACGCCTTTACGTTTTGTCAACGGCGATATTATAGTGTCTTTATCTCTAAATCTATACAAGATATAATAAAAATATTGAGTATATTAAATAGAGAATTTTATGTTCTTCAATATTTGTAATACCTAACAAAAATTTCCAAAATATTATATTTAGAAAATTTACCAAAACCTTTTCAGCTCTTCCCAGGAATGTCAGATTGAAGAAGTTAAACAGATCTTAAAGTCCTATAGTTTTTGAGGAATCGTTCTTCCAATATCCACACGTGCACACACACACACACACACACACACACACACACATAAACATAATTGTAAAAATGTTATAATCGGATTCCAGGGACCTTAAATCGTGCTTATTCACTAAAATCGGGATATACGATTTTTAGTATTAATCCAATACCTTTCTTAGCGAGAGGTAAAAAAAATATTATCACGCCCTTTTACCCATTTTTGAGTGTTACAGATTCGTTATATGTTACACAGAATTTCCAAAAAATGATGCTTCATGTTAAAAAAATAAAGTTTTATCTACGACAATAATAACAATTAAAATATTGCTTTTTAAAACCCAAACTATATTTATTTTTGGAAATTTGTATACGTTTGTGCTATCTTCCACTAGAAACAGTATGTAAGAAACGAAGTGATTCGCGATTTTTCGTTTCATCGACGGTTTGAAAAATGAAGTAAATTAGCTAGAAAACATACATTTTATTAGACGTCGATTGAACCGAAAAAGAAGAAATTCTTTGATTAATTACTTCGTTATTGTTTGTTACTTACATCAATGTTCATTTCATCAAAGATTTTCTTCGCAATTTTCTCAGTAAATATACCTCACATCTTATATTTCTTTAGTCATGTCATGTTTTATACAGACTGACTTTCATTTATTAACATTATTAGTTTTTCGACATCACTTTTGTCGCTCACTTCAATTCGTAAAAAATGTATTCGCACTACGGAATTTTTAATATCTGTTATGATGCGATTATTAGCTTTTTTCATCTGACTTCTTGAAAATAGATTGTTAATTAAAACAGACCTAGTTCAGTAATAAATAAATATTTTTTGGTAAATAAATATGAGGCAAAATATTTTATTCATTTCCTAGATGAAGCCATAACCAGTGTTGTGCTTATCTAGATAACATTATCTAAAATTTTATCTAGATGACGTAGTTAGTATCTTTTATCTAATATCTAGATATTTTTAAAATTATTATCTATTATCTTATCTGTTTTATAACATGCAGAGGAAAGATAAGGTAACCATTATTTATATTAGCTCCATCTATACTCAAATCAAAATACTATTTAGCAAGTTAGGACAAGCACAACCTACCGCATCGCATAGTGCCGTGTGCTGTGTCGTGTGTTCTCCGTCGCTGTGTGTCTGCCTGCGTAAACTTACTTATGATGTGACGTATGATCGTGATTCGAAAATAATCATTTACTGGCATTCTATTTGCTTAATTTTATGCAGATAAATAATATAAAACATTGTTTATCCGGTCGCAATCGCCTATCTGGTATTAATTTTGAGAAAGTAGTGTTTTTAAAAAACAATATATTATTAGTATAAAAAAATATGTACATTGATTTTTTAGAATAGTGTCTATCTGTGTTTTGTATGTTATTAAATAAATAAGTACACTGAATATTTTTTGTTTCCTTTTCACACATCGTATCAATCAAGCATAAACAATTAAGAAAGTTTTGTAAGAAAACACGGTTGTTTACTTTTCAGGTATCTTATCTGTTATCTAAAATTTTTATCTAGATAACATGTAAAGTATCTGTTATCCTTATCTAGATATATTGCGCAAATTTATCTTTTATCTGTTATCCAGATAACAAAAATCATTATCTGACCCAACACTGGCCATAACATTATTTTGTAGATCAGTTACCTAAAGTTATGTTTAAGACCTTAATAAATGTGTCAACTGCGTTATAAGGGTATCATTTGCCCTATAAATAAATGACGAATCAATCGGTCACTTTGTTCACATGGTCATTCGCTACGTCAATAATCTTTATTATTTCTTTTTTCTAGATGACATATTAATGAGAAAACTTTCGATATTCCGAAGTAGATGTACTGTTATAAAGACATATAACAAAGTGTATCAAGAACACAAATTTCAACCGCTGTTGAGAATAACAATTTGTTTAGCAATTATTCGATCACTGTCACTAACTTGGAATTCTCATTTCGAGTTTCAAGTTTGAAATATGTGCTTGCTCATTGTTCACTTCATAACTGAACTCAATCTGGCTGAAGCTAAACTGAACTACAGATAATCCTGGAAAGGACCCATTGATCAAGAGAAGTTATCGTTAGTTCTGATGTACGGTAGCAAATTCTCACTCGCAGTGTAGCATCCGGCTATACACGTGAAATACTGGCTCCTCAGTCGAGAGCAAGTACAGTGCGCATTCATGTTTCACAACACATTGCAGATTTAATGACAGAAGGGCCATTACCAGGACTGCGTGCTACATACGAAGTAGTTTCCGACCACTTGCAGGCTTACTCGACTTTTAAAAACTGTTTAATTCTACAAAAAGAAAAGATTTCAAGCCCGGCATTGAAAATTAATTTTATTCACAATCATTATAGTAATATGCTGATTCCTAACCTTTCGGAGATTGGGAAATACGTCATTCTTGGAAATAACAGATTTCACTTCTGTCTCCTGGGTTGGAAATGTTTATGTAGAGGTTGCCTAGCAACATTTTCATAGATCCTTATAATAGGGCGAGTTTCTTTAGTGAACAATGAGCCTGTTTCACATTTTTCAAAAACTATTCTAAATAAAAGTCTATGCAATGATTTTCTTAATAATAATTTTTATTTTAATAATTTCTTGTTATTTGTGGAAATAATTAAATAAAAAGATTGGCGTCCTGAAAAACTACCCCCCACTCCTGTGACGTAGAAGTACATACATTTCCATCACCTACGTTCTACGTTTATTCAAATTATTTATATAAATAAACATAGGCTTATAGTTTGTCACATGTTAATAAAAATCTTTTAATTTGACATTTGACGCTGACATTGCTCATTGTAAATGAATAATAATTACACTCAAAATAAGTCGGACAATTTACCGAAGGTCGATAGCTGGATGGTGGCTGAATTTATATCAGAGAACGATTGTTTTACTCCTACCGAAATAAGGGGTGTTAAAGATTTGAGACAAAATAAAATATAAAAACTGAATGCACTATATAAATTGATAATATATTTTACTTTAAGGTTCTGGTCATGATTCTTACATTGAATCTGCTATAGGATATGTAGATCTATGTCGAGAAAAAATAACTGTATAGTAGATGTAAAGTTTGCCCTGAACATAAAGTAAAGCAACAAAAATATACTGTTATCTTCAAGGTGGATGAAAGTTGAAATGATCTTCACAAACATGAAGACACGATTTTTATGACAAATTATCAGCTCTTCGACCTATTGCTTCTAGCTTCAATTTTCTTTTCTTCGCATCTTTTGGCAAATTTATAAACTCTATAGTAGCTTTATTCCTAACAGTATTTTTGTAAGAAGGCACAATAAAATGTCGTAAATTACTCTTTTTATTTTGAACTTTTTATTACCTACATATTATAGAACTTGAACCAATTTAAAAATTTGACACTTGTTTGACAACTTTGACAATACACTTGACACCTTAGACCGCTGAAGATGTATGTACTCTGACGTCACATTCCGTTTCAGATCACGTAACTTGAATTTTATATAAATTTCAAAAATTAATTGTAAAATATCTAAAGGATATTTCGTGATATTTTCAAATTTGAGGCTCTTTAAAGAACAATATCTTTTAAAATTTAATACTTAGAAGTCATATAAAAATTCTTGCAACAGCCCTATTATTCATGCGCTGAATTCCATGAGAAATTGAAAATGACGTCACGATGAATACCTGATGGATCCGATGGATTGCCACTGCGACCAAATAAAGAAACGGGTTGTTGAAAAGTGCGATGAATCTCCTAACCTTAAATATCAACTGACAGTTAACCACTAGTCAACCGATATGGAAAGTTTTATAGTTAAAAGAACCGTCGCTCTATTGCAATCTTCAGATTCTTCATCAAATAATGAAGAATCTGATATGGAAGTCATAATGATAATAAAAATCATCTACATCTATAACCATCTCCTTTCCGTTGTGAACGAGATGTAATGTTTTTTTATTAGAATCATGCATTTGGTTTTCTTTGCATAATCTTACACCCGCAAGCATGAAACAAACGCAAATGTCAAAAATATAACCTAAAAACATTTCGTTAGACCCTCCACTAGCGATCCATCGGATATCTTAAAATCTATCGGTAGTCAAAGCCGATGCATGCGATGAATTTACGATGGATAGTGCGCGGTAATTAGAAACTGTATGATGAATTTCATTTGCAATTCAGCAGTGAATAAAGAAACGATGTGATGAATTTACGATTTTTGCGCATTAATGCGCACTAGTCATCGGTGAAAAAAGGAACTCGCCCGTAAAATAGGCTGAAACAAATTTTAAAAGAGCTGTCAAAAATATTAATAAAATTAAAGGTTATGACTCATTGATTTATTTTGAAAATTATTGATTTAAAGCCCTCGGCTGTAATGAAACATCCCCCCACAATTTCAAGACATCTTTTATTGCCAATTGAATCAGATATTTTTGATCACAGTTCTACTAGATATGTATGAAACTGTCAAATAAATTTTAAGCTAATCGACGACGTAACGAATCCTACGGTAATTAAAGATTTGGTGACGAAGATGACGATTTGCTGTGATAATAATGAAAATTTATTTGTTCGTGTTATGACATTTATAGTAGATGCTATGGAAATATTTGTAAAATATAATTACTTAGCTTTAAGGTAAACCAGGGTAAACAAAGCCTTTGTTATGAATTAAATTTGAATTTACAGGAGTTTGAATTCCGCGTGTAAGATTTCTAAATAAACTTCTACGGTTATTTACAAGAATTAATTAATTTCGAATAACAGAAACAAAAGTTCAAGTATTTGCTGTTACTTATTCAAATATCATTTATTACATTTGATAAGTTGACGAAACGACCTGAAGAACTTTAAACATCAGAACACACTTAAGACAAATGATGTGCAAACCATAGGGGGAGCCGGTATCACAAAATTTTTGGTGAGACGACATTAAAAATTATAGACATAGATTTGCTATTTCTCATTTACTAGAAAGATGATAAATTTTCTACAAAAACTTCTATAGACATAAAAAGTGCAATTTTTCATTATAACATTTTCTTAAAGTATATATTTTAAACTTGTGAGTATAGCATTTGTTTTTAGTAGAAGCATTGTTGTTTCTTTTCCTTTTCGCAAAAAAAAAAACGCTCTAAACGCTTTACGTACTTGTTACATAAATACTACATCCTGATCCTGATTATATGAATATTTAAATAGAAGACTTGTCCAAACGGAATTAGCAATATAGTGTTCCACCAAATTGTATTTTGGGTAAATATTTCTTTATTTAATTTTATTTTAATAATAACTAGTAATTTAGGTCTCAATATAAATGACATGAATTTATAAAAATACGAAAACCATATTTTTTTTATTTATAATACATTTGAGGAAGAAGAAGTTTCACTAAATTTTAGATACCAGATTATAAATACTATGGGTCATCCAGCGAATCAAGCGGTTTACTTCATAAATACAATATCATTAGAAACAATGACGTCATATGTTAAAAAGTTTACATGAGCATGTAAAACGAATTAAAATATGATCTGTGGTTTGTCTTCATAAAGCCAAATTTTTCTTAAAAAGGTAACACGTCTGGTATAATTTTTTTCCAGCGAAATCCAATTTTATTTAAAATATTCTGAACGATACTGCTTACGCAGTTATAAATACTTTATTCTTGTAATATAATGCAACTAACTGTTTAATATTATGTGAGATCCTTAAAAAAATACAGAATACTGCATACCATACAATTTCTCATTGTTTCTGTACATTGCGTATAGCGTTTGCCACACGCTGTACATATAGATTTAATTTTCAAATTATTACTGACATATAGAACGAAATATTACCTCAATATTACAATTCAGTGAAAGTGAGAACCCACCAATCTATTTTTTATTTTCAAAATAAGTCAGTAAATGAACTACAAGCACTTGAATTTGACATGATAGAGCATTTGACATTTTGTCAATGAACAACGAAACCAAAAACAAAATGAAATCACAATACAGGTTGAAAACTATAATATAGACATAGACATATAATATTTAGTAATACACATTTTCAGAATTACCAATATTAAAAAAAAAAATAATCAAACGTCATTTTGCAAAAATCAATAAAATTTTACTTAATAATAATATATCGAAATATAATTATTTCTATTAAAGGTGTCAAATACATAATAATAATAGAAAAAAGCAATAAAATACCGTTAATAAAATATATTTAAAAAAATTAAGAAAATTTCAAAAATCCCTAAACGATGACGTAAACCGCTTGATTCGCTGGATAGCCCATAAGTAATATACGCACCACTATAAAAGGTGTGAAATATGAACCATTTTCATCAACTTGTTCCATAAAAAATATATTCTACTCCTTCCACATTCTAGGCTGAATTTACGGGCCGAGTCACGAATTTCAAATTCAGAAATTGACAACGTAACAAATATCTGAGAAATCCTATATATGAAACAGAATGTTGCAAAGTTCCCGCTCGTAAGAATGGAATTTATAATAATACCTCGGCGTTCAGAGAGCGAAGCAATATGCATTGGCTTTATTCATGGAGCTCTGCGAAACGTTCAAAGGTAATTATCGCTTTCAAGCGAACTAAACTTGCCCAAGGTAGAGGCATGTAAGTTACTTTCTACGAAGAAAAGCAGGTGAAATAGTCCCTTGCAAAAATGTGCAGGCAACAAAGACGTCATCGTACTACAAAACTAAGGTTTCTCTAGAATAAAACCACAGTTTAATTAAAAAAAGTCAAGTACCTACATATTTTTTTCAGAATTACCTATTTGGTTTTCATTATTTGCTGATTTCAACAACAATTTTCCAATATTAAGTATTAACTGACTGAATACAACAATTTCGAATCGAAATTAAATAACAAATGAAACAATGAGTGTAATAATTGCTGTAAACATTACTGATTGCATTTTTTTATTTGTAACATCAACAAAACACCTTAAAATTGTTATAAAATAATAGTATGTAGATATTTTTGAAAAGCAATAAACAATTAAGTTTTTAATATCTGTTATAATTACTTTAATTTTAATAAAAGATCAAAGGTGACAAACTAATTATTATAATCTCAGAAATGCTGCTTCAAATTTTCTTTGTTGTAATTAAACATTTTGTTGTAATCAAAAATCCTCTGAACTGAAGAAATAAAATTAAAGGTGGATAAACAATTATTAAATTCTCTACAGTCGTAATACGAATATGTCTATATGTGTAGATTAGTGCAAAACATAGGGTAGGTACCAAACTAAATCAACTATTTGAGTTATTAGCTATTTTTACCTCCCGCTACCCTAGGTAAGGGAGGTATAGAGATCGTGCTAAAAATCACATATAGAGATTTTAGTGAATAAGCACGCTTTGATGTCCCCAGAATCCGATTTTAGCATTTTTACAATGATGTCTGTGGGTATGTATGTATGTGTGTGTGTGTGTGTGTGTGTGTGTGTGTGTGTGTGTGTGTGTGTGTGGATATGTGGATCCTGTGGACACGATTACTCAAATACTATCAATCATAATTTTTTTAAATTTTGTATACATATTCTACACTCATGTATATCGGATAACCGGAAGTATCACTTATTTAAGTTTTTAACAGTTTTTCTTGAAAAAAATACATTGAATATAATTTTTCAGCAACTTTTATTAATAATAATTAAATATAATGGTACATTTTTCAAATCTGCGAAAATAGCATTTAGTAAATAACTATAAATAATTTTAAATAAAAATTTATAATTTAATTTATTTTGATATATCATTTTGCCTATGCCTCAAACAAAAACAATATTTCAATAACTATCTTGACATATTTAAACAAATGTCACTGTCAGGACGCAGTTACATTAAAATATTAAAATTAATAATGAAACCGTGTTAAGGAGAATGTAGTAATAATATATGTGTATTTGAATCTAATAAAATTAAGGTTTGTAAAGATAATATATTTTCAATCATACATAAATATTAGAAGTACTATTGATTTGCTTCATTGTCTTCTAGAATACGGGTTTGAAAAGACTTTATGTCAAGATGCGAGTACTATTTTGATTTTTGTTAAGTGTTTCTATTAGTTTTGTCAATATTTGTGAAATTTATTTTGTGTATGATATATTTGTTAAATGTAAAAAAAAAATTGTTATGAGTGAATGTAAAAATATTTGAACATAATGATTAGGTTATGGGCTGGCCACATCAGATTTTTTTTTTTTTTTTGAGAAGCCTGCAACACATGTTTAACCTACTTTATTATAGAGATCTATTACAATGTTGGTTTCCAACCTGTGGGGTGGAAGCAAGATTGTCATTACAGTTACAAATGATGTAATTCCTAATTTCTAAAAGGTTAGAAATCAACACATTACTATAATGATTGTGAATAAAGAATTGAATAAAATATATTGAAAGATGTTTTCAGAACTCATTTTAATAAGATAACACAATATTGAATAAAACTTGCAATTATGAAAGTGGACGAACTTTCCCAATTTTGATTTTGTACAACATGGTAAGGCACGATTTCCCATTCTCCCGGTACAAGTTCACGTTGGTTCGTAGCACCATCTAATAGATTACGTGCGAACTACCGCTTAGCGAAAACTGCTTATTTCAATAACTGGCCGTGCCAGACGGCCAGACCTCGGGAATTTTGCCAGATATACTTATAAAGAATTATGTGTCTTAATTTTGTTACACGAAACGTTTTTTTCCGTTAGTCTGAAAGTCCTGATACTGCTGTTATCTTAATATTATTAAGCGGAAGTGCTTAATTTAATTTTGATGCCTACGAGGAGCCAAAGCCTTTCTACGATCGAGAGAAGGAAGTTAGTAATTGGAAGTTAAACAACTCGAGAAAGATCACATTTTTCGTGCTTTTATTCCAGAAGGTCAAACATATGAAACTAATAATTTTCTAATAAATGCAGAGTTAACATATATACCTACCTAATTCGTCTCTTTATATGAGAATGTGATATACTAAAAAAGAGTAAATAGATTATTCTTTTCTAGTGATACAATAAGTATTTTTACAAACTTTTTACCTTCCGTCACCTTTAGGTAAGGAAGGTATTGTCTTTGGTAAAAAATTCGTTGGTGTTTTCAATGAATAAGGACGTTTGGTGGTCCCTAAAATACGAATTTACTATTTTTTAGATGATGTCTGTATGTAGGTGTGTGTATGTGTGTGTGTGTGTGTGTGTGTGTGTGTGTGTGTGTGTGTGTGTGTCCCTGTATGTGTATGTGTGTCCGTGTTTGACAAATTTTTCTCCGACGATAACTCCAATACTACAATGCTAAAAATTATAATTCTTTATATCCATATGAAGAGCTGATTAAATTTTGGTTATAATTGATCCATCGGAAGTACACTTACGTAACATTGTCTATACAATCAAATAATATTACCACCAAGTTTATATCTCTACCCATTTTTGAATTATTGCCCCAAAAGGCAATATACCCCATATTTCGACAAAAACTTCAAAATTTTCAAAAATCTAATTTTTATGTATCTAGATACTTCTCAATGCGCTGATTCCAAATTTTGAAACCGCAGGTCGATATCTCGTTTCGTTCTCGAGATATTTATATTCAAAGTTTTGCCAAAAACTACCCATTTTTGGGTTATTACCCAAAAATGGGTAGAGATATGAATTTGGCACCAACACCATTCGATTCTACGGGCAAAATTACATAAATGCACCAATTTTCAGAATTTTTGAACACCGCATACAATCTCTATAGCAAAATAACTGAAAATGGCTAAAAATCGCAAAAATCGTAAGGGGTACCCCTTACGATTTTTTCAGATTTTGGCCATTTTCTGGGGTTTTCAAACTTTTATTCATAAAAAATGAACTAGTTGCACAAAAATTATAAAAATTGCTATACTTATGTAATTTTGTCCGTAGAATCGAATGGTGATGCCGCCAAATTCATATCTCGACCCATTTTTGGGTTATTACCCAAAAATGGGCAGTTTTTGGCAAAACTTTGAATCTAAATATCTCGAGAAAGAAACGAGATATCGACCTGCGGTTTCAATATTTGGAATCAGCGCATTAAGAAGTATCCAGATACATAAAAATTAGATTTTTGAAAATTTTGAAGTTTTTGTCGAAATATGGGGTATATTGACTTTTGGGGCAATAATTCAAAAATGGGTAGAGATATAAACTCGGTGGTAATATTATTTGATTGTAAAGAGAATGTTACGTAAGTCTACGGAATTTTTGGATATTTGAACATCTGCGTGAATGTGACAATTACTTCTTTCTACTTCAGCTTTCTCCAATTTTTTTAGGGGTCACTGTTTCTTATTTTGCTTCATACAGTTCTTCCTCTCTCAAATCTTCTGCGATACAGTCCTTCCATGTAAATGTAAATACATAATGCATAATTAGCAGTAGGTAATATTTTTACTTTATATACATATGCTTTTAAAAGAAAAAAATTCATACCTATATCAAATTTCAAGTAACCGTACTATGTGCGAAATGTATGCTAATATATAATTTCACATATTTACATTATAATAGTGTGCGTGACTTTATGCACTAAATGACTAGTTGCGATTGTGACATTTCAAATTTTATCACAAGCTGATGGTTATTTCTTTAATTTGATATGGTGCAAATTACAAATAAATCTTCAATACCAAAATCTGTGTTGTTAGATTGGCATAATCAAAAATCTTTATGAAAATATACTGTACAATATTTTTTGCCCTCCTGAAGTGTAATGGGAACTTTACAATTGTATACACAACAAGTGTTGTGTTAACATATATACCTACCTAATTCGTCTCTTTATATGAGAATGTGATATACTAAAAAAGAGTAAATAGATTATTCTTTTCTAGTGATACAATAAGTATTTTTACAAACTTTTTACCTTCCGTCACCTTTAGGTAAGGAAGGTATTGTCTTTGGTAAAAAATTCGTTGGTGTTTTCAATGAATAAGGACGTTTGGTGGTCCCTAAAATACGAATTTACTATTTTTTAGATGATGTCTGTATGTAGGTGTGTGTATGTGTGTGTGTGTGTGTGTGTGTGTGTGTGTGTGTGTGTGTGTGTGTCCCTGTATGTGTATGTGTGTCCGTGTTTGACAAATTTTTCTCCGACGATAACTCCAATACTACAATGCTAAAAATTATAATTCTTTATATCCATATGAAGAGCTGATTAAATTTTGGTTATAATTGATCCATCGGAAGTACACTTACGTAACATTGTCTATACAATCAAATAATATTACCACCAAGTTTATATCTCTACCCATTTTTGAATTATTGCCCCAAAAGGCAATATACCCCATATTTCGACAAAAACTTCAAAATTTTCAAAAATCTAATTTTTATGTATCTAGATACTTCTCAATGCGCTGATTCCAAATTTTGAAACCGCAGGTCGATATCTCGTTTCGTTCTCGAGATATTTATATTCAAAGTTTTGCCAAAAACTACCCATTTTTGGGTTATTACCCAAAAATGGGTAGAGATATGAATTTGGCACCAACACCATTCGATTCTACGGGCAAAATTACATAAATGCACCAATTTTCAGAATTTTTGAACACCGCATACAATCTCTATAGCAAAATAACTGAAAATGGCTAAAAATCGCAAAAATCGTAAGGGGTACCCCTTACGATTTTTTCAGATTTTGGCCATTTTCTGGGGTTTTCAAACTTTTATTCATAAAAAATGAACTAGTTGCACAAAAATTATAAAAATTGCTATACTTATGTAATTTTGTCCGTAGAATCGAATGGTGATGCCGCCAAATTCATATCTCGACCCATTTTTGGGTTATTACCCAAAAATGGGCAGTTTTTGGCAAAACTTTGAATCTAAATATCTCGAGAAAGAAACGAGATATCGACCTGCGGTTTCAATATTTGGAATCAGCGCATTAAGAAGTATCCAGATACATAAAAATTAGATTTTTGAAAATTTTGAAGTTTTTGTCGAAATATGGGGTATATTGACTTTTGGGGCAATAATTCAAAAATGGGTAGAGATATAAACTCGGTGGTAATATTATTTGATTGTAAAGAGAATGTTACGTAAGTCTACGGAATTTTTGGATATTTGAACATCTGCGTGAATGTGACAATTACTTCTTTCTACTTCAGCTTTCTCCAATTTTTTTAGGGGTCACTGTTTCTTATTTTGCTTCATACAGTTCTTCCTCTCTCAAATCTTCTGCGATACAGTCCTTCCATGTAAATGTAAATACATAATGCATAATTAGCAGTAGGTAATATTTTTACTTTATATACATATGCTTTTAAAAGAAAAAAATTCATACCTATATCAAATTTCAAGTAACCGTACTATGTGCGAAATGTATGCTAATATATAATTTCACATATTTACATTATAATAGTGTGCGTGACTTTATGCACTAAATGACTAGTTGCGATTGTGACATTTCAAATTTTATCACAAGCTGATGGTTATTTCTTTAATTTGATATGGTGCAAATTACAAATAAATCTTCAATACCAAAATCTGTGTTGTTAGATTGGCATAATCAAAAATCTTTATGAAAATATACTGTACAATATTTTTTGCCCTCCTGAAGTGTAATGGGAACTTTACAATTGTATACACAACAAGTGTAACCTACATTTTACGCTTACTGTGTTGTAACTTGTCTAACTATGCGGTAAAATAATCAAAATACACTGGACGTTTATGGGCATTTAGAAAAGAAATCATCTTTACTATAATAAAGTTCATGTAAAAAATACTACCTACTTAAGTTATTTTTTTACTTTAACATTTCCTGTATTTAAAATTAATTTATATAAACTAAAATCACGGCAGCGACATCTGTTATTATTGTAAAAATCCGCCGTTACTGACATAGTCACCGATCGATATACCTGTCAAATACGCGAGGCGAACATTGCTGAATTGTCAAATATCGACAACTACCTATTATTTATTACGAAGAAAGCATGAGCAAATAAATATATTATCAATCATAAACAACGTCTATTATTACAAATAAATTTTCGCTAGAAGCAGTACTCTAATGAAGGTAAGTAAAATCAAATTTGAAAATTGACTTAACCCCAGTATTTTAAACTAACTCTTTTCAGAAGTATAACCTATCTCATTAAAAAAAGTTATTTTCATTATCGTCGGCCAAAAAATTTGATACAATTCTCGTGCGTGAAGTATTTTACGGCGCTCCAGCTAATAAGGCACTCGCCTTAGGGGCTCGTGCCTTAAACAAAGCTTTCGCGCTGTAAAATACAACTTACACGAACTCGAATGTAAATAACTATTATAAGAAAACAACCGCAACGCATGTGCGTTGGAGTATACAATTTTGCAATTCAGGAAGCTTTAAAATGTAGGAAGGTAAATTCTTTCCACTATCTTTATATACTTTGTATGCGTGCACGGTTTCGTAAAAGCAATATTTCCAAACTTCCATATCACCTTAGGTAACATAAAACCTGGAACAGGCTTTTCTACGCGCATCATTTACCAACAGCGTATTTCCTGTATTTTTCCACCTTCAGTCAGATAACAAGCGTTCCGTAAGCGAATTCACCGCCATCTAGCGCTGATTACGGCCATTAATATCCCGTGGCATTAATTTTTTTAACTTTTCCCATCAGATTCACCCGAGAAGGAACAATAGTAATAGCCTCAAATTGGTACGTATTGATTTTCTGTAGATTCTTATCATGGTTAGGATCAAACAATGAATGTTCTGTCATTATTGGTCTTTTTTATTGTTGAATAAAAAAAATTGTAGATTGAATCGAAATTGATAGTATGATACTGTTTGTTTTGTTTTCGTAAACGATATGAACGATATTTCTGTTTCGAATGCGTCATTTATTCTGACAGCAGATGGATTTCTATAAATATTGTACCGTTTATTTATTTGGGTGAAGTGTAAAAATTGCAGAAATATTAATAATTACATCGTCAATCTGTTTTAAATTTTTTCTCATTTATTTGATTTTTAATTAGGGCTCAAAACCAGCGGATTCAAAATACCTGAAGAATTGGTGCGCATGCGCAGATTGGCATCGAATGGCAGTTGATAAGTTTCGCAATATTATAATTTTCCTGTTTTCTTTCACTTTATTATTAATAAATAAACTTTTTTGTTGAATTAAAACGTAACTGTTATAGTAAATATAATAAATTTGTTTGGTTTAATAAAACCATCAAATTTTGTGACATTTTTGAGGTTACAATCACAATTAAAAACATGAGATTTTGACAGCATCAGTGTACCTACCGAATACTTACGACTATATTCTCAAAAGATCATCGTGACTTAATGGTCATTACAATTGAAATAACGTTTATAATGATCATTAATATAATAATCATTACCAGTCGTCATCTATCTCGGCTATAAGTCATGATTTTACATGTCTTTATATTAAAATTTAAAATGTTATTTTTGCACCATTCTCCTAAATTAATATTACTTTGGTCAGTTTTATATAAAATATAAAAAAATTATACTTTTAAATGACAGTCGAAATTTTGACAGTAATATTCATAGTATATTATACGCCAATATTGTAAGCCGAGGGCGAAACCCGAGAGATAAAAGGCGCCTGGTCAATAATGATCTTATCAATCGTGGTTTATATACTATTTTTTCACTACTATCACATAATCCTATTTGAATTTCTTTTTATTCATAATAACAATAATTTTGACATGAATAATTACGTTACTTATTTGTTAATATTCACAAAAACAAAGTAGGCTGCATTTGTTTTTATCTGACGTTTCGCTCATTTCGCTGGTTTAATAACCTCACTTATGGGCCTTGATTTGTATTTGATATAATTATTTAATAAAAACACTTTCTGCTGTTACAGTCAGCAGCCTTATTAATTTATTATTATTTTTAAATAAACCTATTGAAATGTATTTACCTACAAATACAAAAATAAATAGAGATTTACTCATTTCTACATTTACACATTTTCACCGAAACACACATTGGCCAGGCGAGGCGGCAGCGTAGGTCAATTTAAAATTAAGCGGCAAATTTAAATTATATACTTAACACCTTTCTTGAGTTTAATGAGCTAAATAATATTTGGATTTGGAGGCTTGAGTTTGATTGAGAAGTGACAGTTTGCATTATAGACCTAGGTTAAAAATAAATTATTATTGACCTAGGTTACCATGGTTACAAGCAAGCGGGAGTAAAAAACAATTTCTCTTGTCAAATAAAGGTAAATAATAGTGGGTTCCTAGGCTAGTAGTGAAAAAACGTATTTATGTGTTTTGTACTTTTATTTTTTACATGGTTAACTCCACAGTTATAACCATTACTACGGAAATTTATTGGGATCAAGTGTCGTCAATACATATTTCATATTTTCAAAATCAACAATGTATAATACTGCTAAGCCTTGATGATTAATGATACATTAATTTAATGCTTTTTTTATATAATTAAATGTGCATGAATTTTTCATTGACAGGTGTTTTAATCCATATGAGTATATTTTTTGTAAACATATGATACGCGCACCATTATAAATTAAGGGGCCTATTCAGAACTCAATATTTGCATAGTCGTTATGGTCTTTATGGTTGTTATGTACTGTAAAGATTGTTAAAATCAAATTTTGTATTCTCAGTACTGAAGGTGGTTGTGGTTACCGTCAACAAATATTACGTGTTTTGACAGTCTTTATCATAACGACTGCTAAAACTATGAATTTATGGTTGTTATCACGTTGTTATTTCTAATATTTGACATGTGACAGATTATTACATCAATCATATATTATTAATAATGTCCTTTCTGCTAAATATTAGCAGGATGCAGTTGATTATTCGCATGGATCATGCTTCGACTTAAATAATGATAATAAGAACGATAAAAACCGTCGTGGACGAAAGTTACTTTTGACGTAAATACATATTTCTTTGAAAATATTATATTCTGTGGTAGGTATTCGTGAAAACCTAGTTATTTATTCTGGTGCTAATGTGTGCTTTTTCTTCAATCAAAATTAAAAAAAAAATCTTTCCATAACTTTTCAGTCACGTTGGGATCAGTGGTAGGAATTAGAATGTGTGCATTTTAAATATAATTGGCAACACATTATTAAAAGAATAAAGAGTTGACATATAAGGTTAGGTTAAATTCATATATGCATAATGAAGTTAGCTATTGTCAAATAATTTGGTTCATTCACAAGTATTATTTTGTAAAGATTGTCAATAATACCGACGTAGGTTCTGAATTGACAAATTCCTAAAGATTGTTACAAATGTCTTTATGATATCAATCTTTATGTCCGTAACAATCTTTATGACTGTGTTTCTCTGAATAGGCCACTAAATCTGCGCCACAATTTTTCATTACATTAAGATAGTCAGCGGTATTGGCTCTCCAATTATGCAGTAAATGAAGCCTAGTGTAGTGTTGCGTTAACTAACCAAAATAACCACATCAAGTGCAGAATGAAATCATTCCGCTGTGCAGTCCAGGGGAATCATAGAACCATCAGTTGCACTAATACCGCGCAATTAGCATTAGGATCATACACACTCAATCAAATAACAGCACCATTTCGGTTTGTACATGCACTTTCCATGTAGACTAGGTTTTCACGGAAAGGGTAGCCAGTAGCGTAGCCATCTAATCAATGACGCGCTGATAAAGTCATTGAATTTGCAGTGTGATTGTGCGTTGTATGAGGATTGGATATTAGGTTTGCGCTCTTACTTTATGGATGTTAACATGCTCTACCACAATGTACTATTGTTGGTTTTGCTAATATTATTGGTCTTATTGAAATGAATGGGACAGTTTATCTACCGATTAGAAAATAATTAAGGTAAAATAATTAACACTTGGCTAAGTTTTAAAAAATAAAGTTTATTATCTTTACCGCGATTTCGGCTTTTACGCCATCTTCAGAAGACTGAGAAATGTACAAGAGAACTACATGAAAATAAATACCTAGTCTTGCCATAAGTTCTGTTACAAAGATTAAGTTGTTAATTGGAAAACAAAACAATATCTATACAATTTTATACATTTGTTTTATTAAAATATATCTAAAATAACAAAAAAAATATATATTCTCCATCAAAAACACTTAAATTTTTTATTATATCTTACATAGATTTAGAGATAAAGACACTATAATATATAGAGTAATCTAAGAGGCTAGGCACTAAGGAAACCAGTTAACAAATTCCAATATTTATAACATAGTTTGTAAATGACACATGTCAGTGCCAAAAATCAACAAACAGTTTTAGTGACATTCTGATAACTTTTTCTGGGAAGTATATTTAATCTTTCTTATTGTTTTATTAATTAAATATTTGAAATTATAGGTAAAATGCATATATCCATCAGAAATACCGCCAATCTGGTTAATGAATTGGAACAATCTCTGACATTTAGAAACTTCCTCATACAATGAAAAATAGATATAATTAGAATTATATGTGTGCAGAAGACATGTTAAATACAATAAAAAATAATATTTGGGCAAAGTTCTGTAATTATGCTATAAAACGACGGTTTGGAAGCGAAGTCTAATACAATACTTCATAGCCTAATATGGAAATGGCGAGAGGTCTTGTGCTGGCCACAACAGATTTTTAAATTATATATTTGTGGTAAATGACATATCGGAACAATAGACCTTATTGAAGAATAGTCCATTCTATATTTTTAATATATCTGTTAATTATTATGTGAAATAAATTAAAATAAAATTAATTGTAATTTATCAATGGAATATTATTATTAAAAATTTTAATGAATTAAGCATACAGATCAAACAAATAAAATTTATGGAATAAATAGATAATAATTTAATCATAGATTTTGAAATAATTATTTATAATAATTATACCAATATTCGGCAGTTGATATGAAAATAATTACCGAACAAACTATTTCTACTCACGGAAAGGAAATGGACAAACCATTGCAAAAATGTAAACAGCAACAACTACAACGTTGGTAAAGTTTGACAGCGATTTCAGCGATAGTTGGAATGAAACATGACATCGACATTGTGGTTTCATCGCGTGTTCGAGAACCGTTCACTACGCTGGCTTCCAGTGGAGCCTCCACACGAAGCCATACCGTACAGAAGATTTTTATTACTTTTTTTTAGAAATCTCAGATAATGGATACATATAAATTATAAAAAATATTTAATAGAAGATTTATGACCTCATCTTTTTAATTTGTTTTCATTTAAGTATAAGTGGACATGGATAAAATTATTGTTGTTAACTGAGCGTTAGGGTAACACCAAATTTTAACAAAAAATCTGATGTGGTCAACACAATACCTCCCGCTTTTTATTTTTTATTAATTTAAATGCATGCCTACATATTTACTAACCCTGCAAACTATCATTTGCATATATCTATTACTTTATATGATCCATTTTTAGTGCAGCAAACATATTAGAATTATATCGGATTATTCTGTGCATTCAATATTTGTGTGATGGAAAATATATTATTTTTACTAACCTTAATTTCATTAGACTCAATGCAATCTTCTTAACACAGTTTCATTATTAATTTTAATGTAATTATTTCCTGATAGTGACATTTGTTTAAACATGTCAAAATTATTATTAAAATATTATGTTTTTGTTTGACGCATAGGCAAGATAATGTACAAAAAATAAATTATTTTATAATTCAATTTATTGCTAAATGCTATAATCGTATTCGGAGGACATCAAAACGTGTTTATTCACTAAAATCTCTATACGCGATTTTTAGCACGATCCCTATATCTCCCATACCTAGGGTAGCGGGAGGTAAAAATGGCAAATAGCACAAATAGTTGATTTACCATATATTTTTACACTAATCTACACTTATTTGTATTACGACTGCAGAAAAATTATTAAATGTTTTTTTTTTTACAAGAAAAACTGTTAAAAGTTTGTATAAGTGATACTTCCGGTTATCTGATATACTCTAAAAATTTATGAGCTCTTGCCACATTAATATAGAATGGGTATACAAAATTTCAGAGTAACGAGTTGTCAATCTTCACAACTTGTTTAGGAGTAAGCTGAGATATGTAATCGTCTTATTTATAATAATGGTAGTAAAATACTATTAGGCCGAACAAACGGATGTTACTAATTTTAGAATATTGCGAAGAAATTTTTTGACAACCCGTAAAACAATTGTTACTGTCATTAAAAATTACTTGTTTGACATTTGGATAGACTCTAGATTAAATTTATTTTAAAAATTTAGCAGTGCAGACACTCAGATTTTTTTTTCTGTGTGAACCGTAACAGATACCACAAATTACACAGAGATAGAAAAGTTTACTATTGAATGTATCTTTCTGAAGAAAAATAATTTTACGTTTTCGGCATTGCCATTAAATAGTTACGGTCTAATTAATGTTGGGACACCTAAGTTTCATACACTAGTGGTTCACTAATAATAACAAGTATCACCTTAAACGATGACTTATAACCATATAAACTGTCATACCAAATTTCATCCAAATCGAATCGTCCGATTATTATAAGCAAAATTTTTTTTTTTCGAAGAACTTTGAAGCAGATTTGTGGCTAAATGGTAGAAGCAAGTTTGGTTAAATCGTCTTATTTTAGCCTCAGGAATCTGTGGTTAAGCCATGTCTCTCTATTTAAGAGACACCCTATATATAGCGGATAGCACATGTGGCTATGAATTAGAATAGACCTCCTGGAGACATCAAAACGTGCTTCTTCGTTATAATCTCTATATGCCATTTTTAGCACGATCCCTGTGCCTCCCTTACCAAGGGTAGCGGGAGTTAAAAATAGATGCCAGAAGCATATCATTGACATTCCAGTTACCTTCCGCGCTTTTTTCTGTCGTCTGATCTCTTTGTAGCAGCTCTCGCTAATCCTGACACAGGATTACCATTGTTAAAACTTGATAACTGCAACTGTCGCATGTACAAAAGGTACCTACCGCTATAATTTCATTCACGACGCTGTTATTATTCAAAATGGCGTTTGAATAATTCCTGGAACGTTTGCCGTAGGTTCTGCCCCAGAATAAATATTTAAATTGATTTGAAGTTATGTATATTTCGGGTCCTGTTTCTCGCGGGAGATTTATTCAACACCGGCATTTGCATCGGTGGACGCGCAAGTGATGGAACGTGGATATTCTGGCTTCTGTTCCTGGTTATCACTAATGAAATCTGCATTATTTCTGCGCTATTTTCCGTCTGATTTGCGTCGCCAGCCGACGTTGTTGTGCTGCTAAGCAAGGTAATAAGATTTTCTGAGCGATATTTCATGTCAATAACAACGTTATACACAGTTTTTATTTTAATGACCTATTGTTATTACAGGGACGTTAATTTTTTTATTTATTTTGTACTCTCTCGAAAAAAAATGTCGGATATGGAAATGAGAACATTGAACTTGGATATCTGATTGTTACATTACTTGTATCGCGCAATTTACTTTTAATATTGTCAACAGTACCACTTACTAACTAGAGAAAACAGTTCCTTTGTTCTAATAAACCATGGACTAGGTCAATAAAATGGTTAAACTGACAGACAGAATTTAGGTACGAAAATTTTCAATATTACCTCAAAAGTAATGATAGCCACCGAATTGAAAGAGCAACAAGAAAAAGAAATCTGTTGTGGCCAGCACAAAACCTTCCGTCAATTCGATGTATTTTGTACAAATCCGATACCAAAAGTTCCTTGGAAAAGATTCTATATATCCTGTAAAATTGTAACACGAACACACTTTTTTTACAAATTCCATATTGCAAGTTTCTTTGAAAAGATTATATAAATCCAATATAATTATAACACGAATGTACATTCTGTAAATTGCACTTCACGCTTCCTCATTCCTATCCAACGCATCTTCTTCACACAGTTCTTCCTCTCTCAAATATTCTGCTACACAGTCCTTCCATCTTCTCCTTGGCCTTCCTCGTACTCCCGGCATTGAAATTGTAAGGCACTTGCGAGGGACACTCTGTCACTTATGTTACTTTCTGATCCTAAACTTTCCACTTTGGTTTTGCCCTTAGAATTTTTTGAATGTATTTGCTGTTTCCATAATTTTTGCAAAGCTGACTGATTTTTGAAAGTTAACCTCTCTTAATCTCTCTATAACTCTCTATCTATTGAATATTAAGGAAAATGTATAATCAAATCGTATAGAGAATAAGATTTTCTTTCATATTAAAAACGAATCATAATTATATATTTAAAAGTAGTCCAATTAGAAGAATTGAAGTTTAGTGAGGATCTTAAAAAAATGCATCCATTAAAAAATGAAATAAACAAACTCATGCTGTTTCCAATCCCACCAGCGGGACAAATAGTGTCATCTGTTAATGAACAATTGAAAAACAATAACCTGCATAATTATACCTCTTGCTCATTCTCAAATCATGACAAAGTTAACCAACAGGAGAAATTGTTTCAACAAATACCTCTAGTAGTATTGAGACAACTATAATACTTGCGGAAATGAAAAAGATGAAAATGCAACTGTCAGTCAACATCAATAACGTTCGTGCAGAAATAACAGGAAAACAACAACTATTAGAGCAAGAATTGTCTGAAATAAAACTAAAATTACAGGAGCAAGAGAAGAAAATTAAACTACATGAAAACGAAATGTTATAATAAAAGGGAATAAAGGAAGAAGCAAAGATTCTTCAAGAGTACAGGTAGTTTTAAAACTCTTTAAAGAATTACTGCCAACTGATACATGATTAGGAAAATTAACAAACGGGCGAGTAAGATCAATTTTAGTATAACGTCACATGGAGGAAAACCACGATTTAAAATATACTGGTTATGCCACTTGTCATATTTTTCATTGTTTCTGATGGTCCGCTTGATACGTGTTTCCTTGAATAATCCGCTAGATGCGCTACGTGAGAACGACCCAACGACAGCAAACTATTTTTACATAAAATATAAAAAATGAAATACATAATGAATTTATTTTTAATATAAATTTATATATCTAATGGAAACCTGAATCAACACATTGTTAGAATTTAAAATTGGAAAAACTGAATAAATTGATAGAACCGCACGCTTCCAGATTTCCATTCGGTAATAATATCTTCTTCCCGAAAATGTTTTCGACAAACATCATTCAATCTTAATTCGCGATCATCGCTACTAATTGCACATTACCATTTTTTAAAAAGTGATATATAGAGTGGAGCAGCAAACAGAGATTCTTTTTCAGTGGATTTCTTGTAACCGGTTTCACATCCAGGAATGAAACATTTTCTATTTAATTTTCTTTTCATTTTGCATTAATTTCAATATCTTTCAACAAAATATTTATATTACATTATATATAATAAGAATATGTACTTCAAAACCTGTTTTATATACCTTCCTATAAGATATAACATGTAATATTTTCAAAATGACGTGCAAATGACAGGTGTCAGTTGGGTCGTTCTCAGCCTCTAGCGGAAAAAACAAGGAAACACCTATCGCTTTGGACCCTCGTTTTGTGCAGAGTGGCACAACCAGTATATTTTAAATCGTGAGGAAAACAGGCGAAATATTAAGAAATTATAGTTGATATTTGAGATTAAATGATTTGTTTTAAAACGCTATTATAAAAAAATCTTGTAAGTAATACATTGAGAAATGAGTGTTTTAGGCACTTGGCGTGTTGTACCTCGTCGCGTTAAAGTCACTAGATATATAAAGTACCGCAATTGGCCGCCATATTGTGTCTAGCTTAGGCGCCAAGGGCGCCAAATTTAAAATGGATTATCTTGAAACGAGTGCGTTATTACAAAGAAAAATAATCGGCAGTGAAATAAATCTATGAAGGTAATTAATTGATGTTGATTTTATGTTCATAATTTTTATAATATGCATATATATAAATACAAAACATAACTGATCGAAATTATATAGAAAATAATAAAAAATAAGTACAATTAAGGTTAATTTTCTTCAGGTCGTTTGACATGACAGCAATGACGCTAAAGTCCCCAGATATAGTGACTTTTATAGGCACAGCCAACTACAACTGGACCCTGATTGGCCTGATTCCGCCATATTGTGTCTTAAAAACGTTCTTCTCTCTCTCTAACACATTGGTACAATGAATTGCGGTACTTTATATATCTAGTGACTTTAGGTCGCGTGCCTAAAACACTAATCATTTCGCAACTTATTACATAAATAGCTATTAAATAACTTGCAAAGGATATTAAACGCATCCATGAAATATGCTCTCCTGGTATCGCATAATACGATCCAGATCTGGATTTAATTTAATCAAGATTTGAGACTGTCTTCCTAAAGTGCAATACAACTTGAAATAGTTTGCAGCCAATATTGAGGAGTAAATCGAAATAGAGCAAAGTTGTCTGTAACTTTGGCAAAACAAAATACCAAGACTATATTACTCTATTTGAAATTCTAATCTTCTTCAAAGGAAATACCTGAGCACATATATTACATTAACATGTTTTCTTATCAGGTATATTTATCTCTGAAAGTTTGATATCAAATATAAGTTTACAGCATATAGTGTTAATAATAGTTTACGTGCAAATGTCTCGTTTGCAATAACATTCTGTTCCAAACTCATTTCGCATTGTTAATAACGCAAAGGAGACGATATTTTCTGAATTTTATATTTCATAAAACGTGTATCGTGTGACTGTTTTGCGTCAGTCTCCGGAATGGCGTTCAATTCGATGGATAGAGTTTATTCTAAAACTTTTATACGGTCGTACCTATGGTTTTTAATCAAGTAAAGTGTGTATAGTCGTCACTGCATGAACTTTGATAGCCTATTATAAAAGAGGAAAGCACGTAAACCTTCTTTCAATTCCATTTATGACTTTAGAAGTATAGAATGTGCTCTGTATCAGTAAATATTGGTTCTCCTATTTATAGTGAATAAACAAGTTTTATTTCTCAAATATATTAGTATAAAAGCATGAAATAGTCTTATTTATTTCATATCAGGGATATTTATTTTCACGCTATCGACTCATATTTCTCTATTTTTCAGGTTTTTTATACGAGTAGTTATATTCAAATGAATATGAATATATAATATTTCGTCAAAAAAAACTATTTACAAATATGATTACAAAATAGACTCTCATACTCTTGAAAGGGTCATACAATTTAAAGATCTTGGTGTTTTATTTGATGAAAAGCTCAATTTCATTAAACACATATTACAAACTGTTAAATCTGCCTACAAAAATTTAGGTTTCAGTATTAGAAATACACAGTACTACGTTCATATTTCAACTCTTAAGAAACTATATTTCTCGTTCGTAAGAACAAACTGGAATATTGTCAGCAAGTTTGGTGTCCTATATATATAATAAATACAGCCATGTTATTGAATCTATTCAACGCAAATTTATTAAATTTTGCTTTTTCAAGCTTTACAGACATTATCCTAGCTTTGATACTGATTACAAAGATTTGTTGTGTGAATTTAGTATTGTGTCTCTTAATACTCGAAGAAAAATACAATCATCATTGTTCCTTTATAAAGTTTTACATTGTGTTATAAATGATCCCGTAATCCTAGGTAAAATTTCTTTCTCAGTTCCTAGGCATAATTCCCGATTTAAATATACATTCTACTGTAACACTCCTCGAACGAACTATGAAGTAAAGTCACCTATTCGTATGATTTGTTTTAATTTTAACAATTTACCTCAATATTTCGACATTTTCGTCGGCTCGATTGTAAAGTTTAAAAATGCTTTGTACAATTATTCTATTCATTAACTACTACTATTTATTACAATACATTGTCTGAAACAGCTATATGTATTAATTAGTTCTAGGTTTGTCATTCTATTTGTTAACTACTTGTGTCATTAAACATGTTAAATTTATGTTTTAGTATAGTCAACCTGTAATTGGGGTCTTGAACCCTGTTGGTCAGACTAGCAATAAATAAATAAATAAATAAATAAATATACTGAACTAACACTTGTGGTTCTGGAGGCAAAGTACAAGTGAAACAAATTCAAGTTCCTTATATGAAAAACTTTCTTATTATGCAGCCTACAGAAAATTTGTTGTAGGTCTTTATGGGCCAAATTATTCGAAAAATTTAATAGGCACCACAGAAATTTTCTCTCGCCTTTTGATTTGTGAGCTACAAGACTATCACTTGATTTTATGTTATGATTTAAAACAATCAATGTACTGTTATGAAAATTAAACAAATTTATAAATTATTAAAAAATCTTCCAGTACATAATACAATAATAATACCTTTTAGTATATGTTCTGCATATTTTATTAAAATCCAACGTTGTTTTCTTCGGGGAAACCATAAATAAATAAATAAAATATACTTACAGTACATAAACTAAAAGGTTGTATTATTAAATTTATTCACATAGTAAAAATTTTTACACAGAGGAGTTACGTCATAAAAACATTACAATATAGAGAGAAAAAAAATGTAGTAATGACCGAGTGATGTTTATGTTTAGAAAAATGAAGAAAATAAATATTATATTTTGCTTACTATAAGAAATGTACCTTTTAGTTAAATTTACAATTATTTGAAAGCCGAACATAATGGTTTTAATGCATTTTTAATTTATTTTTAAAAAAATGTAGTTCATTTTTATCTCATGTTGGCACTAATGGATTTCAATATTTATACGTTTATATGACATGTATCTTGTCGACCTTTCTTTCGTTTTTGCCTTTTCGTATGATACCATTTGTTTACGTTGTTCGTTGTTTCTTCTTTTTCACCACTGTTGCCTTAAGGGCTAAAGTGTAAATAATATTTCGCGTACTAAGTTCACAAAGTTGATAATTCCAGTTTTACTTGATAATAAAATTTTCAGTAGTTCAAATAATATTACTCACAGTTTCACATTCATTTATTAAATTGTACAAAGTGTGTAAATAAACATAGTCTTAGTGTACTGCATTTTTCACTGCACAAAAACAACCCAAGAATCCTGGCCTACACGACTAGCTATCCGCAAACCTTCCTCATCCTTCTCTCAGTTACACAGAGATACAAGATGGCGCCCGAGCAAGAATCAACCCCTACAGCAGCGATGGAGCGTGAGGATGACGTCACAATTTGGCGACCGAATAATGACGTCACAATTTGGCGATCGAACAATGACATCATAAAATGGCACCAGAGCAGTGTCGTTACACTACATGTAGTTTAAATATTTTCCTTTAATTTTCAACTTCATAAAGTTACACAAACTTTAGCTCAACCTTGTACAAACTAATCTAAAACTATGGCAAACTTAATAGCTAAAATAAATTTACTTTCTCTGTTTACGTTACAAAACAGTTGAAATTAGACAAACACCGGAGCCATTGATTTATTTACTTCATGAAACATTTAGCGCGATGGCGTAGACCACAAAACAAAAGTAGGTAAGCAATTACAACCATATTTAACTACAAATTTCCGCTCGTAGGAACTTGTTTTAAACTAATATACATACTTTATATACCATTTTTTACACCTCATATGAAATGCATTTAATTTTCAACAAATTTAATTCATTTAACCAGACATATTTTATTAAAATAATGAAAAAGGTAGGTACAAAATTAGCTGATTTGTATGTACTAATATTTTATTTTAATTCACTATTTATTTTATACTAGTTAAAATTGCGGGCGTTGTCTAAAATTTTAATTATTTCTAAAATTCCCCAGAATATTAAAAGTATGTATCATTGTTCTCCCTGGTTTCCTGTTGACTCCTCCTTCTGTTATGTTTGGCACTAAACTTGACTACCATACTTGTCACCCACCGACGTACTAGCTGATCTCGACTAACTTTTCCTCATTCTTATACCTTATCTCACAATATGTATGTGTATATGTATGTGTGGATGTTGGAGAGACGATTACTCAAAAACTATAAGACTTAAGACCAGTTTAACTATGAATTCCTCAATCTGACATTCATGGGAAGGGCTAAAAAGGTTTTGGTAACAATTGGCCAACCGGAAGTAGTAGGTAGTTTCTAAAAAAAAATTCTAAATTTTATTTTTTGAAAAGTTTTGATATTACTAATATTGAAGAACATAAAATTCTACACATGATACATTTAAATTTTTTATTATATCTTCCATAAATTTAAAGATAAAGACGCTATAATATATAGAATATCGGGATGTAATAAGTAGAGTAGGCTAAAATACATTAAGGAAACCAGTTGACAAATTCAAACGTTTATGACATAATTTATAAATGACAGATGTCAGTGTCAAAAATCAAAAATTTTAGTTACATTCTGAATGCTTTTTCTGGGAAGTACATTTAACCTTTCTTATTGTTTTATTAGTGAAATATTTAAAATTATAGGCAACATGCGTATATGCATTAGAAATACCGCCAATCTTGTTAATGAATTGAAAGATAGATATAATTAGAATTGTATGTGTGCAGAAGACATGTTAAATACAATAAAAAAAAACAATATTTGGGTAAAGTGCTGTAATTATTTTTTTATAAAACGACGGTTTGATAGCGAAGTGCAATACAATACTTATATAATATAACATAAAATGGAAATGGCGGGAGGTCTTGTGCTGGACACAACAGATATTTTCTTTATAGAAATTGTCACTTATGTTTCAGACAGCAAACTATAGCACGAGTTAGAAATTCAAAAACGAGTGCGCGAATAAAAAAAGTATTTGAATCGGCTTTTCTAAGTCAATTTACTATGCAGAAAATTTTTCATATGTCTGTAAACACAATCAAAACTATACAAAATAATACAATAATGATCATATGTACCAGTGCATAAACATCACTTTCAAAATAAAATTAAGTGCTAGAAAAATTAACTAAAATAAGCGAGACGTTTTAATATTAATATATGGTGCGTTAATTTCTTCTTCTTGGAACAGTGTATATAAAAATAATATGATATAAAAATAGCATCAGATATAAACCCTAGCCACGATTTGAACATTCAGAACATAGAATTAATTCCTATAAAAGTTATTTCTATAAAGATTCGTATCGTAGGAATGTGGTCTTTGGCTGGCAATAATCTTTATACGACAGTTTAAAAGGTGCTTCCAATAATGCGTCTAATATTATTACCTGTTCGGCTGTGGCAAAACATCATTATCATCATCGCGATGTCTCCCTTTACGAAATCGCGGCGGTTAGAACGAACCCGAGGTCGGTTTATTGCTACGCAATCTCATTCCTGGACGCAGGACGACGCAGAACGACGCCGAATGTTACCATAAAATCATAAACCCATTACTTTTAACAGCAGTTCCAGAACCCAACACAGTGCCGGATTAGATTTGAACGCGCTCCTAGGCAAAAATATTCTTGCGCCCCTAGGCAAAAATATTCTTGTGCAACACCCCCCCCCCCCCCCCCCCCCTGATGGGTATATGTATTTTACCAGAATGTCACTAAAACTGTTGATTTTTAACACTGACATATGTCATTTACAAACTATGTTATAAACATTTGATTTTGTCAAGTCGTTTCCTTAGTGTCTTAGCCTCTGCGATTAGAATATTTTATGTATTATAGTGTCTTTATCTCTAAATCTATACAAGATATAATAAAAATTTTAAGTGTATTAGATGGAGAATTTTGTTCTTTAATATTTGTAATAACAAAAATTTCCAAAAAATTATATTTAGAAGAATTTTTGTAAGAAACTACTACTTCCGGTTTCCAATTGTTACCAAAACCTTTTCAGCTCTTCCCAGGAATGTCAGATTGAGGAAACTGCAGTCAAATATTTTTTAAGTCTTATAGTTTTTGAGGAATCGTCCCTTCAACATCCAGACACACATACACACACACACACACACACACACACACACACACACACACACACACACAGAGACATTTTAAAAATGTTATAATCGGATTCGAGGAATCTTAAATCGTGCTTATTCAATAAAATCTGGATATGCGAATTGTAGCATGAATCCAATACCTCTCTTACCGAAAGGTAAAAACCAATATCTTTAAATTAAATTCTTTTTCTTGATTTTTTGCTTTTGAATTTGGCAATTATATTATCGAAAGTCAGAGCGTTGGTTATTGGACTGTTTATTGACAGAACTGCCAAATTCGTGAGTCATTCCTGAGTAATAGAATTTTGTAAATATGTCTTCGTCCTCTTTAATGTAGAGAATGACCTCTCACCACTCACGTTTGTTCATGGTTTGCGTTTGGCTACTCGGGGAGTCAGGATGGGAAAGATATCTGCCGTCCAACTCAATTAGACTTTGCAAATTTCAGAAATAGTTCAAAATACAACAGCTATTAATAACAATATGATAACATTGAAGTTTGAATGAAATTTTGTAATGTTTCCAAAATTCTGAAGCGCCCCCTCACGTCATAGCGCCCCTAGGCAGTAGCCTAGTTTGCCTAGTGGATAATCCGGCCCTGACCCAACACATAACGCGCGCGAAAAAGCATCTTGTCGTTCACCTCGACTTTAAGTTATATACGAATGTGTTTACGTTCCGCGATTCCAGACAGTCAAAGAAATGACCGCTTTCGCAGATAAATTTCAGAGTTTTTGTCACAATGTTTCTGCTGATGATTCTAATAAAATTTTGGCAAATTTAAGACAATATAAGAAGAGAGAACAAGTTTACAACATAGTTTGTAACTTGGAATTTCTGGAAACCTCAAACTTCTTTCCGCTTCGTAAGACATGGTCATGAGTTCAGTCTTGGGAATTCAAATAATAAATATTACACTTGGCACGCATTTAAGAATTTGAAGAAAGTAAAATATTTGGAGCAATCATAACGATGGTTTAGAACTAAGCATACCTTCCCATATTAAATATGTTATAATTTGTGTCAATTGTTACTTGTTGCTTGTCACTTATTTTATTGCTATTGTGAAGGCAGCAGTTTATGAAACTCTTAGACACTATTCAGTTTCATTCGAACGCTCTAACAAAAAATTCATTTACTAACTGTGCTTAAAAGATTCATAATTAAATTAAACGCTAAACTCTTTCAGCCCGATTCACAAAAAAGTTTAAGCTAATCCTCATTTTTGGATTAGTGAATTCTACTCTAATTTTGACAGTTTATATCCTAAAATATAGTCTAATCTATTCCTAGTATCTACCTTTATTGATAATATCATGAAAATTAAATATTACATACCGGAATAGAATAGAATTCACTATTCCAAAAATGAGGATTAGCTTAAACTTTTTTGTGAATAGGGCTATTTATTATTATTTTTCTCTATATCTATTGAATATGAATGTATTATCAAACCGTATAAACAATAAGCTATTCTTTCATATTGATAATCACGTAAAATGTAGAAAAGTGATATTTAACTGCGTTTTTTTAGAAGAACTTGAAATAAGGAAACTTCCGGTTGACCAATTATACCCAAAATCTAATCAGCTTTTCATATGGATGTAAAGAAGAGGAATACGAAAGAATTATATTTTTACCTCTCGCTAAGAGAATATAACATTTTTAAAATGATGTCTCTCTCTCTCTCTCTCTCTCTCTCTCTCTGTGTGTGTGTGTGTGTGTGTGTGTGTGTGTGTGTGTGTGTGGATGTGTGCATGTGTGTATGTGTGTGTGTATGTCTGGATGTTGTAGACACGATTCCTCAAAAACTATAAGACTTAAGAACTGTTTAACTATGGATTCCTTAATCTGACATTCCTGGGAAGAGCTGAAAAGGTTTTTCTAACAATTGGAGTAGTAGTTTCTGAGAAAAATTCTTCTAAAAATGTTATAACATATTGAAGAACTTAAAATTCTCCATCTAATACACTTAAAAATTTTATTATATCTTGTATAGATTTAGACATAAAGACACTATAATATATAGAGTAATTTAATCGCAGAGGCTAAGGCACTAAGGAAACCAGTTGACAAATTCCAATGTTTATAACATAGTTTTTAAATGACACATGTCAGTGTCAAAAAAAAATCAACAGTTTTAGTGACATTCTGATAGCTTTTTCTGGGAAATATATTTAATCTTTCTTATTGTTTTATTAATTAAATATTTGAATTATGGGTAAAATGCATATATCCGTCAAAAATACCACCAATCTGGTTAATGAATTGGAAGAATCTCTGACATTTACAAACTTCCTCATACTATGAAAAATAGATATAATTAGTAGTATATGTGTACATGTTAAATACAATAAAAAACAATATTTGGGTAAAGTTCTGTATTCGAAAGGGAAGTGTAATACATTACTTATATAGCCTAATATGGAAATGGCGAGAGGTCTTGTGCTGGTCACAACAGATTTTTTTATATGTAGTATTGAAGTTAACGTCGGAGAAAATTTTGTTACACACACACATATGTAAACACGGACACGCATACACAGAGAGAGGCACATATACAGACATCATCATAAAACCTGTAAAATTGTATTCTAGGGACCCTAAAATGCACTTATTCATTAAAAACTTAACTCCGAAATATTTGACGAAACATAATATCATCCTTACCTAAAAGTGGCGGAAGGTAAAAAATTGTTTCAAAATTGCGTGATATATTGGATGATAAATGTGTCGTAAATGATACAATATTTATCATTATTAAGATAATTCAATTGCATGTAAAATATTTGTTTTTAATGCATTAAACAAAATGGCAAAAATAAATCATAAGCTATCTGATCTTTTCCTAAATGGATCCGCAATATTTATATCCTTTCCCAATCGAATTCATTGTTGGTTATTAACAAGGGAAATAAATCACATCCGAGTTTATTTCCGCAGTTAACCAAAGATATTCCCTGTGTTTACACCAAACACTACAGGAACTCCTAATAATCGAAACAGTTAAGTCGAATGCATTGCTTTAATTAATAACAATGTTAGCAGTTCCATTTCGACAACGTTGCTTGAGCTTCTCACACTATCGTCTCCGTCTTACATCAATGATTAATGGCCCTGAAAACTTGAAATAAGCAAAGCAAAACAAAATAAAGATGATGCCAAAGTTATTGAAGTAAACACTTTTATAATTAGCCTCAGATTAATTACCACATCATTGCATAAATATGCTTCTTTAATGAATGATCAATGGTTCATCTTCCATCTTGATTTATAATCACTATGTAAATTGCCATCAAAGAACCGTTAAAAATAAGCATTGTAGGAGGGGACAATGCCAAGACATACTTCATTTTCCCTTCTTTAGAGGGACCGAAGAAAATGAAAGAAAGATCATGTTGTAAGTAACTCAGATCGCGTCTTAAAACCAGAACAACTACATTTTTTGTTCATGTTTGATGAACCGTGCAAGTCTTTATAGGCAGCTGAAGGCCAACTGATCAAAAAATGGGTCGGGCCAAATTTTTCAAGATTCCAAATTTTTAAACCGCAGGTCGATATCTTTTTCAGTTTTTGACATATTTGCATTCAAAGTTAGAAAGATGGAGATCTTTAAATGAGCTTAATTCGGAATGCTTTTGAACTTTATTCTTTTCATGTAGCATCAATAATTCATAAGAACAATAATGCACAGTTGTTGTTTGAATCGTTTACAAACTAAGTACATCTAAACATATCATTCAGAGAAAGAGACTTACATAATTAAAAAAATCTGATGTGGTCAACACGATACCTTCCGCTATTAAATTTTTATTAATTTAAATACATACCTACATATTTATATCTATTGCTTTACATGATCCATTTCGTTAATTTGTAGCTGTAAACTAATATTTGTCATTTTAGTAACACGTGCTTATTGACAACTGTTTGATTTATAGTGCTACGAACATAACAAACTTAAATCAGATCATCCTGTACATGTAATATTTATGTATGATGGAAAATATATTAATTTTACATAACTCAATTTCATTAGAATCAATACCATGTCCTTGACACGGTTTCATTATGAATTTTAATGTAATTGCTTCCTGTCAGTGACATAATAATAATAATAATAATAATAATAATAATAATAATAATAATAATAATAATAATAATAATATATCATCACGGCATATTACCCATTTCTGGGTGTGCCAATATCTACAACACATGCATGTAGACGCCGGTAATGATGACGATATATTTTACCGTGTGGGCGCTTACCAGGCGTCGTCACCTCACAGGCACTCATAGCTGGTGTGGAGAATGCACCACAGGGGTCACTTTTGTGCCATTTAAATTTGGAAATATTTTGCGTCGGTCGGGATCGAACCCGGTTCCCCCAGATTCGCGACCAGACACTCAGGCACGCTGCCACGGAACCCCTGTCAGTGACATTTGTTTAAATATGTCACAATTGTTATTAAAATATTATGTTTTTGTTTGACGCATAGGCAAGATGACATACATAAATAAATTATTTTATAACTTTATATTTTAAGTTATTTTCTAAATGCTATTATTGTAGATTTGCAGATTGTGCCATTATATTCAATTTTTATTAATAAGAGTTACTGAAAAATTATATTCAATGATTTTTTTACAAGGAAAATTGTTAAAAGTTTGTATAAGTGATATTTCTAGTTATCCGATATAGACTAAAATCTAATGATCTCTTCCCACATTAGTATAGAATGGGTATACAAAATCTAAAAAATTTTTGATTGATAGTATTTGAGTAATCGTGTCCATACGATACACACACACACACACACACATACCCACAGACATTATTGTAATTGGATTCTGGGGACATCAAAACGTACTTATTCACTAAAATCTCTATATGTGATTTTTAGCACGATCCCTACCCTATACCTCCCTTACCTAGAGTAACAGGATGTGAAAAAAGTAGTTTGGTTTGTTTGATTTATTACTTACAAAATTAGAAAGAAAATAGAATATTTTTATCAAAAATCTTGTACGAGAAATAATGAAAACAAATCTTCAACTTTGCACCCTATTATGAGATATTGTAAATCTGCAGCTAATGAAAAAGTATTTATTTTTCTGTAGGTAAGAAGCATTTAGAAATCCAATCTAGCTTTATGAAATCCAGAAGATTTATGATATGACATCAAAGATAATTCCTAATGGTTGATCCTTGGCTGATCGTCTGGTCTTGATTTACACAGGCAAGTGTATAATCGCTATGTAAATATGAACAGGAAAAACTTGGGTCAAACGCTCGGTCACCGTCCTTTCCAACTCCAAAGCATCGCTTCATAAATATGTATGAGAGATCGAAGTTTGAATTTTTGTATCTCCGTTGTTTTTGTTAAATCAACATGGTGAGGGGTAGGTAGGTGAGGCGAGACGAGGCACTATGCACGAGTTGGAGGAGTTGGGAAGTTGACGCGCAGTGTAAACGTCACCGTCAGGCCGACGTTTCAATTCGGTCGCATTAATCAATCCCAGACGGACCGGGGATTTATCGGAGGCGTTGGTGTCTCACTCCCGAGATGGACACTGGATAGGTGGTGGCTAATAGTTCATGTTTCAACTATTGATCACAACCCAAATTGCACCATATTACCCTAAAATAATATGTGGTCAATATCCATTTATTTCAAAACCTTACTTGACTTTAAGTTTCCATTTCATACTACGAGTTTGTGTTTCACATCTAAATATTTCATCCTAATACACAGAAAAAAAAACATCTAAATTGTAGGCTGCAAAAACTTCTTGACTGGAAAGATGATGAAGGAAAGAGAAAAATTACTGGATTTCAGTCAAAATAAAGTGTATTTTCCGCCTCTACCGGTTTCGACAAACTGCAAAAATAAGAACAATAATAATGGGAAATGTGCACTAGTATAATTTTAATTTTGATGCTGTCAAGGTTATTGATACCGAACAAAATTTACACAAACGCCTCACTCTTGAAATGTTACACATAAATAATGACATAAATAACATAAATTTAAAAACTGACATTACAAATATAAGTAAAATATACACAAACATTTTAAAATATAATAAGAACCAAACATAAAATAAATATAAACTAAATTTATAATATGTAAATTTAAACTATAAAATAATGTTTTTTATTTAAAATACTAAGAAGAGAAATGACTTAAAATCTAGCGGCAATTCGATAAACGACCTTCGGAACAAGTTATAACTTAATTTTCAGTTAAATGGGTGCCTTTGTAAAATCAAGAATTATATCTTATATTTTTTGACGACTAATTGAGTTTTTTACTGTATTTATTTATTTATTTTTTTAATTTGTTGACGACCATTGTATGTGTTATACGTTATTTATTATTATCCATATTTGTATCCAGGTTTTACAATTTTTAAAAAATTTTCACGTAAGTCACACATGTTTGTATTTTTAAAAATATTGTTCAAAATCTGTAATATTATTGTAGCTCCTGAAGAAGACACATGTGGTGTCGAAACCGGTAGAGCCGGAAAATACACTTTATTTTGACTGAAATCCAGTAATTTTTCTCTTTCCTTCATCTAAATTGTAGTTGAATTAACTAAAGAAATCTTTGATTTTCAGCCTACTAATATGTTTTCATTAAATTGTCTATGTTGATTTAGTTAAATTTTCTAAATTTGTAGTAACAAATTATAGTAAAATTAAATACAAAATTTGATTAAATGACTATATTTAATATTGAACTAAACATAAATAAAGAAATTAACTAAATGTATATTTAAATTTTCTATTTACTTACCTAATTCATTAGATAAATCACCGAAAATTGTAGGACAAAAATAATGAAGCCAAAATATAGTAAAATTAAATAAAATAAGTAATTAAAATTACTATTTGCATATTTAAATTAACGATTTTTTACAAAATATTTATTATCTATCTTGAGTTAGTTAAAATGCTAAATTAAGATTTGTAAATTATACTAAATTATTAGACATATTGCCTAATAACATAATATCTAATTATTATTAGACAAAATTTCAAATTTTTTTTTCTGTGTAATAAGAAATATTTAAATGAAACTAAACACAATGGGTACGATTCAATGGGTTGTATTAGACTGTTTTAAGATCTGTATTAAAAGTTGTTTTAAAAAACCTAATTCAGTGGCTTGTAGTAGATTGTTTTATTTTAATACATGTGTATTAGTTGCATGGGAAATTAAAACACTTCTTAAAATGTGTTATATCTGTTTTAAGTATTGTATTAACAGTAATTCATAATGTCAAATATAAAATATTGAAATAAAATTACATATTTGACTCTTCATAAAGAGTAGAGCAAATATTGAACTTGAAATGTTATAATGAATGTTTAAAATAATGTGCAATTTTACTATTTGAATTGCATTTCGATCTCTGCTACATTTTTTCATACGGCCCAATTCTCTATAAAAACCATTTTCTTCCATTTCAGTTTTTATGTCTCCCCTTGCAACTTTTTAATTTTTTTCTATAGCAGATTTTAAAGTGTGCTTTGTTCAACTCGAAATAGTTGACTAAGTGACATTTTAACCGCAATGGTAGATAAAATAATACTTTAACAGCAAGGCTAGATAGAACTGTAATTTTTATTTAAATAACAACACATTATACATTTTGAAGATTTATATTATATGTAACTTCAATTGTATAAACATGAATAAAATGAAATTGTTTTAAAACAAATTCTATAACTACCATGCTACTGAGATTTTTAAATAGTTCTTAAATACATAATTTAATTTATAATCAGTTTTTCTAATTTTTGCTCTTTAAAATCTGCTATAATAATTCACTCGCCAAATCGCTCGTGAGTTAAATTTCCCGCTCGTCGATATAATACAATTTTATCGTCTTGTATAAAAAATATCTATTTCTTTATTTTAATGTCATTTCACTTATTTTCAATAATACCTTGCGGTTTAATAATTTCCTTTATTAAATTAATTTTTTCTTCTTTAGACCAATTCAGTTCTCTAATTCTTTCTCCTAACATTTTCGTATACTAAAATTTAAAATGTAGTTCATAAAGTAGTGTTAAATAACCTATAAATTTAAACTTACCTAGTTTTAACAAATATAATAATAGCAATAAAACAACACAAACACAAAATATTCACGTTTCAAATACCGCCAATTTCGCATGTTTCTTGACAGTTATTACAGTGTTGTCATGTATAATTTTGGAAAAGAAGTGTTTTAACTGAAACAACTTAATACAGACCAGTGTATCACCTTTGTTTTAAAATGTGTTTTAAGCTAATACAGTGTTTAGTTAATACAAGTCTTAGTACAAACTTTAATATAACCCACTGAATCGCACCGAGTAATTCTTCTAGGAAATGTAAGCATGGCTGTTATTCATTGTTTAGTAAGCCGTTGATAAAAGTGTCAGCCAATAAAGAGTAAAATCGAAAATCCAATGTGTATTCTATGCATATAATTTCCATTTGATGTTTTTAATAAGTTGAAAATATGGATGATATTACGAGCTTTGCGTTTTTCGTAATTTCTGTTTGGCTAGTTCAGTTTTTGCTAGAAAAGTCAAAATCAAAAATTCACCGGTTATTTATGACTGTCGTTTATAGATAACTTCAAACAAAACAAAAATATCCCATTGCTTTTTACATGAATACGTGGACATGATATATATTTATACAAAAAAAAGATAAATAATATATCAGAGCCGAGTAAACAGCTCCACAATTTACAATACTGATGTTGATATATGCATAGAATTAACTTCCATGTCACATTGAAAAATTTTAAATTTCATTAAACTTTCCAACAAACTTTCAAAGTTTATGCAACTATTTGATGCCTTACAGTACTTTTTACATATCTATAAAGTTTTATCCTAGCATAAAAGTATTGACAGAAAGTTCTAAATTACTTTAATTTATTCGGTAAATAAGCAGGTGGAAATGTCATGACAACTGTAAACAAAAAAATATGTAAAGCATATTGAAATATACATGTTATTAGAATATTTTTTACCAAAGGAAACAAAATTTTGCGTCATGTGAGGCGTAAGCAACAATATATAAAACGCATATGCTCTAAATACAAATTATGATGAAAACATTTCAAACTGTATTTGCGAAAAATATATATAGCAACTAGATATTTGCTATTAACAGTGATTACCGTTGTTAACCATAAGCTAAAAATACCCGGTTAACCAACTAATCTTAAACAAACAATAATGCCCAGTTTCATATCCGATTGTTAAATCTTAACAATTTGTTAAATAATTTAACAACTGATTAAGTAGGAACTATTGTTTCATCAACAAATGCTAAATTTAAACTATGGTTAAATGGTTTGCTATATTAACAACAGTCTCGGGTCTTGTTAAATTTCTAACCAGTTGCTATTTATGACATCTCTCACATAATGTGTAATCAGAACAAAATATTTATTTTGTCCTTTCCGTCATAAAGTAATTTGCAACAAGAAAATTAGTAAGTACAAGTTGCATTAACTGCGTAATTTAAAATAAAAATATATTCATTACATTAATGTCATAGGAAATATTATTCAACTATGTTTTCGGAATCTGATGAGTCTGAAGAAGAATTTTTTGAAACTGATATTCGATTTCTGCGAAGAGAAAGAGTATTCAGAGATCGAGGAAATCCTTTTGAATTTTTTGATGATGTACAATTTAAAATGAGATATCGGCTATCTGAGGACACCGTTCTGTTAAATTTGGATCATATATATGAAAATTTGACATCATACACTGAAAGAAACCATCCAATTGATCCAATCAATCAGTTATTATTAACATTAAGGTTCTGTGCAACCGGTACTTTCCAGTCTGTCAATAATGACATTTATTATTAATAACTATGAAATTGGTTTTTATATTACTAAAAAATACAATAATTCCCTAAACAAATTTTAACATGCATGTTGACTAACAACAGTTTAAAATTGATTTACTAATTTCATGAAACATCATAAAAATTGAAAAAGTTGTTAATTTTGAAAAGTTGTCAACTAAAATATTTTTATTAGTTTTTAAAAAAATGTGATTTTCAAATACAGAGAATTTATTTTAAATTGCAACATTAGTTCATCACTTCTGTGGTTACTTACTATTGTCAAAAAATGACAGCAATGTAATATTTGTCCATTTTAAAATGCAACATTATAGATAGTATTGAAGCACAGGAGATACCTCCAAAGCACGTCTCAAATGGTGTCAATTCTTATTACGACCGACTAGAATATTGCCAGAGTGTGAATGGGGGTATTTTTTTAACATTTATTACTTGAAAGTTAAGAATTTTTGTAAGCTAAAGTTTTTTAAGATCTACAACATTCATGTTTTGATTATTTGTTAATCGTATGTAGGCTAATTTATAGGAAATTAGTTTTGATAATACAAAACTACAAATTTTGTATGTTGCATTTTAAAATGGACAAATATTACATTGCTGTCATTTTTTGACAATAGTAAGTAACCATGGAAGTGATTCGCCATATGTTGCATGTTAAAATAAATTCCCTGTATATGAATACTCGTACTTAGCTAGAAATGAATAACATACAAAATTAACATTAAAGTTCTTTAGTGAAATGATCCTCTTTGCGAAAATCCTGTCGTGATTTTATCATGGAACTTCGTGAATGCACGGTGACAGGTCAAGAATCAATTAATAAGTGATTCATGTCTCGTGCAATTTCATTTAAGAGATAGTGCATTGTGGCTGCAATAGCATTCCTCGAGAGCTTCTCAGGGCTAGGAAATAGCGAGTGTCCATTCCGATAACGGGCACGTTGAACATTGGCTGTTGAGCAGTTAAGCCTGACTCAAAGCACAGCGCACCGCTTGTATCCAAGTTGTAGTGACGGAAGGCGAAGTACACGCCACGTTAACTTGCTATTCACAAGGCGTTCGTCGCGCCATTCATTTGTACAAATTAAAATGACATAGAGAGATGATGTCGCAATAATCACCCAACGTAATTTCCTAAGTGGTTTCGTGTAATTATTAGAGAAATGGGAACTATCATTGCGCATGCCTTAACCTTAAATTTCTATCGACGAATTCTTATTAGCTCCAAACTGAGAGGTATACAAAGGGACAAACGGATAACACGCACGGAGGAACGGAAGCAGAGAACATGCATTATTGCGAAGCCCATTCATTGTGTCTCAGGCCTATCTCAGAAGAACAATATGCGTTTGTAAATGGAGTAATATTTTAATGAACAGGGATTTAGCTTAAGAATCTTGCCCTGAATTTTGCTTCCCGTATTCTAACGATGATTCATTTGGCAACATTATTCAGACAATGTATTTCAATACGTTTCGAACTTGAGTACATACCTGCATTAATAGTTAATTACATAAATATTACCAGGTATGTTCAATTTATTCCAGTCAATAAACTCAAAGGAGTGGGTGTCTAACCTTTTGGAACTTCTGTTCAACAAAAATTTGTCAAGAGTTGTATTTAATATTTATTTGACTACAATACAAGGTGTCTCAATAAGCTTGCTCACTATTGGTAACTTTTTTATTTGAAGAGGTACGAGGTTGGTTAAATTAGCAAAATTGTGCCATTTTATATTAGAAAATTGGGCATGTAGACAAAATAAAAATTGTGTCAGTGGTTTCCAAAATTTGGGACAAACAAATATTTTTCAAATGGAACTATATATTTTTTATTATCTTATTGGAAAGAGTATTTTTTTCTCTTTTCAATAAGGTAATGTTGTTTATGTACAATTTTTTCAAGTATTTGCGGTTAAAAATTTAAATTTTGTAAACTATTTTATTAGTTTTTTAGTCAAGTAAGCCATGGAAACAATTGATTCTTTGTTTGTTTGACGTTTAATAATTTCTCCCGTAAAGTTCTCTGTGTTTAATAACTTTACAAATGAAGAAAAGTTGGATATGATCTTGCTATATGGAAAGTTATAATCTAGACACCAGTTACGTAAAACGGTCGGCTCTCTTTCCAAAAGAGTTTAAATGAGCGAAAGAAATAATGGCTTTCAATTTAAATATTTTCTTTGTTTTGTTATTACTGTAAAATAAATTAATAAAATAATAATTTTATAAAAGACAATTGTTTCCATAGTTTACTTGACCCAAACTAATAAAAGATAATTTTTATCTTTAAACGTAAATAACTCGTGTATTTGAAAAAATCGTACATAAACAACATTACCTTATTGGAAAAAAAAATACTCTTTCTAATAAAATAATAAAAAATATACAGCTCCATTTAAAAAAAAAAATTCATCGTGAAAATGTTAAAAATGGATTCTAGGGACCTTAAAACGTGGTCATTTACTAAAATCTCGATTTGTGATTTTTAGCACGATCCCTATACCTCTCTTACCAAGGGTAGCGGGAGGTAAAAAATGATTTAAAGAGTATAAAAGCATATACAGTTGAACATGTCAAAAACTAATTCGATTTAGAGAAAAATTCAAATAAGAGAGAGTTTCATTTAAAGAGAGTCGACTCTTTCTGTACAGGTATTTCAAGTTGGATCATCATCAAAATAATTTTATAAACAGAACGTACTGACAATACTTTTACGACCTATTTACTCTATAACAGTCTTGAATGTGTCGAAAAATGAAACTGACGAGCAAATACGCAAATATGCAAATATACAAATATGTATCTAGCAAGGCAATGCACCACATTTCAAAAATTCCTGCCGGCGCCCATGTTAGACACCCCTGAGCATACCAGGAACAATACTCCCTTTATTATTATTGAGCTTATATGCAAAGAATTTTCATTTAATCGAAAGGTTGTGCGTTGTGAGTCATGTTGGTGAATTCTTGCTCCGGCCAAGTGGTTTGGGACACACGCCGGATGCTCTGATACTTCCCAGCGCCAGCAGAACCGAGCGTCCGGATCACCTCGGCAACGCCCCGTGTCGGTTCGCTCATTTTTCATAGAAAATAAAAACGACGGTCCGTTAGTTTTTTGTTTGAGAAGGGCGACGCGCTGCTTCCCTCGTTTTTCGTCTCCTTAATTACCCCGGAGCCTGACGCGAGAACGAGAGGCGCTCTCGTGAGCTGTGGTTGTTTCGTACTCAATCGTTTCAGGATCGGGATGCTTCTGATTTGACGTTAATTCGCCTCACAAAACCCTTCCTTGGAAAAGACCTTTAGAGGGAAAAATATATCTGTATTTTATGCGAGCAAAAAATGAAACGCTTCATTAACAGCTTTCAATAGTAAAAATGTGATGTGGGTTTCATGAAACAATGGGCGCTTAATTTAAAGTGCGTGGGACTGATAGGGTTGAATTCGTACCTGATGCTACACGAGGTGCGTTCGGTAAATCATACGGAGTTGGAATATTTTCGGAGCGGTGTTGGAGTGGAGTGGGAGTAGAGCTGGAGTTGGAGTAGATCGAGGGAACACGGTACACTCCTTTATTTGTGATTAACCGAACGAGTAGAGTTAAAATTTTGGTGCACGAATATAATAACCTCCTTTTTTGACAATCTAATATACTGCACTGCTAAAAAAATAAATAGTGAACCATACAGAAGTTATTCAATTTGGTATTATTCTTTAATGATTCTGAAGAAAGTATATATTAGAAATGGTACAGAATTCTTACCGTTCCGACATAATGTGCCTTGTTATATTACAAAACAATATTATAAATATAAAATAATTGTGTATAATAAAATATTTCAACATAAAAATACAAAATGATCTGACAGATGTCAAATAAAACAAAAGGTGCGTTCGGTAATTCATACGGAGTTGGAGTATTTACGGGGCGGTGTTAGAGTGGAGTGGGAGTAGAGCTGGAGTTGGAGTATATAGAGGAAACAAGGTACACTCCATAATTTGTGATTAACCGAACGAGTAGAGCTAAAATTTTGGTACACGAATATAATAACCTCCTTTTTTGACAATCTGATATACTGCTGAAAATATTGAATCATCCGGAAATTATTCAGTTTGGAATTACACTTTAATGATTCTGAAAAAAGTATATATTAGAAAAGGTAGAGAATTCTTACCATTCCGACAAACTGTGCCTTGTTATATTACAAGCCAATATTATAAATATAAAATAATTGTGTATAATAAAATATTTCAATATAAAAATACAAAATGATCTGACAGATGTCAAATAAAACAAAAAAAAAAAAAACTCCATGTATGCTTGCATATCGAGGTTGGGCTTATGGAGTTAACACTTTTCACTCCACTTGACTCCATTCTGTATTTGCCGAACGCTCCATTTTAAGACATTTATCACTCCATGTAATTACCGAACGGTGCTGGGAGTGTACAGAGTGAAAAGAGTGAACAGAATTCATTTACCGAACGCACCTAAAAAAACTCCATGTATGATTGCATATCGAGGTTAGACTTATGGAGTTAACTTTTTTCACTCCACTTGACTCCATTCTGCATTTGCCGAACGCTCCATTTTAAGAC
Source organism: Ophonus ardosiacus (assembly GCA_943142095.1). Lineage (NCBI taxonomy): Eukaryota > Metazoa > Arthropoda > Insecta > Coleoptera > Carabidae > Ophonus > Ophonus ardosiacus. The sequence goes on from OW964829.1 coordinate 48,216,601, forward strand.
GCTTCTCACTCCATGTAATTACCGAACGGTACTAGGAGTGTACAGAGTGAAAAGAGTGAAAAGAACTAATTTGCCGAACGCACCTA